>AP028162.1:1669931-3039514 GCA_014132275.2 Samia ricini
TCGAGTCGAACGATGACTACTATTTTATTCCGTTGGTTGTCAAATAAGGTCATGAGTAATCAGACTCAACCGGACGGTAGGAATACAATATGATTTAGCCCAAATATATATATTACTAGCTGAGTGCCTGTTGGTCCGCCCACGTTATGTATAAAGCATTTGCATAGCGTTGCTGTATTTGTACTCGAAAAAGGTATTTGGCTTACATATAATTTTAGTCTTGCCCCGTCACATTTCAAGCACATTGTGTTTATTTAAAAAACGATAACCCTTTACTTACTTTTAAATCTAAATGATGAAAATGGAAATTAATAGTTACTTCGCTACGTAACCTTCCATAGGTTCTACCAAAATTTTAGTAGTGTATAACCTGACGTTAGGTACTTTAAAAATACAGAACTGTAGCCATTGTAAAATTAGTGTATTTATTATTATGAAAATCAATACAGATATTTTAATGAACGTATAAAAAATACCAGCTACTCTGTTTCTATATGACATTAAATATGATTGGTATGGAAATATCTAGAAGGATGATGTTGAAAGGAGCAAACAGAACTTACCATTATTATTAGCCTTCGATTAAGCTGGTTCAGATTTTATTTTCCACCTCACTTCACTGTATGAATGTTCTATATTCTCGTAACTAATATAATTGGATAATTAATGTGCACTTTTAAATATACGAGAGACAGCGGCGGCGGTTGGGTGTTGGCGTTCCGTTTTTGAATTAAGAAGAGGAAGGGATAATGAATACATAGACTAAATAGAGCGGGGGCGTATACATAATATAGCCAAGAAATAACTTAGAATAAGAAGAGAATATATATGATAATAGATGGCGTTAACAATGATGAAACCATAGCATGTAACACTTGCATCCAAATATCTATATGTGGATTTCAGTAACATTTTTAGCCGGTCCAAAAATTGCCTACAACTTCTTTTTTTTCCTCGTTACGCAAACCATTAACATATATCTTATGAAGCAACTCGAGAGGGCTTTGTGGCTCTTCTACTCACAGGAACCGATATTTAAGAATATTTGAGAAAATAAATAAACAACCTAATCCATCAACCTGTACATCAGAAACAACACACACGCACACAGACACATATAAAAATAAATTTAACCCGTCTGATAATCAATAATTATTTTAAACAATATAAAATGTTTTTTTTTTTTAAATATTATTTTTTGGTATTATTTTATCGGGCGAAGTGTGGATTTACGCCTCGGGGTATGATCCACGTCTAAGTTACTACTTAACGTGACGTGAAAACTTTAGTCGAATTAACTTCCAAATTTCCGTATCGTGTTACGCGTTTAATTCGAAACAAGATTATTTTCAAATCTCACACCTGTATATCTCAGTGATCCTGACTAATAGCAACAACAGATGCTGGATTTTAGAAATAAAAAAGGAATTAATTTAGAAATTATTATTTAGGATTGTTTTTATACACAGAAGATTGGAAAAAATAGCATTTCTTTTCTTTAGAATTATACACTGTATTATGTGACAATGTACCAAGGTAAATGTGGGCAGCCCACTGATGAGATAGAATGGCGATATGGTGGCGGTAGTTGGATGACATTGGATGACGACGGTCTTGCTTAAAAGTTTACAACTTGGACAGAAATAGGCTGAAGAATAGAAAACTATACAGTAATACCCCGCTTTACGCGAGGGATACGTTCCGAAGAAAATCGCGTTAACTGAAATTCGCGTATATCGAGGTTTATGATTAAACATACGTCAAAATTTAATACAAATCATTTTAATCAATCACTTTAATTCTAAGAACACTTTATGCGATACATACTCTTTTTTTTTTTTACGGAAAAATACATCTATTGTCTTTACATTATGTTTATACGCACTCTTTCGCGTAATGCGAGGCATTTGAGCGCGAAATTTGACATTCGCGTTATAGTGAAACCGCTCGTAACGGGGTCGCGCTAAGCGGGGTATTACTGTATATATTTGTCTCTAAATTTTAAGTGGTTAAGTAAACTGGTGGAAGGGCATTTTCTAATAATTCCCTCCTATTTAGCTACCACCATCAAGTTGAAAACCAATATGTGTGTATCACATAAGAGTTAGTGTGTTTACCATCCTGGACCACATCGTCATTTATCATCAGGTGAGATTGTGATCCAGTAGCTGAGAATACAGTGTATTCTTTTATCTATGCTAATAATAAAGTTGTAAATTTCGCGTGTCTGTACATTTTCGACTTTTGTGAAAGGAATTATTGCAAGAGACTTAAAATAAATACACTAATTAAACACATTTATATCATCTTTAGAAGTCTGTCTGTCTGTTATAGTTTTAAAAAGTCTGTCTGCCTGTTTGACGGGACGGGACGGGATGCCTGAATTCCACGTCAGTTATTACGCCATTAATATATAAATTTAGTGCTAAACCGCAATGTCATCAGATATCAAGCGATGCCGTGCCCGAGATTAAGAGACGCTAATCCAAGATATACTTACCTATAAGTGTAGATTTTCTAACTTCAAGATGGTAGCCAGCCAAGTGGGAATTAGGTAATGCTACCTGATTACATTTCTACTGCGCCTAATCGTTCCGAGAATTCATAACATTACCTAATTATGCTTTTTAAATTAAACATAAATACAGAAAGTAACCGACAATCATTACAAAAAGGCCGCACAAAACGAATCGAGTTATTAAAAATTTTGTGAAACCTTTAATTTGTCTACGGTGTGGAGGTAATTATTAATAGTTCAAAAAAAAAAAAAGAAACAAATATAGCATACAACAAAGAAAACCGCATCGCTAATATGACAAATACAAGATGGGTGCAAACAATAAGATTTGCAAGTCAGCAGACCTCGGGATAAGCACGCGATGCTATTCTGGGGGCGTAGAAAAAAACAAAATGCTGAGCAAAAAATCTTTGTCGTCAACCGCAAAAGGTTTCCACTGTTCAACGTAATAAATATTTGCTTAACTTCACCGCCTCTGTGATATAATTTCTCTATGTTTGTTTAAAAAAAAAAAAAAAAAAAAAAAAACACTATTCTGAGTTGTTCTAATTGTAAGTAAGAGTACGACTGAGCAAAGGTTTTGATTTTTTTTTTTGTTTAGGCTTACTATTTTGTATACAATCGTACAAAATGTTAAGTGACGATGTGGTACAGGATGGAAACACACTAAGCCCAGCGGTACAAGCTGTCAAGTGATGCTCCCGGAAAATATCTAATGGTGTTTGGCGACAGGTTTTTTTTTTTTTTTTTTATTATTATTTAAATTAAACTATCTGCAGACTCTGAGTCCGCACCTTTTTGTATATTGGAGATTTAATTCGACTTGCGTCGGAAAAAATTGCCTGTAATAGCAATTCAAGCAGCTATGCAGTTTTTTTTTTTTTTTTTTTTTTTTTTTTTGTGAGCTTAAATCTACTTCGACAGGTTTTCAAACTTGAGTGTGGTAGGTACCCAGGCGGCTATTATTAGAAAATGCCCTACAACCATAGTGTGGTTTCCGCACGATGTTTTCCTTTAATGTAAGCTCAGGCTGATTATAGACCTGGATAGGAGCCTTCGAATCTACGTCCATCGGAATCCGACCACACTGCCAACCGAGCTATCATCGCTTCCACCTTTTAATACATCTATACTAATTTCTACAAATAAACAAAATTGAAGTGTCTGTTTGTAGTATCGAAATAGTAAACTTTTTACTAAATACATATGAATGCGTATACGACGCCTATTCCAAAAAACAGTTTTTTTTAATTTTTGCTTCAAGATAATCTCAGGAACGGCTTGACCTATATTGACAGGACTCTTTCTGGCAGATAGCTAAAGTTGCTTCACGTAACTTAGCGACTTTTATTTTTCGAAAATAATTAGGGTTCATGAATTATCATCATCATCATCATCATCATCTCCCTACCCTTTTCCCATTTTTATTTGGGATCGGCGCAACATGTCTTCCTCTTCCATTCCTCTCTATTTGTTGTCATCTCCGCATTCACTCCTTTTCTAAACATATCATCTTCCACACAGTCCATCCATCTTTTCTTTGGTCTTCCCCGTTCCCATGTAACCGTCCACATTCATATCCAATACCTTTCTTACAACATTCTCTTTCTCCCTGCGCATCACATGTCCATACCAGGATAAACGACCGCCTCTTAACTTGTCTCTTTAAAATCATGTTGCATTTTAGGTTTCGGCTGTTAGATTTTATGACCGGCCGCCTGCCTGACGTCAACCCTCCTTGGGAATGCTATTGTTGATGGTAAACCGCCACCTACGGTCTAGGTGTAGATATATGCCCGTGTTTTTTTTTTTTTTCCCTTTTTGTCGCCTTTTACGACATCCCACGGGATAGGACAGGGGGTGGTAGTATTCTAGAGCCGCCACCACACTGCCTATGATTATAACTCTGCCTATGATTATATATTGTCTATCAGCATGAATCCTGATGATGCCAAGGCAACGGCATCCGTCATATATGACTGTACAGTTTACGCAAGCGTTAAGCTACTCGCACATGTGCAGAGAATTACTACAGCGCACGCGTATTGATGACCATTAGATGACACTCGCCGTCAATATGCCGTGTTTATATATGATAAATTAAACCTCATAAAATACGATTCAGTGGATAACACTCACCATCAACACGTCACTTTCCAATTATTATTTTAAAACTATATTACGTAATGAAGAATATATGAAACGCGAGCGGAACCGCGGGCACACAGCTAGTCATAAACACAGCTCTTAACCCCTATGGTCAAATACTGGCATAATTTTTACAAAATCTTGTTAAGTAATTAAAGGCGCCTTAGGTCTTGGAAGATGGGGCGGTTTTTGGTATAGGATGCCAACTTGCGTCGATACTTTGGTATCGTCACCTCTTCCAGTTACCTCTTTGAAGGCCGCCGCAGCAGCTACATCAGCGGAGGATGTCAAGCGGAGCAAATATGCTGCCCTTGGTGGAGGTTAGATATTTGGCTCGTTAGGGGTCGAGACTCTCAGTCCTTCTGACTGCTGACTAATAGTCTGACCGGGCGGCTGGGCGAAAGCCCACTTTTGGGGAGGGGGGAGAGGTGATTACAGCGGTCGCAGTGATCACTCCTCTTCCCTCCGGAAGGTAATGCCTCTTTCAGAGGCGGGCGACGAGGGGGGGTAGAGAAGTTTTCTCCCCCACCCCCGCTGGGCCATTGCACAGACGGGCCTGGTGGGTTTGCCGCAGGGGGGCGACGCGGCGACATGCCTTGCAACCCCGTATCGCCCCCTATCTCAAATGCGGCGGACGGCCCCGGGGGGTTTTAGTGGGTATTCCCGGGCGCTTCTCGCCCGGGTTTGAGTCCCGCACTGGCACGGAACTCGTCACTCCGTGCCCCCTTACCTATTGTATTGGAGGGACTCAGGTTCCACTAATACAATAGGTAAGGTTAGTGCGTAAATGCATTTCCCCCCGTCAAAAAAAAAAAAAAGGTTCGAGACTCTGGTGCCGTGGGGCCTGGGTGCTCACAGCCCTTTCAAGCAGCTCGCAAGTCGTCTAATCAACGCGTCTCGCGACCAGAAGGCGAGCCAATATTAGGCACAGCGTATAAGCATTGCCATCCAACGTTGCAATGTGGCCAGCCTTCTGTGAACCTCCCGTATGACGGTGGGCTAGACGGGATTCATTTTATTTACAGTTGTTACAGTAATAATTAGGTACGTTGAATTAGTTCTGTGTTATTTAGTTATTTCATTTTTTAACTTTTAGAAATACCTTCGGAATAAGCTTCAAACGGTTTCAGATGAGCCAAAAAGCATGTACCTAAGTAAACATTAGAGCCTACGTAGTACGTAACTTACTTACTTCAATTTCCCCTTCATTTATTTAAATGCAATAGATTGTTATTTTATAAAATCGCCAACAGAGTCCAGACCAATATACACACAAATACAAAATACATACTTCAGGTTAGATGTGACTCTTATTAGAGGCATACATATCATCACGCCTTTCTACCGTGGGGGTAGGCAGAGATTACGTCCTTCCACTTGCTACGATCTTGGCATACCTCTTTCGCTTCCTCTACTTTCATGAGCGCTTTCATACATGCTCGTCGGTTATGGGTACTTTTTACCTGGCCTTTATTTAACACATGATTGATTTGGTCTAGATACATTCGCCTAGGTCGACCCCTTACCGACTTGCCCATTCACCCTCGCCTTATAAATTAATTTCGTTAATCTTCTCTCATCCATCCTCTCTACATGCCCAAACCAACTAAGCATACCTTTCTCTATTTTGGTCACCACATCCTCTACCACACCACAGCGTTCCCTTATCATACTATTCCTGACTTTGTCAATCGTCTTCACTCCAGCTATATACTTCTCAGACTTCTCATTTCCACTGCGTTAATCTTACTTTCATGCTTCTTCTGCCAAACCCAGCATTCACTACCATACCTAAGTGTAGGGACCAGGACTCCTCGATGCACAGCCAAACGCGCCTTTTCAGTCACTTTCTGGCTGCACATGAAGTTACGCAGGGCCCCATTGACTCTATTCCCTAACAAAACTCTTCGCTCAATATCATCGTCACACTTTCCATCTCTCGTAACCTTTGATCCCAAGTACACAAACTCTTTCACTTGTTCCACTCTTTCTCCTTCGATCGAAATTACGCAATCTGTCATACTTTCTTCTCTTTCAAATACCATTACTTTCGTTTTACTAACATTCACTTTCATTCCTTTACTATTAGAGGCAATGCACAGAAAATTTTGATTTTTGCAATTTTGATTATATAATAAGTCTTTATAACGCCGAGTCTTTATCAAATTAAATACCCCTAAGCTTTAACAAACTCTTCAAATTTAATTAAAATCAATTTTCATAACACACATCATACAGACAAAGCAAAAAAAACAGTTTCCAAGGATTACCCCGCTCACTACCAATTGTATCAATGTAACTACTTAATACGAAGGTTTTTCTTTTGAAAAAAAACTTGTTATTAAAACCACAACTTTGAAAGGTAAAAAAAGAATCCCTTTCGTACTTAAAAATCGCGTGTCCCTTTTAAACTTATAAAGTGTCTGTTGTCGTGCGTTTGTATGTATCTACCTTTGTGTATTGATCGGGAACCGTCCATTATATTTATTTCTCTATATTTTTTAAAAAGGGAAGCGACTTTTTCAACTAATATTCATGTAATTATTTTAATGTTAAGGTCAAAGAGTGTTTGGATCTTTTCGGGCAATCTTTATTTTTGTGACTATGTATGTACGTTTATATTTCGAACATTGTTACCGACATACTAGTTTTGTACTCGCAGCTGCACCCGCGTTTCATATATTCTTCACTGCGTTTTAAATTTTTGCATAAGGAACCCTAATTATTTACCCAAAATTGTTTAGTAGGTACTAAGGATTTTATTCAATTTTTTATGAGTTTTAATTTTTTTACGCAGTACCTGAATTATTGTCGAAAAATAAATGCAGCTCAAGTTACGCGGAGTAACTTCAGCTGTCTACCAATAAAAGTTCCGTCGAAATCCGTCCAGCCGTTCTGGAGATTAGCAGACACAAATAGACAAACAGACAGCCATTTTAAAAATTGTATATTTGGTATAGGTATCGTATATACATTCATATCTATTTAGTAAAAGAAAATATTTTGACATTACAAACAGACACTTCAATTTTATTTATTAGTGTAGATATACATATTATAGGCCTAATGTATGTTTAAAGGCATATAAATAATATTTTCGTCGGTTATAAAGATTTTCAACTTCTGAATGGTTGGTTAACCAGATGGTCGTCATCCATACATTCAACAGAAAGACGTCCACTGTTGGACATAGGTCTCCCCTGATATCTCCACGACGACCGGTCTTGCGGCACGCGCATTCAGTCGACTCCCGCAACCTGCACCAGTCGGGGGGTCTATCCACGCTGCGTCTTCCAGTACGTGACAACCATTCGAGAACCCGTTGGCCCCATTGATGGTTTTTTTCACGTTAATGGCTTAGTGCTTCGACCATAATCTCACGTGATGTTAATTGACGATGTGGTCCAGAATGGTAAACACTATAATCCTAGATACTGGTTCTTAAGTGATGCTGCCGGAACACATCTTTTGGTATTTAGCGACAGGTTTCCGAATTTGAGGGTGGTAGCTGCCCAGGTGGGCATTGTTAGAAAATGCCTTACCACCATCCTATACTCCGAAAAACATGTGAACATGACGTAACTTTTAACTTTGAAAAATGTATTATAACCAACAATTATTTCGTATTATTTTGTATATTCAGTGACCTTGTTATAACTCGAGAGACGGAATCAATTTCGATGATTTTTTTTTTTAATATTTTCATGAATGTAATGGTCAGGTATTTCTATAATTGCCCCGGGGGTTTTAGTGGGTATTAGTTCGTCCCTCCGTACCCCCTTACCCATTGCATTGAGGGACTTCGGTCTCACTAATGCAATGGGTAAGGGTAGTGCGTAAATGCATTTCCCCCCGTCGAAAAAAAAAAGAAGGTATTTCTATAATTACCTACTAATTCAGTAAAACGGCTTTATTATTTCGCAAACACCTTTCCCATAGTTCAATCATAGATAACTATTGAGTAAACAAGAACCATCGGACCAAATTTCATGAAATTAAAGAGAGAGAGAAAAAAAAAAAAAGGTAAAATAAACAAACAAGCAAAAAACCGTTGTCCAGTAATTCATTATTTTTACACGCCGCCATCGGAACCGCCAAATCCTAACCGTAAAATATCTATAATCGAGATTCGAACCGGCAACCAATAATCAAACCGTAATCAACTCGTTTGCCTAAATTGTGGATTAGAAAAAATAATAATATTGTTTCGTTTGGACAAGATTTCATATTACGGCGAAATTTCTTCTTCAAGAACGTTGGCAGAATATTATAATAAATATTATACTAGCTATTTCCGTTGCGTCACTCGTAAATTTCAGGTTTATTAAAAAATATCATATTGTATGTATTTTCAATACCTACATTAACTGTTTATGTACGGTATTTCAAGAAAATACTCAAGATTATATTATGTGATAATTTTTTCCCGAATTAATTCAGTGTTATTCTCCGTAATTCGTTTCATATATTATCTAATCTAACAAAATATATACCAAATACTAGCCAAAGAATTTGTGTTTCATTTAAAAAAAGAATCACGTAAATTATTTCTGTAATAAGCACATAAACTAACAGACAAACTTCAGAGGAATGTCGCTTTTTACAATACGTAAGGCAAATTTGTGTAGATTTTGGTTCAGTAGTAGTAACCCTGTCAGGGGTCGCATGACTACGTTCCTTGGATAAGTTTTTGGCATTGCACTGGCAACACTAATTAACAAGCAACATCCCAGGAGTTTTTAGCGCGATTTTGTATTGTTATGTTATAGTCTTTGTTTGTAATTAATTAAATTGCAAGATATAACTATTTATAACGTAAAATTGGTGGCGTTTTAGGTTATATAGTGTTGGGTATTGTGCAAAAGTTTATTGTAAATAATGAGACAGATTTTATATTTTCAAATCGTCCAAGTCCCAACCAATCCCTTGGAAGGAAATCTGTTTTGTTGTAACGTTCTTTGAAAAATGATCAAAATGTCAGCTCGGTTGCACGGTCTATTGCCTTTGCCTTTTCTCTATACAAGAATGAATGGAACACAAAAAAAATAATATCACAAATAATTACGCGTCTGTATTTTTTTTTTCACGGAACCCGTTTACGGTCTACATTGTTAAAGCCTATGATTAAGAAACACTGGTTTCCCAATAAACACGAACAAGTAGCAATAAAACTAACCAATAAAAATAGATTCGTTAACGATTTTTATGGAAAAAATAAAAATCCCTCATCTTCGTAATATATCGGCGCCATTTTTTTTTTCGCCCTATCATTTTTAACAATTTCGTAAAACCGGGCGTAGATTGAGTAATAACGAAAACCAACAGTGGGCGTCGAATACTTCGTTGTTTTTTTTAAGAAAAAAAAAATAGTTTTGGCGCCTTTTAGTTATGATTTATAGTAAAAATTTAAATCGAATTTAAATCTTATAATAAATACGCTTAAATTAAAAGTTAAAACTATTTCTTTACTGATTCTATTCTGATACTTAAAAGACAACGAGGATACCCGATATCGAGGAGTATACCAGTTTATTATTAGACCTCTTACTGACCACCCGTCCGGATGAATATTCCATCGTAGTGAATGGACTACTTGGTTCATCCGACCACTACCGGGTCTAGACGAAGTACCATGCGTACGGCCTAATCCACCTCGCCCAAAAGGTTTCAGGCGCGTCTGGCATGGAAGCAGCTTTGCTTCGCATCAGAAAATCCCGATTTTTGCGTCATTACTGTCAGTGATACAATATTAGCAGGTATGGAAAATTATAATCCCAATACAGTTGTCGCCACAGGGAGCAAAAAAAGACCGTGGTACAATTGGCCTTACAAAGAGGCTAGAATACTCAAGCAATTTGTTAAAGGCTTGGGCCACGTTTCGAATTAATAAGGATCCAAACATATCTGATGTGAAACGTAAATTTAACGCTGCATCGAGGTCCAGTAAACGACTAATTACCAAAGCTAAATTCGATTTCGTTGGCGGAATCGGCACTCGGCCAGCTTACTACCCGCCTGGTAGTCGTGCTTTCTGGTCGCTAGCTGCCGAGGGAAACTTTTGCCAGTCCTCCTTGCCACCGCTGCGGGATTATGACGGTAAACTGATCCATAGCGCGAAGGAAAAAGCCGACCTATTAGATGTGCTTGCTCCGATAGTTAATTAGGTTAAGTTGCTAGCGTGATACACTTCATACACTAAAAACACATGCAATGCACTGTAACACATCGCATGCGTGCTAACTATATGCAACTTACGCAACCTCTTTTATCATTTACGCTTGCTCGACCGATAGTTTTAGCTGGAACGCACTCCACGGAGTTTACAAGCAGATCAGCCTAAGCTGGGGTTCCTACCAATGAGGTGGCGTTTAACTAGTTCCTATTTATCGGCTGACTGCCCTAAGCGTTGTAATTAAAGACCGGTTGTAAGGCCTTTCATGTCAACAACGTTAGTTAGTACGAAAAAAAAGAAATTATTGTACAAGGATCTCTGCACACACTATGGTTAAAGTTGTTACTAAATTACTAATAACACAGATATCATTTTCTACATCAAAACAATTAAAACGAAACAAAAAAAAACACACACACACACACACAGAAAAAAATAATACAAAAACATAATTAAGTTATCAAAACTATTTAGAAAAATCTAATAATCTAAAAACGATCTCGACAAAACAATATCGTTAGGTAAACATTATAAAGGGTGTAAAAACTCAAGTAAAAAAGGGCTTAGATAGTGTCTGAGGCAGTCTCGGTATAGCACCGATGGCGTGGATCAATTAATTGGTTTGGCGAAATAAATGCGCGCGCGCGTTCTTTCCAAAGATTCGTAAATATAACAGATGAGACATATTTTATAAGAATGCGGGTCGAAATTTACCGCAATATACCGTAGTAAATTCAAAAGAAACCATAAAATAAAAATACATAGTCAAATCTTATGTGCAACGTAATTTCATTAGCGAGTCGACATCGTCAGCTATTTTGAACATCTTTCAATAGTCATCATCTTTGTTTTGTTTTATACGGTATAGGCTCAGTTTTTGGACGATAATCTCACCTGATATTAAGTGACGATGTGATCCAGTATGGTAATCACACTAAGCCTCAAGTGATGCTGCCGGAACACACCTATTGCTATTTGGCGACAGGTTTTCAAACTTGAGGGTGGTAACTACCCAGGCTGAAATTATTAGAAAATACCCTACCATCATGCTATGGTTTCCTCACTATGTTTTTCTTCACCTAAAGCTCAGGCTGGTTTTAGAGTTGGATAAATAGGCTCGAACCTGCGTTCATTGACACACAAAATTCATCGTTTAGAATTAATTAATCAGTCACTTGTGTCTGTGTACGTCGTGACTTGGTCTGATTATTTTTGAAGCCTATATTAATATAAGCCTAGATTTTATTTGAACAAAAAATTATGACCTCTCTGTAAAATTACTCTTTGGCAGCGTCAACCAATCACCGATCGATGATTTATGGTAATGGCGGATCCATTCCGGCGGATGTTTTTGTTTAATCGATTATAACCTCTTTATGACGGTAGCGTAGCCCGAAACGGCCGAAGTGTTGCCTTGATTGGTGCTCTATAGTCACGACGGTGCGGTGAGAAAATTCGCTTCTTCATCTTTTTTGCTTTTATTATGTTTTTTTTTTTTTATATCAAAACTTGTAATGTTAACGCAACGTGTATTTACATTAAGACTTTTATTAAACAGAACTTAACAGTCTTTTTCAATTAACTATGATAAACACTGTGAACGTAATCTGGAAAGGAAGATAGAAACACTAAAACCATTTAGCAACATTTTTTGACCTTCGTTTTTCATCGTTTTAACTACAAATCTAATGTAAAGTATAAATATTCTTCGAAACGGCAAACACGCGAAGTATTTCTTTGGCAACGCGCACGTGATACTTCCGGTGTTGCAGGAGTCCATAGGCTACGATGACCGCTTACCATCAGGCGTATCGTATGCCTGTTTGCCACTTAGTTATATAATAATAATAATAATTGAAAAATACTTTACGTGTTTTGGTTTTGTTCCTCTTTAACAGAAGCTCAGGCTCGCAATATAATAGTATAGATATATTTCAACCAAGAAATATCGACTCTGTAACCCCAGCTGGACCTAACACACAAAAAATAAAATTTCAAACAATGACAGACGAATTAAAAATATAAATTTTTACAGTGACGTATTTGGCCCGTTAATAATAAAAATAATAAAACATTAGCCGGGTCACATGACGAGGTCACGATCAGTGAGCGTGCCTTATGGGAAAGCCGAGGTAAAGACGGACAGACAGGTGGCCAGGTTCCCACGAGCTTGCCAATTACAATTTACGTACGTTGCCAGTATGCGGTCGTCGTTATATGCGTACACCCGGCTGAGAAATCGGATAGAGTGTTTTGAAATATTCGGTAGATTTGATCATACAAATACATTTTAGCCATATAGTGGATAAATAGCAGGATGTTACAAACCTGCAGCTTTCTCCGGCAATGGCCCAGGGGGGCCCAGGGCGTGTTCTGACCCCCAACAGTACTTGCCAACAGCGCAATACAACGCACCCTAAACTCCTGTACACTTTACATAGATTCTGTAAGGGTCCTGGAGACCCTTAATTTCTTTTAATTACCATAAGCTTGGTTAGAAAAATTCTGTGAAATTAACATCTCAGGTAGCAGCCTAAACTAAGCTGGTGATATCCCACTAGTCACCATTCTTTCCGGTGTGAAACTACTTTAAGCGCTCACCCCAAAAGTACAATGAAGCTGTCAAGGTACTTCCAATCACCAGCGTCTTAATCAGATCAAAAAATATAAGTCTAGTTTCCTCTCTTTTAGTGCGTGTCGTTGGCTAATTAATTAAAAAGAAGCGGATAGCTGATGAACGCATGATAATTATGTAAATTACATTCTTGTTATTTTGGTCCTAAAAATAACTAACCTCTTAATACTGCAACAGCTTTAAGCGCATCGAGATTAACTATAATTTTAGATTGGCTAAATAATACTTATCCACTCGCTGATTACTTTTTATTGTCTCATCAAAAAATAGACTAGCCTACCGCTGACAACAAATCTTATCAAAAATAAGGAACTGAGTGCATTATGCAAATATGACGTAATGCTTTAGATTCTTCTTAAAAGTTGTATGCATTCTAACATTTACTTTGCTGGAAAGAGATGGAGCAATCCCTCTTAGTCTACATCTAAAACTTCCATGTGGTTTTTTTTTTCATTATACTTATTACGTTAGTTGTATTATTCAGTTATTCCTTTGTTTTCAATAAATTTAAGACCAGTAAAATATTGTCACAAAATAACAAATAGAGGAAAATTCGAAGAGACTAAAATGTCATTCGGGTGTACAATATAACGCCAGTGTATCGCACCGTTTATATGTAAATTCAAATGGCCACGGATCGCGGACTCGAACCTTCTAATACGATGTGCGTTACCGAATTAAGCGATTACAATCGCACATATGTTACGATGCGACAGTCCCTCGAATTTATGCTTCGATTATAATTTTAATTAGACTGGCCGCGTCTTTTAAAACTAAGTTCTATATTTTTAATACCAAGAGATATAATGTAATTAAGATAATAATAAGAAGTCGTCCCATGTTTTAGGATAAGTAAGTATAATACAATCTTTTTAGATAATCATGTTAGGTTTTACAATAAGATCGGCAAGAACGTTAACGATTTAACTTCCTGATGATAAGTTTTTATTTTTTATGTTGCGTAACAAAGTGACTTTACTGGACCTGATGTTAAGTTCAGTTCAATCCAAATCAGCGGTGATTGACAGTGAACAGACATCACTGCCAGTCACCGCTGTCATGCTGGCTTGCTTAGGTACCTCTTCACGCCTCTTTTGAAGGACCCAATATCATAGGATGGAGGGAACACGCTGACAAGAAGACGGTTCCACAACTTCACGGTGCGACAAAAATAACGAGTCTGCAAACTTTTATAGTTCTTGAACTTATGGGTGTCACCGTGAAACTGTTACAGCGAAGTCCCACCAGTTCAAACAAGATGCCATGATGCCATGATACAAACGGTAAAACACGCTTAGAGAGGCAATATCTCTGCGCAATTGAAGCAGTTCTATGGTGATAGCTGTATCATTTACAAGCACTGTGTCAAGTTTTAATTTCTAAAGGTTACCACAGGGTGGAACATTATTAACAGCCGCCGCTACATACAGAAAGAAGCATGGGGAGAAAACAACAATCTCTCTCCCCGAGACGAGGGTTGCCTGCACGCCGTGCACGGGTGACCCAGGCGCGTGGACAGGGTAGCGGCGCATGCTAATCGTTATCCCGAGACCCTGCCCAAATGCGCGCCTATGCGGCCGTGGGGTTTTAGCCGGTAAGAGTCCGGCACTGTTCCTCTCTCCCGGGCACAGGATGTTCTTTCCCTGTGCCCGGGAGTGGGGTTCGTCCACGAGGATTTCCCCACGTTAAAAAAAAAATGAAAAAAAAAAAAAAAGCGTGGGTCATTATGTGTACGATAGTGATGTCTGGAAATGACATCCCTCTCCATGCGTCCGCTAATAACAGATCGAGTTTCTTGCCAGCTCGAGTGGGTTGTTTTTTTTAATTTGGTGGTAGTGTTTTGACGTTCATAAGCGTCTTTTCAGGGCCAAAATTGTATAAAGTATTTTTTTTTATTCGCATTAAAAACGAAGTAACTACACAGTCACCGTGACTGGTTTCACTTCACGTGCGGCCTCGCGATCTGAGCATCTATTATTTTATATCGTCGAAAAATTTCTATTATTTTGAAAATGATATTTTGCAGGTTTGTCAAAGATTTGGAAAACGTACATATACAGTTATTGCGATAAATTAATGATTATTTATAGACTTATCGTTGTTTTTTTAATTTATGTCGGAAGCTGTGTCTGAATTACCTGCCGCTTAACCCAAACCCTACGGATTATGTCCATAATATAACAAAAAAAAAAATGGTTTTAATTGGGTCCAGTACACTTAAATATTCGCTAGAGGAAAAATAAAATCAACAAACAAAAGTTTGGAAATCAGATATCAAGGTTTCTCCTGCACCTGTCTGTACTAATAAAACAAAATTAAAGTGTCTGTTTTGTTATATCAAAGTAATAACTTTTTACTAAATAGTCGTGACTAAAATATAAGATTATTAAATATTTTTGTCTGTCTGTCAGTCTGTTTGTTCTGACTAACCTCCGTAATAGCTGGACCGATTTTGACGGACCTTTTTCTAGCGGATTGGTGAAGTTACTCCGCATAACTTAGCATACTTGTGAGCAGAATACGATTTAAAGAATAACCCAAAACCAAATAATATTTTGATTTAAATAATGGAAAATATATAACGCAGTGAAGAATATATGAAACGCGTGCGGAGCCGCGGGCACACAGCTAGTAATATATATATATATATATATATATGTTTTTTTTTAGATCTGACTTCTGTTAGCACGTGCGTTATGTCGCACGGGTCAGGTGGGCGTGACGCGTGGTAACCGTCCTGCCATATGCTACCGGGGACAGTCGTTTGATTACTAACGCTATATAAATGGAATATTGGTACCACAATAAAACTAAACAACTGACCAAATATATAGTATACTAAAACCCGTCAAAAACTAGTTATTATTCATACGTTTTAAAGATAAATATATTTCTCAATGCTTCTTGAAACCTGTCAAAAAATTGCCCGACTATCAATAAGATTAATAAATGCTTTTTTTTCTCTTTCGATTAAAACTAGTTGTTTTTAGTTTGGCGCTAAGAATAAAAACCTCTCATATTAACTCCATGAAGTATAATTTCCTTAACTTTTTTATAATATTAGAAAGTTTGGGTAAGGAATGCAAAACCAGAATTTGTGATTTATTATAAGTGTCTAAATGTATTAAAAAAAATTACATAAATCAGTAAGGTACAAATACGTGACAGAAATGTTTTTGCCTCAATAGACACTGCTTCGAACCCTCTCGTCCAGCACTGAGCTCATGGTGAACAATAAGCCATAGTAATAAACCACAATAAACTATGGGGGTAGAGCATTTTCTGATTCTAGCTGCTGCCGAAACTGCTGACACGTGTGCAAGCCTATCGTTAGGCTTCTGTGTGTTTCGGCTACACTACTTGAGAGACAGTACCTTAACATAGGAAGAGATTGTGGTCAAATCGCTAAGCCTATACAGTTTAAAGAAAACCTTATAACAGAAAACTCGAGAAATTTTTCTCCACCATTGGACAATTTGATCTTAGAAAGGATACTTCAAATTAATCCATATTTATCGCAATATAGGTACGTGAATGAATCTGCCAGGACTCTATCGGATTCAACTAAATGAATATCACATCTCGAAATGTTACCTGCTACACAGACCTTTCCTGTTTTTTTTTTTTTTTTTTGTACCCCCGTAATACTTACAGGGTTGTTTTTTTCTGTATCTTTCAAAAGAGCATAATTCCACCTCGATATTATTTTGTTATCATTTTATAGCGTAAAATTTTTGGATTGTTTTTGTATTGCGTTTTATATCTCACAGTGGATTGAGTACGTTTGGGAAATACGATTAATTTAGAAAGTAAATATATGTAATTAATACAGTTAATCAATTTTAAAAAGATTTTAAAGCCAAGATTTGCACACTTCTTATCATTCAAGGCATCCCTTGTGGTAGTTACAATTTTATGTCCGAGTGCCCTGAGCGAAACAAGTTACCCTTATTCAGTTTGAAAAGAAAACATTTTGTTTCTAAGTCAGGTATAAATTAGTTTTTAACTAGCTGTGTACTCACGGCTACGCTCGCTTTTCATATATTCTTTACTGCGTCCTGCGTAGTAGCGTTTTGGAACGAACTTCCTTATCGCTCGTTACACGCTCTGAGCGGATAGGAGCTAGACTAAATAAAGTGTAATAAGACTTATTCCGATACTTAGAGAATTGAATGGTTCAAGATTTAAAAAAACTCCCATCTATCGTCAAGGTAAAGAAATATACGCACTATGTTGTAACATATCACAAAAACATATTGCGCAAGTGTTGTCATTTAAATAATGTTTTGATGATACTGTCCACTGAAACGAATTTTGTCCACAATTCATACATTTATTTCCTTACTGCAAACCCTAATCATTTCCCTGAAATGATATTTGATACTAACAGGAAGCAAAGATTATTGGCTCAAATTCAAACACCTGTCAGTAAAACTATGCACTTTATCGGATTTTATTCAAAATTTCATGAGTTTTAATTAATTTTTTTTATGCGAAATCCTAATTATTTGTGAATAATAAAGTAGCTAAGTTACGTGCCAAGAAAAGTGCAGTGAAAATCGGTACACCACCTTGGACCACATCATCACTTAACATCAGATGAAATTGTGGTCAAAGCGTTGATCCTATAAAGTAGACAAAAAATATATACCTACTGAATCGAACTATAGAATTTCAGATCGATAAATGAAATTCGGTCGTCTCGAATTCACGAGCTGGAGACATTCTTTGTCACCTTTGCGATGGTTAATAGTAGCTTGGAGCACCCTTGACTTTTTTTTTAACTCTTTTAACAAGGTGTCAACTGCGAGGTATAATGACAGAATCAATGTATCGTTAACTCTAATAGTTAAATAATGACCCCGATGATGTCAATTTTGAACCCTTTACCGCTCGATTCGGTAAAAAAAAATTGACGTAAAATGATTACCGTTCTTACAAAACCAGTGACTCCTGTTTTTTTTTTGTTAATATTTTTTTGTACTAAGTACGGTAAATTTTAATTGTTGTTGGAGTTGAAATCTATAGAATACATTTAATGTTGGAGAAAGATAGGTCAAAGTTTAATAATAGTCAAGGTGTCTGTTGCTGGTTATAGTTACATGGCAATATTTTAACTAGACAGTAAGACACATAAAATATACTAGAATAGAAGAAATAAATTAATTACAATCTTTATTGTAGTGAACAGTTCATTCAGAACACAAGTATTATACACGAACATTTAAAACGAAGTTTAAAATACTGCACCTATTAACTATTGAACGATTTAATATACCAAAAAGACATACCTAGACTAAAACTTGATCAGAGAATTCATTAAAAAAAATTGAAATTACCTGTTTTCAATGCAACTAACTTACAAATAAAACAGTCAGTGAGATTTTGTCTTTTAAAAATATAAAGACATGGATTTCTTATTTTTTATCTAATTAATTCATGTGCTTATATTTATGTATTGAGTGACATCTATAATAAGTATGGAGAATTATTTACGAACTAATTCATAAACAGTTCAAACATTAACCAACAGATGTCACTATATCGTATTACTCATTATGAAACACGTTTGCAATTAGTACAAAATAAACAAACTAGATGTCACTAAAACGAAATTTTATTTTACGAATTTTTCACATGGCAATATTATGATTTTTAACAATATGCATTTTTATAAATCATATATTATTTCATACAACATTTAATAAAAATAGTAAAGATAGAACAAATTCGACAAGAACACATTTGTTGTACTTATTGTAAAATGATCAGTCTTAGTGTATTAATTATCTAGCTAAACAAACAAACAAAAAATGCATAAAAAATATTTATAATGTCGAAATTTAGTATGAGAGTCCCTTCTCTTCCATTTGTTCTCTTACTTTCTCTGGTTTTGGCCAAAACAGCATTAGCAACACTGATCCTGAAATTTCATATTTTATACTGAACAAGCTTTGCAGACTGCATTATATTTGTACCTACATATCGCACGCTTAACAATAGACTGACCGATTTAGGTTTAGGACATAAAGGAGATATTTAATCGATCAGAATTGTTTCAACTTCCTCTATCGGCCTCTAAGATTTTTGTCGATATCGTGTTCCCATACCGTGTTCCCATATCGTGTTGGATTTTTTCACTCTTAAAAGTTTTGATTAGACTTCTCAAGTTGCATCGACAAAATCAAAAAATCAAAATTTATTTATTCAATTTAGACCCTAAGAAGGCGCTTATGAACGTCTAAAACACTACCACCGGTTCGGAAAACAACCCAGTCAAGAAGAGCGCAGGCAAGAAACTCGATCTGGTTCTTTTTTTTTTAAATATAATATATATCATTTTTTTGTCATATAAAAAACTATACAAGTCGTAGTCTTAATAATGTTAGCGGAAGCACATAGATGTGGGTTAATTCCAGACATCACTATCGTTTGAGATTAAGACATGCTTGACATAATACTTGAACTTATTGTCAGGTAAATCGGTAATGTTACTTGGGATCTTATTGTAAAACCGAATACTATTACCTATAAAGCTTTTATTAGACTTACTTAACCTAAAGCGTGATTCCGGACAACTTGTCTTTACTTCTAATATTAAAATTATGACCATCATTCACTAGATCGAGCTTGTCTAAATTTTTACGAATATGCATTAAGTTATCGAAGATGTATTGGGAGGGGGCAAAGTTAAGATATCATATTCTTGAAACTTGTTCTTTAGAGATTCGCGAGCTCCCATATCGTATATTGCTCGTCGTAAGTCATTATACGCCAATCATCTTCGGAGTGAAATTCTGCCGTTTTTATTTAAAGTGACCCTTTAATAGTTACGTTTGTTTAGTATTAAAAAACACAATAATAAACTTGATTATTAGTTTATAAAGACTTAAAACATAAAACACATACATTTTTAGCCACAGATTAAATAAAATACAGACGTAATATAAAACTTGTCATCAGAAATATTATTATGTAAAAATATTTGTTTATCGGAAACAGACTCATTGAAGACAAACTTTTTAAAACTTTTATTAAATATCTTTCAATTTACACTTAAGTTTCAATTATCATCTCATCAATTATTAGTTATCATAATACAAAATATATTGCCATTACGCCATTTTTATTTAGTTATATATATCAATATAAGGGATGTATCGTAAATGGAAAACGTTTTAACAAATTCGCAAAAATCAGTTTTTTAGAGTTTATTGTTTAACGTGCGATATGTGTGTGGTGCCAGCTGTGACTGTCAGCTAAGAATAGTACCAGCTCACGTGGATGTCGTAAAAGGTGACTTAGGGATTGATTAACCAGGGGATGGGCAGCATCATCCTCTGAGTACCACAAAGACCTGACTGCGATCGCCAACCCTTCTGCCAAACGTGGCGATTATGACAATTCCTTGCTTTTTGGAAGATACCATTGTACAGCATTGGACGGCAAAAGTTTGAATCAATGTTTAAGTTATAGACTGAACCATATCTGTGATCTACGTTAGTATACATATAAATAATTGTACATACTACATGCATACTTGTATGGTGATAGGGCATTTTCTAATGATGCCCGCCTGGATAGCTACCACCCTTAAGTTTGAAAACTTGTCACCAAACACCAATAAGTGTATTCTGACAGCATTTTTTGAGAACCGGTACGTCTAGGCTTACCATCCTGGACCACATCTTCACTTAACATGAGGTAAGATTAAAAGCACTTAACCTATACCGTGTAAAAAAAAAATACATAACCTACCACAAGTAAAAACTCCAAAACCGGTAAATGTAGCATAGCAATTTGTATCCAGAGTTATACCGAGGATATAGGAACCAACGGCGGCACCCATCCTACCCACCATATACATAACACACATCGCCATTGCCCTGAAATATAATTATAAATTAACACGTTATAATAAACAATTATATCACTACAAAATTAGTAAAAAATATAAAATGATATTTGTGTATAGTTCGCGTCACGTAACTAGAACCAAGATGGATGACGATGAGTAATCATACAGCGCGATAATAAAACCCCGCGCTACAAGCCTCGTTCGGATCACAGGTAAAAACTGACCACAATGCTGATTCTAGTTACGCGGTGACCGTACTTGGGTGAGAAAGATTTAAAAAAATGCAGTTCTGAAACAACACACTGCAGAATTTGTTTCAACGATATTTTTTTATTCATAGTTCATATAATTAGTTATTAAATTACACTAGTCCAAGATTACGCAATTTATGCAAATTTATGGAGTTGGTTAGAATTACAAAATAATGTTAAGCAGCCTTTCGGGAAACTACGCAAAATCTTTTCGTCCGAGATACCGCAATGTCTCAAGGCAAAAGTCTTCGACCAGTGTGTGTTGCCAGTGATGATATACGGCACTGAGACGTGGTCGCTTACAATGGGCCCATTAAGCTCAAAGTTGTTCAAAGGGAAATGGAGAGGGCTATGCTTGGAGTTTCAGTGCGTGATCGAATCAGGAATGAGGAGGTCCGCAGAAGAACCAAAGTAACCAACATTGCCCGAAGAATTGCTAAACTTAAGTGGCAGTGGGCTGGGGACATTGCTCGCAGAACCGATGCCCGATGGGGCCGACGGGTTCTCGAATGAGTACCACGCACCGGAAGATATAGCGTGGGTACGGCCCCCACAAGGCCAACGACCTGGTAAAGGTCGCGGGAATCCGCTGGATGCGGGTGGTGCAAGACCGATCGTTGTGGAGATCTTTGGGGGACACCTATGTCCAGCAGTGGACGTCAGTCAGTTGAATGGATGGATGGATTTAGTATAAACAAATACGATCATGTATCACGCTGTAATCACGTTAAGTCATTTTGTAGTCTAATATTAGCTATGTTATGCTTCATTCAATAATTTTTATTACATCAAAGCTCACCTCAAGCACGTTGGGAATACGTCGACGGATATTGCTGCAAGGATAGACGCGGCACATCCCGAACATAGACATATGATGAGAAGGACCGTAGCGGATTCTCCGTTAGGCGTATAAGCCGCACCTACCGTCGCCAAACCACACACAAACATAATACCACCTGGAATTAATAAAAAAAGGAATTTCAAAGATGATATACCTCACAAATATCTCGGAATCCTGTAAATAGTTTAAGCTCTACTGTAAAAAGCATCAACACATATCGTAAATCAAGTTTAAAAAACTATGACATTCGTCCGTATCTTTACCAAAACTATTCAGTAAAACAGTATTAAGGGCATTTAAAAAAAAACGATACTAACTATTGATACACATAACTATTGATTTCAAACATGAAGGTGAGGCGAGTATCAGAAAATACCTTACTACTGCAAATGACATATAACATAATATAAGCTCACGCCTGTTATCCCCGATGGGTTAGGCAGAGGTGAAATAGCGAACTACACCACCCATATTTCGCCGAGCGTAGTTCCGTCCCATATGTGACAGGGAGCGAGCCTGTCGCCATATCGGGCACAAATTCCAAACTCCGCGATGATACTGAGTAGAAAAACTCAATACCACTTGACCCGACCCGGGGATCGAACCCGAGACCTCAGAACGGCAGTCGCACCGTAATACAACTGCGCCACCGCTGCAAACGAAAACCAAATAAATCAACGTTTTGTCATCCCTACTATTATAAAATTAGGACATGAATATAATTTATGAAGTCATCTTTCGTCCATAATGAAACGGAGAAAATTATTTTAATGACAACGAGTAATACGTATGTATTCGACATAAGTATTTATTGATATTATAACAGTCACAAAGCGATTGTTAAGAATCGACTATTTGTTGATTTTAATCTCTATTGAAACTTACTAATTAGGTACTTTAAATGAATGTTTTCTTTGTAAGAACGACAACACTTTTGAGTAAAAAATCATACTTGAACAGAAAACCATGTAAATTTTTGTGCTGAAAATGAATAAACAATCTTACAGTAAAGCGTTTTCCTTCCGATCTTGTTTATGAAGACTCCGATAGCCAAGTAAGTGATCGCAAAAACCGCCCCCATGGCCATTGATATTGGGAACATAGTCACGGACACTTCCGCCTTGCATCTGTCTTCAGCTGATGTCAACTGTAAGATATAATGACTAGGAGACGTGAAGAACGCTTAAATTATAAGAGTTTTATTGAAATTGAAACTTTTTTGCGTGTCATGATAATAAAATTTCAAGGACACGTTACGCGATGACATTCAGTGAAGTACGCAGTGAGAAAGAAAGAGAAGACGAAACTAAGCATGCTTTAATTTTTTATAGTAAGAATATGATTATTACTAATGCTCCTCTTCCTACGATATTAGTTCTCGATGGAGCATGCGCATGATTGTATTTTATAAAGAAGGTTTATATTTTATAGTTTTTTTTGGTCTCTGATAGACTATTCCTTATTAATAATTTGTCTTACAGATTTAAATTAAAAGACTCTTTATATGTGCTGTTTTTGCTAACATAATGGCACAGTTATTGACCCTAATTTTCATCGTCGGACGGTAAAATGATGACTATATCTAATAGTGAAATATAGTGCAATCTAAAAACAGCAGCGTCCATCGTCAATTCCATCGACGCTCGACACTACCATTGCGGTTTGCAAAGTCTTTTCACATTGGGCCGATAGGCGATATGCCGATTCAAGTAGTCTGGCCATAACCATAAACCTTCCACCCCATAAAGCATTCCCTCTATCTCTAACTTTTTTACTAAGCCACTGTAAAAGGTCCACTATAGTAAGTCGCTATAGCAATTATCAGGATGGTAGGACAGATGGTTCCGATAGGATCGTAAAAACCGTACATTGGTGACAAACGCGTTATAGTGACAGACTAAGAGCCAATTTTTTGATCCGTAGTCAAAGTTACTATATTAATTTGTCAATTTTACTATTACTTTTACACAAACCAATGGTTATAATTACAATGCGTTTTTTTTGATGACAAAATCTACTATGGTGAAATTTAGCAATAGTTATTTATGTTGCCAGTAAAATGAACTGTATAATAGAATACTTTTGATTCCGGTAATTTTTTTTGTATGATCATTCCGAGTAAAATGTGTCAGGGTCCATAATTCGAGTTGTCGAACAAACATTACAAAAAACAAAGCGTCAAGCTACTCTCGAACATCTGTGTCCATTATTATTTCTTGTGATTGTTTTGTTATGATATTACCTTTTTTTTATTTCGTCTTGTCTAAAATATTCTTTGATTTTATAATTTAATTCTTGGATTTAATATATTTTACAAGCCAAATAAATATTTGTACGACCTTGATATACTATACATAATGGAATACTGAATTCTTATGAAAAACAAAATTCATAAACAAATATATTACGAAAAAGATAATAAATAGCAATTTATTAATACGTTGTAATTATTTAACAAATTATTTTATATAAATTAATGTTACATAATGAAACTTCAAATTATCTACTTCAAATGTTACACAAAAGCAATGAAACAGCTGTTCGCACTGGAGTTAACCATCCGCCATCTTGCTAACCCGACTGAGTTGAATGGTTAAATTTTGTAACAAATAGTCACATTTTTGACAAATGGTTAGCTTAACTATGTTTCAAAAAAAAGCATCAGGGCATTATTTTAACCATTTGTTACAAATCTGACCATTTCTCGAGTTGACTACGGATCAAAAAATTGGCCCTAAAGCACTTTAGATTACTGAATTAGGAAGTGTATATTATACGGATGGATGTACCTATAGCTTATTAGTCCTGATGATGTCCGGATGTTGTTGATGTCGACTGCCGATTGATCGGCGGAAATCATTGTTATTAAACTGTACTTTATGTGCTATCAGATAAAATGCAGTTCGGGTGAATACAAATGTGTTCACTTTGGCTTCTTTGTTTCATTGTAACTTTGTGGTTACAGTGTGAGTTTAAAGTAAAAGTACCTAATCACAATTAGCCAATCGTGAGTTGAACTTGTGCACAGGACCCAGAAATTAACTCAAAGAAACACATTTTTCTTATGAATTCATTACGCAAATATTTAAAATTGGCCTCGGGGGCGCGATCTCATACGCCGGTCCTCGTCTAGCTGAGTAGGTAGTTGAAGGATGACCGTGTCTATGACCCGTATAGATCGGGTGCATCTCCCTGACCCCTCAGAGTCCGATCGATAGCAGGATTAGCTCCTAGGAACTCAGAAGATTACTCCACGAGGGACGCACCTTGTGTGCCTCACCCAGTAGACTTGTCCGTAGGCGCGGACAAAGGAGAGGCCACCGTCGAAGGGAATGGCCCTGATGCGGTTTCCCCGTGTCCCCTATTCCTTCGTAGTTTAGTTATAGTGTAGTCTGTAGTTACCGATTGTTATTTATTTTTAAGACTTTTGTAATTTTATATTGTATATTTGTTAAAAAATAAAAAAAAAGGTTAGGGAACAACACGACACACTGTAGCTAAGCTGCTGCAGCTAAAGGATGCACGAGAAGATTGTCAACCAGGTATTTACAAGGACTATAAAATTAGAATTTATCTATAGTATTGTTGATTGATAAAAATTGACCTAACTGCGTGCATAGTTTCTGCTATTTATGATGTAAATAACACTCAATAATAATATAACGGTAATTGAATAAAATAACTTGCGTCTGGGAGACGTTCCGTAGACCAATATTGTATAAATTCTGATACTATTAGATTATATTTTTCTACACTTACAGCAGTAGTTCGGAATTTATCTGAAATAATCTGACATATTGTGATGTTGCGGTCGCTAGTGCTGGTAAGAATACTGTTCAGTAAATCGGGAACCCAAACGTAGAGGCCACTTGATCTGAAATAATACGTACAGTGTACAGTGAATGAATGTTTTATATGAGAACAAGTAATTTCGAGGTCGTAAAGCAGTTGATATTTATTATCATTTTTTTTATCTAATCCAGCTAATGCTGATGACCGGAAGTGCCTTAACAGCTTAACAGTGCTGAAGGCACTCGCCCCCAAAAGGTAACTAGCACAAGGTTTCGATCCTCGGCTTGGCCGCTACCAATGATATAAAATTCCCGCGGAATTTGAACCTAGCTAAACCCTACATTTTTTTTTGACGGGGGGAAATGCATTTACGCACTACCCTTACCTATTGCATTAGTGAGGACCTATGTACCTGCGTGTTATGTGCAGGAGTGTGTATGCAGTGTTGTGCGTGTAATGCTCAATGCATGGGCAGTGTCACTGTATCGAGCTGGCGGCGACGTCAAGAGCCTCCCCAGTTGAGAAACGAGACACTTGGGTCTCTGGTCACATCTTGGGTCGCCACCAGAGGGATTATTTTTTATTAGCAGTGATTTATTTAGGGATAGATTTAGCTATTCGGTAGCTCTTAACGTAGTGGGTATAAAAGTTTAAACAACGTTCACTGCGAATGGGAACTCTTATTATTTCAAGTTTTCCTTGTTAGGTTCTAAAACACGTGCGTGGAGCCATCCAATTCAGGGGCCTCGGACCCCAAGAACCAAGCTTATAATAAATTTCTCCCACTTTTATATTAAAAAGATATTTTTAATAATGTAACAATATTTTAGGTTCCTACACAACCATAATAATAATGGCTTCGCCCCATGCTTTAGACTTAGTAAGTCCAATAAAAACTTTTTTGGTAATTAAAAAGACTCAAAAATGCTTTATTGAATTTAGGCCTGATAAGGCGCTTATGAATGTCAAAACACTACCACCGGTTCTTAAAACAATCCAGTCATCGAGAAGAACCGTCAAGAAACTCGACGTAGTTTTTTTTTCTGCATGTTTTTTTATACAAACAGTTACAAAGATTATTAGTAATTGCACAGAGAAAGCTATCACTTCCAGACATCACCGTCGTTCACATAATGATTCACTCTATAACCCTTGCAAATCAAAACCTGCTTGACATGGTGCTTGAATTTTTTGTCCGGTAAATCGGTAATGTGCTTTGGGATTTTATTGGAAAACCTAACACTATTACCTAGTAAACTCTTTTTAGTTTTACTAAAGTTTTTACAAGGAACTGTAAATTTGTATTTATTCCTGTTATTCTATTTTATTCTATTCTATTATATTCTATTTATTTACGTGTTCAAGTTTATCTAAATTTTGCGGGCATACAGTAAGTTATCAAAAATATATTGGGAGGGCAAGTTTAAGATACTACATTCTGGAAACTTAACATAAGCTCACACCTGTTATCCCCGAAGGGTTAGGCAGAGGTGAAATAGCGAACTACACCACCCACATTCCGCCGAGCTTAGTTCCGTCCCAGATGTGACAGGGGGCGAGCCTGTCGCCATATCGGGCACAAATTCCAAACTCCGGGACGATACTGAGTAGAAAAACCCAATACCACTTGACCCGATCCGGGGATCGAACCCGAGACCTCAGAACGGCAGTCGCACCGTAATACAACTGCGCCACCGAGGCAGTTCTGGAAACTTTTTTGTAATAATGTCAGGTTCTACAACATTGTCGATTTACCTGACAATAAGTTTAAGCAGGTTTTAATGTTCAAAAGTTATTTACCGGCTGGATCATTACATGAACGATGGTGATGTCTGGAAATGATACCCCTTTCTGTGGTTCCGTTAAAACCGTTCATTATTATGAATTGTATAGTTCCATAAAAACAGTTCAAGTTTCTCGCCTGCGCTCTTCTCGACTGGGTTGTTTTCTGAAACGGTAGCAGTTTTTTTTGACGTTCATAAACCGCCTTCTGAGGGCGATGAATAAAGAGTTTTTGATTTTAACTTTGACGTGTTATTAAATCCACTATTATGGATGATAAATTAGTAATATAACACTATTTTAAAACAACCTTTCGTTCAATACCCCGCCATTTTTATATTCATATTATTCGCCCGGTGGTAGAAAACTTTCTTTTAACAAAACAAAACATAAAAATATCGTTTGATAGACAGAAATACGTTTGGTTTTCCGGAAACAGTCATTGTCAATTCTATTGCCCTACGTTTTATTGTATATACTGTGGTCTTCCGTAGCTGTCTCTTTTATATCAGTCATTCTCACTGATATTGGTAAAATCAATGGCAAATGTACTTTGAGTACCAAAATACCATAAATAGAAAAACGAAGACACAGAAAAGAAAAATTCCTTGAACTGTTTTATGATTATCTCTGCCTATTTCAGTTTAACTTCTAGTACAAGAGCATAGCGACAACATATGTTTTAAAAAAGTTTAATTACAAAAAGTGTGTTTTAGTGTTGTTCAGAGAATATTTTTTTTTTTTAATTTTAGACACTGTTTAGAAAGTCAACCGTGTTTAACGCTTGTTTATTTTTATTTTTGTAATAAGACCGATTGTATCTACGAGTAAAGGATACTTTGTAAAAATGTATCTTTTTTGTAGTTAAATTTTTTGTTCTTCTATGAGTTTTTGATGAATTTTAAAGTAGGTAATTTGCGGAATGCAACCGTTTACAACCTTGTGCAATCAATTATTAACTTACAACATAAAGACGGCCAACATAGAGACGTGTGAAATAGCAACGCATCGCAGCAGCGGCGGTTTGAACATGTGGCCTATGTTCCGTACGGCACCAACGAAACCACCGGATTTCGTGATATTGTTATACGACGTGGTAATTTTGTTAACCTGCAGACAGAACACATGTGACATAAAGGCAAAACGTTTAGGAAAAAATAACAGTGGTAGGCGATCAATCAATTTTGCCTTCAGCGCATCCCGTATTACGATTAGACACCGGCGTTGTTATTATTACAAAGAAGTTAAGCTCGCGTTGAACAAGTGTTTAAAAAAAATCTATAACAAAAGAGTTTATTAGGGTCGTTAAGAGATTATATATTATACAAATTTATATTTGAAACAATGTTTAGTAAAAAGCGTGATTAACGCGTAATTATCCTGCAATTTACTTGTTATTTAAATTTATTACGTCTATGAATACAAGTGTTTTAGAGTTTTTGTATTTTTTTTTCTGATATTCTGATATTATTTATTTGGATGTGTAGGGTAACAAGAATGGACAGGATTAGGAATGAATATATTAGAGGAAGTTTGAAAGTGGCGCCAATAACAGACAAGTTAAAAGGCGGTCGTTTATCCTGGTATGGGCATGTGATGCGCAGGGAGAAAGAGAATGTTGTAAGAAAGGTATTGGATATGAATGTGGACGGTTACATGGGAAGGGGAAGACCAAAGAAAAGATGGATGGACTGTGTGAAAGATGATATGTTTAGAAAAGGAGTGAATGCGGAGATGACAACAAATAGAGAGGAATGGAAGAGGAAGACATGTTGCGCCGACCCCAAATAAAAATGGGAAAAGGGTAGGGAGATGATAATTCAGTGTTTCAACCGAGTGGTGGCATTTTGTTAAAACTTCCCAAGGTATTTTTGTGGCAACTTAGAATTCACGCTCCATATCATTATTTACAATACACAACAACTAAGTTATATTACGTAATATGTTACTAAAATTACATAATATGAATATTAAATTCACAAAGTAATATAAGATATAACCGACTACTTATAAGTATTGTCAAAGATCATTCAAGATAATTATGTCAGCTTACCGGATATAAAGTTCTAGAACCATGATTCCACTCGTACATTTTTGCCAACACAGGCATTGCCGCGTCAGGTCCTTTCGATGCGAAGAGGTATTTTGGACTCTCAGGAAGAAATACTAGGATGGCTGACGCCAACAAGCCGGGAGCGCACCAGCACCAGATAAATGCGCGCCATGGCACAACTGTTGCGTATCCTATACTGAACGACCATTTTCTTGGTATGATCACCCAAGCCAATCCTAAAAAATGTAAAAATACATTTTAATAACCGTGTAATTGATTAGAAATTTTAAATTGAAGATCATGTAAATTTAATCAAACAATTGAGAAACAATTTGTTGCTGCAAAATGCTGGAAAGTATCAGAAATTATGGATAGTGCACAACTGTTGGAAAACTATGCCGATGATGGTTCTGTCGTAGTTTCGTCGAAAACCACGTCCTCCATGGACGTGAGTTATAAATTCTACAACGGGTTTGATCTTTCCGATGAAAATGAATAAAAATAGTGCGATTAAAGATTATAATAGTAAAACGTTGTCTAATAACCAACTAGACAGCTTCATTTTTAAGGTAAGCCAAACATCTATAATATATTCCGGCAACTGAAATTCAAAGTCAGTACCAATGAGCTATGATATAACGTGCGAAGAAATATTATGGTTTCTACTTACCTGGCAGAATAATAAATGAGAAGGAGATGAAGACGGAACCCCAAGCTATAGCGGCAGCTCTTCGAGAACTAATATGCATCTCACCTAAATACGCGTAGACCGTGGCACTTGAGGCTGAGATCCTAGAACATTATTCAATATATAAGACTTCGTGTTTATTCGACATACCCCTGTGAATAGCTGTCGATATTTAGTAACTGTGCTAAAGAAACTCTCAAAGTAAAATCAAACTTGATTCAGCAAAGTTACGACAGAATTTACCAGTTCCAATAAGTAAGACTGGCAATAGGCACTGGCATCTAAGGTATTCATTGGCTTTTCTCATGTAGAGGTTCAGCGCTTTGACCACAATCTCACCTGATGTTGCGTGAGAATATAATAGATCTAGTGAATGATCGTCATAATTTTAATATTAGAAGTAAAGATATGTTGGCCGTCCCACGCTTTAGGTTAAGTAAGTGTAATAAAAGCTTTATAGGTAATAGTATTCGGTTTTACAATAAGATCCCAAGTAACATTACCGATTTACCTAACAATAAGTTCAAGTATTATGTCAAGCAAGTTTTAATCTCAAAAGGTTATTACAGGGTGGATCATTACGTGAACGATAGTGATGTCTGGAAATAACCCACATCTCTGTGCTTCCACTAACATTATTAAAACTACGATTTGTATAGTTTTTTATATGACAAAAAAAAAATGATATATATTATATTTATGAAAAAAAAGAACCAGATCGAGTTTCTTGCCTGCGCTCTTCTCGACTGGGTTGTTTTCCGAACCGGTGGTAGTGTTCTAGACGTTCATAAGCGCCTTCTTAGGGCCTAAATTGAATAAATAAATTTTGATTTGATTTGATTTGAATATGGTGCAGAATGATAAATACGCAAAGTTAGTAAAACTGGCTCTTAAATGATGCTGTCGGAACACACTTTTAGCTGCTTGGCGACATATTTTCAAATATGAGGGTGGTAACTAACCAGACGGGCATTAGAAAATACAAGTCAATCTTCACTAGTATTTTTTTTTGATACACTATAAGTTCAGGGTCATTAAAGAATAGCATAGGCGGACTTTAAGCTGTGTTTATTAACGCAGAATCCGATTACACTATCAGTGCACCATTATCGCTTACCTTGGATGGATTTATGCCAGTAATAAATGGTTTAGTTAAAATAATGTAATACATTTATACCCGTTCTATATTTAATAAGTACTTACTGCTGGACAAATGTTTTTATTTCCTAATCTACGTTTAAAGCACACAACACTTTAAAGTTATAATCAAGCGCTAATTTTTCGTCAGGATTATTACATTCATTAAAAAATACGCTTCCTTACAGGCAACCTGTCAATATCCTCAAAGTCAACAGCATCCAGACATTACTAGAGAACGAGGAAGCCACGGAGAATACAGCTGACACCAATATCGCTGGCAACATTACTGCACGACGGCCCATTTTGTCTCCGAGGTAGCCCCAAAGGAAAGAAGTACTCATGATTCCTGAAATTACAATTGAATTAAAAACATAATAAGCGTGTTTTTGATTCAGAATAAAAAAGTATTTAGTACAACATAGCGCTTTTTTTTTTTAAATTACTTTTGACTGAATGTGCCTTGATAGTTTCAGCGCAAGGACACCGGTGGTCGGACCTCGGTTTGGCTTGCTCGCTGAATATGGGTATAGTTACCAATAAATGCTGCAGCGTTGATCAAGCCCTTGTGTCTGTTGGAAAGCTTTAGCTCGCACTCAGCTGCTGTGATCGCATAGCTCATGCCGACCGACTCCATTGAAACATTCAGCAATATCAGACCGCATGTGAACAGAACCAAATGGTTGAGCTTGCCGTGACCTGATGACATTATCATAAACAGTTTTATCTACGTTATTATTAATGTTACAGTGAAAGTACAATTTACGAATTATCCACAAATTGTTAATTTTGTATGTAATGGTCACTTTGCTATATGATACAAAAAATGACCTGTTTCTTACTGTATTTTTTTCCTTAAATATGCAGTGGTTATGATATTAGAAATATTTTGTTGGTCTTTTTTTTTGTGACTTTCGTTCACAATTATCCGTATAATTTTAAAAGCCTAGCAATCTAGAGACAGACGTGTGTATCATTTAAACAGGAAATTCTATTCAACTGCCTTGTACCTGTACAGCGCCTAGTATGCCATTTACTGGCATTTGTAAAACAGGCTGGAGTACAGAAGCTACCACAAGACAATAATCGCAATATTTGTCAATTTAAAAAAAAAAAACTATGTCATATAATAAAACATTGGAAACTGTAAATTAGACTTAGTTGAGAAATAAAAAGTACACGGTAAGGCTTGACAATAGATCAAAAAACACGTTTGGATGAATTTTGTTTGTCTGTTGTTAGTTGACTTAGAACTCAAACACCACTAACAAATCCTACAAATAATTTCTGACCAGCTTTCGATAAACTATACATGTGTTTTTGTTTTATTTTCTATTATATGGAAAATGTTATGAATATGATCATAATAATTTAAAAATCGACAAAAATGACTAACCCAAACTAACAACATTTTACCTAAGCCATTGATTTTTTACGATGCGGTGAATAATTGCGGTGTTATTTATATATATAAAACAGCTCTGTGCCTGCGGCAGCGCTCGCGTTTCATGTATTCTTCACTGTGTTTTATTTTTGTATACGTAACACTAATAATTTTTGTAATTCTAAGATAAAGAAAAAAGTTTTCCCATAAATTCAAACTAAGCATTGAATCGGATTTTTTTATGCGGAACCCTAATTATTTTCGAAAATTAAATTTACTCTAAGTTACTCGAAGTAACGTCAGTTATCTACCAAAAAAAGTCCCGTCAAAATCCGTCCAGCCGTTCCGGAGATTTCTCGGGACAAATAGACAACAATAAAAAAAAATCATCTCTATTTAGTAAAAAAAGGTATCTTATTTTGACATTACAAAAAACACTTAAATTTTATTAATTCCTTATATATAAAAATAAATTTAATTCGTATTTTGACGTTTATTATCGTTACTTTTCATATTCTACAAAATTCATTCCTGAACTTTTGCAGTAAACCGGATTGCCGGTAACATAGAGTTATTGTACTATAGAGTATTTATCGTACGTTTAAAAATAATCACACGACCCGTCAAAAATAATATAGTGATAAGCTGATAAAAACACGCACTCGTTTCCGAAGCGTATAAAAAAATTAATTTATTTTCTAACTATTTGAATAAATATAAAAATTCATTATCTATAACGGTAAATATTTAAGTTTAACGTTATTTCTCGCTCTTTCTTTCTCTACTACTTCTCCGAGATGTAACAGGAAAATATACTTTTTTATATAAAAACGAAACCGACCTCAAAAGAATAAACTATAAAAAGGCACTAAAAGCTCAAAAAATAATTACTTTACTAATCTACTCCGTTAATTTTGAAGTCGGTGCCAGTTCACGGACAACAAAGTTGTGTAAATACTTACGTCGCTAATTATATTCGATTTTGATTAATTTTTTTCTTTAAAATCATTCTAGTTCTAAATTTAGCTCATGTTATGTAATTATGATAAAGTTTAGGCAGTTATTTCTATTTGTAAATGAGTACATTGGTTAACTCTAGCTGGCATATACCCCATAATTAACTAAGCAGATTAATAAAGTAAGTATATGTTTTAAAATCGGCATTGTTATTAATTAAAAAGGGGTTCTTTTTCTACTTTTTAGTTTAACTCTGTACTTTTATAGGTATAGCTGTGAAGCCTGCTTCATAGCTTAGGTCACGAATATATGAAACACGTGTAAGTGTCTATAATATTCGAAGGTTTTTCTGAATTTTCATGCGTTCCACTGATCAGATCCTGATTTGATGGAAATATAATTAAAAAGTTTGCATATCGGTCCACAAGTATCGGACCTCCTTTTTGAAGTTGCTTAAAAACGCCGTGAAATTTGTGGACTATTTTTTCTTTCACCTTTTCTCTGTAACCAAATATTGAGAGAATAAAATAACATCCCATTCAAAATATCTTAAACGAATCATTCACGAATCGAATCAGTGACCGCCGCGTTGTTATCTGATACCTTGACCCTTTGGCATATGAGGCGCGTTTGATGTTTGTTTGCAAATACATTCGATTTGCCTCATTAATAATTTATTTAATGCCACTTAGCTCCTAGAACTTGATTTAGTTCGCAACGACATTCGATTATCGATAATTACTTTTTAGATTATTCGATTTAATTGCGGCAATCCTTGGCGTTTTATTAACGCTATTAACTTTCAACTATCAGTAATCCAGACACAGACATGTCTATCATTGCAACAGGTAATGGCATTACATGGCATGCCAGCTTACCAGCGACTAGGATCCCACTTACTGGCATGTATACAACGGCAGAAGCGTTGGCACAGGACAGCCTACAATAGTTGTCAATGTTACTTTAAATAAGTAATTATAGTAAAGCTGAATCTAGATTCGAATGATAATGGTGCCTATCTTCTTGTTTGAATATTCTCATAGTGCATAACTGAACCGTTTGAAAAATTAAAGGGGCGGGATAATAATTACCCAATAAACTTATGATGTTTTGTCCCATTATATATATTATTAGCAACTACCCTCAACTAACTCACTAGAGTCTAGACGCAATTCCTATAAAAGCGTGCTGCTACTGCAAGCATGAAGCAGTGTTTTATCGACCATCGTCGCGTACGGGGCTGGGTCCGTAAGTCGCTGATGCTGATGCACCGAGGGCCACGGACCGCGAGGCAACCACCGCGGGTTGTGCGGCGTGCCCTGTGCTCCATACCCAGTGTTGCCAGCGCTGAGCGGCGTACCCGGAGCGGCGTGGCGGTAGCCACTTCGTACAGAGTACTTGTGTGAGACACTCCGTGCGATATTGTTATCTACTGCGGTTTTATTTTAGTTTTTAATTGGTTCCTGTGTACCTTAACTGATCTAACATTAACTAATTTATTTTTTAATTTAAATATCACTTTGTATCTACCAATATACGGCGTAAAAATTCTCCCACGATGTTTTCCTTCTACACTAGCCTATTTAATTTTAAACTAATTATTCGTAAATGCGATATAATACTTTTTTAAATGTATTACCTTAATTTATTATAAGCGGTCTCTGAATTGCACGGCACTAGATCCTCCTGAACTCGAAAACTTAGAAGTTTCTGTATACAGAATCGGTATAACCAACCATCAGTCGATCGTACTGGTGTCTCTATACTTCTCTCCCAATAAGCGTATTTTGTTATCTGATCCAGGGAAACTTTTCTCTCTTGGAGACTGTCATTATCGTAGGTGATCTCAACTGCCGGCACACCCGTTGGAACAGTTTGAGTGATACCAGGAATGGGATCACTCTTATTGGACTGATGGATGAGCTCGACTTTGAGGTCATCGCTCCTTTAGAGCCTACCCCCTTCACGCCGCACTGCCGGCCTATAGTGTTAGACGTTGTACGTAAATATTGAAAGTAGTTCGGCTTTCTGTGCGTTTCATACAAGTCGTACATGAACTCTACTCCGAACACCTCAGTCGTTCTCCAGTTAGGTCACTCAGATCACTCCAGCCCGCCAGCTATAAAGGTCGCGGACTATTACAAGCTCGGTTGTTATCTCAAGGACCATCAGTCCTCCCCTCCCACTCGAAATGATCTGCGGACACGGATCTTGCATTCGCTTCTCTGGTTCAGCATCTCAACATCGGAATCTGGGAGACTTAGAAAGAGATGCAAGTGGCAAATGATCACCGATTTATACTCTCTGACAACGTGAAAGTCCTGCTCACTCAGAAGAACGCCACGACCCACGCCCACGACGCGTATCCGACTGAGGAAAATTACGCGCGTTTACGTTCTTTACGTAGAGCGGTGAAAAACCGTATAGATCAGCTCCGTGACAACAGGTGAAACAGTCTCCTCGAGGAACTGGTGCCTTCACACCTCGCGTACTGGAAGCTTGCACGATCGATGAAGACAGAGCGGTCCGTCATTAGAATACCTTCCCTGGACAGAAACACTCAAGGTCTTTCACCCACATTTGACGATAACTAGAAAGCCGAGTGCTTAGCTAACAGCCTCGAGTAGCAATGTTCCTCCGTCGCTGACAACGTTGACGTCCTCCACGTCTCCGATGTAGAGTCCTCGGTACAGGACTTAGACGCTCTATCCGCGATTGTTCATCTCATCTTCAATGCGGCTATCAAAAACCTCCACTTTACTGCCGGCTGGAAAGAAGCGATAGTAGTAGGTATACACAAGCCTGGTAAAGAATCCAAGTCACCCGATAGTTACCGTCCAATCAGCTTGTTCAGCTCAATAGGTTAACTCTACGAGCGGATCCTTTTGAAGCGTCTCTTAGTAGTGATAGAGGACAAAAATCTTTTACCCCCTGAACAGTTTGGTATCAAAGCCAGATACTCTTGCGCGCAACAAGTGCAACGCCTCATGGAGCACATTCTGTCACAATTTTATCGCACCCCTAAATCCCGCTGGTGCACGCTCACTGTTTTCTTCGTCGTCGCCAATGCATTCGACAAAGTCTGGCATGCCTTGTATTTAAACTCGTTAAGTGAGGTATCCCTGACACGTTAGTATGCATCCTACGTGATTACATTTCGAATCGTAGTTTCCGCTTTAGAGTAGAGTCTGCTCTCTCTTCAACCCGTCCGATCCGCGCAGGAGTTTCCCAGGGCTCCATTCTGGTGCCTGTTCTCTTTAACCTCTTTAATCCTCTACAAAAAAAAAGATTTACCAGACCTAAATCCGAGCCCATAAGACGACTCGCTGAAAGGAGTAGTGGGTAGTAAAGTTCATTTAGGTCTTTATGCCGACGACACAATCATTTATTTCTCGTACAGACGTAGAGACATCCTCAGATCCCGCATCCAAAAGGCTGTTAACATCTTAAGCCTTTGATACAAAAAGGGGTTCATAGTAATTAACCCGGGAAAGAGTACCGCGGTTATGGTTTACGTAAAGAACGATTACTTCCTCGTCCCGTTAGTTACCTAGGAGTAGAGATCCCAGAGGCTACCGAAGTCAAGTACCTCAGTGTGACACTAGACGCCCACATGATATTAAAACCTCACGTTTTGAAAGTCAGAAACCGCACCAACATGGTTATGGAATGTCTTTCCCGTCTATAACTTCCGGAACAAGATGGCCTTCCGCCATAAGCTTACTCTGTATAAAACAGTAGTTAGGCCCGTTCTCACGTATTGCGCCTCTGCCTTCGCTTACACAGATCTGACCTCCTTCCAAGTGGTACAAAACCGCTTCATTAAGAGAGCCGTAAATGCCCGGGGGTACAAGAGGAAAGTAGACTTACACAGAGATCTCAATCTACTATCCATCCATTCCGTAATCAAGTCCCAGTGTCGCGCCTTTTTCGACCGCGCAGAGACACAAACAAATCCGCTCATAGCGAAAACCGTCGCGTACTCCACCGACCTGTTAGCTTCGAAACCGTTTCGGAGACCGCGAAACGTTCTCACCGATCCCGATGACGAAATCACGTGCGTAAATAGGATCAAATAGGATCTTTCCCTAACAACCGATTCAGTATACGTGCCAGCGCCTACTCCCGCGAAACCGCCATTCCCACCCCCGGAGACAGGCGGTGACCCAAGACGTGCCTCGTTCCCAAACTTGAGAGGCTCTTGACGTCGCCGCCAGCGTGATACAGTGACACTGCCCATGTATCAAGCATTACACACACAACACTGCATGCATATAACACGCAGGTACAAGGGACCTTTTTATGTTAAATAAAAAATGTACTGTTTAGCTAGGATCAAATTCGCGAGAGAGTTTTCACACTCAGGTAACGGCCAAGCCGAGGTTCATACAACTTTGGTAACCCTTATGCTAGTTACCTTTTTGTGGCTGAGTGCCTTCAGCACTAGCCCCCAAAGTCACGGTGAAACTGTAAAGGCTCTTCCGGTCAACAGAGCTAGCTAGGTTAAAAAAAAAAAAATGAAATATTATTAATAGATGGCACAACCTTTTTTTTTTTTTTTTTTGACGAGGGGAAATGCATTTACGCACTACCCTTACCCATTGCATTAGTGAGACCAAAAGTCCCCAATGCAATGGGTAAGGGGGGTGCGGAGGGACGTCTCCGCACCAGTGTGGGACTCGCCCGGGCGTGAAGCGCCCGGAAATACCCACTAAAACCCCCCGGAGCCGCCCACCGCATTTGGGATGGGGACGATACGGGGTACAGATGGCACAACCTACCATTTCATAAATCCTATTTGATTAATTTTCGATGCCAGTTAATAATAATTTGGTACTTAATATAATATTTATGTTAGTAATTAGTATCGTTATGACCCCAACTGAAAATCAGCACTATAACATATTCGTTGTAACACATGTTGAGTTGGTATCCTTTACGACGTTGAATGCGGTATATGCTTAACCCCTTGAGCACTTACTTGGCGTTAACGCCATTTTTTCATTGTTTTCCTATTGTCTTATTTTTATGGGTAATCTACATATTAAGCAACGTATTATCGTGATCATACAAATACACCGTAATTATACAAAGAAAAAACAAGTTTTAAAATGTTTTAATTCTTTCTTCCATTTGATCTCTGAAACGGCTGAATTTAACGGGACCTTTTCTGGCAGATAGCTAAAGTTATAAGGTGCAACTTAGACCACTTTTATGTTTTCGAAAATAATTACGGTTCAAGTCACAAAATTAAAAGTCATAAATTGTTAATAAAACTCAATGGATAGCTTAACACAGGTGACGCCACGGGGACGCAGCTAGTAGTAAATATAAAGACAACATTTAAAAACTACTTAACGAGATCATAAAAAATTATCTTTATCGGTAAAGTATTAACAATTATAGTTAGTCTATACATAATAATACTATGTAACTTCAGTATGCAACGTATACGACGCGAACACTGCGGACTGACGAGAAGATTGCTGAGCTAGAGAAACAAATAAGCAAGTTACGATGGGTTATACTCGATAATCCTCAAATCCGGTAGCTTGCTGTATTTCTGGGAGGGCGAACAACAGTTCCAGGGTGGTGTCAAGTTCCTCGTCCGCAAGTCCCTTGTAAGCAAGGTGATCTTGGCCAGAGGAAGAAATAACCAAGTTACGACGGGATATATTGAGATTATCGGAGGTTCGAAGAGAGAGGCAGGACTCGATAATCCTCAAATCCGGTAGCTTGCTGTATTTCCGGGAGGGCGAACAACAGTCCCAGGGTGGTGTCAAGTTCCTCGTCCGCAAGTCCCTTGTAAACAAGGTGGTGTTTAGTACCAATCAAGGGAAGTAGGTGTTTTTCGAGAAACCAGTCTTGCCTCTTTACTATCTGGTATCGAAAAACATTCCCTGCGATGTCAGTTAAAAGAGATTACAGATTTTCCCACTGGAATTTCGCCGATGACGAGATATCCAAAGCTTACTTGTCCTGTGTCATGCAGTTTTATACTTTTTCCTGGGAAGATTAACTTAGAGGAGTGGATTTTCGTAGGGATAAGGTGAACTTTGGCCACAACAAAGCTATGGTCGGTTTCACAATCAATGGTGTAAAACGTTCGCGTATGAAGCGTTTCTAGCAGATCTCTGCTACCCGTGCTTCTTACCTTCCAGTACAAAGTGTAGTTGTCTTCTCGCATAGACCCTTCGTCTTCCATTCTGGTCTCCTACAAGGATGCATTATCAATGTTGAGCCTTTTGAGCTCGACATCAATAATAGAGGTTTAGCGCAGTTCTTAAGGCCAGTCAAAGTTTCCTTTGATATTCAAGAAGCCTGTCGTCATGGTTCAGATGTTCCATGATGTAAACCGCAAATAAACAGCATCGATGTTAGCCTTAGAGTTTTTATTTTTATTATATAGAGCAGATGGTTAAGATCGCAACGCCAACGCCCAGTTGTAAATCTTGTGTTCCGTTTACCCAAGCGGAACAAGTTACCGCTGAGGCGGATCAGTACCTTATAGATGGAGAGCTACCCGACTTTTAAGCAGGCGGTAACTGTTCAGTGGATCTACGATGGGTCTTCCTACTTTCGAGAGTGGGCCCTAGCGCTCGCACTGTGGTCGTTTTGGTATGAAGTGCCCCGGCTTATCCTCCCCTCCCCCCACCAGATCCGAGCCTGACTGTGAATTTTGTTTTAGTACGTCATACACAATAAAAAACAAATGTTTTCACAAAGATATTATTAAACTTGTAATCTGTTTATGTTATCCTTATCTGGTAAATTACATAAAGCATAATCTGTCTGTCTGTCCATTACTTGGTGCTATAACTCGAGAACCATTGAACTGATATTCATAATTCTTTTTATGTAAGATATATAGATGTATTAATTGGCCACACTTTAGTAAATATTTAGTAGTAAATATATATTACTTAACTAAGCCCAAGGTTCTCAATGTGGGCGATGACGCCAACTTATGAGGGTTTGAGACTTTCCTGGGGAGGTCTGTAGTTGAATCCTCATAGAAAGTAGAGGAATTTGATATATCGCAGAGGAGGCGTAGGCAGATTAAATAGTATAGTCCAAAAAAAGCCAGGAAAATTAAGATGGGGACTCTAGAAAATAAGATACTCCCAAAGTGGGCGTTGAGCAAAATAAGATTGAGAAGTTGTGATCCAAGCTACTACGATTCTACGAATAGTTATGAAGATTTAAAATAATTTGTCAGTCGCCAAAAATTTTGATATTATTAGAAACTTGATTAACACTTATAATTTATACATTTACCCATTAAATTGTAACTGGTTATGGCTACAGAATAGAGGATAAGTAAGCTGACAAGATAATATCTTGTATAGGGTTATTTTTACATAATTGTTTGACTTGATGGCCTTCTTATGTTATTTCGCAGAATGTACTCACTATCAATTTCTTTTAAATTTATTTACAAATACAGAGGTTTCCGGACTTATGGATATATTTCGAATTTCTAATATGCCTCAGTGGTAATGCGTGGTCAAATTAAATTAAAAGTAAATTAATAATTAAATTAAATAGGGGAAAAGCGCTTGGTAAAATAGCATGAATATATCCGGTGTATGCTACGTCATCATTAGCTCTAAGACTTACTAGGAGATGAGGCTTTATTACCCGCTTGCCGTGCGTGGTGATTATGGCACTTGAAGACACCTATGTCCAGCAGTGGACTCTTTCGGTTGAATAAATCGAGGCTTTATTAGGCCAAAAGAAACTTGATCAGAAATACAAACGTATACCCACAATAATCGTATAATAAATGGAAACTTTCTAGACATAGTGCCTGAACTTAATGTCCGGTAAACCCGCAATATGCATGGAGACTTATAATAGTTTATGTTTATTTATTTGTATTAAAATGGCGACGTTTGTTTACTAGATTATATTTTGATAGGATACATAAAGCGTGGTTAACATTTTTGATGTAATGACCGTGTTTTTTTCTACAGAACATGAACGATGTAATCTATAAGTGTTCACTTGAGTTATCAGTTTGTGAGTGACAACGTCAAATGCATTTTCTTGCATAATCTTCAGTAGATGTCTGTTATCTATACAATGTACTATAATGTGTTTCGATCTGATTCGAAACATCAAGGTTTTTCGACAAGCAAATTTTGACGGGAGAGAGGCATATCTGATACGGCGTCATATGCGTTGGTGTGGTGGACATATGTCGTCGCGAGTATATATTTTGCGTAGTACAAAGGGCTTGGTTTTTAAATGTTCTTTAAACTCGAATATTCGCCAAATTGACTTAACTATAATATTAGAATAGATCCAACTTTAGTATTAGAATATATTAAATTTTATGAATACTAAAATTTATAAATATACAAAATTCGTGTATTTTTTTTTTTTTTAATTTATTTTAAGTACTTTGTCGCAGAGCGATAATATCGTCCCATAAGGAATAACAAATGAATATATGTACACATGAAAGAAAAAACAATATTATTATAAACTTAAACCTAACTCTGTTAACTTAACTAACATATTGACATTTTTGGATGTTGGTTCTGCTAAAAAACTATTAGGCAAGCCTATACTAGTAGTTCTATTCGGTCCAAAACATGATACTCTATAAGTTTCATTCCGAGCACACTCCATCAGGACATGTTGAACATCCTCAATGACTCCACATTCAGTACAGTTTGGCGATGGGTTCTTTTTCATCAAAAATGCAAACTTGTTTGATGGAATGTGCCCCGAACGAAGTCTAAGGACAGTCTTTAGATAATTTCTGTCACACTTTATGGCGTCAATCCATGGATGTAGGGATATGTGTGGCTGGATGGTTCTGAACCAAATACCCTTTTCACGTGATCTCTCGTCAAAATATACTCGCCACGCATCTTTACATTGTTCCTTAACCAACTTAACGTGATCTGAGAATAATGGTAACTCCTTTTGTGGAATGCCGTCTTCGATAGCTTGTTTGGCTAGTAAGTCTACATCATCATTTTCTTTGAGCCATAGGGCTCATAGGTGTGACGGAATCCATTGGAGGACTACATTTTTGTTGTGTGACTGCAGCTTTAAAATTGATTCCAATATTTTATAGGCGATCGGTATACCTCTCACATGAGAAGTGCAACGAGCCAAGTGTAGTATCGAACTTTTGGAATCAGTCAAGATTACAAAATTATCGAAGTTAATTGAATCAATGTATGATAGGGCTTCAGTTATAGCAATCAATTCAATATGCATAATTGAAATATTGGCATCAATTTTAAATCTTAGACTACTTTTAAGAAATGGATCTAAAAAGGCCGCACCTCCCTTGGTTTTATCTTTAGACCCATCAGTAAAAATCATATAACTGTTGGCATATTGTTGATTAAGGTAGTTCACAGAAAGAGAGACGAGATTGTGACGACTAAACATACGTTTCGCACGATCAATATGCGGAATCGAGTCACGAATCACTTTACTTATGTCAATATTACTAACCCATGTATCTAATGAGTACATTTCTAGTTGCTTACTGCTTTTAATGGCTATTGAATTAAAAGAACTTTGGGCGATTATTAACAATGGCAGTTTTTTGTTAGACCAATAGTGTGAATGCCTTAGTGCACTTAGTTCTCGTAAAACATTAATGGTAACATAATCATCCATTGATTTTGATTTTAACCAAAATTTTTTTTCCCAAGGAATTCTCTACGAAACTGTAATGGGGGAAGGCACAGATCGTTCTCCATTACATGTATAGGCGTGCTTCGAATATAACCACCGATAATTCGTAAAATTTGATTTTGAATTCGTCCTAACTTTAATAAGTTAGATAATAAGAACGGGCAACGGACTATTGTTAATCTCAGTATTGTCACTCCCTTGTGGGTATTCTCATCGTGTTGGCACACATGCAGCTACCTCAGAAGTGCTTTAAATAATGACATACTGGATACTCAATGACTTAGATCACATTACAAGATAAACAAACAAAAAATGCTTTGAATGCTCATTTACCTATTTGACTTATTATTTCAATTATACTTTTCAATATTTTCTTTCTCTTTCAAACACATTTCCCCGATTATTCGAAAAACTTAATAATAGTCGAACAAATGAGTTTAGTGATACCATTCGAATAGTGACGATAAACAAATCTTAAAGATCTCGTTCAGAAATCAATCAATTAGGCAACGAGAGTGACCTAGAAGCTTCAGTCTTGGTAGATGTAGGCTTTCAATAGATTCTCATATTATATCATCGGTTGAAATTCAGTATTTGACATCAGATGACATGCATCAATTAGAACTAGTATAAAACAAATAAATTACATAAAATCGATCACAGTACCTAATTAAATATAATGCAGCGAATAGGGAAAATATTTGTTATAAATTCAAACACATACCAGTAAAATTATGCATTAAATCGAATTTTGATAATTTTTTTCATGAGTTTTAATTTTTTAGGACGAACCCTAATTATTTTCATAAAACAAAACTACCTTATATTACGCGGAATAACTTCGGCTATTTACCAAAAAAACGTTCCGCCAAAATCTGTCAAGCTATTCCAAAGAATACCCCGAACAAACAGACAGAAGACAAGATTTTTAAAAATTGCTATTTTTGATGTATTTTTTAAGAAAATTTTTTTTTTCACATTACAAGCTTCAAATTTTATTTATTCGTATAGATGTTACATATACTCAAAAATTATGAATACATGTGGATATTATATTAACTCCAATAGGATTAGTTCTGTAGTAACATATGTCCATGTTTGTTAAAAATAAATTGTGTAAATTTACACAGTCTGCATGTTAAATTTGACATATTGAAAGTTGGAAGTAGCGAATAAAACCTTAATAAATATAATCAAACCTTACCACAGATAATATGTCAAAAAGAATGATGTAAATCGGTTCTCGAGTTATAAGTAAACTAACGCCACAGACATACAGATAAACGTTGTGTTCATGTAATGTAAGTATAAGGGATCTACTGGGTGGATTCACTCTGCATACACTATATAAATTCTTTATAATTTATTTACTGTAATATATAAAAACCAAAATCTTTATTACTTTTACAAATTTAACACACAAATATATATATATGTATATAGATCCACGCACTAGGAATTATTCCTGTATCGCGGGAGATCATTCAAATTCCAAGTTACAGTAATTGATTACGCTGTGGTTTGTGTCGCAAGTGACACACTTGAATGAAAACGAAAAGGATTAATGAAATATAAATTTAGGTAGTTTTTTTTAACAAATATATGTTTGTAACAAAATAATGTATCCAATATAACAAACATAGGGATAAATAACTTACCAGTAGTCTCGAAAGCTTCCTCGAAATTAACTTCACCTTCTCTCTGAGAGCTTTTCTCAAAGTCTCTTAACCTTTCAGTTTGTTCTTCGTTTTTCATGTTAATTAATTTTTTTTTTAATAATTTAAATTTATTCACCTATTAATAATCAATTTATTCGTTATATTTCACGATCACTTTAATTCGACATTAAAAATTGAACGACATTGAACACGATTGCAAATAAAACAAAATTAGGTCAACGACTCAGCATAACTCGACTTTAGACAGTAATTCAACTATAGCAAGTAATATTTAAGTCGTAATAATAATTAAAAAAACAAAACAAATACAATATTATTCACTATTTCATTGAATGAATAGATTTTCTAACCTATCGAAGTATTTTTACAGAAGCTCGGTAAATCCCGTCCACTCCATGCGGTACTGCGCGCTTTACTAACACAATACAAGCACTAGTGACGTGGTAACTAAATATAGGAGTAAGCCGTTAGGTACGCAAAAACCGGTGCGGCGCGGGCTGCAAGTTTAAATCTCCTACACTTGCGATTATTCCACGTTCTTTTTTTTATTAATAATAACATTGTCAAAAAAAAAACCGTTCTTTATATGTTACGACATTCATTTTTATTATTGATTTATCTTGTAAAGTGATGAAAGTCTAATGTTATGTTATGACTAGCAAATTTTAATCTCGTAACAGGCGCGCGAACCGGACCGCATCATAGTATGACGGATGACCAACCTGACCGAAGTTATCAGTCGCTTTGTGGCCGCAGTCACGTACTAATGTCATTTTATCGAAGTGTAAAAAATTGAAATATCTTAGTAACGGCCATTTTTACATACAGGTAAATGTTACTTATTAAAAGACATATTATGTTTATTTTTTGTCAGTGTTAACGCTGTCACAAGAAACTAATTTACAATATGCTATTCAGATACTAGAAAATAATAAATATTTTTTGTATCAACAGTTTATCACTTTAAATGAATTAGCAGGAAAGAGATAAATCTGTTTGCTTCCGTAAAATAGTCGAATGTTATCGACCTATACACATAATAGCGTACAGAATTTTATTCTCATTTATAAGTGTTACAAGTCAGGTAGTAGACATTAGTCCATAACGTAATCATTATCGGAAATTTGAAGGAAAATAAACATATTTTTATACCAATTAAACTCATCAATAACTAATAACTAACTTAATACACAGATACGGTTTTACCTGTAGTAAAGGGTGGCAGCAAAGACGGGCATAGGACTTTAGGGAGCGTCGAGCGACGCTCGCGACACCCACAAAGGTGCGTCGCTCGGAGTGACAACATTTTTGAAGGGCGCCAGGATATTAGTGGCCTATGGACGCTGCAAGGGCTAGAGCTGCTGTTAATACATACACTTCACATCCACCATAATATAATTATGTAGAACAATCAGGCTTACCTAACGTTGTTTCCAGAGGAAAGAGGTCCTCGGGCTAGGTCAATAAAATGTGCGTATGACGTGCAGGAGCAGCAGGATAGCTTAGTAGATAATAGTATCATTTTTAGTCTTAGAAGTGTAGCATCGAGTCACTTCTAGCTTTTATTTTAATTAATTAATTTAACATTATCTAACATCGATTGTACTGTACTATATTTTTATTATGATATTAAGTTTTTAAAAAGCCAATTCTGGCGGTCCCGAAGTTACCTAGCTACTAAATAGCACCTGATGTTAAGTGACGATGTGATCCAGAATAGTAAGCACACTAAGCCTAGAAATACTGGTTCTCAAACGATGCTGCCAAAACACATCTTTTAGTATTTGGCGACAGGTTTTTCAAACTTGAGGGTGGTAGCTACGCAGACGGGTGTTGTGAGAAAATGCCCTACGACCATGCTATGGTTTCCTCACAATGATTTCCTTCACTAAAAATTCGAGCTGAATTTAAAGTTGGAATCTTTTCCGTACTTATTGAAGCAATTTTGTCGCAGTGGATAGTGCGGCCGGATTCCGCATCAGTGGACACGGGTTCGAATCCACTTATCCAACTCTGAAATCGGCCTCAGCTTTCGACGAAGGAAAACGTCGTGAGGGAACCATAGCATAGTGGTAGGGATTTTTTTATAATCTCCACTTGGGTAGCTACCATCCTCCAGTTTGAAAACTTATCGCCAAATAACAATAGGTGTGTTCCAGCAGCATCAAATGAGAACCAGTTCCTCTAAGTTTAGTGTGTTTACCATCCTGGACCACATCGTCAATTAACATCAAATGAGATTGTGATCAAAGCACTAAGCCTAAGCACTAACTAAAATATTTTAACATCGTAATGTCGTTGTCGTGTCGCATGGTATAAAGGCATTATAATTAGCGATGTGTAAATGTAAACAAACGTGAAACCTCTATATCTAATTTATACTAGCTGACACTAGCAATTGTTTTAAGTGAATTAGTTTTATTGTTTCTATCTAGCTCCTATAAAAGGGTAATTATATATAAACTAGATCTTGTCTCGGTGTATATTAATCTGTAACATTTATTGATGTTTATACTGTATCAGTAACGATGTGATCCAAGATCGTAAACGAGCTACGTCTAGAGGTACTGTTTCTCAATTGATCCTGCCGGGTCGCATCTAGATTTACAAAATTAAAGTTAGCAAGATCCAAATTAAAATAAACAAATACATTATTCGAATACGGCCCTGATAAGGCACTTATGATCGTCTATATACTACTACCGGTTCGGAATACAACCTAGTCAACGAGAGAAGCCGTCAACGAACTTGATCTGGTATTTTCATGTTAATTTTTTTATGGAACTATACAAATAATTGTTATAATGTTTCTTAGTAGACGCAGAGAGAAGGGTGTCATTTCCAGATATCACCATCGTTCACATAATGATCTATACCGGTTTAATCTTTGCAAATTAAAACTTGCTGACATGGTGTCTGAACTTATTGTCCGGTAAATAGGCAATGTGCTTTGGAATCTATATATATTATACATAGATTATAACACACTATTACTTAGAAAACTCTTATTAGTTCAACGTGGAAATGTTAATTTATGTTTGTTCTTTGTATTAAAATTATGCCGGCCGTTTACAGGGTCAAGTTTGACAGAATTTTTACGAGCTTACCGTAAGTTGTCAAGAATGTATTGATACTGCAAATTTAGGACACTATATTTCGGAATTTGTTCGTCAGTAAGGCGGGCATTATTAGAAAATAATCTACCACCATGCAGTGGTTTCGTCCTCCAGCGAAACTTCAGAATCAGTGTCGTAGTTTGGGCTAGAAGACCGCTGTATTCAAATTTGACGAAGGTCCCTATATTTGTTTCGCCCATGGATAGCAAATGGAGTCCAAATGGAGAGCAAAGAATTTCCATAAAAGTGACAAAAATACTCGCATTGATTAAAATTAATATTAATTGACTATGAATAAGTAAGAAGCATTATAAAATATATAAATAAATCAATAATTAATTAATTCCAATTTGTACTACGTGGAAACAAGTTAGCTGAACAAATATAATACATATATTGTTTTCTAGCCTTTCTTTCTTCAAACATAATCATTCAATCATAGATTGCCAAGTACGATTTTGGTTTTTCAAGATTTTATGAATATATTGACAGTTCTACCCCGTATCTTCCCGTGGGTGTCGTAAAAGACGATAAAGGGATAATCCAGGGGATGGGCAGTTGTGTTCTCTGAGCACTACAAACACTTACGTACTGCCATCGTCAATCCGCTAGCTAAGCGTGGCGATAATGCCAATCCCCTTCTTATAGGTCGGTCGTTTTATAGATCTTTGGGGCAGACCTATGCCCAGCAGTGGGCGTCTTTACGTTGAATTGTTGGGACATTCATATGCACATATTTATATATATATAAGTTCAACATTTATATTTGTTCTTATAAATTATCAGAGACTCATAAACAATCATCCGAGGTCAAATAAATAAATAATAAGGATAAATCGTAATTAAGGATAAATTATACAAAATGTTTTGTAAAAAATACATGAAACAGTTTTTGTTTGACGTAGCGATTTTTTACGGAAATCCATCGTAAATTTGTTTGATACAGCTTTGTTTATTTCTTTTGAAAATTACTTCAAAATATCTTCTGTGAGTTGTGCTATAAAAGAAGAAAGAAAACATAATTTAGTAAATAAATAAAAGTAATAAATGCATAGGAACCAAGAAACAAACAAGTAATACACAATTAAATGGATACTGATGTAATAATCTATTAATAAATTTCTTGTATCTATTTATTTATATTTGCTGTTTTTATAAAATTTATTACTTGCTAATCATCTAGTAATGCACTAGGTTTCATTTACTAGGCATGCGTTGCAATACCACGGATTTTGTGGAACTAGGAACTTTCGAAAATTTTAGCTGAAAAATCAATTAAAACGGGTAAATGTTTTTAATATATGTGACAACGGAATATAATTTTCAAACGGAATCAGCAAACCAAAATCAATAAAACTATTTAAGAGTAATCTGGTTGATGTATACATTTATGGCGAAAAGTTATTTATAAATACTTAATAACTCAAGGTATTGTATAACAAAAGTATAATTATACTACAGAACATTAATTAATATCATATAACGCACTTATATTTGAAAATGAAGAGGACATGCGGTCGGAGACAAATTTTAAAAGTAGGTATTTCAGAAATCTATTGCTATCGCCTTGCAACACAAAGAAAGAGTTATAAAACACGAAAGGGATAACTGCAACAGATTTAATCGACTGAAAAATAGAAAAAAACATCACTTAGTAGTACCCTGTTTCCCCCTTCAAAACTGAACCGATTTAGAATAATAAAGACTTTGGATATGATACGTTTTGCTTTTTTATTTTTGTCCAACAAATTTGTTTAACGAACGTATGAAAATAACGGTAAAAATCAAACATTTTTTTCATTTTCAAAGGCTCCTAGTTTCGACAATAACTAATTTATGGAAAAAATTAAAACGTAAGGGCATGGCGGTGGTGGATATATATTATTTGGTATAATAATATTTACCATAATGGGAGGAAACAGGAAACTACGTTCGTATAGAATAAATGCCGTTAGGATATCCTCTTAATAACATTAGGTATTGTATAAAAAAAAGTATAATTATATTATAGAACATTAAATAATAATAAATATAAGTGTATATTTTAAATTAAACTAAGAAGAACTATACAAAATATAACAAAAATAATGAAAAAGAATAATTAGTATTTAGGACCGAAATCGGGGATACTAGGCAGAGTGCTCAAGAAATTATCAACATTGTCACGTTCTATACCAATAATGATTCTCTGGGAAAAGTTCTAACCAGCATATAAGAGTTACTTTTTGTGTAAGAGAATTTATGTTTTCGAATAGGAAAAACTACATCAGATTAAATAAAAAATGGATCGATTTCGTTACGAAATCGTACAGTGTCGAGATTGTGTGCGGATATAACAGGAAATCGCTGCTCTACACTAATCCAAATATCTCTCCTGAGTCATTTTATATTAAACTGACGTCAGATAAGAGTTATCGCCGTGGCCTCACAGGACGTACAAGTGAATAAATCATTAAATTAAAGTGACTGGGAAAAAAATCACCGTAGAACGAATATAATACTGGAAAAACATGGATATGACCAGACACGTACTTTTGAAGTTTAAAGAATTGCTCCAAATCTAGATGATACATTCAACCGAAAGGCTGGTCTTACACCACCCGCATCATGCGGATGCCCGCGATCTTCACCAGGTCGTCGGTCCACCTTTTGGGGGGCTTACCCACGCTACGTCTTCTGATGCGTGGTAGCCAAACGGGGATCCGTTGGTCCCATCGAGCATTGGTTCTACGAGCAATGTCCCCAGCCCACTGCCACTCAAGTTTAGCAATTCTTCTGGGAATGTCGATTATCTTGGTTCTTCTGCGGATCTCCTCATTCGGGATTCAATCACGCAGTTAAACTCCAAGTATAGCCCTCTCCATTGCACTTTGAGCAACTTGAAGGTTTTTTATTAGGCCCATTGTGAGCGACCACGTCTCAGTACCGTATGTCATCACTGGCACACACTGGTCGAAGAGTTTCGTCTTGAGACACTGTGGTGTTTTGGACGAGAGGATTCTGCGTAGTTTCCCGAACGCAGCCGAGTTGGATTCGAAGATTAACCTCTTTCTCGAAGTTGTATTTACCTAACTGGACTGTTTGTCCCAGTTATACATAACTGTAATCAACTTCGAGCGTAGAGTCACCGATTTTTATAGGAGTTGGCACAACCTGGATTTTAGACATTACTTTCGTCATGTTCATTATAAGGCCAACTCGTTCGTAGGTTCTACTGAGGTCACCGAGCATTGTACTTAGGTCTCCTGCGGTCTCAGCCATGGCTACTATATCATCAGCAAAGCGCAGCTGTGTTATGTACTAGTCGTTTATATTAATGTTTATTTTAATCTAGGTTAAGCGTCTTCAAATTATCCGAAATACTTTCCTTAACTGATCCCAACTTACAACCTTAAGTTGAAACTGTTATATTTAATTTTTTACAGATTCATAATATTCAAATGTTTTTTAGACAGGTGAAATTGTTCTCGACTCGACTTTGATAGGTTAAGTGAAAAACTAAAAAAAAAGATCATTCAACATTCACATTAAAATTCAACAAGAGTAGGTTGCTTAACTCCTCTTAGCTTATATTATCTTCGTTAAATTTCATTAATTAATTCATTCATTCATTCATTCATTCATAAACTCATTCATCACCTTTTAGAAATATTTACTTATATGCGTCTTTTAAGAGGATATCCTAGCGGGATTTATTCCATATAAACGTAGTTCCCTGTTTCCTGGCTGGATAACAGCATTAGGGTAAATATTATTATACCAAATAATATATATCCACTATCCCCGTGCCCGTACGTTTTGATATTTTCTCTAAACTAGTTATTGTAGATACTAGGAGCCTTTGAAAATGAAAAAAATTCTCAATTTTACCGTAATTTTAAAACGTCCGTCAAATAAATTTGTCGAATAAAAAAAAAAAAAAAAAAAAACAAAACGAACAGGCATAGCCAAAGTCTTTATTATCCTAAAATTGAAAGAAAATTAAAAATCGGTTCAATTTTCGAGGAGGAAATAAAGTACTGCTACGAAATGATGTTTTTGTCTATTTTGCATAGGTAAATTAAGCCCGAGCTGCAGTTGTGTCCCTCTCGTGTTTTGTAATTATTTCTTTCTGGTGCAACGCGATAGCAATAGATTTCGAAAATACCTACTTTTCCGACCGCATATCGACTTAAAAAGTATTAGTGCAGGTACTAACGTACTATGATTATTATTTATGTTTCTAGAAAGTAAAAAAATCCGTCGAGATGTGCATAAATGGAATTCACTATTGCCGAAACCCATATGCACCTCGCGAACATCCAGATTTTGTTTCCTCTGATATGGACCCCTTGGAGTTCGAAATGGACCTACGGGACCACTTTAGGGACCTACGCTCTAGGCCGATCATTGTCGCCATCATCAGTACTTCATCGCTAATAAGCCTTCGAACTAATTTTATATATTCTCTCACTCATAGACATAAAAAACACTCGGAATGGCAGTAGTCACACACAGAATGCCATTTCAAGTTGACCTTAAAAGGTGTTCCGTCTTGCTTACAAACACACTTATGTTAATTATTGCTCTATGGCTTCACCCGTATATGAGCGATGATTATAACTTAGTTGAAACATAACTAACCGTATTATCTTATCTTTCAGTTTAAAATTGATCCTGTTGGTTATGTTAAAGCCTGTGGGACTGCACTGATAATATTTCACCATCCCGAGCGCAGCCATAGCCCGTCAATAGTCTATGCTAATAATTGCAAAAACATTTGATTATATCTAATTGATCCCGTTGAGCGTTGACCCGTGATATCTACAAGCCAGTGTCAATATCATTATTACATTGCGAAGTTGTTTACCGTCTAAGTTCATTTTATTATTAACTACCTGTCACCAGGCCACTACGCTTGGAGTAAACGAAAGGATGATGAAAATTCTCGGAGCTATTTAGACTCATACATGACATTTAATTTACCTCTAACCAAAATGTTGATTGAAATCGATTTTAAGATGGTTGCTATTAAGAAAAAAAAACGACACATTTAGAATTATCATAATAACGATTGTTGACTATTAAATAATGTTATTATTTTTTTTTCTGCGGGAGTTATTGCACTCCGGAGTCATTCAACTGAGCATGTCAATGTGTCTGTACGTTGGATTTTAATAAATCCAGAATTAATAAACAACAGAGCTGATTGTTAAAAAAATCCTCATAAATTTTTAAGTCAAACGTGAACCTTTTAGATTATTATATAAGTAATAAACATCAGGTTAAAAATACTGTTGTAACAGAAGTATAACTTTGAGTTTTGAACTAAACATGTTTAAAGACAAAGCATTTCGGTTTGGGGAGGCAGGTTATGCCAACATTTGGTCGCCTGATATCTGAGACTACCTCGAAAGGCGAAAGTTCTATGCTTAGGTATACTTAAGAGACCCAAAATTGCACGAGTTCTGAACTTCCGCTACTGACCAACCCACTCGAGCTTGACTTTGATCCATATTTGAATAATGTTTCATGCTATTTTTTGTAATATTTTGAATACCTATATTGAAGTGTCTGTTGTTTTACTAAATATATATGAATAACGATACCTATCCCAAAAATACAATTTTTGTCTGTCTGCCTGTTTGTGCCGGGTAATCTCCGAAACGGCTGGACCTATTTTGTCCGGACTTTTTGTTGGTAGATAGCTGAAGTTACTTCGTGTAGGTTAGGCTACTTTTATTTTTCAAAAATAATTAGGCATCCGCATAAAAAAAATTAAAACTCATGAAATTGTTAATAAAATTTTATTGAATGCACAGTTTTACTGGCAGGTATTTGAATTTGGGAGAAATATCTTTGCTTAATGTAAGTAACAAAATTTTTTTTGGTAAATAACTGCAGTATTAAAGAATTGAAAACTATATTACGCAGTGAAGAATAAATGGAACGCGGGCGCAACGGCGGGCATGTGCTAGTTTTATAGTAAAACGTAATAAGCATATTAACCCCTTGAGCACTTACCTGACGTTTACGCCCGCTTTCTATTGTTTTCCTATTGTCTTATTTTAATGGGTACGCGACACATTAATAAAAACATTTTTAGGTGTCCTGTTCTTATGTGAAGATACTGTTAAACACGGTATGTTTAGAATCGGAGCTGGTTCTCTTGTGAAGCTTCCAGAGCTTACTCATAAAATTTTCAACTAAAGGATATTACCTTTTTTTTTTTTTTTTTTGTGAGACCGAAGTCCCCCAATACAATAGGTAAGGGGACACGGAGGGACGAGCTCCGTGCCAGTGTGGGAATCGCCCGGGCTAACTAAAACCCCCGGGGCCGTCCGCTGCATTTGGGGATGGGGTCGACACGGGGTGGCTTTCACAAGCACCCCGTCGCCCCCTGTTAGAGGATATTACCTAACTAAATGAATATTGGACAATGCTTTACCATTATACGAGGAATGCGATCAATATTTTCTCCCAATCAGATATCGAGGTATTACTTTTTTTTATTCTCAATTACGCTACGTTAATCTACGTAATGGTAGGGCATTATCTAATAATGTCTACGTGGGTAGCTACCAGCCTCAAACCTGACCCCAAATACCCAATAGGTGTGTTCCGGCATCATCGCTTGAGAACCAGTACCTCTAGGCTTCGCATCCTGGAATACACATCGTCACTTAACATCAGATGAGATTATGGTCCAAGCAATGAGTCTATACAGTATAAAAAGCACAATACTTGACAAAGATCTAATACGCAGAATGTCGTCTCCAGTATTTGTTTATACTAAATCCATGGCAGTCATTGCCCTTAATTTCGAATTGACCAAATTATAACTAATAACTCAATCGTGGTACTTAAACAATAAACAGAGGAAGTTCTTATTGATAGGAATGTTGGATGATTCATCGAAATGTCGAAGGATCTTGTGTTGAAACAGACGGTTTATGTGAGGGATTGTACCCACTAAACCCGCTGGATAGCCACAAGAAGAAACGGTTCGTGAAGTTATTCATGGGTGTTCGTTTTCTTTTCTTAAAAAAAAATGGCAGTATTTTTGATGAGAGATAACATCTATTCCTTCTTGTACACGTCAGTTATAGTCATAATTTCTTTTATCTAATTAACGCTGACCGGTGACCCTAACAGCTTCACCGAACTTTAACTTCATAGAAATATTAACCCGTTTTCCTAAACATAGTGTTAGGATAATTATTCATACAATTAATCACACCTCATACGTAGCACTTGCCGTAAAAAAAATTGCCACAGGCGATGAGTTCAAAATCATGTCTTATTTCTAGCTCATGGCGTTCATTTATAGCTTGCAAACTTGATAGAAGTAATAGAGACCTTAGTATAATAAATTATGTTTTCATTAAAATTTACCAAAAAGTGTGTCCTAATTTTTGAACGTGTAATATTATACCAATATATTGCTTTAGAAATGTTTATTGCACTGGAAAACATCGATAATTATCACAATTTATGCGCTTTGTGACAAATAAAATGAAAGTAACTTACAAAGGAATGCATTGTTTTGTTATGAGATGACGTTTAAATAATATTTTAAACATTATTTTCAAATCTGCCACTGAAAAAAATTGGCGGTCTCTTTGTCTATCCGGACTTAACTCAAGCGGACTCGACCGATATTCATAAAACTTTGCAGTTGGCGGCAACACGTTAATGAACAATTGAAATAAAAATAACAAACTTCAATTTTAAAGTTCTTCTCAGTAACACATATAATAAATAAAAACAAAATAAAAGTAAGAAAAAATATAAGCGTGGGAGAAAAATAAGGAGATTTTAAGAATAGGATGAGTTATTTGACACCTTCATTAGTTCAAAAAGACTTTATCGTTTTACTTCATGGAGAGCTTGTATTCATTGTGGGATTAGATCAACGTACTTTTGCATCATACTACTAACCCACAATCGCTTCTCTATGGATTCTTCAGATTATTACCCAAATATTATAAACATTAGCAAGTGGTATAAAACCCGTAATGAACGTGGAAAATTCACATTGATGAAGTCGCGGCCAAACATTAGTGTTTAAAAAGTCTTGTATGTCAAAAAGTTTAACATTGTTAACAGATGTTGGAACTCGGTACGGAACATATGACGGATATGAATTGGCGAACGTCGGAACAGTGGTACTACTGTAGAGGCAACATTAGTGCCACCATAAAAATCGTGCATGCCTATTAATAAAAACATGAGGTATCTGCTATTATTATTACTATTCCAAAAGCCGACTACGCAGTATCCTACAGCTGAAGCTCACTGCTTAAACCTACAACTTGGATGTACTGTAGAATCTTTAATATTCCCAAGCATATATAGTAATTTACATTTAACACTGAATAAAAATTCGCAAAAATATTTTCAAACACAAATGCAGAGTCGAAGACGAAGAGCGGCAACGTCGCATGGAACGTAGCGTGAGCTGGCAACGTGGCAATTATAGTTTAAATCAATAGAGAAATTAGGGATCAGCGCCATCTAATTATGTTTGCGTCCTATTAAGACTATGACGTTATTATACATAGGCTTATAATTTGAAACACTCAGCGACACCTCTCAGCCTAATAGGTAAAGATTTATCGAGTTAAGATTTTTTGTATGGATAATAGCGGTCTGTGTATTAGTCTTTGATTATGTATACAGTAAGTGTAGAAGTATTTTTGAGATTTATGAACCTGAAATAGAAATACGTATAAAATTTTTAAACCGGAACCGGAAAATAGAACTGGAAGTGGAGTTAATTTTACATATATGGTCAAAGATTATTAATGGTTTATCCTTTTTTTCTCAGTAAATTTTTGTGGGAGCGCCAGCATCGTTTGTGCATGCCGTGATTTCCAACGAGCACTACCCCAAAAAAAGCCAGCACCCCCTTGAGATGCATATCTCCAACCGCAATCTGAACTTTTGTCGTAATATTTGACGGAGTGTATTCTTTTAAGGTTTTTTTATTTCCCTTCGGTTTCAAGCTAACCCTTTTCCGAACCTCGCTCGGTAGTTCTTTAAATAGGCCTCCTTCCTCTTAATTATTTAAGATAATTTATTCCTCATAGCGACCCCACAAGTGACCTAATCCGGAGTAATTTTTATAAAGGTTATGTTTCTCGTGGTCAGGCACCTGATTCTAATTTTTTGCAGACTGAATTAACATCATACCTAATAACCTACGCATATTATTTATTTAAAGTAATAAAACTGGGGTCCTTTGACGCATAATTACTTCAAAACTACAGAACATATCGGGATAGGACTACTACCATTCGGCGCGAAATATTTCGTAGATAGTTATAGGCTATTTATTTATTTTTTTTATTCCATTAATCCTTTCTCATTTTTTTTTATTTACTCTTATGTACATTTTTTCCGTTAAACAAATGACATTTGTTTTTTTGGTTAGGTATCACTTTTTCACTCACACCTAAAGAACATGAAACGCGGTCGGAGCCGCGGGCACCAGCTAGTAAATGATATACTGAAACCTGGTCAGATAATACGTCTATGATATTTAAAAAAAACACCTCAATCGGTTTAGTGGTTCTCGAGTTATAAGCCGACTAATTTACGGAGCGAAAGAGAGAAACCATTACCTTCTATAACATGTTGGATTATAACAACCTAAAAATAATTATTGTGGTATTTCTTAGGTATGTGTATAAATTAAAACAAGCTGACAACAAAGTATTAATATAAACTTATAAATTTTATCATAATGTTATTTTGAACTTAATCCAGTGTTTGTTTATCAATAATAACACAAAATAATATATGTCCCACTTTGTCAATAAACGTAATATAAATATTATACTATAATAAATCTAAATAATACAGGCCACGGTTACACAAATCATAAACATGTAAGTTAAAAATGTAGGTAATGTTGAATGTTTGTTGGATTGTAGGATTCCCACGTTTCCTAACTTGGAAAATATAGTTCACGATACCCTTTTATGTATGTAGGTTGGTCCGAAACTAATGTTGCTTGTTTGCCGAACCAGGTATGATGACAAGAGGTCTTGTTGATAGCTTCATCGCCTCTGATCTAGCTCCGGAAGTGTTGAGGAGCTATTTACGCATAAGACTTTATTTTGCTTGTGCAATGAACACTATTTTACAAAGGTAACGCTGTTTAAAGACACTGGACGTTGAAGCTGAATTAATAAATACATAAAGCTCGCAGGCCTCCCATTATGTTATTGTTTGAGCATGCTGTTTTTCACTACGTACAGTTTTAGATAGCTTACTACTTACTTACATTAAAATAGCTTCATATGCATTAAAAATTCGATGCATCTACGAATTGTTTACAACTTAAGAGGACATGCGGTCGGCAAAGTACGTATTTCAGAAATCTATTGGTATCGAGTTGCGCCCCAAAATAAAGAATTATAAAACACGAAAGGGACAACTGCAGCTCGGATTTATCTAACCGTATGCAAAATAGACGGAAACATCACTTCGTAGTATCCTGTTTCCTCTTCTAAAACGCAACCAATTTTTAATGCCTGTACGTTTTGTTTTATTTTTTAATTTTATCCATCAAATTTGTTTGTCGTACGTCTGAAATAGATGGTAAAAATCCAGCGTTTCTTTCATTTTCAAAGGCCTCCTAGTTTCTACAATAACAAATTTATGGAAAAAAAAAATCAAAACGTATGGGCGTGGCGGTCGTGGTCGTTTTATATAAAAATATTTTATACCATAATGCTATTATCCAGGGAGGAAACAGGGGACTACGTTTGTATGGAATAAATGTCACTAGGATATCCTCTTAAGAGTAAACGCGAATTTTTGGCGAGATCTCAGTCTGTCATGTAGCATTTGTTTTCTTTAATTCATTAAATACATAATTTTAACTCTATGTAATCTTGGTGGGGTTTTGTGTGATATAGTTGTTTATTATAGAAAATAACGCTTAACATTTATTTCGAGGTGCGGACAAAGCTCCATGGAGAGTTCGAGCAGGATGGACTATCATTTTGCTGGAACTGGGTAACGCTGATAAGATTAAAAATAAATCTTACTGACATGACACTGGCACAAATTGTGTGTACTCATATTGTCATTAACTAAGAATAAGAAGAGCAAACGCGGCGGAACTAATTTAAAAAATTTAAAGGTATTTTAGAAATCTATTGCTGTCGCGTTGCCCCTAATGAAAGAGTTATAGTTAGTTATAAAGTGCGAAAGGGATGACTACAGTTAAGGCTGATTGTACCTATGTATAACGGTTAAACGTCAAGCGTATGTCAAACGGCTTTATTCAGATTATTAGTCACGTTGTTTATGTCTTGTGGTCAAATCTAGTAGGTAATTGATATTTTACCGGCTTCCTGTTCTCTGATTGATCTGAAATTTACTAGGCACCTTAGTTCTGATGAGAATACAATTATGTGTTTTTAGAATTGTTCTATATGCAACATGGCTCCTGCCATAAAATAGAGTATTATGTTTTTTTTAGAACCCTCCTTATAGATACCTAATGAAAGTTTTTACGTTTTTAATCCAAATGAAAATCATTTTTTTTAGAAGATACACTAACTTTGCAAAAACAGAACCAAGAACTCATGTTTTTTTTCAAGTTCAAGATCAAGTTTATTTTTATTTGAATGAACGGAACGAACAAAACTTAATTAGTATTACGCATTCCCGATTTTAATGTAATAAGTTATTTCCCTGGAGGCTCACTTTGCTCTTGAGTTATTGACAGGCGTATCTTGAGATAATTACTTCTGGCGTATTGTCTTCTATCGGTCAGTTTCGATATTGAGACGTATTGAGGTCGAACGAAAAATAAATCGGTTTTTGAGCTGATCACTGATCTAGCACTCTGAAGAAAAAAAAATCGGATTTCGGTAGATAAAAACAACCAGCCGTATAATTTCCGAATTTTGCAAAGACTAAATAAATATTATTTAAGTCGTTTCGGTGAGTGTTTGAATAGGTTAACCCAATAAAACAAATCTTAACAAAATAAATAATTATGCTATATTCACTTGCGACGTTGCCAAACCACAATAGTAAGGTGTAGATATATAGATAGTATAATGTGTTATATACAAATAACTCATTATCGTATATTGTTTCCTGACTCATACAAAGATGTACGTCATTTATTCGACTTATTTCTTGAATTAGTAGACTATAATCTACTAGATCAAGACAGTGAATAAGTACCTCTTGATTTATTATAAATTAAAATTAGAACATTTGCAAATAAAATATTTTTTATATTAACTGTAACTCTTTTCATTTATGTTTTTCAAAATGTAGTTTATTCATTGCTGTTTCATGATCTTTCCTAATTCCCTGATTATTTAAATTTGCCTCAATGTAAATCGATATCATCATTATTATACGGTGCCTTTGTTTAATTGTTCCGCATCCGTCCATTGAACTGAAAGACGTCTACTGTTGGACATTGGTGTCCCCCAAAGATGTCCACAACGACCGGTCTTACGTCACTCGCATCCAGCGGATATTCAAAATCAAAATCAAAATTTATTTATTCAATTTAGGCCCTAAGAAGGCGCTTATGAACGTCTAAAACACTACCACCGGTTCGGAAAACAACCCAGTCGAGAAGAGAGCGCAGGCAAGTAACTCGATCTGGTTCTTTTTTTTTCATAAATATAATATAGATCATTTTTTTTTTGTCATATAAAAAACTATACAAATCGTAATTTTTAGTGGAAGCACAGAGATGTGGGTTAATTCCAGACATCACTATCGTTCACGTAATGATCCACCCTGTAATAACCTTTTGAGATTAAAACTTGCTTGACATAATACTTGAACTTATTGTCAGGTAAATCGGTAATGTTACTTGGGATTTTATTGTAAAACCGAATACTATTTACCTATAAAGCTTTTATTACACTTACTTAACCTAAAGCGTGGGACGGACAACTTGTCTTTACTTCTAATATTAAAATTATGACGATCATTCACTAGATCTAGCTTGTCTAAATTTTTACGAATATGCATTAAGTTATCGAAGATGTATTGGGAGGGCAAAGTTAAGATATATTCTTGTGATTCGTGACCTTATAGATGGCCTAACCACGCTGCGTCTTCCGGTACGTGGCAGCCATTCGAGATCCCATTGGCCACATCGGACATCTACGAACAACGTGCCCAGCTCCATGCCACTTAAGTAAATTCTTCGGCCAATGTCGGTTCCTTTGGTCCTTCTGTGCATCTCTGCAAACTTTTATATCAATCAATTTTGGACTTTGTTTGTCTATCATGACATCGGGTTATCATTTAAAATGTATCCTTCTCATATTTCCCAGTGATCGATAAAAAAGTTTTTTCTTAAGATCGAATTGGAATAGATAATAATTCAAATAAACGAAAGCGAAATATAAACAAAAAAAAAAAAAGAATCGTTTGATAACTCAGGTGTTACAAATTATTATTGATTTAAGTGCGATAAATATAATCAGCCAGCATTGTGATTCACTGAGCAGCTCGCAAAAGAGATGCAGACAGGTACATGAGCGTACCTTCTCGCTTTATAATTTTATAACGTGAAATATAGGTCGTTCAACCTGTTTCTTTTTTTCTTGTCCCATCCAAATCTCGACTTGTATGAAATTTTATAGAAAGTCATGCATTTCTTGAACTGTAGAAAATAAATGTTTATCGAACAAATAAAATTATGTATGATTATTTATATTATTATGAAACTAGTATAATATTTTGTAAAAATGGCTTATGTCGAATTTTACTTGAGTGTAGGTGATTCAGATCAGATAAACACAAAAAAATTGACTCAAAATTTCATATTTTCGTCCAGCATATTTTATTTTACGGAAAACTAATTACCTACTTACTACATGCGACGCGACGATGGTTCAGTTGAGGAAGCAATAATGGCTCAGTTGGTAGTGTGGTAAGATGGTCGTAGGTTCGAACTTATCTTTTTATTTTTTTCGAGGGGAATGCATTTACTCACTAGCCGCCCAGCCAGATCTGATAGGGACCCCCCCTTCCAGATCTGGTTGAAACGTGTCTGAAGATGTGTGACAGTCTCTCGCACGAAAGCGCGAGAGGCTGTCACACAGGATTAGTGTGGGACTCGCGGCGAGAAGCGCCGTTGACCACTACCCACTAAACCCCCCGGTACCTCCCGCCACCTAGTTGCAGCAAACACGGGATCGCTCTGCATGCACCGCGAGGTTCGAACTTACCTATCCAAATCTATAATAAGCCTGAGCTTTAAGCAATGATGGCTTAGTTGGTAGTGAGGTTGGATTTCACGTCAATGGACGCGAGTTCAAACCCACCTATCCAACTCTAAAATCAGCCGAGGCTTTTGGCGAAGGAAAACATCATGAGGAAACCTTATCATGTTATCAGGACATCTCTGTCTCCTTCCTGGCTTCTTACTTAACAAACCGATGTCAGAAAGTAAATGTAAATGGGGTTACCTCCACTAGATCATTAGTTAGAATCGGTGTGCTGCAGGGGTCGATTTTGGGACCGTTTTTATTCCTGGTTTATATTAATGACTTACTAATGGTTAATAACTCAGCTGATATGGTTCTATTTGCAGACGATACTTCACTTATATTTAAAGTAAAAGGAAAAAAATCAGAGATTAGGCACTTAAATAATACACTAGCAAACATTTCCAAATGGTTTGCCTTAAATAATTTACTTCTTAACACTAAGAAAACGAAATGTATAAAATTTATGTTGCCCAATGTGCAACATATTGATTGTAAGTTAGAGATAGAAGGGAATTTAGTAGGCTTAGTTGACAAAACTCTTTTTTTAGGTATCACACTTGATAATAAGTTACAATGGGGTCCGCATATTAAAACTTTGGCAGGAAGGCTTAGTTCCGCTGCTTTTGCGGTTCGAAAAATTCGCCAGTTGACGGATATTGCTACTGCTAGGTTAGTCTACTTTGCTTTCTTTTTCACAGCTTAATGTCTTACGGTATTTTGCTGTGGGGTACAACAGCAGAGGTAGATACCATTTTTACGTTACAAAAGAGAGCTTTTCGAGCAATATACAATATGGGACCTCGTGAATCTCTAAAGAACAAGTTTCAAGAATATGATATCTTAACTTTGCCCTCTCAATACATCTTCGATAACTTAATGCATATTCGTAAAAATTTAGACAAGCTAGATCTAGTGAATGATCGTCATAATTTTAATATTAGAAGTTAAGACAAGTTGGCCGACCCACGCTTTAGGTTAAGTAAGTGTAATAAAAGCTTTATAGGTAATAGTATTCGGTTTTACAATAAGATCCCAAGTAACATTACCGATTTACCTGGCAACAAGTTCAAGTATTATGTCAAGCAATTTTTAATCTCAAAAGGTTATTACAGGGTGGATAATGATCCGTAATGACGTGAACGATAGTGATGTCTGGAATTAACCCACATCTCTGTGCTTCCACTAACAGTATTAAGACTACGATTTGTATAGTTTTTTATATGACAGAAATTGATATATATTATATTTATTAAAAAAAGAACCAGATCGAGTTTCTTGCCGGCTCTTCTCGACTGGGTTGTTTTCTGAACCGGTGGTAGTGTTTTTAGACGTTCATAAGCGCCTTCTTAGGGCCTAAATTGAATTTTGATTTTGATTTTTAAAATAATGTCCACCTAGTTACGCTATCCTTAAGTTAGAAAATATGTCGCCAAATGTGTTTCGGATACATCACTTGAGAACCAGTACCTCTAGGCTTAGTGTGTTTATCATCCTCGAACACGACGTCACTTAACCTCATGTGAGATTGTGTTTAAAGCACTGATCCGAAACCATAAAAAAAAATTGTGAAGGAAAACATTATGGTAAGGAAGAGAACCATAGCATAGGCAGAATATTTTCTAATAATGTCCATCTAATTAGTCCATTCTTTTGAGTTTCATCCGGCAGCGCCGCTTAAGAGCCAGTATCCCTAGGCTTAATGTGTTTCCCATCCCGGACCACATTGTCACCTTTTCTTTTAGACATTTTATAATTTCTATGGACGAATATAAATTTATTAACCTTATATAATTATTATCAAATTCGACATTTAAAAAAGGTTGTTTGTTTATTTGAGTCTGTTAAATTCACAGTTCGCTTCTCCTGTCGCCAAAATACCAACGTTCCAAGAAAGAAATACCGGCCGTGTAATATGACGGCGATTGCGAATTATATCCACTTTCTTGAGCGAAAATTCAAATACTTGCGCCTACATCCGGGTAACCAACATTCTTCTCACTAAAATACCCCGGGTTCCCCTATGATAGTGTCCAAAGAAGTGGGAACCTCTTACACCAGCTGCCTGTGCGCAACAGTGACATACACAGTACATCGCACACTTGCACACTACATGCAACGTAATAACGTAAATAGATTTTGTAAAGGCAATTTTTTTCGCAACCTCTAGTCAATCAAAAATTATTTGCACATCGATAACAGCCCGAGATTCGCATCAATAAGCTCTAGTTGTATTAATTTCATATTTCAGGCTGAATGCCTTAAGCACTAACCACAGAGCTCGAGAAAACTATCAAAGCGTAGCGTTAGTCAGTTTGAAAATAAAAAAAAATTGTGTTTGTATGTAATTTCATGTCGTTGAAAAGTATTCTATTCAATTATACTTTTTAAATGTCATTCAATTGACAGTTGTATAATAATTTAAAAACGAAAAAAATTAGGTAATATCTTAGTTTTAAAATAATAACATATTTATGTTTAATTATAAATATTTATTAAATGGGAAATTTTTAATCCATTTCAAAATATTTTTTATGCAATCCGCAAGTCCCTCTTAAATTGAAGGGGAAAATTTACAAGAACATGATACGGCCAATAACAGACAAGTTAAGAGGCGGTCGTTTGTCCTGGTATGGACATATGATGCGCAGGGAGAAAGAGGATGTTGTAAGAAAAGTATTGGATATGAATGTGGACGGTTACATGGGAAGGGGAAGACCAAAGAAAAGATGGATGAACTGTGTGAAAGATGATATGCTTAGGAAAGGAGTGAATGCGGAGATGACAACAAATAGAGAGGAATGGAAGAGGAAGACATGTTGCGCCGACTTCCAAATAAAAATGGGAAAAGGGTAAAGAGAAGATGATGATAATACGGCCAGTCGTATTGTATGGATCAGAATGTTGGCACAAACAAGCTACAGACGTAAGAAGTCTGGATGCAGATGACATGCGAATGTCGAGATGGATGTGTGGGGTAACAAGAATGGACAGGATTAGGAATGATTATATTAGAGGAAGTTTGAAAATGGCGCCAATAACAGGGAAGTTAAGGAGCAATCGTCTGTCCTGGTATGGACATGTGCTCCGCAGGGAGGAATGAGGATGTTCTGAGAAAGGTATTGGTTATGAATGTGGACGAGTATAGGAGAAAGGGAAGACTAAAGAAAAAATGAATAGATTGTGTGAAAGATATGTTTAGAAAGGGAGTTAAATGCGGAGATGACTTCAAATAGAGAAGCGTGGAAGCGGAGGACATTTTGCGCCGACCCCAGATGAAAATAAGAAAAGGGTAGGGAGATAATTATGATTAATTTGTATGCAATATGTTTTTAGGAATATTAAATACTCGAGTAAAAGGAAATTAATGTCTCTGTGTCCGTCTGTCCGTTAGTTGGCTTATAACTCAAGAACCACCGGGCCTTACTACATGATTCTTAAACTATAGTTCTAATCTGTGACCAGATTTTTGCTACAATTTGTTTTATATGAAAAAAGTTATGTAATTAAAAATTAATTGAGTCGACAAAAAAATTGTTTAACCCCATCACAGAGTGTTCTCTTAAAGCTTGCATTGTAGGTTCAGTCTAGCTAACTAAGTTAGCTAGCTAGACCAGTTCCGGAATGTGCACTTGAATAGCAGTTAATTTGAAGTCTTCAGCGCCACCTTTTACATTATAATGTGGACAACATGACCAGTCCTATCTTCACGTGGTACATTGGTTAACATCAAACAAAAAGTCACCTGAAACGACTACCATATACACAATAAAACCCGCTTACAATTGCGTTTCGTAAGAAGTTTACAAACATTAAACAGTCTTAATTAATATATAACTGAGAATATTTTGTTAATATATACTTCGTACGCTATATTTATATTTTACGCTATATTTAGAAGGAAATTGTTTCATATAAGTCTATGTTACAATACCTTTACATTTGTTTTCAAATTTCAAATTGGCGTAAAGCCATTTCGTGACGTAATTTAAGTAGGTTTGTATTTCTTTGTAACCATAACCATTGCTATTCAAAAGGCACGTTGAACGAAACGTGAACACGTCCAAGAAGCGTTGTATACGTTGTCAGATCTAAATACAGAATAATTGAAAATAATTAACAAATGAGACGTAGTTCAATGTTAATAAGGACGAGCTTACACTGAGAGAATAATCTCGTATGTGTTTATTCATGTGAAACAGTTGAGAAAAAGACAATTTCAAAATAAAAACTGTGGTTGATTAAGTAAAACTCTGACCATCTCATATTTTTAGGGTTCTGTACCTCAAAAGGAAAAAACGGAACCCATATAGGATCACTTTCTTTACAGACTTAAAGACAAGACCCTTTACAAGACCCTGTTTCATAAGAACGCGTGGAGGTATCAAGCTGTGAAAAACAAACTTCTAAGCCAACGCAATCAAAAGATACAGCCGTTTAGGCAGCAAATTTTCGACACTCGCAAGGGATTTAAAAACAAAGGGAACATTTTTCATCCATAAACATGTTTCAAAATTTAATGCGTTATTATTCATATCTTTTTCAGTCATCATTTACAGATCTGGTTCAAATTTAATATTTAATTAATATTTTTGCACCATATTTCTAGATAGTTACTAAAAACCTTTGTAAATAAATAATAGCTTTAATAAAAATAACGTTTGCAAGGCTGCTGCGAGGCTAGTGTAGATATTTCAGTATCTATTATAAAATAAATGATATGTGTTAATATAAAACAAAGAATTACTGAAACGATTAAAAAGAGACCTTTGTCTTAAATTTATGCTCCTCCAGCTTACCACATTGTAATGTTATGGATTTCATTTGCCAAAAAAATACCATTAATATTACATTTTTTTTTTTTTTTGAGGGGGGGAAATGCATTTACGCACTATCCTTATCTATTGTATTTGTGGGATCAGAGTCCCCCAATACAATAGATAAGGGGGCACGGAGTGACGAGCTCCGTGCCAGTGTGGGACTCACCCGGGCGTGAAGCGCCCGGAAATACCCACTAAAACCCCCCGGGGCCGTCCGCTGCATTTGGGATGGGGACGACACGGGGTGGCTTTCGCAAGCACCGCGTCGCCCCTGCAGCGAACCCACCAGGCCGCGTCAGTGCAATGGCCCGGATATTACTTATATATCTACAGTTTTGTTCGGGAACCTCGGTGCGCGAGTCCGACTCACACTTGGCCGGTTTTTATGTGTAGTGTTTATTATCCTAGTGAATTAAGGAATAGTGAACGTTATGGTGTAGTTGAGGATGTAGAGACAAAGATAGAGAAAATAATATTTAATTGGTTTGGACACGTGGAGAAGATGAATGAAAGAGAGACGAAATAAATTTTCAGGACGAGGGAGGGTAAATGGGCAAGTAGGTAAAGGACCATTTTTTTTTTTTGACGTGGGGAAATGCATTTACGCACTCACCTTACCTATTGTATTAGTGGGACCTGAGTCCCTCCAATACAATAGATAAGGGGGCACGGAGTGACGAGTTCCGTGCCAGTGTGGGACACAAACCTGGGCGAGAAGCGCCCGGGAATACCCACTAAAACCCCCCCGGAGCCGTCCGCCGCATTTGAGATAGGGGGCGATACGGGGTTGCAAGGCATGTTGCCGCTTCGCCCCCCTGCGGCAAACCCTCCAGGCCCGTCTGTGCAATGGCCCAGCGGGGGTGGGGGAGAACTTCTCTCCCACCTCTTCTCCCGCCTCTGAAAGAGGCATTACCTTCCGGAGGGAAGAGGAGTGATCACTGCGACCGCAGTAATTACCTCTCTCCCCCCCCCCCAAAAAAAAGTGGGCTTTCGCCCAGCCGACCGGTCAGACTATTAGCCGGCAGTCAGAAGGACTGCCGTTGCCCAGGGTGCACCACGAGGAGGTTGTCTGACACCGCACCCCACTGACACCGCACCCCTCTGACACCGCACCCCACATCTGACACCGCACCCCTCTGACACCGCACCCCAAATAGATAAAGGACCTAGGCGAACGTTTCTCGGTCAAAAGTTCCCATACCCGAAGAGAATGTATGAAAGCGCTTATTAAATTAGAAGAAGCAAAAGACGTGTGTCAGGATCGTAGCAGGTGGAAGGATGTGGTCTCTGCCTACCTTTATGGGATAGGGGCGTTTTTTTTTATGTTTATAAATATACATATTTCACATATACCGTTTAATTGTACATATATATTGCAATGTAAGTACGAAGTATTATTTCTAAATAACGTACAAAAATTAATGAAGCTATAAATATAATATTTTCAAACAATATATTAATTTTTCGTCCATGTAGTTTGCGGACATCAACGAAGGGTTTTTCTAGAAATCAATTAATTTTACATCCCACTGTACGCTTGTCCTAAAACGCGTCTGAAATCGTGACGAGAAACTTACAGAGAGTACATACACATTTTATTACATTACTAGCTGTGTGCTCGCGGCTCCACCCTCGTTTTATACATATATTTTTTACACGGTATATGCTCAGTGTTCTGACTACAGTTTCACCTGATGTTAAGTGACGATGTGGTCAATGATGGTAAACATAATAAGCCTGGATGTACTGGTTCTCAAGTGATGCTGCTGGAACACACTTATTGGTATTTGGCGACAGGTTATTCAAACTTGAGGGTGGTTAGCTAGCCAGGCGGGCATCATTAGAAAATGCCCTTACCACCATACTATGGTTTTCTACGTTTTTCTTCACCGAAAGCTCAGGCCGATTTTAGATTCGGATAGGTGGGGATCGAACCCGCGTCGATTGACGCGGAATCCGGACGCACTACTCGCTGCGCCATCATCGCTTATATTCTTCATTGACAAATGAAGTATTTAAAATAATCATTGGAAAAAAAATATTTTAATGGCGCTGTGCACTGAATCGGATTTTATTCACATTTCCGTGAGTGTATTTGTTTTTTTTTTTTTTACGCGGAACTCGAATCAATATCGAAAAATAAAAGTAGCCCAAGTTACGCGGAGTAACTTCAACTATCCACCAGAAAAAGTCCCGTCAAAATCGGTCTAATCGTTCCGGAGAGTAACATTAACATTCAATTACGAGAATAACATCGCGAATCACATGCCTTACAACACACACACACACTAGCTGGAAACGAGAGAGAGAGAGAGAGAGAGAGATATATCATATGTACCTCATGTGTGTAAATGAGATAAATGATAAGTTTGTAGACTAAGAGTAACTATGTGCTAGTTGTAAGTATTAAAAATGTATCAGAATTCGCGCCGACAGCCGGCAAAGTTGTACCGGCAAGATATAGTTTGTAAATACATGTAATTCCAAGATTAATAAAAACAGTCCACATTATATACAGAAGTTGGGGTTTCATTGGTGAAGAAAGCGTCCCCTTCAGGTATCATTTTATATACACATTCATACGTTTTCAGTAACAAGTTGTTAAATTTGATATTACAGACAGACACTTGAATTTTATTTATTAGGCATAGAAAAGTATAGACATAGTGCATAGATTTAATGGAGTAAACTTTTGTTCAGTACCTCAGCGACATTCTGCGCGAGCGCGCTGTTTCATACACATCCGTTCACATTGCGCAGTTCACACGTGACAAACTATGAGGGAAAATACAGTTCCAGAGAACACACCGACACCGTTCGAAGAGGCACTCGACAAAACCGGTATTATTTATTTAATTTAATTAACGGCTTTCGTTTTAAATTGCGTTATTGATGTGTTATTTAATTATTTATAATTGCTGTTTTAAAATATACATTTTTTTTTTTTTTCAATATTGTTTGATATGTATTATTTCTTAATTATCGAATTTTAAAATATCATGAAGTGTTTTACTTTTAACCTTTTTTATATATACGTATATGATGCATCGAATTTAATTAAAGATTGCAAGAAATGTAATATTGACTCATTTCTGTATCGACTTTATTCAGTATAAAATTTGTCTCATGACTTTTAACAACGTTACAATAACTACTTTTTAAATTCATATAAATAGATTCAGTGGCTTTCAAGTAATAAGTGAATTAATTTTTTTACACGATGCTTTGACTACAATTTCACCTGATGTTAAGTGACGATGTGGTCCAGGATGGTAAACACACAACGCATGGAGGTACTGGTTCTCGAGTGATACTGGCTTAACACACCTATTGGTATTTCGCGACAAGTTTTCAAACTTGAGGTTCCTTACGGTGTTTGCCTTTACCAAAAGCTCAGGCTAATTTTAGTGCTGGATAAGTGGGCTCGAACCCGCGTTCATTAACACGGAATCCGGTCGCACTACCCACTACGCTGTAATGTCACTAATGACCACAGACAAACAGACAGACTTTGGCTTTTATTAGGAGTAATCATTTTTGTCGACTATTTTTTACATGACGAATATATTTTCTGGGTCGATTTTATTTACTAAAATACTGTTTTAATTAAAAACAAACCCGACTTTAAAAGAATAAACTATAAAAAAATGCACTGAAAAGTCAATAAATAATTCCTTCATTTAATTTGCTTAATTAATTATGAAATCCATTATTTTTTTTATATTTTTTTTTTAGTTTGAATATGTACTTATAGATATAAATGTGAAGCCTACTTCATTGCTTTGGAAACGAATGTATAAAAACACGTAAAGTAAGTGTCTATAATATTCTAGGGTTTTTTTCTCGAATTCCCTGAGTTCCACTGATCAAATCCCGATTTGGTGGAAATGAGACCACCACGAAGGTATACTCCTTCGATTAAATGCAAATCAGTCCACAAATGACGGAGAAATCGCGTAACAAACATATAAAAAAAATACAGACCTTTTTGAATTCGGTTAAAAAGATGGATGATTTATTTATTGTGTTTGGGTCCGTTTAAATATTACGTAATTTAATGGGAGGTGATTCTTGGGTCTATGGAGTTCATGCTTTGTTCATTTTTTGGTGACATAGGCGTCGAGAGGTCTGAATAGTAATTACGTGAGCAATTTTTTATTTCACTTATATGTATTTTTTATGAGCTGTTAATTTTGATGTAAATAAATAATAGATTTTATGTTTAGGTAATGGACTTTACAATTTGCTTCTGGTTGCAACATGCTCCCTTATACTCTTGGCTATTGGAGTCGATCAGTTCGGTTTCAGCCTGGTGGTGGTTGGTGCCTGTGATCTTAACCTGAGCGTTAGTGAGAAGGGGATTTTGACGTCACTTCCTTTTGTCGGTATGTATGCACGAAATACTAAGTATAAATAAAAGATTAAAGGAATACGTGGAGTTAACTGTTCAATCCTTGCATGATTTCGCAAAACATATTGTTCAAAATTTCGAATCGTTAAATAATTTGAATGATCACTCGTCATAAATTTAAAAACGATGTCTTATGGTGTTGACATATATTTTAAATCTTGATTTTTAATTATGTTCCTATTGTTCTGTTTTAATCTCAAAAGGTTATTACAGGGTGGATCATTACGTGAACGATAGTGATGTCTGGAAATAACCCACATCTCTGTGCTTCTACTAAAAACTACGATTTGTATAGTTTTTTTATATGACATAAAAAAATTATATATATTATATTTATGAAAAAAAAAGAACCAGATCGAGTTTCTTGCCTGCGCTCTTCTCGACTGGGTTGTTTTCCGAACCGGTGGTAGTGTTTTAGACGTTCATAAGCGCCTTCTTAGGGCCTAAATTGAATAAATAAATTTTGATTTTGATTTTTGTCGTTCTGCACTTATGACGTAATATATGACGACTATCTAAATATATGTTTTTATTTTTTTAGACTAAAGACGCTGTTCTCTTTAATTCTTTTAAGTTTCACGTATTTATGTTTTCTTATTTTTTCATTCCGTATGTTTTAACATGCGATTTGTTAATAAAATGTATTATAATCCTCTAAACTAAGATTCACTTTATTATAATAAACGAAGAGAAACGTAGGGAAAGATAGTAAAAGAAATATGTGCGTTATTAACCCCCTTAAGCATTTACTTGGCGTTTACGCCAGCTTTCCATTGTTTTCCTATTGTCTTCATTTTTATAGGTACTCGAAACATTAAGAAAAATATCATGCCGATCTCAGAAATCAATAATAAAAATAATTAAGATAAGAAAAGAGCCTAAGTGTACAAAATATGTGGGTTCAAATCCTGCAACGACCTAGAATTTTATAGCATGCATTTTCTAGTGTGCGCCTAATTATTAATTAACACTTGTACCTTGAATATTTCTTACCACACTATGTGATATGTTTGTCTATATCTATACTAATATTATATAGAGAGGAAAGATTTGTCTTTTTGTATGTAACGAATAAACTTAAAAACTACTGAACCGATTTGGATGAAATTTGGTATGGAAATATATCGAAATCCAGGGAGTGACATAGGATTTTAATTCCGAAAATCTTATAGGAATAGGAATTACGCAGGTAAAACCGTAGAGAACAACTAGTCTTTAATAATATGAAAGCATCTATCTTAAAACAAATTGTCACATACTTCCTATTCTTTTAGAAATTAATAAAAACCAATATTAAAGTAAAATAAAACATGTAATTTAAATCCTGAGAAATTACTTGTAAATATCAAAACACTACCCACATTTTACTAGGCTCAGTTAATTGACCATAATTTCACCTCATGTTAAGTGACGATGTGGTCCAGGATGATAAATACACTAAGCTTAAAGATACTGGTTCTCAATGAATGCTGCCGGAACACACCTTTTGGTGTAGGCCAACAGATTTTTAAACTTAAGGTTGGTAGCTACCCAGGCGGGCATTATTAGAAAACCTATCACGTTGCTCAGACTGATTTTAGAGTTGGATAGGTAAACTCGAACCCCCATCCATTGACGCGGAATCTGACCGCACTACCAACTGCTCCATTATCGTTTCATTTATCTATCTAACAACAACCATTAATTACAATTTATTTCACTGGCTGCACAAATAGTGATTCATTTCCATACAACACAAATATTCAAGTAATAATGTGCTTTAGAATTCATATGGTTAGTAAAGATTAAGCAGTTTAAAAATCACAACTGTTTTCTTTAAGATTACGTCACAAATATACTGTTAAAGGTAACGAAAACTTTTGCTTCACAAAAGTGCGATTTCACTTTTAAACGTCTGATATAATTTGGAATTATTTTAACGTGTCTTGAGCTATCACCTTCAAGTAGTTAACTTTAGATGAAGGCATTTGGGGAAAGTCAGTAGTTGTAATCTTCAACTTTAGTCAATCGAGTTAACTACGGATCAAAAAAATCGGGCCTTAAAAAGGTGGAAACATTGCTTTTTTAACATGTAAAATACATTTATAACGTTCGTTGATATCGTTGGAATTATTTCAGGAATTCTCTTGGTGTCATACATGTGGGGTTATATCGCTGATACAAAAGGTCGTCGCTTTACTCTCGTTATCCCACTTCTGATGTCTTTCATCGTATCCTGTCTAAGCAGTTTCTCAACCCACTGGATGATTCTGGGCCTGATGAAATTTCTATCCACGTGCTTGTAAGTTTATGTTTTATTTTATTAAAAAAAATCTACATTACGAATCTGGGAATTTCAAGTAAAGTGGGTTAATGCTTCACATATTGGAGTAATGTTATACTTAAGAGTTGGTAAAGGTGTAATATTATTTACTTTACTTTCTGTCGGACGGGAAACCAAGAAGGAGATTTCCCAATGAAATAAAAAAGAAGATCTAAAATAAGTAAAAAAATTTGAGTGCTTTATATATTTTATTTAATGTATGTATTTTTAATTAATTTTTTTTTCTTTTTTTTTTCTTTATTGTATATTACTTAACAGTACATTTACTATAATACAGTTTATTATTTTAACATTTAAGTAGTACCAATTACAAAGTAATTATAATTAAATTTTGTTATGCAGTATAATGTCTTGAAATTCAAGTGTGAGTGTGTGTATGTGTGTGTGTGTGTGTGTTATAAATAGTGACCATATTTACTAAGTTCTTTCTCTCTCACCGTATGGACGTACTAACGTATTGGGATTTTAGGTTATAAGTTCTGTATAAAGATGTTCCCGTTTGGCTGAAAAAGATCGGCATAATAGAATTTCGAATGATACGTGTCAAAACATCTATGCAAAACCGAGTTTTTTGTATAATTATGTTTTACTATTTGGGGTGCAAATAAGTGAGGATTTCGAGTTATTTTCGTATGTATTTTTAAGGGAATCCTATACAGTAGTTCGGGACAGTCAATGTTGTAGTTCAATATATCATACAAAAATCGCATATCGTAAAGAGATCGTCGTTCTGCTAATGAAGTTAAATTATAAAAGTCTAAGTTACTTGAGTATGAGTTGTGATCATTATTTAATTTAAAATTTAGATATTTTAAAAATTTCTTTTGAATATTTTCTAGCTTGGTCTTATTTGTAACGTATTTATTTATTTATTACTATGGACGACTAACAGTAAAGAAATTTAACAGTAACAGTTGATAGTATGATAACATATTTACCAATAACAAGTTATCGCATATATAAATCAGTTACATTATAAAGAAAATGTGGGTATGTGTGACGTTGCTAACACTACTACAAAAATCAATGCGGACTCAAAAATTCACTATAGAATAAGAAAAGACAACAATTTAAGTATTAAAAAAGGTAAGACTCAAGCACCTTCTAGCCGAAGTAACACTTATTCGTAAAGGATCAAGGTTATACCGCTCACACAAATCATTGAAACTTTTACTAGTCCGAATTAGATAAGAGTTTTTCCTATAGTTAGATGAAGCAAATGGAACTTTCAATAGGTAGCTATGTCGAGTTAGCTTACACGGAACATTAAAATAAATTTTGGAAAGGAAATTCGCGCTATTAATACCATTACTCAATATTTTAAATAATGTTCGATATTTTTCTCAAAATCAGCCATTGGAATGATTAAATAAGGTACGACCGTTTGCCCCGTGTCGCCCCCATCCCCGTGTCGCCCCCATCCCCGTGTCGTCCCCATCCCCGTGTCGTCCCCATCCCCGTGTCGCCCCCATCCCCGTGTCGCCCCCATCCTCCCCGTGTCGCCCCCATCCCCCCGTGTCGCCCCCATCTCCCCGTGTCGCCCCCATCCCAAAACCCCGTGTCGCCCCCATCCCAAAACCCCGTGTCGCCCCCATCCCAAAACCCCGTGTCGCCCCCATCCCAAATGCAGCAGACGGCCCCGGGGGGTTTTAGTGGGTATTTCCAGGCGACTCTCGCCCGGGTGAGTCCCACACTGCACGGAGCTCGTCACTCCGTGCCCCTTATCTAGTGTACTGGGGGACTTAGATCCCCTAAGTACAATAGATAAGGGTAGTGCATAATGCATTTCCCCCCCCGTCAAAAAAAAAAAAAAAAAAAAAAAGGTACGACCGTTTGAAATGTTATTATTATTTAAAGTAATAACATGGATAAATTTTACTAGTTTTATGTAGTAATATTTATTTCTATGTAGAAATATACATATTTTTAGATAATGTATCATAATGAATAGAAATACCTCATTTAAAAAAATACACTTGTAACCGATGTTACTCCGTGATAGTGTACCTAGGATGTATGTTAAAGAATTTTTAAATTCGGTTAAGTAGTTTTTATTTCTATCCAAAACAAATGATAATTTTTTTTTTATTTGTCTTTCAGTAATAGTTACAATAATTAAAGTCCATTTATTAACAAGTTTATGATATTTTATTAATTGCTTCCCTAGCTATTGCGTCGAAGAACGTGTCCGTAGATTATTGGACAACTTGCTCCAATACGCCCTTGATTGCAATGACTAATTGAAAACACTTGTATCATCATAATGCGCATCTTATAAAAATGGTCTTCAATATTGCACTTGAAAATATAAAAATCTAAATGATCGTTATTTTCTATGCAATTTTTTAATGTAAATGTCAATGAAATTCAGACAAGGACAAATCAAAATCGCGCCTAAAACTCTCATCTCGTGTCGTGTTGGCAACTTTACCAGCTTTTTATCTGACCTTAGTATAGAAGTAAAATTTGGTCTGCCTCGGTGGCGCAGTTGTATTACGGTACAACTGTCGTTCTGAGGTTTCGTCTTCGATCCCCGGGTCGGTTCAAGTGATATTGGGGTTTTCTACTCAGTATCATCCCGGAGTTTGGAATTTGTGCCCGATATGACGACAGGCTCGCCCCTGTCATACCTGCGACGGAACTAATCTCGGCGAAATGTAGGTGGTGTAGTTCGCTATTTCACCTCTGCATAGCCCTTCGGGGATAACAGGCGTGAGCTTATGTTATGTTATATGTTATGTAAAAATTTGAAAAAGAAAAAAAAACAGGTTTAAAGAATACTATAGACTTCTCAAGCAATTCGACCCAGATACCAGATAACCAAATTTACTATTAAGAGATATTTAATATTATTTTAAAACTGCAACTTAGTTGATTTAATAGTTTTGAAAAACATACGTCATTTTAACAATATCTCATTTTAATATATTTATCAAAATCAAAATCAAAATCAAAATTTATTTGTTCAATTTAGGCCCTAAGAAGGCACTTATGAACGTCTAAAACACTACCACCGGTTCGGAAAACAACCCAGTCGAGAAGAGCGCAGGCGAGAAACTCGATCTGGTTCTTTTTTTTTATAAATATAATATATATCATTTTTTTTTCATATAAAAAACTATACAAATCGTAGTTTTAATAATGTTAGTGGAAGCACAGAGATGTGGGTTAATTCCAGACATCACTATCGTTCACGTAATGATCCACCCTGTAATAACCTTTTGAGATTAAAACTCGCTTGACATAATACATGAACTTATTGTCAGGTAAATCGGTAATGTTACTTGGGATCTTATTGTAAAACCGAATACTATTTACCTATAAAGCTTTTATTACACTTACTTAACCTAAAGCGTGGTTCCGGCCAACTTGTCTTTACTTCTAATATTAAAATTATGACGATCATTCACTAGATCTAGCTTGTCTAAATTTTTACGAATATGCATTAAGTTATCGAACATGTATTGGGAGGGCAAAGTTAAGATATCATATTCTTGAAACTTGTTCTTTAGAGATTCGCGAGGTCCCATATTGTATATTGCACGAACAGCTCTCTTTTGTAACGTAAAAATGGTGTCTACCTCTGCTGCTGTACCCCACAGCAAAATACCGTAAGACATTAAGCTGTGAAAGTAAGCAAAGTAGACTAACCTAGCAGTAGCAATATCCGTCAACTGGCGAATTTTTATCTTTGTAAATACTCAACATAAAATCTGTATCGTGAATTTGTAGCCCAATCGAATTCGTAAGAGAGTCTTGTTCCATAGCTAGTATATTAAACAAATTGGTTAGTTTATTGAAGAAGTCTTTGTTGATGGATTTAGTTTTTGTGTTTACTTATATATTTACAGTTCTTGTGCTGCAAACTCAGCGACATATACCTTAGTAGGAGAGTCGTGTGTGCGACGCGTGAGAAGAAAGTACATGCTTTTAATGACATGCTTAGTACTGCTCGCTCCAGCTGTTGCTGCGGGTGAGTTCATTTCGTTTTTATAAAAAAAAAAAAAAAACTGTATTCAATTTTGACCTTATGAAGACGCTTATGAACGCCAAAACACTACCAACGGTACGGAAAATAAAACAGTCGAGAAGAGTTAGTTAGTTGAAACTGACACTGTCAAACAAATAAAAATAATAACCCTTTGAAACAAAACTTTCTTGTAACAATACTGGCAAACGACGATGTTATCTACACCAAAGACTATTATATAAATGTATATATGTCTAGACTATTAAATAAATTTGAAGTGTCTGTTTGTAATGACAACATTTTTTTGTAACAGATATGAACGTATATACGATACCTATTCCAAAAATATAATTTATTTAAATTTTGTTTTTTTTTTTTTTTTTTTTGGTAGATAGTTGAAGTTACTCCTTGTAACATAGGGTACTTTTAATATTTGATACATAATTAGGGTTCCACGTAAAAAAAAATATTAAAAAATTAAAAAAAAATCCTTTTCAATGCACAGTTTTACGAGCAAGTGCTTGAATTTATGAGAAATATTTTTACTTTAATACCAAAATTTTTTTGCGAAAATAATTGGGGTTCCTTATATAAAAATTAAAACGCAGTCAAGAATATATGAGACGCGGACGCAGCCGTGGGCACATAGCTAGTTTGAAACAAAATAACGTCAGTATTTTATTAATCAACAATATAATTCCTTACAGTTCTTGCATATCCAACGTTGAAGCTAGAAATCGCAACAGAGATTCCATATCTCGGAATTACATACACTCCTTGGAGGCTTCTCCTGATAGTGCTAAGTTTCCCTTCAGGGTTAGGAGCTTTCGCTATTTACTTTCTGCATGAATCGCCTAAGTTCCTCTTCATGTGCGGGAAGAAAGATGAAGCTATGACAGTACTAAAGAGCATATACTCTATTAATCACAGGAGATCTAAGAACGACTATCAGGTAACATCGAAGTAATTAAATTTATTTATTTTTCCAGTGATTTAATAATCTTACTGTAAATTGCAGTTTACATCACTTGAAAAATCTGGAGACAAGTCAGAATAGCATTTAATTTTCTTTTACACGGTATAGGCGCAGTGCTGTGATCACAATCTCACCTGATGGTAAGTGACGATGTGCTCCAGGATGGTAAGCACACTAAGCCTAGGTACTGGTTCTCAAGTGATGCTGCCGGAATACACCTATTGATATATGGTGACAGATTTTCAAATTTGAGGGTGGTGGCTACTAAACTATGCAAACTCTAATTAGTTTATGTTTGTTTATACACATAAAATATGCTAAAGGCTAAAAATTAGAAAAAAAAAAAAAGAAAAGTATACCATCAATAGAAAAAAAGTTTGAATTTAGTTTATATACCGACGGTTTTTTAAGAATTTTTCTAAAATCTGGTTCATTTAAAATTAATGAATGATATGTCTCTAAGCATTTGCCTATACCTATTTAAAGATATACATCGACTTAACCTTGTATCACGTTCGTTTTTTAAAATAAATAATTAAAACATCGTTCTGCAGGTTGGTGCTTTAGTTTTGGAAGATGAAACTCCAAAGAAGAGTATGTCATTTTGCCAAGCGATATTCGAGCAAAGCGCTCCGCTCTTCCGCGCTCCATATTTGTGGAGAAGTCTTCAGCTGTACTACATTGTCGCTGTTGTCTACATCACGTGAGAACCAGGTTTTATATTATGCTTAAATATCAAGAGTCACAGAATCTCTGCAAGATTTGATTGCGATAGCAACACCATCTATTTCCCTATTAAAAAATATGGCAACGTTGCATAATTTCTATTTAATGAAATGGTTGACAACACGACCTAATACACCTTTTTTTTTTTTTTTGACGGCGGGAAATGCATTTACGCACTACCCTTATCTATTGTATTTAAGGGATCGAAGTCCCCCAATACAATAGATAAGGGGGCACGGAGTGACGAGCTCCGTGCCAGTGTGGGACTCACCCGGGCGAGAGTCGCCCGGAAATACCCACTAAAATCCCCCGGGGCCGTCCGCTGCATTTGGGATGACCTAATACACCTTTCTCTCCAATGTGGTATTTAGGAATGTGCTCATTATTGTTAGGATCTAAATAAGGTTTAGGTTTAAGTATAGACAAGTAGTCATGGACCACTTAAGTTAGACATACTGTAAGTTTATATAATTAGAAAAATATAGCTGAACTTGTCTTTTGTAATTTCAGAAATAAACAGTTTCCTGATATGGTTACCGTACATACTTAATCTGGTAAAGTTGTCACTGGAGAACAATGGTAACTCTCACGGAAATATATGTTCTTTGATAACATACAAACTTGATTCTTCTTCTGGAAATTCTACCGTCAGCTATTATGTAAGCCTTTTTTCTTAATTCTATTCCTCTGTATCTGTATTGTATAGAAATATCTTTTTTGAGCATGCTCTTTGTTTAATTTGTCAACACAAAAAATTTACCAAAAATAAGAAGGCAATAACGATAAGAAAGTTATTGTTTACAACTAATTTATCTTTACATACGAATTAAGGAAATTTATCAAATCTCATAAAGATCTTCATTCCTTGTTTACAGACAAAAGATATCTGCGTGGGCACCATCGAAGATAACACCATTATAACCCTAATAGCTTCGCAATCAATTTACGCCTTTTTCAACTATATCATCTCCTATGTTCCTAACAGAAGGAAGATCGTTCTGATAACGGTGTTAAGTATTTCTACTGTGAGCGGTGTATTGCTGAACCTCACCCCAGAGACTATGTCCAGTGTTGTGTTCTTTGTCATGTTTACTTGCACTTGCCTGGGTATGGGTATTTTATCTTCGTATTTTGTAGATTTATACCCCACTTCATATAGGTGAGTTGAATTTTAGGTTTTTATTAAAACTAATATTACTCTTATGCGGAAGTTATTATGAATATCTTTAAGATTATCTATAAGATACAAGATTGATACTGCAAATGCAATCGATTCCAAATTCAATCCGTCTTTTAAATTGGATTGAAACAAGCCAATATTATTGAATCTTTTATTAGAAATATTAAAATAACATTTACAATCGTTGTGTGATTCGATAGCTTGTTAGAAGTTTGAATTTAGTTTGAAATTAATGCATCATAAAACTGACTGGCCACACAGGTACTCACCTGAACCTCCTTTAACCGTTCCTGTGTCCCGGGACGTAGCTGGCTCCAATATTGTTACAAAATCCGTATCCAATTTATATATTTTTACGCGCACGATATTGCTGCTACCGGTGTAAGATGGCGACAAGGTAGATAGCGCGCAAGGTGTTTTTTTGTGAGACCGTGTTGCCAGTTTATAAACCCAACAATCGACTTTCACTATTTTATTAGTAACACCATTTTAGAATGGTTTTTAATTATCTACCAAACATTTTATTATAGCTTATAACTCTTTAATATTGTATGTTATTAAATCTGCTAGATGGTGTCATAAGTTTTTTATTTTTCAAATGTTTATTTTTTCCAGAGGAATGGTAGCCTGTCTAGGTATGATGGTTGGGCGATCTTGCACCTTCATTGGTATTAACTTAGTAGGGAACCTGTTATTCAACGACTGCCGAATTACTTTCTACCTCTGGTCTTTGCTTGTCCTAAGTAAGTATATGTATATATAATTTAAAAGTATTATTTTTAAATTGCAAAAAAATATATATTTTATAATAGAAGTATTGGTCATTCTTGTTTATTAATGATCACTTTCAATCAATTATTGTTATACTGCAAGAACAGCTATAACGTGATCGCTATCTAGGATTAATCTAAATTAGTCATAAAATTAGGATGAATCAATAGAAGGAAATAACTTTGATGGTTTCGTATAATATTTATTTTGAACTTTCCATTAGGTACTGTAGTAAATAGGAAGATATCATGTAACAAAATATTTAATTTGCAAATTGTTTGAAATGTGGAGTGCTTAGTAAAAGTAAGGAGTTTGTACATTGCGTCATTTAACGTGATTTCGAATCCCATTCTATGGTTACCATGACCTTTGGTAAAGATAACATAAACTCTATCGTCATTCCAATCCCGAATATCTACCTGATTAGCTACGAAGCGCTAAGAATCGATGATGATGCAGTTAGTAGTACAGTCGGATTCCACGTCAATGGAATCGGGTTCCTATCCAACTCTAAAATTAGTCTGAGCTTTCGGTGAGGGAAAACCATACTTTTTAAACCTCTCGCCAAATACCAATATATTTGTTCTGGCAGCATCACATGAGAACTAATACCTCTAGGTTTAATTTGTTTATCATCCTGAACCACATCGCCACTTAACATTGGGTGAGGTTGTGGTCAAAGCGTAAAAAAGCTAGTCTCAATTAACTTGAATCTAAAACAAGAAACAGTTTCAAGATATTTTTCCCTTCTGTTTGTTTTTTGTTTATTTAGTAGCTATCGACAAACTTTAATGTTCTCAATAAAAATAGTTTAGATACAGTTCTTTCTTTCTTTCTCTTAAATTTTCAATAATAATTATAATAAATGGTCCAATTTTGACCTTTAGGTGAATACTGGTTATTTAAAATGTCCTATAACTTTATAGGCAGTGTGATAGCAGCATGGTTTCTACCATCAGACAAGCCTACAATCAACAAACATTGTGTTAATTAATCGAAAACTTGATAATTTCGAAGAGACACCTCGTCACGTGGTATCCGATGTCACGTGATATGGATCGACAAGATTCTATAGAAGACTATAATGTACTGAATAGCGTTAAGGAAAAACCATTATTTCTTATTATCTCATCACAAATCAGACCACAAATAAAGCCGACCACTGATAACAACATTTAAATTCGGTCTAAAACAAGACACGTAATAAATAAGCATCCTTATACAAAAGAGAGATTGTTTTTTTCATTGTAATTGGGTATTAATTATATTATTCAGTCTGTCATTTTCAATAAATTAATTGACAGTCCCTATCGTTCAGTATTTACATTAATTTTGTGAAGTTGATGTTATTCGAAAATATGTAGATAAATAATGATTAATAAAGTGTAGTTAGTAATGGACGTGCAGAATAAAACCATTAATAATAAAAAAAATATTCATTTTTATTTTTTTACAGATGACACTTATAGCATTCCATATTGAATTATAATTATCTAAAAATATAATCATGCTTTTATATAGGTATATTATTAATATTATTATAATAATCATAATGTGTTTAGAATCACAGATCTGATAATAATTTAGTATCGTTATAATGAAATATTTATAATCAAAAAAAGTAAGTTTAAATACTTTTGAGTCTTCATATTTATTGAAATTTATTTATCTAAATTATAGTTGCTGGTTTAAAAGTTCATAAATTATGGGGTTAATTTCCTAAACTTTTTTTTATTTATATATGAATTTGTACTGTACATATATTTTCATACGATTTTCTTTTTAAAATATATTTATTTATATAAAAATACTATTATTACGAGATCTTAAACTATGTATTTATAAATTAATTTAAATGGCTTTCGATACCTACTTATATATAACACAGTAATACAATTAAACTAACTATATATTTAAATTATATTAGAGTTACATTTAACTGATTTTTAAATATAATTAATAGCGAATGGAATAGTTATTAATTAATTACACTTTTTATGTTTAAACTGTTACACAGCTGCTAAACTCATAATTAAAGCCGTAATTTACAATAGTACTTACATCGATATGTTTTAATATATTTTTAATTTATATGAAATGCACGAATGAGCATTATCTGTTTAAAATTGTGTAAGTGAAAATATTAGTATAGTGTTTTATTTCTTTCTCAATATATTTTTTTTCCTTCTATTGTACTTAACTGTGACAAAAATAAACGCGAACAGTTCTCTGAATATCCGTTTGTCTGATGATATGAGTTTACTGTATTTAAAAGGTATACTAAATTGTATACAAAATGGTTACCACTGTTCGACTTTGACTTACGTTGTATATTGAACTGGATTGATCCAGAAACATGTTCCATTGAAGCGATCCGACCATGTTGTGTGTTGAGTCCAACTTCACCAATCACTTCACAAAATCTTGTAACAAAATTCAATCGAATACGGCCGGTTTCAATATACGCTCTCAATGTTTGGATTCATCTAAATCTTAACCTTTCAAGATTCGATATTGAAACCCGCCATAAGTCTACATACATTATTGGATTAATGGCTTATTTGAAATCTATTAATACCCACACGGTTTACAGTTCGCAGGATTAAAATAAGTTTCTTTAGAATAATGTTTAATTTTAAGGTAGATAATGATTGGGTTCCACCCTCTAGCACCAAGTAACACCAATAATCTCATTATTAGTAGTGGTAACATCCCAATATTGGGCAAACTAATTTGTTTTTGTAACTAGCTAACGCTGTTGACCGGAAGGGCCTTTATAGCTTCATCTTTACTATGAGGGCAAGTGCTGATGGCACTCAGCCGCAAAAAGGTAACTAGCACATAGCAAACTGATAGAAGTAAGTTTAGTAAGAATCAACCGGTGGTAGTAAAATTTAATAGCTAGATTATAGAAAATTTCTAGGATATACATGTTCCTTCACTAGGTTTTGATTCAAGCGTTTATCCTTTAGTCATATTGCGGGTTGACGTTACATGAGATGACATAGATTTGAATCATATCCAGCCTAGGATTTCGATTAAGGAAAACACTATGATAAAACTATAGCATAATGATAGTGTATTTTACAATACCCGCAAAGTTAAGCATCAAATGCAAGTTGATAATGAGTCGGTAAGCAATAAGAACTGTGTTTACCAATTAGAAGCACTTTAAAGCTAAGAAGCGATTCTGGCGCAGCGGTTAGTGCGGCCGGATTCCGCGTCAGTCGACCAGAACCTCTAGGCTTTAGTGTGTTTAACCATCCTGGACCACATCGTCACTTAACAACGGGAGAGATTGTGGTCAAAACACTAACCCTATTCCGTGTAGAAAAAAAACTTCTAGGCTTTGCGTGTTAACATCTCTATATACTCAATAACATCAGATTAAAATGTAATGTAAACAATAAACATGCGCTGAATTCGCTTAAAACATCCCCCAGCACGGACCACATTATCATGGTACCATTAAACCAATAAACGTTTATTTATTTATTACCTTTACAATACAATGAATTCAGAAACATTGTATAAATATATTTAATTCAAGTTTCAATCTTAAACTAATTACTGTAACTATCTACATGTAGGTCGATATGTATTTGTCTAACCCAACGTTCTTTTCCGTTCCGTCCTCTTGTTCTGTTTCGTCTTTTTGATCTCTCTCTTCCTTTGTGTTATCTAGCTTGATTATTAATATGCCACCAATTGATACTGAAATGTTAATGAAATTCATATAAATCAATTTGTTTTTGATATACTTGACCCTGATTAATGACAGTGATAGTTAGATTGTTAATGTTCAAAGGATTCGAACTTGAAAATGTAATCTTAATTTCAATAGAATTTATTGTCAAAGGCGAAGAAAACAAAACATTACCATTACCATGAAGAACATAACATAACATAAGCTCACGCCTGTTATCCCCGAAGGGTTAGGCAGAGGTGAAATAGCGAACTACACCACCCCACATTTCGCCGAGATTAGTTCCGTCCCAAATGTGACAGGGGGCGAGCCTGTCGCCATATCGGGCACAAATTCCAGACTCCGGGATGATACTGAGTAGAAAACCCCAATATCACTTGAACCGACCCAGGGATCGAAGCCGAGACCTCCGAACGGCAGTTGCACCGCAATACAACTGCGCCACCGAGGCAGTTCATGAAGAAACGTTTACCAATAAACGATTTTTAATTGGAGCTCAAGAAATATAGACAGAAATATATTTGAAGCGATAATGGCGCAGTGGGTAGTGGATTTCGCGTCAATCGACGTGGGTTCGATCCCACCTATCGGACTGTAAAAAAAAAAAAAAACCGGCCTGAGCTTTCGAAGTAAGAAAACATCGTGAGGAAACCATAGCATCGTGGTAGGGCATTGTCTAAAGATAGTTTGAAAACCTGTCGCTAATTACCAAATAGTCGTGTTCGGACAGAATCACTTGATAACCAGTACCTAGGTTTTGTGTGTTTAACTATCCTGGAACACATAGTCACTTAACATCAGTTGAGATTGTAGTTAAAGCACTGAGCCTATATAGTATAAAAAAGAGTATTCCCAGTTACTAATATTTCGTGGCCAAACGTGGATTTTTTAAAAACATTGTTTTATATAATCATTTGAAAGCAGAAAGATTTGTAAGAGACGATAATAAACGTTACATACTTGCTAATAAAGCAGCAACAGATATAAACGGCGCTGGGCAAGAGTAGTCTAGTAAAGCTCCTACTGCCAAATTAGATACTACACCACCAGCTCGGCCCCACCATGCTCCCCAACATACTCCAAGTCCACTGGAATTAACAAGCACAAGGAATTATGAATAAGAAAAGAAATTTAAAATAATAATTGGTATCTCTTTAATATATTGACTAAATAGATATTATAAGAGTTTTCGAATTATCATCATAATGTTACTGAGAAGTATGCCATGAAATTGCTTTAGAATTTTAGAGGTAAATCAAAACCTTGTCAAAAGTAATTTTGACATTTTGCTGAAGATAACTAATGATGATGTAGCGCATAGACGAACTCTCGCACCTGACTAGTCTATACCCTCTTATCACTAGGATAATAGGCCTGAGATTAGTCCTTTTCAAAATGGCAACACATCAGAATCTAGAGTCTTTCGCAAGCCCACTCCGATGAATGAATCCATCGGTGATCGAGCATGACATGTAAATATTATTGTAAAAGGCGCTGTATTTACAAGTATTTTACTTTTGAAATTTGGCAGAATGTATTGTCGATGGTATGCGGGTTTTTTACTTTTGAATATAAGAGTAGGACTCGTTACTCTAATTCCAGGAACTATTACATGTAATACATTAATACTAACCTAAGTTTGGCTGGTAGAGCATGTAAAAGCAATCGAATCAACAAGACATTGCCATTCAGTGAAGCAGCGTTTAAAGCAGCTGCGGCCGCTACAGCTATTTTGTTGGAGTTGGAACATGAACAGGCTGTCGCAGCGAGGCAAGCGCAAGCCAGGGCGCATGCAGCGGCACAAGCGGCTGCAGCGCGCCGTACACCCTGGGCGCCGCCTCGAGCACACAGTAAAGCGCATGCAATGTTGCCAAGAACACAGCACGCCCCAACAATCAGACCTGATGTGAACACCTGTAAAAAAATTGATATTGTTACTAAACTGTTAATTTACACGTTTATTAATGAATCCGAATATATTTGAATAAAATCCTGCTTTTATTACAAGCGCTAATGTTTACTGCATGTTGACTTGTATACTGTATATTCTCAGTGCTTTGATCAAAATCTCACGTAATATAAAGTGCACATGTGGCTTAATAAGCTAAAGAAGAATTTAAAAATAATTAACCAGATGAGCATTAGAAAATACCTTACTACGGTGTTATGTTTTTTTGCTTCGATGTTTTCCGTTATTGCAAATTCAAACTCATTATAAAATAGATAAGTCGGCTTCGAACCTACATCCATCAATGCGGTATTCAACTAAACTAACATCAAGTCATTAGACTTCAATCGCGTTCCTAAAATTACTCTTATTTTGCGTTTCATTATCATTAACTGTATTTGATAGTTCGTCATCATATCAGCCGAAAGAAGTCCACTGTTGGTTCTTTGTGGAATATTTGGTGCCTCTCGAAGAAAGTTCACAACGATCTACTCAATGTGCTTAGAATATTTAATTCTTTAACTTCATCGTCACTTGAAACCAGATGAGACCATGGTAAAACACTAAAAGAAATAAATCTATCATTATTCTTACCTCTGCATCCATAGTATCATCGCATCTTTCTTCTCTCATCTCATGCGGACCAATACTTGTAGTGACATTGGATTCAAGAAGCTGTTCAGGCCTTTCATAAGCATCATACAGCTTCGCAAGTTCCTTCCAGACTAGATTGGTTACGTTGAGGGCATCATTATCAGTGCTATTCAATGCAGCGTTTTTACACTCTCTCCCTTGCATTCGTAGTAGCATCTCAGGAATCCACATGTTTAATCCAAAACCGCTGAAATAGTGATAACCGTCGTATTATGCTTTACGGACTGCACCTACAAGATCATTTTTATTCCTTACTGTGTGCCCGCAGATGCGTCCGTGTTTCATACATTTTCACTGAGTTTTAATTTCTTTATAAGGAACCCTAATTATTTTCCTAAAAATTTGTAGTACCTACTTAGATAAAGTAAAAACATTTCTCATAAATATATAGCACTTGCCCGTAAAACTGTGCATTAAATCGGATTCTATAATAACAAATATTTTTGGAGATTACCCAAAAACAAACAGACAGAGACAAAAATTTTAAAAATTGTATTTTCGGTATATGTAGCGTATTTACATGCATATCTATTTAGTAAACATTACAAACAGACACTTTAATTTTATTTATTAGTATAGATATAAAGCAGTAACAATTACTTTTAAAAGAAATCCACCCAACACCAATTTGAAAGTACAAACGAAATGTTTCTGGACTGTCTTTTAATGTTCTATATTATGCTCAGTACTTTGACCACAAACTAATCTGTTATTAACAGGATATCCCAGCGGCATTTATTCACTACAAACGTAGTCCCCTGTTTCCTTCCTGGATAAAATAGCATTATGGTAAATATTCTATGCCAAATAATATATATAGGAACTAGGAGACTTTGGAAATGAAAAACATGCTCGATTTTACCGACATTTTCAGATATTCGTCAAACAAATTGGACGGATAAAATAAAAAAAATCAAAACTAACAGGCATAGCTAAAGTCTTTATTATTCTAAAACTGAAAGAAATTTCAAAAACAGTTCAGTTTTGGATGAGGAAACAGGGTAATACGAAGTGATGATTTCGTCTATTATGGATAAGTAAAATCAGCTCGAGCTCCAGTTGTCACTTTCGTGTTTTGTAATTCTTTCTTTGGGGCGCAACCTACTTTTCATATCTGTCGCCGACCGCATGTCTTCTTAACAAACTTCATTGTACCATCGCGCTTTATATTTGTCCTCATCTAGATTTGCCAACGAGTAAGGTTTAAGAATTTACTATTTAACTTAAAACTATCGACTTGTATACTTACGCTGCCATATTAGCAAAGAACACGAATAATATCAGGCTCGATTTTATCGCGTAACTTTTCGAGACAAATATTTTCAAGTCTCTGATGACGCTCATAAATAAATCTTTAGTTCTGTTTTCATCTCCGTTAACCGATTTACCCGCGAACATGTCATCAGGTATTAATTTCTTTATCTATAAATTAAAATAATAAGGATAAATTTACACAGACAACCATATATATCTATACAAACAAACAAATATTCCCTCTTTAATTAAGTTAATATTATAAATACGAAAGATTTGTTTATTTGTAATCGATTAACTCTGAAACTAATGAACCGATTTTAATAATTCCCGATTTAATAAAACTACAAGATATTTAACAATCTTAATGAAAAATCAGCCAAACGATTATACCTATGTAATAATATTCGGTACAATTTATATGAGTGTTTGGCTATAGTCTCAACACTGAACAAGATTTAAAATGAAGTCTATAAAACTAATGTAAAAGCTTGAGTCAATTCATCATCATCATCATCATCTCCCTACCCTTTTCCCATTTTTATTTGGGGTCGGCGCAACACGTCGTCCTCTTCCATTCCTCTCTATTTGTTGTCATCTCCGCATTCACTGCTTTTCTACACATATCATCTTTCACACAGTCCATCCATATTTTCTTTGGTCTTCCCCTTCCCATGTAACCGTCCACATTCATATCCAATACCTTTCTTACAACATTCTCTTTCTCTCTGCGCATCACATGTCCATACCAGGACAAACGACCGCCTCTTAACTTGTCTGTTATTGGCGCCACTTTCAAACTTCCTCTAATATACTCATTCCTAACCCTGTCCATTCTTGTTACCCCACACATCCATCTCAACATTCGCATCTCAGCTGCATGTAATCTTCTTTCGTCCGTCACCTTTATGGGGTAACATTCTGATCCATACAAGACGACAGGTCGTATTATGTTCTTGTAAATCTTCCCCTTTAATTTAAAGGGGATTTGCGGATCACACGTTGTAGCCGTAACCTGCCGCCATTTCATCCATGCTGCGTTAATTCTATGCTTTACCGTCCGGTCTATTTCGCCAATTCCACTTCGCTTGAGTCAATTCATGAAGGCACAAAAACAGAATGGTTCTGAAATGGATCTCCTGTCACAAGGTGATATCCATCTGTAGGGAAATTTGGAATGGAAGCAAGGCAAGAATTGAAATTGCCTTAATATTTTGAAAATACAATACAATAACTACATATGAGCTGAAAAACTGATGCATTTTTAAAACAACCTAGACGACATAATAGAAAACAACACAGCTGTCTGTTGAAAATAAAATGACTTGAAATCCATCAAATTTTATACAAACCTTATACTCAGAATTCTTTCCTTTATTAGTTTTATGGATGTAATTTAGAAGTTTAAGGGCTCTGTCTCCTCTATTGGTGTCCAAGAGTAATCTTGGGCTCTCCGGCAGATATAGCACCCAGGCCGCTGCTATAAAACCTGGCAAGCTGGCGAGAGCGAGGAATAATCTCCAGGAGTATATAGGAAGAAGCGTTGGATAATTCGGATTCTTAAATGGAATCACCAACCATGCGACAGCTGTGAAAGAAAACACAGCATAAGACACTTTAATACAAACTACGAAAGTTAAAACTGTTTGTGCCCAGCAAACATTGCGTTGCCTGAAACCTAAGCATACCTAAGCTATTTTATTAAATTTACCCAAAGAAACAAGGTTAATAAAACAAATAAACATATATAGAACAACAATAAAACTTCTTTGTTTTGCGTTGAAATTATTAAACGAGAATTATAATAATGTTAAAACAGATTGGAAAGTTAAATTATAGATACAATATTTGTTTAAAACATTTAGATTACTGACACATTTCATTCACTGTACTACATTATGCCCTACCCGTAAAATTTAGACTTGCCCACATTTAATGAATGATGTTAGAAACCCCATTCAATACAATCTTAACAATGAACCACTCTATTCACAATATAATGTTCTTTGTATCAAAATTACCGTAATTTCATGGAATATCTAAATCCATCCAGAAAAGACAACGTCTCTCTGTCTGTCGTCTATTAGACCACTTATAACTCGAAAACCTCAAAAATGCTTTAGACGAATATGCGATGCTAGTGGGATATCTGGGATAATATTTTTGCCTCATATTATTTCTAAAATTTAGTATTGGGATGACTTTAATTTGATATAATATGTCATATAACCATAATATTAACATGTTGATATAATAATTACATATAATTTTTGCTACGAATCCTTAGTGCCGCTATATCGCATTCTTATAATTGCATTATAGCAGAACTCTTCATCATCCAATAGTTCACTTAAACACTTACTTACTCATACATGCTTAATCGTACTCGACACTTACACGTCACTTAACATCAGGTGAGATTGTGGTCAAAGCACTAAGGTCTATATATCGTGTAAAAAAAAAACAGGATACAAGGTGTAATAAAAACAGTTCATTGGATTAGCAAATTCAAGGTCAGTGTTACAAAACATCTGTTAGTCTAATGAATCGTTAAGGTAGTTCCCATGTACACGGTGACTGTTGCGTTCAATTTCCCCCGGATCTCGAATTGCATACATTTTAACTTCGTCTCGTGTTTGGAAAGTCGGAGACGAATAAGTTAAAGTTTAGCATATTTTAGAATAGATTTTAGATAACTTAAAGAATTTAGATGTTGGATGCTTCCTTGCTCGACTGCGTTACGACTACAGTACACTTGTAAAAAACCAGTCACAATGACTTTTTAAACGCTTCGCGTTCTGGAATCAGGATGTCTATATCCAGACTAACCTAGGGGTTTTAGCTTTTTTCATGCCTCTTTCGAGAGGCGGGCGAAGAGGGTGGGGTGGAGAAGTATTCTCCCCCATCCCCACTGGGCCATTGCACGACGAGGCCCGGCGGGTTCGCTGCAGGGGGCGACGCGGTGCTTGCGAAAGCCACCCCGTGTCGCCCCCATCCCAAATGCAGCGGACGGCCCCGGGGGGTTTTAGTGGGTATTTCCGGGCGCTTCACGCCCGGGTGAGTCCCACACTGGCACGGAGCTCGTCACTCCTTGCCCCCTTATCTATTGTATTGGGGGACTTTGATCCCCTAAATACAATAGATAAGGGTAGTGCGTAAATGCATTTCCCCCCGTCAAAAAAAAAAAGGGGGTTTTTGTACATGTAGTCCGGCATAATTGTCTGTCTATAGCTTTTCATCTATTCTCTCTATTTGTAGTCATCTGAACAATAATTCCTTTCCTAAACATATCATCTTCAACACAATCCATCCATCTTTTCTTTGGTCTTTATATGCATACATACACAATACCTTTCTCACAACATCTCTTCCTCCCGGCGCATAACATGACCATACCAGGACAGACGACTGCTCTTTAACTTCTTGGTTACTGGTGCCAGTTTCAAACTTCCTCTAATGTAATTATTTCTAACAAAACAACTAAAAGAATAGTCCCATTGACACAGTTTCCAAAATTGGAGCAATATTATTTCCAAAGTAAAGCAAAGAAAAGTTTAATGCAATGTAAATGGCTTACCAGGCAAAACTAGCCAGGCGACGACAAAGCTCATACCGACGATATTCAAGTAGAACTGCCTCCTTTTTGACTCCGACCAAATCCGATAGATAGGAAAAGACAAGAGTGGCTGGTCCACCTTTTAAAAAATAATACGACTAAAAGTCTCACTAGATCACTATTATTTTACACTATAAAATCTTCCTGCTCTACGAAGACTCATTATAAATTTCGTAAGTTGACGTTTTTAAACTTTTGACAATCTTGTTGAGAACAAATATAATATCTGCTATATTAGAAACAATATTATTTTTACCTATACATTTAGCGAATTATTATGTTTCTCTCAGCTAGGTACATATTTAGGTAAATCTAGGTAATTTAAATGTTATAATGGCTTATTAACAAATTTTCGAATGCTGTTCTATAATGCAAACAGTTTGGGTGTTTGAGCTAAAAAATTTCGTTGGTTATTTTGAAAAAATAAATACTATCACCATTACTACATTTTGACAACATTCGTAGAGAAATTATATAATTTAGAGCCCTTGTGAAATTCTCCTATATGATAAAAAAACCACGCCAGTACCTACATAGCATAATTATAAAGAAAATCTTACCAATGATAAATCCATTAAAAGTTCTAGCAGCGAGTAGCATTCTGTAATCATAAATTGCGCTTTGGGCAAGCGTAATGGCCGCGTCGAGAAGAAGCGTAAGGCTAAGCGTATTCTTGCGGCCGAAGACGTCGCCGAAAATACCCCAGAAGAAAGCGCTGGCAACTCCACCTTTAAATAAAAAAGTTAGTATTCTTCATATATGTAAATCTGAGCTTTAGGAAATCAGATTAAAGCTATAGAACTGTACGGCAAAAACTGTAAGAGGTATCACTGATACGAAGGTGTGAAATAGTCACTATTAGGTTTTTTTAGGTGACAATCAGCATTTACCAGCCTGATGAAATATAAAAATAAAATATGCTCAACATTGTTTTATTTTAATACTTGCATAAGTTTTTTCATGTGTATTGAACATATTGTGAATTTTTAAAACTGATTATAACCACTTAAAATAAGTAAATTTTACTGCAAAAGTTACAACCCTAATGTTAATAGAATCTTGTCACTTATGTCTATCTGCTTACCCTTAAAGGAATATAACGCGATCTTACACATACACAGTTTTAGCTTCCTGAAGCAAAACTTCCTGGTGATTCTTTAAGTCATCAAAAAACAAGGCGCCATCATATAAAAAGCAAACATCTTCAGGTTTGGCGCCTACACGCTAACTTGGCTTTTTACAGCGTCATATTTCTATTAGAATCTCTCTTATAAGGACTAATATTTATATAGTCATCGTCAGTCACGCCGTACTATAATTAATAATATTGATCCAAATTTAATTTATTTCTTGATGTCTTGGATTTACGGTATTTAAACGTATTTAAAGTATTAATTCAGAAACGCTGAAGCAAATAATTCAATATTTATTTCCATAATGTTGATCATGGTGTCCGAATTAAAAATGATATGGATATTACGCAAATTCGGAAAAATGCTCTTCATACAATGATAAATAGAACCAAAGATCAGAGCTACTGCTGAGAAGATTTAAGGTTAATTACGGTTAATCACTATTATTTGTACAAAATCTAGAGTTAATTGGATATATGTATACAGAATTGTAAAATACTGAAAGCGGGCCAGGATGCAGGTGGTGCAAGACCGGTCCTCGTGGAGATCTTTGGAGAGACCTATTTCCAGCTTTAGACGTTTTACAGTTGAATGGAGAAAGCGGCTCATAATGGATGTTTTATCATACAAGGGAGTTCTAATTCAGTTTAGTATAAATGCTCTTTAATAGTTTGTAAATGTAAAAATAACAATTATAATGGCTTGGTTGTTTCACGATGTTTTTCCATACTTTTTATACCTACTTACATCAATTACTTAAAAGCAACAGAAAACATTCAGAAACTTTCTTCCTTAGAATAATTTCTTGTCGCGACAATAAAAAGAAATTAATTATCGGTGATGTTATAGACCAGAGAAGAGAAGAGAATAATTTAAAATCGAAAAATTAACTGCACTGTATAAGATTTTTTAAAGTCTCCAAAACCTCTTTTAGTTCATTTTATCAAAATGTCTTTAACGAAATTTAAGCCTCTCCAATAGTAACTCAACAATGCAAAATGGAAAAAGGGCAAAGAAATCTAGAAGGTACTAGAAGGACAGTCGATGACAGTCACGTTGTTACCTGATAGAATTCACACATCACTGAAAAAACCATTATGACCGATGATGTAATGCTTAACGTCACATTTAGGTAATAATAAAAAGGTGTGTCTTCCGATTATAGAATATATAAACACCAGATACTTCATTCGACGCAAGAGAGTTGTGACCAGCAATAAATTGGACTCACAAAGAAGTACTTCGTTTTGAAGGACCAATTATGATACGGAGAATGTCATGTACAGACTTTCCACAGGGAAGGAATGTGCATATTATGGATATGCTAGAGTATTACGAGTCTTCCTCCGTTGCTAACCTTCGCGAGAAGTCTACCAGCTGGTCAGTGTTTATTATGCTTTCGACACTTACTTATATGTAAAATAATTTGTGCTTGTTTCCCTTAAAAGTCTATTCACACCTCGACGTAGCACTACTGACTATAATCCGTTTGTTTCTTGACCAATTACTATATTTATATTAAATTTAGTAATAGCAGTCAATTGGTCACATTGCGAAATGAATGTCTCTATGTCTCTATTATAATTTCTAGTTATAATTAATGTACTGCGAGTAGTATTCAAGATTATACTTGAAGAATAACGACGAATACATCGTAATCGAAATAATAATCACCATACATACAGCAAAAATTCGATCATAGCAACTCACTACAGTGACAAGAGTTACATGCGCATAATGAAAAATCATAAAGTGTCTTGCTTCGGTCCTTTTTGATGAATCTTTTTGTTCATTAAACTTGTATCGTTTCATACGCAGTTCCTTAGACTTACGATTAAAAGAAATCAAATGGTTTTACTAAGCATTGCCGAAGATGTTATGGGTATTGAAAGGCTCTGCTATACATTTTTTTCTCGATCTAGAACGCTTTCTACTTTTCTCAGGCAGCTTTTATAGGTAGGCCTGCGAGTGGTTTACTTAACCCAGTTAATCAATTGACTCATAGCCATAATCACCATCCATTTATGGTTGCCATCCTATTTAACTAGAAATCATAGTTACGGGAAATATAAGTTGTTTATTCTAACATTTATGCATTAATTTGTGTCCCGAACAAAACAAATCAAACAAGGATTTCGCACTTGACTCGTATATCTTACTTAAAATTGTTGTTTCACCATAATTTTGTTATTTCCTGATAAACCAAAAAAAGGTCAGCTTTCTACGATAAATTTTATCGCATCTCTGACGTGGTGACAAAACTTTATAGCTCGAGAGTTAATTGACATTTAAGGGTAAGCGTTTGAGAGATCGTAAAAATTTGTACAATTATATAAATTCTCAAGGTGCCTTAAAACATCTACCCCAGGATATCAATCAACTCTGGGATTAACTAGTTTAAAAATGTTTGAAGTAAAACTTGTGGAACATCTTTATATAATTACTCTATTTCTAAAAAGTTGTCATTGTTCCAAATATTATAAAATCATACATTTAATAATGAAGCTTCAAAATAGCTATTCTAGGTTTTTCCATAAGAACGACTGGCAATATAATCTTCCATTATAAAGGCTACTAACTTATACTACATACTCTTGAATTACTTCAAGTTACTTCTTTGTCCTTTTCTCTTCTGCGTTCTTTCTATTAAGTAGCGTGATGGTAAATTCTCATCTGACGACGTGCGACATTCTTCTTGGACTGTACATTATTTTACGTCTAATGCTTGTTGGTAGGCCTTTTTTTGCTTGGTGGTGGTAGGGCATTTTAAATAGTGCCCGTCTGAGTAGCTAATTAGAAAACCTGTCGCCAAATACCAACAGGTGTGTTCCGGCAACATCGCTTGAGAATTTCTCTGCTTAGTTTGTTTTCCATCCTGGACCACATCGTCACTTAACATCAGGTGAGATTGTGATTAAAGCATTGAACCTATACCGTGTAAAAAAAATATATATATAAAAAAAACTTCAGATTAAACGTATTAACACACAACACGTAAACGTAACGTAACGTAAAACGTAAACACACAAAGATTAGACATTTTGGCTCTGAAGTGTTGGTACCGGAACATACCATCTATTTTGTTAGTGCTTGGCGGCAGGTTCTCAAACGTAAGATTGGTAGCTTCTAGTTAAATTATTAAAAAAATTCATTACCACCATGCCATTATTTCCTAACTATGTGTTTCAACGTCGAAAGCTCAAGCTCATGTTTGAGCTTAAAAAAAGTTAATTCATGTTACTTAATTTACAAGCGCAAATAGTACAATATTTAAATTGTGCTCACCGCTCATAAAGCCCATGTTGATAAGCCCCGCCTGGTATGTGGTCAAGTGTAGTTCACACCTAGCAGCTGGTAGGACGTAAGACATCACGCAGTTTTCAACTCCTGAGCAGAAGAAAGCGCAGGCGCACGCTCCAAGAGCACTGCGGCTGAACTTACCGTAACCTGGAGTGACATTATTAGTTTTTGATTATACGGCATACATATATGAATAATAATGTCACCTGCTAAATCAGTTGAAGACTTCCAATATGTAACTCCAATAAATAAAAGAAACAGTGTACTCAAACAATTGAATCTTAACTAATTAAATCTAGGAACCTTTCATGAAATTTTGGCTTTGTCTGCAAGTGTAGAAGCCAAAATTTTGTAAAAATTTACGAGTAATGTTAAAGTACAGTTTGTGTTAATAATATTTTCGCTAGACATCCGGCAGCTCCTTAAGATATTATACGCCTACATCCGGTGGGACACATGTCAGATAGCATGGAATGACTATATAAGGCTCTGTAGAGCCAACACAGACACACCGCGTAACCGCCCTTCCCGCCACCGGGGACGAGCGGCTAATTTTTCTCCCGCACACTCTCCGGGTCCTCCTCAGGCGGCGACCCAAGATGTGTCTCGTTCCCCAATTACATTTACACAATTACACGATACAGTGACACTGCCCATGCATTGAGCATTACACGCACAACACTGCATACACACTTCTGCACATAACACGCAGGTACATAGGTCCTGTAAGGAACCTTTTATATATATATATATATATATATATATTTAAGAACTAAAAAATGTAGGGTTTAGCTAGGTTTAAATTCCTCGGGAATTTTTTGTTAGGTAGAAGCCAAGCCGAGGTTCGTACCCTTGTGCTAGTTATGCTTATGCGGCTGAGTGCCTTCAACACTCGCCCCCAAAGTTCGGTGAAGCTGTAAAGGCCACTTTGGTCAACAGCATTAGCTAGTTTAGGGAAAAAAAAAAAAAGAAAAACACAGACACACAGACACTTGAGATCTGTCTGTTAAAGTGAACGTTCCTGATATTATAATATAAAAAAGTGGTGACGTGGGAATAATACATAGCGAGAGTGTTTAATAATATAGAGAGAGTATTTTAACATTTGTTAATGTTCTTGGTGAACCTAAGTCCCTAAACTAAATATATATAATTAAAAAAATCTATCTTAGCTTACAAGTAATTTTAAAACTGTATCATACAAAAAAAAAAACAGTTTTAAAACTGGTACATATAAGTACAAAAACGCTATGATCCCGAAATGTTTATACTCTGTAAGAATATAAGTTTATGTGGTGCAGAATATTTCTCGGTCCTTTGCTTTTATTTATTGTAGTTTTTATTTTCTTTCCGTTTTCACTATAGGCGCTACTAGTCTATAATTATGTAAACGAACATAAAGACTAGACCAAGGCTGCTCAACCCTATGCCCACGGGCTATAATATGGTTAGATTACGATTTTTAAATGGCCCGCTTAAGTATAGCTCACAAAATTTTTAAACTTGCATATTTAGATCGGAGTTGTGTAAAAAATAAATACCGCACACACCAGTAACCGAAAACTAAATATCTGTGATCTATATAAACTGCTATTGGCCCTAATTTAACTGCTGACCTAAACCAATACAGTACAAAATATTATCATCATCATATTATATTATCATCGAAAAATCAAATAAGGTACAATATACATAGTTAAAAACAGTAACAGTTACTGGCATGTCAAAATTTTTTGAATCGTCCGTGTGGCCCGACTGATAAAAAAGTAGACCAATCTAGACCAATTTTATATCATTCAACTCTATCATCATTCTCCTGCCTTTTCCCAACTCAATTGGGGTCGGCCCAGTATGTTTTCTTCTTCCATATGTCCCTATCAGCCGTCATCTCTTCATTCACTTCTTTGGCCTTCCTCTACTTTTCCATCCTTCCACATTCATATTCATTACTATTTTACCCACATGCGCTTCCTCTCTTCTCATAACATGTCCATACCACGACAAACGAGAACCTTTCAACTTTTCTACCATTGACGCAACTTTCAAACTCCCTCCAATATATTCATTTCTTATTTTATCCATTCTTGTAACACAACACATCCATCTCAACATTCGCATCTCAGCTACATGCAGTCGCTTCTAATCTAATCTAATGGGAATCATATCCGCAACTTCACCTTAAGATATTTTAATCCCATGACTACATGAAGGAGGTTGTGAAAATAGGTTACAGATTTCTATTTCAAGATTTGTAACGATTTCGAAGGCCTAAAAGTCATAATTCTTTGTAAGTGTATATCGGCGTTTTGACCACAATCTCACCTTTTTTTTTTTTTTTTCGGGGGAAAATGCATTTACGCACTACCCTTATCTATTGTATTTGAGGGATCAGAGTAAAAATGTGTTACCCACCCTGGGTTTGAACCTCCGACCTTACAGTCGTACCATCTATGAGACACGCGGTTTAGTCCCCGGGCTAACCACACTCTCGACCACAATCTCACCTGATGTAAGTGACAATGTGGTCCAAAATGGTATAAACTAAGCCTAGTACCTCTGGTATTGGCTGGTATTGGCTAGTGATGGTACCCGAACACACCTATAACAGTTTGGCAATAGATGTCCAAACTTCACAGTGATTATTGTATCTGAATATTTTTGAACATCGGCGGCTTAAATTTAAAAATAGACGGTCACATTAAATGAAGAAAAAAGAAATAAAAAATCCTTTTAAATTATATAATTGTAAATAACATAAAAGTATGTAAAATTTATGTTTTGGAAATGTAAGGATTTAATAACCTCTTAACGGCAGCGGACCAAGAAATAACCGAATAATCATAAAATAACCGTAAAAAAGCCTATTAAGTATTATTATTTGCTATAACGTGTACTTACATAAACCATCGCTGATTGTAAATATTTATTAAAAATTTAATTTACAGGAAAGAGACGATATGAGAAACTTCTTACATCTATAAATAAAATTGAAGTGTCTGTTTGTAATGTCAAAATAACCATATTTTAACTAAATACATATGAATGTATACACGATACCTAGACCAAAAATACAATTTTTAAATAAATTTTTTTGTCTGTCTGTTTTTCCGGGTAATATAAACGGCTGGACCGATTTTGACGGGACTTTTTTTGGTAGACAGTTTTTTTTTTTTTTTGCACATCGCGGCAACGGCTGCGTCTAAACCACCAGCGCAGACTTCACAGGCTCCTCAGCCTGAGAAGATCCGACCGCCACCCCTCGCCCAGAAAGTTCGGTGAAGCTGTAAAAAACCTCAGGGTCAACAGCATTAGCTAGGTTAAAAAAAACATTTGATCTTCTATCTCACGTCATGGTACATCTATTTCGATATTCCAATATCGACATCCAGGAAGCCGTATACACATTTCCAATTAATCGACAAATGACTCGTACGACATTTTGGTAAATTAGTAACATCTTGACCTTCAGCAATACTCCTACGTTTGTATCTATATATATATAGTTAAAAACCGATGGACGGTGGCGGTTTTTTTTTTATCCTCTTTGCAATCTTGATTCCTATTCGATAATCTATATTCTTTGTTGAAGTCTAAAAATAGTGATAATATGCAAAGTATAGGAAGATTATTAAGTGAAAAATTAACTAAATAAACGAATAGTAGAAAATATACCTTTTATGTCATCATCATCATCATCATCTCCCTACCCTTTTCCCATTTTTATTTGGGGTCGGTGCAACATGTCTTCCTCTTCCATTCCTCTCTATTTGTTGTCATCTCCGCATTCACTCCTTTCCTAAGCATATCATCTTTCACACAGTCCATCCATCTTTTCCTTGGTCTTCCCCTTCCCATGTAACCGTCCACATGATATCCAATACCTTTCTTACAACATTCTCTTTCTCCCTGTGCATCACATGTCCATACCAAGACAAACGACCGCCTCTTAACTTGTCCGTTATTGGCGCCACTTTCAAACTTCCTCTAATATACTCATTCCTAATCCTGTCCATTCTTGTTACCCCACACATCCATCTCAACATTCGCATCTCAGCTGCATGTAACCTTCTTTCGTCCGTCACCTTTATGGGGTAACATTCTGATCCATACAAGACGACAGGTCGTATTATGTTCTTGTAAATCTTCCGCTTTAATTTAAAGGGGATTTGCGGATCACACGTAGTAGCCGTAACCTGCCGCCATTTCATCCATGCTGCGTTAATTCTTTGCTTTACTGTCCAGTATATTTCGCCATTGCTTTGCCGAGGTACTTGAACTCGGGGCTTCTCTAGTATCTAGTCATTAAACTATTAAGTAAAATCTATCACCGCAAGTGAAAAATCTTTTTGAGAACTACATCGTTGTCAGTGTTCGTATAGCTCTCAACATAATATCTTATGTATAAATAAGATGCACAGAAGTGTCATTTCAAGCAGAAGTCATAGACTTCCAAGGCGATTTTTGGTAGGATGTTTTTACTTCTCAATTACAATCTTCGCGGATTATTGAGTTCTATTAAAACAGTATCGTTTCCTGTACTTCACTTGACCTAACAATTATTATAACTTGCCGAGTTTGTATAATATTTTATATCAGTAACTTAATGTTAAACAAACTCGCGTACCTTATTCTATGAACAATGGTCGAATGTATTTTGTATAACATTCCTTATAATTGTGGTAGCTATCGCACGTGCCTCCCATACATCGATACTAACCCTAACTAAACAGAGTGGGGAAAGATGACTGAAATTGGTAGGAAAACAACTTGCTTTATTTTATTTTTAAATAAGCAAAACTACATTCGAAGACTTTTCATAAAGAACTTCTCTCGGCCGGGAATCAAATGTGACACAATCCAGAACATATCTTAAATTAAAGGCAGACACAAGAAAGACGAACAGTTGAGATTTTTCTTTAAAAAAAATGTATTCGTGTTTCTTTTAAATAAATTTGAAAAAAAAAAACATTGGATTCGATCCGATGACCATCGGTATGAAGCTTCCTGTATCACTACACACTATAAAACTTTATAACAATTATGTAATAAAAATTATTAGATTAACTTGTCGACTTCATTTAGTTTAATTGAGAATAAAACTTCTACGAGTTAATTGTAGTTTATAACAAACGCTTAATTTCACTTGAGTTTATTTCATTGACTCTTCTCTGCTTGCGGTTTCGCTTCCTATTATTTTATTTGTTTTTCGAAACCACTTAAATTTTAATGATTAATATGTATTGCCAAAGGAACGCGATACTGTTTTTTTTATTTATTTATTTAACACTTTTTGCACACATTTATGTACAAAGGCGGACTTAATGCCTTAGGCATTTTCCCCCAGTCAACCTTAGGGTGGTGAAGAAAGCAACAAAGGTAGGTGCACAACTAAATGCATTTCCCCCGTCAAAAAAAAAAAAAAAAAGGTGCACAACTAAGTAATAATATTATATACTTGTACATAAATATTATACAATATTATATACATATATAGATACCAATATAATAAAATACGTAACACATATACATATAATACATACATACATCATACATACAATACATTAATTAAAAGAAAAGTATTAGTGCGATGATTCTGATAAAAAAATAGTATAGAGTTTCCGTACTCTGGCTTTAAAAGCCATACGGCTCGTGGACATCCTGATTTCCAAGGGAAGTGCATTCCATAGAAGAATAGATTGGATGTAGAAGGAAGAATGTACTAAACCGGAGGCATGAGGAGGAGACAGAAGGAGAAGATTATATGAAGAACGTAGATTCAGATCATGGCTAGAATTTAGAAATTGAAAGTGCGGTGTTAAGTAGGCAGGTGCATTAGGAGAAAATAACAAAGAGTATAATCGAATTTTACAATTTTATTTTTATTCTAGCCCCTTAAGTTACTCGTTAAGATGCGCGTCTTAATGCACATACAAAATTATTGCGAAGAAATAGTATGGAAATCAAACGATAAATATATAAAAAATAATAATAACGTAATTTACTTAAGTGCGTTGTCTCTTATAATGCAATAATTTATTTCACAATATCTAATAAAATCCTCTATCCCGCTTACCGTTTACCAGACTTGCATTTGTGTGAAGAGTACCGCCAATAATAACTAACACCCACGATACTGTCCATCTTAAAATTTTTACACGTCAGGAATTTAGACAATTTGCAATTTGGCTATGTTCTCGTCTTGGATGCAATATATGCATTACCAACTTCCGTCAAATTCGGTTCAGTAGTTTTTGCGCGATTGACGAACAAATTAATAAACAGACAGACAACATTTTTTAAAAGCTATCGAAATGTGTTCTGTGGTCGTTTCTGAAGCCCACGAAGTATTTTTTCTTATAATCTATAATGTACAGATTTCGTCTCGATAGCCTATTATTATAAGTATATATTTACAGCGAGTTAGGGGCCGTTTAAGAATTACGTGAGGAAAATTTTAGACATTGCTGTCATCTCCTCTACTTAAAAACTGCCAAATCAGCGAAAGTAAGTAAGTCTTATCGCCTCTCCTTTGTGTTAACGCAAGCGTTAGTATAATTAAGAAAATAAAAAATGTAAACAATGCTTACGTATCACCATTCAGACGCCCCCGGCCCCAAGTAATCAAAAATAAGCAACAGGCGTCCGCCCGCCCCTCATATATGGTTATATAGTACTGGAAGGTAGGACTTGACTATCTTTATGATAGATATAATAAAAAAAATAGCCTGCGTTCCAATAATTCTAGAATACTTTTAATATTTCTTTTAATTAGCATTTTTAAGTGATTCATTGCGTCCCCTTTCCTTTTCCAAGAATGATTCTAACAGTCAGTTAATCGTTTTTAAACAAGTAACTTACCAGCACTGTCCAGGGCCGTTTCGTAATCAGCCACCTCCTGAGCACCATCCTGATGGTCACCGTTCACACTTTGATGAGTGGCTGGAAAACGAGAAAGAACTTTATAGGTGTTTATGCTATAATTTTGAGAATATAAAAATAGGTTATATAGAATTTACATGGCGAGGGTAACTGAACATAACGGTTAGGGTCATTCTAGATTCCCCCCTTGGGGGGGGGGGGGGGGGGCGCTAAGAGGTGGGGGGGTAGAAGTCATTCTCCCCCCCATCCCCGCTGGGCCATTGCACTGACGGGCCTGGTGGGTCTGCCGCAGGGGGCGACGCGGCGACATGCCCAGCAACCCCGTATCGCCCCCATCCCAAATGCGGCGGGCGGCCCCGGGGGGTTTTAGTGGGTATTCCCGGGCGCTTCTCGCCCGGGTTTGAGTCCCACACTGGCACGGAGCTCGTCACTCCGTGCCCCCCTGCTTGTTGTATTGGTGGGGCTACTCGGCCCCACTAGTACAATGGGTAGGGTGAGTGCGTAAATGCATTTCGCCCCGTCAAAAAAAAAAAAAAAAAAGGGTCATTCTAGATGAAAAGTCTAGGTCAATAGTACCTGTAACGGAAGAGCATTATATGAAAAGCGCTTATGACATTAGAAGCGAAAGACGTGCCAGGATCGTATCACTTGAAAGGATGTAGTCTCTGTTTACGCCAATGGGCGAGAAGCGTGACGTTATGTATGTACGTATTTATGTAGAATATAGATTAAGTAAATTATTAAAGCGATGGTTGGTATAAGGTTTCGACACACAGCAGGCGGGTCGGGACCTCAGCGCGATGTTTCTATAGAAGACATCGCGTTGACGTGAGTCGAGTGCGAACCGAGAGCGAGCCGTGCGCGCGACTTCTTTTACAGTAAGAACACGCTGGCGTCCAGACCCACCCGCTGTGTGGCGCAACCATTAGTTGGTAGTGCGGTCAGATTCCGCATCGATGGTTGTTACTTCGAATAAAACTGCCCAACTCTACAAAAAAAACCTGAATTTTCGGTGAAAGAAAACATCGCGCGAGTTAGCCATAGCATTGTGGTAGGACATTTATCCACTTGGGTAGCTAACAACCCTTGCGTTTGAAAATCAATTATTTGTTTCCCAGCAATATGTGTGTTTTTGAAGCATCACTTAAGAGAGATATCGACTTATCAGCGTAGACTGGATCGGCATCCTTTATATAAGACGAGATTATCCACTAGTCATTGGTAGAGAATGCATTTTTAATTCCTAAATTTGCAAAATAGCAAATAAATCGTGGCACGAAATCGAATAATACTCCATATTGTTAAATGAATAATATCACATGTACAATTAACGAGAGACGACTCTTAATAACAATCATTGTTATGGATAAGTTTCTAAACATAAAATATATGCGAAAATATATATGTTAAAGTTTGGATAGAAACAAAATTAATACAGTTACGTCGAATTTAGAAAATTTGGGCAATAGTAGATATTTTAATTAAGTGTAGGCTCGGAACTTTAACCACAATCTTACCTGACGTTAAGTGACAATATGGTCCCGGATGGGTAGACACACTAAGCTTACGATTATTTATCTTATCCCATTTCAAAGTGAGAATATATCAATGTCATTTTATTTACTCGAAAACTTAATTTTAAAATGTGCCAACGTTATTCCTCAGAATTGAACCGGTGAAGCAAGTTTTCTTGATCGTAAAATTTCCCTTTACAGTTAGGAGAGTTTAATATGCTTATAGTAGGCGAAATATACTCACGGCTAATCTTGGGTGTCACTTTGAAAACCATATTTAAAAAAAAAAACAAAAATTAAATGAAACAGGTCCAATAGCACTTTTGGATACTTGTCTATGAAAAGATAAAGTCTTTTAAGAATCCCTTATCGAAAGTGTTACGCTGGTTGACCTCGCCAGGGCCACGCGACGCTCGTGGTGTTTCGAATTGCACTGCCTGAAAATACAGTACGCGAACTCCATAGACATACGAACGTACAGACAGGAATGGATTGTCGAGTAAGGTGGGGGCCGTTTCTTAGAAACCCACAGGTATAACGTATAATGCATTTATTTATTTTTTATTGTTAAAATTTCATTAAATATGTGAATGTTGAAATAAAATTATCTTTATATGTATGTGGGTAATTCAATAATTTGGATGAAAATATAAGTGTGACTTTTAAATGTTTTAACGACTAATATAGAGATTACAATGTACCTGACTTTTGTCATATTTTTTTTACTTCTTTACTTACTTATAATTTACCATTAAATACAATATATAGTTTACTATTCAATTCGATAGTGGATTTGATTTGTGGATTTAAAATAATTCTATTCCAAGTAAAATGTTTTTAAAGATTTAATTAACAAATTAAAAATGTATGAGATGATGATTATATAAAAAAATCTGAATCATAGGACAAATTATAAAGGACCGTATAAATAATGTAAAGAAAAAAAACCCTGATTGTGATAATATATGATTCAATACATTCTATACCACAGTAAACTGTTCAAAGAATTTAGTGATAATATTATGTCGTTGTGATATTAACAATATTCATCTCATACAGAAGAACGATTTTATTTAAATATCGATATGGACATGTCACCATAATCTATTTTATTTTAATAATGAAACAATTCAGAAATATTATAATAAGTTTTAGTAACACTGATATAACAATTTAGACGTGTTAATTAAATTAGTGTTACAAAACTAAAGCTGATCGTCCGACATCTGTCGATTATTATTATTATAGAGTGAGTTCCAATTTATTTTTAATATTTTTAACTGTATTTTTTTAATTACCAAATGTGCATTTGCATTTTTTTAATCTATTTTTTTTACTATTACTAATATTATATTACGATGTTTGCTTGTATTCCATCAATAATTAAATATAATCGTAGTTATTATTTATCCAGTTCGTATGGCTTAAGTGAACGAATGATGTAACTCAATGAAGCAATTTCAAGTTGCAAAAGGTGTCTTATATTTATTTACTTGACAAAACGTATCTCTGTACTATTTAGGAGTAGTAAATATACAAACGACCACATATATAATGTTCACGGATACGTTAAATCAGCTAATTCTCTAATCGCATAATTAAATAGGATTGTCGTGCATATAACAGGTGTAATTACAGACATTTTCGAATTTTCTAGATTTATCATGCCCGTTAGCTTTCACTTCACCGGTTCGATAATCAACGTTTCATTTTACTGTAAATTACATCTATCGTCAAAGTTTATAATTAAACTGGTACATTTGCATGTAACCGGCGCCAGACTAAAAATTATATAGGCAATCTGTCTTCGAGACTGGCCGTTGGTTGGTTGATACCTGAAGATGTGAAATTATTTTTAGAATGCGGTTAGGGCTATAAAGTGAGGAAAATAGTTATATAAACCTTAACTGGTAGTCATTTAACTATCTTTAGCTATCACATTACAAGATCTTCTGGATTTACGTGGGACGTTAAGTTATAGTAATGGAATATTGCTTTAATACGAGCTTAATTGCAATTTATTGTTGTCTTTCATTTAGGCAGTAATGTAGATATACTAATATATATTTCATTTTCTCTTAAGTTAAGGATCTGTTATGTCTTTAATCAATATGGAATAAAAATACATAGAACCTCCAGGAAGCTAATTTCTTAAAAATAATTCAACAACTCGCTCTGTTTGTAACCGATGGTGGAATTTCGAGATTATTGCTATCGCTTTACACACCTTAAAACAGCAAACCTTATTATCTTATTATAACCTTAAACCTTATTATAACCTTAGTAACCTTCTTACAGTGAATTTGAAGTGAGTATATTGACATTGTGAGTGAGTTTTTCTACAAGTAATATTTCTCAGTTAGCCGTTCAAATAATATTAATAAAAAAAAACATGAATATAATATTTATTAGTATAGTATTCTAAAGTATAGTTATAGAAAGTTATGTGGTGATTACTTAACGACCAGGACTGTGGTCAAGTTACATCGCCCGCATCATTCAGATTCCTACAGTCTATTTTTATACCTTTCGATTCTTTTGTACAGTACTACTATCATTAAGTTATTTTCCACATTTTTATATTCGTTAGTTATATGTACTTCAGACAGTGCATATAAATGTTGACATAAATATTTAGTACATATTCCACAGATGGATGAATGGACCTTAAGGTGATTACTCAACTCATTATGACCAGTAATAACTTTATTGCTGTTCAATGAAAGAAAGGTGCCTATATTAATGCCTATAATATATGTCATTCTATACAAGCTTTCCAACTTGATGGCGTAGTAGTAAAGTTTCTCATTTTAATAACAAAATTTAAATTTCTATTCGATTCCCTATCAGATTCTGTATGATAGTTTTTATAATCACTGATGTACGTTTTTAAGTTTAGGAATAAATTGAACAGGTTATGAGGACAATAGTAAATAAAATATATATATATATATATATATATAACGTGGTTAATAAATAAAAAAAAATGCTTAATATTAAAACTTGAGAAAAAGAGAACTTTGGAACTATTAAAACCATTCATTTATCTCATCGATTGTTAATAAATTTTAAACATTGTCGGTATAAATGTTCAAATTGTCGAAGATGTAGCCGTCCGGCCTTGTGGGTGCCATGAATAATTACTTACCTTTTCCATATGTCGTAAAAGATGACTAAGGGATATAAACCAGAGGATGGCCAACAGCACCTTGTGAGTACTAAAACACCCTACTGCGATCGCCAATATACCTGCCAAGCGTGGCAATTATGGCAAACCCTACCTTGTTGGGGGAGACCTATGACCAGCAGTGGACGTCTTACGGTTGCATGGATAGATGGATTGTTGAAGATTATTATTCTATTTATAATTCTATCCGCCAAAAACACTAAAACTCTCAGCAAACATTTGTGAAGTATACTGCGTTACTTACCCAGTTTGGTATAATTCTATTATCATCTTGCTTTTTGATTATAGACATCGATGAGCCATTAATACTCTTATAATTTAAATAAATTCACACTTCCATTCCGAACGTAAAGTAATAATGTCAAATTCAATAAAACAATTTTTATTGTCCTACGTGAAATGAGAGAAAAAAATGTATCGTGCCACTTCTAATAATACTCTAAGCTCTATCCAAAATAATCGCGCCAGACGCAAAACAAAACTACAACGGAACGATATGACGAGCAAATTGTGATTTTAAATAACACAAAATATCCAAACATAGGCCATAATTGTTTATAACGTGGATAATGTTGTTGGATATTTATAGATTAATAATAATAAACTCATGTCAAATTATTTTTATTGAAAAGTAAATGTTCAAATTACCGTGAAAATAACATTTTTTTTTTTTTAATTTTAATTATGTATTTAAATATAAGTACCCTGTCAATTATTTAAAGGTTCATAACTGGACAAGGAACTCTGTAATATAACTATTAGTTACTAATCATTTTGACTATCCTATTTTATTTAAATTCAACACAAACTTAGTAAATCTGCAAAAAAAAAAAAAAAAAAAACGTTTACGCGAACGTAACCGCTAGCAAAAGTCACAAAGTAAAAAACATAAAAATACCTGTCTACTTGTAACTATCAAGTGAAAATAAGTAATTCGGAAGAGCGATCCGTTAAATGTTTAATTAACAGTTTTCCTCTAAATGCAAAGTCAAAGTAAAATGCACTTTAATCGGAGGATAATAAAGTTGTATTTGCATTAATAAGATACAAGTTTGCAATCAATTACACACTAATTTGAAAGAAGAAAAAAAATGTCCCAGCTACGATAAACAAGCGTACACGGAAATGTACTAAAGATGCAGTTAGTTCGGAGTGTTTTTTAATATCGCACTGAAACATAAAAAGGGTAAGCAGCCAGTTTTGTTTTTTACCTAGAAGTCTCAATTTGATATACCAAAGCTAGTAACATGCTACTAAACAAAAAAAAAAAGCAAATGAATTAATAACAAAAAAATCTAAACTGTTTTATCTTTAACACCTTGAGCACTTACCTGGCGTTTACGCCAGGTTTCCATTGTTTTCCTATTGTCTTATTTTTATGGGTACTTGACACGTTAAGTAATCATATATAGAAAATTAGTTATAATAATGAAAATATAAAGACAGATAAGGGAGTAAAATGTATATAGAATGTTTCAGAATTCTCATTGATCGTTATGGGGTCGAAAGAACCCCACGATGATTTCGTAATCAGAAATAAAACTGTTTTTCTAAAGCCATCTTAAATTTAATCTATCTTCAGCCTATTGATATCTTCTGGTAGGTATTTACTTAGGAACAACTAACTTAAATCTAACGTGGTTCTACAATCTACATAATTCTAACTTAATGATTCTCACGGTGTCAACCGTTGTTTGCTCCGCTGGTATTGTGGACGGATTCTGCGCCGATGGATATAGGTTCGAACTCGCCTATCCAAATCCATATGAGCCTGAACTTTCGATGAAGGTAAACATCGTGAGAAAACCTGATGGTTAGAGGCACCCTCAAGGTTAAGGGTAGTGCGTAAATAAGGGTAGTGCGTAAAGGTAAGGGTAGCGCGTAAATGCATTTCCCCCCGTCAAAAAAAAAAAAAAAAAAAAAAAAATGGGGGGCACCCTCAAGTTTGATAATCTATCGCCAAAGAGAAGTATTTATGTGTTACTGGTAAACAAATAACCCTAGGACTAGTGTGTTACGTATCCTTGTTCCATGGAAAGGTCTACGTTGCAGTTTCCTAACATCATGAACCTAAGACACATCGTTGAATCCCACGGAAACCGCTGCATCGCAGTTTCCTTGTAACAATTGCAACATCGGTCCACCGACGCCACATGCCATCTGCTATTATACAGAACTTCAACTCATCGTCATCGCGGGAACCGCCCCACCAGCAGAGTCTCCTCGGTTGAAGTCACTATTCGGTCACACCTCGATCGGTAGTCACCTCTCTTAGGTTTAAGGACTATTCGATCTAATATCGGTCGATAGTCATTTGTGTTAGGTTTAGTTTAAATATAAGTGCAACTGTAGCTCCGAAATTAAATCTATATTAATTCGAATTGGCGTGTTTAGTGTTTACCATCCTGGACTTTAATTATCGTCACTTAATAACAGCTGATATTGTGGTCAAAGCGCTGAGCATATCTTGTATTTAAAAAAAAGTTTCATAACGACCATGCATTACTTGGATTCTTAAAGACGACTCCTTACCAATAATTTGTTAGTAATATCGGTTTCCCTCGCCGTGCTGGCAATTCGATTCGAGATTTTATTCGTGGTACACACCATAATAATCATGTTAAACCTCCATTTATAGTATAAAGACCCCAGGTAAAGATGAATAATTAGATATAGTCTTGTAATGTAATCGTCTGACTCGATGTTCCATTGAACTTGGTGTAACTAAGTAACCACACAAGTAGCTATAAGTGTACCGTGCACCATGTACGTTCCTGTGTACATTCGCGTTCGTAAATCAAACGGGGCGCGCCTTGACTTTGAACTTGGACGGGCGCGTGCGAAAGTGTTATGAGAATTATTATTGTGTGACATTTAAAAAATATACCTTACTGCCGCCTGATCATCATCCTAGAAAGAGTATACAGTATCAAGGATATAATAAAAGACCTCAAAACGTTTATATCTCGTATTTTGATAATATTAATTAAAAAAAAGTATAACATTCATATTTAATTTACATTTGTATGGTCTATACCAAAGAAAAAAAAAACTGTACCTATAGTATAGATATTGTTCATATAAATATATTTTTACATACATACATACATATGCTCACGCCTGTTACCCCGAAGGGTTAGGCAGAGGTGAAATAGCGAACTACACCACCCCCACATTTCGCCGAGCTCAGTTCCGTCCCAGATGTGACAGGGGGCGAGCCTGTCGCCATATCGGGCACAAATTCCAAACTCCGGGATGATACTGAGTAGAAAAAAAACCCAATATCACTTGACCCGACCCGGGGATCGAACCCGAGACCTCAGAACGGCAGTCGTATGTAAAACAACTGCGCCACCGAGGCAGTTATATTACAACTTACACAAAACAACACTTACGTTGTTATGTTGGCGACACTTAAATGTATTTGACATGAATTTTGTTTATTTACGAACAAGAAAATCTAACACCCTTTAAAACTTAATAATCTTTCATTTATAAATCCATATTATAGAAAAATATAATGTATATATAATTATAGTATAATAAAAATATATACTCATTTTAAAGTCTACATATGAAATAATTTTTAAAATAGGTTAAGTATTGTTTGGGTTTATAACAAACGAATAAACAATTTTAGATCTTTATAATTATCATAATATAGATACACAATGGCAATATTTAGTTAGAAATAATTCTATTGTCCTTTTTTTAATACCACAATCATTTAAAAAATTGTTGTTATGATCGGCATATTTCACCCATTAAAATCCACACGGAACTTTCGACATTAAAAAGAGAGCAGAGAAAAAAATAAACATATTTTTACTCACACACATCGTCCACTAGTCCTTGTCTTTGAAAGTCGACATCTAGTTTTCGATAATACATCTGGATAATAGTACACACACAAACAATAACCTCTCAACACGTGAACATGGCTTACTTGCGGGTACATTTATTATTTGTAATAATAACAATCGTAGTAATGTGGGTAGTTTTATAATTTGTTACACTTTTTCTGTAAAATTACTACTACTACTGACTGTTCTTTTAACTTAATTTATACTCGATTTTTTATATATCAATTGACGATCTTACTATTTATTTATTCGAATCGAACAAACGCACCTCAACTATCTTTATATATGCAAATCATCCGAGCGTGTGTATATATGTATATGACTAACCGATTTAAGTGTATGTTCTTGAGGATTCGAAAATTGATTATATTCACAATTTGGTCCAATTTAATTTTGTACATATGAAATGCGAACGAAGTCACGGGCACAGCTAGTATCCTAGTATCCCTATATAGAACATCTCTATCAGTCATCATCTCTTCATAAATTATTCATACATTCTTTGGCCTTCCCCTACTTTTCCATCCTTCCATATATATATATATATATTAATTACTAAATTTATCCACATGCGTTTCCTCTCTTCTCAATGCCTTTTCGATTTTTTTTTTACCACCGACGCCACTTTCAAAAATTACCTCTAATGTATTCATTCCTAACAAGAGTATAGATTTAATAAAAAAAAACATTTAATCCTTAATCATAACTATGTATGATTATCTTTAATTGGTAACTTAATAGAACAGATAGTTTTAAATACAAATTACGTGGTACAGATGGCGCGTGGGAACGGAGCGTGTATTGTTTCATTTCTGCGTGTAATCGAAACGAGTACAAATATGCAGTGGAACCCGCTTAAGACAATTTCTCGCATAATACGGCATTTTACGCCAGCCTCTGCATCTTTTTTTTTTTATCTTTATTTTATAGAGAGTTTGTTCATACTGAACATGCCACCCTCATCCATTACATACATACATAAAGCCTATATTATAATACAACAACTACAATAGAAACGGAAAGCAAAAATAAAACAAAACAAGTAATCAATTCCTCGCCCTAATGACGACGTCCACCAAATCATAAATCGATTTGGCTTCTTTCGATATTGGGTGAGCCAAGAATACATTGCACAGACCAACAACATAATTAATTCCAAAAATTAGACGTCTGCCTCTGCATCTTGAGACATGTTTTCATACATTACATAAATACGATTCGTCATCCCGTTTAATAAGCTTAATACAACATCTGCCTATCGTCTTTTGTGGCAGCTGGTAGCAGTCACTGACCGAGAGAACGAACGCCGAACGCCGAACGCAAGCCCCCCAGCAAAATCGTTTCAAAAAAGCAGGTTTCAGAAATAACAGGGTTGATATCGTGATACTGAAGGGTTTTCCTGGATATTCTTCCATTGATGACAATGTGGCACCGTACGAAATTCAACCAATTGAAGATGTCATCGAGAATGTGAATAACACACAAAAATATGTCATATGTGGTAATGATGACGAAGATGAGTCATCTTCGGTTTTATCAAACGCCCAGGCATTATCAGCTGCTAATACATAATGATTTAAGATTCTATGTAGCTTTTGTGAATCAAAAGTAAGACGCACTGCAAAAGTTATATTATGTTGAAAATAAGTGATTACTTTAAATAACGTGATTATAATGACACCATGTATTTTTAATGTAATTTATATAAATGTATGATTTAATACCTACATATACGAAATTAGAACATAATAATAGTACGTTTTATTATCCCTATCACGCATAATACGTTTTCTCGCTCAAGACGCGTTTTGATTGGGTCCCTGTGAAATCGTCTTAAACGGGTTTTACTGTTTGTACATAGTTAGTCGCGTCTAATGCTTGCGAATAAAGTTGGAAACAAACTTTTATACGCTGCGCCATCCGACGCAAAGTGACGCGTGTCGAGTGTAGTGAAGATAGTACGAATTGATTCGACGCAGCATGCGTCACGTTGCGTCGGGTGGCGTGACTTGTTAAAGCTATTAATACACTTACGGATTGGACCGCGGACATGGTATGGCGAACAGCCGAGGTCATCAGTTGCATAATTAGGGATGGGGTATGGGGAAAAACATCGAGGTCTAAGAATCAATCTTTTTTCGACTTGTTTCATTTGACTTTTTATTCGTAAATCGTATTCTTCCAGTCTTCGAAATTAGCCTATTGTCATCATTCATTGCTAAAACAGTTTCCATTTTTTTTAACAGCAATAAAGGTCGTCAATGGCAACTAAACAAAAAAAGAAGAACGCCTAACTTACTAAGCAAAATACTTTTTTAATTAAAAACAAAACCGACTTTATAAGAATAAACTATAAAACAGCAAAAAGTCATTAAATAACTACTTTTCTGCTAATAACTAATTCTGCATCGTTAATTTTGAAATCGGTGCCAGCCTACAAATAACAAAGTGGTGTAAATGTACGTCGCTGATTGTTATTGATTTTGATTTATTGTTCTTTAAAATCACCCTTTTTTTCTTTTTTTTTTTTGACGAGGGGAATGCAATTACGCACTACCCTTACCTATTGCATTAGTGAGACCGAAGTCCCCCAATGCAACAGGTAAGGGGGCACGGAGAGACGTCTCCGTGCCAGTGTGGGACTCGCCCGGACGTGAAGCGTCCGGAAATACCCATTAAACCCCCCGGGGTCGTCCGCCGCATTTGGGATGGGGACGACACGGGATGGCTTTCGCAAGCACCGCGTCGTCTTTAAAATCACCCTTGTCCTTTATTTAGCTTATATGTAATTGTGATAAAGTTATTTCCATTTGTAAATGAGTGCATTGGTTAACTCTACCAAGCACCGAATATAAAATTAACCAAAAAGATTAATAAATTAATTATTTATTGACTTTTTAATGCATCTTTATTGTTTTATTCTTTTGAAATTGGTTTTATTTTTAATTTGAAAAGCTTTTTATTCTACTTTTTAGTTTAAATATATACTTTTAGGCATAGCTGTCAAGCCTACTTCATAGCTTTGGAAACTAATATATGAAATACGTGTAAGTGTCTATAATATTCGAGGGTTTTTCTCAATTGATCAAATCACTGATCAGATCCTGATCTGAGGGAAATGGGACCACCTCGGAATTTTACTCCTTCGATTAAAATAGAAAAACAAATCGGTCTACAAACGGCGAAGAAATCGCATAAAAACATAGGAAAAAAATAATTGATAACCTCATCCTTTTTGAAGTCGGTTAAAAATGTAAATGAACTGTTTTATTTTTGCCTGTTTACAGATAACCATCATATTATAGAAAACAAAAAGGATAATAAAATAATTGTTAGTTTATTCGTAGAAAGATCGATATTTTGTACCTCGATATTTTGTGATTAGATTCATCAAGCATAGATTCGAATCGATTCAAAAGTCGATTATTTTCGTATAAGATTCCCATCCCTACTTAAGCGACTGATAACCTAGGCCGCCCGCCGGACCATGTCCGCGGTCCGGTCCGTGCGTGTTTTAACCGCTTAGAAGTGTATTTCCGACATACTCGTAATACTTAAGTGTGTATAATGCATCTACGTTTTTTTCCATTCAACTTAATATGATAGCATTTTCTATTTATGATTCTATCAATGTCTGTAAAATATTTAATTGTCTAATTAAAATGTTCCATTGAATTTAATAATGGTCATTTTCTATCGATTTAATTCGCTATTACCTTCATACATTTTTCCATACACGTACTGAAGATAAGCCTCAAAAACATGGCTACAAAGGACATGTGTCATACACAAAAAAATTAACTTGTCCTGTCAATTTTAACGTATTTACGGGGTGATAGGGATTTCGTGCCCCATTGAGTCGCGATCACCATACACATAGTGAAAAACCCGTTAAATTGACACGTAATAAACTGCGTAGAATTCTGATAAATTCAAGTGAATATCCATTTCTACTCAGAGGGTTCAACTGAGGTAGATGTGGTTCGTTCGTGGCTTACAGTCATTATGACAGCGTCTATTATGATCAAAAAACAATCTAAGTTAATTGTACAGAGAACAACTCTTCAAAAAGAATAAAAACTATCATTTTTGGTCAACCTCGGATTTTTTTATCTTGCGCATCAAAGTGGCTGCACTAGACCTTTTTTTTTTTTTTTTTTGACGGGGAGAAATGCATTTACGCACTACCGGCTGCACTAGACCTGATGTTAAGTTTCGTACAATCCAAATCAGCGGCAACTGACACTGAACAGAATTCACTGCCAGTCACCGCTGTCATGCTGGCATGCTTAGATATCCTCTTCACGCCTCTTTGAATGATCCAATTACATAATTTACATGAAAGATTTTGAAAGTGTTCTCAAAAACTTGATTACCCGGTACCTGTTATTTTTTATGCCTTAATAAAAATATATATTTTTTGTAATTGTTAATACAAATAACAAAAAGATAGTTTTGATCATGAGTTAAGGGAGAAATTCGAATAAACACTTTTTAAATATTCTTCAACGACTTTCTGTCTGCGTACAGTTATAATTTCAGAACTGATGAATCGGTTTACAGGCTATTATTTATTTTACTTAGTTCATTTTATGAATTTTAATTCGTTTAGTATTTATTGTATATAATTATTTTCTGATGCATACGGATTACATATATGAAACAATTTACTATTAGTATAGCGAATTAGTTAACAACACGATAACTCTTATTTAAACCATTGAAAATTGGTGATCAATAAAAATTATTGAGAAAAAGATATTGTTTTAGTTTTATTTTTTGAAGGAAGGCTGCGTCCACGACTCGTTAATCATAAAGTTACGGTACTTTCGCCTATATAAAAATAATTAATTGAACTCAACCTCCGTCATTTTTTTTGTATGTATTTTTATTTAACTGCACATGATTAATTCACACGCCATGTAGTAAGTGAGTAGAATAATGCATGCATTGGATTCCATTTTTAAAAAGTGATAAATGTTATTGATTGTAAATACGAGTTATTGGCGGGATCTCAGTTTGTCCTGTAGCAATTGTTTTCTTTAAGTAATTGAGCTTCCTCCATATCATGTAATCTTGTTAAACTTATTATAGAAAATAACGCCTAGCATATATTCTGAGGTGCCGGCAAATGTCCATGGAAAGTTCGAGCAGAAGCCACCGTTTTCCTGGAGCTTGGTAACGCTGATACAAGATTGAAAATACAATTTACCCACATGACACTAGCATAAATTGTGTGTACACATATTTCTAAACTTTATTTTAACGATTTCAAATAAAAGCAAAATTCTTTGTTTTCTCTATATATATTTGTTTTAGTGCGATTATTTCAGAAATATGCTCGCTGTGCTTCTCTTATAAGGTTAATCTATATACTCAACGATGGTATATCATAATTATATTATAAGGTATCACTTCACGGTGTATTGGGAGAAATATTCTCGCTTGAGAACGAATCTGGTGCAAGACATCACAATTCGCGTCGTTTCAAATGATGACTCAGTGTCATAGCATGGTCGGATTTCGGGTCCATTTTAGATGTTGTTCCAAATCCTCCAATATTATTCTAAAATGAGCCTAAGCCTGTTTAAACGAAAACGTCATTTAGAGACTGTAGCAGAGTGTTAAGGAATATTATAATACACAGCTTATTCGACTTTGAAAGTCTGTCACTAAGGTCATGTCACATCCAACGACGCACAATCCGAAGTCATTGGGAAAGCAAAGTCAAATTGGCGACTGAACAATTAGGTATTCTCAACCAGTCTAAGCAGTACTTTACACCAAAATAACGACTTGTGCTGTTCAAATGGCAAGTTCGACCTCATTGGGATACTCTTGACATATTTAGGCAGATGCTCCTGCTTACCAGCTTTCTACTCTGCACTCTGTTTAAAGGCATGTTATTTGCGTTGTTTATGATCCCTAATTAGCATGTCGTCGACCGCATGAACAAGGAGCAGTGCTCGTAGGAACTGTTCGTTACGGTGTCCACGTCCCCATTCTAAACTCGTACCTTCCATCATTGGCTGACTGCTTATTTCCACACCCTTAAACCTAGCCGAAACGTAGCCTAGGTACTCTAGGGCACGTAGGTAGCTGGGATTTGAAATGGTACACTCTTCTCCCAAGGCAACACTTCAAGAAGGGACTGAAAAACGTTCTCCAAGGTCGGTAACGCAATAGTAATTTCTTGTGCTACATTGGTCCATACACCATTTAGCACTAAAAGGACCAGATGGTACTGGGACCAAGTAGATACTTGTTTGCACATATACATGTGTTTCATTCTGTGCTATATCGTAATTTCAAATCAATTGAATACAGGTCGATGTGCTATAGTGTTTAATGGCGCTAATTTTTGATGTAACAAAGGCTTGGTGATTCTCGTCTAGGAAATATTAAATCGAGTCTCCGTTCTTCCCGACTGTACTACAGGTCTGCGGCATTCGAAGAAACAAAAGCAAAGAGCGAAGCGATCCGACCGCGAGCAGCGCTTGTTTGTAATGCGAAACCAAAAAACACTCGTACATTACGTTGGTCGAACATGTTTGCTCAGCGTACCTATATGGTGTATGGAGCACTTAGCCACCTCCCAGACAACTAGTACCGCTGTAAATATACGCAAAATTGTCAATTTCTTTTTTTTTTTTGTGAACTATGTTTTTATTGTTAAACCACTCGAATCAGACCTTTAATACATTAGTTACATTTTAATTTGATTTTGTTTCCGGAAAACTTACAGCTAAAGCAATAAAATAAATAAAATTAAAATATAAAAAACTGAAGGCCCTTTTTGGAATAGAAAACCTTCTGAAAAGATTCTTTTAAACAGAGTCAATTTACATGAGAATAATCCAGGAAATATCACTACAACTGAGCCATAATTTTCAGAATAATACATAGTTAAACAATTTCATGAGCATTTGGTAATACTGAAACAGTTACAAAAAAAAAGAAACAAGGATTTAAAGATTAAGATTTAATCAATTTAAGAAACATAGATGAAGTCGCGGATACCCGCTTGTTTATATTATATTCGACAACTTCTAAAAGACGTGACCGCTGAATATCACTAGAAATGGAATTAGTAACTTATTATATTATCAGTTATTTGAGAATAACATCATAGAGGGGATGCAAACGCGCACAGAAGGATAAAATAAAATACGAGCGCCTTTGTATCCGTCTACTAAACTGAAAAACGTTCACTGCTGGGCATAGATCTCCCCCAAAGGTCTCCACGACGACCGGTCTTGCACCACCCGCATTCAGCGGACTCCCGCGACCTTCACCTCCACCTTATGGGGGACCTACCCACGCTGCGTCTTCAAGTACAGGAAGCCATTCGAAATTCAATGGGTTTCCATGGGATGCCATCGGGCATCGGTTATACGAGCAATGTGGTCAGCCCTTTGCCACATATATATCGCCTTCGTATATATTATACAAATATTTATTAGTATCCTTCGGGAGCTGTTTACTTATTTAAAAGGTATGAATAAGTAACACTGGCAATATGCTTAAGTTAATGCAGTTTGCGTAGGTATATACATTTTAAATGGTTTTTTACACATTATGAAAAGTAACATCTTTCGTCTGTTCACTAAACTAATTTACGTGATTCTTTTTCTAAATCCTAAATGTATTATCTGACAAAGCTTTAGTGTATATTTTGTAACGTTCGTCAGTCTATAGAATATAGAAATTTTATGACAAGGTTCATTTTAGTCATTACTAATCTCGAATCTGAAATTAAACAAACTTTTGTCTGACTGTGTGTGTGTGGATATAACTAAAAAACGGCTAGACCGGTTTCGATGGTAAGTATATGGCCAGGAAGCGTTTGACAGGCTTTCAATAGAAATATTAGAATATAACAAAACTCTTTAAAAATAAAAAAAAATATTTGTATGAAATTTAATATTTGGGAAGAATGTGTCATTCAGTAACAGAGAGACTGTCAAAAACAAAACAAAATCAGAACATCCCACATTTATACATGATAAGAAACGCAGACAGACAATTTTTTTACATAGTATAAAACTTGAACACAATCTCACCTGATGTTAAGTGACGATGTGGTCCAGGATGGTAAACACACTAAGACTAGTGGTACTGGTTTCCAAGTGGTCTTGACGGATCACACCTATTGGTATTCGAAGACATAGTCTCAAACTTGAGAGTGATAGCTACCCAGGCGGAAATTATTAGAAAATACCCACCATTCATGGTTTCCTCACGATATTTTCCTTCACCGGCAGCTCAGGCTGATTGATTTTATAGCCGGATAGGTGGGCTCGAACCGCGTCTATTGACATGAAATCCCGTCGCACTACCCATTGCGCCTTAATCGCTTTAATTTTTTATCTATATTAATAATTCGGTCTAGGGGCCGATTGATACCGTACCTAAATAATAAAACATAAAAAAAGTAATGGTTTCGAGTAGACAACATATATCCGCAAAATTCGGATTGTCGAGTATTTCGTTAAGTTCTAATGGTGCAAATGGCAGTCGCCATTTTGGCCTCTCGGAGGCCATCTTGAGTTCGTTATGGCCGATTCATACGTATCAATGAAGTTACAGTTCCTATCTACCTACATATTTATTGTAAAAGATTGTTTATTATGAGTCACATTTCACCCGAGCGAAGCCGGGTTTTCATCTAGTGTTTTATAGCGTTCGTTAGTATATAGAACAAGTTATTAGGAGAATTGTGAATACATCACTAGCAAACAGATGCTATCCTTACAAAGGATTCAGAATCGCTTTGTAAGGAAAGCTGTAGAGGTCCATTGGTTTCAGAGAAATGTGGATTTACACAGAGATCTGAACCTGCCCACCATTATGTCCGTTTTTAAAACCCAGTGTCGCGCTTTCTTCGAACGCGCAGAGACACACCCGAACCCACTCATAGTACGAGCCGTCTCGTACTCGCCAGTCCGTTCCGCCGACCGAAAGCGGCGACGTCCGCGAAACATATTAATCGACCTCAACGATAGCATCACGCGCGAGAATAGGCTCTTTCCTCATGTTCCTCGTACATGTGCGTGTCAGCGCCCACGCCCGTGTAACCGCCGTTCCCGCCGCCGGGGACGAGCGGCTAATTTAGCTCCCGCACACTCTCCGGTTCCCCCTCACATGGCGACCCAAGACGTGCTTCGTTCCCCAACTGGGGAGGCTCTTGACGTCGCCGCCAGCGCGATACAGTGACACTGCCCATGCATTGAGCATTACACGCACAACACTCCATACACACTCCTGCACATAACACGCAGGTACATAGGTCCTGTAAGGAACCTTTTTTTTTATATTAATAAAAAATGTAGGAAACAGCTAGGATACAACTCGCGATTGAGTTTGAATACCCAGGTGACGGCCAAGCCGAGGTTTGTACCACTTTGGTAGCCCTTGTGCTAGTCACCCTTTGCGGCTAAGTGCCTTCAGCACTCGCCCCCTCAGTACGGTGAAGCTGTAAAGGCCCTTCCGGTCAACAGCATTAGCTAGGTCAAAAAAAAACAAAAGAATTGTGAATACTTCAAAGATATAAGTTATAACTAATAAAACGCGGTTAAAGAATCAATGTTGCTTCGCGATCAGATTTACGAAGCGTCAGTACGAAGTTTCTTTTTACTTGTAACATGTTCCCAAAATATTTTAAAACTCGTTTAGGCTACACAAGTATAAGTTATGTTTGATGTATGAGGTACGCTGGAAACGATTATCTCCGTCGACTTTGAAATTGTGTTTGTTTTTATTTTTCATCATCTTGTCTGTCACTTAATTAATACAACCTGTGGACAAATTTAGAGGGGCATTAAAAATTATTTGTCATGAAGGTCTAATCTAAGGTGTTGACAATTTATATTAATATACTAGCGGGTGCCCGCGTCTTGATCTACGTAGACACGTAAATTTGGAATTTTCTAATATATTTAATGTAGTTATTGAAGCGATGATAGCGCAGTGAGTAGTGCGGCCGGATTCTACGTCAATCGTCGCGGGTTCGATCCTACCTATCCAACTCTAAAATCGTACCGAGCTTTCGTTGCAGGAAAACATTGTGAGGAAACCATGGCATGGCATTTTCTGTTCAATTACATTAATATCCGTCTCACACGTCTTCAATGAATACGAAATTTATATCGAAAATGGAGTTTCCACATCATTATTTACATATTCAGCGATAAAAAAAAAGTTTTTTTATATATTGGAGAAGAAAATAAATTATATATTTTTATAAACTGTCTCTAACATATATCCATTGGAGAACGGTGATGGTTCAGGGGTGGTGTAGGCTACCAAGCCAATGGAAAATACGATATATAAAAAATATTGACATTTTTCGGTAACGAACATCCCTACACTTTTAGGAACATTGAGATCCGCATGATCCTTTATTTTCCCTTAGCTACCGGGGATTTAGCGTAGGGTAAATTCAACTTAATTTACAGAAATGTAAATTAGCAGCCGAACTCCGTACTACTTTGGTGCCCTTATTTTTTATCACTCTCTTGATCGAAAAATTTAGTGAAGGTCCTTCTGGTCGATGGTGATTTAGTCAGATCCGTATAACATGTTTCTCGGCGATTGCGACGTTTATTGTAAGCGCATTCTACCTCGTAACTAACCTAGTTTATATGGCATTTAGTTGATAATACCCATTGGAATATAGTCAAGTAAAATCATAAAAAAACCCGAAGCCCGAGAGTACACTCAGAGACCTTGCCAGTTCTACGTATACGATGGATTTTAAAATACTTGGATCCGACCGTACGGACCGTACGACTTCCATAAACCCATCATTATACTCGTCCACTTCGCTTCTTAAGCAATCGAAGTGAATAATTTGGTGTGATAATACTATAGTTTAAAAATCACCTGCAGTGTCTCTTTATCGCACTGGTAGCGGATGCACAAGCATCCCAGATTAGAGATTGGAGTTTACTTCGGGTCACTGTCTGAGGGAACAATACTGCTATTATCATCACGCTATCACTATGCCATTTGACATATAACTTTAACTAATCAGAGAGATAAACATATTATTATATACTTCTATTTATTTCACATTATATAGAAGTCTACCTTTGTCTGTCTCTCCATTAGTTGGCTTATAACTCGAAAACTAAAAAAACCGACTTACTATTTTGTTGCATTAAATTGCATCTACGATTGTATATAAAAAATATAATCTAAATAATTATTTTAACAGATAACCATCATAGCGTTCCTTCTTCACATTCGCATCCTCATATTATATAAGTAGGAGAAAATGGGGTGGGGTAGGTTTAAATAATTTGAAAGTTCGCAAAACCATTAACCACTTTTAAATGCTATGGTTTTCTATGATAGTCTCTCAGATATATATGATTATTTCATTTTCAATAAAACTCACAAGAACACTCGCTGTTAGAATCAAAAGAATATATTTGGAACACAAATAAGAGATATACTAGATGGAGCGAAGACATTAGAAAATTGACTGGCAGCGGTTGGATGCGCACGGCCGAAGTTCGACTGAAGTGACGTGACTTGGATGAGGCCTATGTGCAGCAGTGGAGTAACACGGCCTGAAGAAGAAGAAGAAATGAGAGAATAATTGTAATATTATAATTTCTTTAAAAAAACAATAGGTACTGTTAAAAACAACACTCAATGACATCCAAAATTACAATATATTATATAGTGTGGATCGGATCAGGACGCGCTCTGGTACTTAGCTGGGAACGCTTCCGGAACCGTCGCTAGCGTGATACAATGAGGATTTTTTTAACACGGTATAGGCTCAGTGCTTTGACCACAATCTCACCTCATGTTAAGTGACGATGTGGATGTTAAACACTTTAAGCCTAGAGGGGTACTGGTTCAAAAGTGATGACCACATACCTATTGGTATTTGGCGGCAGGCTTTCAAACTTGAGGGTGGTAGCTACCCAGGCAGGCATTATTACTCTACCACCATGCTATTGTTTCCTCACGATGTTTTCCTTCACCGAAAGCCCGGGCTGATTTTAGAGTTGGATCCAGTGCACATTGACTTCACCACCATAACACCCACAACCCTACACTACCTCCATTATAGTTTAGCTGAACTACCGTAGGGTGTTGCAAAAAGCGACTAAGGGGTAAACCTGGGAATGAGCAGCAGCATCCTCTGGGCACCACAGACACCTAGTGCGATAACCAACCCACCTACCAAGCGCGTCGATTACGGCAATCCCGCATTTAATTCAGGAGGCCCATGTTCAACAGTGGACGTCTTTTGGTTAAATAGATGGACCGTAGCTTTGGCGCAGAGTAATTTCTCGGCCAATACAAAGACTTTTTTGTAAGCCCATTCTCCCTTCAAACTAACATAAATTAATATGGCAATAGTTGATAAGACCGACTGTAATATGGTCAAATGAAATCATAAAAAGAAACATAAATCTATACTTATAATAAAAGGACAAAGAAAATAAATTTGTTCCCTGATCACGCAAAAAAACTACTGGGCCGAGTTGGATGAAATTTTATATCATAGTAATTTACACTCTGTATTAACATGTAAGCTACAAGATTTTTATTATAAAACCATAATATTGAAGTGTATGCCTGATAAAAAAAAATCTATATACTTATTAATCTTTGTATTTAACGTCTTAGTTACGAAATAAGTGATTTATATCCTGGGGTAACATGAGACCAAAAAAATTTTAGCATACCCCAAAGTGAGTGAATATGGGGCATGAATTCCACGCGGACGGAGTCGCGGGCACAGCTACTATTATATAAAGAGAGATATGTACCACGGTAAATACATAAGTTAAAACACGTAAAGTTAAACTTTACTCAAATAAAACTTGCTATTTGTATTTCATGTGAGCGAAGTCGCGGGCTAGTATTGTACGAATTGGGTTTTATAATTAATAATAGCAATTACGTTTATTGTTTATACTTGCTTTTATAAAGATAAGCGACTGTGATTTTAAAATGACAATGTGTATCAGTCTCGCATAGCGGTGAATTACATCGGTAAGATTTATATAAATTATTTATATATATACTAGCTGTGTGCCCGCGGCTCCACCCGCGTTTTACATATAATCACTGCGTATTATTTTAGTTTCTAAATAATCATTGGAAAATAATCTTTTGATAGTGCTGCCCAGTGAGCCGTATTTTGTTCATAATTTCGTGAGTTTTAATTTTCTCGCACGGAACCCTAATTTGTTTTTTTGCTAGTAACTTTTTAGTGTAGAAAGCAAAGATATTTCTCACAAATGCAAGTTGCAACTTGACAGTAAAACTGTGCATCGAGTCGGATTTTATTCCCAATTCCATGAGTTTTTTTCGCGGAACCCTAATCGAAAACGATAAATAAAAGTAGCCTAAGCTTCGCGGAGTAACTTCAACTATCTACCAGAATAAGCTTCGCCAAAATCAGTTTAAACTATGTATAGACTCTAATTCCACGCGCATATAACATTTATATTTTTCAAAAATTTTCATTGCATAACATCTCTTAATATTTTATTATTCATAACTATTGTATGCATGGTGGTAAACCAATTTTCTGATGCTCATCTGACTTGTTACCATTGTCAAGTTTGAAAAACACCTATGTGGTGTATCCCAGAAGCGTCACGGATGTAGGACATTTTCTAATAATCCCCACTTGGGTAACTACTACCCTTTTTTTTTTTGACGGGAGAAATGTGTTTACGCACTACCCTTACTTATTGCATTAGTGAGACCGAAGTCCCCCAATGCAATAGGTAAGGGAGCACAGAGAGACGAACTCCGTGCCAGTGTGGGACTCGCCCGGGCGTGAAGCGCCCGGAAATACCCACTAAAACCCCCCGGGGCCGGGGTAACTACTTCCCTAACGTTACCAACAGTTCACAATGCGATGTTTGCATAATTATCATAAATTAATTTTAGCAAAACCATTATAGTTATATTTGTTATTTATTAATTTCAGAGCACATAAACCTATCAACAGCCTTTGGTCAGTGAGCGAATTGAAATGAAACTCAGGACGTTTACATTCCTTGCCGTGTTGGCAGCCTCCGTCACGACAAATCCTCTCATGGACCAAAGTCTCTCTATACTACCTTCTGATAACTCAAAAATTATGCTAACGATTCAATACGGCAGCGTTAAGGTATCGAGCATAACAAATCAGCAGCAAGCCGATCAGCTATTTGACAGCGTCGTGCTGGGGGACTACGAAGCAGCAGTAACAACGAGCTTAAGCCTTGAAAGCGATGGTAGAGGCGAAGTGATATTGGACACCGTGACGAAACTCCTTAAAGAAGGGAAAAGAAACATCTTAGAATATGCTTACAAGCTCTGGAACACGTTCGGGAAGGCCATCGTCAAAGATTACTTCCCAATACAGTTCAGAATTATTTTTAACGGAGACTACGTTGTGGTTATTAACAAGAAATACGAATTTCCAATAGCCATCGACAGTGCTATATACGACAAGAATAATAGTATAGTATTTGGCCGTGGAGCTGAGGAACGAGCGAAATTTATTTTTAAATCGATTTGGGAGGAGAACAGTGTTTATTTTAAAATTATCGATTCTAAAAACAATCGGTATTTGAAACTGCTTGATACATTATATAATGAAGGCCTTGCAGCTTACGTAGGACCGGAACGCAACACTTGTATTCAGCAATGGTTCCTCCAGCCAGTTATATATAATGGTGATCTCCTATTTAATATTACTAACAGGGAATACAATCGGATTCTATTTATGAGTAATGAAATCAGTAAGACTAATGCTCGGAGTATATACGGTCAGGAGACCCAGATGTGTTCCGTTCTGAATTCTGAACATTTTGCATGGTATATTAAACCGTTCTAAATATATCTAACATAGCCTTGTAGAAGTAAATGGTATCGTGTTTATCAATCGTATATCTTTGACTAAAACAATTATGATCACAAAAATCAGTTCGGTACTTCTCGAGTGACAATTCAACTAACTAACAGTCTGAGTCACTTTTTCATATTAATCTTTATATATATATATAAATCTTCTGTGCGTGTGGATGACTAAACTCCTCCTAAACGGCTGACCGATTTTAATTACATTTTATTTGTCTATTCTTGAGGATTCGAGAATGGTTTAGATTCACAATTTGGTCCAATGGACAATATTTATTTAAAACGCGAACGAAGTCGCGGGCAGAGCTAGTTACTATGTAAAAAAAAGAATACTATTAGCCATTAGAATTGAAACTGTAAATATATTAATCATTACCTGGTTATAACGTAAAATGTGTACGCTCTCTAGTGATGACTTGATAGTAAAACCTCTATCTAAAAAATTTAAACACAAAATCTATCCGATTAATCTTTAATTATAAAAATTATTTCATTACAATCATGCAAATTGATTCAATTGTGTTATAAAACTTACGATATTATTATTACTAATTAAATCGATAAGTACAAAAAAAAGGTAAATTAAGAGAGATTTAAAATAATACATTGAAGGTTTCGAGTAGATATCAATGGGTGATATTGTGTTATGTTCAGTTCCTACGTACATACTAACTATTCTTTAATAATCATAGAGTAAAATACTAGGTAATACAGAGACTTATGCTAATTTTACTACGTTACAATACATTATCGAGTGTAAAAACTAATGAGAAAGACAATATTATTAGACTATACTATACTATAAATCTTACATAATTCTTATCTTATGTTATTATTATTCTAACCGCTACTGATTCGCATTATCCGTGACTCCTTAATTCTTAAATAGTACATGAACGTGGCCGTTAGATGGCGTTGTAACGATATAATTCATAAATGCTGTTGTTTCTTAGGTTTTTCTTTCTCCGTTCAAATTAATTGTAAAAAACACATAATCTAGAGACACTGGAGTATGGACACATCTACCGTCTTATTATGAAAAAAAAAAAAAAAATGTAACTACAACATTTTAAGAATTTCGTAATAAACAAAATTAGAAACCGATTCATTTCCAATTTGATATATCTGAAACTGTAAATGTTTGTTAGTGATTAGTTAGTGATATTTTAGAATAAATCCAGTAAAGATTATAAAAATAATAGTACTCTCTCTACTAATATATTTTTCGATTAGAATATACTCCCGATTCATGGATTTTTTATTTGAAAAAATCATTTAATCAGGTACTTTTACATGACCATATTAATAATGAAATTCATTTACATATAGAAGAATAGAAAAGAAATTAACATTCAAACAATTAAAAGCGTTCATAAAATGTGTTTAGAATATTAAATAATTAATTTTATTAGTGAATGACATAATTCTATTAACGTTTAGAGATGAGTCAAAGATTGCTATTGTTCGGGCATCAATAACAACCTAAAACTCGATATTACAAATAAAATTAATCAATCAAAAATCAAGTAAAATAAAACGTTAATAGATTTGTGTCGAACTAAATCAATAAAAACGCTGGTACCTAATCTTTATTACGATTGAATATTACAAGTAAAGATTTTGTCATAAAAAATAATCCACATGCAAAATTAAATGCAAAATCAAAATCTAAAAAATTCTAAGAATCAAATCAGTATATTTTTATGACAAAAACGTTAACTGCAATATATTATTAAATCAATTTGGTCTTAATTTCAGAACGCTTAATAATTTGATAGTTATTAAAAATACTCACTATGATTCAAAAAATAAGATAAAAAATTAAGAAGATAAGGTATTAGATAAAGAAAGACGAAGGGAAAACAAAGTTATAGATAAAGAATTTCATATTAATACGCGTACTTATTACACCAGGCCTAACAAACCACAATTATATCGTAGAGAAAGTATTACGGAAGAAACTAAACTTTCCGATTAAAGATTGACATTCTATTTTGGGTTCCTAGTTATCCTTAATTTGTAATCATAATATAAAATACAAAAACATTTAAGAAAAAGAAAACGAAAAATAAGATTAACTTAGGTTTTGTCTACGTTCGTAAAATTTATTTGGTGTTACATTTTTTCTTAGCAACTACATTTTATAATTGTAAATCTATTTATTGATGGCATTATGTTTCTTTAAATCTGCTCAAATCCATGGATTGTATCAGCGAACTGTCACAAGGTACTGGGTTATTCCTGATGAATACATAAAAAAAGTAATTAGTGTTAGTCGTGAAGGTGGCAAACCTGAATTAAAAAATTATTTCACCAAAAGATTATACTAAATTACACCTCTAGATATAATATTAGCAAAAACATCTATAGGAGATAGATCTTTAACTCAAAGCTATTTGGTAGCAAGGCGCTATCACTATGCTATGCTTTCATTAAGATATATTTCTTGAGCGATAGTTCTGATTCAATATAACATTTGATGTCAATCTATGCGCTGCTTACCGAGCCATAGGTGTTGTTCGGTTTATAAGACATCAAATCTACAAGTTATATTTCAACCGAAAATATCCAACCCATGGCTCTATTTGCATCTTTGTAGAAGAAGAATCTAAAATTATAATTTATTTACCCTTGTAAATCAGCTCTGAGGAACGCTTCAGGAGGCTGTGAAACCAACTCTATGCCGTCTCCGTTCTCACATATTACTCGAGACAGAGTCACCTTCTTAATTTCTGCTAGTTGAGCTAGAAGCGTTAAAATTATATATTTATACTAATAATAAAATTGTAAACTTCACGTGTCTGTACATTTCCGATTTTAGTAAAAAGAATTATTTGAAGGAACTAAATATATGAACCTGAACCTGAAGGAACCTATACACGTTATGGAATCGGAACTGTGTATTTCGCCGTTATTCATTAGAAGACAATTCCTTGCTTATAAATACTATTTAAAGAGTAAAACATCTAAGAACAATATAACAATTAACAACTTAAATATTCTTTACAACAAGATTCAAAATAGTTATTGGACAAACAAAAAGAAACCTATTCTTGTGACTATGCATGACAAAACTAAGGATGAAGAGATTTATTCATCAGAACTGTTCTTGGTGAACCCAAGTCCCTAAATTAAATATAGATAATAAAAAAAAAATGTGGTTGAACACATTTCTATCATTATTAGAAATGTCTGTCTGTTTGGTTGTGCAGGTGTCAATTAAAAAGTAGTAAGTATTTTAAAGTAATTATAAAGCATATCTAGGGATAGCATCAAAACTTTATTTCATTAAAATCGGTCCACTCTATCGAAAGTTATTTGAATAACACGCGGCGACTTTAGAATGAAAGAAGAGTTTGTAAGTAAATGCGCTTTAGTCTTAATCCAGAACAAAAAATTATGGATGATTGAAATTGAATACAAAGGTGTAATATAAATATAAATAATTAATATTTAAGACATAGTAAATGAGAAAGCAATATTTTGAAATTTAATTCACACACAATCACTAGGCATTTTAGCCGTTGTATTAAGGAGTCGTTTTATGCAAGTAGTGAACTGAATTTCAATTAAATTCATCTATATTACACTATTATAAATAAAATTGGGAGTGTCTGTTTGTAATGTCAAAATAATTGTTTACTAAATAGGTATGAATATACGATACCTATATCAAAAATATAATTTTTTAAATGTTTGTCTTTCTGTCTGTTTGTGTGTTTGTTCCGGGTAAACTCCGGAATGGCTTGATGGATTTTGACGGGACTTTTTTTGATAGATAGCTGAAGCTACTATGGGTAACTTGGGGTACTTTTAAATTTCGAAAATAATTAGGGTTCCGCGTAAAAAAATTTAAACACACAATGTAATTAAATCCAACTCAATGCACAGCTCACAATACGGGCGAGTGCTTGAATTTATGAAAAATTTGGTCATAAAAAATATTACAAGTAAACTAAAAGAGCAGACGGTCCTCGGCGCAAAGTCCAGGTTTATCCTATTTATCTCTCTTTCTAACGTATAACTAAAATACACTACATACATGGCTGTGACGAACTATAGCAAAAGTATCCGTCGAACACTTTCACACAATACTTCCATCAACTAGCACCCAATAATGAATATCATCCAGAAAATAACTAGGAACTCTCAAAATCAAATTTGAACTTTTATATTGAGATCAAACCAAAAATAAATCGGTTTCTCTGACTGATCACTAACGCTGACGCTGACGCTTTAGAGAAAAAAAAGGATTGGAATTACGGATTTCTGTAGGTGAAAACAGGTTGAGATCGCACAATGAAACCGGCTGATCACTAACTGATTACAATTCCCGATCAACTCTATAGCTCAGGACACTGTTATTAGATACACCGGTGTTGGATACAAAATACCTGGTGTCATTGCTCCTGGATTTACATCGGGCCCGTAATCATAGAAATACGAGTCTCCCTTCTTGAGCCGGGCGAACTGATCGGCGATAATATGCGCGAAGGTGGGACCAACTATTCCTCCTTCCACTGGCTCTTCTAACAAACCTCCTACCCAGAGGTCTATATCCTCTGGGGTTTCATATACCGAAGCCAGACGCTGCATTGCCTGTAATTTTTTGCATATTAAGAACACTCGGCGCTCTCACCGCTATATCATTTGATGTTAAGATGAGAAGCGCGCTGAACCTTCAACTGGCTCTCTCATGTGAAGATGCACTAACATAGGATTGTTGTTGGAAAAAACCCACCACCACACTATATTTTCATCATAATGTTTACCTTCACTGAATGCTCGGGAGCATTATGGATTCAAATGCCACGTTACTTATAACTGTCATAGACTTTTCGTAAATAGAGATCCCATTAAATTAGGAGTTTGACATATTCTAGAACTCTTGCGCATTGATCGTCTTATTATAAAGAAAACATGGCATCTCCTTTGACAATATCACTAGTGACATAGTATCAAAATAGACATTTATATACAACATAGAAAAATACGTGCAAGAACAACCTATTGGTATTTTAACATAAATTAAACTATGTCCACGGCTCTCACATCACCGTATCCATTTTTTATAATATTATATTCCTCAGATATTCAATGGCTTCGGTAAAGTATTTGCGGGATGAAATGATTTTCAAACTGGTTTGGTTTACTAATAATGGCACATTTCGTTGTGTCGCGTGTCCAGGATTAGAAAGTAAGTAGAAGATAACTCAATAGATTCTCATATATCAAATCAAATTAATATTTTCACGTTGTGTTCGAAAATTTTAGTGTTAAAAATTGCGCAGGTGCAAATGTGATGGCCATTTGAATAATTGAAATCTTAAAGAAAAAAGATATAATTTTCCCTATATATAACACATAAATAACTAAATAAGCAAACGGTTGGCAGACAGAGCAGAGAAATGTCATCAACAATTTTATCTTTACGTAATTGTTGACTGACATAATATTTAGTTGTTTAAATGGAATCTATTTCCACTTTTTGGAATAAAACATAGATTTGATATCTTAACTTTGCCCTCCCAATACATCTTCGATAACTTAATGCATATTCGTAAAAATTTAGACAAGCTAGATCTAGTGAATGATCGTCATAATTTTAATATTAGAAGTAAAGATAAGTTGGCCGGAACCACGCTTTAGGTTAAGTAAGTGTAATAAAAGCTTTATAGGTAATAGTATTCGGTTTCACAATAAGATCCCAAGTAACATTACCGATTTACCTGACAATAAGTTCAAGTATTATGTCGAGCAAGTTTTAATCTCAAAAGGTTATTACAGGGTGGAGCATTACGTGAACGATAGTGATGTCTGGAATTAACCCACATCTCTGTGCTTCCACTAAAAACTACGATTTGTATAGTTTTTTATATGTCAAATAAAAATGATATATATTATATTTATGAAAAAAAAGAACCAGATCGAGTTTCTCGCCTGCGCTCTTCTCGACTGGGTTGTTTTCCGAACCGGTGGTAGTGTTTTAGACGTTCATAAGCGCCTTCTTAGGGCCTAAATAGAATAAATAAATTTTGATTTTGATTTTGATTTAATGATATACCAGAAGACAACTAAGCCACTGAGCAAGCTAGGACTGATCGGTCAAGAATTATAATAAATAAGACTTACGCTAGGTGGAAACTGACTGAATTCAAGGAATGGTTCTAATCCGCACAGCCGTCGGTAGTCATTGTAAGATCGGACCCCGTAATCTCGACTTCGTTGAACGTTGATGGCGGCCAAATCAATCCCGTATGGATTACCTCCGCGGAACAAGTATGATGTTAGCTGAAAATTGTCAAAAAATATGGCCGTTTTATTTATAGATATGAAGCGATGATAATTTACTGTTTTTTCAGCTCTGGAACTTGCTTATCCCGGAATATAACGTACCTTAACGTATCATTACGACGTGTTATTCACAAATTACATGGAAGTCGAGGATGAAAGCCCTAGCACACATTCACAGTTTATCCGCCTAAAGTTTAAGCACTATCGTAAATTCGTCGGTACCTACAGATATGTTCTAGAATCAAAATTTGAGAGATAGTTCCACTTAGTTTAACTATCATAGAAGACCTCATCGTTACTTAACATTAGAAGAGTGTCCAAACACGTTAACATAGAAGAAAAAAATTGAAGATATAGGCATGTATTAATTATGCATTAGAAAAAGATTCATTGAATTATGCCAATGTTCGCATATTAGTCGTTTGACGATAAATACATATTCTGAGACTATTCATAATCCAGGCATACTTTAGATATTACTTTACTATCAGGGAAACCATGCCGTTTACTAGAACTAAGGTTTAATGTTTAGTATACTTCATAAGTTTAAACCTCATTGATGCAAATATGAATGTCTCGCTTAAAATTCAGTGTGAAGCAGTAAACGTTCTTCCGGGCAACAGAATTAGCTTTTTATTTAAAAGAAAATTGGTCCTTTTGCAGTTTTTTTTTTTTATTATTATTTAAATTAAACTATCTGCAGACTCTGGGTCCGCACCTTTTTTTAGATTGGAGATTTAAATCGACTTGCGTCGGAAAAAAAAATTGCCTATAATAGCAATTCAAGCAGCTATGCAGTTAGTAATCTTCTTTCGCATATGTGAGCTTAAATCTACTTCTATTAAATTTTTTATATCTATATATTAAATTATTTTGTAAACACTTATTTTGTTATTATTAATTACGTAATTTTTTTATTTTTTTTTATTTTATTAACGGTCGTAACAAGCCAAGCAGAACTAGGTCCGTGTCCGCGTAGTTACCTCATAGTTTGGGCTTGGACAATTAAATTAAATTGCATTAAATTTAATTAAAAATTAAATTAAATGGCTTTTGCAGTTGAAACTCTTGCACCGTATAGTCCGTTGACTCATCGGCAAGTTGATTATTACCTCGGTTTTAGATTTTACTATTACTTTATCAGATAAGTATGTCTTTTGCTTCTGAAGGCAAATATAATACTTATAGTTTCATTAGTTTTAAAAAGTTACTTTATTAAAAAAGAGGATATTAATAAAATATTTTAAAATGTAATATTCCTTACAAGGGCATTAGCTTGTTTCACAAAACTTTCACAATCAACTTACGCCTTCTGTCACAAAGGGATCCACGGTCTGCATCGGTTGCCAAGTAAGACCAGACAGCAGCTGGTCTAAGAAACGACGGAGACGCAACCTCGACGGCTGAAACATCACCTCAGGAATAGCTATCGTCTCATACACCTCACCAGATTTCGGACTTCTTGTCCTGAAAAGAAAACAGTATTATTTATGTTTTTTATATTAGAATGTAATTTATTCTTTAGTGTTTCGCGATGTGAATGAGTGAGTTCGCGCGACTCCTCATATTGTAAATTGCTCGAAATGCACGTTTTTGTATTATAAGTATGGTATAATAGCTCAGCTGTTGTCTTCCATGACAAAATACCCGTAAGATCGCTATGAAAGTTAACTTTGACCACAATCTCAACTGATGTGAATTTGATGACGTCGTATAAAATGGTAAACACGCTAAGCCTAAAAGTACGGACTGGCTCCCAAGCGATGCTACAGAAACATTCCTTTAGATGCTTGGTAATGGATTTGCAAACTTGAGATTGATAGGCGGCCAAAGAAGTCCTTTTTTTTTTTTTTTTTTTTTTTCGAGGGGAATGCATTTACGCACAAGTTGTCCAGCCAGATCTGATAGGGACCCCCCCTTCCAGATCTGGTTGAAACACGTCTGAAGATGTGTGACAGTCTCTCGCACGAAAGCGCGAGAGGCTGTCACACAGGATTAGTGTGGGACTCGCGGCGAGAAGCGCCGTTGACCACTACCCACTAAACCCCCCGGTACCTCCCGCCACCTAGTAAGAGCAAACACGGGATCGCTATGCATGCACCGCGAGCGCTCCAGTGGCCGCCAAGAAGTCATAATCCTAAACGTCCGGGAGCGGGTAGAGAGTGTCCCTCTCACCCCTACTCCCCGAGTTCCCTCAACCCCGGCATCTGCGGCGCGGACCCCCCCCGGCCGAAGTCCTACCACAATGCTATGGTTTCCTCGTGATGTTTTCCTTCACCGAAAGCTCAGGCTGATTATACAGATGTTGTTGGGTTTTAACCTGCGTACATCGACGCGGGATCCAACTGTACTTCCAACTAAGCCATCACGGCATTCGTCGTAATGTTCTAAAAATTCGTGTTAAACTTACACTATCTTCCCATCGACGACTGAGTGACCGAACCTCATCGCAGCAGTTGAAAATTCGGCTGTTAAAGATGGATTCGTGTGCTGGTCATACGACGACGAGTATCCAGGTGAAGGAACCAAGTCGAACAATACCATAATATCTGGACCTAAACATTAAATGTATTTGTTAGAGAATGCTAAGCTAATTTTATTTATTTATTACCTGTGTGCCCGCGGCTGCGCTCTCTTTTTATACATTCTTCACTGTGTTTTTTATACGAAACCCTAATTATTTCCGAAAATGAAAAGTACCCTAAGTTACGTGGACTAACTTCAGCTATCTACCAAGAAAAGTACCGTCAAAATCCGTTCAGCCATTCCGGAGATTACCCGGAACAAACAGACAGACAGTCAAATATTAAAAAAAAAAAGATTTTTGGTATAGGTATCGCACATACATTCATATCTATTTACAAAAAAATATATATTTTGACATTACAAACAGACACTTCTATTTTATTTATTAGTATAGATGAGATCTTACATTGTTGTTTATGAAATTACCAGAAAATTTAACTTTGCCGCATCATAATTTTGTATGAATTTATTGTAATAGTTATACAAGTTACCTTACTTGGCTTCACCTGGATAAGAATAAAATATATAAAGTCTATAAATTGAACCAGAAAATTGAAATTAATTTACGTTTTTAGCAGCGTCTCTTTTTGACACCCAGGCGAGAATGAACTCTTGAAATTAAAAATTATAATCATAATGGTGCAGCATTTTTATTTTTACAGTGATATTGAAAACAAACAACTTTCTCCTTTCGTTTAGTAGTTCCGAAGTAATAAGTATAAGTAACGGACGCACAGACAGATAGACGTTGCCTTTGATAAAATGTAAGGAAATATACATTTGTATTATCATTTACAGCAGACTTCCTGTATTTAGCTTTTATCAAATCAACAGGAAACAGACAAAAAAAAATGTTTTTTTTGTTTATAATACCCATCTATATACTAACATTAAAACCGAAGTTTTGGCTGTACATTTAATATTTTTATAGATATTTTCTCTGATATCTCTAATCTGGCATTTTTTTTTGTCTGTCTGCACGTTTCTGAAACTTTGTTCACTGTAAGTATATAGAGCTGTTGATAGGCTAGATAGGTAGATATATATTAGCGACTGATATAATATAAAAATTATCAATATCATTTTTAGATAAAAAAAAAATGTATGTAATTTGGTTTATGGAGAGCTAAATTGGGGCATCTCACATTTAATAAAGAAAACACGAAGATGAAATCGCGGATGTCCGCAAGTTAATAGTTAAGTCGTTTCGATCATACATTTAGTAGGCTTACTGTAAATCATGTTGTAAATACAATTAAAAATAGCTTCTAACCCTTCCTCTTCCTCTTAAATTCTGTGCTAACCTAAGAACTACATTTATTTAAACATATTTGATAATTTTAAATGAAATACATGTTTTTAAAACGGAACATAATTCAAATTTAAATATTTACTAGCTGCAGCCGTGACTCCATTGACGTAACACAAAATAATTTCCATACAGTTATTAATTCCAGTAGACATTTATATGACATTGAATGGTTTTATGCTTCGCACGAAAATGTAGTCGTTGTAATTTCTTGCAAATTCAAATACAAAAACTCTTTATAAAAATTAAGCCCTGATAAGGCGCTTATGTACGTCAACACACTACCACCGGTTCGAAAAATAATCCAGTCATCGAGAAGAACCGGCAAGAAACTCAATCTGGTTTTTTCTTAATATGTTTTTTTTATAGAACTATACAACACATTGTTACAAGCTTTATTAGTAGATGCACAGAGAAAGCTGTCACTTCCATTAATCACCATATAATAAACCTTTGCAAATTAAAACTTGCTTGACATTGTGCCTGAACTTATTGTCTAGATAGATCGGTAATGTGCTTTGGGACTTTATTTTAAATTCACTATTACCTAGAAACTCTTATAAGTTTTACTAAGTCTGAAACATGGAACTGTTAATTTATATTACTGTACTGTTACTTTATTTAATTCATTCTATTTATCTTCATCATTTGGACAGATAATTTCATCTGTGATTTGATCTGTGATACAATTGTATCATCTGTGATTTGATATGTGATACAATTGTATCATCTGTGATTTATGGAAGTGGAAAAGAGGAGTGAAAGAGTTGGTATTCTTAGGTTCAATGATTACCAGAGATGGAAAGTGTGACCGTGATATTGAATGCAGAGTTGTGTTAGGAGTTTTTTGGCGGGATCTCAGTCTGACATGTAGTAATTGTTTTCTTTAATTCATTAAACTTGTGTACTTGACTCTATATCATGTAATCTTGGTGGCGTTTTGTGTGAAATAGTTTAGTTATTGTGTTCAAGTTAAGTTTATTATAGAAGACAAAGCGTAGCATAAATTCTGAAGTGCCGACAAAGCTCAATGGAAAGTTCGAGCAGGATAGGCCACCGTTCTGTTGGAGCTTGGTAACGCTGATACAAGATTGAAAATCTTACCCACATGACATTGGCACAAATTGTGTGTACACACAGATTGCCATTAACTAAGAAGAAGAAGAGTTGTGTTAGGGAATCAAGCGAACGGGGCCCTGCGGTAACTTTATGTGGAGCAAGATGTGATTAAAAAGGCACGTTGGGCTGTACATCGGGGTGTGCTAGTCCCTACACTTATGTATGGTAGTTAGTGCTGGATCTGGCAGAAGAACCATTAAAGTAAGATTAATGCAGTAGAGATGAGCAGTCTAAGAAGTATAGCTGGCATGGGAATTAATAGATAAAGTAAGAAGATAAGGGAACGTTGTGGTGTGGTAGAGGATGTAGTGACAAAGATATAGAAAGGGATGCTTAATTGGTCTGGGCATGTAGAGAGGGTGGATGAAAGAAGATTGACGAAACAAATTTAAAAGACAAGTGTGACTGGGCATGAAGTTAAAATCGAGGACGTTCTAGAGAAGGGTCAGGTCAAAAGTAGAGCATTTAAGAGGGTGCTTATGAAAGTAGAAGAAGCGAAAGACGTGTGTCAGGATCATAGCATGTGGAAGGAAGGATGTGGTCTCTGCCTACGCGTAACGTAATGCATGTACGTATGTATGTGATTTAAAAAAAGAATCATAAAAATCGGTTCAGTGGCTCTAGAGTTATAATTCCACCAAAGGACAGACAAACAGTCATTGAGACCTTGTTTTTATATTTCATGATTTAGTATAAACAGCTAGATAACTTATAATAGGGTCATAAAGTTACATTATACAAGCTTTACCTTAATATGTCGATTACCCAAAAAAATGAGACAATAGTAAAATAATGGAAAGCTGGCGTAAACGCCAGGTTAGTGCTCCAGGGGTTAAATGGAAAATTTTGAAAAAAAAAAACATAAAATTTATTGTTATTCGCAAGCGATACTTATGCGAAATATTTCTAAATTTCGAAACACCAGTGAAGCCGTCAACAAAACATAGTCGAGCGTAATTTACTAAGCTGTTATCAAACATTTTAATAAACATGAAATGGGAATTCCAGTCATCGTTAATAAGCGACACTGGCAAGTATTATAATTTTAATTATATTAAATTTTCTTTTTTAATATACAAAATAATTAACATACACAGATCGTAGCGCTTTTTGCCGTTGGTAATTTGCTTTTCGGTCGGTTTTTTTCTACATTCAGGAGCTTTTATTTGTAGTATAATATGGATTAAATTTTATTTATTTTTATTCATTTATTTATTCAGGTAGCAAAACAGCCATTACATTAGATAAATGTGATTACATAAGAAGATACACTAAAAGGCCTAAAGTACCATAACTTATATTTAATAATTAACAGTTATTAACTAAGGAATCGTAACGTACGCTAAATAAAAAGAAAAAGGTTACAATCATGAAGTACAAACAATAAATAGAGCAATAAAAATAATAAAATTAATCATTTAATTGAAATATTTTTTTTAAATAAAAATAGTCTATAGATATTAGAAGCGGAGTTAGCAAAGTAAAATTTTCATATTCAATAACTATAATCAGATGTGTGTCTGTCTATTGGTGTTCCGTCAAACTACAACAAAAAACGTATCAAAAAATCCGGCAATATGCTTGCATTGTGACTTGGTGTAACAAATAAAAGAATTCTCAACATAAAGCTAGCTTTAGAGATGTTGATAAATTGATAGTTACCGATGTTTTATATTACAACCACTATATACATGCTGGAAAAGTATTTTTAATACAACTTACGAATCGTTCACAATATTGATGTGATTTTACACAAAAAAAAAAAATGGTAGTATATTTCTAATATTGCCCGCCTGAGTAGCCACCACTCTCGAGTTTGAAAAACCTGTCACCAAATACTAATAGGTGTGTTCCGGCAGTATCACTCGAGAACCAGTACCTCTAGGCTTACTGTGTTTACCATCCTGGACCACATCAAAATCAAAATTCATTTATTCTATTTAGGCCCTAAGAAGGCGCTTATGAACGTCTAAAACACTACCACCTGTTCGGAAAACAACCCAGTCGAGAAGAGCGCGTGCAAGAAACTCGATCTGGTTCTTTTTTTTTCATAAATATAATATATATCATTTTTTGTCATATAAAAATCTATACAAATCGTAGTTTTAATAATGTTAGTGGAAGTACAGAGATGTGGGTTAATTCCAGACATCACTATCGTTCACGTAATGACCCACCCTGTAATAACCTTTTGAGATTAAAACTTGCTTGACATAATACTTGAACTTATTGTCAGGTAAATCGGTAATGTTACTTGGGATCTTATTGTAAAACCGAATACTATTACCTATAAAGCTTTTATTACACTTACTTAACCTAAAGCGTGGTTCCGGACAACTTGTCTTTACTTCTAGTATTAAAATTATGACGATCATTCACTAGATCTAGCTTGTCTAAATTTTTACGAATATGCATTAAGTTATCGAAGATGTATTGGGAGGGCAAATCAATCATCAATCAATCATCATCAATTAACATCATGTGAGATTGTGGTCGAAGCAATTAGCCCATAACGTGTAATATATATACCTACTACAGAGTCATTAATATAACCAAATTGACTTCAAACACGATAACATTAATAAAAATAATATCTTGTAATCTTGTTTCAAATTTCATTCTAAAGTCAATTTACATTCAGACGCTTGAACTAAGCAGCAATAGCAATAATAGCATTTTGGAATTTAATCGATTTTCAACATATACCCATAGATATATTTATAGTTTTTACTTCTCAGATTATTACTGATCATTTATAATTTTTCATTTGCAGTGTTTAATGGTCACCATCATCTAATTCTCTATTAAAATACGGAGCAGGACCTTACCATATCAAAGAATTTCTGTTGAAGCATTATGGCACTTCTAAGCTTCACGTTTCTTACTATAATAACTTATTCAGTGTCGTCAAACCCTATCACCGATGAGGGTCTAACAAGCACGTGCAATGTTACCCTATCGCCACAACTAAACAGCGAACTAGCAACTATTTTAAGCGTGACGTCGTCGATCCAAAACAACAACGCTATATCATCGCTCAGCGTGCAAGAACTTGTCGATCAATTGTACAACAGTGTTATCGTAGGTGACTACGAAACCGCAGTAACAAAAAGCTTACGCTTAGAACAGCAAGGCAAAAGCCAAGTGATCACGGACACTGTAAAAAAAAAAACTATTAAACGACAGTAAAAGGAACGTTGTCGATTTCGCCTACAATCTATGGAACATGTTCGGCAAGAATATCGTTAAGGATTACTTTCCCATACAATTCAGGATACTCTTAAACCAAGACGGTGTAGCTATTATTAATAAAAGAGACGAGTTCCCGCTAACTGTAGTCGTTTCTGCCGATAAAGACGGTAACAGATTAGCCTATGGCGATGGAAAGGATAGAACTAGCGATCGATTGAGATGGAACGTGAAATCGATTTGGGAAGACAATAGGGTATACTTCAAGATTTTAAATACTTTACGCAATCAATACTTGAAACTGAGTATCGCTGCGAACACTAACGCAGAACATACAGGTTTTACTGCAGATGCGTTTGACACACACAGACAGCAATGGTATCTTCATCCAGTTATGTACGAAGGAGACCTCCTGTTCTACATCACCAATCGGGAATATAAACAAGCTCTGAAATTGAACGCGTCTGTAGACAACTCAGGTAAACAGGCAACTATACAGTCAGAACGGTGATTTTGCTGGTAATCCCGACCGTTTGGGTTGGTATATTAAATCATTTTAATTAACCTGTATAATGTATTATTTGTTAGTATTTCATTTTGAAGTTTTTTTACCGTACTTATTTTAATATAAGAGCAAATATATCTTACATACCGAGAAGAAGTGGTAGCCATTCGTTATATATTATATGCTGGAACTCTGCCTGAACTATCCTCCTTGCCTCCATGAAGACAATGTCTTCACTCCAATGAGGATTCAGACGGATGAGTGCTCGAGCTATGCGATTGTGCTCCCTTGTCCATATCGTATGCAAGACCGTTAAAGAGATGACCTGATTACCATGATTGTCTCCTGGAATTATGTAGCATAAAAAAACTGTATCTAAAGTTGTAATTTTTCTGATAACATAATACCGCCATAGCAATTGTGATAGTTATCAATTTTTAATTAGGCAATGTATTCTAATCTGCCTAACATTAATTCAATAATTGTTATCATTCTGACATCACGGTTAAATTGACTTTTTATTGACATATTGTGAACGTCTTAGCATTAAGTCTTTACCTCTACTTCTATTAACCTACATATAATTCCTACTTCCTCTGCGTCTGTATCAATTCTGTTGTCTTCCATCTTCTACTGCTATCTAAACTGTAATTAGTAACTAATGTATATTAAGTATTTAAGAACAATATATGTAATAGAATAAATTGGTACCGCAGTGTAATAGATTAGGTTTAGGCTTAAGATTTTAAATGAATAAAAGCACACAAAAGAAAATGTGTGATTCGATAGCTCGTTAAGAGTTTGAATTTAGTTTTTAAATTAATGTATCATAAAACTGACTGGCCACACGGGTACTCACCTGAACCTCCTTTAGCCGTTCCTGTGTCCCGGGACGTAGCTGGCTCCAATATTCTTACACAAATACGTATTTAATTTATATATTTATAAGCGCACGATATAGATGTTACCGGTGTAAGATGGCGACACGGTAGATGGCGCGCAAGGTGTTTTAGTGAGACCGTGTTGCCAGTTTATAAACCCAACATTTCCCCCCACCGAAATCCGCAAGGATTTCCCAGTTACAATACCAACATTGAGTTGAATAAACCTTGATACATGCAACCATAATGTGTGTGAGAGGATTTGAAGATACTTGAAAACTTAAATAAGTATATACTATAGTGGACTGTATTACTAGAATAAATGGAATATATTAAATTGTAAATAAAATAATAATAAATGTACATAAAAATAATTTATACATATTATTTAATCTGAGTCCTGATCCAACGGCAGCGGACTCACTTTGGAAACGGGACGAGTAAATTCGCTTCCGTTTGACAGTTTAAAACGAACAACACGGACGACATCGTCAGGGCCATAGTGTAATTTTGTGATTTTTCCTAACGCCCACTTGAGGGGTGGTGCATCAGTATTAATTAGCACAAGATCATCTACTTTAAGGTTGCGACTTTTAGTTAACCATTTTTGACGTTGTTGTAACGTGTGTAAGTAATCCTGTCTCCAAAGTTTCCAAAATTGTTGTGACATTTGTTGGACACATTGCCAACGGTTCAACCTAGAACTAGATAAATCAGTTAGGTTGTATTCTGGTACTGATAGAAGTTCTCTACCTATGAGGAAATGAGCGGGAGTTAGAACCTCAAACTCGTTTGGATCGCTGGATAAAGAACATAAGGGTCTTGAATTAAGTACAGCCTCCACGCGAGTAAAAAGTGTACCGAGTTCCTCAAATGATAAAGCTCTAGTACCAACAGTACGTTTTAAATGTAGTTTAGCTGATTTAATTACAGCTTCGTAAAGTCCACCAAAGTTACTACCTGTTGGTGGATTATGTCTCCACATTACTCCGCGAGAAACGAAACCACTAGACAAATTCTCTGAATTCGAATTTAGAAAATTGGTAATTTCGGTTAACTGTCTACCTGCTGAAACGAAATTGGTGCCATTGTCGGACACAATAGAATGACACAGACCTCTTCTTGCCGTAAAACGATCGAAACATGCGAGGAAGCATTCAGTACTCAGAGAAGATAAGACTTCTAAGTGTACTGCCCGTGTAGCACAACAAACGAACACGCACAAATAAGATTTGGATACGCGAGCGTTTTTACGAGTTGATTCCTTGGTAGGAAAAGGTCCGCCAATGTCAACGCCTATTGTATGAAAGACATGAACGTCTTGAGTACGGTATTTGGGTAGCTCACCCATAAAGGGCTGCCGATTCATAGGAGACACTCTAAAGCATGATATACATTTTAGAGTACGTGAACGAATCACGCTTCTTGCTGAAATAATCCAATATTTTTGTGATATCAAACTCTGGAGTGTTCTTGGGCCTACATGTACATGAACTCTATGAAAATGATCGATTAACAAGTTTGTGAAATGAGATTTCTTTGGGAGTAACAACGGATGCTTTTTTTCATAATTTAAATTCGATTGAGAAAGGCGACCCCCACCCTGAGGAAACCGTTGGAATCTATGAAAGGGTTTAGCTTTCGCAACGATTGACTACAGCTTCCGTTCTTGCGTAACGTTACTAAATCGTTTGAAAAATGATGTTGTTGAACTGACTTAACTATTATATTGTGTGCCTTACGCATGTCACAAACCTCAAGAGACCTACGTTTATGAGTCGTTAACCTACAATTACCGATGAACTGATAGCATCGGGCAACGACGTTAATTAGTTTATTGAAGCTAGAATATTTTTCTGTTAAATTGTAAATCAGTTCAGTCGGATCAACCTCGACAGATACAAGAGTTGTTTGAGGACACTTAAGCTCAGGAGGATTACAGTCTCGAAATTCAGCTATAGTTTTAATCGGCCACTGAGACTGGTCACGACTGAGCCAGTCAGGTCCGTTAAACCATTCTGAAGTCGCTACTAATTCCGATGGTAATACGCCACGAGAACAAATATCAGCTGGATTAGATGTACCACTCACATAATATACCAGCATTCACAGGGTACATTATCATGAATTTTGGACACTCTAGTGTACACAAATGTTTTCAATGTATAACTAGGTGTGTTGAGCCAAGCTAGGACGACAGACGAATCCGTGAACAGTAATGTGCTGTTAATTTCAAGTCGGTCACGTAATATGGTATGAACGTATTTGATTAATTTTGCAAGTAAGTGTGCCGCCATAAGTTCTAAACGTGGAACAGTTATCGTCTTTAACGGTGCAACTTTGGATTTAGCAATAACCAGACTAATCTTAGTATCCCCAGCTGTATTCTTAGTTTGAAGATAAAAACTACTGCTGCATAACCAAGAGTTGAGGCATCGCAGAAACCTAACAACTGGCAGTAAGTATGGTGCACTACCTTGACATGTCGGTCATGTTTTATATTCGACAGCAATGAGAGCTCAGTAACATAACTTTTCCACTGTGATTCGAGTTCTGTAGGCAGACTTTGATCCCAATCAAGTTGACGAGCCCAGAGTTTTTTTTGCATGAAACTTTTGGCATAAAATACGCAAGGAGCCACAAAACCCAGTGGATCAAATTGTCGACCAATTTGGGACAAGACTGTTCTTTTAGTAATGACGGGGTTAGGTGGAGTAATGGCAAATGAAAATACGTCATTTGTTGGCAACCACTGTAGTCCAAGTACTTTGATGGAGAGATTTTGTTCATCGTCAAATACAACAGGTGTATCACGGTAATCATTATCCAAATGCTCCAGAGCTTGACTACAGTTACTCGACCACTTACGGAGTACGAAGCCCCCGGTCTTTAACAAAGCTATTAACTCTTTCTGTAACTGTACCGCGTCTTCTACTGTAGACACAGACCAAAGCAAATCATCCATGAAAAACGCAGTTTTCAGAACTTGAGCAGCCTCTGGAAACTTGTCCGCTTCATCATCCGCTAAGGTATGCAAGACTTTTATAGCTAAATACGGACAACTAGCTACACCGTAAGTTAGTGTATTTAATTCATATTTTTGAATTGGTTCGTCCAACGAGTAACGCCATAGAATATGTTGATATGATCGTTGACTCGGATCAACAATAATTTGCCTATACATTTTGCAAATATCTGCAGACAGGCAAATTTTGTGAAGGCGAAAGTTAATTAAAAGTTGATTAATGTCAGCTTGTAGCTTGGGCCCTGGTAATACTATTGAATTTAGTGACATATTATTTGCCGTTTTACCCGAGGCATCAAATACTACCCGATGAGTTGTCGTAGTACTTGTTGGTTTAATAACACAGAAATGCGGGATGATATATTTCGAATCCACGTTCTGTGCATCACCAAGGCAAGTCATATGTCCGAGATTCTCGTACTCACGCATAAACTTATGATATTGAAATTTGAGCGCAGGATCCTTTTCTAATTTCAATTCTAAGTTGAGAAGTCGACGAGTTGCCATTTGGTTCGAGTCGCCGAGTTCAACTGGTGTTCGAATTGGATATTTTACAACATATCTACCATTATTATCACGCCTATGCTCTTTTGAAAATAGGCATTCTGCAAGCTCCTCGTCTGGGTTACAGGGTGCCTTAGTTGGTATATTCTCAAGCTCCCAAAAGGAGCCCATCACTTGCTCGAGATTGTTTGATAGAGCACAAAATGTACAATTTCGTCTATCAGTAACAGATGTTAGGGTAGTTGTTTCACTTAAAGCTCGGGTGTTTTCAGTTTGACCCAGTATTACATACCCAAACACTGAACTCATCGCTACAGGTAAACCTTGTTCGCGCGGAAGGATCTTATGACCGTCATAGATATATGGAAACAGATCACCTGCTAGCAATATATCTATGGGCGCGGGCTTATAATAATTCGGATCTGCTAACCTTAAATGTTGAAACTCGCGAATTACTTTATTGGAAAGAGGCATTGTAGGTAGGTCGTTTGTTATATTAGATATGACAACCGCATCAGTAGATAGGATGGGTCCATCAAAGTGTCGCGGTTTCACCTTACAGGTGGTAAGCCCGAACTCCTGTACTGGACTGCCTCCTAGACCAATGGGTTCAAAGTTACATTTACGTCGCGATAAACCTAATCGTTTTGCACAGTCTTGAGTTATGTAGCTTGTCATAGCCCCGCTATCAATCAATGCACGTACGGTGTGGTACTGGCCCCAACAATCTGCGACGTGAATAACAGCGGTGCCGAGCAGAACTGTCAAATTAGCTGAGCAAGTAAATGACACAGCACTAGAACTCGAATTTGCTAAAGAATCTATGTGCAGTGTATGGTGATGCATTTTTTTGCAGACCGTACAACGTACCTTCGAAGGGCAGTCGTCGACAGAATGATCCCGTAAACAATTTTCGCAAAGTTTTAATTGTTTAATTCTATCGAGGCGCTGTTCCGGAGTCAGGTCGATATAGTCGGTGCATCGATAAATAGAATGCATCTTTTTACAATACAAACACTTCATGGATTTCATTGATTTTACATGTTGGTTTGCATTGGCAACAGCTGACGATAAAGCCGGTCGCTGTATGTGTTTTAATTTTGGAGAAGCCATTTTACTACCTTTTATGTGGTCCTGAGTATACGTTACACCTTTTACACTAGTGGAATTTGTAGTATCCTCAGACATTTCGAGCACGCGTATATATTTCTCAATAAAATTTATTAAATCATCATAAGTGGGTATTTCTATTTCTTCTAATTTCTTTTCTAATTCACGTTTAGTTGTGGAGTCAAGCTTATGCAAAGCTACATAAAATAATATAAAAGTCGATAAGTCTTTGATATCCAGAGTATACAGTGCTTTAATGTTCTCTTGATATGTTAATAAAAAATCATTAAGTCCAGATACAGATTCCTTCATCAAAGGTTGGAAGTTAAATATTTTATCTAAATATGATGTAGCTAATGCACGTTTATTATTGTATCGTTTATATAACGCACTCCACACGATCGGATAATTGTCGGACGTCACTGGCATCGATTTGACAATTGTTAAAGCGGGACCGCTAACAGCCGAAAGTAGATAATAAAACTTTTCAATATTAGCTATATCTTTGTTATTGTGTATTAATGTAGTAAATGTGTCACAAAATGTTGGCCAATTTTCAAGTTTACTATCAAACGGAAAAAGTTCTAATTTAGGTAACTTTGGTTTAACATGGCTGCTTTCTGATTTGTCACTTATGTTACTGTGTTCTAAGTTCAATCTGTTTGAAACCCCACAAATAAAATAATACATTTCATCAAAACTTTCTAACTCTTTATACGATGGTACATACTCGGGAGAAAATTTCTTTTTAATGAGTGTGATGTCACCAATGCTTTGAGTGAACTTGTCCCGCCATTCAGACAAATCATGAAAACGGGCATTAAATTCACTAAATAACTCGGGTTTGTCACAAACAGTTTTAGAAATATCATACAAAGTTTGTAATCTCATGAAACACATTTCTTTCGTAATAATATGAGGTTGTACTAATTTATCAAACTCTTCATTAGATTTAAAATCATGTTTTGGAGGCATTTTGAACTATAAAAATCAGTTAATTACACTAAACACACGAACAAATAACAATGGCGTTCGGCCGCGGGCGTGAACTTTACGTAAATTAATTTTAAAATTGACGATTTAAAATATTGAGTTTTTAAGTGAGTTATACGTTGGATTAGGAGTAATAATATATAAAAATGAGATTTAAAACAGTTTTATGACAATAACTTATGTACTTACAGATATAAAAGCAAATAATTATACCAAGTTATTTTGTACCTACCGACCTATTGACAAATTATAATTAAAACTCGTTATTAAAACGTTAAATTATAATGTGAAAAGGAATTATACCAATAAATACACATAAATATTTAGATATTTAAATGTATTGATATTGTAACTGGATAATCCTGCTCGAATTGACCAAAATGTGTGATTCGATAGCTCGTTAAGAGTTTGAATTTAGTTTTTTAAATTAATGTATCATAAAACTGACTGGCCACACGGGTACTCACCTGAACCTCCTTTAGCCGTTCCTGTGTCCCGGGACGTAGCTGGCTCCAATATTCTTACACAAATACGTATTTAATTTATATATTTATAAGCGCACGATATAGATGTTACCGGTGTAAGATGGCGACACGGTAGATGGCGCGCAAGGTGTTTTAGTGAGACCGTGTTGCCAGTTTATAAACCCAACAGAAAATAAACAGCAAAAGAACAAGCTGCAAAAAACAAAAAGAGCCAAAAGAGCGCAACAAATAAATAAAAGAAATGTAGTAACAAGGTCCCTGGTTATGCCAGGGGAAATTGCGGGGAAAAAAAAAAAAAAAATCTGCCTAACATAAAAGCGTACAGTAGCATCCAAACCTTCTATAGAAATAAGAGGTGAATATATCAGTTTCCAGTTCTGAATAAATGACATAAACATAAGCTCACGCCTGTTATCCCCGAAGGGTTAGGCAGAGGTGATGTAGCGAACTACACCACCCACATTTCGCCGAGCTTACTTCCGTCCCAGATGTGACAGGAGGCGGAGCCTGTCGCCATCTCGGGCACAAATTCCAAACTCCGGGATGATACTGAGTAGAAAAACCCAATACCACTTGACCCGACCCGGGGATCGAACCCGAGACCTCAGAACGGTAGTCGCACCGTAATACAACTGCGCCACCGAGGCAGTTATGAATAAATTATGGCTTATTATTATTTGGCACACAGATAACACATATTTTCGTTCTAAAATTTGACGAGAGAAGATATTGACGAATTAATGCTTACAAATAATAAAAAGATAACAGAAGAATGTAGTAAATAGTGATTTTTTTTAATAAATCTTTTACTGGGCATTTCTTTTATAAGTCGTTTTAAATAAATTTCTTTCTATTATTAATATTATAAATGGGTAAGTTTCAGTCTCTCTCGCGTTTACCTGATTCAAAGCAAGCTCCACCTTCCTTCATAGTAAGACATTCCTGTTTCATTGTTAATGGCGGCAAGTCTCTACCGTAGTCTTGAAATGTTTTCAGAAGACCACCAGGACTTTTCAAAGAAATAAGCTTGTCGGCCGAACTGCCATATAAATGAGAAAGGTCCGGAAAATGTGTTGCGCCATTCATCTAAAATGTAATTATTTTTAGAAATATTGAATTTCTATTTAATTATATTTAGATATTTCGGCTTTGACCAAAATAATTTTGTTTTTATAGGCCATTTGTGAGTTTAATATTTTAATATAATAAAAAAGTGGGTTAGAATGCAGACATAGAGCCAATTTTAATAGAGATCCAATATAAAACTAAGAGCCTATTTGACTATATTCTCGATTAGATAGTGAATTTATATGGTTTTTTTTCAATAACCAAGAGTAGAAAGCTCTACCCACTACAATGCTTTCAATAGTTATGACAGGTTTAGGCAGACTTAAACTTAAGTTTAGACAGACAGAATCTAGACAGACTACAAATCATTCCATCTAGGGTAATACTTAACGAAAATAGTATGATAAATCATCACATAGACAATTCTTGTCTACTTCTATCTCACCTGCTTAGCGTATCCTACAGAACAATCGGGTGCTGGCGTCAGCTGTGCACGCACGAAGTTTAGGCAAACCTGTCCAAAATTACTGTAGAAAGGATCATCACGATCGATTCCAATTGGTGCACAGGCCCAGTGCGTCAGTTCGGGCGGCAGGAAGCCCTCACCGTGTCCGGTGCAACAGGAGATCGCGCTGCCATTTCCTGAAAAAGTTTATTTATGTTTACTCGTATAAATTTGACAAATTCTCGGAACAAACAATCAAAGCGGTCACATTTTAATGTGTGAACGTGAAGCTTCAAAAGCACATAATATGCACTAATAAAATTTTACTGAAGAGTAAAAGATTATTAAATTAATTCGTTTTCCATGAATTTTTATTATAAATGCCACCTTTTTATCTATTTCTATATTATATTTAAATCAAATAGTTTTATTTAGAAAATTATATGTGGTCTTACCAAAGCTAAACACAACTGCGCGCGCTAATATCGTGCGCAATGAACTGTCCATATTGCATGAACATCATGTTATGGGTGAGACTTGGATGGTTTCCTTCAAGGAGTAAAGCGCTGCTGACTGCCCTGGCACTTGGTAATGGAAGACCAGATTTAGACATTCGCATAGCCCAGACACCTGATAAATAAATTAAATGTGATTAATTCTTTTTGATATCCCTTCAATATAAGTTTAATAATTTGTAAAACACTCCCTTTTTACCAATATATTTTTGAAGAATACTTTTAAACATACCATCACTATAATCCGGCGGTAGTAGCCTTTCGACACCAGTATTGACGGCACCCCAGCTAGCAAATATCGGGTTATTGCATTCTCCTCCAATGCTCCTATATCGGCTAGGTGGAGATGAGCAAGCGGGTGTCGTTGGACAAAACGGTGCTGGAATAGTCACTTTATTTATTGTATTACCACATTATTGTTATCACGTTTCACAGGATCAATAAAAAGACCACACAGGATTCAAAAATAGAAAGTTCTAATGTAAATTTTGTTAGCTTCGTGTAAAACACACTTTGTTGTACGTATTGGAATAGTACAAAAATAATGGTATGAAGAAAGCAAAGAACTTTATCGGATATAAAGTAACACCTCTGGTCTTTGTACTTAATGCAGCAAAACCATAGAATAGTGACAGATATAGAAAATCACATTTCAGATCGTTTTGTATATTTGGCGCAATTAGTCTACGCAATTCATGACTCAAACTACTGAGTGACTTTGACCATATCGTAAATCAAAGTACACACTCAAAAGTATTAAAAGAAATAAGAACTAGTTAAAATATTCACCATCAGCATAATCTGTCCATCCTAAAGCGATCTCATCATCTGTAATAGCCTGCCGAGACTTCAACTCCAATGTTGCGAAGAGATTCTGCACAGCACCGCGACCCAAGCCATCGACTCTTTTATCATATGTAAGCAGCGACTGAAATGTAAGGACATTTGAATTTGCAAAAGGAGGAAGATTCCTTCCTTCTTAACCTGATCCGTTTCACAGTATTTCCTAGTAAGGGATACATTCATTAGCACCATGATATTTTTATATATTAACATATTAGATGCTCTAAGCAATGTTATTTACATTTGTGTTTGTGCAATTTTATTCGAAGTCCTAATTAAGGGTAATCTGGTTTTTTACTATTAATAGTAACCTTTTTTTTTTTTTTTGACGGGGGGAAATGCATTTACGCGCTACCCTTATCTATCGTATTTGAGGGATCAAAGTCCCCCAAATACTATAGATAAGGGGGCACGGACTGACGAGCTCCGTGCCAGTGTGGGACTCACCCGGGCGAGAGTCGCCCGGAAATACCCACTAAAACCCCCCGGGGCCGTCCGCTGCATTTGGGATGGGGGCGATACGGGGTTGCCAGGCATGTCGCCGCGTCGCCCCCTGCACTATTAATAGTAACCTACCTACTCATAACGTTGATCAGTTAAATATATTTTTACTAAAGTACACATACTTACATATTAAGTGGTTTTATCACAACACTTCGTAATTCTGTTAGTAATAATCTTTCCTCTTATTCAGGGAAAAAGAATTAAATTGATTTTTTTGATTAATGAGTATGACAATAGAAGACACTTTTAGTTTAATCAATATATCAGAAAGATCCTAAATATATTATCGAAAAACTTACCAAGTGATGAGAAAAAACTAGGTGATGTGGAATTAACTATTGTGCTTCCATGATGTTCCAACAACGTGTCAGCTCGCGCGTACCATTGCGTCACCTTCTGTTTTGACTGACGGTGTGAAGCCTTTAATTCTTCTGCACCTACGGATGACGAAGTCCGCACTCCACGCGATACACGCTCTGATTCAGCTGGTTTGGAAGAATAAAATAATTGAATAAGCTTTAGAGATATAAGGGTTATCGAACCAAACGAATCGTATTACGAATTGTTAGCAATTCTGAACATGAAACGAGAAAATGCAGAAAAATTTAAGAGCAAAAAAAATTAGTTCTACTATCCGTATACACAGTAAAAAAATATATAAGAAGAAATTAATTCCAAAATGCACGGTAGTTAGTTTTTTTTTTATCAGGCGATAAATAAATTGATATTATAGATAACCTCTTTTAGAATCTTTGGTTATCATACTCTCCTATAACTAAAGACATGGAGGGTTAATAGTTAATGAGAACCTGTGGCCTAAATATACCATAATAATTTCAATGTCATTTGCGTTAGAAAAAGCATGGACTGCAGTTCTAAAATTCTGACGATTGTTATAACATTCAACCATAAAATAAATCTCTGGCTCCTACTAAAAGCAACGTATTAATTATGTCCATTGAAATATAGTCGGATGGTATTTATTTCTGTTTTTTTTTTTAATTTAGACATAGATTTAATTACCATTTTGAGATATTTTTCTAAATCGTTTCGAGATATAAATTCAAGTGTGGTTGGTTGAATGGTTAAAACTGGCTGATGTCCGTTGACCGTATACGCTCAGCGCTTTGAAGCATATCCAAATGATGATGTTGTCTAAGATAGTAAACAAATTAAACCTAGAGGTACTGGTTTCCAAGTAATGCTAACGGAACTCCCATAGGTTTAAAGATGGTAGGCAGACGATACCAAATAGCCTACAACCATACCTCAACTATTCATATTTCTTTAACACAGTGTATTTAAATGAAATTGGAAGGTATAAACAAGAACAAGAATGGACAGGATTAGGAATGAATATATTAGAGGAAGTTTGAAAGTGGCGCCAATAACAGACAAGTTAAGAGGCGGTCGTTTATCCTGGTATGGACATGTGATGCGCAGGGAGAAAGAGAATGTTGTAAGACAGGTATTGGATATGAATGTGGACGGTTACATGGGAAGGGGAAGACCAAAGAAAAGATGGATGGACTGTGTGAAAGATGATATGTTTAGAAAAGGAGTGAATGCGGAGATGACAACAAAATAGAGAGGAATGGAAGAGGAAGACATGTTGCGCCGACCCCAAATAAAAATGGGAAAAGGGTAGGGAGATGATGATGATGATAGAAGGTATAAACTATCAGCTATAATAAAAGAAAATTGAATAAAGAAACTTAAAAACTCAGATGAGTGTTTTATGAAATCCATAATGTAGTGAGACAAATGGGTAGTTTAGGGCGATTGAGATCGTTAATGTTCTGTAGATTGGCTTGACGATTAAGCTTGCACTTTCTTTCGGTAAGAAGTCTTGTCCGGTAAAGAAACATTTATAAAGTACTCATCACGTAAGTTAATACTTATAATAACACATAACTAATCTGCTAATTAACTGACTAACCACCTGCTGAAATGGACATTCGAATTGAATTCTTTAAGGTAAAGATAGAAACTATTGTTTTAGAACCTTGGAATTATCAATAATGTAATAATTGTAAATCTATATAATTCCCTGTTATATAATACCGAATCTACTCAACCGATCGTGATGTTATTTTGAACACTGTGTGTGACAAGGTCCAATTTAAAGTGACACAGCATAACAGCCCCACTAGTGCAGTATAAAAAAATATTGTATAAATCTTTACAAGATATATTTACCCGCATGCCCGCTACCAGTAAAACAGCATACTCCCACGAAGTTAGTCCCTTTTTTATGGCAAGCCGGGTTGTAGGAGCCAGGTCTTACGTGCGCCGGACATTGCACTTTGGATACGCATACGCCGTGGCGAGGGCATTGCTCGCATGGAGGATGTTTCTCGTGGACGTGATCTGAAACATGTCAGCAAGCGATGATGGCTCAGTCGGTAGTGTGGTCTGATTCCACATTGATGAACGTAAATTCTTACCCACCCATCCAATCTGTACTAATAAATAAAATTGGAGTGTCTGTTTGTAATGTCAAAATATTTTTTTCACTGAGTAGATATGAATACGATACTTATACCATTATAGCACTACGCAGACGGAGGAAGGCGTATCGTGCCGTGCGCCTCTCCATAAGGAGGTAAAGAGGGGTCCGACAAAGACCCCTCGAACAGTTGAAGGGGCCTGCTCTTGAGGGGCCGACACCGGCCGGATCGAGCAGAACAAGTACAGTTTGCAATTCCCGATTCCCGGCCAAAAAAGGAGTGAGAAGGCACCAAGGAGTTTTAGTGGGTATTCCCGGCCGCCTATCTTGACTGGGCGAGTCCCACATATCTCCGTTGTTGAGAGGGGGATGCCTAAAAGCATTTCTCCTTGTAAAAAATAAGGGTGGATCATTACATGAACGATAGTGATGTCTGGAAATGACATCTCTCTCTGTGCGCACCCGCTAAAACCGTTTATTGCTATAATGCTATTATTAATATTAAATAATTTTTTATTTTGATTTTTGAGTTAAAAACTGTTATATTTGATATTACAAATAGACGCTTTAATTTTTTTGTATTAATTGAATTTGTATTTTGAATGACAAGCTTAGATAGACAAACAATGTCAATCACCCTTTTAATGAAACGCAAGTTATGCTTCCAGATAATTCGTTCACGGTACGACTGCGATTTGATGAGTAGGTAGTTTGAAAAATACATAGGTAAATACATAGAAATGATTAAACAAAAATTGGTACATATTGCACGCAATTTTTACGTCATGGCATACGTTAGTGACGTCATCGAACGATATAAACTCTCCACGTGAGTTTACATATGTATTTATTATATAAATATTTACATATTATTCCAGAGCGCTTACATATGTGGTACAGTGATAGAGTGGCCTTGCTTATTAGTTGAGAGATCGTGATTTTTGAAGTGAAAACTTCTTTAGGGGTGTTGACCGATGCTCTGTAGATGAAAAACTTATAGATTCGCGTTACCAATGCTATGACGTCAGCCGTCAACTTGCTACAATATGTCAAGTATAAGATGGCGCTCCGAGATAAATAATAAAATTTATATTTAAGCATAAACTATTTGAAAATCTACATAACAGATGACATTAGATGTAAAAATCATACAAATACTATATTGTGTTAAACGTTAGGTTTTCTTACTAATTTCAATTAACAAATGATTAAATTTAAACATTAAAAAACAATTTTTGTAACTTATTTATTACTTATAACTATATCAATTATTTAATAGATTTTAATATAGTTTTCAGTGAGGACCATCTAAACTCCATATCATTAATCTCTTACTGTTAGATATATATACAGGGAGTTTACAATGAGGGTAACAACCACCAAACACGCTTGTGAGATTTAAACTGTTTTATTATGACCGGTGTCGGCGCAACGAACACTCGTTTAATCTACCCACTTATTCTCAATATATAACACTTACTAACCTTGGCTCTATTGGGACCAAACCGGAACTGGGAATTAAATAATACGATTAAAAATAAAAATAAAGCTTACTCCACAAAGCGCCTAGCATACGGAATCCAGCTTGATAGCTTATATCTACACTATTTTTTCCCGGCTATATAATTTCATCTCGCACAAATGAAAAAGTTATTCAATAATAGATAATAATAAAGTGTAAAAAAAAATATTACACGGTTCTTATTGTCACATTCACGAAAAATGCCAACCATTATTTATGTTTGTCGTTGATTTTTTTAAAGTAATTCATCTCAATCGCTGTAGAGAGAGGCGTCAATGTTAAATTTAAGCCCCGGTTCGAAAAAAATCGCTCTCTTACATAGCCTACCGGCAGTTATTCCGCGTACACAAAGTCACGGGTGCCATTTAGCTTTGTTAATAAATCCATTTACAATGGTAACATTGTCTATTATTGAATCATTTACGTACCTATTATTATTTATGTAATTCGTAACTGATGAACAGACATTCCGGCTTAGATATAGTTATTTATTTAGTAAAAGTTAAATCATTGAGAACTTTATGTGTAATAAAGATATGATTGTGTAATACGGATATATGTTCCTAAGTTTCAAAATTAAATTTACCACACATATTTATAGAATCATCAACAGAAATTAAAATGTAAACCAAATATTCAAAAAAGTATTCATTACTTATGAGTTCACCTTAAATATAAAATTATATATATACAATCAGTGTGCCCGCGACTCCGCCCGCGTATCATATTTTCTACTCCGCACAATTCTTCACTGGATAATATAGTTTTAAAACAATCCTATATTTCTAGAAAGTCCTACTTTTCTCACATATATACCCGTAAAATAAAATCAATCGAATTTTATTCACAACTTCATGAGTTTAGTAAAAAAAAAATTTTTACCCGTAAATCTAATTATTTTCGAAAAACAAAAGTACGTTCAGTTACACCGTGTGACTTTAGCTATTTGCCCTAAAAGGCACTTCAAAATCGGTGCAGCCGTTCCGGTAAATAGCCGGAACAACCAGACAGAAAAACAAAAATTTTCAAAATCTCAAATTCGGTATATGTGCCGTATAATATGTATTATGTATGTATGTAGTAAAAAATTGTTATTCTGATATTACAAACAGAAACTTTAATTTAATTTATTTCTATAGATATATACTTAAAAAAAAAATAATCCATAAATAAATATTTATTATGCGGCAATTACGTCACGCGGCGGCGCATGGCGTGATTATGACACGCGATGCGTCTCCTTTATAATAGTCATTTTAATATTTTAGTAATATTATATTTTATGGTGGTATATTCGTAGGTAGTAGGGTGAATTACGACCACCGCACACTTGTGTAAAAACTGGGATAGTGTCATGTTAAAGCACTTCGAATATGTACACAAGTATTTATCCAGACCAACCTAGAAATCGTGGTATACGTAGTCCGGAATGATGACGGCGACTGTCGATAGTTTATAATCAACCGTCGTCACCGTTCTTGTACTGTACTTTATTTAAGATCAAATGAAGTGCGGCCATTTTGTTTGTCCAGTTACAATTTAAAAAACAAATGAACTACGCATAATAAGCTGCTATCAACCAGTTCTGGTTTTAGGTCTAGGCTCGTGCAATATTTTCGCGACTTCTAAATTTTCAATCGTTTTAAATCTGTACTTTAGGTACAAACAATACCTTATATCTTTTCTCTAGCCTTTTTTAAATAATCTATACAAATTATTTAATGTAATAAAATATAATATAAAAATACCTGTGTAGATAATATTAACAATTATGATTTAAAAAATTGGTCAACATGCATTGATAAGTGAATCATTCCAATTTAAGAAGTAACCACCTGCTGATAAAGTTCTAGGTTAGGAGCACAGTTCAATGACCTAGAGCGCCATTGACCGCTTATCTGAACTATGAAACTTTAATCATAACCTCAAAAATTAATAATTACAATTTAACCAAAATGTACAAAGTCGTATCCGTAAACACATTCTAATAACCAGTAGGTGTTTTTACGAGGAATATAGGGATTATTAACTAAAAAAAAAACAACGCTAAATTATTATTGATCAAGATTTTTCTTTACGCGTGAACAATAGGATAAGTTATTTGAACTTGCCGTTTATAAACAAATATAAGGAATTTAACACAAAACGAACAGAATTAAATAACATGAGAAAGACACTAGATAACTTCTAAATATAGCATACCTTTTAAACCATGCGAATGATGACGGCCATATTCGATGTACGCATGACACGACACATTACACAAAAAAACATATTGTAAAATATACTAATATCACGAGAAATATTTTCATAATTGACATGCTCGTATACAGAGAGTGAATCTATTTATTTTTAAAGTGTTTTAGCGACATAATATCTTTTTAGCCAGCGCCGATTGTGCCCTATGGCCTACGCCATTGTAACAACTTAATGTAGACCGGGCGATATATTTTTTATATGGGACTAAATGGAGGTAAGCAGCATTTTTTTTTTCAAACGAATTTATAAATTTGCGGGTGAAACGCAAAATACGTTTAAACTAAATAACATTCATAATTTAAGTTACATTATGAGATTTATGTTTTTACAAATTTCTTTCATTTGGATTGTGCTTATATTTCTATAGAACTTTCTTAATTCTTTACATATTTTACTGATTAGTGACAAATCTTACTTAAATAACAATTGAAAAAGATTAAATTAAATTTATTATTGAAATTGGAGGCAGTAGTAATCGAATGATTTTCTTACTTTTGAAGTAAGTAATATTATGCTTACCACATGTTTTTTTAAATTGAAAATTACATTTGATATTTTGAAACAAACAAAAAACATTTTTTTAAGTGCAACAGTTACACATTTTTTTTTTAAATCAATGATAGCTCAGCGGTAGTTGGGTAGGATTCCGCGTTGAAAGACGTAGGCTCGAATCAACTTTGATGAGCCTGCGCTTCCTGACAATATAATCACCAATTTGTAGCATTTTTTAATGTCTACAAATCAAGCTACAACCCACAAGTTTCACACATTTACCAAAAAAAATCATCACTTGAAACCTAGTACAGTTATGAAATAGATGAAAATGTGGCCAAAGAGCAAAGACTATTAATTCTTTTAGAAAAATGTACGCTATATATTTTATTCACCGGCTCTAAGGTAATATAGTCTATGTTAGTCTATTATATTTAAAAAAAATGACAAAATAATATATTCAGAAAAAAGTATTTAGATGTAATAGGCGGAGTCTATGGTCAGCGATACTGTGGAAGACAGCCATTTAAATAATGTCAAATATTATAACTTACCGTAATTCAGTACTACAAACGTTCCTTACAAACTTAACAAAGGAATGTTACTTTTCTGTTACTTGGGTTATAACTCGATAACAAATAAACAGATTAATATAATAATTTTGTTAATTCTTAAACGTATACTCTAGACAAATCCTACATAGATATATTAAAACCTTACCAGATAATATATCTGCGTTCTAAAAAAAGAATCAAGTAAATTGGTTTAGTAGTTTTTTTTAAATGAGTTTTAACCCAACTAACGGACACATAGACATGACATTTTATATACTGTAGGGAGTCTCATTAAGAGGGCCTGAATTTAGGTACAAAACGAAAGCATTTCCTACTCCCTGGCCCTATCAACAGTATCAAGTATAATGGCCATAAATAAATTACATGGTGCTTTAGCAAAGGCTTTAGAGAGAATCTAACATTACCCACCCCTGGCTGCCCGGTTGGGATAGATAAATTACGAAAGATTTGCTAACGATAAAAAAATGTCGATATATTCATTATTAGCTTTGAGTTAATTAAATAAATAGCTATTTTGTACTGTGTATGAGGGTTCTTTTAAATATTTATTATTCAACGCTTTATTAAAGCGGTGACCATCTTGTTACAACTTTGCCGAGAGTTTTCGTGACATCTCCAGAATACATATTCCGTGTTAAAATAATCAACACTATATCATGCAAAACGTAACCAAAGATACATAATACAGGGTTAGATAACGTCAGTTAATGAATCAAAGATAAGAACTACTACAGAACCGTGCGGTGCCGGTTAAGATTAGGATCTCTCGATAACTTCCTGTGAGTGTCGTAAAAGGCGATCAAGGGTTAAACCAGGGAATGAACAGCACCATCCTCTCCGTACCACTAACATCTGACTTATTACCCTCGCTAATTGGTGGAGACCTATGTCCAAACGTGGACTTTTTAAATACGGACGCCTTTTATATTTATAATTTATATTTTTTTTATCTTGTTTAACTATTTATAGAATTCGAATTATTTTACAAATTACCAATTTATTTATTATTATTAATTTTTAACTATTGTCGACTCAATTGGTTTTTTTGGTCATTTGTTTTACTTTTAAGTTTTAATCCAATCAGTGACACAAATTATGGCCTTAATAGTAGCATAGTTGTATAGAATAGGAATAAGTATAAAACATAGCAAAACAAAAAAAAAACAAAAAAGATTAAAATAATAAAAACATAAGAGCACTTAAAAACTAAAAATAAAGCAGTATCAAGGTCCCTGGTCACGCCAGGGGAGATGCCGGAACAATAAAAAAAAAAAAAAAAAAAAAAAAAAAAAAAAAAAAACCGTGGACTTCTATCGATTGGCTGATGACACAACAGACTAAGATCAAATCACGGAGTCAAAATGATTAACATTCTTTGCGCCATTGATTAATCCAGTTTCACTTTTTCTATGCGTAACAATAAAAATCATACCGTACATATATACGATTTCGAACTTAAAAATACACAAGAAATATCGATTTCTAAACGAAATAAGTTCACGACGCCTGCGATGACTCGGAATGACTTATGTAAATTTAAAATCCGTTACATTGTCCGTGTAGATAAAACTACATTTCACCCTTCGTATAGGATCACGTTTTTCTCAAAGTATAAAAAATTCTAAATCACTGTCGCAAGAACTTGAAGTAGATTTAAATAAAAACAAATATTATTAATCCCTCGAAATTAGTCATTATAGTTTTGATATTAGAATAGTATCCAGCTAAATTATACATAAACATATAACTATCGAAAATAATTGTGTCAGTTAACATAAAGAGTGGTTATATCCCAACTAACGCTTTTTTCGCGAAACAGTTCTTTTAATATTTATCTCTGAACGCCAGGCCTTTATGCCGTCTTATACTTGACGTACCGTAGAATGTTGACGGGTGACTTCATAGCATTGGTAATTCAAATCTATAAGTGTTTCCCCTAACGAGAATCGCTGAACGTCGCTAAAGATATTTTCACTTGAATACTTAATATAAATGAAATTAGTTTGGGTGAGATTAAAGAAAAAAAATTACGAGGCGAGGATGACTGGGCACGTCGGAAAGGATTGATCTAGGCGAACGTATCTCGAACAAATCGAACACGTCTTAAATAAAAGCCAGGTGAACAGTACCCATTTGTTTGTTTCCTTTTTCTTCTAGGTATCCCTCTCCTTCCTACGTCTTGACGATTAGGACAAGATGAGTGAAGGAGAGGGACCTAATTTTCTCTTCTACAGCAGTGGCGGGTTGCTTCCTCTTTCTCTTTGCCCGCCACTGCTCTGTCCCACTTTTCTTTTTCCAATTTATGGAGGGCTGGAAGTATATCCTGCCCCTCGGACTGTTGACCATCGGTCATTCTTCTCTCTGAGAGGTGGGCTAAGAGGTGGGGGGGCATTCTCCCCCCCCCCCCATCCCCATTGGGCCATTGCACGGACGAGGCCCGGTGGGCTTGCCGCAGGGGGCGACGCAGTCTAATGCTAACGCAATCCTGTATCGCACCCATCCCAAATGCGGCGGGCGGCCCCGGGGGTTTAGTGGGTATTTCCGGACGCTTCACGTCCGGGTGAGTCCCACACTGGCACGGAGTCGTCCCTCCGTGCCCCCTTACCTATTGCATTGGGGGACTTCGGTCTCACTAATGCAATAGGTAAGGGTAGTGCGTAAATGCATTCCCCTCGTCAAAAAAAAAAAAAAAGGTGAACAGGACTCATAACCAACGAGCATGTGTAAAAGGGCTCATGAAAGTAGAGGAAGCAAAAGAGGTGTATCAAGATCGTAGCAGGTGGAAGGGCGTAACCTCTGCCTACCCCCACAGGAGAAAAGCGTGATACTACACGTATTTATGTAATTTGGGTGTGTGGTTAAGCTAAAGCCAACTGACGGCCAGACAAACAGATAAATGCTGCCTGTTAAACATACTGTTAGACAATTTTAATAAAAATCAAAAACAATAAACAGCTCTCCGCAATGGTAAAAGTGTAACTAGGATTGTCAATTACACTGTGACCGGTATTTTTACATGCGTAAAAATTCTTGCGACAAGAATTTTACGTTATAAACTTACATAATAATTTATATTCGTATTTCTATACAAACAAAATATGTTATCGTATATTTACAGTGTTAAATTAGTCAAACAATCCAATATTATATGAGTAAACGTATATAATGTGATGTATACTGTAAATAACGTAATATTCTCTGTCTTACAAAGATATATCACGATCATGAGTGTCTTGTCCGTTAGTTGGTTTATAACTCGAGATCCACTGAACTGATTTACAAGTATACGATTCTTTTTTTATATATTATAGCGGATTTTGAGTGTTTTTTTTCGTAATATTATGTAACGTATGAAATAAGACATAAGAGAAATATTGAATGAAGTCAGTACAATCACTAGGTATTGCGTTTTAAGAGGATGTGCTCGCTGCGAAAAATTTGAAAAATAGATATTTCAGAAATCTATTGCTATCGCGTTGCGCCCCAAAGAAATAGCTATAAAACACGAAAGGGAAAACTGCAGCTCGGGATTTTTTTACCTTATGCAAAATAGGCGAAAACACTACTTCGTATAGTACTCTGTTTTCTCCTCCAAATCAGAACCGATTTTTTAATACTCTTTCAGTTATAGAATAAGAAAGAAATTGGCTACGCCTCTCTACGTTTTGCTTTATATTTATCAACTCTGTTTGACAAACGTCTGAAAATGACGGCAAAAATCGAGCTATTTTTCCTTCATTATAGCTCCTAGTTTCTACAATAATTAATTTATGGAAAAAATGAAAATGTACGGACATGACTGCGGTGGATATATATTATTTGATGTTGATTATATTACCGATTTAGATTAACGAAGCCGCGGGCAAATCTTGTATCTATTTAGAAAAGTATTATAATACGTCGTTAACCGGATTACCTGAGAACGGATGCACTGTTTTTTGATAAGTGTCACGAATAAGGTTTTTTTAATGAAAAGTTGCGTGTAAAAATAGAAAATATTTGAAGGTGATTTTCGTGAGATTTTTGTGTAACAATCTTGACGTAATATAGTATAGATAAATGTCTAGAGTACGTACACAATACAGTTATATACGATGTGGTACCAAGATGATAAATACATTAAGTTTTGAACCAGTACGGGTCTTATTTTCTAACTTCTGGCTGGTTAATTATAAGGTGGTAGGGCATTTTCTAATCATGCCCGCCTGAATAGCTATCATTTGAAAGTTGGATAACCTATCGCCGAACTCCAATAGGTATGTTCCGTTAGCATAACTTGAGAGTTAGTACCACTAGGCTTAATGCGTTTACCATTCTAGACCACATCGCCACTTAACATCCGATGAGATTTTGTTGCCAATCCATGGTATTCACGACACTTTCCTTCACTGAAAGCGCATTTGCATTATACATGAGGTTAGGACGATTCAAACTTAATTCTATTAAGGCGGTAACCGATCACATTACCTCTGAATCAAAATCAAATAAGACTTCATCCAATTTGGGCCCTGAAAAGGCGCTTATAAACGTCCAAAAACCACCAACAGATCGGAAAATAACCCAATCGAGAAGAGCACAGAAACTCGATCTGTTTTTTTTTTTTTGTAAAAATGATTCGATTCAAAAATTTTATTTCAGTGGAAGCACAGAGAGGACTATCAATTCCAGGCATCACTATCGTTCACGTAGTGATAGACATAGTGACTGAAATTATTGGTCAGTGTATGTCGGTAATGTTCTTTGGAACCTTTACTGTGCTTTGCATCAATTGTTATACCTATAATAAATAATAAGAATAAAATTATTACAATTGAATAAATTCGCGGGCATCAACTAGTATTTTACGCATTTTATCGTACGACAGTGGCATGATATTTACCAATTAAATATAGTATAATTAATAATTTATTTACCTTTAATAATACTTGTATGTTTTTTTTATATATTATCATCGTACATTTAAAAATTAAAACATTTTCATGACTTTTAAAAAGCCTTTTTTGAAGATATAGTGTACATAACAATACACTTACAACAGCAGGTACACTTTGATTTTGATAAACATTGTAAAAATTCATATGTCGTAAATTTTTTAAACGAATGTTTCGCATCTTTCAGATACTTTTATCTTTCATTAGTCAATAGTAGATAAATTTGTTATAACAGATATCTATTTTTATAATTTATTTCAATAATCAACAGTGGGTAGTTTGATTTTTACTATCGCCAGTGTTATAGAAATCAGTTCAGAACGTGTGTGACAGCAGTCGTGATTGAGCCACGAAGCGACTTGGTAGTCTGTAGCATAAGTCATACCTTTTTTTTTTTGACGAAGGGAATGTAGGAGGATCAAGTCCCCTCAATGCAAATGGTAACGGGGTGTGGAGGGACGTCTCCACACCAGTGTGGGACTCACCCGGCGAGAAGCGTCGGAAATACCCACTAAACCCCCCGGAGCCGCCAGCCGCATTTAGGGGGGCGATACGGGATCGCGGTAGCATGCACCGCGTCGCCACCTGCGGCAGGCCCAATGGGCCTCGTCCTCTACATTAGCTCGTTGGGGATGAGGGGGGAATCCCCCCCCTCCACCTCTGCACCCGATTCTCAAATGAGAATTATCGTCCGGGGGAGAAGAGTGTTGAGCCACCCTTCTCCCCCAAGGTAGAATGAAAAACATTCGCCGGCCAAGGGAGCATAAGTCATACTTGACTGTTATTGATAATGAAGCGTATTTGGACGAAGAACATTTGTAGATTTTCTTTATAAAAGTATATTCCCATTTATAAAAGATATTACTCACTCTATCTTCTATTCCAGAATACAATTGAAATCTACGTCAAATTTTAGACTAAAATCTGAAACATTTATAATTTACTACCTAGTGCCCGTGACTTTACTCACTTGAAAAACGTTTTAATGCTACTAGAGTTCTAAACGTATTTTCAGTCTACCACCGGTTTCGACTGGATGCCTATTAATTATTGACTTTTATTGTGTATATATAATTAACTGTTTACAGTTTACAGTGATCGATATGATATATGTACAAAAATGAATATTTATATGTATCCATCTATCCATTCAACAGAAAAACATTCACTGCTGGGCATAGGTCTCCTCCAAAGATCTCCACGACGACCGGTCTTACGCCACCCGCATTTAGCGGATTTCCGCGACCTACACCAGGTCGTCGGTCCCCCTTTTAGGGCGATCTAGCCACGCTACGTCTTCCGGTATATATGTATGACATGACTAAATAACAAATCACCAAAAAACTCACATTTTAATGTATTTTTTTACACGAATATTTTCATGGAGCACGTATTTATGTCGTCTCCCATTAGTTCTAACTTACTACTAGATAGCGCTGTTATACCGTTCAGGCGATCGCCATAATAATTGATATTAATAGATATTTTAGAATGGAAAATATTTTATATACACGGCCGATAGGATGCAGGACAACGTGTCGGATTCAATCAATACCTTTACCTGATTTATCTGTGTCACAACCACGAGTATAAGACAAAAACCAGTCACAGTGACTCATTTTGACGCATCGTCTCTATGTTGTCAAACACATTACTCGTAACCTTCTGTATCCTAAAATAATAATATCGTTACTAAACTATTTTATGATAGTTTATTTAATTTTCCATTATGTATGCTCTAGGTTCAGTTTTAATTATGGGGGCAGGAAGTATCCTGCCCCTGGACTGGCGACCTAATGGTCATGCCTCCTTCTGAAGCGGGCTAAGTGGTGGAGGGGAATTATTCTCCTTCATCCCTACCGGGCCATTGCACTGACGAGGCCTGGTGGGTTTGCTGCAGGGGGCGACGCGGCGACATGCCTAGCAACCCCGTATCGCCCCCATTCCAATGCAGCGGACGGCTCCGGGGGGTTTTAGTGGGTATTTCCGGGCGCTTCACGCCCGGGTGAGTCCCACACTGGCACGGAGCTCGTCACTCCGTGCCCCCTTATCTATTGTATTGGGGGACTCTGATCCCTCAAATACAATAGATAAGGGTAGTGCGTAAATGCATTTCACCCCGGCAAAAAAAAAAAAAAATGTAATAAACGCAAACAAAATAAAAGATCCTTCTGTCTTTGTTTATTTTGTGGTAAACATTAATAAATCTTTATTGTAATTGTTGTGTCATTTTAGTTACCGAATTTGCATGATCATGTTAGTTGATGTCTGGGAGAAGTTTAATGAGGAGAAAAGAGATATAAGCATGCTATTTCTCTTTCTGTATAAACAGACAAAATTTGTATGTAATTGTTTTCATAAGCTTTGACTACAATCTCCCGTGGTATTAAGTGACGGTATTACACTCTACGTTGCTAATTACACTAAGCCTGAAGGAACTGACTGACTATCAAATGAAGTTACCGGATCACACCTTCTTCTTCTTCTTCTTAGTTAATGGCAATCTGTGTGTACACACAATTTGTGCCAATGTCATGTAGGTAAGATTTTCAATCTTGTATCAGCGTTACCAAGCTCCAACAGAACGGTGGCCTATCCTGCTCGAACTTTCCATTGAGCTTTGTCGGCACCTCAGAATGTATGCTACGCGTTGTCTTCTATAATAAACTTAACTTGAACACAATAACTAAACTATTTCACACAAAACGCCACCAAGATTACATGATATAGAGTCAAGTACACAAGTTTAATGAATTAAAGAAAACAATTGCTACATGTCAGACTGAGATCCCGCCAAAAACTCCGGATCACACCTTCATCACTTCATTCATCGGTCATCATTCATTTCCTTCACTCCATTAATGATTCAACCATTTTGGATCAAGTTATATAACGGAAACTTAACATCATACAGTTTGATGCAAACTTCAGAGCGGCTTGGAAGTTAGTCACGGTTGCGGCTACGCACAGGTACAGTCATGTAGAAAACCTCTTTTTCACCCCTTCTGATTTGATTTATTTTACCTGCGAAAGTAGTCATGTATTTAATCATATTATATAAATTTTTCTATTATAGGTAGATATTACTTGTATGTTTTATTTTTATAAAAATCGTTTTAAGGCTATTCTAAAAGTATGCTAATTTGATGATGATTGCTATATTTCCTATATATTACTTTATTTGTCACTAAATTTCCACCTCCTTCATATAAACTAATTTACTTTTGGAAGTCTTTCATTATTTCAATAATAACAAAGTACAACCAACTAATATCAAAAACTTAACGAATATAATAAACAGATAAAAAAAATAGTCAATAATAATGTAAACTTAATAAAAAAAAACACAACAAATGAAGCAATAAAAACAATAGTGAAGTGGGCGCACGGAGTATGCCCCGCCCCGTATACTATTAAATTCCGCAGATACCTAAAACTGGATTCTGTGCGTCGTCTCGTACAATGTACCAAGCCGCCATAAAGTTTGCATCGTACTATAACAGACGGTTACTAGATTTTGACGCAACATGGAAGAATTTTACCAAAACAAAAAGACAGAAAAGAAACATAGTCCAGCGAGTTTACATCTACCACTCAGTAAGTAAGCAAAACTGGATTTTATCTGTCATAATAATATCATGCGACAACATACGCGCGTTTGTTTACAAGTTTCAATACTGGCTTCGTATTTGTATTGCCTGTATTCAATGAGATTTCAATAATTAATTTATGGAAATAATACAGTTCAGTATCTTTTCCTCTCTTTTCATTATTTGTTTTTTATTCTAATTGTTGACAACCTGTCGACGAATTTTACTATAGTTAAAAATAGATAATGACTATAAGACAGTTTATCACTTGTACATAAAAATAATTAAAAATCAATTATGGACAAGATACACGTAAAATGTGTCTACATCGTGAAAGTAGTAACTATGGAAACTTATAGTTTCGGAGATCTCGTAATGAGACAGTGAGTGATATATCGTTTTTTATATTGCATTAGTTTTAATAATGATTTTCTTTTACATAATAGATCTAATAGCATTATCAAAGAAAAAGTTTTGGAAACGCTTCGTTGTTTTTTTGTTCCTCAAATTTTCAAAAATGAAAAATGATCGAATTTCGATCATGGAGCGAGTAGCAGTATTTATAAGAATATTATTTTCCGCTGAAATGCATGAGCATCAAGAACTCATTGTCTTCGTTTATATGTTTTTTTTTAATTAAGTAAACAAACACGTAACTAAACAAGTCCTCTCATGAATGTAAGTTATATAGCTAGCCAGGAGATATTTAAAACAGAAACGTAACAGAGACAGTGCAGTATTCATTGACACTAATCAATAAAAGGTCGTTACTTGAAAGCGGGTACTGCCATCTCCAACTCGTGAAACTCCTGATGCCCGCCGGCAGCGCGCTACAGTAACACTTTTAATTCAATGCATCCCGCACTTCTGAACATTATCACTCATATACATGGGTTCTGTAAGGAACAACTTGAGTACTTTTTGAAGTTATACTTCTTTAGGCGCGTTATGAAAAAATGATGAGAGTGAAATTTTAAGATGCGCGCGCATCTGTGACACAAAATTAACAGTATGAAGTTGTCTGCTTAACCGCTCATTAAGTCTCGAAAAAAAAGCTACCAACAAAATAGAAATTGAACCTCGATATTAGTCGCGCATGTTGGTACGCTCGTCACCTCTGATCACTGTTTTCATATTTATAATATTTATCAACATGTTTCTAGTTTATACATTCACAACACGTGTTTTAGTTTCATACAAGTGCTACATTATATATGTGCTAATAAATTATATTCAGTAGTGATTTAAATTGAATATTTTCATTGATATCACTTACTATTTGTGTAATATTAGTGAAAAAAATTGTGCTTATATACTTTTTCAAGTGCTCCAATATAATTGAGGTTAACTATCCGTATGTATTATTTATTGATATAAATTAAAATACTTTTATTTAATATAATTAACACTAAATATTATTAAATTATTTTATTTAATTTTTCAAATTTAAAATGAACTTTGTTGATTATCCTTTTCCAATCCTTCTATTATTTTATTGTAATTAATTATTTGCATGCAATTAAAAACTATTTTTAATGATGCCAAAAAAGTATAACTTCTCACGCGCGTACATAAGTACACGCACCCATTTTTTTTTCTTCATAACCCACTATTGTAGATGAATGCTTTAGCAATTTTTGTACCAAGTTATAATACTATAAATATGTAAATTTTATAAACCATATAAACGTATCTCTACTAATAATTATAAATTAATATATTTTGTTTATGGAAAAGGGATATGGAATAGCATTCCTTCAACCCTCCTAAGTTTAGCGCGAAATAAATTCAGCGGAATTTACATGTCTTTTTTTTTAATGATTATTAAAATTAAACTATCTGCGGACTCTGAGTCCACACCTTTTTTTATATTGGAGATTTAATTCGACTTGCGTCGAAAAAAATTGCCTATAACATCAATTTAAGCAGCTATGCAGTTAGTAATCTTCTTTCGCATATGTGAGCTTAAATATACTTCTATTAAATGTTTTATATCGATATGTTAAATTTTGTTTTGTTATTATTACTTACTTACTTAATTATTACTCGATTTTTTTTTTTATTGAAGGTCGTAACAAGCCAAGCAGAACCAAGTACGTGTTCGCATACATTTACATGTCTTAGGTACCAGGTCCAGGTGGGGTCTGTGCCACGTTGGTACCTGTGCGCCAACCACAACTGTCCAGACTGAGCGCCTTACACGAATGAATAATTTTAAACAAATAAGCTGCAAATGGTTAAAATAAGTATTGATGTAACTTAATAAGTAAACTTAGTATTTTATTCAGTAAATGTATACATTAAGAATATAAGTTTTTTTGTATTAATGTACAAGATTATTTTTGTATTCGTTTATGGCGATGATAGCGCAGTGGGTAGGGCGGCCAGATTCCGCGTCAATCGTCACTCTAAAATCAGCCTGAGCTTCCGGTGAAGGAAAACGTCGTAAGGAAACGATAGCGTACTGGTGCAACCCCGTATCGCCCCCAACCCCGTATCGCCCTCAACCCCGTATCGCCCCCAACCCAACCCCGTATCGCCCCCATCCCAAATGCAGCGGACGGCCCCAGGGGGTTTTAAATGCATTTCCCACCGTCAAAAAAAAAAAAAAAGCATTTTCTAATAATGCCAGCCTGGGTAGCTACCCAGAGCTACCACTCTCAAGTTTGAAAATCTTTCGCCAAATACCAATAGATGTGTTCCTGCCCCATCACTTGAGAACCAGTTCCGCTAGTCTTATTGTGTTTACCATCCTGGACAACACTGTCACTTAACATCAGGTGAGATTGTGGTTAAAGCACTGAGCCTATATCGTGTAAAAAAAGGTAACTTTTATAATTTAGTATGTAAGTTAGAATAATAAAAACATTGTTATGGGTTATGAGTAAATTGGGTTAGATAAAGGCTCTGGTCACCCCAGAGGAGTTTTAAGAAAAAAACATAGCATGTTGATAATGTATTTTCTGACGTCCATCTACTTAAACCATATCTGTCATCCATAGATATAATCCTGCAGTATCATATAGGAACTAGTTCCTCTTTCCCAGGAACAAATATGGAAGTTAATGAATTAAAGATAATAACTGCTATATAACAGTCAGAGGTACTGATGTCTGGAATTAACCCACATCTCTGTGCTTCCACTAAAAACTACGATTTGTATAGTTTTTTTATAAGACAAAAAAAAATGATATATATTATATTTATGAAAAAAAAAGAACCAGAACTTGTTTCTTGCCTGCGCTCTTCTCGACTGGGTTATTTTCCGAACCGGTGGTAGTGTTTTTTAGACGTTCATAAGCGCCTTCTTAGGGCCTAAATTGAATAAATAAATTTTGATTTTGATTTTGTAAATACTTACTATACAAAAAAAAAAAAACACAAAACAATACATAGATACATTTCTTATTAATTTTGTCAAATTTCGAACGTACCTTTCATCTATACTAATAAATAAGTGTAATGTGAAAAATAATTTATATTTTTTACTGAACAGATATGAATATATATACGGATACTTATACTAAAAATACAATTTTTGTCTGCCTGTTTGTTTGTTCCGTGTAAACTCCGGAACGGTTGAACCTATTTCGACGGGACTTATTTCGTTAGATAGCTAAAGTTACTCCGTGTAACTTAGGCTACTGTTATTTTTCGAAAACGATTCGAGTTCCGCCTGCAAAAAACAAAACAAAAACACTCATGCAATCTATACTAATAAATAAAATTCAAGTGTCTGTTTGTATTATGAAAATTATTTTTTTTTACTAAACAGATACGAATTTATACACGATACCTATACCAAAAATAGGTATATACCGTATAAAAAGATTAAAACGCAGTGAAGATTATGTGAAACACGGGCGCAGCCGCTGGCACAAAGCTAGTTGCTTAATGTGTCGAGTACCCATAAAAATAAGACAATAGGAAAACAATGGAAAGCTGGCGTAAACGCCAGGTAAGTGCTCGAGGGGTTAATAATAATGTATTTGTTGTCGTTGTTCAGAGTGAGTGCGCTGTGCTACATAAGCTATATTACTTTACGTAAAACAAAGCAAACCGACTAAAATCGAGTAATTTCGACGTTTTAAGGAGTTTATCGTTAAATCGAGAGGCGTTAAATTGAGTTTAAATGAATATTACTCATATATACCTTTCTCCTCCGCATCCTTTGTACAATTTCGAATCAAAATATTATCGAGTCAAGCACTACTTATAATATCACATGTCACTTTCTCGCGTTATTAAAATGAAAGAGTGAAATCTATTCATTCCGTTTCATTTGGAACGTCTCGTGGTTGATGGATTTTTATTTTTGAAAGTGTTTCTTTAAGAATCATCTTATTCGGTCAACGCCGGTAAGAGAGAACTAGTTTCTCATTCTAAATAACATATTTAAGTTATTATGTAATAAGTACTGGAGGGTCATATCCCCACTCTAGAACGATTTCAAAGTCTTTAGCGAGTTTACAATCTTGGACCGCATTCAAAGTTTAACATCAGTTGATATTGTGGGTCAAGCAAGAAGAAGTGGAGAATTCTGTTAAAAATGTAGGGTGAAAAAAAAAAAACAAAATTTCTGACTTAACGTATTCAATCAATTTGAAGAGTCAAAAGACCTACTATCAACGGCTATAATTACTTAAGACTAGCTGTGCGTCCGCGTTTCATATATCATTCAATGTGTTCCATTTTTTTTATACGGAACCCTAATTATTTTCGAAAATTAAAAGCACCCTACCAAGTTACCCACTAAGTTACCCATAGTAACTTTAGCTATCTACCAAAAAAAAGTCCCATTCAAATCTCTCCACCAGTTCCGGAGATTACCCATTACAGACAGAATTTTTTTTTTTTTTCGAAATTGTATTTTTGGTATAGTTATATCGTATAATACTGTACATTCATGTCTATTTAGTAAAAAAAAAAAAAAAAATACAAACAGACACTTCAAATTCATTTATTAGTATAGTGAAGGAAGAAAAAAAAATATGGAAGGATGATAATAATAATTTTTTTTTACATTCGGAATTTGATCTCGAAGATTAATAAAGTATAATTGATTAATTCACCTGAAAGAAAAAACTAAGCAGCCATGGGCACTGCCGACAGAATGATAACTTTGGAAAACATGTTTTTTTTTTCATATAAATTATAGTAAGAATAATTAAGATTTTATAAATTGTTAATTGATATTATCAACAAAACCTAACCTAACAAAATTTGTCTGTTTTTACACCTATTGACGCTCCGAGCACTAATTATGTACATATATGGTTAATTCATAATCAAAACACAGGATAGGCTGCGTTAGTATACATTTTACGTTTACGCACTAAAACACCATCTTAGCATACTGTAGAATGTTGACGGCTGACGTAGTAGTATTGGTAACGCGAACCTATAAGCTCTTCCCCTATCCAGAATGTGCCGCCGCTAATGTGTTCACTTCAAAAAAATTTTTTTTTTCTCTTCAAACCTTAGCAATAATTTTTAAAACATTGTTTTTATTTATTTTTTTTTTTTTTTTTTTTTTTTTTTTTATTTTTTTTTATAATTTGGTTTACAATAATTGTTACATCGAATAGTTCTATATATATATACACACTTTACTTACATAGGATGTACAATTTTAATAGTAAACACAGCTTTCTTATTCTATTGGCGCGAACTAATTTTTATACATTTGACTTATAATCAATATTATTGATAGAGGCATAAGCCAAAAAAGTAATAATTTAAGTTTACAATTTAAAGATAAGTTGTTTTTACAGTTAAGTTAAAGTTCGAGTGACCTGGTTAAATGTTTAAATTTGAATAATGTGATATTAAATAAATCCAAGTTTTTGTATCTGTTATGTATTCTACTCATTCTAGAGACAGGCGAATTTATACCTAAAACTGTTTTTCTAAACGGACAGTTGAGAAGGTTAATTGAGTAGCGAGGGTATCGAGGAGGAATCTTAAACCCAATCATGTTCAGCAGTTCAGGACTGTCTATGTGGTTGTTAAGAATTTTGAATAAAAATGTTAGATCGAAAATGTTTCTGCGAGTTTCTAATTTTTGAATTTTAAATCTGTCTAGTAATTTAAGATAGCTGGAGTCTTTTTTCCTTACGCATAAACAATAAGCTAAGTGCTTGGTGAATCTTTTTTGAAGACGTTCTAATCGTAGCGTGTGTGTTGCAAAGTGTGGACGCCATACTACCGTAGAATATTCCAATATACTTCTCACTAAGGTGTAATACAAATGAATCTTTGTCGTAGGATCTCGAAACTGTTTAGAGTTACGAATAACGAAGCCAAGAACTCGATTTGCTTTTTTACTAAGATTGTCAAAGTGTGGTACAAAAGTAAGTTTTCGATCTAATAGTATTCCCAGATCCCGAACGATCTCTTTCGTTTCAAGATATGTCCCGCGTATATGATATTTAAAGTTATTTGGAGAAAGTTTGCGGGTAAATATCATGTGAGTACATTTATTTATGTTCAATTTCATGCCATTATCAGTACACCAATTACTGAGCATATCTATATCTTTTTGTAACAAGTCTGCATCATTCTGTGAATCCACTACACATGCGATTTTCAAATCATCCGCATACAGGAATGGTGTTGCATATTGAAAATTTTGTGGCAAATCATTTATGAATATATTGAATAAAATTGGACCTAAATGGGAACCCTGAGGAATGCCTGACAAAATGTTATATGTCTTTGATGTAAACCCATTAACAACCACATAAAACGAACGGTTTTCTAAATAGGAACTTAACCCATTTAAGGATGGAACTATTAAATCCATACGCAGAAAGTTTTAGAAGAAGTAGATCGTGTGGAACTTTGTCAAAAGCCTTAGTTAAATCTGTATAAATAACATCTACTTGTTTATTTTTATCAATAGAGTCAATCACTTCCTCTATAAACAGCACTAAGTTAGTACTGGTTGATCTTCCTGGTATGAAGCCATGTTGATGGCAAGATACATACTTCTTAAAGTAATTTCTTATTACAGGACATATCAGTGATTCGAAAACCTTTGCAAGTGCAGGAAGTATCGATATTGGTCTGTAATTGTTAACTAAGTTTTTTAGCTTCCCCTTTGTGGATAGGCACTATTTTTTGCATGTTTCCATTGTGTAGGAAATATTCCTGTTTCGAGAGATTTATTGAAAATGCAGCTAATTGGATAAGCCAATTGATCTGCGCATTTTTTTTAAAAATAATGGAGGGATCTCATCTGCTCCCGTTCCCTTAGATATATCTAACTGTTTTAATTTTCTACGAGTGTCCTCAATATCGATATGTATGTTTGTGAGGCTATCCGAATTTATTAATAAATTATTAAAAAACAATGAGTTGGAAAAATCGTAATTTATGGCGTTTGATTGAGAGTCAGTGTAATATACTGATGAAAAAAATGAGCCAAACATGTTACACATGTCATTTCCATCACTTACAGTTGAACACCCATCCGTTATAGAAGCTGGATAATTGCCTGAGTGGTTACGTCTGCTTGTAATGTGAGCCCAGAAGTGCTTAGGGTTTTTCTTTATGTTCTTTTCAAGCTGTTCTATATACGTATTATAACATTTTTGTGCCAACTTCTCACATATTTTAGTACATATTCGGAGAGAGATTTTATCTGAAGGATTTGTGTAGATGTTGTAACGCCGCCTGTATTTATTTTTTTCGCGTAATAATTTTTTCAAAATGTTGCTGAACCAAGGCGGTTGTTTATTGTTTTTTAATTTATATAGTGGTACATGCTCTTTGATTATTTCCCGAATTTTAGTGTTAAATAAATTAAGCATATTCTCCAGACTACTTGCTTGTAAAAATAATATATTCCAAGATATGTTATCTAGTTTTTTATTAATGGCTTCATAATCAGCTCTGTAGAAATTCTCTTTTTTTATATTTCTAGCTGCTAATGTAGCATCACATGGTATGTGAAAGTGTATCTCCAGCGGAGGGTGGTATAAATCTATTTTGCTCAAGGTGTCAATTGCCTCTGTTACAATACAAGATGGTGAATCAGTTAATACTAAATCTAAGATTTTACCATATTTATTTATGATTTTATTACATTGCTTAAGATTATTCATGTTAATAAAGTCAAGTAAATATTCGCGTAAGTTTGATCCAACAAATGTATTTGTGGGCTCACTACGTGGGTTCCAGTTAATAGTGCTTAAGTTAAAATCACCCAATATTAATGTTGGATAGTTATGCTTGTCTGATACCGAATTACAGTTGTCTATGAATGGTTTTAATGTTGTTAGCTGAATTGGTGGTGGTAAATAAACGTTACAAATAGCAAATTTGAAGGTAGGCTTTGTGACAGTTTCTATTATTAACCAGATATCCTCGCCGCCGTCGCTTTCCCATGAAGACATTCTTACAGCATTAAATTTTTTAGTAATCGCGATCAGTACACCTCCCCCTTCACTTTTTTTGGATGATATAGAAGATCTGTCACGCCTAAATACAATGTATCTATCATCAAACAGTTCATTATTAAAAATATTATCATTTAACCAGGTTTCAGTTAATGCTATAATATCATAATTACTACAAACCAAGTTTTGGTAGAATTCATGGTACTTAGTGCGTAGACCGCGAGTATTTTGATAGTAAATCCGTAAATCGCAGAATTATAGTTAGTTTCTAGCCAATTAATTAAAGCTGAAAGTAGAGGATGAATAATTTCAAACTAATTTGTTAAGAGAGTCCTTATCTTTAATGATTTTATGCTCTGATTCGTCATTTTTTCTCATATGAATTCGACCACCTCTGATCCAAACATACTTAAACCCTTTCTCTTTGGCTGTTAAACGAGCGGCAGCATGTAACGCCTTGTTGGCTGGGCACAAGTGTTCACTAATGAATATTGGTGAATTACTATCCAGTCCAATATGGGAACTATTTAATTTATCCTTCAGAGGTTTAAGCTTATTAAAGTTGATGGCGGCAGCTAAATAATTATCACGCTGCCTAGCAGTTGTGAACTGTACAACTATAGATTTCGGTCGACTACTGTTGCTATTGAACTTAGGTGTACGAATGCAGTGTGAGATGTGTTCTTCCTTGACATCGCATTTAATTATATTACCAAGTTTGATTACAAGAGCCAGTAAATTTTCATTCGTTTTCTGAGGAACACATTGAATTTCAACGTTGTTAGCCCGGGCATTTTGTTCAATATTAATCATTCGTGCATTTAGATCTTTGATGGTACCTTTCAGTGTTGTGTTTTGATTCTGCAAGTCAATTACTTGTTCTTTAATCTCCTTGTTTGTTTTAATAACGTCTTCATACTGATTACTTATATAAGTTATTGAATCTCTAATTTCTGTCATTTCTTCCCGCACCAACCTTAATTCGTTGTTTAATAAGGTGCTAAAATCGGCATTTAATTTACCCAGAAGCGATTCGAATTCTTCTTGGATAACTTCCTTAACGATACTACGAATATCACTCTGGGACGCTAGTAACTCGGTACTACTCGGAGGAGATTGCACTGCTTGCCTTTTATTTTTATTAGTTTTTGACATCGTATTCTTTTTATATCTATGTAGTTTGTTTATATATAATTATTTGTATTGTAAGTACACAATATCAAATAAAAATATTATCAATAATTCAATACTTAAATATTCAGCGGTTGTCTTGAAATCCTAGTGAAACGTGTACGACCAAAAGGTTTTAAGCGCCATGCATATAGTGAGAGGTGCAAAGAGGAATCGCAAGCGAACGTTAGTCAATAGTCAATACGTTATAATGTTAACTTTAAACACGTTATCCATTCACCGTAGTCACTTCTGTGGACGCTCATAGATGCGGCGCGCGGTTTTCGAATAAGTCGCTACAAAATTAACTAGCACGTGATCGTAGATAAAAACATAATATACCTACATATATATATATATTAAATAAAGTAAACATGTTATAAATATACGGTATAAAAATGATTGTAACTTCTCTTTAGACATCAGACACAATAACGCGATGAACAGTGATCAAATGCCGGCGGCGAATTCGTTCGTAGTGATTTTATACCCTTGCCAGTGAAGAGATTCGACGAACGACGTATACGCGCCGATGTGAAAATAATTATTATAAAAAAAAAAATTGAATAATAAAAAAAAGTGTCGTATTAAAATTAGTGTGATCGGAGGGGAAAATGGTCGTGAAAATGAACAATGTACCGTTCGAGGAGGCCCTTAATATGACCGGTAAGTTATTTGCTTTCGTTTTATTTTCTCGCCTTGAACCGGTACTTTTGAGACGACTCATTCCGGTATTTTGTTTTTAGTTTGTTTTTTGTACTTGCATATACCTAAAAGTTTTAAGGTTTTCTTATTATGACTCTATTATTTTTTAACTAAATACTCTCTGGTCGAGAAAATTCCTTTTTTTTTAATTTATTACCCGTTTCTTTAACCCCTTGTGCAACTAACCTGGCGTCAGCTTTCCATTGTTTTCCTATTGTATCATTTTTATGGGTCATCGACATATTAATTAATACTCGAGTGCTAATAATCTATAAAATAATTTAAAGTCATAATTAAAAATTTGGTTGCGATCCAATCTTTATTATTCCAACTTTAGCGAGCTTAAATTCGATTATTTACTATAATAAACAAGTTAGACAAGAAAAACGGTACCTGCATGAATATACATTACAAAGTAGGAACACTATCTACTTTTAATAATATTAGATTTTCTTTTAAATATTATATACGGTTATTGATAAATCTATATATTTACACGTGAAGCAAAAACTTTGTACGCCTTTTTACGAAAATTGCGTAGACGGAGGAGTATAAAATTTCGCACACTTATAGTTTATATAGAGAAGGAATGCATAATGATAACATTTTTTTTTATTATGCATAAAAATACATTGAATCAATGAAAAAAACGTTACCTACACTACCATGTATTTCACACACACACACACGATTACCAATGCGTTATCAAACACGTGTTCATTGTCATAGTTGACATTTATTTTGCCGCGTAAGCAAAATGTTTACTTTTAAGAAGGTTTTACTTCAAGCAATTGACAAGAAAACAAAAAAAAAATTAAATTTTTTATTACTCATTTTTATAAAGAAACCATATACTTTAATGAGTTATGATCGAATTTCGATCACAGGCGAAAGCACTAGTTATTATTAATTGATAAATATATCACTTTAAATTGACTTTCTATATATATATACATACATATATATATATATATATATATATATATATATATATATATATATATATATATATATATATATATATATATATGTGTGACTTTGATGGCATTTTATATGATATCTAAAATTCAAAATAAAAAAAAATCTTTATTCAATTTAGGCCATAAGAAGGCGCCTATGAACGTCAAAATCACTACCACCGGTTCGGAAAACAAACCCAGTCGAGAAGAGCGCAGTCAAGAAACTCGATCTGGTTCTTTTTATTTTATAATATTTAATATATATCATTTTTTTTTCATATAAAAAACTATACAAATCATAGTCTTAACTAATGTTAGCGGGTGCGCACAGAGATGTGGGTTAATTCCAGACATCACTATCGTTCACGTAATGATCCAACCTGTAATAAATAGCCTTTTTAGATTAAGACTTGCTTGACATAATACTTGAACTTATTGTCAGCTAAATCGGTAATGTTACTGGGCTTCTTATTGTAAAACCTAATACTATTACCTATAAAGCGTTTATTATTATATATATATAGCTATTATTATATATATATAACATCGTTTATTAAAAAAGTTGTGCTTATTTCTTAATTTCCTGTTTGTTATATGAAAGGTGAAAAGATAGTTCTTGGTTTCGTATATTCCAATGCATTCTTCATAGTTTTATGTTAGACAAAAATTGAAACCCATAGAGTGGCGTGATAGAACTTTCAAAGAGTCGACTGCACTCAATATACTGTATTATACGTATTTAGTAAAAATCTGTTATTGTCATATTACAAACTGACAATCCGATTTTATTTATTTGTATATATGTATAGATATAGGACACTCCCTCTGTGTTCTTAGCTTTATCTGTCTCTTTAAGGTCATCTTATTAAGTCAATAAATTAGTATTTTAGTACAGGCGTAGGCAAAACTGAAATTCAGGGAGACATTTTTTTTTGTAGCACATGCTGACCTAATACCCTTTTCGACGTATTTTTTAAACATATACAGAATATATTTGTATTTAAATGCATTGAATGTAATGTTTATTTCTTTATTTCATCTAGCAAAATCCTTATCCTCATAATTTAATATTACAGGATAATAATATTTCTTGTACGTATAAACTATAAATTTAACATTCCATATTTAACTATAGTTTATTATGTAAAACCACCCGGTCTTGCTTGCAAGCCGAGCTTAAAAATAGTTTAACAAACTACCTACCAACATGTCTCTTTTACATACGTTGAAATTGCTAAAAGAGTAAAAGAGATAAAAGTAAACCATACGTCCAGTGACACCGGGATGAAAAAACAGGTTTCGCATCCGCTGAAGCACTATAACTAACGTACTAGAATTGGTATTAAGTAAAAATGGCATTGTATTAGTTCACTCGAGAATCATACATTATTTACTATTACCAAATAGGTTGGTATATTTTCGTTTAACTACTTTCCAGTAGTTCATAAAATATATAACAAGGCACAGTGTCGTTTCTAGTATTAATAATATTGACTCAATGTCCACAGGTAGCGATTCTCGTCCGTTGAACTTAGCCCCGTCTATAATTAGATATTCTAGGACTATCTAGATCTGTTATGTGATAAGTTATTTATTCAATCTTGTGGCAACGTTTCTAAGCTCCGTCAAAACAAATGGCTCGTTTTGCTATAACTCTCCATGGGGTTTTCGTGGCAGCTCAGAATAAACGTATCACGTCGTTATTTCCAATACACTTCATCTGTGCACTATAACCAAACTATATCCCACGCTTTAGGCTAAGTAAGTGTAATAAACGCTTTACAGGTAATAGTATTAGGGTTTTACAATAAGAAGCCCAGTAACATTACCGAGTTACCTGACAATAAGTTCAAGTATTATGTCAAACAAGTCTTAATCTCAAAAGGCTATTACAGGGTGGATCATTACGTGAACGATAGTGATGTCTGGAATTAACCCAAATCTCTGTGCTTCCGCTAACATTAGTTAAGACTATGATTTGTATAGTTTTTTATATGAAAAAAAAAATGATATATATTAAATTTATAAAATAAAAAGAACCAGATCGAGTTTCTTGCCTGCGCTCTTCTCGACTGGGTTGTTTTTTCCGAACCGGTGCTAGTGTTTTTGACGTTCATAGGCGCCTTCTTAGGGCCTAAATTTAATAAAGTTTTTTTTTTTATTCTGAATTTTAGATATCATATAAAATGCCATCAAAGTCACACAATATAGGGTCAAATAAGCAAGTTAAAGCAAGCAAGTACAAAAAAAAATTGTTACATGACAGACTGAGAGCCCGCGCAAAAAACCAATAAACAATAGTTTTGGTTGTTTTTCGAACTGACTTACAATGTTGACCGGAAGAGTCTTTATAATTTAACCGAATCAATACTGGACATACAATTTTCATATAAGTTCAGTCAGTTTCGTTGTGATGAAAAAATAGTTAAGCAAAACATATTCCATTTAACTGAAGTCAATTAATATGACAGTCATCACTATTAAACGTATTTCGCTATTCCAAACGTAAACCATAACTCTGTCATTGTTCATTGTCTTGTCTCAATCTGTCATTGATTTAGATAAATATATTAAACTTTTATAAATTACATTAAATGTAGTCGATTTGTTTTGAAAATGACAATGCAGTATAACTACTTACGTATTTATAACTAAAGTTAAAAATAACCACGTAAACCCTTAAACCGATCCATATTAAATTGGTGATTAAAAAAATAGGCAGCCATTGGGACTGCCGATATAATTGAAAACTCTTTTTTCTACTTTTTCTTAATGTTTATATTAAACTATGAGTAATTAACATTCCATAATTTGTTAATTGAAATTAAAAAGCTTGTGAAGCGCCAGAATTTAAACGCCATCATGTATTTTGACGTACTGTTGAGTGTTGACGGCTGACTTCATTCCATTGTAGATGACGAGAATTTATAAAGTTTTCCCCCACTGAGAATCACTCAAGAAGTTCTCAATTCAAAAACTGACTTTGAAAGTCCGTGTCTCAGGGTGTGTTGCCAACTGCAACCTTTAGATTGGAGCAAAAGCAACACGAACACTGATATATTTTGCCAGAAATATATTTCACTACAGTGTTTAACTGAAACCTCGTTGTATGTCTCTATATATTGCTCTAATAAAGGTATCCTGATAATCTGCTAGAATTAGCTCGTTAACAACTTCGAATAAAACGAATATCATCAACTTCTAACGCAATTAAAAAGGAAGTCGGACTACCCGGAAAGCGCATGTAAGGTAAGATAAATCAGAGCATAACTGCATCGAAAACCGTTACTAGGTCTACATCCAAGCCCGGAATTCGTATCTACCGCCATTAACTAGTTTCTAACGATGTCATAATAGAACAAATGGGTAACATGAGCAGAATATTCCAGAGATTACCAGGGTCATCGAAGTCTTCAATATTAACAATAGCTTATACAGTTAATAATTTTCTTATCCTTAGCCCTTTCCACGTGGATAAGATGCAAACAATTTTTACACTTTTACGACTAAACTATAAATTGAAATTATATTTGCTAGTCATAGAGATAACTTAGCGTGATAAAACTTGCAATAAAGTTATCCTCCAGAAAACCAGAACCACCAATATATGAATCCAGTTAACACCTGTTGAAGAAATAACTACCACTTGAGTAGAAAAATTCTCGAAGAAAGACTGCATTTTGGTAGTCAATAGTAACCCACTACCTGCTTATCATTCTGATAGCCTCAAAAGACTGTAAGTGATTGTTTACAGAAAGGCGATGAAGATCGGCATAAGTGACGCAAACTGGAAGAAGCTGATTATTAACGACTTTAATTTTTTTTTTTTTAAGCTTATAATTTTTCAAGTTAACTCAAAAAGATTGTCCAATAATACTAAATGTATTGAATATAAGCAACGACTATTAATGTCGCTTTTCGATTTGAGACTCAAAGGTATGGATTTTGCTGCTAATTTACTAAGACATGAGACCACCAACATAAACAGTACACGAAACGACAACCCACTTAAAATAAAAAAGAAATAAACACACAATACAAACTAACCATAAATGTGTCCATCATAGAGATATTCTAATAAAAAACTTCCTAAACCATTGAAAATGGATGGCCATATATTTTAGCACATAACATTACGATAAAACAATCTGATGTGTGAATGAATCAGTTCCTAAAGTTAGTTGAAATCGTAAATGGATGTGTGAAACAATATTAAGCCTTAGTGATATTACTCTAAATCTATCTTATTATTAAGTACGTCACGTCCGGAATATATTAGGCAAAAGAGCATTGCAGATACTTTAAACTAGAGTTACTAAAATCATCTGTAGACTTTATCTAAGCGATAAGTTCGTGAGTAAAATATTTTTAGATTACCTCTCGTACTGACAGTATACGAGTAAAAATAGTTCGATTAGTTATAGACGTAATAAAAAAGAAACATCATTTACATAAATAATCCATTCTCATTTACCAAGCGCCACCAAAAAGATGAACATTTAATTGTGTATTGGCAGAAACCAGCAGTAAAAAAACCTGACGGAAATATCGCGGATTCCTTTTAGTTTTGGCCTTGATGCATCACTAATAACATAATAATGTTACTAGATTTAGACAAATAACACGCATATTTGTGATTTGCTAATTATTAAGAAAACAGACGGTCACTCGTGTTTTAACTGTAAACTAAAACGTATTTGTCAGCATTAAGTTTTTGTATCATAATTTTTTAACGAACTCTATTTTTATTTTTAAACAAAATCAAAAATTCTTTATTCAATTTAGGCCCTAAGAAGGCGCTTATGAACGTCTAAAACACTACCACCGGTTCGGAAAATAACTCATCATTAACAATTTTTTTTTCATATAATAAACTATACAAACCACAGTCTTCACTAATGTTAGCGGGTGCGCACAGGGATGTGGGTTAATTCCAGACATCACTATCGTTCACGTAATGATCCACCCTGTAATAATCTTTCGAGATTGAAACTTGCTTGACATAATACTTGAACTTATTGTCAGGTAAATCGGTAATGTTACTTGGGATCTTATTGTAAAACCGAATACTATTACCTATAAAGCTTTTATTAGACTTACTTAGCCTAAAGTGTGGTTCCGGACAACTTGTCTTTATTTCTAATATTAAAATTATGACTATCATTCACTAGATCGAGCTTGTCTAAATAACTAAATATGATTGCAAGATTTATTGTTACTCGAAACTGTCTTGAAAATGACTCTACATTACTTTCCATTAAAAACTGCAAATCAAATTATAACTTTTATTCCGTATAATAAATAAGTGTATTAGGTTAAAAATTTGAGCTAACCTGACTGACTTGTCCATGTATTTTCAACATAATTAATATAACTAAAATAGCCATAACTAAGCGTAAATTATTTTACTTAAGCTTTTTACAAGATGACACACTCGTAAAACTGGAGATGCAAAAGCCTGGTACAGCCTATCACCGTTGACAGTTATTATAAGATACAAAAAAAAAACAACGCAACACAACGATTATAAACCTGATTATAGAAATTAATTAACCTTTAATACGAAATTCGTTTTATACAAAATTTAATCAATGATCTATGGACGACATGTCTTAAAAATGTTAATAAAATCATAAATCATGAAGTCGCCCGACGTAGGATTATTAATGAAATAAAATTTGGTCCTAGATCACTTCTTGTATACTGACGCTGCTTTAAAAATATGTAAATTTCATAAATGAGCCAATTTTAGTGAATAAAAAGGTATACGAGAGACATGGGCAACATTATTGCATTCAATCGGATCCGTACCTTGCGTGTTTTTTTAAAAGATTCTATCATATTTTTAAAGTTACTAAAGTTAAACTTTACTAAAGTAAAGCTTCACCCAATTTCAACTAATCATAGTAGGTAATGTCAATTAGGTTTTCACTTACTTCATAGAGGTTTATCTATCTTAAAAATTATCCATTCAGAATCAATCTTAGGCCAAGTTTCATATTTATTTCGTCCACTATACGTTGTAAATTGCTATATTAAAAACTCCATGGCTACATTTAATATAAAGCCAATAAAATAAAGATACACGATTATTCTTTATGCGTGTTTTATTATTTATTTATCGCACGCAGATAATCTACGATGGTTTATACGGAAAAATCATAATTAAATATCGAAGGTCGACCAGTTTTTTTTTATGTAGTCTGATAGTGTAATTTATATTTGGCAAATGGACTACTATGCTAAGCACTAACAGTAGAAACGGTTTTCATGTTAATGATCGTTCATTGAAGCGATCGAAAGACTTGCGACAGGAACTTCAGTAGGATTACTTAGTTCGATGGAGCACTACAATGCCCAAGGATAAATTAAAGTCTTTGCAGATTAGGTTCATGAAGTTTTTAGTAAACAAAAATACAAAGCGCCCGTGTAAAATTATAAACTATGAACGACTGTTCGCGTGTTGTAAAATCTTGCCAGTCCATGAGAAAGTAAAGCTATTGATTGCAGTCAAACAGTTCGATGGTAATGAGTTTAAAATAAATATAACACATACGAGGCCAACTAGGGCAATGGATACGTACAAAGTACCCGCTTATAACAATTATTTTGGGTAAAGACATAGATAGTGCTTGGTGCCTAAATTATATAACAGTTTACCATTTTCATTACAAAACAATAATTTTACAAAACGATTTTTTAAAAACAAAACCAGTCAGTTTCTGTTAGATAGTGTGAGTAAACGTTTAAGTTAATTATATATTTTTTTTTTCATTGTTTTTATATTTTACTGTAAATATATGTATTGCATGTGTGCTCTTTTTTAAAATATGTTTATTATTAAGTGTTTATATATCTATAGACAAATTTAATTAAAAACGGAGGTTACACCTTTTTTTTTTTTTTTTTTTTTTGACGGTGGGAAATGCATTTACGCACTACCCTTATCTATTGTATTTAGGGGATTGAAGTCCCCCAATACAATAGATAAGGGGGCACGGAGTGACGAGCTCCGTGCCAGTGTGGGACTCACCCGGGCGAGAGTCGCCCGGAAATACCCACTAAAACCCCCCGGGGCCGTCCGCTGCATTTGGGATGGAGGCGACACGGGGTGGCTTTCGCAAGCACCGCTTCGCCCGCCTCCCGCAGGAGGCATGACCTAGATAGGTCTGCAGTCCGGGGGGAAGGTTACACCTGCCAATAAACTGCTATGCAGTTTGGCAGAAGTAATAAATTGTAATTAAAAATGTATGTTTGATATTGAATAAACATTTATTATTATTATTATTATTATTATTATACCATCAATATAATACGGCTTAACCCCTTTTTTTAATGATGAAAAAAAAACAGATCGAGTTTCTTACCGGTTCTTCTTGATAGCTGGATTATTTTTCTAACCGTTGGTAGTATTTTGACGTTCATAAGCACCTTATCAGGGCCTAAATTAAACAAAATATTGTTAATTTTTAACGTGGAGAAAACTTAAATAAGGTACTAATGGGTTATGTTACATTCTTACTAATTAAAAACCCACGGACGGTATTCCTTCCTTAGCCTTATTGCATGTAAATAATTTCGGATTTCCTTATTTCACCCCCTACACATTCTCAAATATTGTGTTATCATTTAATAATATAAATAAATACTGGTTATTCGTATAATAATTGTTTAGCAAAAAAAAATGATTTTCCAACAATGCATTCAGGAAAAATTACAGATAGGTATCAAGACTTCTTTGATGATATTCTATTTATGCAAAAACCCTGCACGTACTTCTTTTTAAAGGCCAATAGAGGTCGTTCGCCGATCACCTCTATACTCGCAAAACACGATTTCTAATTCATAATCATTTACGGGATCGTCAACCAGTTTTATTCGAAAATGAATAATATTGTAAATTTTTTGTTGTCATTTTATTGTATTGTTCGTAAATTTTATATGTTCTTAATTGGTGTCGTTTGAAAATTACTTAGCTAATTCCAATATAGCTGTAAATGATAATAAAAATGTTTCAGGTGTACGAGATTGCGTAAGCAGTCTTATCTAAGAAAAGACAAAGTTTTAATCGTATTATCGGCATGAATATATAAAACCTATATAGTTAACTAAGCCTTATTCAACGTCAGCACATATTCCATGTAGCCTGTTCCATCTTTTTTCAAAATTTTTATAATATTCTAGTAACCTCCTTAATTTCCTCCATTCAACCCAAAGGATTCCTCCCATAGGTCCAAAGATGTCCACAACGACTGGTCTTGCACCACACACATCCAACAATTAAATAAGCTGTTATACATATAAATAAGTGCGTATCCGCGAAGCTAATATCCATCTATCCATTCAGCCATAAGACGTCCACTGCTGGACATAGGTCTCTCCCAATAAGGAGGGAATTGACATAACGCCACGCTTGAAAGGCGGGTCGGCCATCGCAGTAAGGTGTTTGTGGTACTCAGAAGATACTGCTATCCCCTGGTTAAATCCCTTAGTCGCCTTTTCCGACACCAATAAGAAGTATAGGGTGTTACAATTCTTAGCCGGTACCATACGGCTAATATAATTAACAATAATAATTATTATGTTAATTTGATATTCAGCGCAAACGGTTACCTTCGAAAGCTGCATGACCAGTATTCATAAAGAATTAACGTCAAATATTTTATGGTGAAACGGAGTTCGATTTGCGTATAGAATTGATTTTACGATAATATAAAATAGAAAAACAATTTGTATAACTTGTTTGTAGGACGAGCCGAGTGTAAAACACAGTCTAATTTACCATAATATATTTATTATTTGCCTTTACCCTACGCAATTTTTTAAAAGACGTCTTGTTATATCTTTAACCTATTACCTTATAGACATTTTGTTAAGGGCTCTGACAATATTCAAATAGAAATAATGTCCACAAGTGAGCATTTATTGTTTGTTTTTTTTTTTGTATTATTTATTACAACCAAAATCAAAATCAAAAAAATCTTTATTCAATTTAGGCCCTAAAAAGGCGCTTATGAACGTCGAAAAAACAAACAACCCAGTCGAGAAGAGCCGGCAATAAACTCGATCTGGTTCTTTTTTTTTAATAAATGTAATACATATCATTTTTTTTTCATATAAAAAGCTATACAAATCGTAGTCTTAACTAATGTTAGCGGAAGCACAGAGATGTGAGTTAATTCCAGACATCACTATCGTTCACGTAATGATCCACCCTGTAATAACCTTTTGAGATTAAGACTTGCTTGACATAATACTTGAAGTTATTGTCAGGTAAATCGGTAATGTTACTTGGGATCTTATTGTAAAACCGAATACTATTACATATAAAGCTTTTACTAGACTCACTTAGCCTAAAATGTGGGACGGACAACTTGTCTTTATTTCTAATATTAAAATTATGACGATCATTCACTAGATCGAGCTTGTCTAATTTTTTACGAATATGCATTAAGTTATCGAAGATATATTGGGAGGGCAAAGTAAACCCTCTCTAGAATCTCATTTTTCTATATTACCTACTCGGTAAAAAATACGGTAAAAGATATTTTTTAGTACTAAGATAAAATATAAATATTTCTCACAAATTTAAACACTTGCCCGTAAAACTGTGCGTTGAGTCGGATTTTATTCAATTTATTCCTAATTATTTTCGAAAATTAAAAGTACCCTAAGTTACCTGGAGTAACTTTAGCTATTTACCAAAAAAAAACAGTCCATTCTAAATCCGTCAAGCCGTTCCGGAGATTACCCGAAACAAACAGACGGACAGACAAACATTTTAAAAAATTGTATTTTTGATACAGGTAACGTATATACATGGTAAAAAATATAAATGGTAAAAATTAAATTTTCATTACAAACAGACATGAAACGTACACTATAGTTCTAAATTTTTTACACGCAGGTAGCGGCCAAGCCAAGGATTGTAGCACTTTGGTAACCCTTGTGCTAGTTACCTTTTCGCGGCTGAGTGCCTTCAGCACTCGCCCCCAAAGTTACGATGAAGTTGTAAAGGCCTTTCCGGTCAACAGCGTTAGCTAGTTAGAAGAAAAAAAACCTTGCTTACAAAAGAAAAGAGGCCTCGCTGATGCGACTTCGCCCAAGTCTATATTAGTTCAGCGCTACGCCACTAACTTACTGGTTCCGGAACACGACAAGCCATAATGTTTCGACACGCAAGCAGAGTACGACGGTGCGACATGTTCTATAGTAGCGTCGCTGTCACGTCCCGTTCGCTGTATGGCGAAAACTTTCGCGTCCCAGTCAGACACTAAACCCATAACCCTCCAAATCATTCGAAATCATACTTTCAGTTTACAGATTGATAAAATCTACAAACACCGGTGTATTCTTTAAAACTATCGTTACATTTTTTAAATTCGTTTCTCGTACGATCTCAGCCATTAGAAATCCGAGAGAAAGGAGACGACTTTATTGACTATTAAAATCCCGGTGTATGTATGTATGTGACGTAAATTATTTTTCATAAATAATTACATTTAAAATCTACCGGAGATTTCCCACTTATTGCATACTAACCGTGCTCGCGGCTCTGATCATTTAAAGAATTTGTATCCTTTACATTTATTATTCGATCCATTGATATCTACTGCTGGCAAGGATTTTTTAATAACCGCTCGTATTACCTTGAAGTTTGATAGTCTGTCATCATCATTCACGTATAGGCGTATTCTAGCAGTATTATTTGAAAGCCAGTACTTTTGAGTTTATCACGTGTAAGATCCCAGATAACGTAAAAAAAAACGAAGATCATTAAATAGATCATCATCATCATCATCATCTCCCTACCCTTTTCCCATTTTTATTTGGGGTCGGCGCAACATGTCTTCCTCTTCCATTCCTCTCTATTTGTTGTCATCTCCGCATTCACTCCTTTTCTAAACATATCATCTTTCACACAGTCCATCCATCTTTTCTTTGGTCTTCCCCTTCCCATGTAACCGTCCACATTCATATCCAATACCTTTCTTACAACATTCTCTTTCTCCATGCGCATCACATGTCCACACCAGGACAAACGACCGCCTCTTAACTTGTCTGTTACTGGCGCCACTTTCAAACTTCCTCTAATATATTCATTCCTAATCCTGTCCATTCTTGTTACCCCACACATCCGCCTCAACATTCGCATCTCAGCTGCATGTAATCTTCTTTCGTCCGTCACCTTTATGGGGTAACATTCTGATCCATACAAGACGACAGGTCGTATTATTAAATAAAATTGATTAAATAGATATTGCTTACTTATTCCCTATTCAGACCACCCCGTCCCCATTTTGTCAACAAAAATAAACAAAGCATCCCCCCACTCCAATGATGTTTACGTGATATTTTTACGGTCCCTTATGAACAAAATCATTTTATTCCAATGTAAGCTATATGGACGTCAAATAATCTGTGAAATTTACAAAAAAAATTCTTCATCTTCAACAGGGTTCAGCAAATTCAACCTGCTGATGTTCATGCTTTGTAGCAGCGTGATCGCTGCTATGGTATTCGAGCTATACTCCGTGTCATACCTGGTGCCAGGTAGTGTCTGTGAGCTTGGCACGACCAATACCCAGCAGGGATTGATTGCTGGGTTACCTCTAATTGGTGAGTTTCTAAATGTTTGATGAAAAACTAATAATGCCTCAGTTACTAGAGGGATCGTTTTCCGGATAGATGGGCGCCGGTTCGAACCAACCTAAGCTAATCGAGCTAACCTTGCTTTTAGAATACATCGTCAGGAAACCACAGAATGATTTTTGCTTTTTTTACACGGTAAAGGTTTGACCACTTCTCACTTTATGTTAAATGACGATGTGGTCCAAGACGGTAAACACACTAAGCCTAGAGGTACTGGTTTTCATGTGATGCTGCCGGAACACAGATATTGGTGTTTTGCAATAGGTTTTCTAACTTGAGGGTGTTAGCTAACCAAGCAGACATTATTTTAAAATGCCCTACCAACAAACTATGGTTTCCTCGCGATGTCTTCCTTCACAGAAAGCTCAGGCTGATTTTAGAGTTGCGTATATGGACTTGAACCCGTATTTATTGACGCGAAATCCGACCGCACTACCAACTAAGTCATCATCGCTTCCACTAGGCACAGTAGGCATATTCTTACAATACCCGGTCTAAGTAGCTGACACACATTCAAGTTTGAAAAAATGTCGTCGAACACCAATAGGTATATTCCGCTTGAGAACTAGTACATCTAGGCTTAGTGTATTTATGATCTTGGACAACATCGTCACTTAACATAATTTGAAATTGCGAAAGAGCTGAGTAGAGTATAGAGAAATAATTTTTTTTTTCATCCATCTGCTAATCTGGATTTGATGAACCTCTAGTAATATATACTTTTGACCCGAATTTTATAACTAACGAACTTTTTTGTGCGCCGTCCAAGTGAAATTTCAAAGTCGCAGTGAACCGCAGAATTTTAGAGTTTTGATTTTCAATATTAAAGCACGAATAGAAGTACTGAGAAAGAATAAGATAGAAATAATACGCACACTATATTGATCGTGGAAAAGTTATTTTCTCTTCTTTAGCTATTTTCATTTTCGAGGAAGCGTACGTGTATGACATTTTAGAAAGAAAATAGTCTTTTTTATCTGTTTCAGGAAAAAAAAAAAAAAAAATACTTCTGACACGTGTAGTCTATATACACGTTCCTTTTTTATTACAGTTATGAAAAGTGGCCATTTTGATTTTACGTAAAGAATTTACAATGACTAGCGTTACCTAATAATTAAAATTCGGTCATAACCTTTTTTTTAATTTAAATTCAAAACAGTATTAACCGTTCTCACAGAAATAAAACCTATAAGAGGTTTTTTTGGCAACAGATTTTCAAACTTGATGCCTGCTAACTTGCCAGGCGTGTATTAAAAAATCATACCACCAACAAATTTATTCGAACCGAACCGAACACGTCTATCTAGGGAGAATCCGACCACATTACTACAGAGGCATCATGGTTTCACTATTACCCTGTTTTCTGTATTTCAGGCGTAATAGCCACGTCCCACGTGTGGGGTTATCTGGCCGACACCCGTGGGAGAAGAAAGATGCTCTGCATATCCATGACAATAGGCTTTGTTTCGGGATCAGCGGCAGCACTGTCGCCTAATTGGATCGTCCTCAGCGTTCTTAAGTTTCTATCTTCTGCTGCGTGTGTATATTTTTAATTATTTAAGAATTTAATCTGTTACCGGTTCTTTCAAGATATCTCAAAACTCATTTTACTATGTAAGCTCATTACCCTGTTCACATAACAATTATTTTTCGTTGTGACTATTTGCAGCGAAAATGGCTATCATGATAACTAATTTTGACATTTTAAATTGCAAATGGCTACCTTATTACATTTTGTGTTATAGTTAGCTATTTGATTTATTTAAAATTAGTTTCATAATGTTAATAATACTATAAGATGTGGGTAAAATAGTAATGAATATGAATGTGGAAGGATGGAAAACTAGAGGAAGGCCAAAGAAAGTGTGGATGGAGTGTGTAAGAAATGATATGAAAGAAAAAGGAATGAATGAAGAGATGACGGCTGATAGGGACGTATGGAAGAAGAAAACATACTGCGCCGACCCCAAGTGAGTTGGGAAAAGGCAGGAGAATGATGAATGTTAATAATAGAATCTACATAAACAAAAATCAATATAAGTACGTATGTATGTCCTCTATGGACTCCTAAGCGATTCTGAGCATAATAAAAATTTGATGACTTGTTCTGCAGAAGTTGCAAAGGTTGCCAGCTAAAAAGAAATGTCTTAATAGCGTTGTAACGCATGTTGGCTTAATGTAGTATATTATAATAATAAAACATATTTATCAACCAAATGGCAACACATCTTTTGTAAAAGTTTTAATTTTGTACATTAATTTCTACGAACACTCGCCACGGTTTACAACGCCAAAAAGGAACAATTAAGTTGACATAAAAATTGTTTAATTGTACTTGTCACCCTCAAGTTAAAATTTCATTGTTGATGTAACTCTGTTTCAGGAACTTTCTTTGAGGTTAATTTCTGTTAAAGTCTATGGTATTTTCATCATCTTTCTTATATCAATTCGAGGTTACTATCTAATCATGTGGGAATTGGATAATAACCTATTAGTATTCTATAGCTAAATAAAATATAATGATTTACACACTTCGATTCACACAATTAATTCGAATTCACATCCATTGACGCAGTGTCAGTAATAAGCGGTTAATACTGGTATCGCTTATTTAAATAAGTCACATAATTTAATTTAGTCTGTGAAAACGTCTAACTTAACGTATTAATAATCAATCTGTAATAAAAAAAAAACTACATAATTTTAATATAACGCAAATATACTATGACATATTTTACATAATTATTATAACATTGAATAAAAGTCCGGTTCATCAAAATCGTAAATATCATCAACTTAAATTCTTGAAATAATCTATGTTTAATTTTAATTAAATCATCATTTATTAATAATTATGATGTCAATCAATAATATATCAAATAACTGATGAAACGATTGTATCAATTTAATTTAATTAGATTTAATGAAGTCTATTAATTGAGAAGCAGTAAATTAAATAGGTACAAAAATACATTATGGGTAGGTAATATTTTTCTACTTGACCTTTATCCTCTTTCTGTATTAAATAGTGTCAACATTTATGCCCAAAGAGATCTTTCATACGTTTACTCGTGCCTATTATTTACACGATTAAGCCATTCCTACAAGTATCCAATAATACATTAAATAATTATTTCTTAAAGATAATCAGTATGTATGTATAAATCGTTTCAAATGAGTGTGTTAAACAGCGCTAAGCTTATATACCTGGTGGTAGCTTTTGTAGTTTGTTTTCAACGTTCTCTTAATTCAAATGAAATATAGATGGCGCTGTTCCATGTTCTCTATAGAAGTTTATAAGTTTCGCACAGTAATCGATAGATGTCGCTGATCCATAACTTTAATTTTTACTATCACGGTGTCAAGATTCTCTCCGGCAGATAGACTACCTCAATTCGTTATATACTAATCATACTTACCTGGCGTAGGGGAAACCGTGATCAAGTAGGCGGTTCCCCCAGGGCGAGATTTATCCATTGCACTGCGGATAAGTTGACCCCTGCGATTATCCCTAATGCGGATAACTCGGGCGCGTAATTTTTGGTAGTGGGGACTGCGTACGCGCTGTCCCCCTTATAATACTTTCAGTTGCTTACATCAAAACAAGCCAAGGTTGACATAAAACAAAATAATACTATGACAACCTTAAGAATTATAATTAAGTTAATATAATTTATTAATTTTATATCAATCTTAATTTTTATAATTATTACACTGCATATATAAATTATTATACCCAGAGCTGCATAGTGCTTCTACTTATGAATAGTAAAGTGTAACAAGTTGATTATCGAATGTTATATAAAAAAACACGTAATTAACTTTTTTTACTATAAAACTATTTTTGAGACACTAAGGACTGATATTTTTGTTTGATGACAATAAAATATAGAATGACTTTTCTTAAAAAGTTAATTTTTAACTATCTGTGTGCACGCGGCTGCGCCCGCGTTTCCCAGCCTTTTAATTTTTTTTTACAGAATCCTAATTATATTCCCAAAAAAAAATGTTAGTACTAAGATAAGTTTAAAATATTTCTCATAAATTATAACACTTGTTCCGTAAAACTGTGTGCATTTAATCGCATTTTATTCAAATTTTTATGAGTTTCATTTCTTTTACGCGGAACCCTTTTACTTTCGAAAATTACAAACAACCGGAGTAACTTCAGCCATTTACCAAAAAAGTCCCGTCAAAATCGATGCATTCGTTCCGGAGATTAACCAATACAAACAGACAGAGAAAAAATTTAAAGATGGTATTTTTGGTATAGGTATCATATTTAGTTTAAAAAAAAAAAAATTACACTATTTATCTTATAGCTGTTTTGAGGGGTTGTTCATAATTAATTAATAGGGCGGGATCTATGCTTTGCTTACTTTTACTGACAAGGGGAGCAGGGTGGTAGAGAGTCAGAAATTTCTAAAATTCTGCTCGCGTAATACTTCAATGGGCTCTGATAATTAACCTATTTGCTACCGCGCGTTACGTAATTATTTACTTTTTTTTATTAATTGTTTTTAGTACAGTATACAGTTACTTTTAGTTATTTTACATTCTGTGTGTACTTAGTTTTATTTTCTTAGTATGTATTGTGTACAAATACATTTTATATCATTCTAATAGCATTTTTATTAATTTACAGTGTATCAGGAGCTTCTGCATTATCGCTAGCACTCCTTGCCGAGTGCACTCCCGCATCGAGGAGGAGCACCCTCATGCTGCTGACCACCAGCGCTCTGTTATCCTGTACAGGGATTATGGCTGGTACGTTAGCTTCATTATGTTCGATTCGTTCACAGTATTTTGTTATTTGTGCTCAAAACCGTACCAGACAAACATTACCCCCCAAAAATTAATAATCGCAACATTAAAGAAGTATGCTACGTTGATAAATATCGTACTACGTTTGCATCAAGACGCTTCAATATTTTTATTTTTTTTTTTTTTTTATTTATTTTTTTTTTTTTATTTTTTTTTTTTTTTTTTTTGTCCCCCGCCTATTTTCCTCTGGCATGACCAAAGACCTTTTTATTACATTATTTTATTGTGATCTTTTATTGTTTTTTGTAGCTTGTTCTTTTGCTTAATTTATTTTTTAAGTTATTTACAACAAAATAAACATGAATATATGTATTGTCAACCTAAATACGAGTATATCTATTTAGGAAGTGAAGAAAAAGTTGGCTTAGATGGTCAGGGATGGAGAAATGGTTTGAGCGACGCGTGGCAACACTGTGGCTGCGGCCGTGTTGAAAGCTATTCTCACACAATATTATTGTACTAAACGTGGTTGTGGAAATTTTCAGTATTTATCATTAAGAAGATATGCTAGCGATATTTATTCCATACAAACATAGTCCCCTGTTTCCTCCATGGATAATAGCATTATGGTAACTATTTTTATACCAAATAATATATATCCACTACCGCCATGCCCGTACGTTTTGATTGTTTCCATAAATTAGTTATTGTAGTTATTGTAGATTTTTACCGTCATTTTCAGACGTTCGTCAAACAAAATTGATGAATAAAATTTAAAAAAAAAGCAAAACGCACAGGAATAGCCAAAGTCTTTATTATTCTAAAACTGAAAGAAAAATAAAAATCGCTTCAGTTTTGGAGGAGGAAACAGGGTACTACGAAGTGGTGTTTTCGTCTATTTTGCATACGGTAAAATCAGCCCGAGCTGCAGTTGTCCATTTCGTGTTTTATATCTCTTTCTTTGCAGCGCAACGTGATATCAATAAATTTCCGAAATACCTACTTTTTTTAATTTGTTGCCGACCGCATGTCCTCATTGAAACTCATGAAATTTCGAATGAAGTCCGCTATATGAAACCATATCTATAATTATATGAAACGCGGGCGCAGCCGCGACCAGTTAGTGTAGGATAAAATTCCCTTATTAAACGTTCCTCCTTACTGATCAGATTTTAATTTTGTTTTCCATGGTCAGCATTATTTATGGTTTAAATTTTGATGAGACAATAAAAATTAGTCACTATTATTTCCGTTACGTCTGTCCCACGAGGCCATGGGTCAATGCTAGTGTGGTACGATACCGAGTCGAGGAATACGGTTTCCGAGGCCAGAATGTAGTTGAGATTTTGAAGAAGTAAAGATCGAGAAACTATTGCTTGTGGTAGAACCTGTTCGAGTTAGAAATACATCATCGAAAACTTAGATATGTGTACGAGCATTAGATAACTGAACTGACGGAATATGCGACAAGCTATTTTCCATTACAAAGTATATATAAGACACATAAAGAATCAACACACGCAAATTTGCAGAGATTAGAAAACAGAGATAACATTTTGTTGATAAGAAGAAGTAATTATTTATAAATTATTTATTCATGTTTAAAAACTACCTTATTCTATTTAGATAGAGATTTTAAAATAAGACAGAAATAAATTTATAACTTAGTCTCTTCATAAAATAATTATCAGTTAAGATTTAACAAACAAACGGATTTCGGTAAATTTCCAAAATTGAAATCTATCTTTGAAATATCTCTACATTTATTTCAGTAGGTACTCAGTCAGTATTTTTACAATAAAATTGCAAACAAACATTACGTAATAAGGTAATCTTTATAGAGTAATAACGCTAAGATCTATAGTTTTTTATACAAAAAAAACTCGTTTAATATCAAAGCCTAAATGTTTTATATATTTATATATATGCGTGTGTAAGGGACAGGGAATTAAGTAATCACCGGCGCGTAACACATGACGAACTTGAAATTGCTTCAATCCGCTTGCGACTACTGCCGTTCTGAATGTTTTAATTCTAAGGTTTTAATTAAAAGACACGTGCGCCTAATCGTTTCACGACCATTGTATAAATTGATTATACTAATTTTTAATTATATCACACATCATACCAGCCAGTTTCGATAAAAAAAAAACATTAAATGTAACGTTAGCATAACAAGCCTGTTTTTTTTTATTTCAGTTTTATCCATACCAATACTACCAATGAAGTTTTCTTACTACATACCGATTCTGAATATCCATTTCAACTCGTGGCGCCTCCTGAACCTCGTGTTCAGCTTTCCGTGCCTTCTCAACGCTATTGGAGTAACTTGCTCTTACGAAAGTCCAAAATATCTTCTCAGCGTCGGCGAAGACGAGAAAGCGTTGGAGATCTTGCAGGGAATCTTTGCTATTAACAGTGGAAAGGATCCGAATTTATATCAAGTAAGTTAATAACGAGCATAAAGAGGACATGCGGTCGGAAAAAGTAGGTATTTTAGAAATCTATTGCTATCGCGTTGCGCCCCAAACAAAGAATTATAAAACACGAAAAGGGCAACTTTAGCTCGGGCTCATTGTACCGTATGCAAAATAGACGAAAAACATCACTTCGTAGTACCCCGTTTCCTCCTCCAAAACTGAACCGATTTTTAATTTTCTTTCAGTTTTAGAATAATAAAGACTTTGGCTATGCCTGAACGTTTTGCCTTTTTTTTATTAATTTTATTCATCAAATTTGTTTGAGGAACGTCTGGTAAAATGACGGTAAAAATCGAGCATTTTATTTTCATTTTAAAGGCTCCTAGTTTCTACAATAAGTAATTTATGGATAAAATCAAAACGATCGGGCATAGCGGTGGTGGATATATAATTATTATTTGATATAAAAATATTTACCATAATAATGATCCAGGGAGGAAACGGGGACTACGTTTGTAAGGAATAAAAGCCGCTAGGATATTCTCTTAATAATAAACATCGGTAACTCAGAAATTTAAGTAATTAAAACAAAGCGTCAAAGACAACGCCGACTTCGTGGTAATTAGTCATGACGTATTAGTGATGTGATATAGGTCTGCAATTGATCAAATACAATAATGTTAACAGTTAATATCCCAGTAAAATATACATTTACCTATATAATTTTTTTGGATTATTTAAACCTATATTTACATATTATATAATTTCATAAGTACATATGAACTTAGCCCTTCCGGTCAATAGCGTTAGCTAGTTAGGAATAAACACTTGAGGTTTGAATCAAACTATGTTGAGGTTCGATAGATGGCGTTGTTGTCGTGATTATAATATTCCGTATTTATTAATCAAATTTACTAATATTCACAATATATATTGCTTAAGTAAATAAAAATCATTCAATCGAAAGCTTTGTAATAATTATTATCATTATTTAAAGTCAAGTAATATAATTTACATTACACGAACTCATCGCGCCATCTATCGTAAGGGGCAGTACAACGTTTTGTAGTAATAAAGATGGTTTCCGGGTGCGCCCAGATACGTGAGCAATCATGTGATCACCCGCGACTTACGAATAGAAAGCCTGGACGAATTCGTAACCAGACTGACCACCAACATGTTCAGAAAGGCGGATAAGTCAGCGCACGTCCATCTCCAAAACATTGCGCCGCTTCATGCTAGGCCTCCTGATGAAATAGACGCTGCAACAGGTGAACGTTGCCCCCGAAGAAAGCCCCAAGCACGTGACCTCATCCGGGATCCCTCACCTAGCTGAGTAGATGAGACTCGCGGCCACGCATAGTCAAACATCATCTGAATCCAGACCCAAGCTCAGATGAATACCCACGAGAAAGCATCAAGTGCATCTCTACAAAATGACCTGTTTGCTGAGTCAAACAGAGTAGAAGCCACCGCCATAGGGCAATGCCCTGAAGCGGTTACCCCGCTCGTAAAAAGAGCGAGATGAATAGTTAGTTAAAGATGGTTTCCTTTTGTAGGTCAATTCAGTGGTTTTAGACGAAGAAAACGCTGACACCTCATCGAAAGGCTTCTTCAAGACTATCGCAGCGCAAACAGTGCCAATGTTCAAGCCGCCATTGTTGAAGAGTAGTATTCTGTTGGGAGTTATGTTTGTCATTGTTTTCATTTGGTAAGTAATAGGAATTTTGAATTTGAATTTTGAATTTTTTATCTCATCTAAAAACAGACCATAAATATGGCTGAAAATAAAATAAAATAAAATAATCAATAACAAAAACTTAAAAGCATTTTTTTTTGCTATACAGAGAACGTACTATAATGCAATATAATGACCATTACTGTACTTTGTACAAATTCTTTCCTAACACTCATTTTGCATGAAAGAATATCCTTTTCTCTATCACCACCACCACCACACACCACAATTTTAAAAGCTTATGAAGTATGTTTTTCTCTACAAGTATTTTATTTAATTAAACGATTTATTTAATCCATTCAATCGAGAGACGTCCACTGCTAGACATAGGTATCTTCCATAAATCTCCACGACGACCGGTCTTGCGCCACCCGCATACAGTGGATTCCCAAGACCTTCACCAGGTCGTCGATCCACCTTGTTAATAAATTAAACAATAGTTCAATACCCCATTTACAATAGTTATACCATCGGCTCTGCTTGCATTTAATAGTGTGCACTCATTGAATTACCTGTCTAAAAATATACTATTAATTTATTCATATTTATTACATGTAGCTCCTTCAATTGCGACTGGAGTAACTGTGTAATTGTTTACTTCTTTGTACTTCTCAGTATAAACTCATTCCTCGTCTGGCTACCGTTCATGGTGGACGCCTTCATGTCTTCAGTTGAAAAGGGATACACTAACGTGACTATCTGCCAAATGATAAGGATAGCGAGAAATGAAACCAACGTTGAAAAGGTACTATTTATTGTTTTTATTTTCTATTCCTTTAGAATACAAAAATTGCACGCAAACTTTCTTACAAATTAATTAGAAAAGGGATGTCCAAATCTATCAGAACTTAAACCTAATTGTTTTTGTCCTATCCTAGAATTGAAAACTTACTGATACAGTGACGTATTTTAAAATTCACACGTCTCTACTTAACTTAGTTAAAATCTTATTTACGAACCGTTTAATTATTCCCACTTTGCAATACTGTTCATTAAAACCCTTAATGACACACATACATTTATATTACCCATATGAACTTTCAGAACAACGATTGTACTATGAACCGGATCGCAATGACCATGGTGTTCGGAATCTGCACAATGTTGGCTGTCCTCAACGTGGTCGCGAGCGGAGTCATCAACTTTATTGGCAAACGACGGTTATTCATCGGCATTCAGGTAAATCATTTTATTACGGTTGTTCGAGTTAGTCACGGCTGTAATCAAACGAATCGCGCCGGGCCCTTGTCTAAACGATTCGGGGTCGTGATTAACCCTGGCCTACCTGCGATTCGCAGTAGACCAAAATAAGGTCTTATAAATCGACACTTACCTCTCGAGTAACGCCGGTGTCCTGCTTCACCTTCCGTAGCCCGTGTGTAGTAACCAGTGTATAGTGTGAACTGAGTAATAGCTAGGAAGGCTTAACAATCAAGAAACAATCAATTTAACGTTTAACGCTAATCACAAACAACTTTCACCTATATCAACGTGTATGCTCGCGTCAAGTTATTACCAAACTGAACCCTGCGACAATTCTCGCGGGTACTACGATAGAATTCAAGTGCCCCTTTTTTCACTTATGATCAATAATTAACAACGGTATTTAAATAGTTTCTAATTTATAAAAAAAGCAACTGCTTAAATGAATAATGTTTTTAAATGTAATAGGTGATTAAACCGAAAGAGTTCATTGTTGGGCATGTTCAGCCTTATTACCAAATTGCCATAAACACCACGCTTGGCAGTCGGGTTGGCGATCGCAGTAGGTGTTTGTGGTTCCCAAAGGATGCTGCTGCCCATCCCCTAGTTTATATACCTTAGTCGCCTTTTACGACACCCACGGGAAGATATGAGGTGGTATTATTCTTACACGTATACTTAAAAACTCATTTATTTTGTTAATTAAATTTAAAGTGTTTAAAGTTTCTAGAAGGTCTGTCTCACGTCTGTCTGGATTCACAGAAAAACTGTATTAGTATTGTTAAATTTACCTTCTCTATGATAAAATAGAAATACCTTATTTTTGATCCTTTTTTTATTTTGTTGTGAGTGTCCAATTCTATTTTTGGTTTGTTCTTAACGAGTCATTAAATATAATCAATCGATATACACTTCATAACTATTCATTTATTTAGGTGACGTATTTCAAGAAACAATTCTAGCGGCCCATTTAATTCTTATATCCTCTTAATTTGTTCTAGAATGTAACAAAATATATATATCAGTATCTGCCCAGAGAATATGTCTACAATCCAGATTATCATCTCGACCTAACTAACGGATAGACGGAAACAACATTAACCACTTTTATAATTAACAAGAACAATGCCAATGTGTTTTTGTGTCTCACTAGTTTCTAACTTGGCCAGAGAATTCATGATTTATTAAAATAATAATGTTCCTCGAATTACAAGACTACTAAGATGTCTGGAATTAACCCACATCTCTGTGCTTCCGCTAACATTCTTAAGACTATGATTTGTATAGTTTTTTTTTTATATGACACAAAAAAAATCTATATTATATTTATAAAAAAAAAAGAACCAGATCGAGTTTCTTGCCTGCGCTCTTCTCGACAGAGTTAATTTCCGAACCGGTGGTAGTGTTTCAAACGTTCATAAGCGCCTTCTTAGGGCCTAAATTGAATAAATAAATTTTGATTTTGATTTTTTTTTAAGTGACTTATAGATAAAGGAAGAATGTTATGGAAGGATAATAATAGGACTTTTGCTTTACGTTAGGTATCTCTCTAATACTGGTAAATCTTAAAATGTATTTATGAATAAAATACCCTATTATATTGATCAATTTTCTTTTTTTGTGTGCAGATGATGTCAGGTCTTGCCGGAATCATGATTAACGTCAGCTTGATCTGGCCTCTGAGTGCCGTGTTGTTCATAATGCTTCTCACTGATGTCATCAATTTTGGCTTCCTCTCCGCTTTCACCGTTGATATCTTTCCGACTTTCGTTAGGTTTGTATATTTTTAACTTATTTATTGTAAAATTAAAAAAAATCATTGATAATACCACAGTTTATGAGTAGCAACTTAGGAAAAATAGGATAAAATCGGTTTATACACAGATATATACAGATTTGTATGTTTAAATAGATTCAAAATTCAATCAACTATGATACAAATATGGCAATGTTAACTTGTTTGGATATTGCGCTTAGTGACGTAAATTTCATTGAACTGTGTTAAGGGATATTAAATCTAATGGCCGCCTGGCTAGTTACCACATATGAAATAAAAATTTGTTGCCAAGACCCTACAGATGAATTCAGCATCCGCTGTTAGTAAATTTCCATTTTTAAATATATCGTGACTTCATAGTGTCTTTTTTTATTATTTTCAATTGAAACAACTTTAGTAGCCGATTTTTCGAGTACTAATTTAAAATTACACAATGCATGTAGGTATGTTGAACTGTTCAAAACATTATCGAGAACGGAATGAGCAAAACAATTGACGAGATGACGAATTAAATAACACTACTGGCAACAGACTATTTTTAATAACTTGTGGGCATTCCCATCGTGTGGGTGCACATGGAGATATTTCTGAAGTGCCTTTTAATAAATGATAACACTCATGTTTTCAAATAAATAATAGGTATATTAGATGTTTTTACACTAAGCGAGGCTTCCAGAAAAATAACCAAACTCGATTATTTAATTATGTTTAATAGGTAATGTTTCCTTGATTATTAAAGGTATTGATTGGCTATTGATGGTGATAATATTTTAACGTTCATAGTTGCCTTATCAGGACCATAAATGAATAAATTAGATTTGAATTAGAATATTCGAAAAATTCATAATATTCAAACAGTAAACTGAAATGAATATTACAAGACCCTATTGCAACGGACATGAATTCCCTTGCACCCTGCAAATAATCAAGATTTAAGTCAAATACTTCAACAGAAAAAAAAATATGAAATCACTAATAGAATCTATGGATGATGATAGAACAGAACCATCATACACTTAAAGATAATCATCGCGGTATTTTATTGAGAAAAGTTATCAAATTCCATATTTTTTCAGACTTATAATATATTTTTGATATAGTTAATATCCGCATAATGTTTATTTTTGCAGAGCGAAAGCCGTCTGCATGATGATCATGTTCGGACGCGGTAGCACGTTTCTCGGTATAAATGTGTTGAAAAATTTAATCGAAAACGATTGTGAAACGGCTTTCTATATCTTTGGAGGAGTTACCATTGGTGAGTCATATTAATTGTAATTTATTTTCTTTGCTCAGAAAGACATGAGTTAGATTATTTTGAGTTACGTTAAAAACTAAAATTTATAAATTATAAGTAATTTAATTTTATGCTATAAAAGAGATATGACGTCACACTTTACGTTTTCATACAATTTCAATACTAACGTTCTAGAAGAGAGATAGATAGATCAACAACAAAATCTTTAAACGCGTCTATCTCAGAATTTTATTAGGTGAATGTAATCGTTTTACCAGTAGTTATAACCAATGCTCGTATTCAGCGGCGTGGCTAGCATGGGAGGCACCCGATGTGTATATAGTGGTGTTAACCGAAGAATCAAAACTCAACCCAAGCAAGCGCAAACTCAGGAGTTTTTGTCTGTCAGGATCTTAGTCTGTCATGTTATTTGCATTTATTTTCTTTAATCTTGGTGCCGTTTGTGTGATATAGTTCGGTTACTGTTTACAAGTTAAGTTTATTACGGAAAATAACGCGTAACATTAATTCTGAGGTGTCGACAAAACTCCACGGAAAGGTATTGCAGGATGGGCCACCGTTTGGCTTTGGAGCTTGGTAACGCTGATAACAAAATTGAAAATAAATCTTACCTACATGACACTGGCACATATTGTTTTTACACAAATTACCATTATGTAAGATGAAGAAGAAAAAGCCCTTACCTCCCCCCTCTAGCACAGTAAATATTTTTTTTAATTATTGAAACATAACACTTCTGTGCAAGTGGCATTTGTGCAATGTACCAGATTATTGCGAATTTTTGTAAATGGCAGTACTAATGTGTGGTTAAGGAGCATATATTGTGCTTTTTCGGTTTCACGATCGGGTATAACCCACAAACGGGCTTTTATTTGTAACTAATAATAGTAACTCTAAGAGCGATTGTTTCATACAAAAACTCGCTTGACATTGAAGCCAAAAATTATCTATGTTTATGTGAAAGCAACATGGAGTTGTGTAATCATTGGCACGTAACAAAAGGCCAATTCGAAATTGTTTCTCTCAGTCAGCGACTACTGCCGTTCTGTGTATTTTCATTCTTATGTCTATGATAATAAAAATGTGTTTTTGTATCTCTTTCAGCCGGCGGGTTTCTGGCTTTTCTTCTACCGCCTGATGAGAAGCGGAAAGAGAAAACGAAAATATAGACATAGTAATAGTTGTAAAAATGTTTTATTACAAAGGAAATATAAAAAAGTAAAAATTTTCTATAAGGCATTGAGTGAATCGTTGTACGATATATATAATTAAAATTGTCACCTAATTTCAGTTCTAAATTCCGAGACTATGAATAAAACTATGTTAGTTATTAAAATCTATGTTTTAAAATAACTAATTAGAGACTGGCGGTCTTATTACAAAAACAAAAATAAGCTGGCGTTAACACACACGCTTTATACTAAACAGTGTCTAAAATTAAAATTTTATAAATATAAATTCTAAATAACCCTAAAACACTCTTTTGTAATTGAACTTTTTTAAACCACTTTTGTAATAACACCGCAAGAGTTTGCAGTGTGTAAAAAATAATCATATTATTACAATTAAAAAGTCGCACGATAAAATAATTCTCTTGCTACGTTATTTATTGTCTATGGCGTTTAAAACGAAAGTGGAACAAGAAATGAATGTATTTCAAAAGCCAGTTTTAATGTTTTAAAAAAGCAAAATTTTGGATTATAATTGTAATCCCGATAATATTGAACAATACGAAAGAATAATCGATTCTTCATGACATAACCTAGGCGCTTTCAGTTTACGTTATGTCACATCACTAAAATTAAACATTTGCCATATTTAGTAGGTATAATAGTATATATGAATTTTGACGTGATCGAACGGGCGTCATAGGAAAATTATTAAACCGAGTTCATACGCATAACCCGAGAATGGATCTAGGCTATCTAATATAGGAATTAATAATTTTAAGTAAACGAACTTACGAGAGCTTGAAATAATGCCACCGCTTAAATATAATAGCTAGTGTGGTGTAAAATATACACATATTGGCGTCTAGTGAGACTAAACTGGCTGTCACACTGACTCGCTGTCGACGTCCGTTGTGTTTCGACGTGGGCATATGTATATATCTATTTTACTACACGTGTGTGTGTCTGTGATTCTGTGTACTACTTCTTTGTGATTTGATACTTCACATTTTACCAGATGTTCCGTGACAAACAACTTTATTTTTTACCAATTATATTAGAAAAATAATATATCCGCGGGAGGCTCGAATATTCTCAGAATACTTTTATGCTATAGATAAAATTTTGATTCAAGATATTTTTTATCCGTCTAATTTAGACATATATATAAAGCCATGGGATTATAATACATATAAATACATTATCCTCAAAGAGATTAAACTTTATTGTCGTGTTTTATTAATGAAATTGTTGAATGAATCTAATCTTAAATTTACGGAATAAAAAAATCGGAAATATATTCTTTCACTTGATTTAGATGAATGATATTTTGCGTCCGAGAGCTGACAGATTGTTTATGATTTTTACATGTTTATTAAGTTATAAGAATAAAAAAAATAATCAACTGAAAAGTAGGTGTCAAAAACTTCATAAATATACAAAACTCACAAATTTAAGGCTTAGAACTAAAATAAAAACGCAAACGTAACTTATTTAATTTGGTCATCATAATCTTCTTTCGAGCGGATCGCGTCAGTTTGTATTAACTCCGATACAGACCCCCGAAAAAACTCATTTGGTGACCCCTGTTGTAAACTGTACGAACATTGTCTTGTGGTTCTTCGAATGATCTGATGTCTTTAATAATATTAAAACTTCGTAAAAATTTGTTTGTGTTTTATTATCACAACATATAGAAATTCACAGACGCAGGCAGACTAATGTTTATACCGGTCGTTTGCAGCGGATGATTATTGGTACTCAAACGGGAAATGGTAACTATAGCACAAGGGCTACCAGTTTTTTATTTACATATATATAAACCATAAGAAGTAATACTTTTGTTTGTTATTACCATCAAGTTTTTATTTTCATGTTACACCAATGCTTTATCCTTGTTTCTTACATTATATAAAAACCCATTAATTGGGATATAACTCGAGGGACACTAATCTAATTTACATGATTTTTTTCTTTCAAAACGTAGATATATATGGCTACATTTTAGTGTATTATTTTAATGGACATTAAATAATACATAGGAAAGTGATGAAGATTATAGTTAATGAAGTCGGCACAAAATTGTCCACCTTGGTATACCTTGGATTATTTTAATTTAACCCCTTGATCACTAACCTGGCGTTTACGCCTGCTTTCCATTGTTTTTCTATTGTCTCATTTTTATAGGTAATCGACACATTAACCAACCAATATATAATAGATTTACTATAGTTAATAATTATACAAATCATAAATTTCCAAACGGGGAATGTCAAACGGACAGAGTCACAGACAAAGCTAGTTCTATTTAAGTATTTCTGTACATTTAATACGGTGACAATTTATTAAGTAATTATCTATACTATTTTTTACACTGAAAAAATTCAGCGCTTTGACGACAATCGCACCTGATGTTAAGTGACGATGTGCTTCTGGTAAGCAGAGTAAGCCACGCTGCCGGAATCTCAGGCGGCGACCCAAGACGTGTCTCGTTCCCCAACTGGGGAGGCTCTTGACGTCGCCGCCAGCGCGATACAGTAACACTGCCCATGCATTGAGCAATTACACGCACAACACTCCATACACACTCATGCATAACATGCAAGGTACATAGGTCCTGTAAGGAACCTTTTTTTTTTTATATATTAATATAAAAAATGTAGGGATAGCTAGGACACAACTCGCGAGTGAGTCTTAAGTACTCAGGTGACGGCCAAGCCGAGGTTCGTACCACTTTGGTAGCCCTTGAGCTAGTCACCTTTTTTGCGGCTTAGTGCCTTCAGCACTCGCCCCCAAAGTTCGGTGAAGCTGTAAAGGCCCTCCCGGTCAACAGTATTAGCTAGGTCAAAAAAAAAAAAAAAAAAAACTGCCGGAATACAGGTGTATTAATTATTAGAATTATTAGAAAATGCTATGTTTTCCTTCAAGGTTATAGAGGTAGGTTTGAATGAACAAACGTCCAAAGACGCGGAATCTGTGACATCGTCTCTTTAAAAATTGTCACTCGAAATTCTGCTGAAGTCGGACGCAAATCTTTATCTTAGTATTCTCCATCGACATCTTCACGTCATCGAAAGTGCATCAGATTCATTGTGGGCAGACATCGGCACCAGCATTTGACGTCATCACATGAGATAGATACATCTATTGTCATTTCCGTATCTAGCAGTAATTTCTAACTCTGTATAACCAGTTAAATACCTACTTTAATGCTTTAAATAAAAATTAATCTTGCGGATTTTTCGTATTCTTCTCCTTTCGGCGATTTGTTCATCTGATGGTAACAGAAACCCGATTAAACCGCCGACTGTAAATTAATAAATGAATATAATAATAACATACAATGTCTTTTATTTAATTTAACAGTTGTTTACTTTGCAAATAACATTTGAAAATCAAATTATCGCAATTACGCAATATTAACAAAATGAAAACAACCAGACTACCTATATATTCCGAAGCTCATATGTTTTAGACCCTAGTAACTAAAATCCTACTTTGATTAGCTGCCTATTTGGTCTGGGAGTAGGAACTGATTTCCCATTAGTTCTATTTTTCAATAGGAGCCGTACAAGTACTTGCGATTATATAATTATAGCATGGGATAGCAATTAATTTATACATTTAATAAATGTAAACCAACGTGTTTGAGGTTATTAATTTTTTTATGAACGCAAATGTTCATATAAATAGATTAAAGATTAGAGGCTTTTACATTTACAAACTAATTCCACTCGAGGACTACAATTACTATTCATAATATTAACTAGCGCTGTGCCCGCGGCTCCGTCCGAATTAAATATATTCTTCAGTGCGTAATATGGTTTTTTTTTTAAATAATCATTGTAAAATAATGTTTTGATAATGCTGTCCATTGAACCGTGTTTTGTTCACGATGTCATGAGTTTTTTTTTTTTTTTTGTTTTACACGGAACAGAATTAACCTAAACTTTTTGTAGGTACTGACCATTGAAACGGTTTTTTTTTTATTTCGATGGTTTTTTATTCATTTATTTATATTGGTATAAATTAATTCAATTTGCGAACCAATTCTGCCTAAAACATTTTCTTATATCGGCTTGGTTAACTACCGTGCTAAATTGTTAGTAGGTAGGTACATATATTAGTAGTCAATTTTTTTTTACTTTTTTTTTTTCTTAAACAAGTCTTCGACTTTGTGGTCAAGATTAAAATCAAATATAAATCCGTAGATTATTAAAATAAAACTGGTAAATGTATAATTACCTATAGTAACACTACCGAATATGTAGAAAGCAGCCTCACAGTTATTCTCCAGTAAATTCTTTAAGAGATTTATTCCCAAAACAGCACTACCCCGTCCCACCATTAGTGTTAAACATACCGCCATTGCTCTGAAATCAATAATACATATGTACATATGTATATTAAAAAAATATTATTAACAAATTAAGCAGGCTTAATTTTCGAAATTAACTTTCGAAAAATATTATGTATCACCTAAGTTTTATAATTGTTAATTGCAATTATTAACATAACCTAACATTTGTCTGGCTTTTATACCTATTAGCGCTCCGAGCAATAATTATGCACTTTCATTTAGATTATTCATAATCAAAATATACGATAAGTTTATGCATATTTGTAAAAATTTAGACAAGCTAGATCTAGTGAATGATCGTCATAATTTTAATGTTAGAAGTAAAGACAAGATGGCCGTCCCACGCTTTAGGTTAAGTAAGTGTAATACAAGCTTTATAGGTAATAGTAATCGGTTTTACAATAACATCCCAAGTAACATTACCGATTTACCTGACAATAAGTTCAAGTATTATGTCAAGCAAGTTTTAATCTCAAAAGGTTATAACAGGGTGGATCATTACGTGAACGATAGTGATGTCTGGAATTGACCCACATCTCTGTGCGTCCACTAACATTATTAAGACTATGACTTGTATAGTTTTTTGTACGAAAAAAAAAATGATATGTTGTATATTTATTAAAAAAAAGAACCAGATCGAGTTTCTTGCTTCGCTCTTCTCGGCTGGGTTGTTTTCCGAACCGGTGGTAGTGTTTTAGACGTTTTTGATTTTGATTTTTTGACGATAGGCAGCACTTAGGGCTCGGAATGGAGTACTACATTCCTTCGTCCGAAATAGGGCTCGGAATGGAGTACTACATTCCTTCGTCCGAAATCGTCGGTAATCGCCGCGGACGCTCTTGGTTCAACCACGAATGCGCGGACGCTTTCAGTCGGAAGCAGATTGAGTATCGTGCTTGGATCAAGGGTCGCGCGAATGAAGATCCTGATCTCCACTCCCTTAAGGCAACCTACAATAAGGCCACTAGGTCCTGCAAGAAGGTTTACATAAGAGCAGATGCTCAGCGCGTTGCACGGATTGGCCTGAAATTGGTCCGCCAGCCAACTAATAGTCGTGCCTATTGGGGCCTGGTAAAGGCCGTCCAAGCAAATTTCTGCCATACATCTTTGCCCCCGCTACGATATCCAGACGGATCACTGGCCCACGAACCGCAGGAGAAAGCCACCTTGTTGGCCAACATCTTCGCGGATAATTCCCGACTCGACGACAGTAACGCGCAACCGCCCACAACACCCAACAGCGGTACTTTGATGCCTGAAGTCCGCATCAGGCAAAGAGACGTGCGCCGTGAGTTGTTGTCACTCGATGTTCGGAAGGCCAGTGGGCCGGACGGTATCCCACCAGTTGTGCTTAAAAAGTGTGCAGCCGAGTTGTGCCCGGTATTGACACACCTTTTCTACCAATCCTACATCTCTGGTGACGTGCCCCGCGTTTGGAGAGAGGCCAACGTGCAGCCGATTCCTAAAAAAGGAGATCGTTCTGTCCCCAATAACTACCGCCCGATCGCTGTAACCTCAGTGTTGTGTAAAGTTATGGAACGTATATTAAATGCCCAACTTATGCGCCACCTAGAAGATCACCCCCCCTTATCCATGATCGTCAATACGGCTTTCGACCGAATCGGTCAACGGGGGATCTTCTAGCGTATATACTGCACCGCTGGGGGGAAGCAATTGACAACCATGGCGAGGCTCTGGCTATTGGTTTAGATATAGCCAAGGCTTTTGACAGGGTCTGGCACCGAGGTCTTCTCTCCAAACTCCCAGCTTTCGGACTTCCCAACAACCTGTGCCGATGGATCTCCAGCTTTCTGCATGAGCGCAGATTTCGTGTCCTTGTTGACGGGCATAATTCGCAGCTCATGTCTGTAAACGCTGGAGTACCACAAGGCTCTGTTTTGTCACCCACGTTGTTTCTTCTGCACATCAATGATGTACTTCCCCTGGGGCACATTCATTGTTATGCAGATGATAGCACGGTTCATGGGTGCTACGTCAGTAAGCCTGGCAGTGGAAGGGAAGGGGAGACACAGAAAAGAGACGGAAGGAACTTGTAATTGAACTTAACCAAGTCTTGACCCGCATATCCACTTGGGGAGCAAGTAACTTGGTTGAGTTCAATGCCAAGAAAACGCAGGTATGTGCCTTTACCCAAAAAAAAATCCCCCTTTTCACCCAACCCTACTCTTCAGAACACTCAGCTTGCAATGCGTGACAGACTAAATATCCTGGGAGTGGATATTCGGAGCGACCCTAAACCTCAAGGACCACATCGAACATGTCATCTCCACAACATCTCGGAGACTCGGAATCCTAAACAGAGTGCGACGGTTTTTTCAGCCCGAGCAGCTGTACCTTCTTTATAAGGCCCAGGTTCGCCCGTGCATGGAATACTGCTCGCACCTCTGGGATGGATCCGCTAAATATCTTATCGATGCCTTAGACAGGTTGCAGAGGCGTGCTGTCCGCATAGTAAATGATGCAGGTGTCACCAATCCCATAGAACCGCTTCAATTACGCAGGGACATAGCCTCTCTAAGCATTTTCTACCGCCTGTATCATGGCGAGTGTTCTGAAGAGCTCTTTGATCTGATCCCCTCCTCTCCTTTCCATAACAGAACCACGCGGGCAGGACTTCGGTGTCACGGTTTCACGGTGACACCCATAACCTCAAGAACCAAAAAGTTTGCTGACTCATACTTTTGTCGCACTGTGAGGTTATGGAACCGTCTTCCTGTCAGCGTGTTCCCTCCTTCATATGATATTGGGTCCTTCAAAAGAGGCGTGAAGAGGTATTTAAGCAGGCCAGCATGACAGCGGTGACTGGCAGTGAACTCTGTTCAGTGTCAGTCATCGCTGTTTTGGATTGCACTGTGCTTACCATCAGGTTCAGTGCAGTCACTGTGCTGTCCATTATAAAAAAAAAAAAAAAAAAAAAAAAAAAAAAAAAACTTAAAATACCATCTTATATTTAACATTTTGTAGCATGTTAACAGCTGACGTCATAGAATTGGTAACGCGTATCTATATTCCCTGAGAATCACTTAAAGCCACTAAACATGTTCACACTTCAACAATTACCTGAAAGGTATATATTGCTATTTACTGTAATACTGTCTTAAAATACTATTTAAATAACATATTTGTTTCATTAAATTTAATTGTATAAATTCGTTAAATCAACTTGAGTAAATATTACGATAATGTAGTGTTATAATATGAAAAATATTATGTTCATGAAATCGATTTTCATCGGTCGGTATATATCCCAAACAACATTTAAATTACACATACAGAGAGCATTGTTTAAAAAACAAACAGGAATTACCGAACTTTGGAGACCTTCGTAATCACATGCAATTTATGTTGTCTACTAGAGGATTGTTCACTCTCTTTATTGTTATGTATGTTTTTTTTTTTAAAAATTATATAGATTACTTTTTCATATATTTATAATTTATATATGATATCTATTATTGGTACTCCACTATTGTGACAATTAGAGTAATTTACGGGCCAAGCGGATGCATAAAAATTGAGTTATTCAAGCATGTATCGAGGCTGGGGCAGGCCGAAAATCAGCGCTACGTTGTGGTAATGTCGCTTAGCAACGGCTGAGCTTGTCCCATTGTCGAAATTATTATATAACACTATGTTTATTTTTAAGCTTATGTAATATGTTTTGACAATAAATATCTTTTTTTTATTTACAAGAAAAATGATGCCGGTAACCAACCAAGATGAGGTCCATACAGTTTTGGTGCATTGGAGTTAGTGCGACAAGTCCCTTAGGCCCACCTAAATATTATTTAACTAATCTTCGGTGCTCCAACAAATTGGCGGTCATTTGTTAAAGCGTTCTTGAGTTACGTACGAGTGAGTACGACTGTCTCGGTGGTCCAGTTGTATTACAGAACGACTGCCGTTCTGAGGTCTCGGGTTCGATCACCGAGTCGAGTCAAGTGATATTGGGTTTTTCTACTCAGTATCAACACGGCGTCTGAAATTTTTTGCCCGATATGGCGACAGGCTCGCCCCCTGTCACATCTGGGACGAAACTAAACTCGGCGAAATGTAGGTGGTGTAGTTCGCTATATAATCTCTGCCTAACCCTTCGGGATTAACAGGCGTGCCCTTATGTTATGTTACAAGGAAGTCGTTGTGCGATCTAAGAATTCACGGTAAGTGTCATTATTTTCAGTACACTACACTTGAGCACAATAACCATTGTATAAAACTAACTACAAACTCGTAAACATATCATAACATAAGCTCAAGCCTGTTATTCCTGAAGGGTTTTAGGCATTAGCGAACCACACCACCCACATTCCGTCCTAGATGTGACAGGGGGCGAACCTGTCGCCATATCGGGCATTTGTTCCAGACTCCGGGATGATACTGAGTAGAAAACCCAATATGTCTTGCCCCACCTCGGGGATCGAACCCGAGACCTCAGAACGACAGTCGTACCGTAATACAACTGCGCCACCGAGGCAGTCATACAAACTCATAAAACACTGCCAAAATTACATAACATAGAATCATATACTGCATGAATGAAGAACATGACAGACCATAATCACGTCGTGAACTAGGAGGTAGTGACCATTTTCCGGTCGTATGCCCCAAACGATCTCCACAAAACCAGGGTCAAATTGTCAAGGACTCACAGTTCAACAGTTCTAGTCCCTTCGAAATAGTAATAATTATAATAATGTCCATTAACTTACTTAACATGCGTGGGGAAAATATCGACGCTGTAAGTTGTAAGTACTCCAAAATTGATTACGCTGATGAGAAATACAACGAATAGGATCGCGCTGAGAATCCAAACTGAGTTCATATTGATAATAATTGCCGATATACCGGATGTTATCTGGAAATTATAGCGGATTATTATAATTAATAATCAAAAAAGCATCATTTGTAGCAATTCCTGAGGTGACTGCATTGCCTTTGTAAGCAAAATCTTTGTCATAAATAGTATAAGAGCAGCCGCGAATTTAATCTTTGTCTAGACACAATAGAGGTTTTTCTGTAACTCGTATCCAGTCGTCTCTTAATCACGTTGTACTTTATGGAACAAAGTATCAGAAAAAAGTGTAAAATATCAATTTTAAATATCTATAACTGTAAACTAATTTAATTTTTTTTTGGAAATACCATAATAGGCATCACCAAGGAGTCAAGGTTACGCAACGTTTTTTGGTTTTGAAACTCTGTATCGTTATTAGAACTCCTAACGCATCAAAACTTTAAAATTTAGATCCCGGCTAATTAGCAGTATCGAGACACCAACTTTTTGGTGGTCATGCACGATACTGTCGATTCAAAACACAACCGTTTGAATAATCAACTGCGACACACGTCCATTAAATATCGTTCCGAACATTCATAATCAATTAAATGTGTGTGTATTGATCATCGTCATCATCATCATCGTGCATTTATTCATCGCATCAAAATCATCATATTGGAAGTTCCACGGCCAGTCTGATCAAGGTACGTGCATTATATCTTTGTACTGATTAGCTGGATCTAAACTGATCAAAGTCTCGTTATGGCCGTTCGTTATCTCCCCAGAGTAGCAGAAAGCCACCACTGCTATTTCGGCGATGCGTATGCTACAAACTCTATTTTTGTACTAACAGAAAACAAAGATATTTCTCATAAATTCAAACACTTACTTGTAAGTAACAATTTAGAAACAAAACTAAAATGTTACAAGTCTTAGAACATAAACACTGTTGAAAATTTGATAAAAAAGAGACAAAATGAAAACGATTTTTAATACCAAATAAAATAGAATTAAAGAACGAATGAAATTTAATGAATGTTAATTATAAATACAAACCTGCATTCCCATAAACAGCATCTTTCTGCCAACACGAGCCATTAATCCAATCATGACAATATTCAGCGTCGACAAAATTATGTTGATGGCGAATACCATGGTCATTGCGAAATTGTTCAGAGAGCAATCATTAACAGGCTAAAACAAAATTGTTTACTTTTTTTATAGAGAAACTATAAGCAAAGTAAAATTCATGACTAGTCATTATATTTCAGCCCATAAAGGTGACGGGCGAAAGAAGATTACATGCAGCTGAGATGCGAATGTTGAGATGGATGTGTGGGGGTAACAAGAATGGACAGGATTAGGAATGAGTATATTAGAGGAAGTTTGAAAGTGGTGGCAATAACAGACAAGTTAAGAGCCGGTCGTTTATCCTGGTATGGACATGTGATGCGCGGGGAGGAAGAGAATGTTGTAAGAAAGGTATTGGATATGAATGTGGACGGTTACATGGGAAGGGGAAGACCAAAGAAAAGATGTATGGACTGTGTGAAAGATGATATGTGTAGAAAAGGAGTGAATGCGGAGATGACAACAAATAGAGAGGAATGGAAGAGGAAGACATGTTGCGCCGACCCCAAATAAAAATGGGAAAAGGGTAGGGAGATGATGAGTCATTATATTTCTGAACTACCCTACAGTTTGCTCGTCAAGATAGTGATGTCAGGAACAACACCAAGAGAAGATTTAAACGTGTAAAAAATATTGTCTTAAAATAAGATCTCTCACTTCCCTCTATAATTAATATGTCGATTACCCATAAAAATGAGACAATAGGAAAACAATGGAAAGCTGGCGTAAACGCCAGGCTCAAGGTGTTAAGACAATGGTCGAGAGTGAAAGTAAATCGGACTCTGTCACCTCGTTTTACGAGTGGATTTTGCTCGCAAAGAGTTGGCGAGAGCGGAAAGGTAGCGGACAACCGAACTCCCTTCCCGCAGTCAAGGAATCAGGCGGTGACTACAGAATTTAATATTAGGTTACATTCTTTGAGCTAGTTAAAATTTGTTCTCACCTCATGATCTATCATGGTATTGTTAATAGATGAGATCCTCATCATTTTACATAAAGTAAGGTTTCCAAATCCTTCGTCGACAGAAGACATGAAACTGTTTACTATAAACGGTAGCCAGACAATAAATGGGTTGATACTGAAACAAAAATTTTCACACTGGCTTTAATTAGCTTCGCATAGTAACAGTTCGGAGCCTGTAGCTATTCTCCGGCTAACCTTTTACGAGTTAAGCACAGTTGAGAGTTAAATTTGGGCAGCAAATTTGTTATATCATAATTGAATAACCCTTTTTAATATGTTTATTTTACTTAGCCCAAATCATTAAAGCAAGTATCTAATTAAATTTAAAGCAGAAATATAGATGGAGAAATTAAATTGTACTGTCGATAAGTCTTGATTAACCAGAAAAACCATATAAATTTTTAAATGTCTCAAAAATATTTCCAATCAATTTCACAGAAAATTTACAAATACAATTTAACTACTAGAAACACTTAATTTTTGTAGACATAATCCTCCTAAAAACTAAAGACCTACGGTATTATATTTATTATGTATTCGTTTACTTACCATACAAAGACTATAAAAAACAGCACAGCCAATAACAGTGTATCTTTTAACAATGGCGGTTTTAGTAAGGGTGACGTCTGTACAATGATTGAGGTCCAAAATCTTTTACAAGCTATAGAGCTTCCCTCGTCAAATGTTATTGAGTTCACCTAAAATAGAATTTAAACTAACAATATTTTCGTTTTTAAACATTAGAAGATGTATTTCTAAAGATGAGAAAATTAGGTAGTTCAGGATTCAACTGTCCAAGAGCTACAGGACTAACAACGCTAAAATTGCTCTGTTTTAAACTGGAGAATATTTTTTTTCTTGTAGCTAGTCGTCTTGAATCGTTCTGTAGAACTGGTTAAGATAAGTCATAAATATGCATGTCATGCGAAATTAATGTTATTATATTTCTTATTAGATTTGGGTCTGCGGGAGATTTTAAAAACGAAGGCGGTTTAACTTTAGTAATAGTGAAGTGAGTGAGTGATCTAGTGAATGATCGTCATAATTTTAATATTAGAAGTAAAGACAAGTTGGCCGTCCCACGCTTTAGGTTAAGTAAGTGTAATAAAAGCTTTATAGGTAATAGTATTCGGTTTTACAATAAGATCCCAAGTAACATTACCGATTTACCTGACAATAAGTTCTAGTATTATGTCAAGCAAGTTTTAATCTCAAAAGGTTATTACAGGGTGGATCATCACGTGAACGATAGTGATGTCTGGAATTAACCCACATCTCTGTGCTTCCACTAACATTATTAAAACTACGATTTGTATAGTTTTTTTTATATGACAAAAAAAAATGGTATTTATTATATTTATGAAAAAAAAAGAACCAGATCGAGTTTCTTGCCTGCGCTCTTCTCGACTGGGTTGTTTTCCGAACCGGTGGTAGTGTTTTAGACGTTCATAAGCGCCTTCTTAGGGACTTAATTGAATAAATAAATTTTGATTTTGATTATGATTTTGAATAATTTTCAGATCTATACTACATCTACGCTATATTATCATAAAAGCCTGTAATTGAATAAAGTGTTTTCAAAACTTAAAAAAAAAACGAAAAAAAAAGTAATAGTTGTATTATCATATTTTTCACGGTATAATTTCAGGAATAGGTTTTAAGTGGAAAAGGATTCAATCACTTACCCATTGCTATAGCCAGGCTGTAATGGTGGATCGTCGACATATTTATTTATTGTTCAATTCGTTTCCTAAAACAATAAATTTTACTTACCGGGTACATATCTTGACTTTTCCCATAATTTATAGCAAAGATCTCATTAAGAGTTTTCAACGCTTGTTCTTCTTTCCCGACACTGAGGAGATATTTTGGACTTTCGTATGCGCACATCACTCCTAGAGCTCCTATCAATGACGGTGTACAGAATATCAAGTTCAGGACCCGCCAAGAGTTGAAATGAATGTTTAAATATGGCACGAAGTAAGAAAACTTGAGGGGTAAAATTGGAATAGCCAATACTGAAAAAAAAAATCAATCTATATCTATTCTGTCTAATTCTGTGAAATTAATTACATTCAACTGGAAAATTTGTCTATGTCAATCATATCACTTGATACATATTTCAGATGCACCTCGTATTTGAGAACTTTGTTTGAATTTATTTCTCAATTTATTTTTCAATGCGTAATATATAATAGTTCTAATTTTTTTTTACGGAACCCTATTTATTTTGAAAAAAAAAATTCCTACTTACATTAAATAAATAAAATTCTCACTATATCAAATAAATGCCAGTAAAACTGTACACTGAATCGGATAGTATGCAGAATTTCACGACTTTAAATTTTTTTTACGCAAACCCTTATTATTTCGAAAAACATAAATGTTAAAATCGGTCCAGCCGTTCTGGAGATTATCCGGAACAAACAGACAGAATGTATTTTTGGTATATACATACATCGTATATACATTCATATCTATTTAGTAAATAAAATTGTTTTGACATTACACAGACATTTTAATTTTATTTATTATATTATAGATTTCTATATGTTTTCGCAACTGATTAAGATACGCAGTTTTTTAGAGAAATGTCATTAATGTTTTTTTTTGTAACGAACATTAGCAACAATTTTAAAGATTTCATGTGCTTACATTTGTTTTGTTATCAATAACAAATATTTGACATATTTTAGTACGGTTATCTATGAAGGAAATGTTAGCATAGAATAAGTAGACATTATGACTTAACAATTTATTACAGATACGTCATAATCTTGTTTCATTATATTTTCGTGTTATATTTTCACTTTAGAAGAATGTTCGTATTTCTTTTTCTCTTTATTTCAAACAATCGTTTTAGTTGTAACGATGTTTAAAATAATCTTTTCCTTTTTACACGGTATAGGCCCAATGCTTTGACCACAGTCACACCTGATGTTAAGTGATGAAGTGGTCCCGGATTCTCAAGCGATGCTGGCGGAACATACCTATTAACGACAGGTTTTCATACTTGAAGTTGGTAATTATTAGAAAGTGCGCTACCACCATTCCTATGGTTTCCTTTAACACGCTCACTTAGCTTAACCCTTTCAAGACCATAAGTAGGCGGAGAGTAAATATTACCATACAACTGTTTCTTTTAGTTTTTTAAACATAGAGTATAGGACAATCACAAAATAATGCATTTGTAAGTCGGATCTCTTTTAGAGTTTTGTGGGAAACATTTTTTGAATATTTTTCAAATTGAAATTAAAATATTGTTATAATTAAATAGACAGCTGCCAATTTTACAATGGCAAAAATGTTTCCCCTGGCCGTGAAAGGGTTAAACACTAAGCTAACTATTCAGGTTAATGCATCTTTAAAGTTACACCTCTCCGTTTTTATTTTTACCTGACCGTGATAAGTTTGTTTATAAGACTTATTGAATGTCCTATGTCCTTGAAAAGCAATTTATTCGCATTAACAATATATTTTTATTTAATATTTTCTATAACTTACAAAAATACGTACACAACAGAATCCCTTTTAATGTTGAAAATCGTGGATTTTCGTTTTAAAAACATCAATAAGAACTATCAATGAACTCTATTAAGAGAGATTTAACGATTGATAGACGAAATCAAACGTCAATAAGAGTTAAATAGAAAACTTAGGAAGAAAAATAAGTTCCATACCTGCCATAAATCCTGTAGATGATATGAATACGCTGGTAGTTAATGTAACGAAAGTGCTTCGTTTAGCAATGGGCGTACATTCACTCAACAAAGTCAATGAAATAGCAAATGCACCAGAAACACTGAAACAAGATTCAACTTCTAACTACTTATTTCAATTTCTAGACCTGGCTCTTACTTATAGAAACCTATATAAATCATTAGGTATTTAAGAACACAATTAAAAACTAACGCTATAACAATTTTGTCGTAGCACAAGCTGGAACTGGTATCTATTAGGACGTTGAATACTTGACTTGTCTATTTAACTGAATGTATGTTTTAAAGTCGAATAAATATCTGTTTTAAAATATTTATTTATTCTATTGTTAAGTAAATAATTATAAGTAAGAACAACAATAACAAAAAATAACTAAGTGTCCTAATTATATGCACAAGATTCAATTTAAATACTTCATTTTGTTAAGTTATTGTTTTCACCTTGAGTATCTGCTTCCATCTATGATTCATTAACAACTTTCTCTGGTTTTTTATTGCTTGTAAAGAATTTATGAGAATATTAGCAAGCTCGCAAAAAATCTTTAATCAATATGGCTGATATTAGCAAAATGCTACCTTCGGATTTGAAAATGATAAATTTAAAAAATAAATATCTTGGTACTAACGAAGCTGACGACATGAATTTCAGCACACTAAGAACTATCCAGTTCGGTGAAAGAGTTGCTAGTGATCCGGATATAAAACCTAAAGTCAAGGACAGGCTAAGAATTTTCTTTCTGCCGCGTGTGTCAGCCATGTAACCCCATACGTGGGATGTCGCTATTATACCTGTAAAACAATATCGATACAAAACAATAAAATTAAACATCAAAATAACAACTTTTTACTAAATACATATGAATGTAGTTTTACTTCTACAGGGCACTAAGAAAACAATTATAAAAAAAAAATTGTCAGCCTCTTTGTTTCCATTATTCTCCTTTAAGTAATCTGTAGGAATGCCATAGTGTTTAAAAAAAAAACATTTATTGAATTGATACCAACTAGCAAAAAATCAATTTTGCAAAAAATACCATAGAAAACTGAAAGATTTAATGGAATATACATTTCTAAACGTGTTCTTACCAATAAGAGGCACGCCAGCCACAAGTCCTTGTTGAGAACTGGTCGTGCCGAACTCGCAGGCGCTTGCAGGCACTAAATATGAAACTGAGTATATCTCAAAAGCCATACCGATGATAACGCCGCTACATAAAACGAACAGAAGCAAATTAAATTTGCCAAAACCTGAAATACTCAAATGACTCATAATACTGCAAATTTTACAGTCAGCATGTAACGGTTTTTTTAACAATAAATTCATAATCTATTTCTAATTCAGTTTTAAGTGCTTTTCTATAAAATAATTATTTATAATTAACTAAGAGCATATGAAAAACCGTAATGTTATTTAACTAAGATTCTTTCTCAAATTCGGGCTGAATTTAAATAATCTTGTCCTTGTTTATAGTTAAATAATATAAACTCAAACGATGCAAGTTAATAAATTAAAAATAAGACATATCTTGCCAAAAACAATGCGAAAATTCGATAACTTTCAGTACAGACTATATTAGTGATAAGTGGTCGAATACAGCTAATTTACAATTTTGTGATTACATAGTAAATACGTTGTCGTCGACATTTAACAAACTATTGAAGGTTAACAACTTAACTTATAACTCTCCAAATCTATACTAATAATATAAAGAGAAAGATTTGTATTTTTGTATGTAAGTACTGCTAAGATTTGGATTTAATTTGGTATGGAGATAGTTTGAAAACCAGGAGTGTTACGGATTAGCTCAGTTTTAGGTGAAGATTGGGCAAATATTATGAAAGAAAAAAAGGAAAAAAGGCGATATTGGTGTAACTTGTGCCAGTGTATTTTTACTATCTGTCGTTGACAATACATCGAATTCTTAATTTAAAATACATTTTGTTTATTATAAGTAAAAACTAAACAGAATAAAAAAGGTTATTTACTGAGACAAAAAAGGAATAAAGGTTGGATTCTCAACAAGGAATAACATAAGATATGTTCAGAAAATCCCACGGCAACGAGAACTACGCGGGTAAGACCGCCAAGAGCAGTTAGTTACCCTATATAGTTTCAAAGTTAGTTACTCTAAAATCTCACCCCGTATACATTCGACTTCAATTGAAATAATATTAGATCTTCACGTATAAAATTACCGAAATGTGCAAAAAGTAAGTCAATCGTGTTTTTTTATTTTCTCTTTCTTCAAACAATCAAGAATACATATCATTAATTTCACGCTGATGTTAATTTTTTCATACTCGTTTTTGTAAAATACGAAAATGAAAACAAACACTATATAAATGTATTACCTCTTCAATATTGTAAATTGGGCGATTTCTGGAAAAGGTAGTTTAAAATCAAAATAAAAAAAATCTTTATTCAATGTAGGCCCTAAGAAGGCGCTTATGAACGTCTAAAACACTACCACCGGTTCGGAAAACAACCCAGTCGAGAAGAGCGCAGGCAAGAAACTCGATCTGGTTCTTTTTTTTTAACAGTTATAATACATATCATTTTTTTTTTTCATATAAAAACCTATACAAATGTTAGCGGGTGCGCACAGAGATGTGGGTTAATTCCAGACATCACTATCATTCACGTAATGATGCACCCTGTAATAACCTTTTGACATTAAAACTTGCTTGACATAATACTATGCTAATGTTACTTGGAATCTTATTATAAAACCGAATACTATTACCTGTAAAGCTTTTATTACACTTACTTAACCTAAAGCGTGGGGCAGCCAACTTGTCTTTACTTCTAATATTAAAATTATGACGATCATTCACTAGATCGAGCTTGTCTAAATTTTTACGAATATGCATTAAGTTATCGAAGATGTATTGGGCAAAGTTAAGATACCATATTCTTGAAACTTGTTCTTTAGAGAATCGCGAGGTCCCATATTGTATATTGCTCGAACAGCTCTCATTTAAGAGTTAGAAATACAGTTGACGAAGAGCTTTCAACAAGAGATCTTGCAATTTGCAGCCTATATATCTTATAAAATATATCCTTGCGCGTTATCATAGGTCATTAGAAATCTCCCTTGCCATTAACTTTAGCTCTCACATCTGTAATAATTATTGTGCTGCAAGCTGTAATGAATTAAACTGACCTTGAACTACCAAATAGTTATTATCACTTTTCTTGGAGCAGATTTTTAATTACTACATAGCATAGTTTCTGAGCCAGAACTCATCCCCTAAAATCCAACTTTTACGGTAACCGTAAAAGTTTGCCTCAAGGCAAAGAATTCATTTTTATCATGTGTATAATTTAGGTGAAATATATTCAGTATCTTAATTTCCAGTATCTATTCTGCAAAACGTTGCTACTCCCATGCATTACATTAGTTATAATTTAGTTGATGTTAGTCCCATTTGTCAAGTTTTTAACTTCTTAAGCTATTACTAGCTCGGCCGTATAATGAGAATCACCAACTTCCACAATCAATTTTAATCTATCTTTCTCGATTATAGTCCACAAGCGACCACAAAATTCTTTTTTCAATACAAAATTCCTATAACGGAAACGTAACTAGAAACTTGCTGTGTATTTATTTGTATTATTTGCCCTGACGTTGTACCTAAATATTGTAATCACACCGTCGAAACTTACAAAAATGTAAAATTTTCCCAGGTTTACAAATTAGCGATGTCATGGAAAAAATAAACGGCATATGAGATAGGACAAGTCAGTTTATTAAATGTAAATAATAAACGATACTAACCGGTCAAATTAAGAGCATCTTCAAAAGGCACTTTGTCTCGTTTCACAACCATTGTTGGTAAAATTAATTGTTGCCAAAAAAATGCGTCCAAACACCTTTGTGTATAAGGCGAAAGTGATGTTAAACAATTAATTATGTTTACACAAGTGTACGTAACGTTAATACGGCATAAGATGAGACAGTCTAACTTTAAACATGCTTTATCAATTTTAACATGTTTTGGTGTTACATGATTCGTGATAAATTAGGATTTTATTTTTACTAAATGTTAAATAATTTTGACTGTAAAATGACTCATTTTTGTAACATGATATCTAATGTTAAGGAGCCTAACCAAAATTTTACAAATTAGAGGTTTTTAAATAATTGTTATCGTAGTTTGATGTATCATTACTTATCATAGCCCCAAGTATTCTGTTTGAAATGAACTGTGGCCCATTTCTGTAACTATAATAGTTTTTGAGATATGCAAAAAAATTGCGAAATTTTGAATTATACATAATTTTGAAAAAAGAAAATTCCTTTGCCTGCTACTACTTCGTTGTATGATAAAAGAAAAGATCTTACCAAAATTTGTCCAAATCAAAAAGGTGGATAGCAACTATTGGTCGATTTGACAAAGAATGAGCATAATCACAAAAAAAAAATGCACTGTTTATGCGATTTTGTCCGAAGTAAATGTTTTCTTTTTATATGAAGATATAAAATAAATTAATAAATATTTATTTGCAATAAGGAGGTGTCGATTAACACTATGCAATTTACTTACGGTCATTATAATCAATTAGACGTTAGAACGTATAATGGAGATCGTTGCTTAAAATTGTTATTATATAAACGGGCATGTCAATTTAAATGTAGGTAATCGTTTTACTCTATTATTCAAGTATATGTTACTCGCTAATGTGACGTTTGTCGCCAAATAACAATATGTGTCTGTCGCCAAATACCAATAGGTGTGTTCCGGCGGCATTAATTAAAAACCAGAACCTCTAGGTTTAATGTGTTTACAATCCTGGAACACATCGCAACTTAACAACAAATGAGATTGTCGTCAAAGCACTAAGCCTATATCGTGTATGAAGCAACATTTATTAATGGACACTGTTGTCTTTAGACAGTCACGTGATTCTTAAAAATCTATATTTATTTTATAACTGAACTTATCCTGACTTATACAGTATCTACAGTAGCATAGGTAATGTCAGGTTAGAAAACCCTTGTCGTAAGAACGTGGCGTTCAAATCAATGAAAATCCTGACACCATACATTTACCTCTTACTAAGAAGGCCGGTGTTTTTTAAGCTTTCTTCTTGTAAAACAAAGTGGTAACGCCACCTACTGGGGCTTCCTAAAACCCCCACCCCTTTCCCTGTCATGCACTTCTTCTGTGTCAACCGCACCCGCGCATACAACGTATATACTTCATTTCGCAACCCCGCTATACAGATTTGTTCTCCTAACCGCGCCCGCGCCGCCACGAAATCGTGGTGGTTATATTCGCTTTTCCGCTTATAAAATAAACTATAACAGCATACTTTGGTGACGTCGAGTGTTGGATGAAGTGTGAGGTGTCGGAAGCCCTTGTGTGTTATCTGAGGTGCTTTCGGGCGGCTGCGAGCGGATCTACACGTCGAAGGCGCTTGCTGCTGCCGAGGAACAGATCAGTGCACGACATCCTTGTTCCCGCATCTATCACGCTTCCCTTGCCATTTTAGCCTGCCGCGCCAGCTCGAGGCATCTCCACAAAGGCTAGCTACAAAAATGAACTCTTGATTTTTCTTTTAAATGTTCATTCAAATTTTCACCTGTTAACCGGACTTATTACATAAAACCATGATATCATTTTGACTACAACACATTTATAAACATCTCAGACGCCGGTGGCAAGCAAACAAAGTAAAAGACTGTAAATTTATTACTATAAACAATTATATAGATAACAACTTCATAATACTCCGTTAATATAAGTTTAAATATGACATAATACATGTGCCTACTTAAATTACATTCAGCATACAATATTTTTAAAGATAATAATGACACATAGCATTCACAAGCTCTTATTAATAATCTATAGTATCTTGTAATCTATATTTTACAGTAAATTACGTGATCTATCGTATCTGTTTGTAATGTCAAAATATATTTTTTTAACTAAATAGATATGAATGTGTATACGATACCTATATCAAAAATACAGTTTATAATATTATTGTCAGTCTGTATGTTTGTTCCGGCTAATCTCCGGAACGGTTGGACGGTTTTTGACGGGAGTTTTTTTGGTAGATAACTGTCGTTACACCGCGTGACTTAAGGTACTTTTAATTTTCGAAAATAATTAGGGCTCCGTGTAACTGACACTTCAATTTTATTTATTAGTATAGATAAAACAACAATCTACGTTTAATGAAGCTAAATCGTAGCGATAATTATTATTTAAGACCGATCGGCATAAGCGAATTTCACATCAATCAAATGGAACCTTAAATACGAGTTAAAACAACCTTGCCTTAAGAATACACCGTCGTAAATAGATTCGCATTTTACAATTATATTCAAAGTTTTATAGGGGGCCGACCAAGTTGTACGTATGTGTAAGGAGAGTATGAGTGTTGGTTACTTAAGCAATATTAACTTATTTTCTTAAGTAGATGTGATAAAAAATATGTTAATGTTTGTGTTAATATGGGGGGCTGGGGTAGTATTATTTGAAAAGGGACTATGCAGACTAAGACAGTACCGTATCACAGCGGCCTAATTAGGTATATTATGATCGCCCCTATATTGCTAAAGCTCACTGCCTAGACCTGCCTAGATATATAGAAGGATCTTTTTGGCAGAGATTGTCTGTACCAACACCACCACTGCGTGTTTACCCAGAATTCGGTTACGTATGGGTATTAAGAAGACATGCGAGCGACATTTATTTCATACAAACGTAGTCCCCTGTTTCCTCCCTGGATAATATCAGTACAGTAAATATTTTTATACCATATAATATATATCCACATCCGCCAAGCCCGGACGTTTGATTTTTTTCCATAAATTAGTTATTTTAGAAACTAGGAGCCTTTGAAAATGAAAAAATGCTTGATTTTTAACGTCATTTTCAGACGTTCGTCAAACAAATTTGAGGGAAAAAAAAGTTCAGAAAACAAAACGTAGAGGTGTAGCCAACGTCTTTCCTTATTCTATAACTCGGTTAAACGAAAGTTCAGTAAATTAAAATCGGTTCAGTTTTCAAGGAGGAAACAGGGTACTATGAAGTGATGTTTTCGTATATTTTGCATACGGTAAAATCAGCCCGAGCTGCAGTTGTCCCTTTCGTATTTTATAACTCTTTCTTTGGCCAAATTTGGGATTCCATAGCGATCGCTCTTGCAAAGTCACCCGCAGTTTCCTTTCCAGTAACTCCTGCATGCTCTGGGACCCATCTCAAAATCAGCCTGTTATTCTTACCCAGACTCTTTAACATTACCAAATAATTGGCAACTAGCTTCGTCTTAACTACATCCGAAGCCAGCACCGAGAAAGCGGTTTGACTATTCGAATAGATATATATATATATATATATATATTATGGTTGATGTATGCTTTCTGCAGATTTATAAAGGTACATTCTAGAACGCCGTATACCTCTGCCTGGATAATGGATGCGAAACTACCAAGACTAGTTATTTTACTAAATTTAAGTCGTGTTCCATATATTTCACAGTTTACGTTATGTCCCATTTTGGGCCCATCAGGGGCAAGAACCTTGCTTAGTATTACTGAGAAGGGGCTAAAAGTTTGCTTATGTGATAGGTACTTGAACGATCCCTTGTTCTATGTGAAATACCATCCGTTTACTAAATATTCCCCTCGTAACACATTCCGTTCATTAAAAAGACCAGTCACGTCATAAATTACGTAGCAACAAGTAAAAACGTTGAAATGCATGATACGTATTTTTTAGACACGAACGTAAATTAAATCAGGAAAAACCTTTGTTTATGAAGCCTTGGCTTATATCAACTTGCCAATCATTTTGCACACGACTCTCTAACCGCTCGTATGGGCGGCATCCTCTATAATTAATAATTTGTTCAGCTCAAGTGACACCGCTCGCATGGTAAGACCATGCCTTCTTCTCAATCATTATAATCATCGCTCACAATTGCCGTTATAATGCCGAATCACAATAACAATAAGCTAAGGTTTTTCTACTTTCTCATCCAAGGAATAACTCCTGTTAGTGACTGCTCGATTATAATCGAAACAATTTACCATACTAATTATAGTTAGTAGAACTGTATACGTTTGAAGTTGTTGAAGGTTGTGGATACCTGGGACAAACCGTCTAGTTAGGTAGATGCAACTTCGAGAAAGAGGTTAATCGTCCAATCCTAGTCTGCTGAGCCGCGTTCGGGAAGCAACGCAGAAACTTCTCGTTTAAAATACTGCAGAGTCTCAAGACGAAAGTCTTCGACCAGTGTGTGTTGCCAGTGATGACATCCGGCACAGAGGCGAGGCAGCTCACAATGGGTCTAATAAAGCAGCTCAAAGTTGCTCAAAGGGCAATGGAGAGGGCTATCTTTGGAGTTTCACTGCGTGATCAAATCAGGGATGAGGAGATTCGCAGAAGAACCAAAGTAACCGACATTCCCCGAAGAATTTCTAATCTTAAATGACTGGGTTGTGCACATTGCTCGCAAAACCGACGCCCAATGAGGCCAAAGGGTTCTCGAATGGTTTCCACGCACCGGAATACGTAGCGTGGATAGGCCCTCCACAAGGTAGGCCGACGACCTGGTGAAAGTCGCGGAAATCCGCTGAATGCGGGTGGCGCAAAACCAGTCGTCGTGAAGATCTTTGGGGAAGACCTATCGAGAAGTCCAACAGTGGACGTGTTTCGGTTGAATGGATGGATGGAACTGTATGCACTTATAGGTATTTTGTTATCTGAATCATCGTGTATTTCAACTACGGTAAAGTTAATTTACATTAAAACAAAAGACCACCTCTATAAAGAGATCATACAAAGAAAATTCATATAAACATTAAGTAATTAAAACTTCATTTAAAACCTGATATATGAATAGACAAAACAAAAAGCAAAGTTGATTTTAATTAATTTCAAATACAAGATACATAAGAAATATGTTGACAAATTCTGACAATGATAGTTATATTTTTCTACACAAAAGTCGTTACTATTTACAAACTAAATAGGTCGAATACATGTCAAAACCTTATGTGTACATGCTTGTTTAAATACCTTACTATCTGTTAATTAACTTACATGTAAAACGAGGTTATATACTGTATCATTATTTTGTAATGTTGGTTTCCTCTAGAAAATAGTATATTTTCTAAAGTCTTTTAGCCTTAATCATGCATATCAAAAATCAACTAAAGTATTAAGAACAAAAACGGAGCAGTGATGACCGAGCTATCTCTACTGAGGTATGAATGATTGTTATCAGTCCTTATTTCAGATTGCCCTATTACCAAGTATTTCTTCCTATAAACTATGAAAATGAGTGTTGAACAAGATATTTTTCCAACAAACATCTGAAGGGCATCTGGGAACAAATCCGTATAATTCATTGGGTAATAGATAAGACTTGAAAGTGCAGTTTAGTCGATTTCATTAATGCGTTGATTCGGTAAAATGGGCGACTGTAATACGACTCGAAATGGTATCACCAAAGCATTTTTATACAACTTCTGAGATAATTATTTCAGAAGAAAACGTCTTTAGTAATCACAGGCGTCATATTATTAAATGGTCACAATAATAACCTATCATATAGTGACATGATTTGGCCGTCGGGAAATCGGATATCACCCAGTGGGGTAGTACAGTAATTGGGTCCAACTGAATCGCGACCAGTTGTACAAAAAACCGGTCACAGTTACATGTCAAGGCACATCGCGTTCCAAACTCAGCATATCTAACTAAAGAATTAGCCGTGGTGGATATTTTTTTTTTTTTTATTATTTTAAATTAAACTATCTGCAGACTCTGGGTCCGCACCTTTTCTTAGATTGGAGATTTAAATCGACTTGCGTCGGAAAAAATTGCCTATAATAGCAATTCAAGCAGCTATGCAGTTAGTAATCTTCTTTCGCATATGTGAGCTTAAATCTACTTCTATTAAATTTTTTATATCTATATATTAAATTATTTTGTAAACACTTATTTTGTTATTATTAATTACATAATTATTACATTTTTTTTATTTTTTATTAACGGTCGTAACAAGCCAAGCAGAACTAGGTCCGTGTCCGCATAGTTACCTCATAGTTTGGGTTTGGGCATTTATTGCTTGTATGACCTTTTGGTCTCCATGTTTTATGGCCATCTTGAAATTATAATCCGCCCGTGGTGGATATTACCCAGCATGATGATTGCCGACTCAATAGTAGTCTATCAACGATCGTCCTTGTTCTTAGATCATACTTTATTGGCCATCAAATGAAGTGCAGGCATTACAAAGAGTTAACAACAAACACACCGTTTAGCCTTTACAACGATGATATAACAAATAAAACAAATACCATACTGTTAAAAATATTTATTTAATATCCCATATCAGACTTAGAATCAGATGGTAATAACAGAGATGCAATCACGCCACCTGAAAAGTCGTTATAATTCTCCAATAAACAATGATAGTTATCAATTTTAATCTCTCTCTTATAAATACACGTGCAAATGGGATTTTTTCCATAACTCGTTTTGTAAATTGAATGTAATATGGTAATATATATACATATTTTATTAGTAGCATCAAATAGAACACAATATGAAGAAAAGTTCTCATTTCAAGCTCCATATTTCTATTATATTGCTTTCAAGGTGTTAAAAAAAACTTATACGGGGCTTAATAACAGTCACATAATTGTAAAAATATGATACTAATACTTATGTATTCCTGTTTGAAATGTCTGAATGCAAATAATAGTACATAAGGTATGGAAATCGAAGATAGCAATCTATCCTTATCTCCTTACATATTATAAAACACTAAAAGTTCTCTGTCGAGATTTATGTTAGTGCAATAACTCAATAACTATTGAAGCAATTCGCTTCACTATTTCTTTATACCATAATCTCAAGTCATGTTTTATTATAAGTTTTACTCAATTACCCAATATATGAAACGAGCCGTGAGAATAAATAGTTCATTAAATACGACAACAAATGAACAGTATAATCATGTGATAATTAAACCAACAAAATAAAAGCTGTAAAAAGAGTAGATATTAAATGTTTCCACAGTTACATATCTACAAACACTTTCATTTAAAACGAATATGTCAATATAATGCGTTTTATAATCTTATTAAGAAATGAACATTTTAAGACTGCGATATAATGCTCCCTTGCAATGATTAACTGATATCGTTTAGTAAACACTAAAATGTATTATTCCTTCCGAATTAAGTAATGGTGACACATTTAAATTTTAAAAGCCACTTACTGAAAACAATGCCGGACGTCATGTAGAAAGTCAAAGAACAATATTCAGAAATAACAGCGCCGATAACATTGACTCCCATAAAGGAGATCATTCTTGCAAACATCATGCCTAAACTCGTAGCTAATCCTCTGCAAAAAATATGTTAATTATAATGTTACCCTGTTCTAAAGTCTTTAAATATTAACAAGCCAATTATGTAACCCGATCTCGGTCGAGTTATCTTTGACAAAAACAGTTTCCTATACATCCTTCTTTGGATATCTACCATTATATATTAGCATATCAAAAATGTAATAAATTTTATTGGACAGGTTATTCATTATTACGATACGGAAACATCATTCAATGTTCCAAACGATAAGTAATTTTTGAGAATCTAAATGTATTTCTATGTGTCTCTTCATTTGATACACCACAATTAACGAGAATAAACATAAAACAGGTTTATTTAATGTAATTTATTTTCGACGAATTTGCTTACCTGCAAGAAGTCGGGTAAAAAAATCCACGAAATAGGACATTACACAGCCGATGCCAATCGTTGTAAATTGTAGTAACGTGAAGAATACAATGTTAGCGACGGGCTGTTTTATTTCGACTAGTAAGCAACTGACGGCGCATACACTTAAAATCGAAATGAGAACGGTACGCCTCTTTGAAGCCCATTTAACAATTGCCATGGTCACCAGACAGACGATTATGCCGTAGCATATGCCTGAATATATTGTGTTCAAAGATATTTGATCATTACATATATCCTAAAATAAAGTAGGAAAAGGTATTGAGATCCAGTAAATTATTAAAATCAAACATTTATTTGTTTAATTTAGACCCTAAAAAGGCGTTTATGAACGTCAACCATCGACTCGGAAGCCCGCAAGAAACTCGATCTGGTTCCCTTTTTTTATAAATAGAATATATAATAGGTATATTATATTTATAAAAAATCTTATTGCAAAACGGAATACTATTTATTACTTATAAAGATTTTATTAAACTTACTTAGCCTGAAGCGTGGGACAGCCAACTTAACTTTATTTCTAACTTTAAAATTATGAATATCATCATTTACTAGATCAAGCTTTGCTAAACTTTTCGAACATACAATAAGTTATTAAAGATGAATTGGGAGCACAAAGTTAAGATACTTTATTCTTGAAACTTGTTCTTTAGCGATTCGCGAGGTTCCATATTGTATACTCTTTACGTTAATAATTATTTACCTAACACTAAAAATTCTCCTGATTTCTAATAACTTACATTTTCTATTCTTATTAATAAAATGACTACTTTAATTAGCGGAATTTTGATTAGCGGAAAATGATCTGTATAATAAAAAGCTGATTTGATTTGTTAACACAAACACACAAAAAAATTGAATCAAAAATCTTTACCATGGCAAACTTCTTAATCTGGAAATATACCAGATAGAAAAAAAATAAATGAGCGAACATTTCCTTATTCATAGCTCAAGATTTCAGTAATATATATATTATATATAATGAAGTAATAAAGAATAAACTCCCATCCATTCATTCAGCCGACAGTAGTCTACTCCTGGAGAAAAACCTTCCTAAAAACTGCCTCATGATACTACTGATAAAACTCCCTAATCCTATACTGGTTGCATACAACTGGTTATCACTATATCGTCGTCGTCGCTTCGTTTTGTGATATTTTTTTAATTCTAATCGCCCATCCATTCTATGAGTGACACGTCTAGCCCAACTCAATCTCAATTTTGGTTCTTTTGTGGATCCCCTCATTTCTGATTGGATTATGTAGAAAAACTAAAAGCTTTGATTTTATATTGTTCTTTGTTAAGAAAATAAAATGATATAGTTAAAGAGTATACAGTATTTAAAGTCATATAAATAGAAGTGTTTCTATTTATACGTACGTCTTCAGTCTTAATATAAGTGGTGTTATCTCCGAAGACTCGTTCACAAAAACCTTTGTTATCAGACCAACCTTCGTTGAAGGAGTTGTAAAACATATTCACAAAAGTCGGGTACCACATGAAGAAAGCGTTGTTCCTGATGTTATTATGAAATAAAGGAATAAGTACATCAGAAATTAAATAATACATTTTGAAGCCTGTAGTGTACGTCATATGAATAAGTTCTATTGTGGGCAGTCCTATAAATTGTAGTCGTAAATAAATGTGTCAACAAAATGGCTCCATTTTATTATTAGTCTGTGTTATTCTTTAAAATATAGTCAAACAATCACCACCAAGAACTAAAAAGTACTGAAAGGAGTGTCGCCTGTGTCGAGGTGCACCAAGAAATCGCCTATCTTCGTACCGCAAAAGCGTAACATCTAATAGGATCGAGAAATAGGTTAACATTTTTTTTATACTGTACGAATGTTTAACTTTTAAGCACAATCTCTCTTCAAGTGGACTTGCCAAACGACACACACTAAACTCAGAGTGATTCTCAAACAGCAGAAATTTTTAACCTGAAAATGATATTTAACTATGTGGGCATTAGACAATACCCTACCAACAAATTAAGACAATACACAAATTTTTAAAACCAATTTTCGTCATTATTTCGATAGCAGAAAGGTCTAAAATATACACAAATTATATATTATAAAACTTATACAGAAAATGATCAATATTTATTGAGAAATTAAAGATGAATTTTTCTCCCATACTACCCATAACATAATCTTTTGCGGATACCATAAATGGATTACAAAAGACAATTGTCTCACAATCAGCCTGCTCGATAGAGCGCAAATTATCTGGTTAAGTTTATGTATATACTTTGATAAATTACGGACAACAGATATTATAGATTTATTATAGTCCGTTTGTACGTTGATCAGTGCGAGTGAATAATGCAGGTATTTAGTGATTAGTACTAAACACGTTTGCAGAAAAACTGTTTAATACGAGTGATTAGCGAAGTAGGGTGATTAGGAGCGCGTTCTATTTTCTTGCGACTAGGCTTCGAGTAGTTTCATCGCGAGCATCCCGTCTATATTTTTACTCACAGCGTGTCTACTGCCAAACAAGTTTGGATATGTTTCTCTTTAGTTCAGTCTTTATCAGTTCGCAGGATACGCCTATAATAACATATTTTTGATAATACATACTTGTATCACCTTCTCTCCTGTGAGAGTAGGCAGGACTACAACCTTCCAATTGTGACTATTCTGACACACTTTTTTACTTCTTCTACTTACATGAGATTTAATATGGAATTTAACTTTAATTTAATTTAAGAGCAAACCTATAAGTTTGTTCTAGAATATTTAAAACACCATTTTTTTTGATAATTAAATTTAAAGAACCTAAACACAAAAATAAAGAAGCTAGAAAAGTGGATTTAAATAAAATAAATGTGACTGTTATCTTACGTCTTACGTTATCTATGTAATCTTACATCCGATATGTAAATGATATACTAATCACAACAGTTAACAATAGTGAACACTACTCGCATTGCACGTGTGTACTAATCACTCGCATTCGCACTAACCAATGTGCAAACAGGCCTTAATACAAACGGTTATTTAAATATTAAATTTAAAGTTTAAATAATAATTCAGAAAAAGAAAAACTTACGTCGCACAACATAACGCCGTTAAAAAGAATAATTGCAAAGTTCTCCAGAGTAAAGGTGGCTTGAAAATAGGCAAAGTATGACTGACTAGAGATTCCCATGACGACGTCTTCTCTTGATTCACTCCATCTTCTTTCTCGTCACTAATTACAATTCGTTTAACCTATAAAATTACAACAAATTATTTAAATATTGCGATTTCATGCGAGTATAATTATTGCTATAAATATTTTATCAGGTGTTAAAAATGTTTGCCTGTGCACTATTATTTCCACATAACATTTTTTTAACGAAAATTACTCGCATATATTAAATCTTATCGAGCAAGCTATATATTGGTACCGCTGGTTAATTACTCGTTCTAAATATTACTTTATTTAATACAATTATATTATATTAAAACCAAGGTACATAACATGTCTTTAATCGAAAAAGGAAAACAATTAAATAAATCGATTCGGTGGTTCTCGAGTTATCCAGTATAATCGAGTAAAATCCAGTTGACGGACAGACAGACGTGTCATCTATTACATAATGCAAGTAAAGTCATATGTATGCACGGAGTGTATGACAGCGACACTATCGTTTTCCTTACAATACATGCAGGAAAATATTTAATTTATTTATTAATCAAATTATTGTTACCATATATTATATTTTTAAATAAAACTACTGCCGCTCAAGTGGTGCTGCCGTCAGGTGTGGATGTATGTGGGGTGCGGTGTCAGACAACCTCCTCGTGGTGTACCCTGGGCAACGGCAGTCCTTCTGACTGCCGGCTAATAGTCTGACTGGGCGGCTGGGCGAAAGCCCACTTTTGGGGGGGGGGGAGGTGATTACTGCGGTCGCAGTGATCACTCCTCTTCCCTCCGGAAGGTAATGCCTCTTTCAGAGGCGGGCGAAGAGGTCGGGTAGAGAAATTCTCCCCCACCTCCGCTGGGCCATTGCACAGACGGGCCTGGTGGGTTTGCCGCAGGGGGGCGACGCGGCCACATGCCTTGCAACCCCGTATCGCCCCCTATTTCAAATGCGGCGGACGGCCCCGGGGGGTTTTAGTGGGTATTCCCGGGCGCTTCTCGCCCGGGTTTGAGTCCCGCACTGGCACGGAACTCGTCACTCCGTGCCCCCTTACCTATTGTATTGGAGGGACTCAGGTCCCACTAATACAATAGGTAAGGTGAGTGCGTAAATGCATTTCACCCCGTCAAAAAAAAAAAAAAAAAAAAAAAAAAAAAAAAGGTGTGGCTGTATGTGCGTCATGTTTCACGATTTTTTTTTTTTTTAAATTAATTTGAATACCTACCTACCTTCTTATATTTGATTTAATTGTTAAGACGATTGAAGAACTAACTTACTAGTAATTTTTTTAATGCTTTTGTAAATTGTCCAGTTTTAAGAGATTTTTCAATTTAACGCTGCCGCAAATTCTGACCGCCGCGCCGCTAGCTATCGTAACACACCTATCTAGCTAGAATATACATTACCAACGTACTATAAAAACATGAAAGCATTATTACGATATTTTCCATTACCGACCCCTTATTACGAATAGCATATGTCGATTCGAACCTACGTTCATAAATAAGTATCCAAACAAACTATTACTTATCCATCATCACTTCGAAATTATTAATCAATAATGTGTCTTACAGGGTAAGTTCCTTTTGCCCCGCCATTTCTCTCGAACATCTTAGAAAGCACTTCCAAAGCTGTCACAATGTCTCCACGATTAGCGAGAAATTTTGGACTCTCGTACACGAAGATTAACATGAAACTACCCAGACCCAGGATCAGGGCTAAGATGAACGTATACAGCCTCCAAGATCGCAGCAAAATAGCGAGCCATGGCACCGGTATGGAGAACTGGAGAGGCAGAATCAGGTAAGCGATACCTGTTTTAAAAAAAATATATAATAAATCAAATGAACAAATTTTGTTTACATGTGGAAATGGGAAGGTAAGAAAATCTATTGCAGTGAAATTTTTATTCCGCGGGATAGAGCAAAATTTACTAACATCAGCTATTAGCGTGATTCTTTTGAATTTTACGGGATGTATAGAATACGTAGTGAGAGAAAAACAGACAAATGCAGACAGACACGCTATGCTTATTGACTGTAGAATTATTATTATTTTATTATTATTATTATCATATTTCAGAGTATGGGCATAATTTTTTTTACTCTTGCTTGGTCTAATTACTAAAATAAATTTGTCTTACAAATTTAAACTAAAAAATTCCAAAGAAGTTTCACTTCTGACACGTGTACTCTTTTTTACGCGTCTGTAAAACTATATTTTTCTATTTCATCTTAACAAGAAAACATCTCAATTACCATAGAAATAATAAATTTTGTGAGTGTATACTGTTCTGTGAGTTACTCCCTTTTTTTTAAATAAACCGCTTGAACAAAAGAAACCGGTGTAAACAACTTCGATATCAATTTAAGAAGTGATGTTGTAGGTTCATTAGACATTCTTAAAGCAGTGGCGGGTTTCTTCCCCTTGTTTCCCTTTGCCCGCCACTGCTCTTTACAACTCTTGCCCTTTCTCTTTATGGGGGGCGGAAACTTATTCCGCCCCCTGGATGTCTGAACTTAGGTCATGCCTCTCCTGAGGCGGGCTAAGAGGTGGAGGGGAACTATTCTCCTCCATCCCCATCGGGCCATTGCACTGACGGGCCGGGTGGGTTCGCTGCAGGGGGTGACGCGGCGACATGCCTTGGCAACCCCGTATCGCCCCCATCCCAAATGCAGCAGACGGCCCAGGGGGGTTTTAGTGGGTATTTCCGGGCGATTCTCGCCCGGGTGAGTCCCACACTGGCACGGAGCTCGTCACTCCGTGCGCCCTTATCTATTGTATTGGGGGACTCTGATCTCTCAAATACAATAGATAAGGGTAGTGCGTAAATGCATTTCCCCCCGTCATTTTTTTTAACATACAAATAAGGCCGGCTAAGTATAGTACCATCCCATATATTCCCATGGGTGCTGTAAAAGGCAACTAAGGGATAAATAAACCAGGGAATCCAGCACGGGCAGTAGCATGCTCTGAACACCACAAATAGCGTGGCGATTAAGGCAATTCCTCGTTTTTTAGGAATGACGCATGCCCAGCAGTGGACATGAATCAATAAATTAATCACACAAATAAACAAAACAACAAATATACACATAGTTCAAAATTGATTTAATCCAGTTAGGGGCGGTGGAATAATTAGGTAATCACCAACGGGGTTAAATATTTTAATGACATGGGGTTCCCATGGGATATTAATGGTGACGATTACGTAAGCAATTTCAAAATATATACATTTTTTTTTTCAACTACGAACAAATCAAGTTTATTTAGGTTTTGTAAAAATGTTGCCAGTGCTTGCATTACCATGGCGAAAGAGTAATTTTCTTATTTTTGCTGACTAAGGGGAGGCTGACAAAAATGTCTAAATTTTTTCTTATGTAATGTTTGAGCTGCACCTTATGTTCTTCATCTGACTGTCAGATCTTGTAAGGATTATTAAAATCAACATTGTAACACTAAATGTGCCAGTCAGCCCGTGACCACGGTTGGTGAAACCCAGCCGAAACGTCGGGATAGGAAGAAAAAAAACCAAAGGTAACGCGTAAAAACCCGTTAAAATTAACTGATTTTAAATATGGAACGCGAAAACTTAAAAAATTACATTGTAGCACTGTATTATATAGAAACTTCTGACTCCGTGGCGCATGACTTTTGCATAATACATATGTAGGTATAATTAATTTCGATTAAACAATGCGTCAACTCTCAAAATAGATTATATATATATTAAATTAGCATGAAGAAATTCCAGGTAAAAAGATAAGAATGGATTGGATTTTTATTTTTGTCACCTATTCCAATAATCAAATGATTAAATATTCAGATAAAAGTTACATGTTAAAAGCTTGATGGATCATTTCCTATCGGTATGTTCATGCCGAGATTCGTACCGTTTTTAGTCTGAATGCCTTAAGAGGATATGCGTTTGGCGACAAATTTGAAAAGTAGGTATTTCAAAAATCTATTGCTATCGCGTTACGCTTCAAAGAAAGAATTATAAAACACGAAAGGGACAACTGCAGCTCGGGCTTTTTTAACCTATGCAAAATAGACGAAAACATCACTGCGTAGTACCCTGTTTCCTTCTTCAAAAGTGAACCGATTTTAAACTTTCTTTCAGTTTTAAGTATCGAATAGTATATACGAGATACAGTCATACGTATAAATTAAAATTTTATTATTTTGATATATCAAACAAACACATTGCAATTTTATTTATATATATAATAAATATTAGGGCGACACAGTTAACTAAACAGAACTGAGTTTCTCTGTAATAAAAAAAATATTATGTTAATAACTTACATGTACCGATAACCTACGAATTGAACAATAAATAAACTAAATAACTTTAGCATTAATAAAGGAAGCGACATTTAATGTTATTAGTCACAGTGTCGGTCCTAAAATATCAGTTTCGTGTGTTATAGAATTATTATTTTTATGAATAAAATGCTATCTCATCCTGTGATATTTAGTTCATAGTTTACTCAGACTTTTTAACATAGACTAGACGTATGTAATAATAATTAACCATCAATCCGCGATGACGTTCGATGAACAGGGATATTTAAATTAAAGAAAAGAGATTACGTTCTTCTTTACATATATATATATATATAGAGAGATTTAGTTGTTTATCAATAAAACAAAAAAAAGATGGAAATCTTTTTTCCTCAAATTGTCAGTAGACAATATCTTTGCAAAGCAGTGAATGTCTTTCGTTAGTAGAGGTTTAACTGGTTGATTATACGAAAAATATATTTAATTCAATTTACTGAAATTTTAAGGTTTGAATAAATGGCACTTGGTCTTTCGGGGGCACACTTCTCTTAACTTTGATGAATAGGGTACAACGATAAGTATTTTTTTAAAATCAGTTAATTTTAACGGGTTTTTACGCGTTACCTTTGGTTTTTTCTTCCTATACCGACGTTTCGGCTGGGTTTCACCAACCGTGGTCACGGGCTGACTGGCGGTGCGTGGCGTCGCCTGCTGCGTTGAGGGGTATTTTCAGGGGTAACGCGTAAAAACCCGTTAAAATTAACTGATTTTAAATATGGAACGCGAAAACTTAAAAAAAAAAAGTGTTTTTTTCTTAATCAAATTTCGAGGCACTTTCGCATAGCGATGGTTTTTTATGCTGGTTATCTACGAGTCATATTTATATTAGGGAATATGTCATCGGAGAATAATGCCATATCTCCGCATACTTTAGTTCAGTAGTAAACATACATAGTTTGGCTTCGGACATCATTGAGTCGAAGGTAGGCGCCAATTGTGGGGTAACGTTGAACAGTCTGGGTAAGAATAACAGAGACTGATTCTGAGATGGGTCCCAGGGCATGCAGGAATTCCCAGCAACGAAACTGTGGATGAACTTGCAAGAACATGAGCTATGGGAACACAAATTGGCCCAGAACCTTTTTTGTTGGATTCCAAAAAACCAAATTGAATTGGTCAATAATAGGGGACCGATACACAAATAAAGCTATACAGCTCTGGAAGAAATTGCCCGGACAAAATCATTCCAAAAAGCTTATCAGGGCATTTACTCGGAGCAAGCTGAAGAAGCCTTGATTCTCAGAAGGAATCAACTACGAGTATCAGTGAGAGCACTGACTGGGCACTGTTGTTTGAACAAACATATGCACAACATCGGTGTCCAGAACACAAGAGTGTGCAGGTTCTGTGAAATTATAGACGAATGCCCAAAGCACATTTGTGTGAATGTGATCCACTAATACCCATACGCAACCAAGTTCTGGGTAAGCATGTCTTGCTCCCGGAGGAGGTAAACACGCTCTCTGCCAAAAAGATCCTACAGTATATGCAGACTATAGGTCTAGGGGTTGATCCTTAATAATGTCGGGTGATCACAATAGATCTTCTTAGGTCGCAGTGATACATGTCTGACAAGCCTGCATAGGCCAGAATAATAATAATAATAACCACACACTTACCGAAGAAAATCAGGTCAGATCCGAGATTAACACTGTTTACAATAAAAAGGTAGCGACTTCTATACTCCGCGCTTGTTGATTCACCGAGCATTGTTAAAATTAGCGTAAAACTTGCTGTAGAGCTGAAATAGAGTTTATTAACGCCCTTTTTACTAACTTCACTTTTATCTATATACTAACTGTTCTGGTGAATTTCGTACCGCCTTACAACAATATATGTCGAGTTATTTCCTGAATTAAATTCAGTTTTTCTTCCAACGCACGAGAAAACTACTCGAGAAAGTGGCGAATAAATAAAAAAAAATCATTGAAATAATTTATTAAGCTGTGTATGAGGAATTGTTATAAAAAGCGGTTCCATACACACACTCTATGAAAATGACTTTACTTCGTAATTGTTTTATTATGATTTTTCCGTTGAATGAATCAAATATCATAAAAATCGTTCCAGACGTAAATTTTATAACTAGCCAAATTTTATAGTTTGTTTTATATATGTGAGAAACGGAACGTAATAATGACGAAAGAGACCGAATGTACTAGAAATATACGTTATGTGATATGAGATGGCGCAACGACGTTTACAATGATTTAATTTTTTAAGTTTTCGCGTTCCATATTTAAAATCAGTTAGTTTTAACGGGTTTTTACGCGTTACCTTTGGTTTTCTCTTCCTATCCCGACGTTTCGGCTGAGTTTCACCAACCGTGGTCACGGGCTGACTGGCGGTGCGCGGCGTCGCCTGCTGCGTTGAGGGGTATTTTGATGAACTACCCCCGTTTGGTCTTTATATTTATTATAGTCACAACACACAACACTAACAGTATCCATCGACGATGCCTGTGACGATAAATCACGAACCTTTAGATTTTCTAGCACCGGATTCCACGCTGAGGAAAGCCTATACCCATCCTCGCGATTGAAATTTGGATGTTTTTTCATTTCAATCGCTTCGCGAGCCATTCTTCGATAGTATTGGTGATCAGTGGATAAAACTTTCGGCCGGTGGAATTCGATCCAATGGTTGGTATTGGAGTTGAGCAGATGTTCTGCTATCGCTGACTTCGTTGTTTGGCGATTCTTTACAGCTGCGATATGTTCTTTGACTCTTTGCGCGATAGTGCGATTAGTCTGCCCGATATAGGAACTACCGCAACTGCAGCCGATTTTGTAGACACCTGGTGTCTGGTACGGGATTACATCCTTCGGCGTGCGAATCAAATTTTCAATTTTGGAGAACGGAACGTATACAGTCTTGATGGAGAATTTTTTTAAAACTGTTCCAACTTTGTCCGTTACTCCTTTGATATATGGCATGAACGCAGACTGCCTATTGACCTCCGGATGTTTCGTACGGTGTCGACCTAAGCCGTTTCGACTCGCTTTGTACCCGTTTCTTCTTAGGGTCTCCTGAACGTGTGCGAGCTCCGTATTTAAATGTTCAGGGTCATAAAGTTCATAGGCTCGCTTCGTCAAGGATGTTTCAACAGATAGTAGGTGTCGCGGGTGATGGTGCGAGGAAGCGTTTAGGTATCTGTCTGTGTGTGTGGGTTTCCGGTGTACAGTGTGTCCCAGAGAGCCATCCTCTCGTACATTTAACCTGACGTCCAGGAATGCCAGTGAGCGTTCACTCTCCATTTCATAAGTAAAACGGATCTTACTATGAATGGAGTTTAGGTGACCGAGGTATTGTTCTACTTCTCGCTTGGTTCCCCTGATTAAACAGAAAACGTCATCAACATACCTTTTCCAAAATCGGATATTGAACGGCCCTGAGGCCAACGCTTTTTCCTCGAAATGTTCCAGTAATACTATACTATATAGTATTACTGGAACACTGTTTAGACGCCAACTATTTCCTATACCAGCATCAACATTACCTTCAGATTGATGGAGTAGCTATGGGTAGTCCTGTAGCACCAGCGCTAGCCAACATCTGGATGGCTGGATGGTCGAAACGGCTTAGGTCGACACCGTACGAAACATCCGGAGGTCAATAGGCAGTCTGCGTTCATGCCATATATCAAAGGAGTAACGGACAAAGTTGGAACAGTTTTAAAAAATTCTCCATCAAGACTGTATACGTTCCGTTCTCCAAAATTGAAAATTTGATTCGCACGCCGAAGGATGTAATCCCGTACCAGACACCAGGTGTCTACAAAATCGGCTGCAGTTGCGGTAGTTCCTATATCGGGCAGACTAAGCGCACTATCGCGCAAAGAGTCAAAGAACATATCGCAGCTGTAAAGAATCGCCAAACAACGAAGTCAGCGATAGCAGAACATCTGCTCAACTCCAATACCAACCATTGGATCGAATTCCACCGGCCGAAAGTTTTATCCACTGATCGCCAATACTATCGAAGAATGGCTCGCGAAGCGATTGAAATTAAAAAACATCCAAATTTCAATCGCGAGGATGGGTATAGGCTTTCCTCAGCGTGGAATCCGGTGCTAGAAAATCTAAAGGGTTCGTGATTTATCGTCACAGGCATCGTCGATGGATACTGTTAGTGTTGTGTGTTGTGACTATAATAAATATAAAGACCAAACGGGGGTAGTTCATCAAAATACCCCTCAACGCAGCAGGCGACGCCGCGCACCGCCAGTCGCCCGTGACCACGGTTGGTGAAACCCAGCCGAAACGTCGGGATAGGAAGAAAAAAACCAAAGGTAACGCGTAAAAAAACCCGTTAAAACTAACTGGGTTTACAATGATTATTGTCAAAAGGCTTATCTGCAATTAAATAGTTATTTCATTAAATTATTTGTTTGCTCCGAACGAATCCCACCCACATACTACATGCTTGTTTACAATAAAATTCAATCGCTTTAGAATGGTTTATTTTGATTATTTGTAAATAGCACTATCTGCTTTAACACATTATTTCTATAGTCTCGTTGGTTAGCTTAAAAGAAAATACCTTGTATTGTTAAGTGCACCTGTGTACAGTTTTATTATTATTAGTAAAATAAATAATTCATTCATTCAATCAATATCAAATCATTCAAGTGTAACAAATGAAGAGACATTTGTAAAGGCCGATACGAAAGCAGCCATTGATGTTCGGTCCCCGATATTTTATTTTTCGCCTACAAATAGACTAAGCAAATGTGATCGAAACTTTTAGACCGCCCCTAAAGTTAAAGTTGCAAAGAAACCATCACGTGATTAATGAAAGACCCTTTAATATTAGAGTATGTTAATATTAAAGTATTCATTATCTAGATTGTAGATAACAAGAAAATTATATTAAAAACATAACAAAAACAAGTGCAACGTCCGTAGCCCATTGATGTTTAAACTGATAATGCACACAATAAATAAAGATTAATTTGTGATAAAACGCGGTAGATATCTACATATCTATATGATTAAATGTTATTTTTAGATCTCAAAAAGACATGGGACAAGTTCAGCACAGCGATTTAGATCTGCGAAGTGATTCGAAAAAATATTGTGGAACTTTGATAACAACGCCGGTGGATTGTTTTCGAGTATACATATGTGTGCAATAAACGTCAGTATTTTCGATCGACTTTTTACAGTTATCTATATAGAATTGTTACAGACAAATATTTTTTTACTAAACTATAGCTGACTTGGAGATATTTATTGAAAAGTTCAACAGTAACAAAATATATTGGCAACGTTTTTTTTTTTTTTTTTGTGACGGTGAAAAACGACGGAGAAATAAGGCGAAGAATCAACTCAAGTTGGATGAAGTGGCGACAGGTCTCAGGCACCATTTGCGGCTGTAGGATGCCCGTTAAATTTTCTTGCGTGCCACTAACTGTTGCTGTTGTTAACTATAATAGGATATTGATCCTGATTTTGATCCTTCGATGATAATATAATTCTAGTTTAATTTTTTTTTAGATAGCGTTACGTGCCCTTAAAAGTAATTTAAATTATAAATTCCCGCGCGAAAACGCTGTCATGTTGCTTTAATTCGTGACGTCACTGATCATCACATCAGAGATCAACATTCTATGCGAAAAAGATCGAATTTAAATTCACCTTATGCTACAAAAAAATCTAAATAATTAGAAACGAAATGAAAAATCTCTCTAGTAAATAAATAACATAAAAATTTATCCATAGCCATATATCATTCATTACACACACATATCGACACACATCCATAGACACATTACACACACACACTAATACATACACAATTTAATTTTTTAATAATGTCAAAATCAATTTTGGCTCTTTATTTAATATGTCAGTTTAGTTTATATGTCTATTTTATACGAGCTGTGAATTTTTAATGTAAATAAATATTAACCAACCGAGTAGTGAGGAAAGAAATAAGAATGAAGAAAAAGACAAAATAGTAGAAAAGAACGCTACTTACAAACTGTATCCTATAATTTTAACTACCAACATAAATTGCCAGTTCATGGACAAACTGCTGACCGCAGCAAATATGAATCCAACTGACGTGGACACAAGTATAGCTCGTTTTTTTTTCTGCCACAAGTGTCAGCGTAGTAGCCCCATGGAAACGCAAAAAGCACACCTGAAAATAACATTATTATTGTGATTATTTTAACCTAAACGCAACTGGCTCAGTGAAAAAATCAAAATCAATAAAAATCTTTATTCAATTTAGGCCCTAGAAAGCCGCTTGTGAACGTCTAAAACACTACCGCCGGTTCGGAAAACAACCCAGTCGAGAAGAGCGCAGGCAAGAAACTCGATCCGGTTCTTTTTGTTTTATAAATATAATATAGATCATTTTTTTTTATATATGTAAAAAACTGTCTTAACCAATGTTAGCAGAAGCACAGAGATGTGGGTGACGTGGTTGTATTACGGTACGACTGTCGTTCTAAGGTCTCGGGTTCGATCCCCGGATCGGGTCACAAGTGATATTGGTTTTTTCTACTCAGTATCATCCCGGTGTCTGAAATTTGTGCCCGATATGGCGACAGGCTCACCCCCTGTCACATATGGGACGGAACTAAGCTCGGCGAAATGTGGTTGAGGGTGTGGTACGCTATTTCACCTCTACCCTAACCCTTCGGGGATAACAGGCGTGTGAGCATATGTTATGTTATTTTTAATGCAACTAACAGTATTTTAATTCTCTTTCTAGTGATTATTTGAATGATATATTTTAGTATATTAGCAAAAGATTCTATAAAACTTTGTCTGTAAAATGTTTTGTTATGTATGCCTTGTTGGCAATTTCTTTATAAAATTTACATAAAAAGCATTGTTTTACAACTGTTTTTTTTTCTGATCTAATTTTCACCTGATTAGTTCACAGCTTAGACATAGTATAAATTCCCTTTTAGGCCGTAAACTTTCCTCAAGAGCATTTTACTTAATACCAAATGAAGAGGCAATGCAAGGAAGACTGATGACCTGGTAAACGTAGCGAAAATCCTTAGGACGCTGGTGGCGCTAGAACAGGCAGACTGATTTTTATCTGACATGATTATAATGGTGATGATCTTAAGTAAATGTAAGTAATACTGGAGTACCGACGAATGGAGCTGATCCCAACATGCCCGCTTCTGTAAGGCCTATTTTAAGGTCACACCTGCCTGCAGCGATCACTACACTGACTCCAAACATATCCAAGGATACTCCACACATTATTACGCAGCTCACTATAAGCAGGGTGTAATTGTATCGGCCCATGCCCTGTAACCAATTGCATAAATTGAGTAGGTATTGTACAACCTTCATGGGGGCAGGAAGTACATCCTGGCCCCGGACTGTCGACCGGACGGTCGTGCCTCCTTCCGAGGCGGGCTAAGTGGTGGAGGGGAACTATTCTCCTTCATCCCTACCGGGCCATTGCACGGACGAGGCTTGGTGGGTTCGCTGCAGGGGGTGACGCGGTGCTTGCGAAAGTCACCCCGTTTCGCCCCCATCCCAAATGCAGTGGACGGCCCCGGGGGGTTTTAATGGGTATTTCCAGGCGCTTCACGCCTGGGCGAGTCCCACACTGGCACGGAGTTCGTCCCTCCGTGCCCCCTTACCTATTGTATTGGGGGACTTCGGTCTCACTAATACAATGCATTTCTCCCCGTCAAAAAAAAAAAATTTAGTTATAATGAGTCTAATTTTTCGGTGATAGGATCTCTCGTGATGAAATCATATAATAGTGATATACTGTGGTCTAATTACCGCCTGGCTAGATACAATCTCAAGTTGAAAATTCTGTAACATTACTTGAGAGCTGGTTCCTCTAAGCAGTATAAGCTCAACGTATTATTTATTATCCTCAGCTCTGCTTAACATCAGATCAGATTGTAATCAAAATTCTGAACTTAAACTGGGTAAGAAATATAAACTTCGCTCTCCAGACGGGCAAAGCAGACGGCTTATTTAGAACTTTACCAGCTAAAGTGCCCATGTAGCCTCTCTTGGAATCATTACCATTACCCGGGTCAAGTGATATTGGGGTTTTCTACTCAGTGTGATCCCAGAGTCTAGAATTAGTGCTCGATATGGCGAAAGGCTCGCCTCCTATCACATCTGGGACGGAACTAAGCTAGGAGAAATGTGAGTAGTGTAGTTCGCAATTTCATTTCTGCCTAACCCTTAGGGGATAACAGGCGTGAGCTTATGTTATGCATTGTATGTTATTATTCAAGGTCAAATGATTGTGGTTGGTTTGTTTACAATGGTCTCAAGCTGTCACAGCTCTTTGGACACGATACCTACTTACATCAGTGTAACAATTCTCCAGTGACAACTTTTTTAACGGCGCTAAGCGATTCTCGGTAGAGGAAAAACTTATAGATTCGCGTTACCAATGATATGACGTCAGCCGTCAATATGCTACAGTATGTCAAGTACAAGATGGCGTTTAAGCGCTGGCGCTCAGAGTTAAATAGTAAAATGTATACTTACGCAGCCTATTGTATCTTTTTATTATGAATAAAATAAAATAAAAAAACGACATAATAGTGTGCATAATTATTGGTCGCAGCGCCAACCAAAACCAGACAAATGTTATGTTAGGTTATGTTAATAATCCCCCCGGACGGTTGACCAATTGGTCATACTTCTCTTTGAGAAGTGGGCGAAGAGGTGGGTGGGGTAGTTCCCCCCCCCCAACGGGCTAAGTATGGACGTGACCCTGTTGGGTCTGCCGCAGGGGACGACGCGGTGCTTGCGAAAGCCATCCCGTGTCGTTCCCATCCCAAATGCGGCGGACGGCCCCGGAGGGTTTAGTGGGTATTTCCGGACGCTTCACGTCCGGGCGAGTCCCACACTGGCGCGGAGACGTTCCTCCGCGCCCCCTTACCTATTGCACTGGGGGACTTCGGTCTCTCTAATAACACAATAAATAGGTAAGGGTAGTGCGTAAATGCATTCCCCTCGTCAAAAAAAAAAAAAAACAAAAAAAGGTTATGTTAATAATTTCAATAAACAACTTATGTAATTTAAAATTTTGAAAATAGTTTCGAGTTTTGAGTTCTAACGGCAGTACCCATGTCTGCTTAGTTTTTTTGTGTCAGTTGTAATTAGCCTTGGGAAATTATGCCCGTGTTTATAATAAAGTTTACAACACATTCTGTAATCTATATATACAAGATGAAACATTTTCAAGACATTTTTTCCTCTGTTTAACAGAAGGCTTTCTTTTTGAAGTGAGTTTCGCGTCACGTGATAAACGTTTTTGACCGTATAGTTATAAATTTTCAACTCTATGTGCTAAATTGGTTCTAAAGGATACTTGCCGTTGTTTTAGAAAGTGGGTATACATATTTTTTGTATCCCTTCCTCGGTCTCTAATATCTATCATTACTAATAATTCGTGTCAGTACTAATAACTAAGGATTATCAGATTTCACCTCTGACACATGTACTCTGTAGAGAGGCTGTTTGTTTTTTTTTTTTATATTTAATTTTCAATTATGATGTTGGCCGAATTTCTTCCACCATGCGAAGGCATGTTATAACAAAAAAAACCTAAACGTTACAAAAATAGACGTCTTTTATCCGTTAGTTGTCTAATAACTCTCTTTTAGCTAACTTATAATGTACGAGCCGTGTGCCCGCGATTGTGAACGCGTTTCATATATTTTTCGCTGCGTAATATAGTTTTTTTTTTTTATTTTTTTTTATACGGGACCGTAATTATTTTCCATCATTTTTTTTTCAATTATAGATAAACTAAAACTATTTCTACAGAGCCGTGTGGTGCCGACCAAGAATAATCGACCACTCCATATCTTCCCGTGGGTGTCGTAAATAGCGACTAAGGGGTAAATAGATCAGGGGATGGGCAGCAGCATCCTCTAAGCACCACATTGAAGCAATGATGGCTTAGTGGGTAGTGCGGCCGGATTCCGCGTAAATCGAGGCGGGTTCGATCTCAACTAACCAACTCTAAAATCGGCCTGAGCTTTCGGTGAAAGAAAACATCGTGAGGAAACCATAGTGTAATAGTAGGGCATTATCTAATAATGCCCGTCTGGGTAGCTACCACCCTGAACTTTGAAAACCTGTCGCGAAATACCAATAGGTATGATCCGCCAGCATCACTTGAGAGCCAGTACCTCCAGGTTTTGTGTGTTTACCATTCTCGACCACATCGTCACTCAACAGGTGAGATTGTGCTTAAAGCACTAAACCTATATCGTGTCAAAAAAAACCGCATACACCTTACTGGGATCGCCAGCACGTCTCCCTGTCGTGGTGATTATAGCAATGCCTCTCTTTTTTGGGCAAAACTTTTTCTAGCAGTGAACGTCTTTCGATTGAATCAATCAATTTCAAGCACTTACGGATTTTATTCAAAATTTTATGAGTTTTAATTTTTTTACGCGGAACCGTTAATATTATCGAAAAACAAAAGCATCTGAATTTACGTGTAGTAACTTCAGCTATCTATCAAAAATAGTCACGTCAAAATTGCTCCAGCCGTTTCGGAGATTATTCGGAACAGACAGACAGATAGTCTAAAATTTAAAAATTGCATCTTTGGTATAGGTATCGTTTATCGTATTCATATAGATTATTATCACATAGTAAAAAAAAACATTTTCACTTTACAAACAGACACTTCAATTTTATTTATTAGTTTACGAGTAGATATGTTACATTACGTAATATATGAAAAGAGTTATTGAGCTAAGTTAAGTTAGTCGACAAGAAAATCGCAAATAAAACGTTTTCTATAAACATTCTTCTTAACACAACATATAACACATTTTTTTTTAAATATTACAAAGACAGAATTATCTTCCACTAACCAGTTAATTCGACTGCCTGATCGTAGTCACATGTCTCATTATTCTTGGACTCCCCGACCGCTGGTAACTGAACACTGTTCGCCATTACCAATGTAAAGTGGTTAACTAAAACAGTTCGTTGTTTATAATGCCGCTTTTATACGAAAACGTTTGCAATTTAAAATTGTATTGTTATCTTTAGAATATAGTTTCAATGGAAAATGTGTATTATTTTATTCATTTATTATATTTTTACTAGAATTAAATACACGTGCGTAAGTATGTGAAGAAGTGACGACTGTGGCGACTTCCAACAGCCACCCTTATTTGAAAAGCTTACTTACCATTAAAGAAGTTTTTCACAATGCAATTTACTGAAAATTGAAGGAAACATTTTCCTACAATGTTCTTTTAATTGGTAACTCTAAATCTCATAAATAGCTAATAAACATACAACCTGCTTATACGTATATAGATTCTTCGAACATAATCTAAGACCACGGTATTATAATGTCATTATTTTTTTTATATACTTTACTAGCGGATACGACAGACTTATGTCATGGTCTGGAAATAAAAAAGTAGCGCCATCTATCGTTTGTATTTTTATAAACCATCCGGGTATTCACACAAATATTTTTTATTAAACAAAAGGATAAACAAACTATGCCTAAAGGTACTAGCTCTCAAGTGATGCACTCATAACATAGCTTTTATAGGTTTTTGGCGACAGATTTTCAAATTTGGGATTCTTTGCTTTGTTCTTCTTCCTTTATTTTTAGGTTATTTCTATACGTTCTAGGCTCCCTATCTCTTCGCCATTTCAGTGAAAGGTCGTACATTCTCCTCATCTCAAAATAGTGGATTGGGGTTTCCCATGTTTACTAAAATTATCACCTTCCAATATTTTAGCAATGAGAATAAGAGAGCTAAGCCGCTGGCACATCTAGCATTATGTAATGTCATGGCTTGACCAGCTTGGCGAGCAATAGAAATGACGAAAAAAAAAAACCGGGAATTTCTGACATATGCATCCTTACATGGTAACCCTGCTTATTTATGGCATTTACATAACTTTAGGTCATTAGTGGCATTACTAATGCTGAATTTATTTAAATACTAGATAGCTCGTTCTTCTTTCGACATTTGACTTGTTAGTCGTTTTTTATTTCTTCAGTGCACCTGTACAAACTGAATATTTAGTGACAGTAATGTTCGTCTGATATGATAAGCAAAGGAATGAATCCATACTGCCAATTGTATAGTAACAACGCTTCAACGCTCTATTAAGAGGATATCCTTTACGTCGTGATGTTTTTTTTTTAATTTTTGACCTCTCCGCTGTTTTGACACTTAATAAGGTTTTAAGGTTTAAGACTATTTATTCTTACTAGCTGTGTGCCAACTCCTGCACTCGCGTATACTAACAGACAGAAACGACGATGTTGCCTTTTTATACATATAATATAATGAAGAAACATAATAATGGTTATTTCATTTATTTATTCAAAGAGCAAACAACAACATTTTCGAAAGTATACATAGATAAAACAGGTTACACTGTAATATAAACTAAGTACAGTTTTCTCTACCTACATCTACTTCCTAAATTAAATTAAATGTCTTTGTAGAATATATTGTTTGTCTGTGTGTATGAATAGGCGTGCGTTTGTGTGTTCTGATATGTGATTCAGGAGTGTAATTTAGCTTTAGGTTATGTTATTTTTGAATTTTTTCATTAGTAGATTAAATATACCAATATGTCAGTATTTATTATTAAATTTTATTATATTTCAAAAGGCATTGAAAGAAATGAATACATTAAATCAAGTTTGAAAGGGGCCCCAGTGACAGAGAAGGTAAGAAACAGGCGTCTGTCTTGGTATGGGAATGTAATGCGCGGGGATGAAGACGATGTTGTGAGAAAAGTATTGTATATGAATGTTGACGGTTAAAGGAGGAAGACCAAAGAAAAGATGAATGGACTGTGTGAAAGATGATATGCTTAGAAAGAGAGTGAATTTAGGTATGATTTAAAATAGAGATGAATAGAAGAAGAAAACATTGTTGCGCCAAACCCAGATAAAATAGGACAGGGACAGGGAGATGATGATTTCAAAAGGCACTGATACAGATATGAGTAGTACGTTAATTCTAAATAACATTCAAAATCCCATTACATAAGTACACAACTTAGATTGTTAGGAACAATATTCATTTAGTATATTACTTTGTCAAAAGTTTAACAGAAATTATAATGATTTTAAGTATTTTAAACGTGAACGAAGAGAAAAATAAAAACGTCCATTTATGTAATAAAACTTTTGAATTTTACTCAAGTATTATAAAATATATCATTTTGAACATGAATTTCGGTTTATGCTCTGAAACCTTATTATTACAAGGTGGCATATCAACAATTGTTAATATTTTGCGGAGCGCGTGGACACATGCATATTGAGTTTATTCAGTAACTCTCCACCAAGTATCCTATTAGATATTTTATAAAGCAAACACAGGTGACAGTTCTTCTATCGTCAAGGCTTTAAGGGTTGAGTTAGTTGAGGTTAAGGTTGACGTGCATTTTAACGGATTCAAATCAAATAATACGCCAAGATCTCGGGCATTATTCACAAATATCATATTAATATGATCAATTTGATAGTTGTATCTTATTTGATTCCTATTTTTACTAAATTATATAAAATGACACTACTCAATGTTATAAAGAAGTTCTTAGTGTTAATTAAATTTTTAACCGACTTCAAAAAGAAGGAGGTTCTCAATTCGTCTGTATTTTTTTTTGTATGCTTGGTACGATTTCAATTTTTGAGTTTTTTTTTTATTTGAAGTAGTACACTCCCAACGTGTTCTCTTTTCCACCGAATCAGGATCTGAGTAGTGGAACTAAGGCAAATCGAGAAAACCTTTTAAGTAGGCTTTTTTTCTTTTTTTTTTTTTTTTTGACGGTGGATATGTATTTACTCACTACCCTTACCTATTGCATTAGTGAGACCGGAGTCCCCCAATGCAATAAGTAAGGGGGCACGGAGGGACGACTCCGTGCCAGTGTGGGACTCACCCGGACGTGAAGCGTCCGGAAATACCCTCTAAAACCCCCCGGAGCCGTCCGCTTAAGCTTAAGTACGCTTCCCAGCTATACCTAAAAATACACACCTAAACTAAAAAGCATAACAAAAAACTCTTTTAAGAAAAAAAAAACCTCTAAAGAATAAACATTAAAATGCACTAAAAAGTAAATAAATAATTACTTTATTAATCTGCTTCTATTTACTTCAATGTATCCTTTGTTTTAAAATTATTAACAGTTTTGGAGTCGGTGCCAGCCAGAGTTAACTAATGTATTCTCATTTATAAGTGGAAATAACTGCTTTGCTAAAAAACTTTTTGACTTCATACATACATATATACATATGCTCACGCCTGTTATTCCTGGAGGGTTAGGCGGAGGTGAAATAGCGAACTACACCACCCACATTTCGCCGCCGTCGTTCAGCTTAGTTCCGTCTCAGGTGTGACAGGAGGCGAGCATGTCGCTATATCGGACACAAATTCCAGACTCCGGGATGGTACTGAGTAGAAAAACCCAATATCACTTGACCCGACCCGGGGATCGAACCCAAGACCTCAGAACGACAGTTGTATGTAATACAACTGCGTCACCGAGGCAATCTACTTCACCACAAGCTAAAATGTCGCACCGTTAGATCTCACAATCCTCTATGCTTATGATTTTGTGATATATTCTGATATCCATTAACTATAATAACCATATAAACCATTCACTCTGAAATATGAGTAAGTCATTAACATAGATCAAGAACAACAGAGGACCAAATTGAACCCTTGTGGAACACCAGAAGTTGCAATAAATATTGCTGACTTGAAACCATACACTGCAATTAGCTGGGAACGATTTTCTACGTATGACGTCAACCACCTGTGAAGGTTACCATGGATACCAAGGTGGTTGACTTTTTACAGTAAGGTAGTAGAGTTGATACGATCAAATGCCTTACAAAAATCAGTGTAAATAGAATTTATGTAATTTTTTAAGTTTTCGCGTTCCATATTTAAAATCAGTTAATTTTAACGGGTCGCGAAGCGATTGAAATTAAAGAACATCTAAATTTCAATCGCGAGGATGGGTATAGGCTTTCCTCAGCGCGGAATCCGGTGCTAGAAAATCTAAAGGTTCGTGATTTATCGTCACAGGCATCGTCGATGGATACTGTTAGTGTTGTGTGTTGTGACTATAATAAATATAAAGACCAAACGGGGGTAGTTCATCAAAATACCCCTCAACGCAGCAGGCGACGCCGCGCACCGCCAGTCAGCCCGTGACCACGGTTGGTGAAACCCAGCCGAAACGTCGGGATAGGAAGAGAAAACCAAAGGTAACGCGTAAAAACCCGTTAAAATTAACTGATTTTAAATAGAATTTACTTGCGTATTTTTATTAAATGAGTTTCACAAGAGTTGAATAGACAAGAATATTTGAATTTGTCTATCTATTACGAACAAAGCCATGTTGCTTATTGCTTAATGTATTTGAAATATGACAAAATATTTGTTCGTACACTAACCCTACAAATATCTTAGAAAAACAACTTAAAGTAATTGCTTATATATTTTTTATCGTCAAAGTTATAAGCAATTTTTCAAAGAGATGAAATATGTGCCAAGCTAAGAGGATTTTTTAAACACTACTTCACTCGCGTGAAATTCAAACAATAATATTCACGATCACGGAGCACGTGGAAGGCAATATTGTATTAAATTACCTACGTAACATATGAAATAATATGCCCTAAAAATTGATCTGTCTTATACTATCTTCTCTGTCTGTTAAACATAAATTATTTTATCAAAAATCATTTACACATTTCCTATTAGAATCGATTGCATAAAACATAAGCCCTTAAACACGTAATCACAACTTATCAATTAAACTTCGCCCCCCAGAATAATTTCCTGGTATGTGTAGATTATAAAAATTTAGCGCCTTTGTAGCGTTAAATAGTTCTAACCGCGGCTTCGCTCGTATTTAACAACTTCTGCATTCATTTGCGTAAATAACTCTATATTATTCGAGCTCTGATAAACCAATACATGGTAATACATCTTACCGGGCTTCGTCTACCATGGGTAAACATAAAAAGATCTGATTTCTGAATATCCACTGGCTGATCCCGAAATCCGTTATGGTTTCCAATACACGGCTCTACAATAACATTGCACTGGCGACAACACACCCGCTGTGTGTTAAAACCATTAAATGCGTCTTGACGTGTCATGCAATCCAGTAGGGTTTCATTGCCCTTTTTTTTCTTTTTTTTTTTTGACGGGAGGAAATGCATTTACGCACTACCCTTACCTATTGCATTAGTGAGACCGAAGTCTCCCAATGCAATAGGTAAGGGGGCACGGAGGGACGAACTCCGTGCCAGTGTGGGACTCGCCCGGGCGTGAAGCGCCCGGAAATACCCACTAAAACCCCCCGGGGCCGTCCGTCGCATTTGGGATAGGGGCGACACGGGGTGGCTTTCGCAAGCACCGCGTCGCCCCCTGCGGCGAACCCACCGGGCCTCGTCCATGCAATGGCCCAATGGGGATGGGGGAGAATACTTCTCCACCCCACCTCTTCGCCCACCTTTCGAGAGAGGTAAGACCTAGAAGGTCAATCATCTGGGAGGCAGGATATAGGGTTTCATTGCCCTTTTTTTTTTTTTTTTTTTTTTGACGGGGGGCAATGCATTTACGCACTACCCTTATCTATTGTACTTAGGGGATCGAAGTCCCCCAGTACACTAGATAAGGGGCACGGAGTGACGAGCTCCGTGCAGTGTGGGACTCACCCGGGCGGGAGTCGCCCGGAAATACCCACTAAAACCCCCCGGGGCCGTCCGCTGCATTTGGGATGGGGGCGACACGGGGTGGCTTTCGCAAGCACCGCGTCGCAAGGGTTTCATTGCCGTAGCATATTGGTAACAGCTAGATCTCGGAATGGGACGTGCCGAAAGGTACTGCTTTTTCACTATTTGTATGGTGGTACCGATGCGGTTGGGCATGGAATCCCTACCACACCGGAAGAAAACATGCTGATGGTCATATTTTTTTTGTCTATCCGTAGAAAAAGAAATGAACAGTAGAACATTAATTTTAGGGCCGTATTTGATTAGGGAATACATCTACGAATAAAATAAAGAGTCATGTAAAAGAGTTTTGTCATTCTCGAATTATAAACCAACTAACGGACAGACAAAAATGAGTTTACTTTTTATAATATATTACGGAACAATTATTCGACTAATCAACGATAAGTTATCATCACAGAGATATTACACATTTTAAAAAAAATATTTTTATAAACCTATTAAATATAAAATATGAAAAATCAATCATAAGAAACATCGATGCTATTTGACATAAAATCGAAAGAAATGAGCATGTGATCCAACGTGAGAATTTTCTTAATAATAAATAACAAAAGTTTCTTAAGAGATAATCTTAACACTAGTTTAGGACAAGGGGATGCGCCTCTCCTTTTTCTGCATCGACGGACGAATCGCCGGAATGAAGCGCACAGATGCGTTCTTCGCCGAGTCATCTTCTGAATGGGGAAGATGCGTCCGATCTGTACGGTATATAAAAATATAAGGTTTCATAAAAACCCAACCCCGTTATCACCGTTAGTCTCGAAGAGAGTACAGGACACAGTCTCCTCGCAAGTCTTATTCACGCTGCCACATGTTCGACATGATTTTTGAAGGTCAGTCTTCAGTCGATGGTGATTCCAGGTGTTTGAGTTTATTCGTCCATGGTAATTACTGTCCCTGGACTCTCAACCAAAGTGGCTAGTCTCTAGTGACGTGGTCCAAAGTTTTTCCTACATTGGTTCCGAGCCTCTTTTCTAACCAGTCAGGTATGATCTCAAAGAAGCTTGTAACTAAGCTGCCGCTGTAGTTACGTCAAGCGTAAAATTTGTCACATCGTCAGCAAACAGGGCTAATTGGGCCCTTCCAGTTATCGGAAAGTCCATCGCTTTTGCATTTCTAGGAGTATTCCAGCGACGTACCTACTCTGTTGTTGTGTGTAGCTTCTTATAATATATCGAGGATGGTTTGTAGCGTTTTGGTGGATGTAAGTCGGTACCAGGTTTCAGTCGGAGCTTCCAATCATTGGGGAAGTGGAAGTGAAATGACACAACGGTTTATAATTACACTAATCTATACCAAAGACTATATAATATAATAGTTTATCTATCTCTATACTGATAAATAAAACTGAAGTGTCAGTTTGTAATGTCAAAATTATTTTTTTTTTATTAAATACATATGAATTTATATACGATACATATACCAAAAATACAATTTTTTTTCAATTTTGTCTCTCTGCTTGTTCCGAGTAATCTCCGGAACGGTTGGACCGATTTTAACGGGACTTTTTTAATAAATAGCTTAAAATACTCCACGTATCTTAGCATACTTTTGTTTTTCGAAAATAATTAGGGTTCCGCGTAAAAAATAAAATTAAACTCAAGAAATTTCGAATAAAATCCGATTCAATGGTCATTTTTATGGGCAATTACTTGAACTTAACTAATTTTTACTTTATCTTGTACCAATTTTTTTTTTAGGAAATGTTTAGAGTTCCGCAAAAAAATTAAAACACAGGGCAGAATATATGAAACGCAGGCGCATTCATGGGCACTTTTAAATGGCATTTTTAAACTTCTTTTTTTGGTAGTAAAATATATCACATATCCCCACAAAAGCTTATTAGTTTACTATGTTTATGACGTCATACAACGGAAGAGCCTCTACGGATTATTATATTTATAGTAACTATAAATATTTATTGGTTGAAAACCTTCGAGATATATCCTATTGATTCTGTAACACTGAGCCTTATTAATATCAAAGAATACAACAAATATATGTTTATTTTTATAGAAAACAGAGTGTGTATTTTATAAAAATAAATAAAAAACAAAGATATTTTCTCATAAATTCAAACACCTATAAAAACTGTGCATTGAATCGAATAATTATTTAGGTACTTTAAGTTTTTTTTTGTAAAGGTACCATATTTATTAAATCCATATGTATTTAATAAAAAAGTTGTTTTTTTTTTTTATATTATAAAAGATAATTCAATTCAATACTGCTTTTCTATTACAACTCATCAAGTAAATCAATTTGAAAACACAGTAACATATCTCCTAAGTGTTCTACCACATAATTGAATATTAAAATTATTCTACATTAAAATAAATGGTAATAATTATTGGAATACCTTAAAATACAGACAAATGTCGATTTTAAGATAAGCACGTCATACTGTCGTACTGTTTGTCTAGCGTGCGTATTATCAATCTGTGGCTAAATATATATGTATATGTTTTAAAAAAAACTTCTATGTATCTATTGGAATTTATATCTTCTTGTAACATATTCATCACAATAAGTATATCGGCTGTTTATTTTTGTTCTCTTATTAAAAAAAAGGACCGTAAATGAAGTCGACTTAATAAAAAACGAATAATACTTTTTTTTTTATTTAGGCTCTGATAAAGCGCTTATGAATGTTAAAATAGTACCACCGTTTCAAAAAACTACCCAGTCATCGAGAGAAACCGCCAATAAATTCTATCTAATATTGTTATTTTTTTTTGAATAAACAATTATTAGTTACTAATTTTATTAGTAGATGATGCACAGAGAAATCACTTCCAGACATCACCATCATTCACATAATTCTCCATCCTATAAAATTGCAAATTAAAACTCGCTTGACATAATCCCTGAACTTATTGTCCGCTAAATCTTTGAAACTTTCTAGTAAAAACGAACACTATCACCTAAAAAAATATGATTAGTTTTACTAAGGCTGAAACATGGAACAGTTAATTTATGTTTGCTTCCTTGTATGAAATTTTGACTGAAAACACAATTCAAAATTAATGATAAAATCTTTATTTATTTTAATTTAATCGTAGACAGTGTTGACTATTCTAATTATCTTATCGAAGATCCTAATATTATATGACGTCACATAAATTATATCTAACATTCGTTTACGAGAAGGAGATATAGCATCCTCCACTCGTATCACGACATAATTTCTTTAGGGTTGTTGTATCTTTATTATGCGGAGTACGTTTTTATTTCGGAATATTTACTACTTTTAATTGTATTTTGCACTTTCTATTTAATGTTTTCTATATATTAGATATTCCGTTTTATATATTTAATGGTTTGAGTATAGAATTTCGTATAAATACTTATTGAATTTTTTTTCGATTTCATTCACCACTATTCACAATCCTCGTACAATATAGAACCTAACAAAAAAAATTATGCACTAAAACTTAATCAGAGAGTACAAACAAGATACGTGTAAATCGATTGAGTGGTTCTTTATTTATAAACACACTAACATCAGTAACAGGGAGAGGTTGCATTAAAAAATAATTATATAGAAAATATTTTTTTAATGACATATATATATATGTCACATCTGTACTGATTACTCTATGTATAAAGAGTGCTAACAAAGACCCCAGTCGCCATTCACAACTAATAAACTAGGTCACAGCGGAAAACCTTAAACGAAATCACAATAACCGACAACACGACTAATATTGTCCATACAAATAAATCAAATTGTCTGTTTGTGACATCTAAATAACACATTTTTACTAAATAAATATATAGTAATGTATTTACGGCACATATACCGAGAGTATGCTTCTGATATTGCCAAAAATGAATTGCAAAATAATTAGGATTCCGCGTAAATAATAAAGACTTGTAACATTGTGAACGAATTCCGATTCCATGGTCAATTTCACTGGCAAGCGTTTGTATTTGTGAGAATTGTCTTTGCTTTCATCTATAAAAATATTATTTTCCATTGATTATTTACAAAAAAAACTATACAACGTAGTGAAGAAGCACAATTCTAGAATATAGAAAATATGAAACGCGGGTGAAGCCGCGGGCACACTAATAGTAAAATAATATATTTCTATCAAACTCGTTTATAATGAGAAATCGACTGTTTATGTATCTATTTCATATCCGTATGCTACAAGAGTTTTTTATGAAATTATTTAATGCTAGCGGTACTCGCAGTTACACTCGCGTGAATTATAAAAATATTATCTAGTGAATGATCGTCATAATTTTAATATTAGAATTAAAGACAAGTTGTTTGTTTCACGCTTTAGGTTAAGTAAGTGTAATAAAAGCTTTATAGGTAATAGTATTCGGTTTTACAATAAGATCCCAAGTAACATTACCGATTTACCTGACAATAAGTTCAAGTATTATGTCAAGCAAGTTTTAATCTCAAAAGGTTATTACAGGGTGGGTCATTACGTGAACGATAGTGATGTCTGGAATTAACCCACATCTCTGTGCTTCCACTAACATTATTAAAACTACGATTTGTATAGTTTTTTATATGACAAAAAAAAAAGATATATATTATATTTTTTTTAAAAAAGAACCAGATCGAGTTTCTTGCCGGCTCTCCTCGACCGGGTTGTTTCCCGAACAGGTGGTAGTGTTTTAGACGTTCTTAAGCGCCTTCTTAGGGCCTAAATTGAATAAATAAATTTTGATTTTGATTTTGATGGCAAGCGTTTTTTTTTAATATTTTTAATATAATATGAGGATAAAGGTTATATACGATTATGGATATTTTATGAAGTTTTTTTATTACTTTTCTTATAAACTCCTATTTAATGTAACAAAAACTAAAACCTAACCAGATAACAGACCTAGGATATTAAAAATGAATCATGTAAATCGGTTTATTCAACTAACAGACAGAGCGACGTTGACTTTTATATCGTTTTTTCTTCTCAACCTTTACTTTATCACTTATAATTATTATTCGTTATTATTTATGTTTGTGATTCACAATGAAAAAACAAACATAACAAAATCAATTTAATTGAAATATTGTATTTTTCTCAATGATCTAATCGCAGATAATTCGTTAAAATGTTATATAGAAATCTAGCCTCATCGTGAGTTACCTAATTAATATTCAGTGTTTAGTTTAACTAATTCAATCTAGTTAAAACTGGAGCAGTATACGTTCTAAATTTGAATAGTTTTTTTCTAACATTGATATGAAATTCAAACACTAAAACATTCATTAATGATTAATTTTCTCACTGATTATGGTAAAATCAATGTCAAATGTGCGTTGGAGCCAAACACTAAAAAAAAGAATAAACGGAAAGTGTTATGAATATTGCGTTGTTTGGTTATACTGGTGGATCATAAAATATTTGGATATATTTTCTTTTTTTTTTACACGATAAAGACTCAGTGCTTTGACCACAATATCAGCTGATGTTAAGTGACGATGTGGGCCAGGGTGGTAAACACACTAAGACTAGGTTTTACTAACTTAAGGGTGGTAGGTACCCAAGCGAGCATTATTAGAAAATGCCTTACTACCGCGCTATGGTTTCTTCACAATCTTATTTTTACACGATGTATTCTTAGTGATTTGACCACAATCTCAACTGATGTTAAATGAAGATGTGGTTCAGGATGGTAAACACACTAAGCCTAGAGGTACTGGTTCCCAAGTGATACTCCCGGAACACACATATTGGTATTTGACGACAGGTTTTTAAACTTGAGTGTGGTTGCTACCCAGACGGGCATTATAGAACATGCCCTACTACCATGCTGTGATTTCCTCACGATGTTTTCCTTTACCGAAAGCTCAGGCTGATGTTAGACTCGAATAGGCGGATTCGAACCCGCCTCGATTTACGCGGAATCCGGCCGCGCTACCCCACTGCGCCATCATCGCTTCTTTAGCCGCATTAAGCGATCTTCGTTAGGGGAAAAACTTATGGGACCGCTTCACGTCATCCCTTAAAACTTTTACATTAAATATAAAACCGACTTTAAAAAACATTACTATAAAAATACACTAAAAACTAAATACATAATTACTTTATTAATCTACTTCTGTTTGCTTCAATATATCCTTTGTTTTAGTACCATTAACAATGAAATGGGCGGTTTTTCCTTCTCTCGGCAGTTCCCATGGCTGCCTACTTTTTTTTGTCTTCCTATACAACGGAATGATGCTTACATGAGACTGAGGCAATCAGTCCCTAGCTGAACGCCCTAAACGCTCGTCTCAAAAGTTTTGGGAAGCTGCCAAGGTTCTTCCGGTCACATAATGAAGTCTATTTAAACAAAAAGCGATCATCAGATGTTTAACAATTTTTTTAATTTTTATGAGCAAGTTAGTAAAGCGGTCAACGTTTTTTCATTAGTTTGTTAGCTTCTTTTTTTTTTATAATGCACAGCACAGTGACTGCACTGGACCTGATGGTAAGTACAGTACAATCCAAAACAGCGGTGACTGACACAGAACAGAATTCACTGCCAGTCACCGCTGTCATGCTGACCTGGTAAAGCTGGGTACCAATGTACAGACGTACCAACCACATTAAAGTGTCTACTGTATTTACAATGATTTATCATAATGATATATACATACATAGTTAATCAAACATTATATGAGAAAAAAAAAAGACACGCAGCACAACTTGAAACCTAAGATAAGTGAGTAAACCTTTTTTTTTTTGACGGTGGGAAATGCATTTACGCACTACCCTTAACCATTGCATTAGTGAGACCGAAGTCCCCCAATGCAATGGATAAGGGGGCACGGAGGGACGAACTCCGTGCCAGTGTGGGACTCACCCGGGCGAGATTCGCCCGGAAATACCCACTAAAAACCCCCCGGGGCCGTCCGCCGCATTTGGGATGCGATACGGGATTGCTAGGCATGCCACCGCGTCGCCCCCTGCGACGAACCCACCGGGCCTCGTCCGTGCAATGGCCCAATGGGGAGGGGGGGGGAGAATGCCCCCCACCTCTACGCCCGTCCCCCCGAAGGGAGGCATGAAGTGAGTAAACCTGCAATGATATTGTAATTTTAAATTGTAACATGAAAATTGATTCGACAAACGGACAAATCGTGCAAAGCTAACGCCACGGAGCAGCAGAAGATTATGAAAATATTATCTTTTGTCTTTAAATTGATAATAATGTACATACAACGTAATTATTTTTTTTATTTATTTAATCCATAACTTTTATTTGGACTCGTCAAAAAGGGCCGTACAAGTATTATATAGGTAACATTTTAGTTATTTGTGCCCCTTGTTATTGTACTTTGAACTCTTTACTTGGTTATGAAGACGATCTAGCTTTTTATTGTCCGGTTCGTAAACTCCGTAATTAGCAGAATTTCAAGAAAATTAAAAAAAATACTTCATTCAATTTAGGCCCTGATAAGGCAGGCGCTTACGAACGTCAAAATACTACCACCGGTCCGGAAAACAATTCAGTCGTCAAGAAGAACGCAGGCAAGAAACTCGATCTGATTTTTTTTCTGCATGTTTTTTTTTTGAACTTTACAACTAATAATTACAAAGTTTATTAGTAGATTCACACAGAAAAAGCTGTCACTTCCAGACATCACCATCGTTCACATAATGATCCACCCTATAATACCCTTTGCAGGTTAAAACCTGCTTGACATGGTGCTTGAACTTGCTGTCCGGTAAATCGGTAATGTGCTTTGGGATTTTATTATAAAACCTAACACTATTACCTAGATAATTGCGTAAATATCCACCTTGCCTTTATTCAAAAAAGTTGGTTTATATACACAAAGTTATCGAGAATGCCTACACATATTTTCAATCGAAATCCAGACGGAGTCCGATAAGGATTATGCTATCTAACGTAATCGATTTCCATATTTTTTTATCGGATTGGATGACACAACACTACAGCAAATGACTAGTTAAAACTAGTATGCGTTGAATCATGTGTCATCACGCATCTACAATATGTTTCATATTATTTTGATATTATTATAAAAGGGCAAAGTCTCCTTGTTATTCTGAGAATCCATCAGTGAGCTTATAACTAATGGTTTCGACACACAGCGGGCAGTAATTAACGCCAGCAAGCGATGTTTCTATAAAAGACATCGCGTTAACACGAGCCGAGCGCGACCTCTTTTGTAGTAAAATCGCAATTGCGTCCCGACCCACCCGCCGTGTGTCGAAACCACTAGGGATTACCAAACCGATTTAAGTGTGTATTTTTTTTTTTAAATCGTAGATGTTATTATGTCGATGTTAATATTATCTGGCCAAGTTTTAGTGCACTCGTATAATTTGATCACAATCTCACCGTACACAAGTGCGTCGCATTCTAGAATTAAGACAGTGTAAATCCAGACCTGCCTATAGGCTTTAGTTGTAATTAATGCTGGCCGGCACGGTTCTCGTCTAACGGCCATAGTTCCTAGGCTTCAACAACAAATTTTAAGTGTAAGTTATAAATCAATTTCTTTTATTTTGCAATAGGGTCAGCGCTTTGACCACAATCTCATTCGATATTAAGTGACGATGTGTTTCAAAGCGGTAAACATAATGTGAATCTGTACATCAATGTGTATCTACATAAATTTTATTGAAATCTTCGTTGTACGAACTCGAAATTACAATTGCGATAGGACGGGTTTAGCTAAGAAAACCAAAAAAGAAATTTAATCGACAAATAACTTTATTTGTGTTGATGCAGGATATTAGTAATTTACACTAACTCGGAAAAATAAATACCTCGAAAATCTAGATTTTAGACCAAAATTAAATGTAGATGAGAATGTGTATATTATGGTTATCTAATATGGCCGGCAGGATAACACACCTAAAGGCACTTGGTATTATGGTAAATCTGTTACCTTTTTTATTTTTTTTGACGGGGGGAAATACCTTTACGCACTATCCTTACCTATTGCATTAGTGAGACCGGAATCCCCCAAAGCAATAGGTAAGGGGGCACAGAGGGACGAACTCCGTGCCAGTGTGGGACTCACCCGGGCGTGAAGCGCCCAGAAATACCCACTAAAACCCCCCGGGGCCGTCCGCCGCATTTTGAATGGGGGCGACACGGGGTGGCTTTCGCAAGCACCGCGTCGCCCCCTGCGGAAATCTATTATCTACGCCTGCTAATACTCGAATATTATATTATCAGGTAGCCTACAATACGACAGTCATCTACAAAGATCATTCACTCCGCGCTAGATTGACCGTGCGTCTATATGATTTTAGGATATATTTAATTTGTTTCAAAAAAAATATTATAACGGTTTCAGTAACTCGATATCTATGAGTGATTATTTGGCATACTCGTAGATGACTTTGGCCTTGCTAACCCAATTCCTATTATATTCTTTAAGAATTTCGTGTTTTATTTTCCTCAAATGGACACAATCTATTGCCACCTTTCTCCATCCATTCGACCGAAAGACGTCCACAACGTCTGGTAAATTATTGTGTCGCTTATAAGGCGAGGCTAGCCATAATCATCACGCTTAATAGGCGCGTTAGCGATCGCAGTAGGTGTTTTTGCGGTACTCAGAAATGGTACTGTCCATCCCCTGATTTATCCCTTAGTCGCTTATGACACCTACGGGAAGATTAGGGGTGATACTGTTTTTAGTCGGCACCACATTTACACGGCAGTTTTCTTTCAACTTATCGACGACAAAATGTTTGCAGATCGGAAAGTATCAATGTCGTTACTAAATGGTAAGGCAGTTTCAAAGTGCTTTTACCTAGCTTTAAATTTCGTAAATATCAGTTTGATTAACACCTTATATAAACTCTCTTTGAGGTTTTTTATACCAACGAAATATCCTAGAAAACATGTTCACTCTACAGCCATTGTCTGGAGACTTAATTAATCTCATTATTACATCACTCTGTGCTGAAGTCTATAATCGTATAACGGGGTCTATGTACCTATATTACTATGTAATAATAAAAGCGTAATTATTACTATAAGCTCTGGACTTTGAGCGCAATCTCACATGATGTTAAGCCACGACGTGATCCAGAATGGTAAACCAAGTGCCAAGCTAAATCAAGTGCTGCTGCCTGAACATACTTATCGAGAGATTCTTACACTTAAGGTTGGTAAACTGGCTTTATAAAAAAAATTATAATACTTTGGTTTTCACCGATACCTTAGACAGATTATGATAAGTGGATTCGAATCTACGTCCATCCGACAATATTAGCAATGAGCTATCATCACTCCACTCCAGAATCCCTCAATTATCAACAGACTAGAGGAAAAAAAGTTCAAAACACAAAATCTACACGTGGTATCGTTAAAGTTCTTAACCCCTTGTGCTAAGTGCACCTGGCGTTTACGCCAGCTATCCATTGTTTTCCTATTGTCTTATTTTTACGAGTACTCGACACATTAAATATTTAATAGTTTACATAATGTAGATATTTCAAAAGAAGATTTGGCGTTAAATTTTTTCAACATTCAACAAAAACAATTTTTCCTTAAAATCAATAAATATATTATAAGATAATACATAATTGAAGGAAATATAACACATTAATAAGAATAAATCTATAATTTAAGAAAAAACTGTGTAAATCGATTTATTCTCGATTTGAAAGTCAACAAACATGCAGCTAAAGAGCACTGCCTTTTATAATACCTGTTGAAAAAAAAAATTAAGGAACCTCTTCTCATGCAACAGATATTGTGGAAGATTGCTTTTCCATTAAATTTAGACTTATTATATAATTAAACAAAATCATATACCCATACTATATAAAATGCTTTCGACGAGGCTGTAATAAAAAAATCACACCAAAATCCATTTTTACCGATACTTAACACCTTTATCTTCCGTAATATAAAAACATACTATTTTCCTTATAAATTTTACTCTATATAGTATTAGTGATTTATCAGTCATTAATAATACTTATAAATCGAAAACGGTAAAGTAGTAAGTAGTAATTATTGGGATTATCTAAAGCTATATTTTGTGAAATATAATCAACTATTAAATTAATTTAATACTATCTATAATAGACAAAGAACAGTAATTAAAAAATTGTTCTCCTGCTCCTGATCGATCCATCCGTCCATTCTACCGAAAGACGTCCACAGTTGGACATAGATCTTCCTCAAAGATCTCTATAACGACCGGTCTTGTGCAATCGGCATCCATTGAACCTACTCCTGACGTAGGGTACTAAAAATCTTCGCTTTGTTATCGTTTTACGTGGTCAAATCATGATATCGTATTTAGGTATTTTCTAATATTCACTTGCCATTTGTTACATAACTATTACTCTAAATAATTTACCGGTGTGTCCCGGCAGATCCACCTGAGAGCTCGACGTATTTCTTACACACACACTAGATGCAACCTATGTAGATTCTCTAAGGAATCATTTTTCTTTTCCAAAAAAGAAACATCGTTGCGCGCGAAAAGAGTAAAGATTCAGGGTCACGCCACGTCATAATATTAGCGTCACGATTTTAAATATTCAATTATAAAGAGAAAGAAACAAAAATAACAAGCACGCTATACTTTTGACTGTGCAATTAATATTTTATCCACTTTGTGCTACAGTCGTACTTGAGGAAGCGCCTGAATGACTGTATTTTATAAAGTGAGAATTTTCCACATTTTATACCTCTTTCTCGGTTTCTGACTGCTGTGGTAACTCTTACTAATAATGTCTTACAAATTTAAACTAAACGATTGACAAAGAAGTCCCATTTCTGACAGATGTGCCCTCTACGTATATATTTATGGTCATATTAATTCTACGGAATCTATATGCCGGTAACTGACCAACCCGAGGTAAATACAGTAAGCGACAAATAATTAAGGCACCTTATACAACGACGGTTATTGAAACAAAAACGAGTAAGTTTGATAAGTGCCGCCGGACTTCAAGTAATCCTAATTAATCCAATTAGACCACATCGTTATATAATAGCGAACCACGGCACGCGCACGTGCGGATTAGTCCTTAAACTCTACATGTTGTTGGCTGTCCGAAACGAATTAAGTTAGTCAACAATGTAATATATTATTGTAAATATAAAACAAACATCAGGAAAAGTTATGGGACCATTAGCAGTTGTTACATGCTAAGGATATATTATCATGTACAATGTACACAAAAAAAAATTTATAGCAGTACAAAAATGCGCCTACTTACTATTGCAGCATAACTTTTTTTTTAAGTGACTCTACAGAAAACAGATAGTAAATGCAATACAGTTCAAAAACATGGACGACCATCGATGAAAGATTCCACTACCCGACTTACTAGCATGCATCTTGACGATGGAAGGAAAGAACATGCTTGAAGGGAGTCCATTTCACATATGTATGTAGGGTGACCTCATCTTAAAACATCAATATTCGCCGGTAAAACACCCTAGAACTCCCTCTAGCAGCGGCCCAGGACGTGTTCCAATCTCTAACAGGGAAGTCTCATGTATCCGCCATCAGCGCAATACATTGACACTTTTTTAACTCGCATTACACTAGACGCAGATACATGGGTTCTGTAAGGTACAACTAAAGATCCATAGTTTCCTTTAACTTATATGTAGTTAGAGCAAATTCCACGGAATTTACGTTTAGGGTCAGGCCAAGCCGACGTCTGTACCAATTTAGTGCCCTTGTGGCTAACATTCTCCCAGATAAGCACTCTGAGCGCTTGCCATAAAACTTCGGTGAAGTTGTTAACAGCATATAGTCAAATCGAAGAAAAAACAACGAACGACATCTAATTACCGCCATCATTGCTAGCTTTCGATATTTGTAAATACACGGAAAAACAATATAATCCTTCCGTCTGAGGGCTTCGATCCAAATGAGCACAACTATTGTATGTACCCTATAAGGCAACAATCGCACGGTGCAAAAAATTATAACTTGCGTTTACAATAACGCTCTAATAAAGAATAATGCAAATGAAGTTTCTTTTCTTAACGCAACGTTTTCTGTTCTTTCTTAAAATATTTCAATCGAAAAGGTTAAAACGTCCTGAGCTCAAATTTTTTTGTATACCTAATAACAATTATAGATTAAGTTCTCTTAATTCTTAATTGGATCTAAGCGAAAAGTTAAAAATTTAAGCCCCGAAAAAAATATATAATGAATAAAAATTTAGAACCGTGACAAAGAAAATTGAGTTATTGCGTAAGTAAATACTTATCGTTATCGTATTCAATAATCATTATCGTAAATTACTTAAAATTATGTTTCGTTTTTTTTTGTGATTGAGAGCCGGAGCACCATTTATATCCTTATCGTCAACTCACATCAGTTTATATTTTAATTGAGTGTCGGCAAAATATATAAAAATAAATATAGTTCATTCTTCGTACACTGCGGATGTCTAGCTACCACTACAAGAAGATTCCTCGCCATTTGAGCGCGCATACATAGAAAAAGAGACATATGGTATGAGGAATGATGATGGTAGCGAGACAATACGTACAGAAGAACCGACACGATAAATTAACACTACATATATTACAAATATATATAAACGATATATCACACATTTACAAAATATATGGAAGATTTCTTAAAAAGCACTTCTCATAACAGGTATCTCTAGCCTATGTTCGTAAGTCGTACCGCTCTGGTTAAGAATAACAATCTAGTCCAGAGTACAAGAGAGTGCGAAAATTCGGACGAATCGGCAAAACACTGTGAACGGAATCCATTAATATCAAATCGTAACCGGATTCTGAGCTTCTTCTGCTACCGTAGATGGTAAAAATACTGACTGCCAAATATATATTACAATACATACAGGCTGCTGTCAGCGTTAGATATATAGCTTCTAGTTTCTTCACAATAGATCTAGTTTCGTCAACTCTAACTTATCAATCGTGAAACAATGTCAGCGCATCACAAACACTGTATTGTGATACGATAAAAAAACCATGAATATTTTTTTTTTCTTCTTTTTTTCATTTTACTGAGACCTGGCAATCTGTTCCTGTTATGTGTTACAATAAGCCATTCTGTTGTTGTTTTATTTGTTAGCCTAATTTAATTTGTTACCTTCACGGGTTTGATGTTTATTTTGCTAAGCTCTATGTTTAAGGTTAGGTACACTTAGTCTCTCCATCCCAAATGCGGCGGACGGACGGCCCCGGGGGTTTTAGTGGATATTTCCGGGCGCTTCACGTCCGGGCGAGTCCCACACTGGCACGGAGTTCGTCCCTCCGTGCCCCCTTACCTATTGCATTGGGGGCCTCCGGTCTCACTAATGCAATAGGTAAGGGTAGTGCGTAAATGCATTTCCCCCCCCCCGAAAAAAAAAAAAAAAGGTACACTTAGTCTTATTATTCGACTGTGCACCACACTTCCTTCTCCTTCCAGCTTTGACGCTAGTACGTTAATGTGTCTTGACAGTTTATTCTGGTATTTCTTGCTGTTTTCAGCATGACCTTACCATGAATAATAAACAGGAATAAAATCGCAAAAAAACATGTTTTACTACGTGAGTTATCGCTCAAACGCCCTGTGATTTATTGCAGTTTACAGTAGCATACCGTTGGTATTTAAATGAAAATTTAAAAAAGTATAATTTACAGTCGCGTTTACACAGTAATAAACGTTATATGTAATCTTTTTATTATTATTACATAGTTACATATTGTAAAATACCAGATAACCGTGCACCCCAACTACGTGTTGTCGAACTCGATTGAAAATAGAGCCTGTAATGTAAAATGTTATACAACAATAGATGAAAAAGCTCCAGAGTAATTTATTCAATAAACAAATCAACTTTTATTTCAGAATAAAGATCAGAATATTTGATATACTAAAACGAGTCACGATTCATTAGTGAAACTGGCTGGTGTGACTGGAAACGTTAACTTGTACAAAAGCTTTCGCAGCATGGAGTGGACGGTGAAATAGATTTTGTATTTTTTTTTTAATTTATTATAAATTTAGCATTCTTCATCTTCTTGGTTATTATCAATCTGTAAGAAATATATTCTATAACAGATACATAAATTTCTGTTAGTATAATTCCAGTAATATTTTTGCAATGCCATAACAAAATTGTGACTATATTGAGGACTTACCAGAAAATATAAGTGGCACTCGAGAATTCCTTCTTCGTGTTATTATTTCTAATTTATTATATACTGCGCAATAACTAATCTATACCACGTAGAATAACACCAAAATTATATAATATAGAGTCCAATGAGTTACCTATTCCGTGAGATTATTCTATTAGAAAAATGGCTTGTAACATTATTTAAAAAAAAAAAAAAAAACAAGATTAACTAAAGCCGCAGGTGACTTTTATATACATGCTTGAGCTTATTATTCTATAAATAATAAAGATACAGGTAATTCTCACGATGGCGCGGTCTGACGATAATTTATTCCACTATTTGAATCGAGTATTCATAGTAACGGCCCCTACGTCTGCATAAGAGTATTGACTCAAAACTTATATTTAGTTATAATAAATATTAGGTTGTATGTGGGAAATACACAATTATTTTTTTAATTATTTACTTACTAGCATTCGATTACAAATGACGTGTATATTTTGGATACTTAACATACAATTCGCTGGTAAACTATGTAGTATGGTTTTAAATATTAAATATATCTCAAGAAATAGAATTATTACAATATGATACATTTTAGTTAGGTACCTCTATTTCTTGCCCGGAGGGTTGTTGACAAAGGGAGGATAAAGATTGGGTGGATATGACCCAGGTTCATGCACTTGAGACAAAGCCATTGCGGTGTTTCAAGTGCATGGGTCTGGGGCACACGCGTATGACGTGAATGGCGGCAATAGATAGGGCGGTTCAGTGCTACCGTTGTGGCGCGCTGGGCCACAAGGCGGTGGAATGTGCGGCAGAGCACCCGAAGTGCGCGCGGTGTTCTGAGGAAGGGAAGGAGGACGGACACCAGATGGAGGGAGCGTTCTGCTTCCCCTCATCCCAGGTTCGGGCGCCCTATAGGGCTAGTAAGTAGGTGGTGTGCGGCCGGGAGTGGAAGATGAGAGGAGTAAGAGGGTTGACTGGGGGAGAGCGCTCTTTCCCCCTGTCATTAGGCAGCTGTGGTCCGAATCCTCTTCTCGCTACGTCTTGTTGGTAAACAAGATGAGACGAGGAGGGTGATCCGTACCACATATGCTGGGAGGAGTTGGAGTTGGTGGGAGGGGAGGAGTTGGAGTTGGGGGGAGGGGAGGAGTGGTGCATGTGGTGTCAGGGTAAGCCCCTCCCCTCCCTGGATGAGACTTCTCAATTGAGAAGCGGGCGAAGAGGTGGGTGGGGAGAGAGCCTGTGAGTCAGGCATCGGTATTCTCCCCCCCATCCCCATTGGGCTTAAGTATGGATGAGGCCCATTGGGCTTGCCACAGGGGACGACGCGGAGATTGCGAACAGGATCCCGTATCGTCCCCATACCAAATGCGGCGGGCGGCTCCGGAGGGTTTAGTGGGTATTTCCGACGCTTCACGTCGGGTGAGTCCCACACTGGTGCGGAGACGTCCCTCCGTACCCCCTTACCAATTGCATTGGGGGACTTCGGTCTCACTAATGCAATTGGTAAGGGTAGTGCGTAAAGGCATTCCCCACGTCAAAAAAAAAAGTACCTTCATTTCTTATTTAAAATGAACTTTATAAATGATGATTTCAATTAAATTAATAACAAAATAATATATTATAATAGGAATGTTGATGAATACTTGAATAATTAGTATCAAAAAAAAAATTCACATGATCTTTGGTTGGCTGGGAGAGGAATTTAAAACATCACCAAGAGGGAGGTGGGCGGGGTCAAAATATTTCTTAAAAGACCACCACGTAATGACTAGATGACCCCTTACAAATTCATCAATAGCCGTTGTATCGAATCTTATAATGAGTGTAAGTTTTCGGTGCAAGAAAAACATACCCCAAATAACGATGAAATTATAGCCCACGGCCTAACTAGCTAACTGTTTCTAATAAAAAATCTATTGACAATCCAGTACCTCTAGTGTGGTAACTGACTACAACCCCATCGTATAAAATTGTGACGAAAACTTAAAATTATTTCCCTCAGTCATAAAAAGACAGATTAAAAAATAAATCAAAGTTATAAGACTAGTTAATCGGATAACGACAGATTGTCTATCTACCTGATATATATATATTGAAAACTGAAATCTAACGTGATACAATCTCTAATGACATCGTGACGTAAATATATAGGAAATAATGATAAGATATTAGTAGACTAAATCACGAAAAACGTATAAAAACGAGAGGAAAAGAACATAGAAAAGAAAAATTGTTTTACACTATTAATTAATTAAAATAGCAATACTATTTTTATGGTAAAATATGTATAAATAATAATATTGTTTGAGATATTTTTGAGGTGCTCTAAAATGTATATATAATTATATAAGAAATTGTAACACCATGATCTGCAGTCAAACTGAATGTTCAGTTTCGTGGGTCAGTAACCTATATTACAAGATATAAACAAGAGAATAAATAAATAAATTAATAATAATTTTTTCATGGTTTTTTTTTGTACTAACAAAAAGCAAAGGTATTTCTGACAAATTCAAATACCTGCCAGCAAAACTGTGCGTTGAATACAATATATTTCACGAGTTTCAATTTTTTTATTACGCAGAACCCTACTTATTTTCGAAACTTTATTTTTCTAAGACTAGCCTAAGTTACGTGAAGTAATTTCAGTTGTCTGTCGGAAATAATCCCGTCCAAAATCCAGCCGTTTCGGTGAATAGCCGTGACAAACAGGCAGAGAACATTTTTTTAAATTGTGTTTTGCTATATGTACCTAATATACATTCATGGGTATTTGGCAAAATAAAAATATTACAAACTGATTAACAGACACTTCAATTTTATTTATATGTATAGAATGAAGGTCGTCGTTAAATAGATAGAAAAAAACCAACAAAAGTCAAAGTACCTAATTTGGAAGTATTAGGGAGTTTGTCGTTAAATCCAGTGATGTCATACTGTATATATTGTACACTAAATGGACCAGCGGTTTTGCTCGCACTTGAAAGTTTCTATATTCTCTGTATACACCTTATGTTCTAATAGCTGTGCCCTCGACTGCGCCCGCGATTCATGTATTCATCACTGGGTTTGAATTTTTTACGGAACCCTAATTATTTTCGAAAATCTAAAGTGCCTTAAGTTACCCGGAGTAACTTCAGATGTCTACCAAAAAAACTCCCTTCAAAATCGGTTCAGCCGTTCCGGAGATTAACTGTACCAAACAGCCAGACAGGCAGACAAAATTGAAAAGAAATGTATTTTTGGTATAGGTATTAAAAATACAGTATGCAGTAAAAAAAAATGTTACTTTGACATTACAAACAGACACTTCAGTTTTATTTATTAGTATAGATATCTTATACAATATGTACATTCCAGTCAACCAGTATACATCCAATGCTGGACAGAGGGCCAAAGATCTCCATAACGGCTGGTCTTACGCCACCAGGTCGAGGGCCTACCACGCTGTGGCTTCCGATACGCGGTAGCTTTTAAAGAACCCGTTTTTTTTCCACACTCTTTATTTGACATGTTTTTACAATTCATTAAAAATATAGAGATGTAAAAAGGAAACGACTTAGTGAGCCTAATAACTATTTAAATATTTTTTTGTATATATTATAGCTCGATAAAATGCCTGCAATTTCTCTATGATATTAAATAAGTTGCAGTCCAAGAACGATCACGATCACCTCCGCGGCTAAAGCCCATATGTTGGTCTAACGAAACGCGTTATTATGGCGGGTTTATGAGTATGATAGTTGTCGCTCACTAAAACTTTTTTTATGTCTGATAACCCTCACGAGTCCCCTACTGTCCGAGGAAACAGTAGGGTTATGTGAGTCTTCTACTCAATAAAACCATCCGTCGCCTTGTCCACAATTCGAGAGAGTTTGGTACACTCGCACAGTCTCCTTCACCCACTAAACCAGTGCATTATGAGAAAGGAGGCCCCGGCACCCCCTGGCGCCCCCCTTCTGGCGCACTAAAATCCTACCATCCCACAAATTTGTCTAATGTGTAAAGTGAAAAAATTGTCCTTCGAATCGTCGACATAATACCGATCTCACATAAGAAGAATCAATGTGTAGTCTGCGATACATCGAAGATGTAGCATGAAGAGCTGGGTAAAGAAACAAATAACGGTGGTCGTCCGTAGGGTGGGGCTGCTCCTGGTTTTCATCAGGGCAGTAGTGGCCGCCGTTTGCCTCGGTCAGCAATTTTGCGTACGTTGTTTTTGGAATTTGGAGGTGACAGATGTAGAAAAGAAATAAAAACAGAACGAAAACAAGGCAAGGATGTACTGACCTTAAATCTTAAGTTTAAAATACCATTGAGGTCAATTATTGAATTTCATTTTAAATATGAAAATTTTTAATTTTAATTATAATTTTAATTTAATAATAAGATCCCTGGTCATGCCAGGGGAAAATAGGCGAGGACATAAAAAAAAAAAAAAAAAAAAAATGTGTAGTCTACCATGCTTTGAAATTAATTATTGAAGTAAATGGTCCATAATAATTAACTGTATTATTTCTACGTGTGTCTATTTTTATTTTTAATCGATATAATATCTGTTGTTGAAGAAGTTCAATCACCCACCCCGGAAAAACAATAATGGCAGACGAAAATATTTTTAGTTCTATTTTTATCTTTTCATTGTTTGAAAGAATTTTGCGGAGGTGTAAAATGTTCTTTGAAAGTATATATATCAGACACCGGACCCCTCTTTCCTGGTGTCGGTTTTATTAATAAATTAAGTGACCCGCTCAAGTACGTACAGCGCGTAGAGTGTGTTCCGCACAGGTCGATACGTGACACACGGCTGCAAAGTACTGCATGCTTGTTCGATTGATGAACTTTGATATCAGAAAATATATTTATTACGGCTGTAATGAAAAGAAAATGTACATAATTGCAGATATTATGTAATATATTTTTTTTATATTCTGGTATCTAATTGGAAGCAACAACGTTTATATAGTATGTACATGTTTTATTTATTTAGTTTATTTATTTCTTATGAAATAACTACTTGATTATCTGAAATATATTATATTGGTTGTGTAAAATTGTGCATTAACCCATTGAGCACTTACCTGGCGTGTACGCCAGCTTTCCATTGTTTTCCTATTGTCTTATTTTTATGTGTACTCAACACATTAATAATGAATATATAATAAATTGTAACACTATGAAATTTAGTACATTAAGTTCTTTAAATTTTGTAACCGTGTAACCTTGGACATGATGGTGTTCGGCAGTAACTTATATGTAAACATTATTTATATTGCCCAACAATTAACAAAAGCATAATATAATTTAATAATAACGTATTATTAAAGAATTTCAAATTTATTGGCTAACAGATATTATATGTCTGAATACTATTTAAGAGTAGTAAAACCGGTACAAGCTTCGAATGCGGAATCACCTTTGTATTTCAGTACAAAAAAGAAACTCAAATAGCCATAAAACTCACTTAGCATCAGTTTTACTACATGTCTGGCAACCGAAATAAATAAAACCGAACAAGTAATATACGTTTATTTTTTTACTTACTTGTAATAAAAACATATTCTTCATGTTGATACTAACACTAGTACCTAGCTTTAAAATAAAAAAAAAACACGGTCTATAACTCGAGATGTGGTAAACACAATTTTTTTCTTGTTTATAGAAGTCTCCAATATAAAACAAAAGGCAAGTAAAAAATAAGACAACCTGTAAAGCGAAACATGACAAACGAACAATGATATGGCATAGGACAAACAGAGTCATTACGTTATTTCTAACATTTATAACCTTTTTATTAGATATAAACGAACTGGAATTTGAACAGTACCTAATGGAGCAAAGAAGCGAAGATTGCAATCGTTGTAAATGTAATAAAAAAGGATTAATTAAATGTTTGGAAATGAATGCATATGTATGAATATTGTATTTTCATTGGTATTTTTTTATATTAATATTATAAAAAAATGTCTAACATACAAAAGATTTAAATCATAAACACTTGTATATGAACATAGATATCCAACAGGTTTGTTACACATCCGTAACGGCCGTGTCACACGAACGGCCTATTATCAATCTGAAGCGAATATCAAGTGCTAGTGTTGGTTTCATTATACGCTGCGTATGGACACACAACTAAACGCAAAAAATTAAATATGAAAAACATCTAAAATGTATAAAAAGTCCTACGTACGCGCTTTCGGAGTTACTTATAATCCGCATTCGGATTTATACGCATCATAGTAACATTAAATATTAATAAATAAATAAATAAATAAAAATAATTAATATAATTTTTTTTTTTTTAAAGTGTTGACAGTGAATTAAAAATAATTACATTAAAAAATGAAATTGTTTATTGTTATATTTTTGGCATCCCTTACCGGTAAGTGTGGACTTTATTTTTTTATATATGAATATTAATAAATAATTCTATACATACTTTAAATAATATCATCACGCAATTTGACTACCGAGGTAGGTAGAAAAGGTCATAAATACGATTATACCTTCGCTTTAATCAAGTTTATTTAACAGTTCTTCTTCCCGCTCAATAATTATTAGGTACATTGAAAGTTTTTCCTAACTATTCGATATCTACATAGGTAATAATTCCATTTAAATTAAATAGAATATATTATGATGTATGAATATTATTAATGATTGTAGGAATACATAAATATTGTCAATAAATAACATTCATAACAGAATAACAGCTGAGCATAAAGTACCTTCATGTAATATTTTTATTGTATCGAAAAAGTCTATGCAAATATTTATGTGTACTTTTTACATGAGTGACACATTAAGTGATGTATTGTTACATATCATTCACACGCATATATTATTTACAAGAATAAAGAAATTAAATTTAGAGATAATGTAGAGATCGTTCCGCGTGCTAAAAAGTGCTAGCAAAAAATTTTTTGTATGAAACTCTAGATCTATGAGTGTAAATAAACAGTTACGTACAAAAACAGCGCAAGACATTTTTCTCCACCTATTGATCACCCGATTTTACTTCGTATTTATTGACTTCTTCGGTGGCGCAGTTGTATTACGGTACGACTGTTGTTATGAGGTCTCAGGTTCTATCTCCGGGTCGGATCACGTGATATTGGATTTTTCTACTCAGTATCATCCCGGAGTCTGGAATTCGTGCCCGATATGGCAACAAACTCGCCCCTGTCACATCTGGGGTAGAATTAATCTCGGAGAAATGTGGGTGGTGTAGTTTGCTATTTCACCTCTACCTTTTTTTTTGACGAGGGGTATGCATTTACACACTACCCTTACCAAGTTCATTAAGAAGAGCGAAGTCTCCTCAATGAAGTTGGTAGGTGGGTGTGGAGGGACGTCTCCACACCAGTGTGGGACTCACCCAGCGAGAAGCACGGTTAATACCCACTAAAACCCCGGGGCCGCCCGCCGCATTCAGGGGACGATACGGGATCGGTGTCACAAGCACCACGTCGTCACCTGCGGGAGGCCCAACAGGGCCATTTCACCTCTACCTAACCCTTCGGGGATAACAGGCGTGGGGTTATGTTATTGATCAGCTAAATATAAATATAGACATAAAGTATTTTTATTTTATTTTTAGACACACTAAGCCTAGAGACACTGGTTCTTAAGTTATGATGCTGGAAACCACCTATTGGTATTTGGCGACAGGTTTTCAAACTTGAGGGTGGTAGCTACCCAGACGGGCGTCATTAGAATTTACCCTACCACCAAGCTATGGTTTCCTCACGATGTTTCCCTTCGCCGAAAGCTCAGGCCGATTTTAGAGCCGGATAGGTGGGGATCGGACTCGCGTCGATTGTCACAGAATCCAGCCGCACTACTCACTGCGCATTTTTCACTTGTTATCTAGTTTGAACTAATTTCCACTCGCAACATAAATAACGTATCTTAACTGTATTATATAACTGGGCTATCTTTTATTTTAATTAATTATACTCTCATTATTACCGTTCGGTTATAAGCAATTTTCTCGGATTCACTCGCTTAATTTCTTCCCGGGTTCAATCCTGTGTTGATCTGATAGTTATGTTTAAAACAATTCAGTGGTTTTGAAACGATGCCAGTTACAACATATAAACATCAACTTAATTTTTTGAAACAGGCAACGATGGCAAAGTAAGCATCGTCTGCAACTATGAATTCTGTAATTTATGTATTATAACATTTTATTTAAAAAAAAAAAAAAACAGATCTGGTTTCTTGCCAATGCTCTTCGCGACTGGGTTGTTTTTTCAAACCTTTGGTAGTTTTTTAAGGTTCATAAGTGCTTTCTCAGGGGCCAAACTGAATAAAGAATTTTTGATTTTTTTAACGTAATTTGAATGAAAAATACTTCTTCATGTTCAGAGAAATTAACTTGCAAAGTACCTACATTAAAATGTATTTAGTAAATTTCAAATGATGCGCTATCGAACAAGGTAAATTTATCATTTTTTATGATAATGTAAAAAAGATACAAAAAAAAATAATTAAAATATGTATAAGTCTAGAATAAATTAGAGATACCGTTTGTACTGATATCATATCATTAAACGAAACATATTATATCGGAGATACCGCCATGAAACAAAGTTATTGTCATTAAAAATCTGTAAAATTATAAGTAACGCTATAATAAGACGCGCGTCTTGATAATATACTCGACAGGTTAAATTAATATATTTGTAGTGTATAATATTAATAATATATGAAAAGATTCAAAACTACGGCCAGCAACCGGCCGTACTATATCGACCAATTAAATTCAAAAAATACTTTATTCAATTTAGTCCCGCTAAAGAACGTCAAAATACTACCGCCAGTTCGGAAAACAGCCCAGTCATCGAGAAGAACTGTCTAGAAACTAGATCTGGTTTTTTATTCATATGTTTTTTGAGCTATCGTCGCTTCAATAATATTTAATCGTTTATTGACTGAATGCTTTTGACCGGACGTGCATTGACAGCTGCACTGAACTTGTGGAGGCGCTTAGCATGGAGAGTTGCAGCTAGGGTAAGGGCATCGAAGTGGTTCGGTGGTTTAGGGAATACCCGGATTTCTAAATTCTTTACAAAACTCATGTAATGTGATTGAGTGTTGGGTGGAGTGTAATGCGTGTTATACAAGAGCATGAAAGTACTGTACCACGCTAGCGGGTGGATACAGAAGCCTCCCTAGTTAGGGATCGCATCACGACCTTTTTTTTTTTTTTTTTTTTGACGGGGGGAAATGCCTTTACGCACTCACCTTACCTATTGTATTAGTGGGAACTGAGTCCCTCCAATACAATAGGTAAGGGGGCACGGAGTGACGAGTTCCGTGCCAGTGTGGGACTCAAACCCGGGCGAGAAGCGCCCGGGAATACCCACTAAAACCCCCCGGGGCCGTCCGCCGCATTTGAGATAGGGGGCGATACGGGGTTGCAAGGCATGTCGCCGCGTCGCCCCCCTGCGGCAAACCCACCAGGCCCGTCTGTGCAATGGCCCAGCGGGGGTGGGGGAGAACTTCTCTACCCCACCTCTTCGCCCGCCTCTGAAAGAGGCATTACCTTCCGGAGGGAAGAGGAGTGATCACTGCGACCGCAGTAATCACCTCTCCCCCCCCCCCATAAAGTGGGCTTTCGCCCAGCCGCCCAGTCAGACTATTAGCCGGCAGTCAGAAGGACTGCCGTTGCCCAGGATGCACCACGAGGAGGTTGTCTGACACCGCACCCCATCGCATCACGTCCTGGGCTACAGCCGGAGGAGCCTCCGGGATTTAATAAAAAATCTAATGTTATATAAGTAACCATCCTGTTAGAATTCCGTTCTTCTTGTAAAACGACGATCTCAATAAATTATATGCACGTATAATTGGTGCTCAAATATACCTGAATTTTATACGTAACTTGCTTTAAAATGGTTTCAACTTTGACCTGGAATAACTTTTGACAGAGTTGATTAACCGAAAAATGACATCAGAACTTTTTTGTAGAGCATTCAATTGTATACAAAAATATTTGATGGACAATGCAGTGCAATTTATCGTTGATTAGTTATAAAAATCAGAAGAAAAAAAAACAATTTTTTCCTGTGTTATTCTTATGGGATATCGAAAAGTGTGATGCGAACAACCTTAATATTAATATTTAGAGCTCATATTTTCAGAGGCCTATTTTGGCATCTAAACGAAACTTTTGAGCGTGGTTACAAGAAATATTTTTTAACGCCCTATAAGATATAAATTCTCGTGACGATATTAGTTAATTTACTTAGATAGTCTCATGTTGTTGTTTATCATGTTGATGTTATCTGATTATATTATCTGTGAATTATATCGACGGTTGTAAACTTTTTGAAAGAAATTGTGATTATTATTAACGTTTGTAAAGATTAAAGGTTAGTAAAATCAATAAGAAATATTAAAAAGGCAACGTCTCTGTCTGTCCGTTAATTGGCTTATAATTCGAAAACCAGTGAACCAATTTTGATGATTCTTTATTTGAAAGTATTACAATAGATTACATTTACTTTTAAATTCTTTCTCGGGTGAAATTTAGAATAAACTGTGAAGATAATCTATATTAATAATTCGATCAAGGGGTACGGTAGACTTGATTGAAACCTTACCTGAATAATAAAATATAAAAATAATGATTTCGAGTCGAAATCATATATCCGCATAATTCGGATTGTCGAGTATTTTGTTAAAATCTAATTGTACAAATGGTTGTCGCCATATTGGCCACTTGGATGCCATCTTGAGTTCTTTAAGGCCGATTCACACGTATCAGTGCCGATTCACACGTATTAGTGAAATTACAGTTTCTATCTACCCTACATTTTGTAAAAGATTGTGTATTACAAGTCCACTTATTTTGCTAAGCTCAATAAAAAAAAAAATTACAAAATTTAAAAATAAATAAATCATAGACTGATTCTTTGACTAAGTTTAGTTACCTATATATTTTATAATATGTATGACAAACTACGAGAATTAAAATTAATTTTATGTCAATAAGAAATGAAAACTACCCTATTTATTACTTTCCAATATAAGGCGTCAAATATTTAAATATTTAAGAAATAAAGTGTACGAACCGAATGGGAAAAAAAATGAAAACATGAGTGAAGCCACGAATAAGTTTTGTAAATTAATATAAACATAACTAGCTTGCATATTTCATAACTCTTTATATCCTTCGGCTAATATTTGGTAGATAAGATCTGTCCGTCTGTCTGTTTGTGTAACTAGTATGGTAGTATATTTGATACGATGATGTAATTAGTTTGAAGGCTTCCGAGATGGGATATTAAGTGTCAACTTGTAACAGAAATGGATTTAGGTCGACACCTCCGGGGCCCTGACTCTTGTGCAGTGCATTTTCTAAAGCGGCAAAGTTTAGAAGACTACCAAAAATATACAATCCTCTGAACTTTTATCCTTGCACTATATAAAAGGTCACGCATGTCTACCCTTAGTAATATAGGTCCTGTAAGGAACCTTTTTTTATGTTATATAAAAAATGTAGGGTTTAGCTAGGATCAAAATTCCGCGGGAGTTTCCACACCCAGGTAGCGGCCAAGCCGAGGTTCGAACCCTTGAGCTAGTCACCTTTTTGCGGCTGAGTGCCTTCAGCACTCGCCCCCAAAGTTCGGTGAAGCTGTAAAGCCCCTTCCGATCTATAGCATTTGCAAGGTTAGAAAAAAAAACCGTTAGTTGGCTTGTAATTCGAGATCCAGTGACCCGTTTTCATTATTCTGTTTTTAAATCGTAAACATGTTTTAGTATTATACATTTTGTTACGTCAAATAATATTTACGAGTTAATAACAAAAAGTAATATGAATAATATAAAAAAAATACTTCATAATAATCACCATTATTGTATTTTTTCTATACGTTGTTATATTATATAAAAAGAAACGCCTGTCTGTCTGTCCTTTAATTGGTTAATAAGAATCACTTAACTAATTTATATAATTGTCTTACGTGGCCAAATTATGGAGATAAAACTGAAGGAAGTTAAAAAACATACCAGCGGTACATAATCAGGCAATATTTGAAATGTGTAAATTTGTGAAGAATGAAGCCGCGGGCACAGCTAGTATGTAAATAGAATTCTAAATGCGCCTCAGTACATTAATATTGTAACGTTGATCAAATTTTATGGTTCATTATTTATGTTATTTACTCACTAAAAGTTTATCTTTCTATTTATATAAAAGTGTTCACCTACATATATTTACAATTATACATATAATAGTTGTTATTGCTATAGCGAAAGGTAATCATTTTATTTAAAGAAAAATAGCGGTTATTTTGAAATTTGACAGGTCACCTAATGAAAACTTTTTACACGTTGTTTCAGATCTTTCTCTGCAAGCTGATTGGTCATACGATTGTGAGTATCTATTTATAATATATTATAATTAATCATTATCGTGATAACGGTGACCTTCAACGGTGACACACCGTCATATAAAACGATCAATAATTAATGACATGTCTCGCGCGAACAGGTGAGCGCGATCACCTTACTTGGGCACTCGTTTTCTTTCTTCCTATTTCATAACGGAGTATAAATTGCATATATCGAAATTCAATACGATTCCCTGCACAAATCTTCCAATGATGACATAATGTTTGTAGTAAATTAATAAGATGTATTAATGAGAAACTTCTAAAACGCTGTTGGCTTCGCGAGGTTTGTGTGGCAAGCGTAAAAAAACTTTACACTAATTGTATCCAACTAATTATTTTTACAAAGTCTAAAAAGAAATCGTGCAGAAATTACATCCCTTATAAAATCTATAACTAGGGTTCCCATACGTCCCATGTTAATTTCTACCCCTTTTATTCATATGTAAACCTAGTAATTAAGATGGCCTTTTCTGGAAGGTTTTTATGCTTTGCATGCAACTTTGTTGTATTAAGTCTTGCTTAAATTTTAGTAGTCACTAGTCATTTCAACGACGCATAATATATACGTTACCATCAAAAGAAAACTTCATTGACGAGTAACTCTTTGGGGCTAGGCTTCAATAAAAAAGCTGTTTGTTATCTATGGGACATTGCCACATGCTTTGTTTTATAAGATACCATTAGGAACATAATTCTTGATTTATGATCAAGTCTTAAAACTTACAACTTATTTACCATCAGTCAGTAAATTATCCTCTAATCTTTAATGAAAATTGTTATAAGTTTGATTAACCATGTAATTTCCATTCAGATGAAACCCAATGGCCAGGAGTCTGCCGGACAGGAGAACTCCAGTCGCCTATTAACATAATGACACGAGACGCTGTCGTGGACAAACATGGCGCTCATATCAGAGGCCCTCTTGTATTTCGAGGTTATGGAGATGTCACCATGACCGCCTTAAACAACGGGCATACGTGTAAGAGTCATTTGAAAACAACTATTATCTTCTACCTTTTTTGTTGCAACTCCTGCTATTAACTTTAACAATTAGCTCGTTTTAATACAGCCTACCAAATCAAAGAATACTTTTCAATTAGGTAGAGAGTATTAAATTTAAAGTTAAATTGGTTACAAGTTATTTACACTTTACAAAATCAAAATCAAAATTTATTTATTCAATTTAGGCCCTAAGAAGGCGCTTATGAACGTCTAAAACACTACCACCGGTTCGGAAAACAACCCAGTCGAGACGAGCGCAGGCAAGAAACTCGATCTGGTTCTTTTTTTTTCATAAATATAATAAATATCATTTTTTTGTCATATAAAAAACTATACAAATCATAGTTTTAATAATGTTAGTGGAAGCACAGAGATGTGGGTTAATTCCAGACATCACTATCGTTCACGTAAATGATCCACCCTGTAATAACCTTTTGAGATTAAAACTTGCTTGACATAATACTTGAACTTATTGTCAGGTAAATCGGTAATGTTACTTGGGATCTTATTGTAAAACCGAATACTATTACCTATAAAGCTTTTATTACACTTACTTAACCTAAAGCGTGGGACGGGCAACTTGTCTTTACTTCTAATATTAAAATTATGACGATCATTCACTAGATCTAGCTTGTCTAAATTTTTACGAATATGCATTAAGTTATCGAAGATGTATTGGGAGGGCAGTACGGTCCTTGAACCAATTTTATTTGTGTTGCACCGAGACCATATTTTATACCATGGGAATGACAAACAGACATACGGCTGGCCTCATAGTAAACGGTCGCAAGAATTTATGAAGGCTTGAGAAACAAGCAGCACCGTATGCGCGTCCCTTTAAAAAACGCTTTCAATACCTTTTTAAAGATCTATATACCATATTTCCTTGGGAAAACCGCAGCAGGTAGCTCATTCCACACCCTCACCGTTCGAGGTAGGAAACTGCTGTGAAACCGTACTGTTGGATATAATTTACTTTGTAAGATATGTGTATGCCCTCCCCACAGATAGCCAACCGTGTGATAGTAGAAAGAAAGGGTTGGGATTATGTCGACTCTTTCAATCAAACTTTATATCTTCAACATGTTTACTGTCACCCAAGTCTACAATTAGGTTTAATGTTTAGTCAAACAACATCGGATATCCATTTTACCATATTTCTCCCTAAAAGTTGTATACGTATCAATATGAGCATTCGTTTTCTTAACAGTGAGATGGAATCACGTTCCCGACAACCACGCGCCGATACTCTCCGGTGGACCTCTCAGAGGAAACTACACCTTCCTACAGTTCCACTTGCATTGGTTGTCGGAGCACGCTATCGATGGCATGAAGTAAGTTTTAACTTTCAATGGAACATGATTCACGAATTATCATAGTATAGCATAACACTTGAATGTTAAGTGTACGGTAGCGGACGATTGTACCGCAATCTTCTTCTCTCTTTCAGTTCTTGGTGATAAACTTTTAACCTGATTTGTAAAATATAAATTAATGAAATCTACAGTCAAGTTTCGACACTTATTAATGTCATTCTTTAATTCTTATAATTGAAACGTGGTCCTTTTTAAAACTCTGTACCACCAGCTTTGACCACATCGCTATCTAAAAAATTAATCCGTGATTAAAATCTAACGTTGGCTATAAATAATTAAAAAAAAAAATAAATAGATTTCAATTTATGATAATGCCAAAAAATAATTAGTATATTAATACAGAGTTTCAGTTTTTTATTTTATCTTAAGATCTTCCTTGAACATGAAAAAATGTGCATTATCTGTATCACTTATCATAATTGTTGTTAGATTTTATAGTTTAGTAATTACATTATCATTATGTATTGTTAAATCATTATTATCGCAGCGAATTTTTTAGCTTTTCCTTTAATGAATGATAAAGAGATTATTATTATTATTTTTAATAAGATAAGCATTTAAATTTCGGCTGTTTTACATTTAATATCGTTCATATTATAAAAACCAATACGCCTCTCTCTCTCTCTCTCTCTCTCTCTCTCTCTCTCTCTCTCTCTCTCTGTCACACCGATAGGTTGATAACTTCAGGAGTAACGAACCGTTTTATATAATTCTTCGTTTAAATTATTGATGTATTTATGCTCTGTGGTTATGTTTTAATTTATCTTATGTCAAATTTTATAGCATAATAAGAACTTAATAGTTGATGAAGTCGACATAAAAATGACTACCATTGCTCATCCTTCAATAGGAGTGCAAAATTTCTGGAACTGTTTTACCATTATTTATACTGCTTATGCATACGCCAATATGCTCTCGAAAATATTATCATTGTTTGCTCCCAGCTGCATAAGAAAAGTAGTTTCATTTTATGAACGAGTAAAAACACCTAAATATAATATCACTTATAAGTGTAATTTTTTTTATATTGTTTTGCAATAATTTGAAATTTTACTTTCATACCTTTATTAGGAATTTCTTCACTTCAAATAATATAACCATTTATAGTTCCCACTCCATATTTAGGTAGGGCATTTTCTAACAATGTCCGCCTGGGTACCTAGCTACCACCCTCAAATTCGAAATCCTGTCGCGAAATACCAATAGGTGTGTTCCGGCATCAGTATCTCAGATTAGGCTTAGTGTGTTTACCAACCTGGACCACATCGTCGCTTAACATCAGATGGGATTGTGGACAAAACACTGAGCATATTCCGTGTAAAAAAAAAGCTTCACAAGGTATGCTTTTTAACGTATTGATTTTATAGGTACCCTCTGGAGATACACATGGTTCATATCAAGACCGGTTTGTCAATAGACGAGGCTGTGAAGAGACCTGACGGGCTCGCCGTCGTAGGCGTTCTATGTCAGGTATGTTCACAAACATTTCCCCCCGTCAAAAAAAAAAAAAAAAGTATATTTACACAATATTTATTTATATAACTTTATAACTTATTTTATAGACGTTTGGTTCTTTATTATAATATACCGACAAACTTTGTTAATTAACGCATTTTAGTTTAACGCAACAAGCTCCACTTAATATTGTTTTCCCACATCGCGAAATGGTTCTGTTCCGCGCATGTTGAGAAAGGTTACGTTAGAGTAAAATACAAATCGGCTGTAGTAACCCATATATATATATATTTACTCTCATCGTTATATGTAATAATTCTCCCGGTAACAGCATATAACAATGTATGAGACAAAAATAATGCATCGAATAGAAGATATTGCAAAACTATAGCGATTTTTACTTTAAATTGATTGATTGTCCTATATTTCAAAGTATTTTATCATATTATAATTCTTTGAATACATAAAACACCTACAAAAATATTCTACCCAGGGTGAACAACAAGATTTCATCAATAATTTACCATTATGTAGCTGTGTCTGCGACTTCGCTCGCGTGGAATTCAGGCGTTCCGTCCCGTCCGGTCCCGTACCGAAAACAATATTTTGATATTTAACTTTAGGCGTCGTATTAAGTGATCTTTTTTGGAAGTAGGTAGTGAACTGAATTACAATTATAATATATGTAAATTGATATAAATATGGCGTGGAATATAATATTATTTCTTTTTATTTTTTATAACATGGGGTACGAAGTGTTGTGAATGTGATTACGTAAGCAAATTATATATGTATTTCTGACGATTATTCATAGATGGCGCTATACTATTTTTCTTGATAACTTGGACTGTTCTAAAACATTACAAGGACATAGATAATCTATGCTTATAATAAAATTCTAACGGGACGAAATCTATACATTGAAGATATTTGAGAAAAAAACTATGTATGACTTCAGAGACAACGACAGGGCTCATTTTGATAGTTTAAAAAAAAGTCTATCTGTTTGACGTGATGGGGCGGGACGGGACGCCTGAATTCCACGCGAGTGAAGTCGCGGGCACAGCTAGTATATAATATAGCTTTCTAACAGTGAAATAATTTCTAAAATCAGATCAGTGGTACCGGAGATTACGCCGAACATTCAAACTTACAAACTTTACCTCCTTATAACAGTATATATGTTCTTATGGATACACTTCATGATTATGTTTTTTTAATGAATATAAATAAACGCTATAAAAACATATATATATGTAAAAAGACGTTACTATAGAGTATAAACTACTAACATTACCAAATTTCATCGAAATTGGTACAGTAGATTTTGCGTGACTGGCGAACAAATTAATAAACAGACCAAAAAAAAAATTAAAACTGACGAAATGTGTCGTGAAGTAGATACTGAAGTCCTATATAGTAATATTTCAGAACATTACAAATTGTTAAAAAAATAGTATAGCGCCATCTATAAATATTCGTCAGAAATACATAGACAATTTGCTTACGTAATCTCTGCAATATAACAATGGCCGACAAAAGAATGTGTCCAAGTAAAAGAGCGAGATGAATAGTTAATAGTAGCTTACGTAATCACCATTCATAACGCTTCTTCACCCATGTCATCAAGAACAACAAACGTGAACCGTCTTATTATAATTACAATGAAATAATATTATTTTCTCCGCCATATTTATCTATTGATATGATAAATGAAATTCAGTTCACTACTTCCAAAAAATGACTCCTTAATACAACGTCTAAAATGAAAGATATTGTATAAAAAATATCAAAATATTAGTTTCTCACTTACTATATCTTAGATATTTATTATTTATATACTATACGTATATTTTATATCATGTCATTTTATTTAATTTCAATCAATCTATCAATTTTTTATTCTCGAATAAGACTAAAACGCATTTATTTGCAAACTCTTCTTTCGTATTAAAGACGCCGCGTGTCATTCAAATTACTAAGTATAACTCTTAATAGAGTAGACCAATTTTAATGAAATAAAATTTTAATGTTACCCCGGAATATGCTTTATAATTACATTTTTGAATTCTTTAAATATACTTAGTATTTCTAATTGATACCTGCACAAACAAACAAACTGACAGACAGACATTTCTAAAAATGATAAGAATGTGTTTAGTTACCTATTTTTAGTCCCTTGCAATTATTCTTTTCACAAAAATCGAATATGTACAGACACGTGAAATTTACAATTTTATCATTACTATAGATATTACACAGTTGTTTGCACAATTTGCTTTATTGTCGTATGGCAAATACCTCTTGCGATTACCTCTTCCTTTCTCTTCTCAATAATGAGATTTCATTTAATTTCGATATAACTTATAAATATTTCAACTTTAAAATTCTTATTTCAATACTAGAGATTAGGCAAAGATTATGTTGTGTAAGTCAAGATAAATGTACACGTTAAAGGAATTAGGTGTTTTGATTTTAACACAGATCTACAGCGGTGGCGAGAGCGAGCATGCCCTTGAACAAATAATGCCAGTTGTTCCCGATCTGGCTCACAGAACTGAATACGAAACTGATCCCAAGCAAATCGATTTAACGTAAGTGTTACTAAACTGTCCTCAAACCATTTAATATGATAAGTTGCAGAAGCAGAAAAGCGTTCGACATCAGAAAGTTACTGAAAATATTTTTGAAGACTCCAAATGTACACAAAAAAGGTCGTAAAACGTAGTTAAAATTACCGTTAGCATATTTGAGTAAAACTTTTTCGCAGCAGACTGTTAACAAACTCTAAAATGCAAATGAAACAATAGGTCTTGATTAAAATCCATCCGCCCGTATTTCCTTTCGATCAATTCGCATCGAAGTCCTTAATCCAATTTAATGGTTTAGAGGAACAATTGCCTAAATTGACTGTCCTTCTTTAATCGGCTTAAATATTGATGGAATTAAGTACGTACGTTCATTGCCAGTTGTTTTCGGCTTTCTCTATAATACTATAATTACTTTATCTAATTCAAGTGTATTGCTCATTAAGCTAGCTTAATGAAAAAAAAATAACTACAAGTCATTGTCTGAAAGTGCTTAAAATTTAATAACCAAACTACTTTCTTAACTTTATTATAGACGATTGCTAAGTCCGGAACCACAGTCATTCTATACGTACCACGGTTCCCTGACAACGCCACTTTGCCAAGAAGTCGTCACTTGGATCGTTATGGACAAGCCTCTCACCATCTCTGATTCGCAGGTACGAATAAAAATAACTAATACTTTGCTTTAATAAATGGCCTATTTTACTTACATATGATTTATACATGACAAAAGATAACGCTTTAAGTTATAATCATTCGCCTAGTGGTTGAAATCCACTATAATTATTATATCAAATGTTTTAATTGATAGCACCAAAGCTCGTTAATAGCTAGATGCTAAACATAAAAAAAAAGAAAATCGATTAAAAATCAGAGGAGAAAATGTACTGACATGATTTACCTTTGTTTATCTATAAATAAGATTAATATCAAATCTAATGTAGTTTTTTATACTTTTGTAAACCGATGAAATCAGTCATATAATTTTTTTTTTTTTTTTTTTTAAGTTTTCGCGTTCCATATTTAAATTCAGTTAATTTTAACGGGTTTTCACGCGTTACCTTTGCTTTTTTCTATCCCGACGTTTCGGCTGGGTTTCACCAACCGTGGTCACGGGCTGACTGGCGGTGCGCGGCTTCGCCTGCAGCGTTGAGGGGTATTTTGATGAACTACCCCCGTTTTACGAACGTGATTTATCGTCACAGGCATCGTCGATGGACACTGTTAGTGTTGTGTGTTGTGACTATAATAAATATAAAGACCAAACGGGGGTAGTTCATCAAAATACCCCTCAACGCTGCAGGCGAAGCCGCGCACCGCCAGTCAGCCCGTGACCACGGTTGGTGAAACCCAGCCGAAACGTCGGGATAGAAAAAAGCAAAGGTAACGCGTGAAAACCCGTTAAAATTAACTGAATTGAAATCAGTCATAGTTTTAAGTCTTGAATTTTAGATGAGGATTATATTTGCAATCTAAAGGAATCTATTTTACCTTTAGTTAGACAAGATCTTCAGTGAAGTAGATGTCGGTGGCAGGGATAACTACCGTAGTCTTCAGACAGCGAACCGGATCGTCTACCGTTCTGTAGCGTCGTGCTCCTCTATCCTAGTGCCGAGTCTCCTTGGTACCCTCGCTAGTCTCATTAGCTGCCTTGGTTCGACTCTCAGCTCTGGCATCAACAAAGGCATCTGCCTCATTGGAAACGTCAAGAGAAGAATATTCGGAGACAACATCAAGCGATGCGTTAAATTACAGTGAATTATCTAAGTTTAATTATCTACAGACGCAAAAAAAATTTAAATCATTTTCGAGTTTAACTCATGACTTAACTATTGTTGTGGAAATATCTAGAAAGTATGATGTTGAAAGGAGCAAACGGAACTTACCTTTATTATTATCCTTCGATTAAGCTGGTTCAGATATAATTTTCCACCTCACTTCACTTTATGAATGTTCTATATAATTAATTAATAACTAATGTGCACTTTTAAACATATGAGAGGACAGCGGCGGCGGTTGCGTGTTGGCGTTCCGTTTTTGAATAGGAAGAGGAAGGGATAATGAATACATAGACTAAATAGAGCGGGGGCGTGTAGACAATATAGAGAAGAAATAACTTAGAATAAGAAGAGAATATATACGATAATAGATGGCGTTAACAACTAACAAAGATACAATAATCAACACAAGCGCTGGTCGTTTATGAAAACATTTATTTAGTTAATACGAGTAAAGAAAATTTGAATTTGTTGGTAGTTTTTACACGTAAATCTTGAGAAGAGTACCGAAGAGTGAGATAATTTACCGAGCTCGGTAACCGCTTTCTCTTCTTGAAAATTAGTTAATATGGATCAAAAATATCAATATGCATTTAGTACGCAACTCCTACGTCATATCAATAACATAAAATAATAAAATTTCGTCAATAATAAAATCACCCAGACATCAGCTGTAACGTAATCATATAATCTATGTTGAAATACATTTTTATTTATAGCTCCTAAATACTTTAAGGATTATAATAATTTATTATATAAATTTATCGGCGGTTCGTTTCTTGAACGATTGTCATGATGATTATTACCGCCTCTAATCATATTAATTTAATCATTAAATTGTTCTGTATAATTATAATAGATAAATTGTTTTTTTCAAAATCAATCAGCCTTTTAGAATAAATTAAGATGTTTTGATACGAATTTTAAAATATCTCGTCAAACGCAACAAACTTATCGTTATTAAAATATTTCTTATCATTTTCTTTTACCAAACGGTTATCATTTGTGAGTTTTAGGCGTTTTAAATGAATACATGAAGCCAATGTTGTGTTATTTTAATTTTTTTTTGCGTCTTTAACTATAGACCGCTCTCTTCAAACGTTTATAATTCTCGATAATAATCAATTCTTTCCATCAAATACATATTAGTACATATGTACAAAAGAAGTATTACATAACTAATTTCTACATCTCTTTAGTATATATCTACAGTTTCAGTACGACTCTATTTTTATCTACATCATTTTGTTTCTTCTGTCCCATCTATAAGGCGTTTTCCTTCATGAAATAATTACTGTGGAACAAGTCAGCTTTGTGTCACTTCGGATCGCATCATAAAGTTTCTAGCATTTTCCTTGCGATTGATTTATGTGACTTTAGTTGTAATCATCTTTCGTGATGACGTGTTGTTTGAACAATTTTTTTTTTCGAATTATTTTAATGCTGGAGGGGCTTTGACAGCTTCATCGAACTTTTGAGGCGAGCACTTAAGGTGTTCAGCTGGAAAAATGAGAGCTAGTGCAAGGTCACCAAAGTTATACAGACCTTAGCTTGAGCTGCTATCTTAGATATACCATGTTTTAACTCTGTAGATGACACGGGTGAGATATATACTTACGGACTGTCTATTCTGTTGTAATGTTCATTTCTAAAGCAAACTGATGCTTAGACTCCAGCACAAAGTGAAGCCCATTTTGACGTGAAAATAAAAACATAACCATTTCAAATTAATTTCAAGATTCAGAAATGAACTTTTACGAGCAACGAAAATTCCTTTAGGCATAGTAAAAAAAGGAACATAAATAAATTAAAATGTCACTTTAATTTTTTTCAATTGTATTTGTATGTTTAATATTTTTAAATTATTGGCTGTGATAATTTGTATTCGTGAGTTGTATATATGAATGTTAAATGTGGTGTTGCCAAAAATAGTGTTACCTCCGATAGATAGTAGGTATTAAATAATAAAAGAGTATTTCAAAAATTTATTACAATTCTTTAATTATGTATAAATTTTATAATATTTCATGTATTATAAGACATATATTGGTATACACATAGCAATTTCATATTACATTGGGAGGTACAGTATGTTCACATGATCGCAGTGACTTATGATTGAATGAGTTTATTTATCAATAAGTGTGTAAAATTTTTATAATGCTTGCTTTACTTTATTTTTTTTTATAGCCGTATAAATAATTACGTTTATATTATTGTTAATTTATATATAAGTAAGTTTATAATGTAATGTTTAAAACTTATCGGTACAGAAAAATTAAAAGTTTAGTTAATTTACTATTATCAATTACACGTCAGGTCGTGATTCTTATTAGGGTCAATTTTTTGATATTTAAGCTAACCATTTGTCAAAAATGTGACTATTTGTTAAACAATTTAACCATTCAGCCCAGTCGGGTTAGCAAGATGGCGGATGGTTAACTCTAGTGCGAACAGCTGTTTCATTGCTTTTGTGTAACATTTGAAGTAGATAGTTTGAAGTTTCATTATATAATATTAATTTATTTAAAATAATTTGTTAAATATTTACAACGTATCGCTATTTATTATCTATTTCACCGTCATCAAGAAATTTTTGTTTATGAATTTTGTTTTCCATAAGAATTCAGTATTCCATTATGTATAGTATATCAAGTTTGTACAAATATTTATTTGGCTTGTAAAATATATTAAATTCAAGAATTAAATGATAAAATCAAATAATATTTTAGACAAGACGAAAGAAAAAAAAGCTAATATCATTACAAAACTATCACAAGAAATAATAATGAACACAGATGTTCGAGAGTAGTACCCTTTGTTTTTTGTAATGTTTGTTGGCAAACTCGAATTATGGACCCTGACATATTTTACTCGGAATGATCATACATAAAAAATACCTGAATCAAAAGTATTCTATTATACAGTTCATTTTACTGGCAACATAAATAACTTTTGCTAAATTTAACCATGGTAGATTTTGTCATCAAAAAAAACGCATTGTGATTATAACCATTGGTTTGTGTAATAGTAATAGTAAAAACTGACAAATGGATATAGTAACTTTGACTACGGATCAAAAGATCGATATAAAAATTAAAATACAATAAGGTTACATAGATCTGAACAAACACTACTTTTTAATCAAAAAGGCGAAACATTTGTCGTACTAAATATTAATTTCTCTGTGCCTTATACGTATAGAAAAATATATTGATATATGTATATACTTGTTTATATCGTTAAATATTTTTTTTTCTTTCCTTATTATATTATTTTATAAATAATATATTGAAATAAAAAGCATAATAAAACAGTTTTATTAGTTTTCTTTTACCTGTTTAGTTATTTATAATTATCATAGTCCTAAATACTCAAGTAATCGAAGTATTTAACATAACGATCAACTTATCGAAAAAAATACGAAGAATGCACAATAATTACAAATATGGACTTAATTTATTGTAGATATTATTTTATAAAATGTCATTGTTTATGGGTATATTATTTAAATACAAGCTGTACCCGCGGCTACTCCTGACTAGTATAATAGTTTAAATTCTGCAGAAATTTTTATTGACTTAATCCAATTCTATCCGCACAACTTGTTAGATTTAAAAAAAAAAATTAAATTGATTCAGTGGTTCTCGAGTTATAAATTAACTAATGGACAGAAAGACAGGCAGACGTTGCTTTTATAGTAAACTTTTTAAAGTTCTACCCGACATGAAAGTAAATTTAAAAACTATATTAAACAATAAGTAAGAAATATAATATTCTAGAATATTTTTAAGTGATAGACTACTAAGTCTACGATCTTTATAGCATTTATTAAAATAATAAAATTTCTAGTAATTGAAAATAACTTTAAAAAAATTGCCTATATACTTCGCAATATTACAAAGAAACTTAACGAAACAAATTCGATCCAAATCAGTATAATGGTTTTAAAGATTTGCCCGAACAAAAAAACAGTTAGGTCTTTGTATATGGTATATAGAAGATATATGAGGTTATATTCGTTTATTATATACTTATCAGCAGTTGTAAAACAATAATAATAAATAAATAATTCGGATCCTAAAAGTATTATTAAATATTGCATATTATATTTTATTTATTTACTAGCTGCTCTCGCCGGTTTTAACCGCGTAGTTTCCATTTCCGTGGGAATTTCGAAATAAAAACCTATATCACCCCCTGAATTTCAAACTATCTTCATATCAAATTTTATCCAAATTGGTCTAGTAGTTTTTTTTAAGTATATTCGTTATAGACAAAAATACAAACCTCTCCTCTTTATAATATTGGTAAAGATAACTCGCTGGAACGATATTTAAAATACTAGCCGTGCTCCGTTAGCTTATATTATTTAAATTCTTCAAGCCTACATTTTTTTTAATATTCGATGATTTTCTTAAAATATTACCACACATGATGAGCTGGTGGTAATTGTTTTTACCTAGTTTAGCTTTTATCTTCAAAATTTGGCCACAAATACATTTAAATCGGTTTAGTGATTATGGAGTTATAAGCCATTTAACGGACATATAGACTTTACCTTTGTAATGATAACGATGTAACCGATTCCTTCAGAATCACTTTTGTGTATGTTTTTTTTTTCTATTATTCTGATTATATTTCCTACACAAAATATACATTAAAACCCGATCAGATCGTATATCTACGAACACAAATAAAGAATCATGTAAATCGGGTCAGTGGTTCCCGAGTAGTAAGCCAACCAACTGAAAAACAGACAGACAGATAGATAGACGTTGCATTTTATATAATGTAAGGATATATAGGTGAAGGAAAATTAGCACCAGAACATGAGATTTTAAGAATAATCACCGTCATCAAGAAATTTTGACAAATTTGCAATGGCTTATCCCAAACCGCCGTACACCAAGAGTGTATTAAAACTGTTTACAATCATGAAGCGATGATGGCGCAGTGGATAGTGCGGCTGGATTCCTCGTCAATGGACCCGTATTCAAACTCACCTATCCAACTCTAAAATCAGCCTGAGTTTTCGGCAAATGAAAACATCGTGAGGAAACCATAGCATGGCGGTAAATCATTTTCTAACAATGCCCGCCTGGATAGCTGCCGCCCTCAAGTTCGAAAACCTGTCGCCAAATACCAATATGTGTGTTCCGGTAGCATCACTTGAGAACCGGTATCTAGACTTAGTACATTTATCATCCTGGACCACATCGTTACTTAACATCGGGTGAGATTGTGGTCAAAGCATGTGAAGAATGTATGTCTGTTTGTTTGAAACAGCATCACATAAAAATTACTGAGCAGATACTGATGAATTCTTCACAAAATTAAGGTTAAAGATTGCCGTTAAGGCTAAGGTACAATAGAGAAAAATCTGTTTTATTGTCATTCAACTGAAAGACGTCCAATGCTGGACATAGATCTCCCCCAAAAATCTCCACAACGACCGGTCTTGCGCCACCCGCATCCGACGAATTCCCGCGACCTTCACCAGTTCGTTGGTCCACCTTGTCCCACGCTACGTCTTCCGGTATGTGTTAGCCATTCAAGAACTTGTTTGCACCATCGGGCATCGGTTCTGCGAGCAATGTGCCCAGCCCACTGCCACTTAAGTATAGCAATTCTTCGGGCAATGTCTGTTACTTTGGTTCTTCTGCGAATCTCCTCATTCTTGATTCGGTGACGCAAATTAACAGTATACAAATATACGCTAAAAAAAGGTCATTTGTTTATTTATTTAGGTTGCCTACAGAGTCGACACCAATATACTATCTACTCATGTTTTAGGGAACGATTAAATGAAACACGCACTTTCTATATTGATTCATTACAATTTTTAAATATATGAAAACTAACAATCGAGAAAACTACGTCGGGTTAGATCAGTGAATCCCAAAGTGGTCTATATCGACCCCTAGGTGTCTATGACAACCTGCAAGGGGTCTACGTCAGCGAAAAAAAATTTAGGGGTCCGTGAAATAGAAAATGGGGGTCCACGAAAGTGGATCTCAATACATACACTGATAATACCTATTTACTTACATCATACTATCTTATAATATCAAAACATATACATTATTTATAAAAGTACCTATGAAGTAAAAAATTTATTATATATGTTTATAAAATTGTGTAAGTTGTAGGATGTTGGTGTTCGCTTTGAGGTCGCAATACATTTTGAACTTGTAAAAACCTGAGAGTCGCAGTCTCAGAGCTTCGCTACCTTGCACTGATTTGTTCAATTCGTCACTCTATAAATACGAACGTGGGATGTGCATCAGATTCATCCTTCTCACTAAAAATATTGACATATTGCTTATGTTATTTTATTTATAGTTTAATTTATGTTTATTTAATGTTACGTATATTTTACATAACAGATACAAAAATTTAAATTCAATTAATAAATGTATAAATTAACATGTGTTTTTACTTTAAGTTTTTAACACTAAACTTCACTACAGTTAGAAATTTACAGGAAATCAATATCAGGTAAGTAGGGGGTCTACCCGACACGGAAAAACATGGCAAGGGGTCTACGACACAAAAAAGTTTGGGAAACTCTGAGTTAAATGATTACATCAGACACGTGAACAAAGCATACCCTTGTTGTATTATCTGTTTACTTTAAGAGGGCCCCTAAGGGTGAGCATACATAACCATCTTGTAAATATATAATACAATGCGGTACTTTTGCTTACTTGTACCCCAAATTAAAGGCAACGGTGATATGCACAATAAATGTTATTGTATAAAATAGTAAATTAAAAAAAAAGCAAAACAAAAATTATAACAACAACTTTGATTAAAAATAATAACAGTTTAATAGTTGCAATGCAAATAATTGACTTACTCGTAACCAACAAGAATTTAATATCTTAATAGTGGCAACATTGGCGAAGACAAATATCAATATTATTATTATGGTTACATGCAGAGTTATTTATAGTGTCTAATGAGTCTATTTATAGGTGAAAAGTGACCCAATGTTAGACCTTGTTAGTCTTAACTACATAAATCAGTGGGCCAGTAGACTAGATTTTTCCGGCGATTACATTCAATAGAGCTGTCGTTGGGATGTGATGATATCGTTGATTATACGCGTGATACAGAGATATGGCACGTCTATTCCCCTTTTAGTATCCACTTAGTAATGATCTAAAAATAACCAACTGGATAACCAACTTTGTTTTTTTTTTTAAATTCTCAGTCGATATTAAGTGACGACGTAATCCACTGTAATAAACAAGTTAATTCTAAAAGTACTAGCTCTCAAGGCATGCTGCCTATAGAAATGCCTTACATCCATCCACACTAGGATTTTTTTTTATAACACGAATATGACAAACCGTAGCTTACAGACGCCTAACACCAGGCAATTTTAAAGACTTGTATACTGTTTTCTCTTGGAAAAATTGGAGCAGGGAAAATCAGACATCTGGATTGTTGCGTCAGGAATCGCACTGTCAGTGACGATTTAGACTCCAAGATATGAAAATGAATTCCGTTTTTATGTTTTTTACGGCTTTATGTTTTTTTAATACTATATAGGATAAGCGCTTTGACCACAATCTCACCTGATGTTAAGATGATGTGATCCATGTGATACATTTTATACTCTTACCACAAAATAATATTGAAAATTTTTGATAATAAATTATTACGGCATTATTAAATATGGATATAAGAGATATAAAAAGATAGGCAGAAGCGTGCCTAATACTTTTACAATAAGTAGGTATAGATAGTAAGTTATAATTTTCTCATTATCTTCGTTTTATAACATTTATTTGGATCCTTATAGATTTATCTGGTACTCTGTGTAAATAAATAAATAAGTAATATATTTTTAAAAAATCTTATACCTACCTATAATCAAACTTCAGTTCAATCTCATTATACAATCAAATGAAATAAAGAAAATACTATATTCAGTTTAGACTATGTTAAGGCGCTCAATAACGTCAAAACTGTACCACCCTTTCGGAATAAAAACTCAGTCATCGAGAAGCGCCAGCAAAACTTTGTTTCTTCTATTGTCCATCCATCTATCTATTCAACTGAAAAACGTCCGCTGTTGGACATAGGTCTCCCCCAAAAATTTCCACTACAACCGGTCTTGCACCACCAGTGGATTTCCGTCGGTCCACCTTCTGAGGGGTCTATCCACGCTACGCTTCCCATTACGTCGCAGCCAATCGAGAACCCGTGGACCCCATCGGGCATCTACGAACAATGTGTCCAGCCCATTGCCACATAAATTTAGCAATTCTTCAGGCGATGGCTGTCACTTTGGTTCTTCTTTTCATGTACATGTATATGAAACAACTAATAGACAAGCGATCTATGCAGCAAAACAAATTAAGAAATTTAATTACGCCAGTTTTCAATTATTTTCCTATTGTTACATTTTTATTGGTATTTGAACGAATCTATACAAATTCATAGTTACAACTATTTATATCAGATGAACAAAGAGTGGTGTCACTACAAGATATCCCCATCGTTCATATAATAATCTACCGATGACAAGATACGCTTGTATGCGAAAACAATAGAACCGAAATATGAAAACAATTTACAAAAAATTGAAACAAATTCTAGTAATGCTACGGCTACATTAGCGAACTTCGGAAAAGATTTACTTTATCACAATAAGTGCGGCCATAACATTCGTCACCGGCACGAAGTTTACGCCAGTGTCGTTAAAACAGTATAAATTAAGAGGATTTATCGCGACAAAGTACTTTCATCAAATCCTCCAGTTAATCAGATTTAATTCACAATTTTATGAGTTTTAATTTTTTTACGCGGAAACCTAATTCGTTTCGAAAAATAAAAGTAGCCAAAGTTACACGGTGTATCTGCCAGAAAATTCGTCAAAATCGGTACAGCCGTTTCGGTGATTAGCCAGAATAAACATATAGGCAAAAATTGTATTTTTGGGATAGGTACCGCGTATGTGCGGTGCGGTGTCAGACAGGGGTGCGGTGTCAGACAACCTCCTCGTGGTGCACCCTGGGCAACGGCAGTCCTTCTGACTGCCGGCTAATAGTCTGACCGGGCGACTGGGCGAAAGCCCACTTTGGGGGGGGGGGGGAGAGAGGTGATTACTGCGGTCGCAGTGATCACTCCTCTTCCCTCCGGAAGGTAATGCCTCTTTCAGAAACGGGCGAAGAGGTGGGGTAGAGAAATTCTCCCCCACCCCCGCTAAGCCATTGCACAGACGGGCCTGGTGGGTTTGCCGCAGGGGGGCGACGCGACGACATGCCTTGCAACCCCCCGTATCGCCCCCTATCTCAAATGCGGCGGACGGCCCCAGGGGGTTTTAGTGGGTATTTTCGGGCGCTCCACGCCCGGGTGAGTCCCACACTGGCACGGAACTCGTCACTCCGTGCCCCCTTACTTATTGTATTGGAGGGACTCAGGTCCCACTAATACAATAGGTAAGGTGAGTGCGTAAACGCATTTCCCCCGTCATAAAAAAAAAAAAAAGGTACCGCATATGTCTTTAGTAAAAAGTTGTTATTTTAATATTACATTATATAATTCGTAACACATAGCATTCGTCATACACTTCACCAAAGACCAACACCGATGTTTTGTCGCGAAGAAACATGAACATTCGTCCGCTAATGTAACCCTATCATAACAGTATTTTATAAACATTACTTAACTCCCATATACATTTTTATGAGACTTGTCATAAGTCAATATGTACTGATGAAAGACGCGTGGAAATGTTACGACTGTTCGTACTAAATGTTTTCGTATTACGTGAGTACATTTTATCTCATAAAGAAATTTTATTATAACAAAGTAACGGATTGATAGACAGACAGAGGCATATATACCTAATAGAATATGTAAAGACAACTGTAGGTACATCTTCCTGACATTATTAGAGTAATCTTACCTGCTACAGCTAGCACCACAACTTCCAGTACCTACTTAACTATATATTGTGTAATTTTGCTAGCATTTACGGGATTTGCGTTTAGTTGTATGTATTTTGTATCATGGCGAGTGTTCTGAAGAGCTCTTTGACCTGATCCCCTCCTCTCCATTCCATAACAGAACCTCGCGGGCGGGACTTCGGTGTCACGGTTTCACGGTGACACCCATAACTTCAAGAACCAAAAAGTTTGCTGACTCTTACTTTTCTCGCACTGTGAGGTTATGGAACCGACTTCCTGTCAGCGTGTTCCCTCCTTCATACGATATTGGGTCCTTCAAAAGAGGCGTGAAGAGGTACTTAAGCAGGGCAGCATGACAGCGGTGACTGGCATTGAATTCTGTTCAGTGTCAGTCGCCGCTGTTTTGGATTGTACTGTACTTACCATCAGGTCCAGTACAGTCACTGTGCTGTGCATTATAAAAAAAAAATAAATAAAAAAAAAGTTATTGTGCACAAGTGAAGTGTATTGAAAATAATACCACGGAATTTCATTTCTGAGATCTCACAAGAACTCCCTTGAGCGCTTCAGAATACAAATGGCCGCTGTTTTGTTGGAGCATTGAGGAACAGTAAAATAATACGAAGTTAAGTCTAAAGAACTTGTATTCAGGGCTGTAATAAATTATAAATAACGACAATAATAACAAACTGTAAAATGACAAGAGTATGGAGGAAGGACAATTTTAATAATTTTGTCAAGAAATTGTAAGAATAACTAAACGAGTGAAACCAGATGTCTAAATATTATCTATATGCTTTAAATAATTAACATACCTACGTGTTATAATCTACATATTTTTTGTATAACTTACAGCGCCAGTTATCAACAGCGGTCTCGATTGGAATTATAATGGTATGCACTTATCACTGCTCTCAATCTATTTAGTACCCTCTTTAACTAATCTGTAAGTCCATTTTATGATCTACTTACGTAAAATATATTTTAACATATTGTAAATTTATACTATAAATAGCCAAAGATAAATATTATAAGTTTATTGCATTTTTTCTCTGTTTGTCAGTAAATTTTCCACAGAATTTCTTTTATAGACTAGCGTTATCGGTAAATAATTGGAACAAAGGTTTTTCTTCAATAATGATTATGGTCAAATTTCGACCTGTGGGTACATTCTAATAGATTCAAAACACTCAAACACAGAACTAATTCTATCATAGTCTCTATTTGCTTTTCAGATGAGGGCAACTGGCCCGGTGACCGGTGTAAGGAAGGTGGAAGGCGTCAATCACCAATAGACATCCGGACCACAGACGTGGTAAAAGATTTTACCAGTCAGTTTATCAAATACGGAACTTTGAACTTCGTCGGTTATAAGAATGTCCTCGTTTCTGGCATCAACAATGGACATACAAGTAATTATTTCAATTATTTATCGTTCTGTGGACGAAATTCGAAATGAGGAAAAACATTAAATGGTTTTTTTTTTTTTGTCGATATCAAAGCTTTTCAACAGCTAAACTAAATAAAAGAGAATCTGTTGACAAACATGGGAATCTTTATCTATTATTCAATAATGCTTATTTCAACAGCAAGTGATGTCTCGCGTCGATTATTTTCAACATGTATCATCGTTACGCTGTGATATGAGAGAATGAGTTCGCTACATTCGTTTTATTTCTTTCGAATCGAGTCGTATGGAAAAGAAAAAAAAAAATATCTTATTAATCTTAAAATATTGTATTATATGTACCTTGAATGGAACTTCACGTACGTTGATTGTTTGCCAACGTATGAAAACGTACGTTGTCCTTGCGAACGGCGTTAAAAATTAGGGGGGTTTAATAGCGGCTACATATTTTTCCTGTTGCAAGTCCAAATTCCAATACCATGGAGCCCGAATGCATTTTGAAAATACATAATTTTACTCCACAAACATAGAATGTATTAATAACGAATATAATGCCATCTATATGAACCTAACGTAATTACGAACCATTGTTTCAAATAGATACATTTTGTCCAAAGTAACAATCACTTGCCATTTTATGAAACTGTAAGACAATATTATTAAAAAGACTGGTATATCTTGGATGTGAGTAGCACAAGATAGAGCCTTAGAGAGCCAAGGAGGTAGCCTTCGCTTGAGGAGGAATTTTCGCAGATCAAATTAATAATTAAACAACTAAATACATAGTTTTAAAAATTTTAGTCACCTTTATTTTGCAAGAAATTAAAGGTTTTTTTTAATTGTTATTACTTAATATTAGTTAATACAGATTTTACTATTTCTCAGTACAGTTTAGTTTGGAAGGTGAGGAGTCTATTCATCCAATACTGACGGGAGGTCCCTTGGAGCATCAGTATCGATTGGAGCAGGTGGATTTCCATTCCCTTTCAGAACACTCCATAAATGGGTTTAAGTAATTACTTCAATATCCTTATTAGGGCATAGTGAGAAGTTAAAACAATTCTAAACACCTAAATTAATCATACTTGCATAACCCATACACTAATTGCATTATACAACACTTATGAGCCTCTTCTAGTTTTGTACTATCATGTTTCAACTTAATAAAAAAAACAATAAGGTCGATTTTTATGATCCTTTCCATACCTTAATCTACCATATTTCTACAGAAGATTTATTTTAGATGCCTTTAAAGGACAATACACAAAAAATATATAAGTAAACAGTTCTCAAAGTTAAAAAATTGTATTTTTTTTTAACCTAGCTAATGCTGTTGACCGGAAGGGCCTTTACAGCTTCACCGAACTTTGTGGGCGAGTGCTGAAGGCACTCAGCCGCATAAGGTAGCTAGCTCAAAGGTTCGAACCTCGGCTTGGCCGCTACAAAATTATCGAGACAAATATACCATTTTTGGGTACTTCAAAAGAGGCGTGAAGATGTATTTAAGCAGGCCAGCATGACAGCGGTGAATGGTAGTGAATTCTGTTCAGTGTCAGTCGCCGCTGTTTTTGGATTGTACTGTACTTAACATCAAGTCCAGTGCAGTCACTGCCCCAAAAAAAGTATAATAAGTAAAATCTAGTTTGATATTAAAGTAATAGTGTATTTTGTAGGTATCCAATGGAGATCCAATTCGTACACGTGCGATCTGATATGTCAGTTACAGAAGCAAAACTGAAGAGAGACGGCTTAGCGATACTCGCGGTGTTCTGTCAGGTTAGTAAAAATATTTCCCTTTATCATGGGGGCAGGAAGTACATCCTGGCCCCGGACTGTCGACCTGACGGTCGTGCCTCCTTCCGAGGCGGGCTAAGAGGTGGAGGGGAACTATTCTCCTTCATCCCTACCGGGCCATTGCACGACGAGGCCTGGTGGGTTCGCTGCAGGGGGCGACGCGGTGCTTGCGAAAGCCATCCCGTGTCGCCCCCATCCCAAATGCAGTGGACGGCCCCGAGGGGTTTTAGTGGGTATTTCCGGACGCTTCACGCCCGGGTGAGTCCCACACTGGCACGGAGCTCGTCCCTTCGTGCCCCCTTATCCATTGTATTGGGGGACTTCGGTCTCACTAATACAATAGGTAAGGGTAGTGTGTAAATGCATTTACCCCGTCAAAAAAAAAAATATAAATTAGTAAAAATATCAATCTATACGAAATATAACAAACAATCAATATCTTCTTAACTTTCGGTGTATGGAGTTGTTGACATGATAAAGAAATAATGTTTTTCCTAAAATTAATCATATTATTAGAAAAAGACTGAAAGAATGTTTAATTTATGCGAAGGTACAAGCGGAACTTGAAGATTATCAGCTAGAATTAACTGGGGAACTCATGCAACACATTCCCATGCTACTGCAAAGTGGGGATAGAATCAGTGGCGTGCTTCTAGATATGACGTGAGTGACCTATCATCACTTATGGTTGTGCCACACAGCATGTAGGACGGGACGGCAACGCGCTTTTACTATAGAAGAGGTAGCGCACAGCTCGCCCGCTGTGTAGCGAAACCTTTATTGTTACACTAGCATTCCGCTATGATTTCTAAAGGCATCCGATGGTCATTATTTCTTTCATTGTGCACTTACTTTGAAAAAAGTTGGCCACCGCTGCTCTATAGGCTAACCATTATTTCACCTGAGGCGTAATGATAGTGGATACCGCTTTGACAGAACTAGGATCGAATCCTCTAATCTTATTGATAAAGGTTTGATTATCGAATTATCGATAAAGGAAAACATTACGATGAAACCTCAGCATGGTATGACATTTTCTAATGTCCACCTTTTTAGCTACCATACCTTTGAAAACCTGTCTGCTCTGTCACCAAGAAACTAAAGATGGTTTCCGACAATACAACTTAAGCTTAGTGTGTTTTACTTTCTTGGACTACATCGTCAATTAACGTCAAGTGATATTGTGGTCAATGCTCTGAGCCTATATAGTGTTAAAAGAATAACCCCTACCTAGGTGATTTCCGTACACCTTGCTATTGTCTATCTGTAAAGAGCTTGTAGTTGCCGGCGTTTATGGATTACACTATATTTACCATCAGACACTTTGCCGTGCTATAATAAAAATATTAAAGACACTTAATGGCACAATAGCGAATCACATATTACCTTGTCCATATATAGTATTGAAGAGTATCTATTGAAGCGATGATAGCGCAGAGGGTAGTGCGGCCGGATTCCGCGTCAATCGGCGCGGGTTCTGTCTCACCTATCCGACTCTAAAATTGGCCTCAGCTTCCGGTGAAGGAAAGACATCATGAGGAAAACATAGCATGGTGGTAAGGCATTTTCTAATAATGCCCGCCTAGGTATCTACCACCCTTATGGGGGGCGGAAATATGTTCCGCCCCCTGGATGTCTCACCTTAGGTCATGCCTCTCCTCAAGAGGCGGGCTAAGTGGTGGAGGGGAATAATTCTCCTCCATCCCTACCGGGCCATTGCACTGACGCGGCCTGGTGGGTTCGCTGCAGGGGGCGACGCGGTGCTTGCGAAAGCCACCCCGTGTCGCCCCCATCCCAAATGCAGCGGACGGCCCCGGGGGGTTTTAGTGGGTATTTCCGGGCGCTTCACGCCCGGGTGAGTCCCACACTGGCACGGAGCTCGTCACTCCGTGCCCCCTTACCTATTGTATTGGGGGACTTTGATCCCCTAAATACAATAGATAAGGGTAGTGCGTAAATGCATTTCCCCTCGTCAAAAAAAAAAAAGAAAAGGTATCTACCACCCTTAAATTTAAAAACCTGTCGCCAAATACCAATAGCTGTGTTCCAGCAGCATCACTTAAGAACCTGTACCTTTAGCTTTAGTGTGCTTACCATCCTGGACCATGTCATTATTTAACATCAGGTGAGATTGTGGTTTAAGCACTGAGCCTATTCCCTGTAAAAAAAAGCACAGTAATATGGGAACGGTAATATGTGCTGTTTAAGATTTATCATATCACGCTTCTCAGAAAACTGTTGAGTCCTAACCAACAGAACTATTACACATACGCTGGTTCACTCACCTCTCCGGAATGCAACGAAGTCGTCATTTGGATCATATTCGAGACCCCGATCTATCTCAGCTATGCACAGGTACGTAAAGTTAAAAAAAAAACTGTTAAATATATTCGATATGTAGTATATTTTCAAGCACTTTTAAATCTAACTTCTTTATTGACGAAATAACAGCGCTAAATTAACTTGACAAAATTTATACGTTTCTCGTTTAATTACTGTCAGTTGCAGACCTTTATTTTCCCAAGGATGTTTCTAGTTTCAACGAATCACGTTAATTTGACAGTATCGTCTTTTTGAAAATGTCGGGACGGGACTTTACAACTTCAGGAGTCTGCAGAAGATCAACCGTCACGTAGTGTTCAGTCCACCGTCGACTCGTGTCAACACTCCGAAGATCTTGATATTCTTCGATAATGTTGCAAAGCTTCTCGTGGGATTCTTCAAGAACGTCACAACGTTAGTATTGACCGAATGATTGCAGTGATCCTTTTAAAATACTTTTTTTTTTTTGTCGGTGGGAAATGCATTTACACACTACCCTTACACATTGCATTAGTGAGACCGAGGTCCCCCAATGCAATGGGTAAGGGGGCACGGAGGGGGACGAACTCTGGAAATACCCACTAAAACCCCCCGGGGCCGTCCGCCGCATTTGGGACGGGGGCGATACGGGACTGCATGCCACCGCGTCGCCCCCTGCGGCGAACCCACCGAGCCTCGTCCGTGCAATGGCCCAATGGGGATGGGGAGAATACTTCTCCACCTCACCTCTTCGCCCGCCCCCCCCCCCCGAAGGGAGGCATGTCCTTTTAAAATACCTGACTAAAGCTACGAAAGATTTTGGGTTAGATTTCCACTATATCTGATTTTTTGGGCTAGGATAGTTTCCCAAGTGGGAACATATGAGATTACAAGCTGGACAGGGTGAAAACGTGATAAACTTTCCAATTTAGCAATAAAAACATGTATGTATTTTAAATTTTAGGCAGATGGTCCCTAAAAATAGGGCCGTAGCTGAATAGAAGTGGTAATTTAGGTTGTTGCAGATAGGTCTGAAGTTAAAGTGTTTTTATAGCTTTAACAATTCTATCTTTCTTATGCTTATGAAATAATATAACCTACATATTAACAAAGTATCACTATGAGATTTTTTTTTCCGAACCTAGCTAACGCTGTTGACCGGGAGGGCCTTTACAGCTTCACCGTGACTTTGGGGGCGAGAGCTGAAGGCACTAGCACAAGGTTTACCAAAATGGTACGAACCTCGCATGGCCGTCACCCGAGTAATTATGACGAGATTTTCACAAGTGTAAGGTGTTCGCGTTCTTGTCTCCTTCAATCGCCCTATCACCGTGCAATGTTTTTATTAAGGTGCCCGGCATAGGTATTTCACGGTGTCGAATATTGTCCTACAATTCCCTCTACCTACCCCCCCCCCCCCCGTACTTGAGTAAACATGCCTAAAGATTGCAGTTAAACACGAAAATATAATATTAATTAAATTGTATTATATTCAATCGTAATTGTTACAGATTCATCGAGAAAGGATTCAAAGCTCGATAAATATATTTCGTCACTATTTGATATTCGTTTTAAAATCCGCGACTCCCAACGCTCGTTTGACCTCGCCCTTAGTTATATAGAGTAGTGGATATTTTTTGTGAGCAATGATCAGTGCCTCCTATGAACATATATTATTTTATGTATCATCATACTTTTGCAGCGCACGGCAGATAATTATAAGCAGATTGCCTTACATAATTACCTTAACCCCTTGAGCACTAACCTGGCGTTTACGCCAGCTTTCCATTGTTTTCCTATTATTTCACAATTTATGATTCACAATCGACATCACAGTAATTTTGGTAACAATCTCTAACCTGTTTCAAATAAATCAAAACCCATGTTATTCACGGATACATAATCAGCTTTCAAGGGAGATTTTTTTTGTAAATTCATTGAAGTAAATTTTAAAACATATATATTTATAAAATCCGTTTAAATGAAAGAACCTGGCAAATAAAGTTTTATATGTTGTGTGTTTTTGAATTTAAAAAAAAAACAATTTATCGTCCAGCAGTATAATTTATTCAAATAATATTAACAAATAAAATCATCTCTCATGTACACGATCGTTTATATATATAATCAACAAAATATATTTTACACATCGTATCTTGGCCGCTCTATGAAGTTAGATATTCATAATTGAAATAAATAAATCTATTTTAAGCATTCATCTTGTACGAATTTAAATTTAAAAATCAAGTACGGTCAAGTTTCACTGTAATGTACTGTGCATGTTAATTAATAAAAGGACATTTTCAAACCTGGACTCAATAGATGATGCTATGATCATTTTATATTACCACGGACTAATCACACCATCTACCGGAAAGACGGTGCAACGTCTACAATACTTTTTTTACACGGTATAGGCTGTGCTTTGACCACAATCTCACCTGATGTTAAGTGACGATGTGGCCGCCCAGGATGGTAAACAATGCCGTTGATATTTGGCGACAGGTTTTCAAACTTGAGAGTGGTTATTAGATAATTTCCTACCACCATGCTATGGTTTCCTCACGATGTTTTTAGAGTTGGACAGGTGGGTTTAAACCCGCAACCATTGACGCGGAATCCGGCCGCACCACAAACTAAGCCATCATCGCTTCATATGAGACACAATCTCTGATCTTAACTTGTTTTTAAGGCCATTTTATTAATGCAGGGGGCGACGCGGTGCTTGCGAAAGCCACCCCGTGTCGCCCCCATCCCAAATGCGGCGGACGGCCCCGGGGGGTTTTAGTGGGTATTTCCGGGCGAGTCCCACACTGGCACGGAGTTCGTCCCTCCGTGCCCCCTTACCTATTGCATTGGGGGACTTCGGTCTCACTAATGCAATAGGTAAGGGTAGTGCGTAAATGCATTTCTCCCCGTCAGAAAAAAAAGGCCATTTTATTAATGCAATCATTAGTATTAGGTAAAATTATGAGCCGAACAGAAAACGCTTTGACAATTTTGTCGCAATCCTTTTCGACGTTGAATGTAGTTTGTATCTTTTTTATATATTCTACAGTACTACGGGTCGGATATGTGTTTCTTTATTTCTTACCAGATGAGTTAGCATATTCAACAGATAAATAAATACCTGTTCGTCTTCTACGGGTTCAGGTATCAGTCTAACGATAAAATGTGTCATATTTGTACAGATGTACTCGCGTAAAGGTTTTTCTATTTCTAGGTCTATTTACGTACGGCCCCGGGGGGTTTTAGTGGGTATTTCCGGGCGCTTCACGCCCGGGTGAGTCCCACACTGGCGCGGAGCTTGTCACTCCGTGCCCCCTTATCTATTGTATTGGGGGACTCTGATCCCTCAAATACAATAGATAAGGGTAGTGCGTAAATGCATTTCCCCCCGTCAAAAAAAAAAAAAGGTCTATTTACGTAGAGTGGATGGTGCGCAAACCGTTTCAACAAACAAGTTTATTTCATTTTTTTTTTAGTACAGTTCGTAGTATTTAATTGAACACGAAAGAAACGGCGTTTATCAACTAGTTACATTTTAAAAGATTAATCAAAACAGCAATGCTGTTTTGAAATATCAATACGCTGCGTTTTTTAAGAATTGCTTGTCTGTCGTCGATGTAGTCGTTTTTATTTTTTACTCATCGACTACTAATATAAAAGTTATTATTCCCAAGTTAAATGTATTAGAAATACTAACCCGGGACATAATTTGTGAGATATCACAAAACACAAAAAAAAACACCTAACAGGTGCCCCACCATTTTGTTAGAATCATGTTTAAAGATTAGATAAGTAAAACATAATCGAGCTAAAAAAACTTACATTCACGGCCATAATAAACAAAAATCTATCAGTCCGCTTTCGCTGTATGTTGCTTGTATGTTGGAAATAGACTAAATAAATATGCTCTTTTTTAGACGTTCGAAGAAAAGACTCATTCAATTTCACATTAACTTATATACATAACTTCAAACGACACATTTAGTTAAAATACATATATATATATATATATAAAACATATATACGTTCATACATGTGTTCGTAATGGAGTAGACAGAAAAATTAATGCACCGGTTTTCGTAATAACACACCCCCAAATGCATTTATTTATAATAGAATCTTTTTCTTTTAATAGAAAAAGCGAAACAGAAAATGAATATTTACAAATTTTGAAAATCAAATTTCCTGTTTGTTTCATTTTACTACATACTTTTGGGTAGAATTTTAACTTAATGTTTTATGAAAAATCAAAATGTGATAATTAAAATCAACTAAAAATCATTCTATCATATCAACAAAAACAAATGTGAATGTTCATAAGGGTCCATTCGAATGTTACGCAAGCGTCAGTGATTATTACCAACTTTCATCGAAATTCGGTTCAGTAGTTTTTGAGTTTGCTTACAATGGGCCTAATCAGAAAGCTCAAAGTTACCCAAAGGGCAATGGAGAGGGGATATGTTGAAAGGTTCACTGCGTGAACGAATCAGAAATGAGGAGATCCGCAGAAGAACCAAAGTAACCGACATTACCCGAAGAATTGCTAAAATGGCAATGGGCTGGCCACATTGCTGGCAGTATCGACGCCTGATGGGGTTAACGGTTTCTCGAATGACTACGCACCAGAAGACATAGCGTGGGTAGGATCCCACAAGGTGGACCGACAACCTGGGTGGCGCAAGACCGGTCGCAGTAGAGATCTTTAGGGAGACCTATGTCCAGCAGTGGACGTCTTTCGGGTGAATACACGGATGGAGTTTTTTGCGTGATTGGCGAACAAATTAATACAGACAGACAATTTTTTTTTAACTTTATAAATGTGAAGCATAATAGTATTTACTCTTGAATATCTTCAATGTACAGATTTAATCTCGTATTGCTGACAACGGGGGGGGGGGGGGGGAGAGGAAGTTAAAAATATCTAAAACCTGCACTTGAACGACCCCTAAGCATTTATATAAATCATCAATTTTTTTATAGAAATTTTAAATACTACGCAAGTAAGTCACGATACCGTCCAATAACAATGGCTTTGACTGTCGATAATATCGTAACGGTCATCGTTTCACGTTTCACTATAAATTCCAATATGAACGATAACTCTATAAAGACTGTCGATAAAACGCAACGTCGACATATCGATTAAGCACGTCACTGTCGTTTGTGAGACGCGTGAAACTAACGATAATATTATCGAGAAAATAATCCAACGGGTACCTGGTTCACGAAACGTTTTAACAATTACTCGATAACGTTAATTTTTTTTAATTCTAAATAAATTAGTGGTATTTTTTTTTTCCTTTGTTTACATTTATTACCCTACGAGTCGGATGTATCACTGATGAGTTCCTTTAATCTCTTCTCGATGAACTGGACCCGGGTGACGAGCTTGTCTCTCGGATTAAAATCCGTGTACGGTATTTGTAAAACTTTGAAACCCTGGGTGTGAAATATTATCGATGTATAATTTTGAAGTAAAAACAATTCTTCAACGGCGTTGAGCGATTCTCGGTAGAGGAAGAACTTATACGTCAACCGTCAACATGCTACAGTATGTCGAGTACAAGATGGCGTTTAATTAAGTGCTGGGGATCAGTGAGTAAAACAGTAATACCCCGCTTTACGCGAGGGATACGTTCCGAAAAAAATCGCGTTAACTGAAATTCGCGTATATCGAGGTTTATGATTAAACATACGTCAAAATTTAATACAAAAAAATACAAATCATTTTAATCACGCACTTTAATTCTAAGAACACTTTATGCGATACATACTCTTATTTTTTACGGAAAAATACATCTATTGTCTTTACATTATGTTTATACGCACTCTTTTGCGTAATGCGAGGCATTTGAGCGCGAAATTTGAAATTCGCGTTATAGCGAAACCGCGCGTAACGGGGTCGCGCTAAGCGAGGTATTACTGTAATTAAATAATACTTTTGAAGTCTATCGTATGTTTTGATTCTCGCTCGGAGCGTCAATAGATGTAAAAACCAGACAAGTATTTGAGGTTAGGTTAAATGTTAGGTTATGTTATAATTACAATTAATATGTCGATTGCCCATCAAAATGAGACAATAGGAAGACAATAGAAAGCTGGCGTAAACGCCAGATTAGTGCTCGAGGGGTTAATAAATTAGAAAATTTAAATATAGAAAACAATTTTTCCAATGTTTCGAATTTTCACTTCTGTAGATAATTCCCCCGTGGCTGCCTAGTTTTTTTTCTTACAAAATTATTTGAATGGATACGTAATCAAGCAGGGAGAATAAAGACTTTATTGACTACTAGCAGTATGCCCGCGGCTGCGCCCGCGCGTTTCATATATTCTTCACTGAGTTTTAATTTTTTTTTTATACCGAACCCTAATAATTTTCCTAAAAGATGTTTAGTACTGATATAAAGCAAATATATTTCTCATAAATGCAACAACTTGCCTGTAAAACTGTGCATTGAATCGGATTTCATTGAATTTTTCATGAGTTTTTGTTTTACGCAGAACCCCTATTTCATCATCATCATCATCACCATCTCCCTACCCTTATCCCATTTTTATTTGTGGTCGGCGCAACATGTCTTCCTCTTCCATTCCTTTATTTATTATATATCCAGAACCCCTATTTTTTTTTCGAAAATTAAAAGTACCCTAAGTTACCCGTAGTAACTTCAGCTATCTACTAAAAAAGTCCCGTCAAAATCCATCAAGCTGTTCCGGAGATTAAACAAAAGAAACGAACAGAACATTTTTCAAAATTGCATTTTCGGTATAGGTATCGTTTTTACTATCATATCTATTTAGTAAAAAAAAATGATATATAACAAACAGACACTTCAATTTTATTTATTATTAGTATAGATCGCTTAGTTGGGAGTAGGAGGATCAAAAACGACCAGAATCGCTCATTCGTACGTACGGCTCTTAAATAGTCTATAATTTTCAGAATATTTTGCACACACATACCTTAAGCTGCAAGAGTCTAGTGTACAATTGATTAACGCCTAAGGGGGCGATAGATTTCCTAGACATGTCATGATAGTCTAAACCTAAAACAGCTATCCGGTGTATTCTGAAACAAAAATAAAATCTCCCACTATTATATTCAATAGCCCGTCAAGATAGCTGAGAAACGTCGGATAAGTGAAAAGTTTTCAATATTTTTTTCTATGGTGGAAACACAAAAAAAACATGGTTTTTATTATTGTACGCAAATTGTAAATTAGACTTCTTACATTTTTTTTTATAAACTCCTAAAACAAACCTATTACATCCCGAAAAACCAATTGCTTCCTAGCATCAAGAAGTAACCAAAGTAATTCTTGACCTTACTTTTTATTCACACGTTTTAATCATTGACAATTTAAAAAAATTTGACGAAGTCTAACAGCATGAGAATTAAGGTTAATTAAGTAGTAAAAATATTAAATAAATAAATGTAAATACAAAGGAAAAGTATTACATTAAGGCGAGCAAAAGAATATGCTAAGAATATAAAAACAAACAATAAAGCATACACTGAAAAAAAAATAATTAGAAAGTCTGATAAAAAAAAAACCAAAGTAATTAATAAATGGAATATACATTATGACGTTGACACACGTACGGACCGGACCGCGGACATAGTACGGCGAGGCGGACGATGTTATCAGTCCCCTAAATAGTGATGGGAATCTTTTGCGAAAAAGATCGATCTTTGAATCGATTCGAATTGAAGTTTTAGTGAATCGATTTACATAACATCGAGGCCCAAAAGATCGATCTTTCAATGTAATAAAGTATTGATATGATGATCATCGATAAATAGACAAAAATAAAACAGTGCAGTGTCGTTTTTCTTTAGTAGGTTAGTAATTCTTCTTTTTTTGTTTAGTTGGTATTGATCACCTTTAGTGCTACTAATTTAAAAAAAAAATTGGAAACAGTTTTTGCAATAAATCAAGATTTTAGTCTAATTTCGACCACTGAAAGAATATTGTTTAGGAATAAACAGTCAAATAAAACAAATAGGAAAAACAAATCGATTTCTCAGACCTTGATTTTTTTTAAATCGATATAAAAAATCGAACTTTTGAAAAAAATCTTAATCTCCATCCATACTTAGGCGACTGATGACCTCGGCCGCTCGACATACCATGTCTGCGGTCGGGTCCGTACGTGTATTAACACCATTACATAAGTGATTTCAATCCAAAATGTTTACGCCTAGTAATGGGATAAAAATTATAAGATACCTTTTATCGTTAGCGGCTTTTCCTAATGGTACTGGGTGACATTTTGCATCGACTGCGAATTCCGCATCTGAAAAAAAAATGACAAAATTGTTTCCTAGTATCAAATATTTAAATATATAGATTACTAGCTGGTGCCCGCGGCTCCGCCCGCGTTTCATATTTTCCGTGCATATGACGTATCATTTATAGCTAATTAAAAAAAAAAAATGAATGAATAAAAGTTAGAGTATTTTGTTTTTATTAGCGGAAAAAAAAAAAAAAAATGTATATAAGCGTAAATTGAAGTGGAAAATGTACAAAAGAGTAAATCGAAAAAAAAATGAGAGAGGATCGGTGGAATCCAAAAAATACCTGTCTACGAAAAATACTGCGTTGAAAGGTATTAGTCCTATCCCGATATGTTCAGTAGTTTTGAGGTGATGGTGCGTCAAAGGAATAATAAACAAACAAATTGAGAAAACATGGCGAAGGGCTCATAGAATTTGAAAAATATGTAGCCTATAACCATCTACGATTAATTGCGCATCGAATGGTTGTGGTTTCACGCTGATCGGTCCAGTAGTTTTCGAGTTTACCTCGGACAAAAAAAAACAAACTTTGCTTATAAATATATAGATATATATAGATTTACACTCTATAGGCACAGTCGTTTGACCACAATTTCACCTGATGTGCGATAGTCAAGGATGTTAAACACGCTAAGCCTAGAGGTACTGGTTCTCAAGTAAAGTTGGGTTTCAACCCACGTCTAGTGACGCGGAATCCGACCGCACTACCAACTGTCCCATCAAAGCTTTGAATAATAATCCATGGACAATTTTCAACCATCTTCTACCACACTGTTACTTAAAAGATTTTGCTCCAACATTAACCTATGGATATTATAAAAAAAAAAATCTATATGTATTATCACGCTTATCGGCCATAAGAATAAACAGATCCTAACCCTCTTATCCTTACATACATACATCAAGGATACGGATACATTAGACCTCATTAATATAGGTCTATCCTTCTAAGGTGATCCTCACCGATACCGGCTAGCCCAGAACAGAAACACTTACCATATAAAAATCCCATGCCAGAATTACAGTTCTTCTTCAGGAAAGTCTCAGCTGACACCAGGGATTTGAAAGTATCCATGATGCTGTTCACAAAGAGAGCTTTCTCCTTTGTATAAACGACTGGAACACCCACGGATATGTCATCGGGTAAACGTGGACTGTGATCCGGCCACGTGAGGTTCACATACCCGTCTATCACCATCAACTTGCGTCGAGATGGGATAGGAATTTCTAGAAAAACCGGAACAGAACCTCGTAACTAAATTAAATCGCACACAGAACGACCGTCGAGAGCGGTGTCGGACTGTAAACACATAAGTCGCCGATTTACATCCGGCTCGAAGGACCATAAAACGTACGGAACACTTATCTATTTCATTAAAACTCGGAAGCCTTTTTAAAAATACTTGACTTAATAATAATTAACGCCGCTCTGTTCTTATGATGTACTGACATTTTTATAATGAAAATGTTTGAAACGTGCGAACAAAAAATACAATAAATTTTCAATGTTTAATATGGTCAAACACTATTTCTCAAAAAAGGGAAAATGAAAAGATTTAGTAAATTTATTTATTAAATATTAGTTTTTACAGCACACTAACTAATCCACGCAGTGTTGCTCTGGTTACTTTATTCTATAAAACATATAGTATCAAGCCTTTCTCCCGTGGGGGTAGGCAGAGATCAAGTCCTTCCACTTGCTACGATCTTGACACACCTCTTTCGCTTCCTCTACTTTCATGAGCGCTTTCATACATGCTCGTCGCTTATGGGTACTATTCACCTTTTTTTTTCGAGGGGAATGCATTTACGCACTTGCTGCCCAGCCAGACCTGCAAGGGACGTACCCGAACAGGAGAGACTGGAGCGACTGATGATGTAGGACAGTCTCTCGCACGCAAGTACGAGAGGCTGTCACACAGGATTAGTGTGGGACTCGCGGCGAGAAGCGCCGTTGACCACTACCCACTAAACCCCCCGGGTTCCTTCCGCCACCTTGTTGGAGCAACACGGGATCGCCTGGTCTTTATTTAAGACGTGTTCAATTCGGTCGAGATACGTTCGCCTAGTTGGGTATTAACTTCACGTCGGGCGAGTCCCACATAACCCCCGTCATCTCTAATCCGGGAGAATCTACCTCCGGATTAAAGATGGTAGGGGAGGTGCGTTAAGGCATTACCCACTATATATAAAAAAAAGGTCGACCCCTTCCGACGTACCCAGTAACCCTCGCCTTGTAAATTCGTTTCGTTAACCTTCTGTCGTCCATCCTTTCTACGTGTCTGAACATTCCTAGAGCTGTTCCTTTTTCTATCTTAGTCGCTACATCCTCTACCACACCAATTCTTACTTTGTCAATCATCTACATCCATACTTCTCAGACTTCATAAAACATTTATTTTTCAATTTAAAAAAATACATATCAAAAATCAAAATTTATTTATTCAATTTAGGCCCTAAGAAGGCGCTTATGAACGTCTAAAACACTACCACCGGTTCGGAAAACAACCCAGTCGAGAAGAGCGCAGGCAAGATACTCGATCTGGTTCATTTTTTTTTTTTCATAAATATAATATATATCATTTTTTTTTGTCATATAAAAAACTATACAAATCGTAGTTTTAATAATGTTAGTGGAAGCACAGAGATGTGGGTTAATTCCAGATAATATATTATGGTGATTAATGGGATTTAAAACTGTCCTCTAGTTAATAAGTAAAGCCAAGTGAAACACGGTGTGCAGAATTATATTAAAATTAGTTGAGTAGTTTGGGAGTTTATCAAATTCTGTGACAAATATTTTTTATATATGTAGCTAGGTTTTGAGTATAATATCACCTGATGTTAAGTCCAAGATAGTAAGCACGCTAAATCTTGTTTGTATTATACTTTTATATTTTAACTAGCTGGTGCCCGCGGTTCCGCCCGCGTTTCATATGTTCTGTGCATATGACATTTCATTTATAGCTAATTAAAAAAAAAACAAATGAATGAATAAAAGTAAGAGTATTTTGTTTTTATTAGCGGAAATAATGTATATAAACGTAAATTGAAGTGGAAAATGTGCAAAAGAGTAAATTGAAAAAAAAAGAGAGAGGATCGGAATCCAAAAAATACCTGTCTACAAAAAATACTGCGTTGAAAGGTATTAGTCTTATCCCGATATGTTCAGTAGTTTTGAGGTGATGGTGCGTCAAAGGAATAACAAACAAACAAATTGAGAAAACATGGCAAAGGGCTCATAGAATTTGAAAAATATACAGCCTATAACCATCTACGATTAATTCCGCGTCGAATGGTTGTGGTTTCACGCTGATCGGTCCAGTAGTTTTCGAGTTTACCTCGGAAAAAAAAAAAAAAAAACTTTGCTTATATATATATAGATTCAGCTATAATCAAATGAATGAGGAGACCGGAATAAGAAGTAAGCGACATTGCCCGAAAAATTGCTAAACTGAAGTGGTAGTGGGATGGGCACATTGCTAGCAGAACCGATGCCTGATGGGGTTAACGGATTCTCGTTGGCTACCACGTACCGGAAGACGTAGCGTGGGTAGGCCCCTTACAAGTTTGACCGATGACCTGGTGGAGGTTGCGCAAGACCGGTCGTCGTGGAGATCTTTGGGGGAGACCTATGCCCAGCAGTGGACCTTTTTCAGTTGAATGGACAATCAAATGAATTCGACATTGTACACGCGCACATTTGTAATAAACATTCCTCAAACACCATTCGAATTGTTCACTCACCGCCAGCAGATAGAAGTTTCTCGATGAAATCTGGACGCAGCGTCGACACCAGGTGACTCTTCTCCGCTTTATCCAACACGAGTAAGGAGAATACCAAGTCGAGCCAAGTAGAGGACTTCACCATTTCTTCTTCTTTGAGGCCTAACGCTATCTACGGGCCAATATCAAGAACTGTTCATGTCATTCATCATATTCTAAGATTTCAGACTTCGTTCACAAGGATCGTATAAAGGTCTCTTTTATTAATAACTAGCTGCGTCCGTGGCTTCGCTCGCGTTTCATATATTCTTCAAATATTTTCTCATAAATATTTTTTGAAACTGTCCGTAAAACTGTGCATTGAATCGGATTTTATTCCAATTATTTTGAGTTTTTTTTTTTTAATATACGGAAACTTGATTATTTTCGCAAATTAAAAATACCCGGAGTAACTTCGACTATCTACATTCATATCTATTTAGTAAAAAAAAAATAACTTTGACATTACATACAGACACTTCAATTTTATTTATTAGTAAAGATAATAAGACAGCAAACAAATTCTCTAGCTGATGTTATTTCTGTCCGATATTATAAAGAGGAACCTTCTAGTAACTTTCAAAGGGTAGAAAATCACAAAGTCAAACCATCAGAGAGTAACACGATCAAGTAAAACAATTTTATTAAATAAAGAAAGTGTTTTTGTTGTATGAAATCAGGTTATGTTTACGAAAATCATAGTTTTTTTTAAAGTCCTAAAGTTTTAAATAGTCCCTAGTTGACGCTAGTTATCTCTCACCTCAAACAGCGGTTCACATTGCGGCGGTACGTAATCCAGAGTGGCCAATGTGATGACGCTGGAGGCGATATCGCCCGGACGGCACACCGTGCGGTTCTCTAGGAGCCACTCCGCGATCGCACCGAGCGCGGGCTCGTGCCTATACCGCATCAAACCGAGGGAGACAACGATCGAGGTGACAACCGCGGGACGGTCTTTGTTCGACGGTAGACCATCTATCACATCACTAACGAAAGAAAATTTGACGTCACTAAACAGTTTAATGGTTTCGCCACACACCTGGCAGGTCGGGATGCATGCGCGACGTTTCTATAGAAAACATCGCGTCTAAGCGAGACGAGCGCCAGTCGTACACTCTTGTTATAAAATAGCGCTGGTGTATTGCCCCGCGCGCTATGTGGCGAAACCATTAGAATATAGTTAACTATGCTCTTGGCTGTTCTATATTATGTGAAATTCAATAGTGTTCTTGAACGTTGAAACTATAATCACAAGATTCTTTATTCAATTTGGGTACTGAGAAGGCGCTTATGAACGTCAAACAAATTACCACCGGTTCGGAACAACGACCCAGTCATTGAGAAAAACTGACAAGAATCTCGAAATATTTTTTTTATAAATAAATTTTATATAAAAATCATACAATTTATAGTTAACACTGTTTTAGCGGAAGGACGTAGACGGGTGTCATTTCCAGGCATAACTATAGTTGATCCACCCAATAAAAACATTTGGACATGTCAAACCTGCTTGACATAGTGCTTAAAGTTTCTGTCAAGTAAATAGGTAATGTGCTTTGGAACCCTGTTATAGAACTTAAAAGTAACAAGAACCTCCTTATATAGATAATAGATAATTAAAACCTCAACAATAAGCAATAAATATCACTTTAAAATCCGTTAGAATGTTACCAGCGTTAAGTAAAGAGTGAGATATGGATTTAGTAGATAAAATCAAAAATTCTTCATTCAATTTAGAACCTAAGATGGCGTCGTTATGAACGTCAAAACACTACCACAGACGGACAGAGTCCTTGTTTACTTCTCTATCCTAATCTAATAACTTATGAAAATTTTCCAAATTACTACACTAACACTTCCCTAATTTAACGCCTTTTGAAAGAACCCTTTTAGGCACAGTCAAAATAAAAAAAAGCTTTATTCAATTTAGGCCCTAAGAAGGCGCTTATGAACATCTAAAACACTACCACCGGTTCGGAAAACAACCCAGTCGAGAAGAGCGCAGGCAAGAAACTCTATCTGGTTCCTTTTTTTATAAACATAATATATATCATTTATTTAAATATAAAAACTATACAAATCATACTCTTATTAATCATAGCCATGTTACTCCTTACCTCTTCCTTCCAGAAAAACAAAAAAAGTCAATCCATTCTGTACTTAAACGTAAGTATTACATAAATTAACTAATGATTTGCTATTTTATACTTTTCAAGCTTTGAAATTTTGCTGAATCTGGTCTAAATTGTCAAATTATATTAAGACTCAACGGTCTAAAATCGACGTAATCATTGTTGAAAATTACAAGAATAAGAAATTGTTTCCAAAGCTTTTTATTGATAACAGTAGAATTTATACAAATAGCTCCTAAATAAAGAAAATAGGTTCATAAACAGAGATAAATGAATAGGGATTTAATTGGTTTATCTTTGCCTACTTATAAATAAATATAATATATAGACATAAATCAATAACTTACTGACAAATCCTGTCCAAAAGTACTGGATCTGGAAAGTTGAGTGACGCCATCGAAAACAATATATCAGCTGATTTCTTGAGATCAATGACATCGGATTGTTTGGTGATGTTATGTGAGAGGGCTCGAAGGAGTGGAGTGCTACGTCGACCTTTTACTTGTAGAGCTTTGATAACCTACAAGTAGGTTAGCGTATTTTTTTTATTGGCAACACTTACTTTGTTTTATCGGATCTCGATAAAATGACATTGGCATCAGATATTAAATAAATTTTAGTCTAAAAACAATGACAACCACGGACAGATGAGTACCTAGAATTCTAGGTACACTCGCCTTAGGTTATCACTATAACGAGTTTTTAACAAGTGTATGATGATAGTAATCATCCATCAATTCATCCGAAAGACGTCCACTGCTGGACATAGGTCTCCCCCAAACGGCTCTATGATGACTGTTCTTTCGCCACCCGCCTCCAGCGTACTCCCGCGACCTTCACCAGGTCATTGTCCATCTTGTGGGAGCCCTACCCACCTACAGTGATCAAGTCGCACTCAATTACCACCCATTGGCACACAAGCCGTTAAGAGAGTAACAACCTATTTATAGAAGGCCTCAAACAAGACTGCTGTCTTTTCAGGTTAATAAGAACAATTACAGGCTGCAATGACCACTCATGTTAAGGTAGATGGAGGAAAAATTATCCCATCCCATAAAAGAAAAATTATCAATTCATGTTAAGTAGTCTAGTTAAATAGCATAACTTAAAAAAAGTAGAATATTTATACCTATTTGAATATTTTTCAAAATAAATCTTACTTTAACACCATTAGGATAAAAATGAATTTACCATCTAAAATTCGTTTTTTTTTTTTTCTATGAGTACATTTATACATATTAGGCTTCTGTGTGTGTTTAAATCCATGTGCACAATTTTCTACTTGCGGATATTTCTTGTGCACTCATATAACATTGCACTTTTTTCTGTGCATTTATTTCCTGTGTGGTTATTTCATATGCACTTATTTCGTGACACAACTAAAACATGACATCACCCTAAACAAGCTAAGTTTCATACTAACATTCGTGAGTTTGGAGGCTGTTTTTAATAAATAATATGCTAGTGATATACCCTATTACTGCTATCAGCATTGTTCCAATGAGTTATAAGGCTCATATTTTACCATAAATATCAAAATCGTAATTGGAAGTAACATATTGTCTGATGATGTTATCAAACAAACCTTAATCATCTGTGTGAGTGACAAATTAGTGATCAACCTTGCAGCTTCATCATCACCAGTGATACCAAGGACTGTGCTCAAATCTTCTGCCATAGTGAGCGAAGTCATTGTGTGAGCTGCAGATGTCCTCGCCAAGATCCTGCACAGCTTTAGAAATCGAGGATCCTTCTCAAAGTCTGACAGCTGCACTTTATTAGTACTCGACCAGTCTGATAAAATAGACACCATCTGAAATTTCAATATATGACAAGTATAAATACTTAATTTAAATTAATTTTTATTCTAAATACTTTTATTATAACCCTCAAACAAATGGTGCCCAATATTTGGTATCAAAGAGAATGTCAGTAACAAAAAAGCTAAATAAATTTGCTTCTCTGAAACGAGGAATCCATCAGCAATGACAGTTGAAAGGGTAAAGTTGGATTTATCTTTGTTTTCAGTCCTGTCAACATCTCTATTAAAACAAGCTTTAGTATCTCCAGGAGTTTAAAAGTCCTAAACATAAACAAAAGTTATATTGTTTTTATTACAACTTATCCTACCTTATAACAGAATATACATAATAATTGAATAAGATGTATTAAATAAAACTTCTTACCTTTAGAGCATGCCTTCTAGAAACAACAGGACTCTCAGCAACAACAAGTAAACTGTTCACATCTGCAGCTTTTGTTATCTGTTTATCAACTTGCTGCAAGCGATTTAGCTTCACTGACTTAGGACTCTGTTTTTTTTTTTTCACTATCAGTTGTATCTACATTTTTTAAAGAGGCAAATGCAGCTGCAACAAGCCCTGGATAGGACGTGTGATGTAAAATACATATAAAAAACTAAACATTAAATATGACTTAAAAATCCTAATATGGCTATACATATGTTTTTACTACACAGTTCAGTTTTTTTAATGTTTATGCTAAATGTGTCCAAAATGATTAACTCAAAAATAATTTTAGATATTATATTAAACACACACCATATATTTCTTAAATACAAGCAAGAATTTATATATTTATCTCACACATTCTTTAATAACATTGATTATAAATCAGCTTTGGTATATAATTAATTTCAAAATTCAAAACTTGATAATACCCTTATTGTTTTATTCTACAAAACACTGTCAAATTCAAATGTTATTATTTAATTACTGAAATATATCTTTGTGCTTACTAAATCCAAAATATGATGAGTTTGTTTACCATATGTATACTTTACTTTATAATAATATGACTACTAAGTCAAAAATTTAATCAGTATGATTTCAGAGTAGAATTAAAGAACTGTTTAACAGATACCTGAAGTGTCATTATCGCTTCCTACCGCTAAATTATTATCAGCAATATTCTTGGAAGCATCAAGTTTTTCCGTTTTAAAAACAGTTGCTCCAGGACTTGAATACTTCCGAACAACCGCCCTGGTACTTAACCTCCAAATTATTGTCCCGCTGAATTTTAGCATCTGGATAAATATTACCACCAATAAGTACGCATTCTGATATGCATAAACATTTAAGTAAGGTAACGTAATACTTTATATTTATAAATGTTGACTAAATAAAGATATAAATCTATAAAACAGAACTTCTTACATCACGAATTATTTTTAATAATCAGTAAGTGAATGCAACTCTAAAAGATTCTAACATAAGTTTAACTGAAAATAAATTTACCTTTCTAACAATTATTATATTTACACCACAAAACGTTATTTCTAAAACATTGAAGAGAAAAACTATTTATCTTTTTGACAATGACATTGATTTTTCGGTGTTACAAGATTTAATTTATAAGCCGTATCGTCAGTTTAAAATACCCAAAGTCGATTAAAAAATTTCCTTATCATCTAGTAACGACGGTATGTAAGTATCTTCTACTACTGCGCTAGCAAAGTCAAAGTGATAAGCATTCGGCTAGAATTAACTAAACATAGTAAATGTACGATCAATTGAAGAATATAAAGGTTTCATGTTAACTCAAATATGTTTCATCTAGTAATGATTATTTTAAAGAAGTTTGTCACGTTTCTTATTGTCTTGCACCTATTATTTGGTATTTCAAGATTTTTCATTTAATCTAATTATCACTGATTCTTATTTTACTCACTCTAGAAATAATAGTTGCAGGGCCAATTAATTAATCTGTAGAGTGATTTAAATTAACTTTAGACTTATCATAGCAAAAAAAAAAAATTCTGCTGCTCCTTTTCGAACCTTATTTATTTATTTATAGTCAATACCAAATTTTTACAACTTAGTATTAAGTCGCCTATCGCCACATCCCTATATCTGAAAATTGCAAACGGCCGTCGCGGGTGGAAGTTTTGTTGTGGTATTTTGTTATTAATTTCCAGTATATAGCAAGATCAGATTAAGAACCTGTAAAAATGGTAAGACATTTGTTGTTATTATTACAAGAATATAGTTGTTTTATATCCTCATCAACTTGGCAGCAGTTACAATCTATTGTTGATGGTATACCTACAAATTTCTTCTTTTTTGTTTAGCATCAATTACTGTAAAATGTAAACGAATTAAGGTTCTATAATGTTTAACTTTCGGTTTTTTGAACTTTTTTTAGACACTATAACTACACAATCTTTAGATCGATTACGAACCACAATTTATAAATTTACAAATAATACCGGTCTCTGACGCATATTATGTTCTATTCTCAAACCTCTTTTCTATACTTACAAAAACTATGAAATATCTTTTCACGTATTTTTTCCTGTGTTTATTATATTTTACTATTATCAATAATACATTTAGTGTAAAATTTCTTTAAAGATGAATCGAACTGTCTGGATGTTGGAAAAATGCATGTCAGAGTTTGTAATCATGAGTATAACTTATGTTATGTATTACATTAAGTTCAATTTAAATGTTTCAATTAAGGCATATATTTTTTCAATTTAGCTGTTTATTGTCTCATAGGTTTAAATGCACAGTTTGGTCATAGCAGTACTGTTGGCCAGACAAGATACTAGTTCATCGAACCTCGATTAGAAATTGTGAAGCAACCATAACTGTATTTATTCATTCATATTTTGATTTTAGTATAAAATTAAGGTTCAGAATATGCTAAAATTTGATAATTTAACTTTTTTCAATTCAGTCACATTTGTATAAAAACAATTGTAGGATTCTATAAGTTCAAATGAAAACCATTAATTTTTCAATGTTTTGTATTTATATAATACAATTGTTAGGGTATGTGTGACAGTGAGTTTCTGTAGGCATACTTTTTAGCATATTTATTAACTGGGCATTCTCACTATCTAAAGTAACACAGAATTCCTCTTTATTCATGAATATAAATGATAACTGTTACCCAAAAACGATAAATCATAAATGCCATCCAGCTGTCCGTCAGATGGGAAGGTTCCCAGAAGGCTGGCCACATTGTATGGTAATGCTTGTACACTATGCCAAATATTGGCCCACCCTCTGGTCATCTAGTCAACATGTGTCACAAGCTCCATGATAAGGTGTGCACTCGGATCTCATGGCCCCAGAGTAGTGACCTCCTGGCCGAAATTGGACCATAAACATTATTATGAAAATTTGAGTGAAAAAAAACATATCAATATCTTCTATACTAATAAATAAAATTGAAGTGTCTGTTTGTAATGTCAAAATAACTTTTTATTAAATACATATGAATGTTTATACAATACCTAAATCAAAAATATATTTTTCACTACTTACTATAGTCTTTAATAGTAATTGTAAAATCATGTTTTGATAGTGCTGTCCAGTAAATAGTATTATTTTTACAATCTCATGAGTTTTTACTTTTTACAAGGAACTGTTTTAAACTTTTATGACATGATTTTTGATACTAACAGAAAGGAAAGATACTTTTCAGAAATCCAAACACCTGCAAATAAACTGGATTGAATCAGATTTTATTCACAATTTTATGAGTTTAATTTTTTTATGTGGTACCCTAGTTATTTTCGAATAGTAAAGCCTATGTTACGCAGAGTAACTTCAGATATGTACCAAAAAAGTTCTGTCAAAAGTAGTCCTACCTTTCTAGAGATTAGCCGGAAGAAACATACACAATTGGTATAGGTACTTAGTAAAAAGTTGTTATTTCGATATTACAAACATATACATCAATTTTATTAATTAGTATAGATTTTTTTTTAGTTGTTAAATATTTTGCTTTTAAAAACAATACAGAAGTTTATTTATTTTGTTAACCAATATTTTAAAACTTGAATAGCATTGACTGGATTGCAAATATCTGTTTTAAATTTTATATGGAACCCCATTAAAAGTAATTGTGGTGACCCCTTTTTTTTTTTTTTTTTTTTGACGGGGGAAATGCATAGTTGTGGTGACACCTGCTATACAGCTTAAAAAAAAAAATCTATAAGACGCATAGATGGCGTCTGTAACTTTATTCAAATAAAATAATTATATCATTTATATTATTATTGCATAGCATCTATGAAAGAAGATAAATGTAATGCAGAAATCTTTTCTCAAATTCACTCCCACATTAACCTGATAACTCTATCGAAATCTGTTCAGTAGTTGTCCCCATTGCATATGTTTGAATATCGTTTGAATATTATACTAGACATTATCAGAACTGTACAAGACACATGCTTCACAAATGTGTAATTATTATCAATATAACATTCTTAACCTATTTATTTCAGGTCAAGTGAATGTATGTTTAAATATTAATTAAATCAATATTATTTAATATTAGCTGTGAGCACGCGGCTGCGCCTGCGTTTCACATGTCCTTCACTGCGTTTTTATTTTTGTATATGGTCCAAAATTATTTTCGAAAATTAAAAATACCCTAAGTTACGCTGAGTAACTTCAGATATCTATAAAAAAAAGCTCCGTCAAAATCTGTCCAGCCGTTCCGGGGATTACCCGGAACAAACAGACAGACAATAATTTTATAGTGTCTTTTTGGTATAGGTAATATATATACGTATAAGATGAATATGTGTATTTAGTTCTAAATTGTTAATTTGACATTACAAACACTTCAATTTTATTTATTAGTAAAGAGTATAGATTAAAAGAAAATTGAAGCCTTTTTTTCTCTTCGTTGATAAGAAGTATGATTATGTAAATGGTTTTGTGTTGTAAGTGTATACTTGTATTTAGAAATTCTAATTTCCTAAATGTTTTCCTCAATTTTTCATCAATAATTAATGTAAAATTATAGCCAACTAACGGACACTAGATTATTTTTGTTAAAATTGGAGTAACATAAGCTCCCAAAGACTCATTTACTCGCCACCAAAGTGATTCAGTAACACTTTCACGCACTAACATAACTCGCATTACACTGCACCGCACACTACACATAGATACATGGGTTATGTAAGGGATAACTTGAGTTCATCGAGTTAGCATTGACCATTGAATATTTATCGCTAGTCAAATTCCGAAGAAAATCCATGTCACATAGCATCCCGAGTCAATGCCCGTACCACTTTGATGCTCTTGCGCAAGTTATTACTTTCCAGGCTGAGCGCCATAAGCGATTGCCCCGAAAATTCGGTGAAGCTTTCGAGGCCCTATTGGTCAAGAGTATATAGTCAGAAAAAAGAGTAAATAATTGTATAGAACAGAAATAACTGAAAAAAAATGTCTCCACCATAAATCTTAATTGTAATAATTCCAAATCTAACTGTGTAACTATAAAATGTTTAAAAAAACAAGCAATAAGATTGTTGACATCTATACTAATAAATAAAATTGAAGTGTCTGTTTGTAATGTCGAAATTATTTTTTTTACAAAACAAATATTAATGTATATACGATATCTATACAATTTTTGTCTTTCTTTCCGTTTGTAATAAGTAATATCCGGAATGGCTGCACCGATTTTGACAGGACTTTGATACATAGCTGTAGTTACTTCGGGTAACTTATGCCACATTTAATTTTCAAAAATAATTAGGGTTGAGCTTAAAAAAACAAATAAAACTCATAAAATTTGAATAAATTCCGATTCAGTGCACAGTTTTAGTGGCAAATGCTATAATATAATCTATGAGAAATCTTTTTACTTCATCTTATAACTATTTTTTTTTTTAGGAAAAATAATTAGGGTTCCGTATAAAAAAAAAAAAAAAAACGCTGTGAAGAATATAAGAAACGCGGGCGCAGCCGCGGGCGAACAGCTAGTTTTTAATTAAATACAATACGTTTAATCATTGTCGATAGTAATTATATTTCAGGAACTAACTAGTATCTGAAAGTAAAATAAAAAAAAAAATATAGTAGACGCATGCGGAGTCACATGCACAGGTAGTGTAATACTAACGATTGATGTTACCTAAAATTCTATTTACACCTAAAAATATCCCTTACCAATTAATCTAAATCTAAAGGGCTGATTTATGCTCTACCCTACGCTTCACTTTGAACTACAGAAATAACTTTGACTCGTTATTTTTTTCAACACGTACTACGTATTCTCGATGAGATATTTAATATGTCGATTACCCATAATAACGAGACAATAGGAAAACAATGTAAAGCTGGCCTAAACGCCAGGTTAGTGGTCAAGGGGTTAAGTGTAATATTTTATTGATAAATATTGTCATTACCATTAACTCCTTATATTTAATTAGTACGAACTGTATTCGTAATATTAAAAATTTCATTTAAGTGTTTTAAAAGTTTTTTTTAGCTGATTTTAGCTTATTTTTTTGCTATTAGTTGTCGTATCATTAACGATATTAATCATTATCATCATTATCATTATATACTGCCTCGGTAGCGCAGTTGTATTACGTTGCGACTGTCGTTCTGAGGTCTCGGGTTCGATCCCCGGGTCGGGTCAAGTGATATTGGGTTTTTCTACTCAGTATCATCCCGGAGTTTGGAATTTGTGCCCGATATGGCGACAGGCTCGCCCCCTGTCACATCTGGGATGGAACTAAGCTCGGCGAAATGTGGGTGGTGTAGTTCGCTACTTCACCTCTGCCTAACCCTTCGGGGATAACAGGCGTGAGCATATGTATGTATGTATGTATCATTAACGTCTCTAAAAGTCTCCGGAAGAATTGACGTGATAAATTTTTACGATGTTTGACATCAAGAAAAAGTTAATATTATGATTCGAATTCACATTTACACTGGTATTCAAATCGTATACCACTGACCCATTATCGTATATGGTTTTACTATCTATTTAGTATATTTTATGTTATCACTGTACTAATATAACAAGTGGTAGGGGATGCAAATTTTATTTTTTCTAAAAATACTTAATTAAGACTGAAGTGTTCGGTGATTTCTTAGCGTCAATATGTATGGACGGGAACTCCTCTTTCTTATAAGTAATAAATTACAAAAACATTCATATTAAAGTTGCACCGCTGTCTTTTTTCGGTTCAAGACTAGTTGGTACCACAGGGTCGTTTATGGCTTAGACGTAAGATGAACGATAATAGCCACCAGTGGCTAGAGGAGACCTATGATAGGATGTTAACGCAGTTGTTTTTTCAGGCGGGGGCTGAAGGCGCCGGTGCAGCTCGCTGAGCGTGCCCCGCACCCCGCCCCCTCCCGCTTCAAGGTCAGTATCGCAAAATTAAGCAAAGCATTTAATTTTTTTTTTTCCTACCTAGCTAACGCTGTTGACCGGAGGGGCCTTTACAGCTTCACAGTGACTTTGGGGGCGAGTGCTGAAGGCACTCAGCCGCAAAAGGTGACTAGCACAAGGGCTACCAAAGTGGTACGAACCTCGGCTTGGCCATCACCTGAGTGTAAAACTCTCTCGCGAGTTTGAACCTAGCTATTCCCTAATTTTTTTTTTTTATTTATTGATAAAAAGAAAAAAAAAAGGTTCCTTACAGGACCTATGTACCTGTATGTTATGTGCAGGAGTATGTATGCAGTGTTGTGCGTGTAATGCTCAATGCATTAGCAGTGTCACTGTATCGCGCTGGCGGCGACGTCAAGAGCCTCCCCAGTTGGGGAACGAGGCACGTCTTGTGTCGCCGCCTGAGAGGGACCCGGAGAGTGTGCGGGAGCAAGATTAGCCGCCTGTCCTCGGCGGCGGGAACGGCGGTTACGCGGGCGTGGGCGCTGGCACGCATACTGAATCGGTTAAAAGGGAAAGATTCTATTTTCGCACGTGATATCATCATCGGCATTTATGTATGAATTTGGTATTTTCTAAAGGCCCTTTAAATCAATAGCGTTAAGTAAATCATAAAAAAGTAATAATTTTCAAATTGAAATTGAAAACGATGATGGCTCAGTTGCAGAGCTCAGGCTCATCATCAACCATCAACCAATACATCTTCGATAACTTAATGCATATTCGTAAAAATTTAGACAAGCTAGATCTAGTGAATGATCGTCATAATTTTAATATTAGAAGTAAAGACAAGTTGGCCGGAACCACGCTTTAGGTTAAGTAAGTGTAATAAAAGCTTTATAGGTAATAGTATTCGGTTTTACAATAAGATCCCAAGTAACATTACCGATTTACCTGACAATAAGTTCAAGTATTATGTCAAGCAAGTTTTAATCTCAAAAGGTTATTACAGGGTGGATCATTGCGTGAACGATAGTGATGCCCGGAATTAACTCACATCTCTATGCTTCCGCTAACATTATTTGTATAGTTTTTTTATATGACAAAAAAAAAATGATATATATTATATTTATTAAAAAAAAGAACCGGATCGAGTTTCTTGTCTGCGCTCTTCTCGGCTGGGTTGTTTTCCGAACCGGTAGTAGTTTTTTAGACGCTCATAAGCGCCTTCTTAGGGCCTAAATTAAATAAAGATTTTTTTATTTTGATTTTGGATCCCGCGTCAATGGACGTCGTTTTGACCCCACCTATTCAATTCTACAAATGACCCTGAGCTTTCGCTGTATTATTCACCTTAACAAACCTTTACAAATTAAAACTTGCTTGACATGGTGCGTGAAATTATTGTCCAGTAAATCGGTATTGTGCTCTGGGACTTTACTGTTAACCCTTACATATAAATTCTTACTAGATTTACTGAGCCTGAAATAAGGAACTGTTAATTTATATTTATTTCTTATTTATTCATTAATATTATGCTGGTCGTTTACATGGTCAAGTTGTCTAAATGTTTGTGGGCGTTAGAGTAAGTTATCAAGAATGTATTGGGAAGACAAAGCGTTTAAATAATACTTTTATCTTTGGCAGACGTCGCTTTTACTGCGTTCTCTTTCCGATTCGACTGCGACAAGGTCTTCCGATGGATCGCTCACCGGCTCATATTCAAAGGTGAGAGAATCTTCTCTTTAATTTGAAAGTTCGTTTTTTTAAAGTTCATTAGCCCATATAATATAGTATTTATATTTGACTCGTGTTTGTATTCTTTGTAAGTAAATGTGGTCTTAGTTCTTTTTAATATAATGACGGCGGCGACGATTTGAAAAGCAGGTTTTCCAGAAATCTATTGTTATGGAGTTGCGCCTCAAAGAAAGAGTTCTAAAACACGAAAGGACCACTGCAGCTCAGGCTGATTTTACTTATTCAAAATAGACGAAAACATCACTTCGTATTATTCTATTTTCTCCTCCAAATCTAAACCGATTTTTAATTTTCTTTCAATTATAAATTAAGAAAGACTTTGGGTTCGCCTCTACGTTTTGATTTTTATAATTTTATTCATGAAATTTGTTTGACGAGCGTCTGAAAATGACGTTAAAAATCTAGCTTTTTTCGAGTTTTTTACAATAACTAATTTATGAAAAAAATCAAAAACGTACGGGCATGACGATGGTGGATATATTATTTGGTGTACAAATATTTCTCACAATTTTATTATCTTGTGACTAAACAGAGGGCTACATTTGTATGGAATAAATGCCGCTAGCTTATCCTCTTAATAAACATATGAGATGATTAACTTATCAGTACAATTTTGCTTAGAAAATGAACTTCTATTGGTCTTTAAAACATTCATGCATAGGGCTATCTATATTTAGATAAGGCTGTCAACTGTAATATTGTTAAAATTATCAATTTAAGTAGGTAGTTTAAAAAACCCTATTTATTATTTAAGAAAATACTTAAGAATGGTTTTATATGAATGTACAGTTTTACTTATGTGCCGGTTATTTTTAATCTTTTGAATACTCTGTTTTTTTTTTTAAAATTAAGTATGGTAACCCTTGGGCACTTTTATTACTGTTTGTTTGTCTATGTAGAGGACTATTGCAAGAATATTCAGTGCATTTGCAAAGTTGCCCGTGTCGGATTGTCTCGTCGTACGTTTATACCTTAGACGGATCGATACTCGACCGCACCGAGTTCGATCCGGGTTCACTTACTGCTTTTACGTTATCATAACTTTTCCGTACCAGTCTGTTCTCTGTGAATACTAAATATGATTTATTTGTTAGGTTTTTGGAGTGAACTTTATTCGCGCACGATGGTAGAACTTCAAGGTCAAGTCACGCGACGTTTAGCGTCATGATTTTGAATGTTAAAGGACGTATAGAAATACACGCAGGATGATATAAACAGACACAATTATAAGCGCGGTTATACTTTATAATTGGCAAATTCGTAGAGTAATTACGCTAAGAGTCCTAGTTCCATACAAGTGTTCTGGCAATATCACCCAAGAGTCTGTGCTTCCAAGTCTGTTACTATCTTGAGACACTTCGCCACTTGTTTTTATTTTAGCCGTAATTGTAACCTCAAATGTTAGTACTTAAGTTAATCCAGAGATCTCTGTATTTTTAACTTTAATGTACCATAGATAATTTGTTTTTTTTTTCTTAAATATTTTTTATATATTCTTTGTTTTAGTATTCATATATTTAATACATTTTCACGGTGTCTCGGATCAATAACATGGTGCGTCGCTCCGTCCCGACCTACGCATACCGTTTTCCCCTTATTCTACGACGCGAGTTTTATAGGGTTCTATGAAATTATTTACAATCGTTTCGTTTGCATTGGCCTCGAAACTTTTGACATTTAATTTATGAGGAACGTATAGTTATGATGTTTTATACTAATAACACTTATTTCGAGAATATTCGCGTATTTTTTTATAAGCACGCGAAAATACATTTTTTTTAAATTAGATTCTCATTTCTCACAATTATGAATATTACTTCATTAGAGGGGTAAAAATGGCTTGAGACAATTTGAGTAGATCATTTATTTTATTATTTGTTTAAACAAACCTTCGTAGTATTGACAATATCAACCCCTTCACGATTCACAACTCGATGAAATGTTCCGTACATCACCCCACCCGAGTGCTAATGATGGATATCGCTTGACAACTCGTCTCTCATCCACACCATTGTACGGGTTTTATGGGGATCGATTTGAACGATTCAAGGGAATGTTTCTGCGGTGAAAAAATAGCTATTGGTGTTTGTGTTTCTCACCCCCTTACTAGAAAGTAAAGAAAAAACAATAAGCGAAAAAGTTATTTACACTTGTTTTTAATATTGAGTAATTTATCAAAACACAAATTTTCCTTACAAGTTACTTGATAATAGCCATAGTGGAGTGAATCTGAAATTTTTTAATTGTTCATTGTCTTCTATTTTAAGCAAGTTAAATAAAGGTTGTTTCGTTTATTTTCAAACTTTCAATAGGTAAGTTAAATTAATATTTTTCGAACAGTTTTCATTTCGTTGGCTCTATAGAGCAATCTAAATAAATTCGCTTCTCGATAGTTCTAGAACAAATTTACGAGACTCCACCGCGAAAGTATATCTGTATGAAATCAGCTTACTAACAATGGGTATATATATTTTGGATTCTGTCCAACAGTTTTTAAGATAACTCCAAATAAATAAACATGTTTTATTCGACCCGTCAATAATACACTTTTCTAGATTGTCTAGCGGCGGTTTTATATTGTTAATATTGTTGTTGTTTTTTTTTTTTAATTATTTTTCTTATCGCTCAATTACGCACAATCATAGATATTGCTCGAACAGGGATAAATTATAATTAAAAAATAGTAACATATTAGTTTGTTTTGAGCGCGTTGTTTATTTATACATTTAAATAAAATAAGCAGCTATGTGGACTGCCGATAGATGTAAAAACTTGGAACCTTTGGAAAAACTGTTTTTACTGTTTAAATTTCATAATTTAGGAATTATTAAGATGACCTAACATATAACGTTTGTCTGGGTTTTACATCTATTAGTACTCCGAGGAATAATTACGTAGTATTTCATAGGTATGAATAAACTTTATTGTTTCGAGTACCCATAAAAATGAGACAATAGGAAAACAATGGAAAGCTCGCGTAAACGCCAGGTTAGTGCTCGAGGGGTTACTCATAAACAAAACATACGATAGGCTGCGTAAATATAAATTACATAATATTATTTATCTCATAGCGTCAGCACTTAACGCCATCTTATACTTGACATGTTATACCATATTGACGGCTCACGTTATAACATTGGTAACGCGAATTTAAGTTTTTTCCGTACCAAGAATCGTTCAACACCGCTAGAGAAGCTTTCTTTTTAATAATAATGTAATTTAGAAAGAATTTATGCGCGTATATTTATAAATAAGAAAAAAAACATATATTTATATGAGAATCAAAGTATAATATTATATTTTTTATAATATATTTTATACTTGTATTATTTTAACTGTTCGTTATAATTGAGTTAGAATTTGATTCCCCTCGTTCATAAAAGATACGGAAGTCACCTTTGCGGATATTAACATGACGGAATTTTGCTATGAATCGACACGAGGGGAGATAAATCTAATCTCCGTGCAATAAGTTGTAATCCCGGCTTAATTTTCATAGCTACGGGGGAATACGGTATGAAAGTTAAATTTTAACCCCAGTTAAATTTAACTTTGTAAGGGTGGAGTGCACGAAATCTCCGGTTATAGTAAAGATTAAATTTAAACTTAATCTTTACTATATCTTTAACCATAGCAGTAGCAAAGTTTCGAGTGCACAACCCAACTTTTAGTTAGGGTTAAAGTTAAAAGAGTTGTCAGCTGAAAGAAACATCAATCTCCTAATAAATATTAAGGAAAATATTTTATATATGGTAACATCGTAAAAAATGTCAAAAACAATATTGATAAATAGAAAACAAGCGTGTTGTTATTGTTGTCAATTTGGACTAAAACGAAGATTTTGGATATATTTCGTTATGGATCAAATCCTATTAACTGTAAAAACCAAGTAAGTTTATCAAGCGTAAAAAAAATGGTATTTGTCTTACATTTATTACTGTAATAAATATCCTAATGAAAGATATGTTAATTATTATTGTTGCTGAGTAATATTAAGTATTCAAACACTTATTGATAAACAAGGATATTATATTATTTTAAAAAACCTGACATTAGCTTGAAACAACAAGAGAAACATCGCTAGAAGACGATTCCTATAAAATATCTTACAATAGAGACATATTTTTGTACAATGTAAATAATGGGCTCTGTTAAATATCGTTGGCAGATGTCATGACAATCGAAATAAACTTCGTTTAAATTTTAAACGCCCAAATTTCGTGGGTTACGGTTACAGTTAAATTATGACGTAATTTAAACTAAACTCAGATGCTGCAACACGTTTTAGCCTAACTGTAGATTTAACTACGGATTTGACTTTTGTTAAATATAAGCTTAGATGATGCACGCCAGCCTAAGTTTCAAGAAATAATACTAAAGTTTTTTTTTTGATAAAATTTAATTGTAATGTTTTTAACACGTGTCCTTCCCGAGGTAGGGAAAGACATTTAATTTGAGACCATTTCGAGAGATGAGAAATTCAAAGTTCGATTTTTTCTCTGTGTATTGGCGCACTACGAGTAGTATAATCTCGAGGTTTTCATATTTTCTTATATATCAGCCGATAATGTTTGTGAATATACGCGAATTTAAAAAAAAAAATCGATATTATGTGCTCAGGATCTATCCTGCTGACAACATATCGATATTCTATTTGATTTAACTTTTTACTACAATTGTTATAACTTCAAATGCATCAATGTTGTTGTATGTTTTATCGTCCATTAATTTCATTCTAAATATCCTGAAAATAGATTAAACGTCAATCATTTAATGGGCTAATTGTAAATAATTGTTCTTATGTAATTTATTCTGTAAAATGAAAAATGGATTCTACGTATATAGAACACAGCATCCGAAACGGACTTCCCGAGATGGGAGACGGATCAATATCGCACGTGGTAGTCGTAGCCCCGTCGTCCACGTGATGTGTTTCCAACGGTTTTGCGGCTTCCCGCTACCATTCTGAACCACTCAACACGTTCCTTTTACATTAGGGTTGATACTGCTATTCGATAAAATACTAAAATTACGATATTTTCAATGTAATATTTAGTTTTCAAACATAGCTCTATCCATTCTCCTTTGTTATGCTTGGAATTTCACTGCTTCCAAAAGATATACAGAAGAATCAAACTATTGCCAAACTTATTATTATTATTCGAAAAACGGGCTATGCAGGCTTAAACAGTCCTGTATCACTGCAACCTAGTCAGATCTATTGTGATCGCCCCTATATTGCTAAACCTCACTACCTAGACCTACAACCTGAATATACTGTAGTATCTTTTTGGCAGAGAGCGTCTGTACCACCTCCTCCGGGAGCAACACATGCTTATCCAGAATTCGGTTACGTGTGGGTATTAATGGATCACATTCACACAAGATGTGCTTTGGTGTTTCGTCTGCTATTTCACAGAACCTGCACTCTCTTGTGTTCTGGACACCGATGTTGTGCATATACTTGCCCAAACAACAGTGCCCAGTTAGTGCTCCTACTAATACTCGTAGCTGATTCCTACTGAGCATCAGGGATTCTTCAGCTTCGCGCTGAGTGAATGCTCTGATGAGCTCTTTGGAATGAATTTGTCCTGGCAATTTATTCCAGAATTCTATAGCCTTATAGGTATATTGGTCCCTTATGGTCAGTCGAACTAGGCTTTTTGGAATGCCACAAAATGGTTCAGGCCCAATTTGTGTTTCCATAGCCCCTGCTCTTGCAAGCGCATCCGCAGCTTCATTGCCGGGAACTCCTGCATGGCCTGGGACCCGTTGCCAAATTTACATATCTGGTAGTAGCAAAACACGTTACTCTTAGAACCGATACCCGATGGAGTCATCAGTCAATGGGTTCTGGAATAGTGACCTCGTACCGGAAGTATCAAGAAGCCCCCAACAAGGTGGAATCCACTGACTGCGGGCGGTGCAAAACGTTTCGTTGTGGAGTTCTTTGGGGGAAGTCTATATCTGGCAATCGGCATGTTGCTGACTATGACGTAATTTTCTCTTACTATTTATAACGATACAAAAAAAACAGTTCAAAAAGAAATACTGCAAACGAGCTTAGATAGACTGCAAATCAATCCATCCTACTTAAATTCCTCTTTACGCTCTATTTAATCCTATTCTTTGTTTGTTTTTTTTTTGCATAGTTTTGTTTACTACAGTCTCTCATTAAGTATTCGCAACTGTGCAGAACTCCGTACACTTTTCCAAGTATATAATATTTCCGTTCTCATTAATTTTACCATTTCATTTTGCATTCGTTTAGCGTCGCTTCCTTCGTCGTGTCGTGTTTTGAATACTACGGTCGTTTTATCACTGTTGTCTTATTTGGCTAGCTTCTGTTTATGGAGATCTTTGTGTGTGCTTAAAAAAATTGCAAAATTTAATCTATCATTATCATCAGTCGATAATAACCTAAATATTTCTTCTACCCCTATGTTTGTCGGTTGGTCACGTTTCAGAATGTTCCAGAGTTTATGAAGTCGCCTTGATTGCTCTTTCAAACGGTAATTGAGTCCACGTAATTAAACTTATATTCAGATTTGAATAGTGAGGTACTACTGATTCAACTACCTTCATTAACTGTACATATTTTTATGTAAGTGGGTCTCTAGAAAATAATTTATATTTTTCTTTCTCAGTTTCTTGTCACAAGTTATTTATAAAGTCTTAAAACATGTTATTCCTACTTCCTATGAAGTAATTAACGAAATTCTTAAATTAATATGGACCTTATCGCTTAAATACCAATAAAAAAAGTTGGCGTAAACGCCAGGTTGGTGCTTGACCTGTTAAAGCGGAAGCGATGATGATGCAGTTAGTAGTGCCGTCGGATTTCGCATCAATGGACGCGGTTTCGAGCCCACCTATCCAAGTCAAAAATCAGCCTGAGCTGCCTGAGCTAAGTTAATAAGTGTATTCCGGCAAGATCATCTGAGAACCAGCACCTCTAGGCGGAGTGTGTTTACCATCGTGGACCACATCGTCACTTAACGTCAGGTGAGATTGTGGTCAAAGCACTGAGCCTATATCGTGTAAAAAAGGTCTGAATTGCAACAGCAGAATACTTTATTGTTTTATCCATACTTAGGCAAAGACGACGTTAAGATTGTGAAAATAGCCAGGTCACATCTTTTAAAATAAGGATTTAGAAGTGTCGATTAAATTATTTTTTAGTTCATAATACCATGCATATTTAATTTATCATTATTGTATCAAATATTGAAGAAAAATATCGACGGATTTTCATTCTACAATTATTTATTTATTTGTTGGAAGACCAACAGCTATATCTTACATAAGTTAGTTAATAGCTACAATAGAAACAAAAAGCCATTTACAGGTCCTCGCCGTTAAGTAACAAATTAAAAAATCAAGTGGTTTGCTATTACATTACAACATATTACTACATGAACCTAAAATAAAAATAAAAAAAATAATAATAAAAAACTGAGAGATTATAATTAATTACAACTACTTACAACCGCCACTATTAAAGAAGAGGCTACTTAAGGATGTTGACGCCGTATTTGAGGTGGTATTAAATAAATCTAAATCACTAATCTCACTCAGACTATTGAAGGAGTGACTAGATCGTGCCATAAAAGTGAATTTTGTCGGTAATTAGTAGGAACTGTGGGAAGCGATAGGGGGACATTCGTACGCAAATACTTGGTTGGAACGGTTAACCGTACGTTGGAAAGTAGTTCGGGACAATCAACGTTATCGGACGCAATTTTGAGCAGATATGTAATGTCAGCAATCTCTCGTCGTTTGACAAGAGGCAATAAATGATGTTTCCTACAAAGTTCATTGTAACAATTAGGATCATAGGAATCCTGTAAGCGGTATCGGTATCTCTCAATTATGCCTTTAAAAAAACCTCAAAGTTTGCAAAAATGTCTTGATAATATTTACTCAAATATAATTGAATGCCATTACTTATGTTACCTACCTTTAATGTTATTCATTAAATAAGGACTTGGATGAATATTTTATATACTGCAGCTTCCCCCACGCGTGAGTGTAGGATGGTCTGCAATCAATAACATTCAAGGTAATCCGACTCGGCTTATCCGAATGCATCGCGATTAGAGAAGGATGGATAGTTAAGTGCTGTTGCCGGCGGATTTGTCCGCACGACCGAACTAGAGTTAGAAAATTATCCGTTAGTAAATATATTTTTTTAACAGGCTTCGTTTTACTGGAAATGAACACACTATAAAGGAAATGGTCCTTCTAATCATGCATTAACTAAATATAGCGTTGGGAATTATCCTTTAAATAAAAGTGCGTTTTAAACTATTCAGGAATAATCACCGTAACAAATTTATTAGGCAGTTTAATAATACTGAACATTTAATATTAATATTTCAAGGCAAGTCATGAGTGGTGGTAAAGTAAAATTCCTGTTAATATTGATATCCTTAGACATGAATTACAAATTTTGATACAAGTAACTATTTTTCGTAAACTTCTTTGGTCGCTGCTAGCCAGTTGAAGGATGAGTGGAGGGAAAGTCGTGGTTCACGTTGAAAGTTATTTATTATCTGATTCTTATTAGATTCTTATTTGACTTATTGATTAATATTGATTCTTGATTATTATTTGATGCTGATTCTGAGGACATACGGTGAAACTAAAATTCTAAAAGATCGTAGTCTCGTTAGTCCCCTCGTTAGTCGTAGTGCTTACAAAGATTACGGTGGCTAATTGGAAACATACAGAGTGCGAGCGAGACGGGACACACGGACTTCTCTCATACGAGGTATTAAATATATGTAACTCGTGCGCCCGCGGCTCGCGCTAGTGTGCCGTTGGATGTTGATGAGGTCTCCACACTTCATTATTTTTGATAGCTTATAGACGAGTCGACTTGATGGTTCCCGGTTGTCAATAAAACGAAAGATATTTAATATCGTCAGCAAGTCATCTGTCGTTAAAAATTTGATAAGTCTGTTACAAAAATTAGCTTGCATAAAGAAGAACAAACGTTAGCACATCTACTGTTTACTTGATATTCGCAACAGCACTGGTTAATACTCTTTTTTATAGATTTTCCAGACGGAATAAAACAATAAGGTACCTTTCTCCAGCACAATCACCGCTTCGTTGTACCGTCACGTACTTGGTGACATCATTCAGTAAATAAGGCATCCGATGATTCAAACGCTTTGTATTTTTTACATTCTTGCTTGCTTTAAAAGTGCAGAGATAACAAAGTGAGTTGAATCCAAGTGCTCAGTAACAGTTCTCTCTATGTGAAACAACGCCCTCTCCTTCGTTTATTTTCCTCGACCCCCCATTTTTTTTCAACGTGACAGCCTCACCCCTATTCTCTCCGGGTTTTAGATCTGTGAAAAGTTATGTTTTATTCCGAAGAGATTAAAGTCGAAAGTCGTTTAAACTACGTTGCTACCTTGTGTCATTTTGAAATTATAGTTCAACGGTTTATCCAATCGAATCTGTTTATATGATTTGCTACCTTATGCTTGTAGTGTAAAGGTCTGTATTTATTAGAAAGTTACGCGCACATACGCAGCCTCCCCTAGGGTTGGCACGTTCGATCCTTCCAGTCGCCTCGCCGGCGTCGTCCGGACACGTCCTCGCCACGACTCTTCGTAAATTAATAACAAAAAAAAACAAAAATACATCCACTCTTTCCTTTCCCGTGGAAGGAAACATGCTGGAGCCGTAGCAACAAATCGAAATTTTTTTCGCGTCTTTAACTCGAGCGGTTAATGCCGTTGAATCCGTTTTTATTGGTTACCTACAAATGCGATGGTGATAAATTATGCCGATACAAAAGTGAAGTGAATAATTGATCAGTGGTTTATGAAACATTTTTTTTTTTACCATCATTAAATTAGTGAGGTGCACGGCCTGCGATATTTCGAGTTTAGTTTTACAAGCTTAGTTTTTAGTCTTATGATATATACAGAGAATTGATATTGAAATTTTTAAAGAGGAGCATTGAAAGAGGTACTGTTTGGATATATTGTTGTGTTGGGTATCGTCGTGTGTCTTGGCTTGTAGTTAGGAACGCAAAATGTGACAATGCTTTTCTTTGTCTGTGTCAGACAAACGAGCTTAGAAAAAAAAATATGCAAATTATGAATGAAGGAAATTTGCAAAATTTTCTGTGCAAGAGCCGATCTCTAATGTATTTCTTAGTGCCGAGAGTAAAACTTAGATCGAACATTATGTTATTTGAAATTTGAATTTAATGAAAATTCATAATTAAATTAATCTTTATTTGATAAATATCAATATTAAAATAAGACGTGTAATGTTTATCGAAAGAATTTATTTACGTGTTTATTAATGGTTATAATAGACGATTTTCTTGCCGTAGTTTTGTAACGTAATTCGATGATGACGTAACGAGACATTCTTACCTGAACAATAGGTTCTTTATTAAACAGTGACACGTAATTTTAAAGTGTGATCAAATTGTTTTTGTTGTAGGGATGGTATGTAATGTATGTTATGCGTTTCTTTAACTTTACTAGGAAAATGAAATACTTACTCAAGCATTTTACATTTAAAAAAAAACCGATAATTTGGGTGGTGTTAATTACATCCTCCTTTACTTGGTATTTTTAAATAATTATTTACAGTAATTAATCAGAATGTTACCCCATAAAGGTGACGGACGAAAGAAGATTACATGCAGCTGAGATGCGAATGTTGAGGCGGATGTGTGGGGTAACAAGAATGGACAGGATTAGGAATGAATATACTAGAGGAAGTTTGAAAGTGGCGCCAATAACAGACAAGTTAAGAGGCGGTCGTTTATCCTGGTATGGGCATGTGATGCGCAGGGAGAAAGAGAATGTTGTAAGATAGGTATTGGATATGAATGTGGACGGTTACATGGGAAAGGGAAGACCAAAGAAAAGATGGATGGACTGTGTGAAAGATGATATGTTTAGAAAAGGAGTGAATGCGGAGATGACAACAAATAGAGAGGAATGGAAGAGGAAGACATGTTGCGCTGACCCCAAATAAAAGGGTAGGGAGATGATGATGATGATTTACAGTAATTAATAATGAATTAAATTAATTTTAAAACATTAAACCCTTGACACTATTAATTGGAAAACGGTATCTATGCGTTAATGATTGTGTTAACATCTTTGAAAATAGCTTTAAAGATGAACCCACTGACTGGGGTCGCTTGTCAATACAGTATCATGTTTACAGGCGCAATGCGCAAGTCTCTTATATTATGACGCCTTAACACACTGGCTTCTGGCCAGAATATCAGCTGATTTAGAATTCATTTTCTATTCATAGTCTTATTGGAATCTTGTTTGATATAATTTTTTATTGTTATAAGGTTTACTTCCTCAAAATTCCTATATATATCTATCAATCTGTTCATTATAACGTGAACTACGGAATTAATTTACGTAATTCTTTTTTAAATCCTTAGTATATTGTCTGATTAAGTTTTATTATTATTGTTACATTGGTTAATACATACTAAAAGTAAAAAATGAAAGTGATAGAAGTCGAATGAATATACTTGGGATAGGGATTCCTCGTAAACAAAGCAAAAAAAAAACTAGACACTGTAATAGCTTAGTTGCTAAGAAATTACGATGAAATTTTATATATCTAATTTCCATCTAATATAGGTTTTTTAAAACTAAAGTTTAGTTGCAAAACATTCCGCCCATTTTGCATGGTATTTAATGTTTTATAATATCTAATATAACTGTTCCATTTAACAAAACCGAGATAAATTCAATAAATGTTTTTTTTTTATATAATAATATGTCCTAATTAGGATTTTGTGTTCGTAGAAAAAATATCAACATTTTTCATAACCAAGCCGTTAATAAAATCGAAAATGGATTTTTGCTTACTGATATACCTAGAGAGCTTTGATTCTCCAAAAACACTAGAAAAAAAATCCACGGTGGTATATTATCTCATACGATTGACTCATAAAAGCAGTTTCTCTCTGGACTTAATTTTTAAAACAATGCAGGCGGAGTCGCGGACAGAAGCTAGTAGCTCTTAAAATAAGTGATCTGAAGTTGCAATGGTGGGTTGATCATGCCTATCGGTGAATTGAACCGTGGGAGTAGTCAATGCATTAAGTCGAGGCCACTTCTCTACAAACTGGTGGTAGGTGGCACAGCCTATAGAGGATATCAAGGTATTTCTAAAACCCGGACTACAGAGAAATAACATAGATAGGGGGGGGTACCATTAGATACGTAGTTCTCAACATCTATGTCTCTATTTATGAGAATACTAGTAAATTAGGTCCTATAAAAAAAGTCACCTACAACTATTAACACTAGCTGTGTGCCCGCGGCTGCGTCCGCGTTTTACATATTCTTCACTGTGTTTTAATTTTTTTTTATACGGAACCCTAATATATTTTTAGTACTAAAATAAAGTAACAGTATTGCTTATAAATTCAAGCACTTGCCTGTAAAAGTGTGCATTGAATAAGTTTTTTTTTAGGAGCTATAAGTTTTTTTTGTGAAGCCCTAATTATTTTCGAAAATTAAAAGTGCTATAAGTTACCTGGAGTAACATTAGCTTTTCTACCAAAAAAAAGTCCTTTCAAAATCCGTCCAGCCGTTCCGGAGAAAATCCGGAACAGACAGACAAAGAAACAAAATTTTGAAAATTGTGTTTTGGTATAGGTGTTGTATTTTATGTATTGTTTGTTATTTTGACATTACAAACAGACACTTCCATTTTATTTATTATTTATTATAGATTTAAGAGGACATAGGCCGAAATTCCTCAAAAATAGATATTTCAGAAATCCATTGCTATCGCGTTGAGCTCCAAAGAAAGAGTTATAACTCACGAAAGGGAAAACTGTAGCTCGGCCTAATTTTACCTATGCAAAATACAAGAAAACACCACTTCCTAGTACCCCGTTTCCTTCTACAAAACTGAACCAATTTTTACTTTTCGGTTATATTCGAGAGTAGAGGTTGCTTTTTTAAATTTTATTTATCAAATCTGTTTGACGAAAATGATGGTAAAAATCGAACATTATTTTCAGTTTCAAATGCTCCTAGTTTCTACAATAACTAATTTATGGTATAAATCAAAACGTACGGGCATAGCAGTGGTGGATATGTATTATTTGCTATAAAAATATTTACAATAATTCTATTATCCCGGGAGGAAACAGGGGACTACGTTTGTATGGAATAAATGCCGCTAGCATATCCTCTTAATAGTGATGTAACGAATATTCGCAATTGTATTAACATAATTATTTACATTCAGATTCGTAAGAAACCATGCGAATGTTTGTGTGTAAATACATTTAGCAAATGAAAGGAAATTAATCAAAAATAGAATGATAATGCTTTTATTTACTGATATTTTAACAACAAGAATGATTATGGTACAGTCTTGCGGAGAGCGAATAACTCGGAAATATAATTCTGACTATTTATTTGACTATTCGGACTACTTGGTTTAATTAACATTATATATAGACTATATTATATAGATAATTGAGATTTCGTGTATTCATTCAAATATGGCCGACGGGAAATGTCAAACCTGTCAAATGCGTTGTATTCAAGTCAATGTTCCCATTCGCGTTCGCGAAAAAACTGTAAAAAAAAATACTTAAGCGATATACATTAAAACAGGAAGTAGAAAATACATATCTATGGCAATAAAGAATAATTTAAAAAGTTTATTGGTCCTCAAATTGACTGGAGCAGTCAAGAATTGTGAAAAATTTACATTATTATCTGCAAAGTCAGCCGTTAGCTATCACAATTATTAATGTTTCGAGTACCCACAAGAATGAAACAATAGGAAAACAATGGAAAGCTGGCGTAAACGCCGGGAAGGTGCTCAAGGGGTTAAAAATAATTAACAAACGCCACTTTTACAATTTCTTTTTTCCTGTTTCACTTCCAACCATCCATATTGAGCTGAAATTTCTTAAATGTATTACAATGTTTGATTGATATCGCTATAAATTGCTATAAAAGTTCAAGACACGTTAATTTTATTTCCACCTTTATGATGTACCATTCCGTATCCATGTCCATCTATAAAATATCCAGTAGTTCAACGGCCTCCGATTGGGGTGGGGTTTTTTTAATTAAAATTGCACCTTCGTATACTACTGGCCAGGATTAATAATCAGCTTGCGACGCGGTGCTTGCGAAAGCCACCCCGTGTCGCCCCCCCATCCCAAATGCAGCGGACGGCCCCGGGGGGTTTTAGTGGGTATTTCCGGGCGACTCTCGCCCGGGTGAGTCCCACACTGGCACGGAGCTCGTCACTCCGTGCCCCTTATCTAGTGTACTGGGGGGGGACTTCGATCCCCTAAGTACAATAGATAAGGGTAGTGCGTAAATGCATTTCCCCCCATCAAAAAAAAAAAAAAAAAATAGGATTAATAATCTGCTTATAGAGCCATTAATTTAATTAATTGAGTATATATGGCAGTGGTATTATGAGTATCAGATAAATTCTATGTATATGTAAGATCTGAAATAAACTTATTTAGCACGTACCTCATTACCTTTTTTTTTTTTGACGGGGAGAAATGCATTTACGCACTACCCTTACCTATTGTATTAGTGAGACCGAAGTACCCCAATACAATAGGTAAGGGGGCACGGAGGGACGAACTCCGTATCAGTGTGGGACTCGCCCGGGCGTGAAGCGCCCAGAAATACCCACTAAAACCCCCCGGGGCCGTCCACTGCAGCGAACTCACCAGGCCTCGTCCGTGCAATGGCCCGGTAGGGATGGAGGAGAATAGTTCCCCTCCACCTCTTAGCCCGCCTCGAAAGGAGGCTCGACCGTCAGGTCGACAGTCCGGGGGGCAAGATACTCGTATACTTCCTGCCCCCCATAAAAAGAAAAGGACGTACCTCATTACCTAGGTACTTATGAAGTTCCTTCCTAACTTTAAAAGATCGTAGGAATTTTACACATTGAATTTTGTAATATGGTGGATGTCTTAACAAGTAAAATATTAAGAGATTTCATTTATTCCATTTCATCCAAACTGAGTTGAAATGTTAAATAATTAGGTAATCCTAATTTACACAAAAAATTTCTCAGTTCAGTTAAAATAATATTTTTGTTAAGAGTTATAAATATCTCCCTGCCCTTATCCCTTATATGGGGTCGGCGCAACGTGTCATCCTCTTCGAAACTTTAAGTTCTAGCTTTTTGTTATAACGACATATATAAAATTTCGATGTTATTTACTAGATTATTATATCGATTACCCATAAAAATGAGACAATAGAAAAACAATGGAAAGCTGGCGTAAACGCCACGTTAGTGTTCAAGGGGTTAAATACTTCACATACACAACATAGTCTACACTACTATATAGCGTATTATTATATTTGTCCTGTTTACATACTATAGTTATCTGCACGTCTGCATAACAAATGCTGTTTGTAAATACCCAAAGGATTGAGAGCGTAATATAGAAAACTAACCTCCATGTTCTTTCAACATGTTATCATAGACTACATCAGTGATTCTCAACCACTGTGCCGCGGCACTTTTGTGTGCCGCCAAATTTCAAAAGTGTGCCGCCGAATTTTGCAAATATATAATTATGTAAATATTATTAAATTATATCATTTAAAAAGAAAAATATTTTTAACAACATCAATTCAAGTATGCAAGGGCCTAATGAAAATATCTTAAACTCAACCGATAAGCTGGTGGTATTCAAAAAACAAGTAACTTTATAGAAAAATAAAGCTCAGGAAGGCAATTTAGAAAAGTTTGTCCCTAAAGACAGTTATAAAACTATTAAATTTATTTTTGTTGATCATTTGACAACATTAGAGGAGAGAATTATTCATTATTTCCCAAAATTAGATATTAAGAAATTTGATTGGGTTCGTAATCCATTTCTCATAACGGATACTTCTGTATTTGACTTAACTTTGAATGAAGAGGGAGAACTCATTTTGCTTTCCAATAATCCAGATTTAATTTTAAAACATTCAGAAGAATCAATTAATTCATTTTGGATTAACATCAGATGCGATTATTTAATGATAGCCAAAAAAGCTTTAAACATATTGTTACAATTTTCCACAGCTTCTTTGTGTGAATTCGGATTTTCAGCATTAACCAACATTAAAACTAAAAAAAGATCAAGGTTGTTAAATGTAGAAGACGATATGAGAGTAGCATTGTCATTTTTACGACCAAATATAAATGAAATTATCAAAAAACATCAAGCTCAAATTTCGCATTAAAAATATTTTTATTTTTAGTAAGTAAATTAATTTTTATCTTTTTCTTTGTGTGCCGCCAAATTTTGAAATCGTTAAATATGTGCCGCAACAAAAAAAAAGGTTGAGAATCACTGGACTACATTCTAGCACATTATTATTATTGGATATATTGTTTGCTTCAATCTTAAATCGAAGTTATTTACTTAGAAATACCGTGATTGAGGATTTGCTATAACAAAAAACTTATTGCTTTGGACCACATTTGAAATATGGTCCAAAAATATCGCCTTCCTTTTTTGTATGTTACATAAAACGGTTTTATATTTAGCGAAATTGCAGTTTCTCGTTATTAAGCACTTTTTGAATTGTTAGCCTCTTTTTACATGCTTTTAATATACTGATAAGGATTTCTTAAGTTTCATTATCGCCTTTGCATAAATAGATAATACGATAGCTCACAATTAATACCGATATTAGATATCACTTACGCAAAAATCTGATCGGCAATAGTGTAACACGGCTATCTAATTACCTACGTGGACATTATCCACCTAACAACATGCTTTCAGTAATTCGAACCAGTAACACTCGACACACGTACTTATTATACAAATCGCATAGAAATTAAGGTTATCGTGGCCGCAATTACCCTCTCGATTACAAAGTAAACCGTATTTAATTCGTTTATTTTTCATAGTAACAGATGTGTTCGAGCGAGCTGAACGCCGTACTCTCTCATTATACGCTTTCCTAAGTGATGTCACACGTTATAATATGGGAATTGGACGTAAATGTTTTCTATTTTAAACATAATATGAGCCATCGTAGGCGCTCTTATTGTCCTGGTTATACATTGTTTCGCTATTAATGCTACACAGATGCACTGGTAAATGAACTCTTTATCTTCGGTAAACATTGAGTTGAAATAATATCCATGTATTGGATACACGCGGTGTGCGGATTGCACGCAAGCACGCATGTTGCGTGCTAGCGCCGCGGTCAGTCTCCGCGGCACGCGGGAACTGCGCGCACGCTGCATACGGCGTCCATTGCTTATCTTGGCGCGTTCTTTTTTACAAACTTTCAATCAGTGCAATGTCTTTTCGTTCTTTTTTCAAATCTATTGTAATTAGTGTTTACAAAAGTGCTATTTATATAACTCGAAGCGTTATCAAAACGGTTATAACGTTATGGAAGGTATAATATGCGTATAGAAATCGATTTGCGTGAGTGATCGAATAGAAGACCGTCCAAGTAATCGTAGTGCCTTAAACGTTTTCAGACCGTAGTGAGTTTTGTTTCATGGCGATTGCGTCGGTGGTCGGGTTAAGTACTGTAACTGTATGTTCAGTTTATTCACTTTTACTTAATTATCAGCGACATCTTCAGTGTTATTAGAAATGAAAGGATCTTCTAATACGTAATATTATGTTAAGCTCGTTAGCGTATTGTTCATTAATGAAAGTTAGTTGATTATTAAAATTACTTTCATCTATGTATTAATTGAGGTGTACGTATATGTGGATTCTTGGTATGTTTGTATCAAAGTTTATATAGGCGGCTAAAGCTAAAAATGTAATTTAAAACGTTAAAACATTTCCATTTTCACAGAGAATATTTTATATCAACATGTTGCATTTACACGAAAGACTTTCGTCGAGAATGAAAGCAGCCTATATAAACTTTAGAAATTTTCACAAAGCACTTCGTAGTTCATTCCGGAAGTTACTCTCAAGTCGGCTTTAGCCGTGATGTCGCTCCACGTCGTCATATTTATTTTTTTTTACAACGAGAAAAGGTACTCACAATTTTCAATGAAAGCGACCGCGACCCCTTGATTTGTCTAGAGGATCTGGTGAAAATTTTTTATTTGTTTTTAATTATTAATTAGTAAAACAATTTAGATATATAATAATGGTAAATAAAAACAAAATTTATTTCTGCGCTGCTTAACACTATCTCATCTAACTTTAAATGACTATGAAGGCGTAGAAGAACTAGTTTTCGAGTTATGTTGGAACATCTATATAAGCGCTTAGATAAAGGTTTCGCCCTGTTATAGCTTTGTATCTACCATAACGTTTTTCTCACGTAGAAAACCCAAACTCAGATTCAGTGTAGAATTCGAACCTACGTCCGACGATGCGGTATCGGACCACACAATATCATTGTTTCAAAAGTGACAAAACAATTGAAAGTTTTTATATAACTACTGTATGCAATATACAGTATAAAAATTGAGACAAACGCTTTCAATTTTTAATTGTAAATGGTAATGAAAGAGATAATTACTAGAGAGAGATATTAAATTACTATTACCTTCCTAGAATAATGATTCCAGTATATGAGTTTTTTTTACAATATTCGACAATGTTTTAATATTTGGGACTTTGTTTCTGTTATAAGTTCGTAACAAAAACTACCCACAATTATTTAATCGTAAAGACCTATATAGACCATGACGGGCATTCCCTTCTTATAGAAAAGAAAAAAATAAAAGTTTCTATAAATTACAATTAAAATTTGCGCCCGATTTAATGTTTACATAATTAATCGTTTGAGTATGTTGTCGTTTTAACTCTATGAATATTAACATATGAAATATCACTCTGTTCTAAAGTTAAATTACGACTTGTTCATAGAGCTTTTGGCGGGAACTTAGTTCGTTATGTAACAATTCTTTTTTTAATTAAAATTACATTATAGTATTTGGCCTTATATTTGGTAATATTTGTGGCATGTTACTTGATACTGTTTTGTTATTGTCATTGGATACGAAAAGTGAATCCTAAGGTGCTACAAAAATCCTCTGGTAAATTCTAGCAAGATGTCCACCGCTTTAATACAGCGTTGAAGCGTTTAAAAAAATATTCTATCCACATGACACTGGTATTTGTATGTAATTTCGTTCTCATTTACAAAAAAAAAAAACAGGAGAAAAATACCCTTTAATATTGGCCGTATAATTTCATTTTGTGACATAGTTGTGTCATTGCACTCAAAACAAATCGACCGATGTCCGTCATAGGCCACAACCTTCTTTTTGATTTTAGACTGTTAACTACCTCGTCACTTATGACTATAGTGTAACTTTAGCCTTTAACGAAATCCAAATATATAAATACTCTTATTAATCAATAAACTTAAATTTTTAAGAAGATAGATAGATACACATCTATCTGTATTGTCGTCAACACTAAATATAATAAATTATAACTGAATAGTTATGTCAAGGGTAAATTATATTCCGGAGCGAAAAGAAATAAACAAATTTGTTCACAAGCTATATAAATATTCTTAGTTACTTCGAGGTATTTTAGACTTAAAAACACAGTATCCGCAACGTATTGTATTCGAATTTATTTCATAATTCATATAATGGCTTCGACAATTCGTTACCGAGATTGATATGATCTCCTAGATATTTTTTGATTATTTAGGGGCGGGCCAAGAAGGTGGCTCGTAGAGGCCATGCCCTGCTCCCCCCAAAATCGTATACGTCAAATACACAAGTTTCTTAAAAAAAATATACAATTTACGAAAGCTTTAAATGAATTATAACATCCTACTTAAAACGTCTAAACCAGTGATTCTCAACCACTGTGCCGCGGCACTTTTGTGTGCCGCCAAATTTCAAAAGTGTGCCGCCAAATTTTGCAAATATATTTATAATGTTAATATTATTAAATTATATCATTTAAAAAGAAAAATATTTATGGAGTGTGTTGTAGTAAGTAAATAATTGTTACCTTTTTCTTTGTGTGCCGCCAAATTTTGAAATCGTTAAACATGTTCCGCAACAAAAAAAAGGTTGAGAATCACTGGACTAAACAATGAAATCAAACAGTGGTAGGTATTCAAAATAATATTTCAAAATGCATGAAATTCAATATCCCCCAAATATAACCCCCCAAAATTTTTGGCTGTGATTGTACGCTATTCCTACGAGATTCTCGTTGTGAGTTCAGAAGAAATAAATCGAGTTGTTGTGTATAAATAAATATACGGTATGTTAATATTTTAAATAACCATGGAAGGCGTTCCCAATGCCTCATGCATTTTAGAGGCATTAAGTCCTAAGATTCCTTCGTTTTAGAATTCCCTTCAAGATGAACATCAAGCGTTATTTATAAGAACATCGCATCCTCATTGAAATCATAGAAAATATTTTGTTATGATAATAGAAGGAGGATGTTGATCGTACGGACTCTAGACGCTAATCTCTATGGACTTCTCGATTCACGTACAATTTCTATAAAACTAAACTGTTGTGAGAAAGACTAATAACTACCGGATGTTAATATCGTTTTCCCCCCTCACAAACGTATTAACGAATACGTAACTGTCAGGCATGTCAAATATAAAATACAAAGTAGTGATTGGCTTACCAGAAAATGTAAGCTTGTCATTCTAAATTCGAATTTTCTGATACGTTTGGTATAAGCACGTGTAATGTTGCCACAGAAGATGCATTCTATTTCCAGCGTATTTCTTTCTAGTCATTTAGACTAATGTTTTGATTATTTTTTAATTTAAGAATAGAGAAGCAAATGTACTGTTAATTGTTTAATCATTCCGCTAATGAAAATGATGTAACTAGCATAATGTTAGTCATTACTGTTTTATTTTAGTACACTACTACATGAAAGAGAAAATAGATGTTCCATCTCATACTCTTACTATTCTTAATGTGTTTAATTTCAATTCGCCGTTTTTTGATAGTTTCGAGCATTAGTTTTAATTGATACCGAAATATATATATGACCTTGTTATATTATAATTAGTAACTATTTTTGATTATAATAGATATAGTATTAGCGCATATTCTGTTCCTAGTTCAATCGAGTTTGGTTCATAAATCTTTATACTTCAGAAAATTCATAAAAGTTCTTAAATTAACTAAATCTTAGTTTGAACTAAGTCTGGCAATACTGGATTTGTTTTTATGTTTAACGACATGTGTGTGACACTGTGATGTGGGTGGCTCTTAAGTATATGGATCCAGAGCCGTGGACGGATTTATGGTTTAACGAAATTTAATTTAATTTATTTAGATTTAAATATTATTTGTAATTTTTACACTCGAGATATTTTCACGATATTAGAGCAAATAATATTTGTTATAGACGGATTTGCATGTATCCAACTTGCTTCAAAGTGTTTGGACATTCTCTTGCAATGGGATTTCCATCTTTTATTTCGCTCCAGCCTCTTTGGAAACTTTAGAGTTCCTTGTATTTTAGGACTGAAGCTTTTTAGTTTATTTTGAGCACGCTTGTAGATCTTTAATCGGAAATATATAGCCATAGTGCTTAATTCCCTTTTCGGCTTCTTCATGTTACCTACTCTGTCTATATTGCAAGTATATACAAATAAATAAACTCGAAGGGTCTGTACGTAATATCAAAATAGCAGCTTGTTACTAAATACAGTACAGTGCATATACCAAAAACACATTTTTAGGGCTCCGCGTAAAAAACGAACACGCGTGAAAAAGATGAAATGGTCCGTTTTACTGCTTGAATTAGTGAGAAATGTTAGATGAGTTTCTGTTAGTACCAGAAACAGTTTAGAGCTAACAAAACATTAACGACGATTGAAACACTATATACCAATGATTATTTAAAAACTATATTACGCAGTGTAAAATTGTGAGGAATAAAAAATATTGCACGCGGGCGAAGCTGCGGTCACATAGCTAGTAGAGTATAAAAATATAAAATTTTACATCTGTATCATTGGTATTTTCATTCTTGCAACACTGACGCAGTCGCGACTCAAACCGTATACTGGTTGTACTGAAAATTAAAAAGATATTGTCATAATTTGCAAATTACTGTTTAACGAATTGATTAACATTTGAACAGTGCGATTTCTTCAACCGCTGAACTTCAGAGATTAACCACTACCTTTCACTGTATTAAATGGTGTCTATCTCTATTTTGTTAGATATTTAGATTAAGTGTTATTTATTGACTTCTCTTATTGCATTTCATTGCTTTTCTGATTTCATGATGGGGATGTATTTATTACTTAGTCATTTAATCGATCCCCACTTACGCAGCGTTTTTTTTTATTTATATGGTCACAATCTGAACAAAATTTAAGTGATAATCGGCTTCGGAGCTACAGCTTTATAATAACTCCCGTCCAGGCATGAACCAAAAATTTCGATTCGTCTTATCTTTGCCGTACTGTACAGCTTGGAACAGTCTTCCGGCCGATGTTTTCCCCCTTCCTATAGCATCACGTCCTTCCAATGTAGATATCTGTTCAGGCTGGCATGACAGGTACGACTGACTATAGATAACCAATCTCTCGCCAGTCGCCACTGTTTCAGGTTTGCATGTTGCTTACCATCAGGCACAATGCCGTCATATTGTCGAGCTACTATAAAAAAATTTGAATGAAGCCGCTAGTCTAGTAAAACGTAGTACGAGAATAGAATAGACATACTTACGTAAATAATATTGTATACGTTTACGCATGCTGACGTTATGTTTAAAGAATGCAAGTATGTATACATATGGAATACTAACGTTAACTCGTGGTTAGGTCTGTTTAATATTGCGACGCGGTGCTTGCGAAAGCCACCCCGTGTCGCCCCCATCCCAAATGCAGCGGACGGCCCCGGGGGGTTTTAGTGGGTATTTCCGGGCGACTCTCGCCCGGGTGAGTCCCACACTGCACGGAGCTCGTCACTCCGTGCCCCTTATCTAGTGTACTGGGGGACCTCGATCCCCTAAGTACAATAGATAAGGGTAGTGCGTAAATGCATTTCCCCCCGTCAAAAAAAAAAAACGTCTGTTTTATATCGGGGGCGACGCGGTGCTTGCGAAAGCCACCCCGTGTCGCCCCCATCCCAAATGCAGCGGACGGCCCCGGGGGGTTTTTTAGTGGGTATTTCCGGGCGCTTCACGCCCGGGTGAGTCCCACACTGGCACGGAGCTCGTCACTCCGTGCCCCCTTATCTATTGTATTGGGGGATTTTGATCCCCTAAATACAATAGATAAGGGGAGTGCGTAAATGCATTTCCCCCCGTCAAAAAAAAAAAACAAGAGGTCTGTTTAATATTAATGTAAAACTTAAAATTGCCCAGGCAGCAATTTTCGATCCAATTTGTGTTTTGTTTCGTATACGTATTATGCAGTTTCACGGTCAACCATCAACGTCATCATCTTGCAACGTGTAGTTACTGTTTTCAAATCTTGTTCCATGTAAAATAACAGACAAACCTCCAGGGCTTCCTACTCCTGATAGTTCGTTTGTTCCAGTTCTTTGGTTCATTTTATCGAAACAGAACACGGCCAAAACGCTCATAAAGACAAAGAGACGCTGTGTTTTATTAAAGATGGATTTTCTTTCAGTACGGGCTACTTTTATCGTGCAATCTCCGTTCGCCTTGACCCGATATTTTTGGTTCACCTTGATGTTTAATATTTCATGTTTGAAATATGTATATATATAAATTTATAGGAGTTTTTTTTTTCATCTCTTTAGTTGGTGATCTTTTACAATATGTATCGTATTATATATTCCAAGGGTATATAAAATATACTCGCTTATGGCGTATACATCTTGCAATTTTAGCTGGAGTGGGGGGTTTATTATTTGATAGTTCTTATTGAAGCGATCTATTAATGCCGATTCATTAATTAACATTGCTACCTTTCTTCGTCATAAAGGCTATCTGTTGATCTTCTATCACGATGATTGTTTGTAATACTTTATTGAGTTGAGTATACTCTAGAGTATACTCTCATTTGCGCTAATACAACTCTATTTTATGTAATATCTTCTTTAGCGTGGACTGCTGCGAGATCAATTTGTAGTTTTTTTCATCTTATTGCATATACCTGCCTGCCCGCGTTTTATATATTCTTCACTGCGTTTTAATTTTTTTTATACGGTACCCTAATTATTTTCGCAAATTAAAAGTACCCCAAGTTACCCGGAGTACTTCAGCTATCTACAAATAACAGTCCCGTCAGAATCCGTCCAGCCGTTCCGGAGATAATCCGGAACAAACAAACAGACAGTAAAAAAATATTAAAAATTGATTTTTTGGTATAGGTGTCGTTCATATCTGTTTAGTGAAAAAAATAATTTGAAATTACGAATAGACACTTCCATTATATTTATTAGCATAGATAATCACTTTACAATTTGCCGATAAAGAGTACTCAGGGAAAAACGCCTACAAAATAGTCCAATACAATGTCTAAAGTCTTCTTGACTTTGAGCGACAGCATGCATCATGGCGACGGCGACCGTTCTCACGTGGTCGCGATCCTCAGCACTATGAAAATGAGAAAAAAGAGATATTCTAGAGCTTTTAACTTGAACGTATTGTCTTTTTGTAATTCTGTGCCATTAGGTAATGTGATATTAGAGGGTTCCCTAAAAAGCATTTAGATTACATAGATTTGTGCAGCCAGAAAGTGACTGAAAAGGCGCGTTTGGCTGTGCATCGAGGAGTCCTGGTCCCTACACTTAGGTATGGTAGTGAATGCTGGGTTTGGCAGAAGAAGCATGAAAGTAAGATTAACGCAGTGGAAATGAGAAGTCTGAGAAGTATAGCTGGAGTGAAGACGATTGACAAAGTCAGGAATAGTATGATAAGGGAACGCTGTGGTGTGGTAGAGGATGTGGTGACCAAAATAGAGAAAGGTATGCTTAGTTGGTTTGGGCATGTAGAGAGGATGGATGAGAGAAGATTAACGAAATTAATTTATAAGGCGAGGGTGAATGGGCAAGTCGGTAAGGGTCGACCTCGATACGTTCGGTATCTAGACCAAATCAATCATGTCTTAAATAAAGGCCAGGTAAAAAGTACCCATAACCGACGAGCATGTATGAAAGCGCTCATGAAAGTAGAGGAAGCGAAAGAGGTATGCCAAGATCGTAGCAAGTGGATGGACGTAATCTCTGCCTACCCCCACGGGAGAAAGGCGTGATGATATGTATGTATGCCATTATGCTGTACATAAGAGCGAAAAGAGAACAAGATCTTGACCTACACGAGCTGAACGCTAATTATAGTTTGTACAATTACCTAACGCGTTACAACCGACCGTCGGTGCGGTGTAACGACCGTGGGGAGAGAGCTGGCAATATTTATAATTAGTGCCGGACACCGGGCCGTTGTGCCGCGGTGACTCACCATCGCTCGTTTACTCGATGGCGCCACTGAGAGTCGCTGTTATATCGAGTTCTTTATTACCTGAAAAGGCTAATAAATCATTTTATAACTGAGTAAACGTTTAATGTTTCCTTTTTCTTTGTCGTCATAACCAATTTCCCAACAGTTACGTTTGGAACTACTTTTTTTTGGAAGTTTATCTAATTACTAATTAACTCCCTTTGTTCTAAAATTGAATCCAATCAATGCACGATTAACACAAAAAGTCACGTTAATTACTAAGTTTAACAAAACAAAAATGACTCTATGAGTAATTTTTACAGCGAAATCGTGATATTAATTAACGAACGTAGTAGTAGGCCGATCATTTTAACTTTCTGAATAATTATGAAAAAGCAGCTCAGTGAAAGCCTGAAACGAGATAGGCGTATGCGCATAATAAAGTTATTGCGATTCTGTGTGCATTTGTAATTTTGAACCAAGGCAGAGTGAGTCATGCGCAGGTGAACGAGTTTGAACGACGGGCGTCTGCTAATCTTCGCGCACCGGCCGATGACTTTACATACATCTGAATCTGTGTCATCTCTTAGGGCCAATTTTTTGATCCGTGGTCAACTCGAGAAATGGTCAGATTTGTAACAAATGGTTAAAATAATGCCCTAAAGCGTTTTTTGAAACATAGTTAAGCTAACCATTTGTCAAAAATGTGACTATTTCTTACAAAATTTAACCATTCAGCTCAGTCGGGTTAGCAAGATGGCGGATGGTTAACTCCAGTGCGATCAGCTGTTTCATTGCTTTTGTGTAACATTTGAGGTAGATAATTTGAAGTTTCATTATATAACATTAATTTATATAAAATAATTTGTTAAATAATTACAACGTATTAATAAATTGCTATTTATTATCTTTTTCGTAATATATTTGTTTATGAATTTTGTTTTTCATAAGAATTCAGTATTCCATTATGTATAGTATATCAAGTTCGTACAAATATATATTTGGCTTGTAAAATATATTAAATCCAAAAAATCAAAGAATATTTTAGACAAGACGAAATAAAAAAATCATTACAAGACTATCACAAGAAATAATAATGGACACAGATGTTCGAGAGTAGCTCGACGCTTTGTTTTTTTGTAATGTTTGTTCGATAACTCGAATTATGGGCCCTGACACATTTTACTCGGAATGATCATACAAAAAAAATTACCGGAATCAAAAGTATTCTATTATACAGTTCATTTTACTGGCAACATAAATAACTATTGCTAAATTTAACCATAGTAGATTTTGTCATCAAAAAACGCATTGTGGTTATAACCATTGTTTTGTGTAATGGTAATAGTAAAATTGACAAATGGATATAGTAACTTTGACTACGGATCAAAAAATTGGCTCTTAGAGTCTCGGATTCTTTTTAACTATCTTTACCTACTGCGAATACATTTTACCATAACACGTCAAGTGGTTGTGCACACGGTTCGTGGTCACGACCGCACCCCGTGTTACCAGATTCGAACGTCTAGCTATTTTATTTACGTGTATTATTGATTTACCTTAACACTTTATAATATTGCGGTAAACTTGTCATTCTTGTCATTGACCCAAATGGTCATGGTGGTATGGATATCATTCCCACTTGGTTCGCGACCACCGTGCGTGGGGCAAAATCCACCATAGTGACACGTCGATTTCAACCAATAGAGATTCCGCCGGTAATGGATTGGTAGGAAGACTGTGCCGACTGCATACATTTCTGATTTACGACACGTTAAAACTCCGGGTAACTTAGGGTACTTTTAATTTAGGAAAATAATTTCCGCGTAAAAAAAAAAAAAAACTCATAAAAAACTGAATAAAATCCATTTCAATGCACAGTTTTACGGGCAACTGCTTGAATCTATGACAAATGTATTTACTTTATTACTAAACAAAAATTAGGGTTCCGTATAAAAAAATATGCAGTGAAGAATATATGAAACGTCGTTACGTTACAAAAGAGAGCTGTTCGAGCAATATATAATATGAGACCTCGCGAATCTCTAAAGAACAAGTTTCAAGAATATGATATCTTAACTTTGCCCTCCCAATACATCTTCGATAACTTAATGCATATTCGTAAAAATTTAGACAAGCTAGATCTAGTGAATGATCGTCATAATTTTAATATTAGAAGTAAAGACAAGTTGTCCGGAACCACGCTTTAGGTTAAGTAAGTGTAATAAAAGCTTTATAGGTAATAGTATTCGGTTTTACAATAAGATCCCAAGTAACATTACCGATTTACCTGGCAATAAGTTCAAGAATTATGTCAAGCAAGTCTTAATCTCAAAAGGTTATTACAGGGTGGATCATTACGTGAACGATAGTGATGTCTGGAAATAACCCACATCTCTGTGTTTCCACTAACATTATTAAGACAACGATTGTATAGTTTTTCATATGACAAAAAAAAAATGTTATATTTAAAAAAAAAAAAATAGAACCAGATCGAGTTTCTTGCCGGCTCTTCTCGACTGGGTTGTTTTCCGAACCGGTGGTAGTGTTTAGACGTTCATAAGCGCCTTCTTAGGGCCTAAATTGAATAAATAAATTTTGATTTTTGATTTTGTCGGCGCAGCCGCGGGGACACAGCTTGTCTTAAATATATCTATATCATAGGCTTATATTTTGGGGAGTAATTATAAAGGCTGTAACTCCAGATCAGTCGACACAAAGTAACAAGGATTATTCTCAAATTGAAAACGACTTGTGAATGTACAAGTATTAAGCGGTTGAACTCAACGGGAGTATAAATAGGACTTTATCAATCAAACCAACGATTTTACATTCCAACCTTATGATAATCCTGACCGAGCTGAGCCAATATTGAAAGCAACCAATAATAACTTCAATTCCATTTCCATCCAAATTCTTTTTCTGTAAAATATTTATAGATAATTAATTATAAATAAAAAACAGAATGTGAGTTTGTTTTATACACACGTTTTTTTAGGATTACACGATTTAACTACTCAATCGAGCATCATGAAATTTTCATAATCGTTGTCACGGGTGCAGACAAGATGTAGAGTATTTCTCATCACGAAATTAATAGATGATATCTACGTTACTGCGAACGAAGCCGCAGACAAAAGCTAGTTATAATACCTTAAAACATTTTTATTTTATATAACAGCATTCATGTCGCTTGTGAAGTGAATTTTTTCGTTTTCATATCAAAGCAAAAAAAACTCGTTATTTAATTTAGGCCCTAATAAGGCACTTATGAACGTCAAAACACTACCACCGGTTCGGAAGATAACACAGTCGAGAAGAGCGCAGGCAAGAAACACGATCTGGTTGTTTTTTTCTGTAAATTCAAAATATAAATTTAGAAATTATTTTTAAATAAAAACTATACACGTAATAGTTACAACCATTGTTAACGGAAGCACAGAGAGGGGTGTAAATTCCAGATATTTCGATATTCAATATACGGTAGATAGGCTACATTAGTTAGCAGATTAATATGCCTATTATATTTATGGTATTTTATTCGGAATTCCATTAGTGTTACATTAGTTAAAACTTAGTTTTTATATTATCCAGATTTAATGTCATATATGATATACTATAGAGCAGTGATTCTCAACCTTTTTTTTTGCCGTAGCATAAAACATGGAGACCAAAAGGTCATACAAGCAATAATTGCCCAAACCCAAACTATGAGGTAACTATGCGGACACGGACCTAGTTCTGCTTGGCTTGTTACGACCGTTAATAAAAAATAAAAAAAATGTAATAATTATGTAATTAATAATAACAAAATAAGTGTTTACAGAATAATTGAATATATAGATATAAAAAATTTAATAGAAGTAGATTTAAGCTCACATATGCGAAAGAAGATTACTAACTGCATAGCTGCTTGAATTGCTATTATAGGCAATTTTTTCAAACGCAAGTCGATTTAAATCTCCAATCTAAAAAAAGGTGCGGACCCAGAGTCTGCAGATAGTTTAATTTAAATAATAAAAAAAAAAAAACCTTTTTTTTTGTTGCGGAACATATATAACGATTTCAAAATTTGGCGGCACACAAAAGTGCCGCGGCACAGTGGTTGAGAATCACTGCTATAGAGTAACAAAAAGTAAGCAAGCCTTGTCTAAATTAAGAGAACATAAACATACAATGTTAGAATGAATTGTCCATTGTGAAATCCGGCGCCGGTGCTCTTGTATTATGAATAATAATGTATACAGACGGACGATACAATAACCCGCATGCTTGAATAATGAACGACTAATAATGTTGAAATTGAAAAATCACATGAGAAACGTGCAATAAAAAATATTAGTCGAAGTATAAATCCTTTGTTGGTAGGTCGATATTTTCATTATTTGGTGTTGATGTCCACGCACCGCATCATGCAGTGTGTAAATACATATATTAATGTGCTTTGTATGACACATTTTTAATATTTGTTCCTTAAAGTAACATAACGTAAGCTCACGGCTGTTTCCCCGAAGGGTTAGGCAGAGGTGAAATAGCGAACTACACCACCAACATTTCGCCGAGCTTAGTTCCGGCGAGCATGTCGCCATATCGGGCACAAATTCCAAACTCCGGGATGATATTGAGTAGAAAAACCCAATATCACTTGACCCGAGACCTCAGAACGGTAGTCGCACCGTTATACAACTGCGCCACCGAGGCAGTCCTTAAAGTGATGCCATGGTCATTTTTAAAATATGGATTTATCACTAAATATCTCAGAAGTCATTACACAGTATTTGCTTAACGAGTAATTATATTTGTACCGTGTCTTACTAAGCAAAATAAATAGCAATCTAAGACAAAGGAAATGTTCGAAGAGCGCAGGACTTTCTTTAATTCCGTGCTCCCTTACCTATTGTATTGGGGGACTTCGGTCTCACTAATACAATAGGTAAGGGTAGTGCGTAAATGCATTTCCCCCCGTCAAAAAAAAAAAAAAAAAAAAAAAAAAGGACTTTCTTTAATTACTGCATGATACATATTTGTTGCGCGACCATGTTTTCGATTCAAGATTACATCACACACAAATGCCACACTTACCTGAATGACTCATTTGGAGGTTATCGGCGAGTGCAATGAACCAGTCTCGGAGACAAATTCGCTTTTTATTAACCCCTCTGTTGGGAGAATGCAATTTGTTTTGCAATTTCCAGAGTCGCTGTGGGAATGTACATTTTATGCGGGTGTCGCTTGTCACAGGGGCTTTATTTTTTTTTTTTTATTATAATGCACAGCACAGTGACTGTACTGGACCTGATGGTAAGTACAGTACAATCCAAAACAGCGGCGACTGACACTGAACAGAATTCAATGCCAGTCACCGCTGTCATGCTGGCCTGCTTAAAAGTACCTCTTCACGCCTCTTTTGAAGGACCCAATATCGTATGAAGGATGGAACACGCTGACAGGAAGACGGTTCCATAACCTCACAGTGCGACAAAAGTAAGAGTCAGCAAACTTTGTGGTTCTTGAAGTTATGGGTGTCACCGTGAAACCGTGACACCGAAGTCCCTCCCGCGTGGTTCTGTTATGGAATGGAGAGGAGGGGATCAGGTCAAAGAGCTCTTCAGAACACTCGCCATGATAAAAGCGGTAAAATGCGCTTAGAGAGGCTATGTCCCTATATATTTACACTGCGATACGATTATTTTGTTATAACTTCCATTGTCTAAACCGATGGTGACATTATTTAACTTATTTTGATGTACCTACAAGAGATAAGACGAGTTTTAGTTCATCAGCGATTATGAGCTCTGTTAAATATACGGATACTCGGAAATAATGATAATTAAGATAAAATGAATTTGACTTTTCGACCGTTTCCTGACTTTAATATTTTACTGTCGTAAATACATAATATCTTGCCTGTTTTAAATGTCTAGTTTTGATTAGGCATCTGCGCGCATATCATTACAGAGTTTTTAGTGAATTTACTTGTTTGGACTAATGGAATTACTAAATTATACGATAACAGGTCTACAAGTAAGTACAAAATTGAACCATATCTCAAAAGGAAGCTCTAAAATACACTTGTTTTTTATGAAACTCTGTTAGTTTATCCGGATTTACAAAAATCCTATCCTCGTAACGATTGATTTGATATTATCAAAACTCACTTTCGTATTTAAATTATGAATAACAGTTGAAGATACTGACTGTAGTTAGATCAAAAAAATTAAAAAAATATGCTCGTGGTAATTTACTTTCAATAAAAAAAAAAAAATCATTACAAAAACAACAACAACAAAAAAAGTAAATTGATCGGCATTATCAAATTACGGATATTTCTACGTGCCGCTACAACTAATCTTGACAATTTCAAATTCCATAATAGATTTTACTTTTCTTTCGCTTTTTTGAAAACGCTTTCACTCGACATAATCAATTATACGGAACGAAATTCTCCATGGACGATGCGTTTGATCTAAATACTAAAAGAGTATTTCACGGATTAAGTGTAATTTTGCAGTGAATGTCGACTTTCTTCTGTTTGTTTTTTTTTTTTTATAATTTGGGAATACATTATGCCCAAAAGAAAACGGGATATTTTGCCTTGCAAATTTTCAGAAGCCTTTGGAATGCAGGGACCGGTTTCTAGGCTAGTCTCGGGCCGAAGTTGTTTAGGTGATATAAGTAAAACTAAGTTACAGAGTACATTGGCTCCGTCGCCCACATCGTATTCGTCTCTGACTTGATCGCCTGCTTTGTCCTCTACGCCAATGTTACCAACCTACGTATCTGTTTGGTATGCATTGAACAAATCCTCCTTGTCGCCTTATATGTGTAGATGATGCTTTGGCTGTGCCATATCATTATTTAATATTTACATAAATATTTGCTTAATTATACTGCGGCAGGTGGTTTTATATCGTTCAAATATACAATAAGTTCAAGTATTATGTCAAGCAAGTTTTAATCTCAAAAGGTTATTACAGGGTGGGTCATTACGTGAACGATAGTGATGTCTGGAATTAACCCACATCTCTGTGCTTCCACTAACATTATTAAAACTACGATTTGTATAGTTTTTTATATGACAAAAAAAAATGATATATATTATATTTATAAAAAAAAAAAAAAGAACCAGATCGAGTTTCTCGCCTGCGCTCTTCTCGACTGGGTTGTTTTCCGAACCGGTGCTAGTGTTTTAGACGTTCATAAGCGCCTTCTTAGGGCCTAAATTGAATAAATAAATTTTTGATTTGATTTGATTTGAAAAACTAGACAATATTTAAAATTAAATATTAATCTGTGTGGGTTGCTTTCAAGAATTGATATTATGTTGTATAATATTGCCTAACTTAGCAAAAAATATTATTTTTACATTTCACATAAGTATTTTAGTTTTCTGAATAATTAATTGTAGGAATGTTCGGAGTCGTGGTTTAGTTCTTCGATAACTATTGCATAAGCAACTGCCGCAACCGCGACATTAAGTTGTGTACGGCTTTCTTTAAGTTTGTAGTAACTATATAATAATCTTTTAATTAGGAAATTTAATGTTGTAAATCTAGAAATTTATTATCATTTTCATAAATACAAATTTCATGAATTTCCTGATGTATTTTATTTTATAAATTCAATTATAATTTCAAATCGTAACTTCGACATAATCTGTTTTACTTAAGAAGGATTTTCTAACTTAGTTGCTTATATCGAATTTCTATTTGCAGGAATGTAGTCTTACTTATAAATTTTTGTTAATTATTCTAAATAGCGTTATCCGTTAAAATATATATTCAAATTAAAACGAATAGATGTACCAAATATATTAATAAATTGTATCGGTCATTGTAAAAGTGAATCATCTCATTGTAATGTAATTTTGATTAGCTTTTTTGGTTTATTTTTATTTTATTTTATTTTAAACTTTTAAGAAAACTTACAGCTAATATAAATCATAAAATTGTACACAATAAAAACAGAAGGCCATTTACAAGTTTCCACACACATATATATATATATATATATATATATTTATATAACAGAAAAATAGAAAGAAACTAACAGCAGTCAAAAGCACAAAGGGTTTAAGTAAAGAAAGAGGAACTTAAAATATTTTTCAGTTTCTTAGGACTACTATTGAAGAAATCTTAAGTCTACTTCATTGAGCACTTTATTTGTGCTATCGGTCACTCTAGTGAAATATGAGTTCTGCCTGTATTCCACACACATATATATATATATATATATATTTATATAACAGAAAAATAGAAAGAAACTAACAGCAGTCAAAAGCACAAAGGGTTTAAGTAAAGACAGAGAGGAACTTAAAATATTTTTCAGTTTCTTAGGACTACTATTGAAGAAATCTAAGTGTACTTCATTGAGCACTTTATTTGTGCTATCGGTCACTCTAGTGAAATATGAGTTCTGCCTGTATGTAGCTCTAACTAATGAATTGTAAAACATATTACATTTCCTACACTGCACTGCCGGTACACTTGAGTTAACTTTACTCAGTATCTCCGAACAATCAATATAACCGTTGAGTATGCAAAATAAATAAAGCATATCAGCTATTTTTCTCCGTTCATACAATGGAAGCATATGATGTTTCTTACAACGCAATGTATAGTCAGACACAAACATACTTGATCTAAACTGGAGATAACGAAGAAATCGTTTTTGTATCTTTTCAATGCAAGTAATATATATATATATTATAAATTTGGATTCCAAATTTGAGAGGCATATTCAATTTTTCCCTCAGTAAACTAGTAATAATACCATGTAGTGCGTATTATGGAATTACTTCAATGTATAGATTAAAATAAATGTGACTTCATTATGAAAAAAAAGGTTAAAGCAAGCAATATGCTGTCAAATTTTATAGTAAATTTTCAACTTACCTATTTCATATTAAGCTAAATAATTTATGCAATAGTGTCACCAATATACGCTCTATTGTATGTGAAATTAGGCTAACAGATATATTAACCTACAATTTTGTACATTCATAAATAATTATAACTAATTTTATATTCCAAATAATATTTTTAAGATTTTGAGATCGATGAATAAAATATGATTTAATCAGTTAGAGAATCAAATTAAAGAATAATAGTGTAAAACAGAAAAAATCATGTTTCTGTAATTTTATAATACTTTGAGCATGGAGGTAATCCGCAATAAAACCAAGTGGGTATATCGTATTTATAGGACGAACCAATAAATCCATTTTTATGTCTCATGCCTTGACGTGAAATTTAAAACACTATTCAATTCCCTTTCGTTTTATCATAGCGGTCGAGGTTTTCGAAAGCACTCGACCGCTTCCGCCAGGAAATTGGCAAACGCCTACATCAACGGAACTGCGGGTCAATTTGCTGATGGTTTTCAAAAATATTGATGTATTCCGAGTACGGCATACATACATTCTTCAAATTTACATGCACCATTAATAAAGCGGTATTCTTCGTTGAATAAAAACGTATTATACTTTAATTTGTTGCTCTTAATATGCGCAATTTTTTTTTTTTCAACAGAATGGACCATCCAACTTTTCTCTAATCCCAAAAATATATGACATTCTCTTAAAAGTATTATTACGGTTGGCCGAAAGATAAATGTTTACTGAAATAAGTAAAAAATTTATTTAATATATCGAGTATTTTTAATGTAAGATTATTTTGAGAAAAGTTTAGATAAAATTTTAACATTAAGTTTGATTTAAAAGAAATGCTGGTACCCACAAATTGCATTAGTGTAAGCGGGGTAGTATTGCGTAAATCGTTTGGTTACAAAAAACTACCCATCAAATTCGATTCGCAAGCGATAACATTAGTAATACAACTAACGGACACACGCATATTTCTGTATAGTATTATACGTGAATTCGACTAGTTTGTTAAAAAAACCTTGCGTGCAAATGGGACGCCCTGCGGACACGTATTTTATAGAACAGTGAAAATACGACCAACCCTTCATCATTATGATGTGAGTAACGCAACTATGAACATTTTTATTTCTGTATCTTTGTATCATTTGTTTCTTTTATTTTAATTGATAATAGATTAATTTATTGAAAAAAAAATTATCGTAACTTCCTCAAGTACGGACGTGAATTAACGTGCTCGTCAAACTGCGGCCCTTGGATGTTATTTGTGCGGCCCGCCATGTCATAAATATTTTTGGTTCAAACCCGAGTTTACATATAATTACACGCATTACATAGAATTAGGTTTTTATTGCCACACAAAATTTATGGGGAACTCATGAAAATGTGTCAATGAAAGAATAGGATCGACTAACATGGTACCCATAAGTGCAGCTCGCAGTGATACCCCATATGGATCTATGTGACCCTTGACCAGAAAAGTGTGACGACCACTGTGCTAGATGTATGTAGTCACCGCCAATTTTCCTCTGGCATAACCAGAGACCTGTTTATTACGTCTACTATTATTATTATTTTTTTTTTTTTTATTTATTTTTTTTTTTTTTTTGTAGCTTTGTTCTTTTGCTAGGTATTTTCTTTTTGTGTCTATTTTATTCATAACTCTAAACAATTTACTACTTATCTAAATTAAATTGAGGAACGCATCAGACCCCCAAGTCTCGCCTTCAGATCCACATGGTGATGGATACGTCATAGTGTCTCACGATGACTTGAGGTTAGTCAGTGTATAGATTCAGGAACGAATAGCGGTGGATTGTAAATTTTTTAATTATTGTACTTTTTGGATTTTACTCCACTCGTGTTATATCACAGCCATGTTACTGTGCCTATGATGATAAAAATATATGATAGGTACGTAATAACGGTTTGTTAAGTCACTTTTAGGCTAAACTATTTTCATCCTAGTTATTGACTTGTTAACATTTGAGTAGCCAATGACTGCTATAAATCTTATATCCTGACATTATATAAAAAAAGACAAGGCCTGCTTGCAAATATAACTTTATTTTTATAATTTACCTGGCTAAATTATTATGAAAAGTAAAAAATTTACCCCACCAACACATTCTGACAATAATCTAACTTAAAACGATTGAATATCTACACTAATAAATAAAATTGATGTGTCTGTAATGTCAAAATTATATTCTTTTACCTTTACCAAAAATTAAATTTTTAAAATTTCTGCCTGTTTGTCCCGGGTAATCTCCGGAACTGGTGGACGACTTTGACGGGACTTTTTTATAGCCAGCTGAAATTACTCGGTGTAATTATTTTATTTTCGAAAATAATTAGGGTTCCGCGTAAAAAATTCAATAAAATACGATTTAATGTACTTTCACGGGCAAGTGTATGAATTTATGAGAAATATTTTGCCTTTATCTGAGTACTAAAAAATTTGAGGGAAATAATTAGGGTTCCGTATATAAAAAAAAATTAAAACGCAGTGAAGTACATCGAAACGCGGGCGCAGTCGTCGGTACACAGCTAGCTTTAAATATATATATTGCAGTGAATATCTAATACGAATAGAAATAATACGCGAGCGAAGCCGCGCTAAAACTGCTAGTATTTTAATAATCCACTATCATTATAATGTCATACCTTACTCCAGCGTTTTCCAACCTTTAGACCTTTGAAATATTTTTCCTTCGCCTCGCGGGTGAAAAGTTCACGGTTGAAAAGACAGCATTGTTAAAAAAATTTGGAAAGGTAAATAAATGGATGTTATTTTTTTTTATTAAAAAAAGTTATAACGACTCCTCCGTTTCCAAACCGCATCGCTCGAAACAAACAGAACCTCATCTCTCAAAACTTAATCTATTTTTTTTTTCTACATTATTTCCTGTGTCTATCGAAAGAAGCGGATTTATATTTACTTTCTAAGCGTCACGGCATTGCTTATGTAAGTAGACGACGGAAATGTTTCACTTTTAAAATAAATAATTTCAATGATATTTACGTTGAAGAGTAATTATTTTAGTTTAGTACAATAAATAAATACTAGATAGACATAGGGCGCTCTTAGAGCTTCCATTGTATTTATCTTAATTAGTCGTACCATCGTTGTATCATAGTTGTGCTTCCTCACAGCAAATACAGGCTTTGTATATAATAATGACTGCTTCCTATAGCTAATATCAAACAAAACATGCGAGATAATCTAAAGGTTGTTTAGACTTTAGGCCTATTATTCCTCCCCGCATTATTAAAATAAGGGCATTTTCTTCTTAGTTAATGGCAAACTGCGATTTACGTACACAATTCTGCCAGTGTTATGTAGGGGTCCCTTTAAATTTTCAATCTAGTGTCAATCCTTCAAGATCCATGCGACATCGTGGCTTATCTTGCTAGAACTCTTCATTGAGTTTCCCTGGCACCTCGGAATGAACGTTTCGCGTCATCATTTCCAATATACACACACCATCTGTGCACAATAACCAAATAATATCACGTAAAATGCCACCAAAATTACATAACATAGGGTACGTACATAAAATACGCAAGATATTAACTGCTACATGATAGAATGAGATCCTGCCAAAAAAAATCCCACACTAGCGTTTTAAAATAAGAAAAGTAGTGTAGGGTGCTCACGCCATCATCGACCCTTCTTCATTTTTATTGTAGGAGTGTTTCCCCACACAAAACAATTGACAAACGCAGTCTTTTCTTGAGAATTCGTCTATCGACAATAATAAGTAATAATTCTTGTCAAGCATAGGGACGAGTGTTCTAAAAAAATTTTGAACAGCGTGGTATACGGGGTCGGGGTGGGTATCAGCATTCAGGGACCTATCATAGTGCCACGCATCGACGTCAGATATTTTATATCTGTTTAAAATATAAACAGTCTGTTGTTTGTGTCTTTCTAAGCGTTTTATTAACATTTTCATAAAAATTAGATGAACCCCTCATCTTCGTGAATGAATAAAATTTCATTTGTACTCGATCCGAAGTTAATAATTGCTATTAATAATAGTAATTAACGAAACAAACTGCCGTTTCATAGTGCGGGCTCTTATCATGTGCTATCTCTATTGTACGTTGTAATTAATTGCTCGCTTATGAAAGGTTGTTGTTAAGTAATGTTGTGACGTCATTGCGTTTAGTGCGAGACCTCGCGCGTTAAACTGTGGGAGTCTGGTTTTCCCATGATTTATGTACGGTAATAAATAAATAATATATGGGTTAATATAAACAGGACTGGAGTATATAAATTTGTTTATTTTGTATCTTTTCACTAATAAGACGATCGTGACGTTCGCTTGTTTAATTGATCGTGCATAAAAACATTTTTTTTTAAATAATTAATACCGGAGACAAAGCCTCCAGTTAGGTAGATCCAACTTCGCCCCTATCCCAAATGCAGCGGTGCCCCCATCCCAAATGCAGCGGAGCCCCCATCCCAAATGCAGCGGACGGCCCCGGGGGGTTTTTTAGTGGGTATTTCCGGGCGATTCGCGACCGGGCGAGTCCCACACTGGCACGGAGTTCGTCACTCCGTGCCCCTTATCTAGTGTACTGGGGGACCTCGATCCCCTAAGTACAATAGATAAGGGTAGTGCGTAAATGCATTTCCCCCCGTCAAAAAAAAAAAAAAAAAAAAAGGTCTGTTTAATATTGGGGGCGACGCGGTGCTTGCGAAAGCCACCCCGTGTCGCCCCCATCCCAAATGCAGCGGACGGCCCCGGGGGGTTTTAGTGGGTATTTCCGGGCGCTTCACGTTAATGCATTTCCCGCCGTCAAAAAAAAAAAAGGTAGATCAAACTTCCAGAAAGAAGTTAGTCGTCATATCCAATTGGGTACCAGACGCGTTCGAGAAACTACGCGGAATCTTCTCGTCCGAAATACCGCAGTGTCAAGACGAAAGTCTTCGACCAGTGTGTTGCCAGGAATGACATATGGCACTGAGACGTGGTCGCTCACAATGGGCCTAATAAAAAAGCTCAAAGGACAATGGAGAGGGCTACGCTTGGAGTTTCACTGCGTGATCGACACCAGGAAGGAGAAGATCTGCAGAAGAACGAGTAGCTGACATTGCCCAAAGAATTGCTAAACTTAAGTGGCAGCGGGCTGGGCAATTACTCGCAGAACCGATGCTCGATGAGGAAAACGGGTTCTCAAATTGTTACCACGAATGCTACGGTGTTGGTAGGCTCCCCCACAAGGTGGAGCGACGACCCGGTGAAGGTCGTAGGAATTCACTGGATGCGGATGGCGCAAGACCAGTCGTAGTGGAGATCTTTAGGGGAGACCTATGTCTATCATTAGTTGTCTTCACATTGGTTATAAATTGATTAAATTACGTGTATACTTTTAAGGTATACAGATAACGAATATTCGTTTTGTGACTTAAGAAGCTGGTAAGAGTCGTCCTAGGCGAACGTATCTCGACCAGATCGAGGACGTTCTGAGGAAAGACACGGTTAAAAGTACCTGTAACATGTATGATCGCGCTTATGAAAGTAGAAGTATCAAAAGACTGTGTCAGCGCATCGTAGCAAGTGAAAGGATTTAGTCTCTGCTTATTCCTTCTATATTCGCTGTTAATAAAACATAATTAATTTAATTATGGAGAAAGTGTTGTGGTACTTGATGTAATAAGTGGCGACAAATTACTTCATTATTTTGTTTAACTTAATTCTCATTAAGTCATTTTACAAAGTGATTACTAGTTCTTTAGGGCTTTATAATAAGGATGTTTTCGGGTATGATGTATGGTTATTACCTCTATTATATCCAATATTGTATGTGTAATATAATGTAGGTTCCATATTGCCGCAATGAATGCATTCCCGAGTCCGCAATGCAGTCTCGACTGGTAACTTGCCGACGTTTCCTAGAATGCAATGTATGTTATGTTAGTTAAAACCTAATACGGAGCCAGATAAAAGTCTAGCTATAAACGTTTTCAGGTAAATCTATATATAGGTAAATACGGTAAAACCTGGTAAGGGGTTTTTTTTTTAATATGATCCTCTTTGGTGGTAAGTGGTAAGGTTTTCGACTAACTTAACTTAATCTATAAATACACATATAGCCTTATATTCAACTGCCTAACCAAAATATACATAGTAAATGAAAAAATAAATGCATTGATATTTCAATGCATTCCTCTCTTCTTCGTGCTTTTTATGAACCCCCTTCCAACTTTCTAGCATTAATTTATGGACGATCCTTAAGTTGTGGCACTGCCAAAATATCACAGTACGAAAGTACCTTCTTACCATAACCATCTTTTAGTCATATTACTTCCTAATCCAACTCTGAAATATGAAACAAGGTAATTAGAAGGACACAGCGAGTAAGTAAAAAATAAACAAAAATTAAGACAAGTTTTATAAAATTTGGCATACACTATATAAAATTATTTAACACGGGTCATAACTCGATTTATTTATTAGCCTTTTTATCCCGACGTTTCGATTGGATTGCACCCACTGTGTTCACATTGTGACACACTTAGAGTCATAAACGTCATGATTATAACAAATATATAAAAGCAAACGAAGGTATTTGAACAAAATACCCCAAAGCAGGCGATGCCGCGCACCGCTAGTCCGCCCTTGGTCACGGTCGGTGCAATCCAGCCGAAATGGATAAAGAGGTAAATGCCAAATAGGTCGCGTTAAGACTTGTGTGTGAAATAATTAAAAATAAGACATATTTGAAAAAAAAAAAAAGATTTAATCTGAAATGTGAATCTTATTCTATAAGAATTTCATCAATTAGGTATTCATTATTAACTAATTTCGTACAGCCTCGAAACCAATAAATATTGTGGTGTTATTTGATAAATTTAATTTAATTTTTCTTTCGATTTGCGAGGAAACTTCTGGAACAAAAGTAAATTAGTCTAAAACAATCGTCAGGCAATATGTTCTCGAGATATCATCATCACTAAAGACGTTCCATAGAAACTGGATAACATAATTTTCCTTATTTAATTCTTTTCCGTGTTTCTTCAGCTGTTTTAATAGTTAACGTTTTTATGTGAGGGGTGACAAGGAAGCTCCAATCCTACTAAAACCACTCACGGCAAACCATCTCTTCCGCCAATGGAGGCATTACGGTATCAACTCGCCCCTATCCTCACCCAGCAAAAAGCTGAGTCCCTTACTGCAATCGGAGACAGCCCTCGGTTTTAATTATTAACGTAACAAATCAAGGATCATCAAAATCGGTCCAGTCGTACTTCAGTTATAAATGATGTAACTAACCTGACTTTATTTTATAAATTACTAGCTGTGTGCCCGTGGCTCCAGCCGCGTTTTATATGTTCTTTAGGTGTGAGTGAAAAAGTGCATATTAACCTAAAAAAAAAAAAACAAATTAATGAAGAAAAATTAGTGTTTTACTTTTATTGTGGGAAAAAATATTTCGCGTCGAATGATTGGTTCGATAGTTCGATCCCGATATGTTCAGTAGTTTTGAGGTGGATGGTGGCTGAAACGAACCCCATTTACTTTTCATATACAAACATAGATAGAACAAAGCTTTGAATTTGTGGTAATTAACAGGACAAATTATCGCCTCGGTAACAATGCAACGGCGTGACGTTGGGAATCTTTCTATATGATGCAACCGCATATCCTATTGTTTCTTACGTGCGATTTCCCACATTCGATTATATGAACTCATTCGCTACTGTAAATGTATCGCTTTTCCGCGTTTGTAACAACTTTTTCACCTATGCGTTTGCTTACAACTCGATATATATAATATACATATTCCAAAAGCGGAGATGGCTTAGTGGTAATGTGATCGGATTTCATGTCAATCGACCTGGTGAAGATCCCAAGAGTCTGTTGGATGCGGATGTCGCAAGATCGGTCGTTGTGGAGATCTTTGGGGGATACCTATATCCAGCAGTGGATGTGTTTTGGTTGCATAGATCGCCAAGCACGTACACCTATAATAGGTGGATTCCGAAATCATTACCTGAAAGCCATTACCTCTAAGGTTAGCGTGCTTACCATCCCCATTAGAGTATAGTAAAATTAAGAACTTTTGAGATTTTATTTTAACACTAGCCGGTGCTTGCGATTTAGTTCATATGAGATTCCTTTTATATATGCTGTTTTACAAAAAAAATTACCCTTATTTATTTACATAAATATTGACTTATTTGTGTTTTTTTCCATTGTAATATTACAATTACTGTAACTTTGATATTTTGTAATTATATAGCCTTTTTGTACTTTATAGGTTTTGGCAATATTTTGACCCGAAATGATGTAACGAAATATAGCTGATTATGACGATTATTTTAAATACGGGTACTTGCGGTAGGGGAGTAGGGGCTTTGAGTTAATGGAATTGGTGGATTTTTTTATAATCTTCAGAGATTCGGTATATTCAGTTTTGACCGATGAAATTTAAGTAATTTCGTTCACCGTCGACGAAAAAGCGTTTTACGAATTTTATATGTACTTTAGTCTCTAGTACTTGTAATAACAACTGAACACCGTGAAATAAATTTAAAAAAAAAAAACAGTTTTGTTGCCATGGTAACGAGTATAACGCTATAACGTTATCCCAAAGTTGACTTCCAAGCGGCACATAACTGTGCTATATGAGCTATTTTCTATGGTAAAACGAGACCTATTCTTCCATTACTACAGACGAGTTTTTTAATCTATGCTATATAACCGCCGTTAATTTATGAGAATACATAACAGGTAGTTAATCTCGGTGTGTTTTTTTGCCTAGAACTAGCTGTTTTACTATTTCTGTATTTATTTCGTCTTTTTTTCTGCACTTATGGTCTCGTGATAACACCAACCGAAACAAAATAGTAACTCCCTCTCTGTGTATACGAAAAAATCAGATTTTTCGACTGGGTTATTTTCCGAACCGGTGATAGTGATTTTGATTTTAAGTTTCACCTCTAACTGATAGCGATTCTTAAGTTACGTTTGTCCTCGTTAATGACACGTTGGAACCGTCTCAAATGTGTTTTGTCGTCCCTCGTAGTTTCTGCGCATGTCCACTTTCGTTGTTATCACCATGGTTACCAAGCGGTGCAGTGTAACCCAAATCAGAATGGGGTTGCCAACTTACAAAATGATGACAGCCTACTATTATATTTTATAGATGTTTACTATGAATATAAATGTGTTCAAAATTGTGTGGTGAAATGATTTTTCGATTAGATATGTTCTGGTACCTGCTAATACGACAAGATTAAAAGCAAGCTGCCATTTAAACATGTTAAACACCTCACATTCAGTTACACTTTATTTATTAATTTAAAAGTATTTTAGACGGCACTAATAATTGACACGATATCATTAATAAACTAAAATAAATCGCAGTATATTATAAAACATAGATAAATTTTATTACTTACAATTTAAATTATTTAAAAAAAAAAGGAAAATTTAAGCATGATAGCATAAAGCTATGAATTATAAGACCATGTTGCTCTAATTTATATGTTAATAAAAATTTAAAGACTATAATTAATGTTCCGCCAATGATAAATTCTCATTTTCTTTATAATTTAAATTATGAAGCCAACATTTAATTTTACACTTGCGTTTGTTTTGTTGACTATTCCATAGCTCAGAATGTCAGCAATTTTTGTATTATTTATACTAATACAATGCACGAAAGACTAAACAATCGTTTCACGAGCACAAATTCGTTCCAGAATAAAATAGAATAATGCACTTTTATGAAATGAAATCGACTTTCTCTCGTGCGCTTCGTAGTCACCGGTCGCGCTGCGCTGCAACGTTTCGTTATTATTTCCATATCATGATGAAGCACATTAGAGCTTTTCACGTCAAACGTGTACCAGATAACTCTTGTAATTTTTACTAATCACTGGTGATATCCGCGAATATTATGAGGATCAAAACCTCAAATGTGTGTGGCTCAGTAGTCAAAATTCAAACTAAATTTGTATCAAAAGGCTTTCGACTATACGACAGGGATTATAATCATTGAGTTATCAAATCGTTTAAGTCAATAAACTAACACGAGACTCCGCTCTGAGGAAACTTTTTTATGCACCTGTGTAAATAGGTTCAGCGCTTTAATCACTAAATCTCTTGATAATCAGTTTAGGTCCAGTATGGTAAACATACTAAGCCTAGAAATGCTGTCGAAATTTACCGTTTCCTGCTTAGCGACAGGTTTTTCTAGTATGGGGGTAGTAGCTACCCAGACTGACATCATTAAATAATAATACCCTTTTTTTTTTCTTTTTTCTTTTTTTTTTCGAGGGGAATGCATTTACGCACTTGCTGTCCAGTCTGACCCGAAGGGGACATACCCAATCAGGGAAAGACTGGAACCGACCGATGGTGTGTGACAGTCTCTCACACGCAAGCGTGAGAGGCTGTCACACAGAATTAGTGTGGGACTCGCGACGAGAAGTGCCGTTAACAACTACCCACTAAACCTCCCGGTTCCTCCCGCCACCTTGATGGAGCAACACGGGGTCGCAAAGCATTCAACCGCGTTGCTCCAGTGAAATAATAATTCCTGGCCGTGGTTTCAGTTCAGTTTCGGTTAATTATAGAGTTGGATAGATGAGTCCAATCATACGTCCATCGATGCTAAATTCAACCACGCCATTGACTAAAACATCGTCACTTCACTAGATTGTACGAAGACATGACAGTTTGCAACTAAATGTAGAAAACGATTTTCTCTGCTATTCCGCGTCTCTCTGTACGTGATACTTTTTAAATGTATTTGCTATAGATTTATCTGAACCGAGTGTGTTTAAAAATAAACACTCGAGTCAATAATCCCGGATGTATTTTCGTTCTAGAAAAATCTTATTGCTATAGACAATTTATTTCGTAAGTAATATATATACAGGTGTTAGAAATAGTAATAGTCTGTAGACACCAAAAATTTTAGGCTTCTGAGTACATGGATTTGCTAAAAATTAATAGACTTGTAAATTATTTTAGAAACCTCGTGTGATAAGGTATTTTTAATGACTTGCTTAAAGTACTTAAGCTTAATAAATTACGCTCTTAGGTCAGATGAAATATGTGGCCAAAATCAATCATTAAATACGCCTAAAATATTTAAGTTTTATCTGTAAACTGAGCGTTGAAAAAGATAGATTAATATCATATTATTTAATAGTCTTATTATATAGCTTCTCTCAAATCGTTCTCAATTTCGCCGTAAGCTAATCGTCTCACTCCAATTACTATAAAGTTTACCGCGGGCATCGCGAAATTCCATAGCATCACTTTCACCTGTTTCGGTTGTTTTGCTTTGTGTGCGTATTTATTTGTGTTTGTGTGTGTGTGTGTGTGATGTATGGTCACGAAACTCACCGTGTTTTCTATATCCCTCGGCTGAGATTTATTATATCTGTTACTCTTTCGCTTTTAGATATTGCTTCTGTTTTTAAATTACGTAAAGTGATTAATGTAGATTTTAAACTTGGAAATTTTCTTAACAGGTTTATTGTTATTATTACATCACGTTTCATATGGGTCCATTGGAATAATGATATAAACGAAATTTTTTACAGAAATGTATTTTTTTTTTTTAAATTTCTTTTTTTAAGAGGCTCAGTAGGTCTGGTGGTAACTTAATAAGACGCTGTATTATAGTTAGTATTAGACTCGGAAATGCGAAGTACTAACTGCTGATACATCCAGGCGAATACGTTACGTCTGCCTTATCAGGCATTGAGGGCTTACTGTTTACAAATTACCGGGTATTTCGAAATTTGGAGTCCTATGTAAAATTTTCCAAATCTTTGTTTCGTAAAAAATTTCAAAACTATTGAGTTTCGCCAATTTTTAAATCTTTTACACATTCCACAATACGTCGTCGTCTAAATTTGTGTTTTCTAAATTTATTTATTCTAAACTCTTATATAATCCGTTAATGCTCACGTTCTAGGCGCATCTTTACCAATACACATTCGGTCCTAAAAAAATAAATTGTCTATTTTTAAAAGTGACTTCCTGCATGCGTTTGTCGCTTGGCTAAAACCGTCTCCGGCGGAGACCCGTGCTTATAGGAAAATTTAAGCAGCTTGTTAACAGTAAATTTCCTACGTATAACAAAAGCAACAGTCTACGACTTTATATACGTTAATTAAAATAAATAATGTAGGAACAGCTTGGTATTAAAGAAAGTTTTTTTTTAATGATCTAGTTCAGCAGAGATTACTTCCTACACACAAACTTGCTTCTTATTATGTTTATAGTGAATTAGAAAACTTAATAATGGTATGTGTTTTAAGTTGTTATCTAAAACAGCCTTTTAAAATGATGATGGTAAACTGGAAAATAATTTGTCATAACATTAAAATTCACATGGGAAGGGGAAGACCAAAGAAAAGATGGATGGACTGTGTGAAAGATGATATGTTTAGAAAAGGAGTGAATGCGGAGATGACAACAAATAGAGAGGAATGGAAGAGGAAGACATGTTGCGCCGACCCCAAATAAAAATGGGAAAAGGGTAGGGAGATGATGAAACATTAAAATTCACTGTGACGTTTTTATTTCAAGCGCATGTTGACACTATTTTTAGTACGTGGAAATTAATATACGCGGCAAAATTCACAGTGCGTTGGAGGTGGACCTTCCGTACTTTCAAACCTTAGCATTTACTTGCAGATACGATGATAATTCTTTCAACGGTCAATATTGTTCCATGAGTTTCATGTCTTTATCGTTTCGAAATAATTATTTGTCAATTTTATAGAGTTCGAGTTCGAGTTTTTATAGAGTCGAGATATCAAAATCAAAATTTATTTATTCAATTTAGTCCCTAAGAAGGCGCTTATGAACGTCTAAAACACTACCACCGGTTCGGAAAACAACCCAGTCGAGAAGAGCGCAGGCGAGAAACTCGATCTGGTTCTTTTTTTTTTTTTTAATAAATATAATACATATTTTTTTCGTAGTTTTTAGTGGAAGCACAGATATGTGGGTTAATTCCAAACATCACTATCGTTCACGTAATGCTCCACCCTGTAATAACCTTTTGAGATTAAAACTTGCTTGACATAATACTTGAACTTATTGTCAGGTAAATCGGTAATGTTACTTGGGATCTTATTGTAAAACCGAATACTATTACCTATAAAGCTTTTATTACACTTACTTAACCTAAAGCGTGGTTCCGGACAACTTGTCTTTACTTCTAGTATTAAAATTATGACGATCATTCACTAGATCTAGCTTGTCTAAATTTTTACGAATATGCATTAAGTTATTGAAGATGTATGTATATATGCGGATTTAAACCTTATAATGATGCTGAGTTTTCATTGTGTTGCAACATTAGTAGAACTTTAAGTTTTCTAGAATTAACTTATTAAAATATTGCTAAGAAAAATCGAATACAAGAAAAAATAAACCTAGGATCGAATAGAAAAATATAATATAATATTACAAAAATAAACTCATTTATCGCGAAAAGCCAAAGTAGGGGGCTGTTTATGCAAGCGTTGATTGAACACATGTATATTTACTTACTTTAATGGAATAGAGACACACATTAGACACTTATGAACGCTTCTATTATCTAGAAAAGCTAAATAGAATAAGATCTGAATATAAAAAAATATTGCAAATTCTATGAGGAGAAACATAGCAAGAAGAAGAAACGAAGGCGGTCAAAGTAGTAGAGAGATAAAATCAAATAAGTGTCTTTGGAAAACTAATAAGAGCTATAATATCAACAAGAGAATGTAAACAGAAATCCTGTTAAAGATAAATTTGTGTTTCCGAGACCATAGATATGTTACCGATTTCGAAATCAAATGAGATTGTGGCCTGATACCGAGTTTATAACAGAATAAAAAATCAATCTGACCCTGTTTAGGTATTTTGCCGAGATAATTGAGTTTCGTTTTGCTCTTTTTACGTTGTCTGATTTGCGGAATTATATACTGGGGTTTTTTTTTTTTTTCAAATTTACTCAAACATTTCGGACTTTGATGAATTCAGATCACAATCTTCGTATTCTCGTATTGTATGTATACCATCTTGAGGTTTGAAGCATCTGCCTTTTCAATTCTGTATTGAATTTGTCGTGTTTAAACAAAAAAAACAATTTCAAACTTAAAACTCCATTATTATATTGTTCTATTGTTCCTCTGTGTCCTACGAAGTTGAAAAATCTAATTCACAATGAGACTGTCGCGTACGGTCATTCAAAGAATTAGGATCATCCTGTTAACAAAAGCATTGCTCAATTATGTACGCCTTGTTCCCGATTTCAGTGAGAAGTGTATACCGGATAATATGATTACTGTTGTCTATAATTATCCTTGCATCTTTTTAACTATTAGAGAAATTCATTTATTTCTTATGAGCTGACACACTACCAATGTTTTAATAGGTTAGGTCGGCAGCCCATCTGTAATACTTCTGGTGTTGCAATTGTCCATAGACAAACGTAACTGTTTACCGTCAGATGGGCTGTCTGCCTATTCTTCCTCCGTTGATGTAAAAAAAAAAATAGAAAAAGTGACGCTTGTTTATTTGGAAATCTTACAGATTAGTAAAAACACTTTACCTAAAATTTGTTGTATCAAAGACAAATAAGATTATACTCCTGTACAAAACGTTCTGATCATCTGATTTTTTCTACAACATTCTTAAATTCAACTGCTTTAAAAATTTGTACTTTAAAACAAGTAAACCATAATATAATACTAACCTTCGTGTAAATAATTTGTCTACTGACCTATATATTCTGAGTGATAATAAAATTATTAAATCTTTACGCGCGTCTTCCATGACCGTAATTATTCGGTGCAACGACCTTACGCTATAATGTCTTCAAATACTTACGCAATGCATGTCGTTGAACTAATCCAATATTTGTGTAGAACAATTTAATGTATGTATTTTTGTCAACGCTTTTGACCTACTGCCGGGCGTGCGCTCTTCTCGCACGCTCCGATAAGAGTATAAACCGATTTAGCTAAAACAAAATCATGAAATTCTAACCGGTTAGGAGTACAAACTCAATTGTCCCAAGCGGTAATATAGCTCTCCATCCATTTGCCAGATACTCGGAGCATTACTAGATACTTCTCAATTACCAGTTATTTATTCACACTAGGTTATCACCTTGACCTGTAACTAGCATTTCATTATTGAGTGCCAATAGATTCGATTTTGTGGTAGTTCCTATTACCAGAACTAATTTTACCAACAATTACAATTAATCTGCAATTAAATTACTAGATATTTCATAATTATGCAGTTTTCATAATATTCATGCAACATACACAACTCAAGGTCACAGTCGAGTGGAAGCATCTTGATCTTCAGAAGGGCCACGCGGTTAAGGGTTTCCAAGCTAAGTGGAGTACTATCCAAATAGCATCGGTTAGTCGCGAGGCCACCTACGTAAGTAGGTTGAGGGTTCTCGGATCTTTGTGACTTCCTACCAGCTAATTTTTAAAGTTTTTTCATTAGACTATTTTTTTACTTTCTAGAAGCTTCAAAAAAGAGTCCACGATAACTGGAAATAAATAAAATCCCAGTGCAAAAATGACTATCGAGAAATAAAGTAGCGGCTATCGCCGATGTCTACGTGAAGACCAAATAAGTAACTTTCAAGCTTAATAAGAAACCTTACCAATTTATATTTTGTATTTATTAAAAACCCCGTTATGCTTACATAATTTAGCTTGTTTGTTCTCGCGCAAAAAATTGAAGTGATTAGTATATTTTAAGCTATTTTCTTTTTATTTTAAATTTATTTTCTGTGATCTTGAATGGTTTTCTATAAAATTCATCTTTATATGTTTGATTTTTTGTTATTTGTAAATGGTCGCTGTTTGAATTCCATACACAGATGGCCAATTATCTGTGACGCCATCCATCGAAATATTATGCCGCTATGAACGTGGTAAACGCGTTGGACATTAATTATACTTCGCATTAATTAACTTTATCACTTTTTTTTACATCACCCGCATCTAATCTATAAACAGTGCCTCCAACCTTGAACATGTCCAACGTAAACACGGCTATTTTCACATCAGATTTACGAGCAGCTCTCTGTAGCCAACTCAATGTGTCGGCCTGAGTCGGATGTCGGTCCGGTTAATGTGTTTATAACATAATCTTATTTAGATTACGTACACACTCATAACAGTACATTTGTTACGTAATTTTATTTAATATTAGTATTCTGAAAGGCACTATGTATGCTGGACGGTACTGTATCACTGCAATCTAAATATTCCTATTGTGATCACCCCACATTGGTAAAGTTCACTCCCTAGACCTACAGCATTGACATACTGTAGCATCTTTTTAGCATAGCGCGTCTGTGCCTCTTCCGGGTGCAACACGTATTTATTCACAATTCCGTTGGGTGGGCATTAATGGATCACATTCACACAAGATGCGCTTTGGCGTTTCGTCTGCAGTTTTTTAGATCTTGCACTCTCTTGTAATCTGGACACCAATGTTTTGTAAGGTATTTGCTCAAACTTCAGTGCCTAGTTAGTGCTCTTACTAATACTCTAAGTGATGATCTTATCATATAGAGTGTGTTCGTGTCTGTTGGGCATTAATAGAAAATATCCACACTGCATTATTTATAACATGTTATCAGAATTACTGAATTTAGAGTATATTAAAGCTATAAAAATTCTGATTATCTTAAATAACATAAATGGTATTTTCATGTAATCATGGCTATTTAAGCTCCTGTTAGAAACGAAGCTTTAACTCTAACTAGACATTATTTAGGAACTTACTTATTACACAAAACTATACCTGTCGCCAAGTAATTCTAGGGCGGAACGGTTATGTTAATTTCAAAAGTACTTTACGTGATACATATCACAAAGATTTTAATAATATTTGTTTTGACTGCGACAAATGACCTTATGTAATAAACCATTCTAGCAAAACAAGTAATAATTTAGAACCATCAAAAGAACGTGCGGCACGACCGAAGTCAAATAATAAAAAAATACTGTCGTCTACATGAATTGAATGAACGAACACGTGTTCATTCATATCTCTGTATTGTAAATAAAAATGTCAAAGACTTCTTGCGTTTGAAAGTGAAAATTGTGTATTAAAAGTAATTTAAAAATCATTATAATGACGTACGATTGTGCGTAAAGGAGATAAATTCGTAAACCGAGGGAATGAGTTTGAAGAATTCTTGAGATCGGTTAATAACAAATTACACTTTAATAAAACATTTAAAGCCTTTTATGTTTAAACATTTGGCAGCAACAAATATGATGATTTGCAAAAAATGAATCAAAAGTATGATACAGAAATAGCAGAGAAATACTTCGATATATCTTATCCTAACAAATAGTTCAATAATAGAACACTTATGGATAATTAAATATTTGTAGGCGAAATAATTTGCTACAAATTATGATTCTACAAATTTTTTTTAAGACGTATAGTTTCCGAGATATTGCGAAAAAGGTGTTTTCACCCCTTTTTCCGAGATGGCGGCCGGGGGACAAGGGTGGCGACCCCACAAACTTGAGATTGACCCCCTAAACATGTCCCAAAAATAAAGTTGCGTCCTTTAAAAAATTCAAAGCTCATGTAACATTTCAATGGACTAAACAACTAAAATAGAAATACTACTTACAACTATTAAAACTAGATGCTTAAAAACAGATACGCAGCTTTAATTTTGATATATCTCAATTGAATTTTTACTCCTTGATATGTATTGTTTTTTTTTCAAAATAATCAATCATTTCTTAGGTAAACCACTATATCATTCATAACGTCTTCACTTTCCATTACACGTGAACGTGATCGAGGTCAATCGCGAACCTACTTACTATTAATAAATAAACAATTCGACGCCGGTGTTCCACCGTTGTTTAGACTTAACCAATCTGTTTATATTTCTGCTACTATAGAGTAAAGTTTATTATTATGAGTTGCAACAACTTTTGATATAAAACGTATTACATTTAATTCATCCAACATGACGTTATCCAATACACATTTAACTCCGGCTTCCGACGCAACCGATCTCTCAACGTAGAAATTTGAACAGGAGCTCCATGTAATAGGGAAAAAAATGAGATAAAGTTTTAAAACAATCCAAAAGTGCAAAATGAACGCTCGCGATTATTACAAATTGTACAATAAACGTACTGACAGTTATAAATTAACGACGACATTGGACAGCAACAACGATGTACTAGACAACGATACGGAATTCAACGCGAACCAGTTCAAACTTTACGACGACTTCACGACAGATCTGCGTATCAGTTTCAACCCTCTGAGGCAGAATTATCACGATGTGGTCAGAAATGATAATGTAGTGAGGCGGGCTGGCGATCCTAATGACTCCGGCGTCGACATGGAGAATGGGAATCCATTTGATGATGTAACCCCGTCCAAAGATAGTGATTTGGTAAGTTTTATACCGCTTAATAATGATTAAAGAATGGTTTTGTTTTACGATTACGTGTTACGGTTAGACGCTGCTCGTATCTATCTCTTGCGATGTTCTTATTTAGATTGAAAAAAAAGGGGAGTTAATTTAGAGCAAATTTTGCAATCTACATTTTCAACATGTTAATATTACTTACTGTTAAATTTGTGTTTTTTTTTTTCATTTCTGTTACAATGTTTTGTTACAATTATAAGACATATAAATAGTTTTTGTGGGAGTGACCCTAAACCTTTACCAAGTACTGTTACTGCTGCACTACAAAAACCATTTAATTGTCGTTATGAATCGCAAACCTACAGTATGCTCTGATGTCATAGATCCTAATATTTCCTTATTAACTTTAAACTGTAAATTTCGAGTAGAAACTTTTTTACTAACGATATACCGCTAATAGTAAAGTAAACCTAATTATGTTAATACAACACTAAATTAATTTTTATGTAATACTGATAAAGTTAAAATAAACTTCATTGATTAATTTCAACTGTTCAAACGAAACTCCTTGCAGATACCTAACTTTTAGGCTGGCGTGCATCATCTAAGCTTATATTTAACAAAAGTCAAATCCGTAGTTAAATCTACAGTTAGGCTAAAACGTGTTGCACCATCTGAGTTTAGTTTAAATTACGTCATAATTTAACTGTAACCGTAACCCACGAAATTTGGGGCGTTTAAAATTTAAACCAAGTTTATTTCGATTGTCATGACATCTGCCAACGATATTTAATAGAGTCTATTATTTACATCGCACAAAAATATGTCTCTATTGTAAGATATTTTATGGGAATCGTCTTCTAGCGATGTTTTCTCTTTTTGTTTCAAGCTAATGCCATCAGGTTTTTTTACATAAAATATTATCCTTGTTTATCAATAAGTGTTTTAATACTTAATATTACTCAGCAACAATAATAATTAACATGTCTTTCATTAGGATATATATTACAGTAATAAATGTAAGACAAATGCTATTTTTTTTTATTCTTGATAAACTTACTTGGTTTTTACAGTTAATAGGATTTGATCCATAACGAAATATATCCAAAATCTTCGTTTTATTCCAAACTGACAGCAATAACGACACGTTTGTTTTCTATTTATCAATATTGTTTTTGACATTTTTTACGATGTTACCATACATAAAATATTTTTCTTAATATTTATTAGGAGATTGATGTCTCTTTCAACTGACAACTCTTTTAACTTTAATCCTAACTAAAAGTTGGGTTGTGCACTCGAAACTTTGCTACTGCTGTGGTTAAAGAGATAGTAAAGATAAAGTTTAAATTTAAACTTTACTATAACTGGCGATTTCGTGCACTCCACCCTTAATTTGTTAAAAGATATCAAGCAATAAAAGTTTAAACAAATGAATTCTGCTCAAATGTAGTTAAAACTGAAGTGAAAAATCTTTAATTTATTCATTTGATATAATATGTTTGAGCTTGCCATATGCCATTACAATTGCCCCTTCCTAATAACCTGCGCTTGCTTATAGTTTGTAAATCCATTGAAGTATATGTTATAAATAAGGTAAAAATAAAATTTCATACTCTTATACAACACTCTTCTGTATTCTCTCGCAGTTACAATATTTTATCTACACGTATAATTCATCTGAATTGTTTTCGAATTGGCAAACAAATGTGAATAAATAAGGACTACAATATATATAAATGATATCGTTGAAATAAATCCTAATTAAATTGTATTGAAGAGCTGTTTAATCTGATCCCTTCTTCTCCCTTCCATAGCAGAATCGAAACGCGCTGGGCTTCGGAGCCACAGTTTTAAAAAACTTCCATCCAGACACGAACCAAATATTTCGATTCATCTTATCTTTGCCGCATTGTGAAGCTGTGGAACAGTTGTCTTCCGACCGATGTATTTACCCCTTTCTATACCATTACGTCCTTCCAACGTAGCGTGAAGAGATATCTGTGTAGGCCGGCATCACAGGGACGACTGACGATGGATAACCGATCTCACGCCAGTCGCCACGGTTTCAGGATTGCTTTGAGCTTACCATCAGGCACTAAAGACGGGCACTTTGCCGAGCTATTATAAAAAAAAAATTGGAATTGTCACAATTACATTTTGAGAATTTAAGGTCTTATATTTCTGAATCCAATGGTTACAACAGAGGCTAAAAAAACTCTCATTTACGATTCAAACACAACGCTAAAAGGAGCATTTAAATCTTAATGACAATTATGGCCTGTTCTAGTAATTAAGCTAATTCATTATGTTGAATGAAACCTGATACGGAGCTCCTACTGGCTGTGTTTAGTGAGACAAATCGAATGAGGTCATTGTAGAATAACTGTTTGTGTTCTATGTAGGATCGGATAACTCAGTGCGTCCTCAATATTAAAGAATTGGCGCAAGTGCTCACTAATAATTCGCATGCGAAAATATTTGCCACTAACAATGGGAGTACGTGTTCAAAATCAAGTTAAATTGTGCATACATTTAATACATTAAATTTTATTTGATTTAATATTAACAACAGATTAACTGAATAATATAATTAAAAATAATACGTAGAAAGATACTTTTCACACGGGTCCGTTACCTCATCGCTTGTTATAATGCTCTCTCCCCCTAGGATAAAACTAAAATGCTTTTGAGTTTCTTATTTTTGACTAGATTTCAATTATGTATTTAGTACCCAGCCAATTAATTATGGTCTAGTTTTTTTGAGTAGATAATAAACAATAATTATCTGGTCGGTCAGCTGGATGAAATTTACATACTTCGTATGGCAAACTTTTTAGTTTTTTTTTTATGATATCAAATAGCAGATTGGCATATTAATAATCGGTTTCAATTGATACTAAGTTTACAATAAAATAGGTTAGCTTTATTAAAATTAATATGTTCATTGTATTGCACACCTATCTATATATATATAATTACTTGCCTTGATTGACTGATTCATTGAGAGCCTAAAGCGGCTACAAAATTAAAATTTTGACAAAAGATACCTTTTATAACGTAAGCTTCCACTAAGAAAGAATTTAAAAAAAATCTCTAAAGAGGTCAAATTAGGGATAAACCGTTGTGTATGAAAATTATTTGCGAACTAAGAAACGCGAAATGTAATATACGTAGGTACTTCTGGTTAGAAATAAATAAACAATATCAACGTGTTTTAAAATTTTACCTCTAAAAAGGTTCATTAGAGGTTGCGAGTTTGTTCAGAAAGTTCGACATTTTTTAAGTAAGAAGCATGAAATTTGAGAGACCCGCTTCTGATATTATTCTAGGTTACTAATTCACACCACTGAAGAGATTTCGATAAAATTTGTTAACGACATAGATTGCACCCAGAGGGAAAATATAGGCTGCAAATTCCACAGGTGAAGCAGCGGGCACAGATAGTTGCTAGATATTTTCATCAGTCATTAAAAAATACTAATAATAGTTTTGACACTTGTCGATTATAACGAACCTTCGTATAACATAAAACAAAGTAATTAATCAACCGACCATTAAATATGTTGTTTTTAACCCCTTGAGCACTAACCTGGCGTTTACGCTAGCTTTCCATTTTCCTATTGTCTCATTTCTATGGGTAATAGATATATTAATATGTTATAGTATTGTTAAAATTTATTTGGATTTTCTTTATAAGTAATAATAATTTATTTTATTAATGTTAGCTCGGTTTTCACTTCCGACAGTATAATGAAATCTCGACTTAAGCCAGTCAAAAATAAGTCGCTATGCTCTTGATGTCAAAGTTTAATAGAACGAGGCACATGTGCCAATGTGCCTGGTGCTTCGCAGCAGATGGTGATGCTTACAGAGTCTAACGTCGTACAGGTCTCTATCGCTCCATATGCCGTTATTTATTTATTTTGTGTTTGTGTTATTTAACGAAATTAAATAAAATATTCCCTTTATATTATCGAAATCGATAGTACGTTCCAAGATGGCGGTATTTATCCCTAGGTAGTAAGAGTAAAAAATAAACATGCTCTATGTCTAAACCGACACGTTATTATTTACTTGAAAAACTAGTCATAGTGACTCACATAGGCGCGACGTTCCTGGATCAACATAAGTATATCTAAACCTATCTATCCATTCAACCGAAAGACATCTCGTGCTGGTCATAAGTCTCTCCCAAAGATCTCCAAGTCTTGCGCCAACTGCATCCAGCGGACTCCCGCAACCTTCACCAGGTATCCACGGCGTATTAAGATAACCCGTTAGCTCCATCGAGCATCGGTTCTATGAGGAATGTGCCAACCACATTCTCTTTCAATTAACTAAAGGATAATGAAGCCCGGCATCATGATGCAGACTCCCAAAAATAAATTCTAATCTATCGGATGTCGTCATCGTTCTTAGACTATCTTTCATTTAACATAAGATAAATTGTTGTCATTTTGTGGAGCTCGGATTAAAAAGAAATTGAATTCGCTTGAAGAATATCATCATAGAAGAATTTTACTGAAACGAATTCAATCACATTTATCTTAACCCTTTCAGGACCATAAGTAGGCGGAGAGTAAATATTACCATACAACTGTTTCTTTTAGTTTTTTAAACATAGAGTATAGGAAAATCACAAAATGATGCATCTGTAAGTCTATCTCTTTTAGAGTTTTGTGGGAAACATTTTTTGAATATTTTTTAAATTGAAATTAAAATATTGTTATAATTAAATAGACAGCTGCCAATTTTACAATGGGAAAAATGTTTCTCCTGGTCGTGAAAGGGTTAAAGATACATGTTATAAGTATAAATAAAAACGTTTTATAAAAAAAATCCCAGATCTAGTTTCGTGCTCTTCTTGACTGCGTTTTTTTTTTACCGAACCTGTGGAATTTTTTTGACGTTTATGAATGGCTTTTCCAGGGCCCAAATTGAATAGAGAATTTTTCATTTCGAGTTAGATCAATTTCTCATTAACGCCCAGTTAAATTAGCGCATAGTATAAATATAATTATTAAATCCATAAGAAGAGTAAACGTTACCTTTTTAGTAATGTTCAAGGACCTTAAACTTATCAAGCGGCACATGCCATAATACTATGTAATTTATGTGAGTCATCGTGCATGCGTGAAACGGCAAACCAAAACTGATACAAGTAAATCGATTTCCAGCTACTTCATTTTATTCCGTTCCAACTAATAAATTTTACATGTGCGAATAATATAACCAGTGATGATTTTTCAATTATTGACAAATTGCGCTATAAACGAGAACTGAAACGCACGATGATACAACTGAGTGAGTGAACTATAAAGATTTTTTACTATGCATGTGTTGGTTACTTACTATACAATTATGAAAGAGTTACAAACTTGTAAAATCGCGATTTACACATTTGCCAGGTACTGTCTCGAGTGTTCTCAAATTTTAATAAAAACCCCTTATAGTTTAAAATGAATACATGTTTGTTATTGAAGTGTTATTCAGAACATTTTGGTGAGTGATCAATCTGCTATCTCGTTGCACTGCTTGCCGTACGACGACTTGTCCATATGTGAAAACTATAATACGTGACACACATTCTAGTGGTTTTAGCTCGCATCGGAATGATTTCATGTATTTTGTGGTATGTAAGGTTTCAATAAGTAATAACTACGCGTTGGCAGATGGTCTATTTTTATCATATGTTCATGTGTGGTATTTATAAGACACTAGGAAACGAGACTCAGTGATAAAATTTTAGAAGGGCTCACCTAAAGCCCAATAATGAATTTATATTCATAAGAACCATTAAATCAACTGATAAAATGCATATACATTTTTTTTTTAATCTATACATCTAACGACGCTTCAGGACATCCTGGATGTTTATGCCTTAAGAACTTTCAATTGCAAGAGAAACCTTTTTTTTAATGCACATAACCTAAACAAAATATTGTGATATATAAATAAACATCAATCGGCAGGCGATACCTGTGAAGGTGATTGAACATAAAGAAAAGCCATATGACATCATTTCAATAACATTATTATAAATTAAAGAGATAGTCATCATTTCCGTCATCTTGATATACCAATATGAATATGAAATGATGTGTATTCAATATCCGTTATGTCTTCCATGTAGATTCCTCACGCGTTGAAAGTTTACATATTCAAAAATCAAAATCATATAAAATTTCATATAGGCTCTGGATGTACTCACGTCGAAAATTTTCACTTGGTGCAACTTGTGGGAATAAAATTTTTGTCAAGTAATTTATATATCAAAAGCTTTCAAACTTAGATAACAAGACAACCGCTAATTTTATCTACCAATACCAACTGTCAGAAGCTAGCCCCAGTTCATATCTGACGAAAGGACTTGTCGACATAAATAATTCCTAATCTGATACATATAGTTCAGTTTAAAATTACTTTTAAAGCCATTCAGTAATACTCGTAGTTAAATGTAACATTATATCTACCTTTCTACATGAAATTTGGAAAGAAAATAGCATTAAATAACTTTGTAACTTAAAATCGATTTGGTTAGAAAATGCCATGCAAGTTCCAAGATAGTTTGTATTTACATAATTTTATACGATTATTGCGTACTTAAACTTGATAAAATCATTAAGGTTTAACCAATTGTAATTATTCAACCCAAGTAGATTACCTTACAAATCTCGACGAACCTTTACCTTCACCCGATTACCTTATAAAGATATCATTCTGACTGTTTTATTTTACATTGTTGCAGTTGGAGAACGAAGTTATGGTAGATCCCTGGAGCAGTATGGAATCCTCTAATTCACCATTAACAGATTCAGGCCCATCGGCAAGTGAAGACTGCACCCCTTCCACTTCTAGCGAACCTAATCGCTGTACTTTAGATGTATCTTCTTCAGTCTCATTAGAAGCGCGCCGCTTTCCGAACCCAAAAGACACCAAACTAACCCACTTACAACCCCAAAAATTGGATAAGGCACGATCTAGAGACCTAACATTAGAATTAGAGACATTAGAACCTGATCATCATTCACGCCGGCCGCATTTCCTCGATGATGATTTCCAACCACCGTCTCGATCAAACATCGAATGTCGAATCCCTAAACCACATTTTTCTGGACCATTCTCCATCGCCGGACGAATTTGACGAACGAAGTGACATAACAAATCCAAATTTCTTAGACGATGAAGTCGATGGCGATGATAATCATGCGCAAAAAAAATCTGGAGCCCTACCAAAAAAAAAAAACTCAGAAAACAACGACATACACGGCTTCAGAGGATCGACCACAAAGAACAAGTTATAGAAGCACTTTACATTACGGACTAGACAGTGTGGTCAGATTGAGCGAGCAAGATAAACGTGCTTCCCAACTTTACAGAGGGACCTGGCCAGGAGAACGAGACGTCTGGACAGGTCGAGACTCCGCCAGTGTCCGTAGCTTTTCGAGTAATGGTTCTACAGAAGGTGCAAGGCCCTCTTCTACTTTGGAAAATAAAATGGAATGTGTGTGCTCACTAATATCTCTTTTAAGTTTATCGCCCGAAAATAATGCAGATTTAAGTGGACCGTTATTAGATATGAGTCGTTCTGTCGAAAGCTGTATAGCAATGAGACAGGCCGGATGCATTCCACTTTTAGTTCAATTAATTCATTCTAAAGTTCCAAGAGAAACTCGGGACCGGGCCGCAAAAGCGTTAAGAAATATAATACACACACAAACAGATGATAAAGCAGGTAGAAGAGAGGCGAGGGTTTGGCGATTACTTGAACAAGTAAGAGAGTACTGTTATGTTTTAGAAGATGTAGTAGAAGCAAGGAAAGAGGGGAAAGAAGTTATTGAAGATGATACTATTAAACATCCGAGCCAGAGTGTGGCGGCTTTAATGAAGCTGTCTTTCGATGAGGAACACAGGCACGTGGTCTGTCAACTCGGGGGGCTACAAGCGTTGGCGGCTTTGGTCAGTGGAGATCAAGTAGCACACGGCAGCAGAACTGATGACAACACTTGTCTTACAATGAGAAAATATGCAGGCATGACTTTGACAAATTTAACGTTCGGAGATGGAAATAATAAATCTTTATTATGTTCTTTTAAAGATTTCATGTTGGCACTGGTTGAACAACTGGAATCACCTAATGATGATATGCGACAGGTGAGATTTTTATTTTATTATAACTGTGCTTATTTCTAGTACTTCTCATATCCAAACAAGGCCTTAAATCACAATATAGGTAATTAATAATATATAAATTAGTAATAAATTGGATCTTGCCTTTTAGGTAACAGCAGCAGTTCTAAGGAACCTATCATGGCGAGCAGATGCAAACAGCAAACAAGTCTTAAGAGAGGTAGGAGCTGTCAAAGGTCTTACGAAGGCTGCTATGACTTGTCAAAAGGAAGCTACCCTTAAATCAGTTCTGTCCGCCCTTTGGAACCTTACAGCCCATTGTTCTATGAACAAAGTCGCTTTATGTTCCGTTGACGGAGCTCTTGGCTTCCTTGTAGATATGTTAAGTTATAACTCACCGACGAAAACGCTAGCAATCGTAGAGAACGCGGGTGGGATAATGAGGAATGTGTCCAGTCACATTGCCGTACGCGAAGATTACAGGCAAATTCTCCGCGAGAGAAGTTGCTTGAGTGTCTTACTGCAACACCTGAAATCTCCGAGTTTGACGGTTGTTAGTAATTCCTGTGGCACGTTATGGAATTTATCAGCAAGATGTCCTCTAGATCAACAGTTTCTTTGGGACCATGGAGCTGTACCGATGCTCAGAAGTCTTATACATTCGAAACATAAAATGATTGCTATGGGATCAAGCGCAGCACTTAAAAATCTGTTAAATTCGAAACCTGGGAAAACTCACATAATATCCTTAGACACTACAGCTAGAAATATGAATTTACCAGCATTGCCGACCCTGGTCGCTCGCAAGCAGAAAGCTATTGAACAAGAACTCGATCAAAACTTAGCCGAAACTTGTGACAACATCGAGCCAGCAACATCACCTTCAACTAGTAATAGAGAAGAGAAGAATCTCTTTACAGCTACCGAGAGACAAATTGCTATGAACTTGGAAAGGCATAGGATGACGTCCAGTTCACCTCTCATGGGAACTTTGACGTCACAAATATCACTAAGTCATAGTGCACATCTAGCGAGCTACCTCAGTTGCAGTAATACGCTTTTAAAGGGAGCTCTGGTAACAAGATCTTCGTCCGGTAGTGCTGGTAATGTGAATAGATCTGATAGCAAAGATTCTGTAACCAGCACTCATTCGGATTCAGTATTTGAGAGAGTGATGCGCACAGGAAAAGTGCCCGTACCGACACCAAGAAATAAAGACTTGATGAAAAGTGAAACCGGTAACGAAGTCTTTACGATGTCCTTGAAACAACAAGCAAAGGAAACCTACCTTACATATCCTACGCAGCCACCGGTACCGCCACCGAGAAGCTCAACCGAATTGAGGACGAACTACACAGAATCCGGTTTCGACGTCGACCAGGATTCTTGCGACCAACCAATTGACTTCAGCCGTAAATATTCTGAAACGAAAACATCTGAAACTGAAGCGGTGAAGCCAAAACCGGAGACGGAAAAGAAATATTGTAAGAAAGGTAGTCCAAGTTATGGTGATTATCAGGAGACGGATCTTGATCAGCCGACTGATTATTCGCTGCGTTATGCTGAACACCAATCGGAGACAGGTTCAGATATATCAGAGCCTCCCGGACTCTCCGTGCACGAGGACACAATTAAACACTTCGCCACTGAGGGCACACCTTACGAAACCCCAGCTATTTTCTCAACGGCTACTTCTATGTCGGACCTTCGGGTCATTGGAAAAGATATGAAAAGTAAATCTGCACCTAGTGTCAAGGAAAATCCTGAATCAATAACCCATTCAGATGAGAAAGATACTTGTTCAATAGAAGATCCGCCGGGACACGACAACGATAGGGCGGCGACGACACCTCAAACGACCTGCGCTTTGGAACCCACACCAGAGAAACGGGGCGTCTTTGATACTAAATTCAGTTCCGGAATGATAAGTCCAGAGAAGCCCATAAATTATTGCGACGAAGGCACACCGGGATACTTCTCAAGAGTCAGCTCGTTAAGTAGTCTCGGAGAGCCGACTGAAGAGAATAATTTGGCGAAAAGGAACGCGATGGCGACCATAAATGTCGACTCTAGTGCCCCAGAACTCAATACAAGCGGCTCGGCCAAAGATAAAGAAGGTAGGGATGTCATTCATAAATTAATTCTCACCATATACATTAATTAGCTGACCTCAATTTAACAGACAAGTTAAGAGGCGGTCGTTTGTCCTGGTATGGACATGTGATGCGCAGGGAGAAAAAGGATGTTGTAAGAAAGGTATTGGATATGAATGTGGACGGTTACATGGGAAGGGGAAGACCAAAGAAAAGATGGATGGACTGTGTGAAAGATGATATGCTTAGGAAAGGAGTGAATTCGGAGATGACAACAACTAGAGAGGAATGGAAGAGGAAGACATGTTGCGCCGACCCCAAATAAAAATGGGAAAAGGGTAGGGAGATGATGATGAGCTGACCTCAATTTTATGGGGCTATATAAGTTTGAATTTGATAAACTTCTCCACATTGTCTATTTATACAATTTTTCGCTGTTATGATTTCTTCCGCTTGTACTTGTTCATTCGCATCAGTTCGGTTATGGTTAGGAAATAATATTTTCCATCATATTCTGTGATCATTTTCCATTTAATAAACAAGAAATCTTTGTTCCTATACCCTGAATGTTGTTATCGCCGTTTCGTTATCCCATTTTATGCAATAAATAAAATTCATTAATAATTCTATCGGTTATTCTGTTATATTGTATCCCTATCTGTTTCCTTTTAGTTTTTATATTATTACTGGTTGAAACATAGGTGTTCGTGGCACGTAAATACGCACTGTAGGAACGAATCAAAATATATTTATTCAATTTAGGCCCTAAGAAGGCGCTTATGAACGTCTAAAACACTACCACCGGTTCGGAAAACAACCCAGTCGAGAAGAGCGCAGGCGAGAAACTCTGGTTCTTTTTTTTTTATAAATATAATATATATCATTTTTTTTTTTTGGCATATAAAAAACTATACAAATCATACTCTTAATAATGTTAGTGGAAGCACAGAGATGTGGGTTAATTTCAGACATCACTATCGTTCCCGTAATGATCCGCCCTGTAATAACCTTTTGAGATTAAAACTTGCTCGACATAATACTTGAACTTATTGTCAGGTAAATCGGTAATGTTACTTGGGATTTTATTGTAAAACCGAATACTATTACCTATAAAGCTTTTATTACACTTACTTAACCTAAAGCGTGGTTCCGGACAACTTGTCTTTAATATTAAAATTATGACGATCATTCACTAGATCTAGCTTGTCTAAATTTTTACGAATATGCATTAAGTTATCGAAGATGTATTGGGAGGGCAAAGTTAAGTATATACCATTTCGATGTGGCTAAATGCTGTTGGCTGATTGGGGTTTACCAGTAACATAGATCTTTTGGTTTGAGCGCTTAAGCCCTCAGCCGGGACAGTAGCAAGTCCTTGGATTACTACGTGTTAAGCATATGCCCTGTCAATATAACAGGATCAAAAGCTGTGACCTTCGCAACGGAAACAGTTGCCATGGGTGGTGAAACAGACATGTCCGGGCAAGCGTCGGCGCGCACTTGCTCGCCGCACCAGCGGTTCGTCGAAGAGACGCCGCTAATGTTCTCGCGGTCCAGCTCGCTGGGCTCCCTGCCCGAGTGCTCGCAGCACGACGACCAGGGTTCGGTCGTGTCGGAAGTCAGGTCAGTTTGTATAACAACGATGACGTAATAGTTCTAATTTTCAGCTCGCTTTCACTTTAGATTTAGTACGTTCAAACGATATCAATTTAAATGTCATTATGAAATTCGAATTCGTATTTTTTGTTCCTAGGTGAGGAGAAAGTTCAGAAGTAGTTGTTACTAAGAGATAAGATATTTGATTTGAAACTAAATTAATGAAAACAGCTTTGTTCACTTTTAAAAAATTGGCGTTACCATTAATAGCAACATTCGGATTGGTTTTTCTACGGACAATGGAAATTTTGTAGTAGTCGCACTACGTTTTTTTATGAAACTTTTTAGACTACAAATATCATCCCATGTTTTATGTGGTCGTTGATATTTTGCATTAATACCAATAAAGCGATGATGGGGCAGTGGATAGTGTGGCCGGATTCCGCGTCAATCGATCCCACAAAAAAAAAAAAAAAAAAAAAAAAAAAAAAAAAAAAAAAAAAAAAAAAAAAAAAAAAAAAAAAAAAAAAAAAAAAAAAAAAAAAAAAAATGGGATCGAACCCGCATCGACTGACGCGGAATCCGGTCACACTATCCACTGCCCCATCATCGCTTTACTGGCATTAAAAAACATATCAGCGACCACATAAAACATGGGATATTTGTAGTCTAAAAAGTTTTTTCCACCTACCCACCTCTACAATCAGCCTGAGTTTTCTGTGAAGGAAAACATCGTGAGGAAACCATAGCATGGTGGTAGGGGATTTTCTAATGATGCTCCTCCAGATAGCTACCACCCTCAAGTTTGGAAACCTGTTGACAAATGTCAATAGGTGTGTCCCGGCAGCATCACTTGAGAACCAGTGCCTAGGTTTAGTGTATTTACCATTCTGGATCACATCGTCACTTAACATCAGCTGGGATTGTGGTCAAAGCCTATATCGTGTAGAAAAAAAATGTATTTGTTAAGCCGGTTGACGTCCGGGTGTATATCCCCGAGCGAGATCCCGGACTCGCCGTGCGCCGGCGCCGCGCTCTCCCCGCCGCCCGCGAGCCGTCGCCCTCACCCCCACCACTCCACCGCGCCATCTTCCCCGCCGCAAGGTGAGACTATATACCCACAACAAATCTAGAATTAAGACAAGTTTAGGTCGCAGAGGTTATAAACATTTAAACGCTTGAAAAAGAATCGATAGAGAATATGTACTTATAACTTTTGCTATATTTGTTTATCTTTTTAAATGAATAACTTTTTATCGATAATGACTGTAGAGTTGTTTGCTATAGCAGAAGCTCTTGCACATGCTATCGAAGCGTCATATAATAAGATTGTTATTTTGACTGACAGCAAGAGCTCACTTTTACATTTAGCTCGTTGTATCTCTGGATTCAGAGGTATACCGATTGCTTATACTGTCTTAAGACATATATATATATAGTTTGCACCAGAAGGGTAAAAAATTTAAACTGCAGTGGATTCCGTCACACACAGAACTAAGAGGTAAAGAGGAGGCTGACAGATTAGCAAAATTAGCAGTGTTGAATGGAATATAGGTATATATTTACAATAATTATTCAGAGTTGTTAGGCCTGTCGCGGTGCATGCACCAGTACGATCCCGTGCTTGCTCCAATTAGGTGGCGGGAGGTACCGGGGGGTGGGTAGTGGTTAACGGCGCTTCTCGCCGCGAGTCCCACACTAATCCTGTGTGACAGCCCCTTGCACTTACGTGCGAGAGACTGTCACACATCTTCAGACGCGTTTCAGTCAGTCCTGGAAGGGTACGTCCCTATCAGGGCTGACTGGACAGCTAGTGCGTAAATGCATTCCCCTCGAAAAAAAAAAGGCCTATTTAAAAAAACAGTATATCATATGTGGAAAGAGTATTTTGACGAAAAATCTAAAGAGAAGGGAATTTGGTATAGAACCTAGAACACCTTGGTTCTGTGATGTTGAATTAAATATATGTTCTGTAGTTTTATTGCATAGGTTAAGATCAGGACACATTCCATCAGAACAATTTAAATTTCTTATGCAGATAGTTAGATCGCCATCTTGTACAGCGTGCGGTGCTATTGATGACGTGCATCATGTTCTGACGGAATGTGTTAAAAATTATAATGTTAGGGTAGATTTTATTAATAAGTTTAAGTTAAATAAAATAGATGTAGGAATGTTCCATAGTATTTTAGTAAATCCTACTAAAGAGATTGCTAAAATGCTATGTGAATTGATTGAAAGATGATATTGTGAAAGACGATGTAGGTAATGAAATAAACCTTTAAAATTAGTAACATTAAGTTATGATGGGGCTGATATGACTTATGTCAAAAGCCGCTAAAAAAAACTGAAATAAAAAAAAAAATCTTTTTAAATCATTCAACACTTTGCAGTTTACAGAATACAGATAATCCAAGATCATTATTATTATAAAGTCATTTTCCACAATTCACCTCTTAATTAAAAACTAAATATTTATTACGACGAAAAGAAAAGTATTATTTATACATACATGTACGGTGAAATAACATCGATACTTGTAGATGGTCAGTGTGTGGGGTCTGTGTTCGAAGAGCGTGTGTCGAGGTTCGTATTGGAACACACGCCGGCTCAGTTCTCAGCCGCGACGAGTCTCAGCAGCCTCACCATAGACGACGATCCGAAACAGCAGAAGGTAAGTGGAAAGATATCCACACATACAAACATACATACACACATTACACGCACGTACGCACACACACAAACACGCACGCGCGCGCACACGCACATGTAAACATATAGTCTTATCTTTAGTTTTTAAGTAATGATAAATTCAATTTTGGGTCTTTGTGTTGGTTTAGTTTATATGTCTTTTTTCCTCAAAGGGTTAGGGCAGAGGTGAAACTGACGAAGCCTGGTGGGTTCGCTGCAGGGGGCGACGCGGTGCTTGCGAAAGCCACCCCGTGTCGCTCCCATCCCAAATGCAGCGGACGGACCCGGGGGTTTAGTGGGTATTCCCGGACGATTCACGTCCGGGCGAATCCCACACTGGCATGGAGTCGTCCCTCCGTGCCCCCTTACTTATTGCATTGGGGGACTCCGGTTTCACTAATGCAATAGGTAAGGGTAGCGTGTAAATGCATTTCCCCCGTCAAAAAAAAGTTACGGACATTATTTGTTAAATTTTTTACTAAAACTACGTCTTTCATATGGTGTGCAGTAAAATAATTCTATCCTTTAATGTATATTACCCATAAAAAATGAGACAATAGGAAGACAAAGGATAGCTGGCATAAACGCCATGATAATGCTCAAGGGTTTAATCTTTCATTACGTAATAAATGAAATACATCCATCATACCAGCAGTTAAGCTGGCACGTAAAGTTTTCCATCCGTGTTAATGAACCCGGTTATAAAATATACAGATTTAAGAATAGCATTTTTTTTTTACATTTTTCTCTCCAGCTCAAAGTGCTATCCAGGCATATAACAGAAAGAAGATTGCCTCCGGATTCGAACCACAACGAACGGGATGATGACACTCCGAACGCGAGCGACAGGTAACCATTATGTATATCTTATATCTATTCTTATATTTCTTCTTTTGTACTAATGATTTTCAGTTGTCACGTTGACAGTTGTTGATGAGTTGACAGTTCGACAGTTACAAATATTTTTTTTACAGAACTGGTGAAATACTAATACCCCCCCCCCCCCCCCCCCCCCACCTTTGTTCAAAGGTTGGTCCTTTGTAGTTATATGCTAAATAAACCAATTTATTCAGTTGTCACGTCTTTTGTGGTAATAATATTTGACAGTTGCAAATAGTTTTTAACAGAATTGATGAAATAATAATAACCACATTTAGTTGATATTATGTTCATTGGTCTAGTGTTTAACCCCCCCTCTTCCCCCCCTCTTTGTTCTACGATCGGTCTTTTGTAATCATATGCAAAATATTTATATTCGCTTTTCAGAGATCAAATTCCACCACCACGGCGTTTGAACGAAGTTTCAAATTCTACGATTAAAGGTAAAACACTAATATAGGAAACTCGCTGTATTAATAATTAAGCAATGTCCGCGACTTTGCTCATGTGAAAATTTATTGATTTCCCACTAGTACGTGTCTAATTAATAATAATTCTGTTATTACTGCTTCCCCGCTATTATCAAGCTGTAGTAGTCTAGACCTCTTCCTCGAACTTACCCTTAAAAACTATATTAAAATCTGTAAAGTTCGTTTAATTGCATCAAATAGTTAGGAAGTTATCAACGAACAAACATAAAAACTTTATATATTATACTAGGGTTATTATACAGTTTAAAGTTTCATGATACATTTAGAGAAGAAAAAAGCTTTTAAATTACGGAAATCCTTGTAATCTGATGATCTAGGTCGATTGGTTTGAGTTTTGATACTAATTCTGAAAAAAATATACATTTGAAAGCCGAACCTTCTAGCACATGGTCACTTAACATCGGACTGTAATCAAGTGTTGTAATTGCACAAATCACACTTGATGATAAGTGACGATAAGCTCTCCAGGAAGGTAGATAGATAAGATATATGTCTACCTACGATGGTTCCGTCACATTTTCAAAATGTCTTCAATTTATCTGATGTTTCAAGTATATTCCAAGAACGATTCATCATCATACTGGGTCGATATCTAATACGGCTATAGCGTCCAGGTAACCCCGAGACACGCGGCGCCTTTACAAGTGTATGGTAATCGCCTTACTATCTCGCTAAATTCTTTTCCTTTTTCGCAATCTCAGGTTTAGTATAGGATTCGAATCTATTACGAGGATATGCGGTCGGCGGCAGATTTTAATAAATAGGTAGGATAAGTAGGTAATTTAGGTAACTTCAAGTATGGGTATTTTTTTTATTAAGTATTATTAAATTAAACACAAGTGAAATAAGCTTTAAACCATTCAAATATTGTGTAAGCAAAAATTTTGGTCATTTTTTTACCCACCACTCCTCTCCTCTCCACTTGTCAGCAAAATATTAATCAAAGATTTTAGCCCCTCTATAGTTACGTTAGCATAGACATAATTTTGAACTAAAAAAACCGTACATAATCGCCATTTAGACCACCAGTCCCCCTCCCTCCCTCTATTGATGGTTACGTAAAACTCGATCGACCCCCTACTGTTACAATAGAACCGCAGACCCCCGGCGAGGTATGCAGGGTCTACTGTACCGAGGACACGCCCGCGATACTCTCTAAAGCGGGCAGCAACTCGAACCTCTCGGCACTCTCGGTCGAGTCCGCCCCTCCGACGGCCCTCGGCCCACCCTCGGAGCCGGTGCCTCATCAGCAGCACCAGGACCGGGATGGGCACGACACGTCCGACAGCTCCAACCTGAGCGACGCAGCCGATCTGCTCGAGGAGTGCATACAGAAGGGCATAGCGAAGGTGGTTTGTTACTCTAATTCCTGACTGAAATACCCACACCACACACGATAATAATCGACTAGCACTAAAATACCAGGGATTCCCAAAATAGGTTTCCCAGGGGTCGACACATAAACCAACACTAATTTTGGGACTCGACGTGGTCCAAAAATCGATTAACTAACACCTTAATTGTAAATTGTACCAACTTGTTATAATAATGATTTTATAATTTGACATCTTAAGGTCTATAATTGCAAAATGTACCAACTTGTTATAATAATGACTTTATAATTTGACATCTTAAGGTCTATAATTGCAAAATGTACCAACTTGTTATAATAATGACTTTATAATTTGACATCTTAAGGTCTATAATTGCAAAATGTACCAACTTGTTACAATAATGACTTTATAATTTGACATCTTAAGGTCTATAATTGTAAAATGTACCAACTTGTTACAATAATGACTTTATAATTTGACATCTTAAGGTCTATAATTGCAAAATGTACCAACTTGTTACAATAATGACTTTATAATTTGACATCTTAAGGTCTATAATTGTAAAATGTACCAACTTGTTACAATAATGACTTTATAATTTGACATCTTAAGGTCTATAATTGCGTAAACTCAATTGAGTTTACGTTGAGTTGAGTTGAGTTCACAAAGAGTTTAGATATTGTTCAGTAAATTCTTGTTTGTTACACATAAACAATCAACTTAGGCGCGTCGAGCATTTTTTTAAACATTAGTTTGTGAAATATAGTTTTCACTTCTGTTGTCGGTCCTCATGAATGGTTTTTCAACTAGTGACCGGTGTTCAAGTCTGATGGACTCCAACTTGTTTGTTATTTTTTTTTTTATTCTTTACTGTAATAATAAACGTGTTTTAAAAATGTTGTCTCTTTAACCAAAAATGAAACAACATTTGATTTTAATTTTTTTTGCATACATGCTCTTCGTTTCCGGGCACTTTTAACCTTGCCTTTCTCCAGACCGTTTTTTTTTTTCTACGCAATATACGTTCAGTGCTTTGACCACAATCTCACCTGATGTTAAGTGACGATGTGGTCCGGGGTGGTAAACACACTAAGCCTAGAGGTATTGGTTCTCAAGTGATGATGCCGGAACACAAATATTGGTATTTGTTTGTTTTCCTTCGCTGAAAGCTCAGGCTAAAGTTAAAGTTGGATAGGTGGGCTCGAACCCTTGTCAATCAATGCGGAATCTGGCCGCACTATCTACTGCGCCATCATCGCTTCGTCCTCCATCTAGTCGAAACACGTTCGCCCCTCGTCCTCGCCTTATAATTGTTATAGTTTTAATCTAGCCGCCCCCGGCCTGAGGTTCATTTTGGCAAAACGGGGCTCTTGCCCAAAAATAGTTTGAGAATCCCTATCTATAAAAAAGAATTTAAAAAAAAATAGGGAAATACATTACTGTATCGATATGGTTTTGTTAAAAAAAAAAGTGCCATCCAAAATTCGAAGTTCCCTTGAAATTGTAGTAAGTTATGTTACTTTGAAGCGGCAATTGTTTGTAACATTGATTAATTTTTTTTTTTTTATTTTTTTTTTTTTGTTATTTGTTACAGGTCGTGAAAAACAAAGGACCTAATTCGGACCCGTTAAACTCCTATAGGGATAGTGTATATGTAAGTAAAATATCGATATTAAACGTAACGTAACGTAACGATTTGAATCGTATTGATCATTTTAATGAAACAATAGGTAAACAATGGAAAGCTGGCGTAAACGCCGGGAAGGTACTCAAGGGGTAATAAAAGTATTACAAAAATCATTTATAATTAACCTTATGTTTTGTGTTGCAGTTTTGTTTTCATATAAATTACAGAGTCTGGTTATTATATATATATATATATATATATATATATATATATATATGGGAACTATAGGTCTTTCTGTTTGTATTGTTTTTATACGTTGAAATAACTGTTTTTTTCCTTATAACAAATAAGTAAATATAGTCTTCAAGTATTAAATCAAGTATCAAGTATTCAAGTATCAAAAAAAAAAAAAATTAAATAGAAAATTAAGTCTTATTATGTTGAATTCGGTAAATAATTTGACTTTGATCGACTTAGAGCTAGTTTATTAATGACATTTTCCTTGGTACCGTTTAACGAGAACTGTGAAAAATGTCATCGCTATATAGAGACCCCTAACGAAAATGGGAGAAGGGTAGGGGGAGATAATGACAGCCATCCCGTATCGCCCCCATCCCAAATGCGGCGAACGGCCCCGGGGGGTTTAGTGGGTATTTCCGGACGCTTCACGTCCGGGCGAGTCCCACACTGGCACGGAGTTCGTCCCTCCGTGCCCCCTTACCTATTGCATTGGGCGACTCCGGTCTCACTAATGCAATAGGTAAGGGTAGAGCGTAAATATATTACCCCCGTCAAAAAAAAAGGGAGAGATAATGACAGCATTAGAATAAATAATTACGAAGAATCGTAATTGGTATGTGCTATCAAAGTATGGAGCGTAGTTAGAGATGTTTGCAAGAGATGGCGCCACCTGTAAGTTAACTCGCGTTTGTGTTATGTAACTGTGTTTTCATATCACTTGAAATATTTGAACCGATGATGGCGCTGCCGGATTCCGTGTCAATGGACGCGGGTTCAAACCCATCTATCCAACTCTTAAAATCAGCATGGGGGTAGGGCACTTTCTAATTATACCCGCCTGGGGGTAGCTACAACCCTCAAGTTCGAAAAACCTGTCGCCAAATACCAATAAGTGTGTTCCGGCAGCATCATTTGAGTACCGGTCAAAATCGAAACCAAAAACATCTTTATTCAATTTAGGCCCTAAGAAGGCGCTTATGAACGTCTAAAACACTACCACCGGTTCGGAAAACAACCCAGTCGAGAAGAGCGCAGGCAAGAAACTCGATCTGGTTCTTTTTTTCTTAATAAATATAATACATATCATTTTTTTTTTATATAAAAAAAACTATACAAATCATACTCTTATCTAATGTGCAGAGATGTGGGTTATTTCCAGACATCACTATCGTTCACGTAATGATCCACCCTGTAATAACCTTTTGAGATTAAAACTTGCTCGACATAATACTTGAACTTATTGTCAGGTAAATCGGTAATGTTACTTGGGATCTTATTGTAAAACCGAATACTATTACCTATAAAGCTTTTATTACACTTACTTAACCTAAAGCGTGGTTCCGGACAACTTGTCTTTACTTCTAATATTAAAATTATGACGATCATTCACTAGATCGAGCTTGTCTAAATTTTTATAAATTAAGTTATAGAAGATGTATTGAGAGGGCAAAGTTAAGATATCATATTCTACTACAGTACCTAGGTTTAGTGTGTTTACCATCCTGGACCACATCGTCATTTAACATCAAGTGAGATTGTGGTCAAAGCACTAAGCCTATGTCGCATATAAAAAAAAACTTTAGAAGCGAAAGACTGCCCGAATGAATCGTTAGGGAATTTTTAGCCTACAAAAATAATGTCCTCTCTTTGGTCTTTTGATCGTATCGCTTCTCTTTATCGTTGGGCATCTCAATTGTTTTCTTAATTCCACGTACAGATTTTTTCTTGCACTTTTTTTTTGTAATTATATAAATGACTCTGTTACAGAGATCGCTTCCACCGTACCTGAGATCGTCGACTGAAACGGTCAAGATGTCGCATGAATTTTCTAGAAACGTCCGCGACAGGTGGGCTTATGTTTGAAACAAAAAAAATCTAGAAATTCAGCCACAGGGCTTCGTTATGATGTTTTTGTACGGTTCCAGTCGTACTCCGAGCTCGGAGCGCGGGACCCCCCCCCCCGCCGCCGCCGCTGCCGCCGAAGCCGAGCCGCGCTCCCGCCCCGCCCCGCCCGCCGCCCCCCGACACACCCTGCCTGCAGCCCACACACGAAGGTACCGTACCGAGTGAAAAACCGGACACTAATATTACCCAACTCTTAACAAAAATGTTCTATTCCAGGTCGCAAACACGAGAGTCGGTTGCCGGTGAGGAGCGACCGCGGCGGGAGAGCCCAGCCCACGTGCGGTCACCTCGAGCTCGTCAGGAACGACTCTCTCAGCTCCCTCAGCCTCGACTCGTTCGGCTCCACCGACAGGGAGATCTTCGAGGAGACCGTGAAGGCGGGACTCTCGAGCGTCAACCCGCGCGCGCGCTGCGCCCCCCGACACCGCCAGGGGCAAGGCGCACTCCGCCGAGCGACCCGCCGAGCTGGTGCGGCGCGCGAGGTCGCACAGGTCCCTCGAGCGGACCGACAGGGTCTCGGCGCATCGCGCCCAGGACAGGAGCAACGCGCGCGCCCGGCAGAGACGCATTGAACAGGACCTCGCGGAACCGAACGCGGGGGCCGGACGACGCGCGCGCCGGGAGGAACTCGCCCGCGCGCTCGACAGGAGCTCCTCGCTCAGCTCCGTCAGCAACGAGTCGTTCGGCTCCACCGACAAGGAAGTCTTCGAGCGGTGCGTGCGCCAGGGCATGTCGCGCACCCACCACCGGCGCCGCGCCGCCGCCGCCCCGGCGCCCGCCGCCCCCGCCCCGGCACCCGCCGCGCCCGCACCGCGCGGCGCGCTCGACCGCATGCTCGGCGAACAGTACTCTCGCGACCGAGCACTCCTCGAGGAAGTGATAGCGCGCGGCGCCAACGGGAACCAGACAAAAAAACGTTCCCGCGCCGTCTGCGGACCGCGCGGCCGCAGACGAGCGCGCACACCCCGCACCCCCCCGCCACACGACACGCACACCCGCCCGCAACCGCACCGCGGTGGCTCTGACACCCTCTCCCGCTCTAACGAGTGTCTCGCCTCCGCGCCGCCCTCCGGCAACACCACGCTCGACTCTGAGCGCGACGAGCTCGACCACTCGAACGAGTCCTGCGCCGACCTGCCCGACCCCTCCGACACGGACGACGACGCGAAGCCCGACCGGCCGACCCGACTCCTCGACGAGTCGAAACGTAGCGCCGACACGTGGAACGACAACACGTGCCCCGATGACGTCACGTTCCCCACCATCAGCGGGTCCGTGCACGTCGCGTCACCGAGCCGGGGCGATGCAGGCGCCGGCGCCGCGCTGCCGGATCTACTCGAGAAGACCGAACCGATGAGAGGGTCCCGCCCTGACCTCACCGACAAACTCGGTGACGGGCTCCAAGTAGTTGACGACACGGACGGTATACTGACGGACAGTGTCCCGGTGCTGAGCTTTGTGTCTCCGATTGATGATAGCGAACATAAATTCGATTCTATAATGTCGAGCGCGATAGAGAAGGAGGCTGCCAGGTTGGCGGCTCAACTGAAAAACGCCCAGTACATAATGGAGAATAGCGTCACATCCCTAAACTCCATAGATTTGGAAAACGTTAAACCGCCATCGAACTTGGGTAGTTTACTATCGCTGAGCGCGTCCACACACTGGGATGAGACATCGCAAGTGTCGAAAAAATCCCAACGTCACCGAAAGAAGTCGCTCCCGGTGGCGCTGATGGTGAAACGAGCTCTCAGTAACTCCGTCAACCAGGGCAGCTCTGAGCATTTGGACAGTAACCCTATAAGCTTCCTTGATAACGTGAAACCCCCTTCCGAGATGGACAATATCGATATGGAAGACAGCATGGTTTCAGTCTCGTCCCTGGTCTCCGAAGTGGCAGATCTCAAAGAGAAAACGCCATTGGTCTTCGATTTCAAGCAGCCCGTCCAGGACTTTCCGCTCTGCGATGTATTCAATACGGTGTTCCACGATCTGGACAAGGTGAATCCACCGTCGCTCTTCGATGAAATGGCCGAGTCCACTTTGGAACTGGATCAGATCACGGCTCAGCAAGTTGGCGACTGCGGATCAAATGCATTGAACGTTGTCGCTGACATACCCTCGGGCTCAGAGAAATGTACCCCTCTACCTTCAGATATCAGCAGCATCGAGTCCACACCGAAGAAGGTCCGCGACTCCAAATACTTGACACCGAAAGAAAAAAGACACATGTCTAAAGACCGGTACCAAACGTACACGATAAGCGACAGTGTCACCGAAAGCGACGCGGTCGTCGACGTTCAGAGGAATTCGTTACTTGGTCTAGATCTGAGAGCGAGAAGTCTGAAGATTACTCCACGGCCACGTCGGAGACGAAACCAAAGGGGAAACTAAGTGCCAAGCAACGCAGGATCGAGGACAGGGCCAGGTATCAAACACAGACTGTAGATATTCATAATATCTTGGTCCAAGAGAAGACTGCCATGAAACTCCCCGACCCACATCTGGAGAGTCTGAAGCTAACGGCTAAAAAGACTCTAAAACAGAAGCGTATAGAAGATGCCGACAGGTTCAGAACTAGGACGCTCAGTGAGGACATTCCTCCGTCACCGACATTTGTGACGAGGGACGGTAATTTCGAAAACGCCGAGACCACGACCGGATACGACAGTCTGTCCTCGAACGAGCTGAACCACCAACTGTTGCCGGACCGAGCTGGTGACGATGATGTCTTCACGGGAGACGCCGACAGCGGCCACAACGAGGACGACTTCGAACTGAACTCCGCTAAAATGGAAACCTACACGAGAAGCTTCAGGAACTATTTACCGGTCATAGAGAGTCCAGCTGCGGTCGACATGTGTGTCGTTTACAATTTGAAAAACTTGGAAATGACCGCCTCCTATAAACTGCGAACTGACAAAAATCAAAATCCGAGCAGCGGCGATTTCGCCAGCTACGATGGTGACAGTAACTCGGAAGACAAGATCCTGTCCGAATCGGATGCCGAAACGGCAAAACCGAAACCGAAAATAATCAAACCGAGCTTACAGCGAGAGGACACCCTGAGCCTGGACTCTAACGAATCCCTCGAACAAGATTCCGCTAAAGCTGTCAGAGGGAGGAAGAAGGCAATGTATGTTTCCCCTTACAGACGAAATACGGCACCGGCGAAAAAGCCAACCCCTAGCTCTATCAAGGCGGCTCCTAAAACTGCACCCCTCGTGAAAGGAGTTACGAACGCGTGCAAAACTCTTACTAGTGCCAAAATACCCAACAAGTCTATTTCCAAACCGCCAAGCGCAAGCACATCTCCCAAGAAAACTGCACCCATGAAGACTCCTCGGCAGAAACCTACTCCCACGGCACCAGTCGCGGCTAAGCCTCTACCTTTGGAACGTCAAGGGACATTCACTAAAGAGGGAAGCACAGTACCGGCTAAAGACTTACCCGTGCCCGAGAAAAAGACCACCGTACATAGATCGAAAATTGTAAATAGAACTAGCACTTCGCCCACGAGATTGCCGCAACCGAATCGCCCGTCGTCGAAACCCCAGAAACTAACAAACAAAGCGCCAAAGAGAAACGAACCGGTCATGAGGAGTTCACCATCGAGCCACAGTTTGCAGAGTAACGACAGCGGGAAAACTATAACCATAGCGTCGAGGACGTCACGACAGGGCAGCACTGCCAGCGTCAACTCGTTGAAGACGAAAGTCCACGATCATACTTGGAGACAGCCGGCGAAGGCAGATAAGAAGGTGCCGGTGGAGCCTCAGAGATTGATCAGGAGCTCGACCTTCGAAGGCCAGCCGAAGCCGACTCAGGTGTCAGCGGGACCGAAGCAGAAGTCTGCTATAGGAATACGAGGGTCACAGATACCCAGCCTCAGGCCGAGGTCCACGCCGGGGTCGGGGAAGGTCGCTCAGACTCTAATGAGGAAACCGATCAATACGAAGGTATTCAACAGGAAGCAAGTAAACGGTCAAGTGACGTCATAATATTCGCAAATAAACGATCGAGTGACGTCACTAGAGAGAGTTTGACATTCACTAATCGGATTTATTCAATCGACAAGTAACTTGGAAAACGACGACGTGATCGTCTGTCTGTCTGTACGTACGTACGCGTGGTGTGCTGATTTAATATAATTAGGAGGTGAACTGATTGATATGAAATAAAGGGGGTTTAATAAGTTCGTGCATCGTATTTGATTCTTCACTGAATAATTAATTTTTTTTAATTTTTATTTCTATAAACAACATAAACAAAAAGAAAAAATTACACTTTATATCGTGTATATATTTGTTGCATTTATTCGTAATCGGGGACAACGACTTTGAAAATCCCTTTTCGACTGTTATATTTAGTTTTTAGATGTTTTTTTTTTTTATGTAATAATTTTTTTATTAATATTATTTTAAGATGACGAAAGAAGCAGTCACAAATTATATTAACAATAAAATAACATCATACCGTTTTTAATGAAACGCTCATCGACTTTAGTTTTAAACGTCGCACCATAGTGTTGTATTTCTTTGATATCGACAAATAAAAGTAATTTTTATCGACTACCCTCGATTGATTAAATAAAAACGAAATAAATAATTTCGCCTATCGACGGAGATTATTTGCAGTATAAATGTTGCCGACTATCAAAAAACCAAGGTGGTTTTTAATTCGAAGAATTTCTGTCTCAAGTTCAGTCTGTCGCAAAAGTTTTTTTTTTTTTTTTTGCTTTTTCAAATTACACTGCGCCTTTCGATTCAGTCAGCAGTGAATATAAACATTTACTACTCTGGATAATAAGAATGGCGTAGTGTCGATTTAACTTATTGATATCATATTATTACGTGTAAATATTCACTAAGTGTATAGAGTGGTTGTTACCGTAACGTAACGTAACGTAACGCGATTTGTAAAATAATCTTCATAAAATTATTACGGTAAAGTAAATAATAAAATAGTAATATTCGTTTGTATCGGAGTAAAAATTGAGGCGAAAACGTTGACGTCTTCTGCGGGTATTATAGAGGTACCAGGTTCAAATCCTGTACCCGAGTTGTTCTGCCTACGCACCAGCGTCATATGAGATCGTGTTTAGTATAGAATAGAAGAAAATTGAAGGGAAAAAAATTTAGGATTTTTTTAACACGTCGAGGCTAGAGAGACGACCCTTTTCAGCCTTAAATTTTTTACGTCTAGTCACGTTAATGTTAGAATATGAATGAAAAATTCGTAGATTTTTTTTATTTCATTTTGGTTTAAGAACAAAAAAAAACATTCATACGATCGTATCATTTATTCGTAGTAGATTTATTATGAATATTATAATTAATTAACTGGCTTCCCGTAGTTATTGTACGCTTAGTTGTCGATTTTTTTTTTTTTTTTTTTGTTTTTGTTTTACATGAGGAACTTGATGTTTCTGTGGGAAAAAAAACGAAAGCGTTTCCTCAAATTTTGTCTGAAAAGTAAAGTTCGTGATATTTCTTTGTCGACATCATTATGAATATAATAGTTTTACAAAAACTTATTCAATAGGTACACTAGATGAGTTCTATTTGATTATTAAAATTTGAGGAAATCAAATGCCATCACAATTTGATTTTATTGTAGACTTTAACCCTGGCAACATTAAAAAATATCACTTATTTAGATTTTTTTTTTAGTTTAGAAACAAGCTAAATACCGAAAATAAATTTGATCTGTTCTAACTTCAATTTTAATGAAAGCAGTATGAAAATTTTTATTGCTTGTTAACTAAAATAGAGTAAAATGACGTGAAAATATTTTCTTTTTAATCGACATATGATTTTTCCCGATTGAGATAGATTTAATGGCATGATATTTATGCTCTGTCAAAATTAAGTTGTATAAATCAATATTAATCGTGCAGAAGCATTTAGCCGTTTGAAATATATATATATTTTTTTATAATTACGAATAATTACTTACGTAAATGCTGTGTTAAGATATCGCTACATAAGTTGTAATTATTCATAAACATTAGCGCAATTATCTTGTATTATTAGTAGGTACCTACTGATTTATCATTCGTAGATATAATATAATAGACTTTCCAAGATATCTAGATATTCTTGAATTGTTATTAGATAAGTTTTCATTTATTTCAAGCCAGTTCTAGTTTATTTCGTTTAGTATTAAGGCTGATAATAGTAAATAAATTATACTTACCGGAATTTTCTTTCATTTATTCATTCATTAACCTCTAGTAAAATATTTAGAAGAAAACATATCCAGATAGTGGTTTGTTCTTTTAGATTTGTTAACCAAAGAGTTGTATAGAAAACTTTTAGTGACAATGGGAAAAAAATCACGGAGCATTTCAGAGACAAAGATTAAAACTTTCGGTCCTTCCACTCGTCAATGGCAATATGGTTAATTTTCCATCATAAACAAGACAGTGCTAGTTCTTTTTTTTTTAAATAATGGCAATTTGTGTTCAAACAATTTGTGCCAATGTCATGTAGGTAAGATGTATTTTCAATCTTGTGGCAGCGTTACTAAGCTCCAGCAAAACTGTGGCTCATCCTGCTAGAACTTTACATGAAGCTTTGTGCGGATCTCAGAATAAATGCTACGCGTTATTTTCCATAATAAACTTGACTTGTATACAATAACCAATCTATATCACACAAAATGCCACCAAAATTACATGATAAAATCACAAATTAAATGAATTAAAGAAAACAACCGCTACATGACAGGCTGAGATCCCGCTAAAAACTCCTCTAGTGCTAGTTAAAAGCCGTTATAAAAAACGTGTTGCAAAAGTGTGCGTGAAATAGTGTTGTCAGAAGTAGTTGTATATTCTGATCAATGGTGCCCCGGTCCGATGGGGCCCCGGTCCGCGGAGCAGCGAGCTCGGAAGAATCCTAATATTTATAACATAATTAAATAAATTTTACAAATACAATTAAATTTAGTCACGACTAAATATTTAAACTTTTTTAGTGATTTATTAAAATCAAATAACGTGACGGCACGGGCAATGGTTTTATTACGCCACTAATTCTGCTATAATCATATATTACTGAATAGGTTCAGGCCCACTATTTATTACAAGAATAGAATTATTTCAAAAAATACAAAATATAATCTCTCAAGTAAAAGATAATCTAAATAATAGTGTAAAATAGTATTATATTTCTTATAGAAATGGGTGTAACAAAATGCTACAAACTACAGTTTCCAAAATATTTAGAAGAAATTAAAGGCACGTGGAATGTTATTAATAAACTTACATTGAATTAAAAATAATTATGGGTTGTTCAATGTTTTTCGTATTTCGTTGTTCTTTCAAAATCGACCATAAATTAGCCTGAACACAAATCTAAATTAAAATCCTAACAGGAAATAAATGACTTATGAACCTTTTAATTGTATCCTAAAGAGATAGCCCCTATACTAAAATATGACGGCAACCTTTATATACTTCGTGCAAGTTCTATACTAACTGCAGCGATGATGGAGCAGTGGGTATCGCAGCCGGATTCCACGTCAATTGACGCGGGTTCGATCCCACCTATCCAACCCTAAATTCGGCCCGAGCTTTCGGTGAAAGAAAACATCGTGTGGAAACTATAGTGGTAGGTCATTTTCTAACGTTCCCCGCCCGGGTAATAACTATCATCCTCAAGTTCGGAAAATCTGTCGCCAAATACCAATAGGTACGTTCTGGCAGCATCACTTGAGAACCAGTTACCTAGGTTTAGTGTGTTTAACATCCTGGACCATATCGTCACTTAACATCAGATTAAAAGGTTAAAAAGGAACTTTTTTTTCACGGAAAAAATAGAGCATTTCAGTCGCCACCAATACCTTGAAACGCCTAGTTATTTCAAATTTTTGTTGACGAATCTGTTATTTTGAATAAACGAAACATCAGTAAAATATCCTATTGCAAACCAAACTCAACAATAAAAATACAACTTTGTATAATTACATACAAACTAACGTGTGCGAATAGATCTAGTGCACTAGATCTAGTGAATGATCGTCATAATTGTAATATTAGAAGTAAAGACAAGTTGTCCGGAACCACGCTTTAGGTTAAGTAAGTGTAATAAAAACTTTATAGGTAATAGTATTCGGTTTTACAATAAGATCCCAAGTAACATTACCGATTTACCTGACAATAAGTTCAAATATTATGTCAAGCAAGTTTTAATCTCAAAAGGTTATTACAGGGTGGATCATTACGTGAACGATAGTGATGTCTGGAATTAACCCACATCTCTGTGCTTAGACTAACATTATTAAAACTACGATTTGTATAGTTTTTATATGAGAAAAAAATTATCTACATTATATTTATAAAAAAAAAAAAAAACCAGATCGAGTTTCTTGCCTGCGCTCTTCTCGACTGGGTTGTTTTCCGAACCGGTGGTAGTGTTTTAGACGTTCATAAGAGCCTTCTTAGGGCCTAAATTGAATAAATAAATTTTGATTTTTTTTTTTTATTAAAACGAAAAAATATTTAGTTTGAAATCCATCCTAAATAAAAATTATACTTATTATATTAATAATTCATTTTTTTTCTAACCTAGCTAATGCTGTTGACCGGAAGGGCCTTTACAGCTTCACCGAACTTTGGGGGCGAGTGCTGAAGGCACTCAGCCGCAAAAGATAACTAGCACGAGGGTTCGAACCTCGGCTTGGCCGCTACCTAAGTGTGAAAACTCCCGCGGAATTTTGATCCTAGCTAATTAATTAATTAATATTAAGAATTCATATTAACATTACAATAAATATCTATGAAGCTTATTATCGATTATCGATATTCATGACGTCATCATGTAGTCAAACACTAGCGTAAACAAATGTTCTTTTATTTACCACCAAATATTTTCCAACTCTATATAAAGCAGTAAAATATTGTAATGAATCCTGAAATATCCTAATCCTAAATATTTTATAAAAAGATAAAATCTATAATTTTCTCACATTCACTCACTGAACAAAACACATATAATATAATTTTATAGTTTCGTCGAAGATTATTAACTATTTAAATAAAATTTCTCCAACAGAATTGACAGCGGTCTTAGGGGGTCATAGCAAGTATAGAAATTGACAATGTGTCATTCGATTCGCTATCTCTTTTTGTTTTAGGCAATATATACTTAATTATGACTTCTCACTCCCACGCTCTGTTCGTCTATTGAAAAAACATATTATGTCTATGTTTTCCACCGAGATATATTCAATCAATACTGAAATTTCGACTACCTTGTTATAGTTACACAATTATATTGTTATAGTTTGGGCCACAGTTATAGCGAAAATCTATAGTGCAGGGTGTGTAGCACACTCGGCTGCAGAGTTTTAGGCCCCCCGCTGATTGGGACTTTTTGTCGACGTGACTTTTTGTCACTTAGTCAAGTGCAATGAAAACTATACTGGGTGCGCTCATTATGGCTACGTGATAATACGGTGAGAAATAGTTGCAGCGGCAGGCAACACCGGAGTGACACGTATGCTATTTAAAGTGTGGCTGAGTTTTGTTTTTAAAGATGTCGTCTTCTTTGCAAGAGGAAGACATTGAAAATGAACTATTAATATAGGTAAAAAAGAGACCTGCATTATATGCAAAAAAATAAAGCAATATTCCGATATAATTTTAAAAAGAAGATCATGGGATGAAATATTATTACACTTGTTTCCAACAAGAAGTTATTCACAGGAACAAAAAGAAAATGAATTGAATTCCATCTCTAACGCGTACATAGTTATATAATATACAGCAAGCCATTACAATCTTATCACAAAATTCTATGTTAACATCGATAGGTCTGTGAAGTATTCTCCATTTATTACATAGTATTCCAAAAGTGCATTCCACCATTTGACGTGCTCTTGTATGTCGATAATTAAAGATTTTTTTTTTGGCCATTGTAAGTTCTCTCTTAGAAAACGGTCGTGAGATATTTTTCGACAGACCAAAGGCTTCATCATCACCTACAATGCAAAAAGACATTATTTTTCCATTTTCATCATTAAGTAGAGTTCGTCCAATCAGAATATTTAATAAATTCTCTAGATGCCTTCTGTCAGGATTCAATTTTTTTTTTAAATCGTCGAGTCGCTTGCGCCTCCTTGTGATCGACGTCAATGTAGATAAATTTATAATCTGCAGACGCAGATGCCCATGCCATCAAAACCATAGAGAAATATTTTTATAGTTAAAATAATCAGATCCACTGTACTTTGGATTCGTTATCCTAACATGTTTACCATCGACGGCCTCGATAATATTAGGAAAGTTAGTACGCTCGTAAAACTGATAAGCAATTTTATACCAGTCTTCGTCATTTTTTCTACCATGTACATGTTCCAATGCTTCCCATATAGATTGGCCCGTTGAATTTACAATATTACGAAGTGTTGTGGCTCCAATTAGATATTCAAAAGATAACGTATTGAAACTTGCACCAGTTGTTAAACACCTGTAAATAAAAGAATGTTATTTTTTACAGTTAAAGTGATACAACGTCGTTGGAAAAATTTAAGAGCATGTTTTTCGAGGGAACTGCATTGTCAAAAAGACGTAAAATCAGGTCAAGCTGCACCTAAAAAAAAACGATACGTGTACTTTGATAAGTTACTGTTTTTGGTACCTTCTATGGAGCCAAGGAGAGAAACCTCAACAAGTAAAGTGACATCGCTTGACGAAGAAGCAATTAGTGAGAGCGATTCTTCTACATAACACGACCAAAACAAGAAAAGAAGGAGAATCATATTTACAAAGAATCTTTATTAGAAATATTAAGAGATAAAACCAACCACCAAGACATCCAGACACTACCAGACCCAGATAATTAATTCGCGTTATCTTTGGTTCCATTATTAAAGTAAATTACACCAGATCAGAAAATTGATGCATAGATTGCGATTTTGAACACCCTAAAACATTATACCCAATCTTCTAGTAACTATAATAATTATAATTCTACAGCTGCAACATACATTCTTCCTCAACCACAACAATCTCGTATAATTTCCCAACAAATAATATCCCCAGCACAACCAGCACCAGCTCGTATACGTCCTCAGCCAATAATGTCTACAACCCAACCACAATCTCAATCACTACCGCCTCGTGTACTTTCATAATGTTTCAATCCCTCTGCACCCTCTACATCTACTCAATCTATTTATGATAACATGTCTCCCCCGTGGTCGAACGAAACTGTGCAATCATATGTGTCAAATTACTCTGTAGACAATGATGATATTGTAAATTTTTATGCCTCTGATTAATAAAGATTTTTTGTTTAAATAAGTAATTGATGTAGTTTTTGTTACTTACCTCAAAGTTACCGTTAACCTTTCTTCTGCTGGAAAAGTTTTGCGAAATGTTGTATCTTGAAATGTAATGACAGGACCTACCAAAGACAGCAACTCATCGAAAGAGTTTATAGACATACGAAGAAAATTAAAAAACTTAGGTGATTACTGACGTAATTCAGTATATAGTGTAGAATTTTCCTTTAAATAATCTTTCCGAGTATATAGGATGCACCCAGTAGCGTCTTATCCGTTTCATTTTTCTTCTACGTATTTCAAGAGCACAAATCACGGCAACCTCGTTGAAGTCCATTAACAAAATGAATGCGATTTGTTACCCAAGAACAGATTCAGTGAGCGCATCGTGGTTGACAGTAACAATAAGACACGTCGACAAAAAGTCGCAATCAGCGACGGGCCTTAAAGGCGCCGAGCGACGCTCGCGACACATACATAGATGTGTCACTCGGGGCGCCAACGCTCTCAAACATCTAGCGATTTGTAGCTGGTTTTTGTCATAACGGAACTAAAACAACTATTGGTTTTCAATAGCAGCTTCTGAAACTATTGAAACTAGTAGCATCTTTCTATCTTCTAATGATAAACCAAAGTAACCAGTTTTATCGTTTAGATATTACAAAAAAATAAATGGTTATTTACGAAGCTATTTTAAACAATACAGTATTATTTATATCCTTTTTTTTATACGGAATAGGCTCACTGCCTTGATCACAATCTCATATGATGTTAAGTGATGATGTCGGAACACACTTGTTAGTATTTGGCGACAGGTTTCAAACTTAGGGTGGTAACTACCCAGGCGGGCATAATTAGAAAATGCCCTATCACCATGGTTTCTGCACGATGTTTCCTTCACCGGAAGCTCAGGCTGATTTTAGAGTCGGATACAAGCTGCGCCATCATTGCTTTAAAATGTAATTAAATAGGTTAGTTACGTTATGCATTTAAGGTTAATCAAAATTGCCCTTTTACAATATTAAAATGAATATCTAAAGAAGATATCAGAGATATAGATAATAAAATGGCGCGTGCCGTTGGAAATTATAAAATGTTTTTACCAGAAAATGTATATTTAACAATGCGACAGGCTACCATAATTACTTTTTTGCACTTTCATCTATGGTCTAAAATTCAAATAACATACGCAATGTATTCCAATAAATCGCGCCAATCCAACTAACCGCACATGCTATCTCACAATGCTTCGTTTTTTATCTCACTCACGCGATCGGTCGAATTCGGAGTCGCTTAGGATTATTTCGTTTTACCGGTCCCGCGATCTGGAGTGTATCGTCCAATCACAGCTATAGCGGGTTTGCAATCCTACCATATTATAATCGTTACATCTTATAGTAGTGATTCGTTCTCATTACCTAGCATCCATATTTAGTCAGCATATAACCTATTACTCAAAATAAATAGTTTCATTTGACACGTGAAACTTATAACCTGCTACTGATACGATAAATAGTTTCAGAAACTAGCTATCGTATAAATCGCCCACGACTACAAACACCTTGCACGCGTGTTATGACCGACACCGAGCGCGGTAATGGTTAAAATTGCTTCCGGACACCAGAAATTGCGTCCGAATTGTCGTTTGAAAATATAACTGTATTCCATTTTGACCGCGCGCCTACTAGAGGACGTCGGGATATTGGTTCCACACGGGCCAGAGCCGCCTCTGATTATAGCCTGAAACTGCATAGTTTGGTATCAACGTATGCATTTGGAAATGGTAACAAAGGCAATAAGATTTTTTTTTGAAATTGGGAAAATATTGTTCTCTCTTCAAATATACAGCTGCCATCCAAGGATCCATAATGGCGTCAAAATCCAACATTCGTAACTGTTAATTTTAAGTCATTAGTAATTATCAAAAATACGTTTCGAAAATCCGAAAAAAACGTTCTCAAACCACCACTGGAGTAATTTGAGCTTAAAAGTGGAACTTCCTTTCAAAATCCGCTAAATTTTAAATAAACTATAATATTTTTTTTTTTTGTATTCGATGTGGCGGGGTTTTTGATTTATGAGCTAGAGGTAGGCAATCTATAAAAATAAAACCAACAAATCGAACTAATAAGTTTTTATTATGTATTAAAAATTCCAATCAGATTTCTCGAGTAGCATCACTACATAATATAGAACGGAAGAAATATAAACATGCGAACATTATCTTAATCAGAAAGTTTACCGACATTGTACAATATAATCTATGTCGTCTCCGCTTACAATTACATTCTGTCATATAATAATAACGTAGAAAATATAATTAAGGTCTTATTGTGTATTAGTTTACATAGCAATAACAAATACTATAACCGTTATCTATGGAGGCATGCAGAGGTAGTTCGGTACATTAATATTAGTAGTAGACAATTTAGCCACGGACAGACGAAATATCACTGAGTCGCCTCATTAGCGACTTGCAAATTCCATCTCCCATTCGGCTAAAGAACAATCTTAACATTATCAGCTTATCTATAGAGAAGGGAACAAAAAAAGACGTTTTACCTAATTACCACTTATAAGCTTGTCTCGCGCATAGATGCATATGTTTATAGAAAACAAAAAAAAATTTGATAAATATAAATGTAATCCCGAAACATCGAAGCGAAAAAGCTATTATGGTAATAACAATAATTTATTATTTCACAACCATATTTTAACTGTGCCGATCTGCAAGCATCGCTCTGCTTTCTCAGTCACTCCTTTACATTCGATGTATGTTCACATATCGTTCGCTCTACGCGTTATGACAGTCGGGGAGAAAAGACTTGAATATTTTAAATTTATTTTGCTGGCAGTTGTTGAAACATTCACGCATTATTCACATTATGGGGAAGGAGTTTCTGTTCTGTTTCCGATTATTTTTATGGAAATGTTTTCTTCACGAGCGTACCTTTACGGCACAGTTAAAACATGCGTACTATTTACTATATTACAGACATCTCAAACTATTATAACCTGAAAATATTACAAGCGATTAGGCCGTATAAGCGCGTTTATAGATAAAATTTCCCAAATCTCATAACAATATATTGAATTTTGATTTAAATGACAATATTACCGATATTACGGTAAACCTAGGGTTTTAGGTAAACCTGTAAACCGATAAAGCACGAATACACCGACAAAGAATATAAGTTTATACATAAAAAAAACTATTGAGTTTCTTCACAGATATCAAACTATAAATGCCAAAATAACCAGGACATACACAGGGCTTATATATTATGCACGATTCATATCTAAATCATTTACTTTTTTTTTGTACTTTATGTTTTTTTTAATGTACTTTATAAATTGCTACACGTATAACATCGACCGGGTTTGGAAAGTTCTAGAAATCGTTCCGCTGAACTGTATCGGGACAATATGGACGCCACATTAGATTAAACAAAACTTGCAATTTTTTTTTTCATTTAATCACAATATTTTATTTCGAATTAAACCGATAAAAGTGGACACTTATTCGTAACCAAATAATAACATCATCATCATCATCAGATCACCTAAAGTTAGTGACGTAGGCCTCGCACAAAAAATTGGAAATTTTCAAAACCCGGTCCAAAACCTTAATATTAAACAGACAGATTTAAATGGAACAATTAATTTTCTTACACATTTTGGGTATTGAGGTAGTATTATATGTATCCATATTTTGTTGTTGTTTTTTTTTTTTTTATTTCGAGTGCCGTTTGTTTGACCGCTTACTTATCGAGATATATCATAAAACACGTCCCCTAAAATAGAACCACAATACCCTGTGCTGGACTCTAAACCTAACACCTAATAGCTAGGGACAAATACGGTCGCAAAGAGTACAACTGTATATTTCGTTACGAGCAAAATATCCAAACTATCCAAACAACAAATTTAACTATTCATTTATTCGAACAATTACACGTATAAAAAATAAATGTATGGTATTTTTGTATACGTTTACGGTTGACATTTTACTTTTTTTTTAAATTTATTAGTATATATTTTTATAGCTTGAAAGTAGTTTTCAAATTTTTCAAAAAGTATATATTTTTCGTTTAGACTATTTAATTAAATATACGATTTGGCAACCATAATTGTGACCGATGTTTTTCCTTTCAATTATGTACGGAATTTTGAAAACGTACGATTGTTCCCTTTGCAACGAAAACATCAAAACGGTTTAATCATGAATACCGAAGTTTCGCATAAGTATTATTTATACCGAATAATGAAGTCCTCCGGTAGGAGAGGTTCACGACACAACTTATATTATTGAAGCTAAATGCTATGAAATATTTCCACTGTACTAAACATACAGCGTAGACGTGCTGTGCGGCAGAGCTGTCACCTTAAACAAACATGCATCCATATCCTAACACATATATTTTTGTTTCACACATTTATTTTTATTTTAAATATACACATAATAGACGAAAAATCTTTAATATCGATTAAATTTTGCATCATTTTTTGTAATTTTTTTTTTTTTTTTTTTGTTGCGTTTTTTAATTTTTTTTCTTTATATATATAAATCTACCGCACAGTTAACACTATAATTGGGTGTGTACCGACCGATCTAGCGTGTTTTCTTTTTCAGGTGTAGCAATCCAAATCGGGCACGCGTGATAATTCTAATTTTCACATATATATTTTCGGTCTAAAATTGCACCGAATAGAACGAGGGTCGCCCGTTTGGACCACAAAATTCTTTCTTTTTTTTTTGTTTGTTTTGTTTTTTAAGCACAGAATCACCGCGAACGTGACTCTCATATGCCAAGTCAACTAGCCAGTTGTTATCAGTTCATTATATCGTTTACCCTCAACTGTCTGTTGCTACCTGTTTAGAAGTGGGAGGGTCAATGCCTCCCAATACTCCTTGCATTTTATTCGAATTCGTTTCTCAAAAAGCCTGTGTTTTAACGAATGCTATACAATAATACCACTGTTTTGGTTACGTTTGTTTTTTCTTTACGTTTGCTCAAGGCAAAATCTTGCATTCCGCGCATATTATATCCCCGACTAATTAGTCAAATTCGAGTTCATTGAACCCCCTAGTAACACCTAACAGTCTTTGGATATATATATATATAAATATATATATTTTTTTTATTTACCACTAAGACCAATCTCATCAAACTTTGTAAATATTTCCCTCCAAAAATTATATTTCGGAGTCGACAATATTGTGTGTATATTCATATCTCGTTTTCTATATAATTTTTTTTATTTTTGTATTTTTTTCTTCTTATTTTTCTTCAATTTGCAGTACATTAATCCGCTTTTAATACATTTCTCAGTTTACAGGTGATATACACCGTAAGAGATTTTGTTCCATTTTTTTTATATTACTCTATTAGCAATTAATTTGATTGTACGTCCGGAATCTTAATAATAAGGCATCAGACGAAAGAGAGGTCGATTTGACCTCTCGATCACATCACTGAGCCGAATATTATCCGATCAGTTATTAAATGCAACTTCTGATACATTTCTATACAATATGTGAGACATTTCGCTCTGAAGTATCGAAATTATCGATAAGTTATGTTAAACTATCGACGCGAACGAAGCCGCCGTCAATGTATAAAAGTCGATAAATAACGTTACGTTTTTTTTTTTTTTGTACTCGGTTTCGTTACTCTCCCTATATACCTTACAACACTAATATAGATAAAAATATCACAGCACTATCGATTCACTTACCCACTAGAGCTGAGACGCTTTGCGTCGCAACTTGCGATTATAAAAAAAAAAAAAAAAAAAAAAACTTTAAGGGAATCGAATCAGAAATGCAATGAGCACACCATCGCTGTACTTACAGGAATAATAACATAAAATAATTCACCAAGAACATTTGTACCGGTAATATTCACGGTTCCGTCACTAGCAAATATGTTTTGGCAAATTATACGCGTTTTACCTCACAAGTGTGTTTTGGTAAACCACACGGAATTTATTACTACATTTGTCTTGGTAAATCATACGGGATAAGAAAGTAAAAATTTCGTTTTAATGAAAATAAAGTTTAGTAGCACTTAACCATACGAAATTTATTACTACATTTGTTTTGGTAAATCATACGGGATAAGAAAGTAAAAATTTCGTTTTAATGAAAATAAAGTTTAGTAGCACTTAACCATACGGAATTTATTACTACATTTGTCTTGGTAAATCATACGGGATAAGAAAGTAAAAATTTCGTTTTAATGAAAATAAAGTTTAGTAGCACTTAAGTACTGAACTGATTTTTTTTTCACGTTTGTCTCGCTTAGGTCTAATATACTTTTACACTAGACATTTCTAGGGTAAATACCATCGACTAGCAAAATATTTTCTGTCACCATTTTTTTTCCCGTTACATAAACATAAACCTACAGTTCATAATTAAACCGATATAGATCGTACCAGTGATGAGAAACTAAAATCTTACAAATAAAAAAAAAATGTATATAATAACAATAGAAAAAACCCCATTCAACGATGGCCCCGAAAGGAAAAAAGCATAGAAAATTCAAAAGAGCTTGCCGGCTCATTTCTGCGGAAAACCATAGACATGTTATTATTTACAAAGCGATTCTTTTTTTTACAGAATTAAATCCGCGTAATAGCGTAAAAACTTTTGGTCGTAATGAAACCCGAGTGACGGTCAGATTTCCTGTGGGAAAAAATTATCTAAATCATCCGTTGACAGAAATGTCTTTTAAATGTATACGACGCGTCCGACGACACAAGGACGCAGGCCAACGTTTTCCATATAAACGAATTTAAAAGATTTAACACTTAAAAATGCCCGCCCTAACGGTAAACTAACAAATAAGTTTTCATATGCGTTACAACATACACTCCGTCAGAAATATAACGGAAATATTATATGCCATTAGGTTTTTATATAACACTCGAACGAACCCTAGTAAAGTGAAACGCAGGACATCCGCGACGCATAAACTATAGAGTAGGGTATATTTGCTAAATTTTAGAAAATCGTATCGTGACGTCACTATGTAAACGAGCGTCAACTATAAACAGCATCAAGAGCTAGAGGCCTGTCACAAACTACGTTTAGTGAATAATGACGTCACAGAGGCATCGATTACCGCGTGTAATTGTTTCACGTATTTGCAAAAATTGTAAATTGCAAATTGTAATCTTTAATGTTATAATGATGTGATAAGTTTGTTATAAAAAAAAAATCTATATTAATAATTCGGTCAAGCGCTCCGGTAGATTCGATTGAAAACTTACTTGAATAATTATAAAAAAGAAAATTTTTCGAGTCGACAACACATATCCGCAAAAGCCGGATTTACGAGTATTTTGTTAAATTCTAATGGTGCAAATGGCAGTCGCCATATTGGTCACTCGGATGCCATCTTGAATTCGTAAAGGCCGATTCACACGTATCAGGGCCGATTCACACGTTGTCACAAGTTACAGTTCCTATCTACCTACATTTTGTGAAAGATTGCGTATTATGAGACGCATTTCACCCGAGTGAAGCCGGCGGTTTTCATCGAATATATAGTAAAATATACCCTATTTCGTCTATGCGTTTGTCAATAAGATAATATACCGTATGATAGAGGCGGGCATATTTAAACGGTGTGCTGTTTACGTGTTTAATAGCGACATACATGTAACATACACTAAAGCGTTAAAAACCTTACAACTAATTGAGGTAGAGTCACTATGAATATGTTTTTTTTTTAACCTTACTAAATTGTTTTGGTGGGATATTATATATGTTATATAAAAAATGTACTCTAACAACATTAAATATTATATTTCCTATTGATTACTGAGGTATATATTCCTTATCACCTGAGGTAGCTCTGCGGAACGGCTGAACAGTTTTAGATGTTTACAAGCCACTGTATAAAGCGCTCGTAATATTGTCTATTATTATTATTTTTTTTTAAACTATGTGGTACCAATTATGAAAACCATTCGAACCATTTACAAATACGAATCGATAATTATATCTAATTTCTTTTGTAAATATAAACGGATATTTAAGAGTACAAGTCAACACTGTCGTAGCGTTCAATTAACAGAAAAATAGATACGTTTGTCTGTTTTTTTATGGCATATTCGAGATTATATTCGACGTCATTGATACTGTTTATCGCATCTCTACATTAGTTTTGATATATACATATGCACATTGTTATAAGTGGGTTTTAATTGTGTAAAAGAGTTATACTATTATTATCTCTTTCATCTCTTCCTGTGATTTACAAGACGAAATAACTGAATCGAGAATTCAATAGTCAAACATTTATGAACTATTTTTGATTGTGCATCTTGGAAGTAAGTTTAGTCTCTTATTTCATAACAGTTTATTATATTTGGGGGGATGGGGAGGGGGGTGAGGGGGGGGGGGGGGGGGGGGGGGGGGGGGGAACTACGACAGACGATGCCGTGTACTCGATTATGTGCTCTTAAAAATACCGATTTAAACACAAAAGTGAATAACAGCGTTGTTTAACAGTTAAATATTTTAGTTTTATGACATATATATATATATAGTACTTCTTTAGGTTATCCGTCTCAATATTTTGTAAGGGAATTAAGACGCGCCGCGTCTTAACGTGTGACTATAGCGGCGGTTTACAGTGAGGAGAGTAGTGTGAAGTCGGTGATGTCATCGTGTGCGAGGTACTCCGAGTGGTACCTGGTGAGGATCGGGGGCTCCCACCCCCCGGCCCCGGCACCGTCCCCGCCCCCGCCCGGCGCGTACTGGTCGTAGGCGATGTCCGGAGGGTGGAACAGCTGGCTCTTGATGGTGAGCAAGGGATCGATGTGCGGCATGATGTGGTCGTCGAGGTCGATGAACTCGCCGTTGATGGTCGCCGTCTCGACGCCGCGGTTCACGAACTCCGGCCCGTACTCGGGCGGGACGCAAGGGTTTTGGACGATCGACTCGAGCGGTTCCGCAGCGGTATCTATGTATGTACCATGTTAAATAAACACGGGGGGGGGTGACTTTAAAATCAATGCCAATCATTCAAATGGGAGCCTTATAATTATGATTCTGAATGTGTATAATGGAAAAATAATACAGTAAAATAAAAAAAAATAAAAAAAAAAAATCATATATAATATGTAATAAAAGTACAGTAATACCCCGCTTAGCGCGACCCCGTTACGCGCGGTTTCACTATAACGCGAATTTGAAATTTCGTGCTCAAATGCCTCGCATTACGTGAAAGAGTGCATATAAACATAATGTGACTACTTAATTCGTTTAATCAGTGACTTCGGTAATAGTTATATTCGATGTGGCCGCGACGCGTCGCCACGGCATGCGTCGCCACGCAAAACCGATGTTTTACGTGCGGCCATAGATGTTTCACATAAAAAATTTGTGGAGTTTATTGGAAATTCAAGCCGCTGGGGCGATGCGGAGCATGTCACCATGTCCCGTGTCGCCCCCGAAAGAAAGGCGGCAGATGGTACAGTGGGTTTTAGGGGGTATTCCTTGCACCACACGCCGGGCGAACCCCACATACCACCCCCTTTTTTTTGTCTGGGGTAATGCATTTACGCACTACCCTTACCTTGCTTGCTTACTTCCGGTTTAGAGATGTGAGGGAGGATGCGTAAATGAGTAAGGAGGTAAAAACAAGTAAGGAGCAGCGATGGGGTTAGAAAGTGTTCTGTATAAGAGAAAAGGGGTGCGGAAACTCACAAGGCGCCATTTCAGCTTAGTACGATTACAACTACAGATTATCACAACATCTTGAGTTTATATACGACATTTTAATATTTAGTCAGATTAAGTCGAGGAGGGACCGAACTGCACTACAATAAAAAAAATACGTGTTGCACTCAGGCACTGCTGCATAGCATTTTTTATTAACATTTTTTTTTTTTACCTTTGTTTTTTTTTCTTTGATATTTAATTCAAGTTACACTTTTTGAGCGAGGCGAAAACAATTTTATTTTTTCTTTTATTAAACAAATGAGAAGTTAATATTGTTCAAAACATTTTTATTATCTCACAGCACATGTAGGTTATTCAGGAATATTAATCATTGAAACTATAGGTTTATGGTAACCGAAATAAGAAACAAATTTAAAACACTTTGTACAGAAATTATAAGAGTACATATATTAAAAAATGGTTGGCAGAGTGGGGGGGGGGGGGGGGTGTTAGGTTTTTTAGGTTTTTTCGTTACGGAATTTTTTCGATTCGGTCTCCACGCTCAAGGCCCGCGATAGAAGCCATGCAATAGCTTAAAAACAAATAGAATCCTGTCTTATTTGTATGTATAAAACTGAAACTATCAATGAGTTATTCCTGACGAGAATGAAGAACAGATTGACTTTTTTTTTTCTTTTTTTTTAGGGGGGGTATGCATTTACGTACTACCCTTATCTATTGCATAGGTTGACTGACCTGTAACAAGCGTGGCAGTGTTCTCCGGCAACAGCACATTGTCCAAGATGAGGTCGTAGTTCTGCACGTTGTTGTTGTCGGCGAACAGTTGCTGCAGCTCCTTCTGGATCGTGGCGGGATCTATATTGTCGATGACACTCGCTACGCATTGCTCCACGGAGGGGTGCTCCGCCACCGCGTCGGCTGTCGCCGCTTCGCTCGCGGGCATCGTCGGAGCGACCGCCTCCGCGGTATGAATCTGCTGGCACTTCACAAACATCTGCTTCCTCTCGTGACAATCGATCTTGTGGACCCGCTGCAGATGCTTCGACCAGTTCGGGTAGCCGGCGAACGACTTCGGGCAGTTCGGACACTTGTGCGGCTTCAGACCGGTGTGTATGTTCATGTGCTGCTTCAGATCGATCGGCTTCAGGAAGCCCTTGGTGCAGTAAGTGCACGTGTAGCTCCTCTCGTTCGAATGCGTTTTCTTGTGCTGCTGGAGGCGGGATCTCGAGTTGTACGTCTTGCTGCACACCTTGCATATGTGCATGACTGACTCGAAATGGATCGATATGTGTTTGACGATTAGATATTTCTCTTTGTATTCCCTGCTGCAGACCGGGCACGAGTAATTCTTTATGCGGTGCACGTCGAGGTGTTTCTCGCACGAGGATAGTGTGGTGAAATGCAGGTTGCAGTGCCGGCACCAGTTCTGTTGTATGTTCTTGTGCTCGCGTAGATGGATCAACATATCGCGGTATGAATCGAAACTGTAAAGACCCAAAAATACATAATCAAATGCATATTTTTATACTGCGCAAATCACTAGCATTAACAAAAATACTAACAGAAATATTTGACCTGACCTTAAGGGACCAATATACCTATAAGGCTATAGAATTCTGGAATAAATTGCCAGGACAAATTCATTCCAAAGAGCTCATCAGAGCTAGAGGTGCCGCCGAAATCACAAAACATATATTCCGTCTTGGATCTGCTCACTTTCAGGCCGACACTCTCCAGCTTCTGTTGCCACTTTACCAATCTGCTCTGGACCCGTTCCATCCTCACCGACAAGGACAATGTCGTCGACAAACAGCATACACTATGCCTCTTCCTGTATATCCGTTATCAAGGCATCCAATATTAACAGGAAGAGGTATGGACTCAAGGTCGACCCTTGGTGTTAGCATACCGATACCTTGAACTCGTCGGTGTTGCCAGCAGCTGACCGGACATTCGTACATTTTACGTCAAAGTGTAACTTCTTATTTATATAAATTTGAATATACGATATAGTTGTAACCATTATTAGTGGAAGCACAAAGAGGGGTGTTATTTCAAAACATCACAATCGATCATATAATGATCCATCCTGTAATAACCTTATGTGTGAACTAATTCTCAAATAAATTGGTAATATTCTTTGGGGTCTTGTTTTCAAACACTATTACCTAAAAAGCTTTTACTAGACTTACTTGCATTAGACAAGTTAAGAGGCGGTCGTTTGTCCTGGTATGGACATGTGATGCGCAGGGAGAAAGAGGATGTTGTAAGAAAGGTATTGGATATGAATGTAGACGGTTACATGGGAAGGGGAAGACCAAAGAGAAGATGGATGGACTGTGTGGAAGATGATATGCTTAGGAGAGAGTGAATGCGGAGATGACAACAAATAGCGAGAAATGGAAGAGGAAGAGATGTAGCGCCGACCACAAATAAAAATGGGAAAAGGGTAGGGAGATGATGATGATGATGATGACTTGCCTAAAGCGTGAGATTAATGTGGGCTAACTTATTTTATATTTCTGATAAAGGTTTTTGAGAGAGTACTCACGTTTTGCCGCAGTAAGAACAGTCGATGGACATCGCGGAGTGAACCTGGCGCCTGTGGTCGATCAGACGGTTCTTGGTTTTGAACGCGTGACCGCAGATGTCGCAGCCGAACGGTTTCTCGACGGCCTCGCCCGAGTGGTACGCCTCCGTGTGAGTCACCAGCATCGACAGGCGCGGGAACATTTTACCACAGTCATCGCATCTGTTATCAATTAAATATGTGTATTACATATCGACTACCAGTCGAAATTCCACAGTAATCTATTTTTTTTTTGTTTTTGCGTTATTGCCTCCGTGAATGATTCCACAATTCAGCCAGTAATAACTATAATAATCGGAGGAGCATTAAATGACCAGAATGACTACATCAGTGATGGGTAAAGTACAGTCCCCGGAGGGTCCATCAACATGGATAGTCTATGGCCCGTTATAATCACGTTTTGGCGGTAGAGGATTAAAAGTAGATTCTACTTAGTAGAGTTTTTTTTTAAATTTTATTAAATTTATTTCGCTGTTGACCGGAGGGGCCTTTACAGCTTCACCGTGACTTTGGGGGCGAGTGCTGAGGGCACTCAGCCGCAAAAGGTGACTAGCACAAGGGCTACCAAAATGGTACGAACCTCGGCTTGACCGTCACCTGAGTATAAAACTCTCTCGCGAGTTTGAACCTTTTTTTTTTTTTTTTTTTTTTGACGGGGGGAAATGCATTTACGCACTACCCTTATCTATTGTATCTGAAAGATCAAGTCCCCCAGATACAATAGATAAGGGGGCACGGAGTGACGAGCTCCGTGCCAGTGTGGGACTCACCCGGGCGAGAGTCGCCCGGAAATACCCACTAAAACCCCCCGGGGCCGTCCGCTGCATTTGGGATGGGGGGCGATACGGGGTTGCTAGGCATGTCACCGCGTCGCCCCCCTGCAGCGAACCCACCGGGCCTCGTCGTGCAATGGCCCAATGGGGATGGGGGAGAATATTCTCGACCCCACCTCTTCACCCGCCCCCCCGAAGGGAGGCCTGACCCAACGGTCAACATTCCGGGGACAGGATATGCTCCTGCCCCCATAAACGGAAAAAGGAAGAAAAAGGGACAGAACGAAGACGGGCAAAGAGAAAAGAGAGGAAAGAACCCGCCTCCGTTGTAGAAGAGAGAAAGAGATAGGTCCCTCTCCTATACTCGTCTTGTTAGACTCAACAAGACGTAACAAGGAGAGGGATACCTGAAGAAGAACTACGTCCGGGCCCTGGAAGACCATTCCACCGCCGCCACCACTGGCGGTCTACAGAAGGCGCCACCCATCTGGTGGTCCGCCTCTCTCCCCATCTCCGCGCACAGCGCACACCTGGGTTTCGCTGCCACGCACTCCACCGCTTTGTGCCCAGGCACCCCACATCTGTAGCAGAGGCTACTCCTATCCACTTCTGCCGGGCAAAGCGGGCGAGTGTGCCCCAGGGCCATGCACTTGAAACATCGCAACGGCTTTGTTCCAAGTGCATATACCCTGGCCTCACTCCACCCGATCATTACCCGGCCCACCTCCAACAACTGCCTCACAGCTGCGACCGGCAACGACAGATGCATAGCACCCATCCCCCCCACAACACCACGCACCGGTCCACCCCTAATTTCTTCCTCCTTTATCCCCGTCTTCTGTGCCACAACCCACTTGACCTCTTCCTCTGTGACGGAGTCCTCCAGTCCGACGATCCGAACATCAGCCCGTTTCGTCGGCCTGGAGACCACCGCCACCTCCGCCACAACCTCCCTCAATTTGGCCGCCAGGCTATCCGCCAGCTCTGCACCCCTGGGACCCGGGATCTCTACAATCCTGGATCCTGTCACCGTCGGGCGCGTCGACAGCACCTCTATCCCCAGATCCTGTATCCTGATTTCCCCTCTTGTCCTCCCCATCACCTCCTTGTAACTAACTCCCCGAGCCACCGCCTCCGGCTTCAGCGTAACCACAACTGCCGCCGACTGCGGCAGCTCCGGGAGCCTCGACCTCGCCTTGGGAATCTGTCCCAACGCATTCCCACGCACTGATGCAGACACCCCATTATCACCTCCCTCTTGCCTCTTTCCTTTCCCCTTACCCCTACGGGTCACCTCCGACCACTCCTCATTATCCCCATCCTTCTTCATCCCTCTCTCCTCTGCCACCTCGTCACCGCCTGGCAACGGTTGCCACTCCATGCCCAGAGGGGCTACCACATCAGACTCCTTCCTTCTTTCCTTCTCCGCCTCAACCACCCTCTTACGCTGAGGAGGCAGCCGAGCCGGCACCTCCGACGGCAATGAAGCCAAACGCCCCTCCATCACCGAGACCAGCCGCTTCTCCGCAGCTTCTATCCCCCCCTATTAAAGGCCTCCAACAACCTTTCCTCCGTCTTAGCCAAGGCAGGAGAGATAACCCCCACCACAGCCTCTTTCCACTGCACTCCCCCCACAACCTCTTCCTCCTCCTCATCATCACTCTCCTCCATCTCCCTCTCCTCCCTCTCCCTTCTCCTCCCTCTCCCTATCCTCCGCCATGATCCTCTTCTCCAACTCCACTTCAACCCTCAACAATTTCATTCGCGCCTCCAACACTCTAACTTCCCCCTTCAATTTCAATCCCTCCTTGTGTTTCTTCATCATCGCTTCAGCCATATCCATCGCGAACCTAGTAATACCCCACAAGAAGCGGCCCGTTCTCCTAAGTAACGAAGCATCACCCCCCTCCTCCAACGCTTTCTCCAACTCCTGCAGACTACCCACAGTATTCTCCACACAATTCAGAATCCACTCCGGCCGAGTATTCCTAAAGTCAGTCATCTTCATGTCCGACCTATAGGTGTCCCGACCACCCATCTTCCCATTACGCGACACATACGGCCACCTCACCGGAAATCGACGCCGATTCCTATTCTCCTCAAAATCAGCCGCAAACTCTTCCCCAAACATTAGGGGAACATGATCCTCATCATCCTCCAAGTTGCATTCACAACATTCACCCTCCCCAGTTCTCGGACACTCCCCCTTCCTTTTCTTCGAAGCCGGACTTCCCCCGTCCTCCACTTCTTCCGACATTCTTCCCCCAACACCCCCTACCAGTGGCAAGTACTACACACACCACCCCTAACCAGTTCACACCAAAAGACAACCCCCAACCACAACAACCAATATCAACTAGCCGTCCTTATATCAACTAGCCGTCCTTATATCAACTAGCCGTCCTTATATCAACTAGCCGTCCTTATATCAACTAGCCGTCCTTATATCAACTAGCCCCGCGAGTTTGAACCTAGCTATTCCACTTAGTAGAGTAATTATTTACATAACCTACAGTTGAAGAATAAACTAGCCGCGTAGTTCACGTGATGCGTAATACTGATCTGACCAATGACAATGATTAAAAGCTTTGACACAAACTGCATTTTTTCTATAATTCTGGCCCTCCTCTAGAATTTCTTAAACCTTGTGGCCCGCCATTAAATAAGTTTGCCCACCACTGGACTACATAATAAATATTAACAATATCTTGTAGATTTAATAACATTATGATTAAAGTTTGATTTTATTTGAGACTACAAATTTACAAAGAAATTAGACAAAGGGGGTGTAAGTGAGGGTAAGCAGTGTCGTCAGTAATCTATGCCAAACAATAAAATTGAAGTGTCTGTTTGTAGTATCAAATTAAGAACTTTTTACTAAGTACATATTAATGTATACACGACTGTAATAAATATATATTTTTTGTGTGTCTGTTTGCTACCGCTAACCTCCAGAATGAATGGGCATGATTTTCGTAGGACTTGTTTATTTGGATAGCTAAAGTTACTCCGCGAAACCTAAGTTATTTTTATTGAAAACTTCTTTAATATCGTTGTGATTTGAAAGTCGATGAAACGAAAAAGCGACAGTACGTTTTTGAAGGAAGTCGGATTTGTTCAGCAAATTTTTGAGAGCGTGGTTAGCCCGGTGGCGTTATCCGCGTGTATCATAGACGGTGCGATTGAAAGGTCGGTGGTCCGAACCCAGCGTGGGTACCAATTTCTTCTTTTTTTTTTAATGTTTCACTTCTACCGCGTGTGAATTGCACACATTATTTTCTTTTTTTTCCGAAAACAATTAGGAAACTGAGTAAAAATAAATTAAAACTCATGAGTTTGTGAACAAAGTACGACTTCATGGACAACACGATCGAAACATTATTTTCCAAAGATTCTTTAAAACTATATTATGGAGTGAAGTATATATGAAACGTGGAGAGACGCGGGTACACAGCTAGTCATTACTAAAAATGTGAGGGAAAACAAAAAAACATTTATATTATGTAATTTTGGTGAGATGGGGCAATTCTTTACTAAAAATTCTTTCAAAATCACATTCACACAAGATGTACTTTTTTGTTTCGCCTAGACTCTCTTGTGTTTTGGGCACCATTGATCTACATGTTTGCTGATCCTAAACAGTATAGAGACATGTGAATTGAAAACTTTTAAACCCCTTAACTTCCCTTAACCGACAGTAAGTGAAACAAAATCAAGCAGATAAATAAATCTAAATAACTCACTCATACTTATTCTTCACGATATGGAAATAGCAGTGGTTCCCAAACATCACATATTTATCGTACTGTTTCTTGCAAATGATACACGTGTAAACGAGATCCCTGTCGCTGTGTTCGTTGGCAAAGTGTAGATCGAACTCGGTTCGCGTCTTGAACAGATCATCGCAGAAGCAACACAGTATACCGCCGATAATATCTATGGAGGAATCATCGTTACTCGGTTCGGTAATGTCTGTGAAATCGGATTCGCTGTGTACGCCGCCAAAGTGCTCAGTTAAATGCTTGACAGCGTCCCGCTTGCTCGGTAAAGTCTCTTCGCATATCGGACACGGGTATAATGTAATGCTGTGTTCGTCAATGTGCATCTCACAGAGGTCGCTATTGTCGATAATCTTTTTGCAACTCAAACAGGGGTACGGGGGTTTACTTTTTTCAATCTTATGTAATATTTCATGAACAACCAATTCATTTTTCGACGGAAATCTGTAATTAATACAAACATAACCTCCTTATCATTTATATTCCTATAAATATAAAATAATTATTACGATATTGTCTAAGATAGTTTATTAGGTAAGTGGTGGTAACACTCTTTTGAAAAATTATAGACCCATCTCACTTTGCGTCATGTCTATAAGCTGTTTTCCTCACGCCTCACGAACCGACTAGCGCGTAGGGTTAACGACTTCCAACCTCCCGAAAAAGCCGTTTTCCGAAAAGGTTTTAGCTCCACAGACCACATACATATGCTGCGGTAGTTTATACAGAAGACCGAGACGAGGAGTAAAACCTACCCCTTTGTTTAACGTTTGTGGACTACAAAAAAAGCCTTCTATTCTATTGAGACTTGGACTGTACTGCAATCTCTCCAGCGGTCCTAAGTAGACTATCGATACATCAAAGCGCTGAAGGATTTTTATAAAAACGCCACATGTCAGTCCGATTACAGGACCAGACCTCAAACCTACACCTTTGCAGCGTAACGTAAGGGAGATGTTATCTCCCCGAAGCTGTTCACTGCTGCGCTCGAGGATGTCTTCGAGGTTTTGCATTAGAAAGGACTTGGTATCAACATAACATAAATCCATTTGTCGATGATATAGTAGACATGGCTGAAATCGCGATATGATGCTCAATAACCTCAGTAGAGCCTCCTACAGGTCTTAAAATGAACATAGACAAGACGAAAATAATATCTGACGTCTGTGTGGTGCCAACTCTTATAAAAATCAGTGACTCTACGTTCGAAGTTGTTGACAGTTATGTATACCTGGGACAACTGTCTAAGTAGGTAAGTTGTAAGTGATAACATATGGCACTGAGCTATGGTTGCTTACAATAGGCTTAATTAGAAAACTCTTTAGTTATCAAAAGGGCCATGGAGAAGGCCATGCTTCGAGTTTCATAGTCTTGTTTGATAAATAATTGTGGCTAACAACATTGAAATATAATAAAACACACATGTTTCTTCTTTAGATAAAAAATATCTCTCATTATAAAACTATTTCTAGTATTCCACAGACTTGTATGTTAAGTAAATATGAGTAATTAAGTATTTGTCTGGTAATTAAGATAAACTATCATGATGATTTATACAAGGAATATTTAATTACTAAATTTTAAACATTAAAAACTATTGATAAACAATTATGTCACACTGATAGAAATGCAAAAGTCAACATAATTTTCTATACCTTGCCATACTTTAAGCAGGACCAGTAGTATGTTTTCTATTATCATTCTTCTCGATGGGTCCATCTCAATATTCACATCTCTTTTTACACATATCACTCTTTACACTATCCATTCATACCTTCTTCTGTGTCTCTCTACTTCTATATCCATCCACCATACTTCTCTTCTAATTACATAACATTCTTACTTTTCACAGCATCCAAATAAAACGATAACCTTAATTTATCCAAGTAAGGCATAGAATAAAAATAGAAACTTACTTTCGATCGCAAGTCATACAAGTGAATGTATGCACTGTAAGCACATGCGAAGAGAGTAGACTTAATTTTGGAAACATTTTGGAGCAATGTTGGCATCTGCAACAATAAATAAATAATAAGAAAACTCTTAATTACTCTATTAGTGAGTATTCAAGTTTTAGGTATACATTAATGGAGAGCTTAGATGTTTTTGATGATGTGGGAATGGCCCTCCCATCCTGAATGGTGATTACATAAGCGATTTTGTTAAATTATGCCAATTCTAATATTATCATGAGGGTGGGGGGGAAGGTTAAGAATTTTGCTTATCATTGGTCATATGGGCATTTATTTATTTAACTGCTATCAACTGGTTTCGCCACACAGTGGATAGGTCGAGACCTAAGTGCTATGTTTCTACAGAAGACATTGTGTCAACGCTAGCCAAGCACTCTCTTCAATAGGAAAATCGCCCTGGCGTCTAAACCCGCCCACTGTGTGCCGAAACACACTATGTTTATACATATTCAAAGGTTTAGGCAATTAACTAAAGGTAAACAAATAAACACTCATGGCTAATGATTGTTTAATCTTATACTAAACTTTTTTCTACTTGGACATTTTTATCCATTTGAAATATTTTGTAAGTAGCTAGGCTATGATTCTTCATAGTAGAATTCTTCTTCATCAGTGAAGAAAATGAAAGGCAAATGCCGGAACAGCTAGTACCAGACTCAAGTTTCCTCATTTTAAACTAATAACAAGAACTGTCACTGTCAATTAACCAATATTATTTTTTAATAGATGCATTTTTGACCCCTTTGTTTACTTTACAATTCATAATAATTACTACAAAAACAACATTCTCTTTAATTTCAGCAAAGAATTGTGAAAGTATGTTGTATTGTAAATTGTTACACATTCAATACTAAATGAATAGAGTTTTTTTTAAAGAAATTATTAAGCAATATTTTGTTTTTATATTGTACAGAACTAATATTTTAACCACCATCTCATCTTAAATTAAGCTACGGTCTCATGTGATGCAGCTGAAAACCATCTTCAGGTGGTTGATATTCGTGGCTTTGACTGCCTTTTCATATTTGTGAGTTACTTTTCTTTATGCTTTAGCTCAGCATATAATAGGATAAGTGAATTACCTTTCAATTCTTTTTTTAAAATTACAGTATTACTTAATAGCTATAGAGTTAATCACTTAGTGATAGAAATTTGACAGTAAAAATTATAGAAAATTTGAAGAAAAAAAAAAAATCCTTAATTATTGTTCTTATTGATAAAATGAAGCTCATCAATGAAATAAAATAAAACCAAAACGAGTTGATAAATAGAAGAGAAAAACATTTCCATTTGAATTGCTCAAATACCAAGAAAAACTTAATAGGAAAACAATTGGAACTGGCGTAAACACCAGGTTCATACTTTATCAGTTAATTATTTACCAATAGAGCATTGAGTAAAATAATAAATGCTGTAAGAAAATCAGAGGATAATAGATCAATAGTGTTGGATTAAAGAACTGATAAAAATGTAATATAATTTTGCTTACTTAAATTTGTCTTTAGAGACATGATTAAGGTAACAGTGCCCTTGGAAGCTCCTGTATGCTGTTATCTGTTTGTAACACACGACACAAGTGTACACAGTGTCCTCATTCCCTGTTTTATGGTTTACATAATGACTGTCGAATTGTTTTTTATTACTAAATGTTACATTGCAAATGTGACAGTATATCCCGCCAATTAAATCAATAGTTGTCGGCTTCGGAGGCAAGCACCTAACCAGAATGTTTTGTTCAGCTGAATGTGGTATTGAAGCCATGTTACTGCCGGTTGCCGCCTTTTCTATGTATGATCCATGTATATTGAATTTAAATTTTATGTCATATGGATGTGAAATCGGATATTACAAACATCGTAAGGTCATTTAATTTGCAGCTACATGTTTCATTCCCCTGGAAAAAAAAAACAGATATGATACAATGCACACAACCACGGTGACCTTGGTTTTTCTGCATACATAATAAGATAATTTGCAATAACACTTTTGATGAGAAACTAAAGTCGTGCAAATTACTACTCTTTTAATTGAAATATTTATTTCCTTACATAGCGTCCTCCGTCATCGATAAATTCGAGGTTGTTCAGCCATTGTCTATTTGTTGGTTGATAAAATCTGTAATTACTTTGAATTTAAGTATTTAAACTCACGTTTACGAATGAAAACACATAGAGCCGCATGAAAATTTGGTACCACACTACATTTTACATAACAGTAGCTGAAATAAATGATAAATTTCAATAAAACTACAACGCCGGATAACAAACAACGCCAAGAAAACGTGTGGTTTTTGATTTTCAGATTTTCTTTGCGGTTCTGCTATTCTGTTTAAACATCGCTATATATAATGCATAAAGATCAGGTGAGCCAGCAACTTTTGAACGTGAGTGAGTGAGATAGAAAATTTCAAAATGTGGGAAAAATCATGACAATTATTTTGGACTCTGGAACATTCAATTTCCGAGATTACAAGAACAAAATCCAAGCGATTCCAGTATTATAGTGTAGTCTTTGCCAGTTATGACAGAGTAATTTATAATACAAGAAACCAGTGATATAATGATATTAGCTCCGGTAGGACTATTATAATTTTGTGGATATTAGTTTCGTATTTCGTACCTACAGAACTCGTTCTTGTTTTTTTTGCTTAATATTACGTCTAATATATAATAATTAATATATCTAATAATAATACGTCTTGGAGATTTATATACTTTTTGGTGATAACCACAACTGACGTAGACGCACATATTAGGAAGTAAATCTATAAAAATTATTAAGTTCACATTGCTTTGAATTATTATTTTTAGTGATATGGTAATTAAGGAAACCTGTAATTTGTCGTTCGTAGACATAGTATTGTCTGTCAACGTAATTTGTAGACATTATCTATCAAAGATGTTACCAGAAAATGTTTTTATTTGCCTTATATATTCTGTGGATTTGTTTTAGTTTTCTCATAATGATGTTATTCGAAATAGTACTCTAATGCTGAACGAAACATGCTTATTTGATTTGAACATTAATAGAAATAAGTAAACCCCAAATGTCAAAGTATCAATTTTAATCAATTTTGAGTTTGAGAAATAAATGGGTAAATAATAAAAAGGTACTTTTATCAAAAGAGTCGAGTTGTAATCTAATTTACATGTTATCTTATATTACACAACGGCGAGGTAAGTTTTAAATAGTTGAACACCTAAGAAAAATAATGTTATGTTATTTTCATATTTTCAGTTCCAATATTAAAGTAAAAACAGTAATTGAGCTTTATTTGTAATTAGAAATGAAAAAGTAAATATATGCTGTGTTCCTATGGAGTTTATCAATGGACTGTTATTTCGTGTTATATTTATACAGATACAGATAATGATTTTCGGAAGAATCTTGAAGATCTTGTTTGTTTTTACTAATGTTTTCAGTTTTGCAATCATATTTCAAATACACGTTTATTGGCGCCGTGCCAAAAGCTTCTTGAAATAGAATGACTGACACGTTTACATACAATTTACTCTACCGTTTTTCTATATGTAACTCATTAATTTCCCGCTATGGATCGGCTACATACAACTAACGCGAGCTTCCACGGTTCCATGAAGAGTAGAGACTCATCATCGACAGCTGGGAGCGATGCAAGAGAAAAGATTAAAGACTGTTGCAGAAAATTTATAGCTTTCATGTTCACGCAAGTGGGTGTCGGCGCCCTTGTCGTCTGTTACGCGATATTAGGCGCTGCGAGCTTCATGCACATAGAGAAGGACAGCCGTGATGATGAACAACTTGAAAGTGTTAGACTGTTAAGACTACACTGTGCTGAAGAACTTTGGAATATAACAGTCACTGTAAATGTTTTCAATGAGACTACATGGATGTCAAAAGTAAATGAAGTGCTCAAAGTGTTTCAAAGTAATATAACTTCAGCAGTTCACACTGGATACAATGGTAGATCTGCTGAAGATATTTGGTCATTTCCAGCTGCCTTGATGTACTCATTATCAGTGTTTACAATGATAGGTTATGGTAATATTGTGCCAAAAACAATTTGGGGAAAAAATTGTGACAATAGCATATGCTTGTTTTGGCATACCAATATATATTCTGTACTTCTGCAATATGGGTAAAGTTTTGGCAAAGACATTCAAGTGGCTGTACATAACGGCTCATGAATGTAGCCGTAGGGAAGATACGGTGTTTGAGGAAGGTGAAATAATGCCCATAAAAAGGAAGATTACGGTACCATCGACAGCATGTTTATGGGTTATATCTTTTTACATTTTATCAGGAACAATCATGTTTGGAGCATGGGAGAAATGGAACTACTTGGATTCAACATACTTCTGTGTGATAAGTTTGTGTAAAATTGGTTTTGGTGATTTTGTGCCTGGTGCAAATATTTCTGATTCAGCTGGTGGATCACATTTGAAATTGGTTATAAACTTTATATATGTCTTATTGGGCATGGGTTTAGTGGCTATGTGTTACAATTTGATGTCGGAAGATGTCCAAGTGAAGGTCAGAGAGTTACGGCAAGATCTTAAAAATTGCTTAGATGATATCACATTGAAAATAACTGTTTGTATGAATGACACAAAATACTATCATCAAAAACAGTCAAGAAACATCAAGTGATCATTACGTATTATAATGTTAATTGTTTGCTATTTGTCCCTATACCTGGGATGTGCAAAGGTATCTGAATGACAGTTGACAATAAATACCCGTGATAATATGTTGTCTGATGTCATCAATAAAATACAAAGCAAGGTAGAATTATTAGAACAAGTCTACTGTACCATTATAGTTTTTACTCAAACTATTTGGAATGAATTGTGTTAAATAATAAAAACCTATAAGTTATGCATTTAAAAAAAAAATTGACAATTTTTGCACATAAAGTGTACTTATTCTTTGTAATTAAAAGTTATTCTGATATTATTTTCATTTAAAGGTAACAAGTATATGTTTGATCTTCATTTAATTATAAAACAATTGAATAAAATTTTGTTGTTTCATTATGATTGGCATTCCTATATACCATGACAGACAAAAATATAATTGATATGGCAACCCTAGTATTTTATAATTACTACCAGTAGTAGATTTCTTTTGGAAATAAATTTAGAATTATTATTATTCAGTAGTGTAGAGTCTAGAAAATAAAATCTGAAGAGGAAAAGTAGTCATTTTTTTAAAGTAAAGATATCATTAATTACAGCAAACTATTATATAGGTATCAGATTTTAATAAATATAAAATTTTGTACTCTCTATGTTGAAAAACTATAATAAAAATAACTAAATATTGTTAGTGAACTGGATTATCTTTTCAGTGCTGAAAATTTAAATATGTTTATACAAGTAATGAGCTACCATTAAAACCAAGACTCCCAGCTCTCAATGGCCTATTAAACTCTTGTTTTTCACACTTTATTGTATACAATTAATCTTGTTCAGGCATATTAATGATGTTTAGTTTTGTTAAATAGAAATTTAATAAACTTTTTATGAAATAAAATATCCAGCAATTAGAATATCTACACTTATTTACTAGTTCCAATAATCAATCAATTATTTAAACGATTTTAAAGGTCCTACCTAGGCTGTTTTTTAAAACTTTGTGATTTAATTTATGAAAGTGTATTTTAATGTGTCGAGTACCCATAAAAATAAGACAATAGGAAAACTATAAGACGATGGAAAGCTGGCGTAAACGCCAGGTAAGTGCTCAAGGGGTTAAGGAACAAAATAAAACCTATGAAATTTTATTTAGACATCTTAACTTATCTTAATCTTTTTAGTGTCAACTGGAAATAAATTTTCAAATAAACTTAAATGAACTGCATCTATGTAAAACAGTTACACATAAATTTTGATTATTCCTCGTGTTTTGTTCCGTTCCAAAGTTTTGCAATTTCACAAAAAAATACAAACTTTTAAAATTTGTTTACACTATTCAGTTATGATGGATCCATAGTGGGACGGAGCGCTATGGCGAACTCGTTGCGGTTGCGACGCGTGGCGGGCTACGACGGACGTGTAAACGACATTTTGTTCCAGCCCGCCTCTGAACATACTACGCCACAGCAGACCCTCGTGTACTTCGGTGGTGACGTACAGGTACGTTTTGTATGATAAAATAATTCAATAAAAAATAAAACATAACTAACCTTTAATCATACTATTCATTAAACAGTCAATTGCATTCGTAAATCGCTTGCGATTCGCATCGCTGTTCAAACTCGGAACGAATCGTTTCGGCCGAGCGGCAGCTCGTTTTTTTATAAAACACGTTCTAGAAAGATCGAGAACGGCCTAAAAGTTGTGTTTACATTATTTCCAATGACTACTGTGGTGACAATTAAACAGATAAATGAATGAGTCGTTAACGCGCATGTGATACCTCTGGTCGCTTATCATCAGGAGAATCGTACACATGTTTGCCGCTTTTACGTATATACGTTGTTAATAACGTTTTTAAAAAAAAAAAAATTTTTTTTTGTTTCTGCCTCTTCTCCATAGCTGATGTTATTGACAATAAAATATCTAAAAGCAATACATAAACCATTCAAAATCTACCACAAAGTATTAATAACTTATTGAACGTCTAGAAAAATCAATAAATAAATAAACATTTACTGGAAAAAAAAAAACTTTTATTATGTATCGTTTTGTGAAAACGCTCTTCAATTCCTCTAGGAAGAGGTATTCGTAATAGCAGAACATACTGATAATAAATAAATGAAAACAACAAAATACAGTAATACCCCGCTTAGCGCGACCCCGTTTACGCACGGTTTCACTATAACGCGAATTTCAAATTTCGTGCTCAAATGCCTCGCATTACGCGAAAGAGTGCATATAAACATAATGTAAATACATTAGATGTATTTTTCCGTAAAAAATAAGAGTATATATTGCATAAAGTGTTCTTAGAATTAAAGTGATTGATTAAAATGATTTGTATTTTTTTTTGTATTAAATTTTGACTATGTTTAATCATAAACCTCGATATACGCGAATTTCAGTTTCAGCGATTTTTTTTCCGGAACGTATCCCTCGCGTAAAGCGGGGTATTACTGTAGTGCACTACGAAGATGATATGATCGATATCTTCCCGCAGTTTTACTTCAGAACTAATATTTCCTTAGGTTTCAGTAAAATCTATTCATTTATTCACGTCTCTAAACTTGTATGCGGTGAATTGTGCTATGGTGTTTTATCACGCTATTTATGTACAGGACTACCCGGAAGTGATGCAATCACACAGAGACAATAAACACTATTTGAAATGGAACCTGGAGAATACAGCGCGCATGCTGGGTCACAACTTCCCGAATAAACACATATTGGTTGTGAAACCATCTAGGTGAGTGATTATTCCAGTGGTGAATCGTAACGCGATTATAAAGTATTTATTGCTTACATACATACATATGCTCACGCCTGTATCCCCGAAGGGTTAGGCAGAGGTGAAGTAGCGAACTACAACCACCCACCCACATTTCGCCGAGCTTAGTTCCCTCCCAGATGTGACAGGGGGCGAGCCTGTTGCCTATCGGGCACAAATTCCAAACTCCGGGATGATACTGAGTAGAAAAAACCCAATATCACTTGACCCGACCCGGGGATCGAACCCGAGACCTCAGAACGGCAGACGTATGTAATACAACTGCGCTACCGAGGCAGTTATTTATTGCTTCCATGTCTTAAATTAATCAACTTGCAGTATTTAACTATATTATGTCATTTTGGTGGCGTTTTACTTTATATTGTTTTGTTTATTCTATACAAGTGAAGTAATTACATGCATGAATTCTGAGATCTCAAAAGAACTCCCTTGGAACGCTTTAAAAAATGAGCGCCATTTTTAGATAATACGAAGTTCGGCCTAAAAAACTTGTATTCTCGATCTTAACGTACTATAAATAAGGTTTGGTTTTTTTTTATAGGTTCGAAAATGCAAATCTATCTGTACTATTAAGTAATAATAAATAAAATTGAAGTGTCTATTTTTAATAACAAAATAACAATTTTTACTAAATACATGTGAATGTACCTCTATACCAAAAACACGATTTTTTTTAATTTTTGTCTGTCTGTTCCGAGTAATCTCCAGAACGGCTGGACCGAGTTTGACGGGACTTTTTTTTGGCAAATAGATGAAGTTACTAGCTTAGGCTACTTTTGTTTTTCATAAAAAATTAGGGTTCCCCGTAAAAAAAAATACCATGAAATTGTGGATAAAATCCGATTCAGTATACAGTTTTACTGGCAGGTCATTGAATTTATGAAAAGTGTTTTTGATTTCTGTCAGTACCAAAAAAAAATCAGGAACATTTTTAGGATTCCGCATAAAAAAATTAAAAAGTCATCAAATTGTGAACAAAATATCATTCATTAGACAACATTATTTCAAAACATTATTTCCCAATGATTATTTGAAAACTATATTACGTAGATAGACAATATGTAAAACGCGGCCGCAGCCGCGGACACACAGCTAGTAAAAAATATATAAATTCACTGTAGCTAACGAAACATTAATGATATTAATATTATTCGTATGGATTAATTTCCTTTACAAAACATATGTACGTCTATGCCCATTTTCATTTATTTATAGCAAAAATTCTCAGTTTGAATTTACTATATGGGCCATTCCACCTCAAATCGACCAATAGTTGGAATCCTCTTTCGATTGGGACAAATTTTGGTCAGAAGTTTTCTTTTATCATATAACGAAGCTCTGCCATAGGATTTTTTTTTCATTAGCTATGCAAAATTCAAAATTACAATATTATTTTTTAAATATCTCGAAAACTATTATAGATACAGAAATAAACCACAGTTCATTTTAAAGAGGATACTTGGGGCTAAGAATTTTTTTTTTTACAAAACTTCGAATTTGTAAAATTTTGAATTTTTGATAATCATCAATTTTTTTTCGGTCCGATCGTTTGAGATTTGATTTAGGAACAAACATAGAAACGATCCCATTTTTATTTTCAGGATAGAATTTAAGAGTTTTAGCTGCTACGATAATTTCGTACCGAGCAACAACACGGGAGTGCCCGAGCACACTCCGACCCACAACGCACTGCACCATCTGGAAAGGTGATACGAGCTTATTACCCACAGACTTCGATCCATCCATCCATCCATTAAATCATTAGACGTCCACAGCTGGACATAGGTATCCCCTCTCATTGGGGACATTTTCGTCACGTTTGTTAAGCGGGTTGGCGATTGTAGTCAGGTGTTTGTGGCGCTCAGAGGGTGCTGCTGCCCATCCCCTGGTTTATCTCTTAGTCGTCTTTTACGACACCCACGGGAAGATATGGGGTGGTACAATTCTTAGCCCACACACTTATCCACCTTTTTTATTGAACGTACGGACGTACGCATATGCAGTACATGCATCTTCTGCTCCGCACTACAGACTGTTCCATCTCTCTGTAGCGATGGCTCGTGTGTCAGGTTGGCTTCAACTTGAAGCTTCCACCGATTGACTAAAATGTCCACGGAGTTACTTAACCGGCGTAATGACGTCAGTGATACAGGAAGCAAATATACATGCATTCTTCTGGACACTGACGACGCCATACCTCGCGAGAAGTCCGTTGCGTCCGGCGCTACGGCGTCTGACACGACCCACGCGACCCGGGAGCGCTGCTCACTCCCTCTGTCTCCTCCTTTACGAGCATGATGAACTCGCAACAAGAAGAGAAAACCGCCCAGACCCTAGCACTCCCGAACATCGCCCTTACGAGCGATGGTACGGAGGTCCCTACCCAAGACATCCAACTAGGGATCGTCCTTTAATCGTGTGATGTCTTTATGCAACTGTAATTCTCTTTTCCCTGAGGTGAAATGTTGAGATGTTTTAGACTAACCGAGCCTGTCTTCCTTTAACCAAAATACTTTGTATTTTATCGCTACAAAATGTTTAAAAAAAAAAAATGAATGTATCAGATATTAAAATGTGAAAAGTACAAGATCCAATTTCGGTTTTCACATTAGTACACTCAAAGTAAATACACGTGGTATCTCACTGTACATTCCTTGTGATCTTTCGTAAAAAAAATTCTAAACCCCTTCTTTCAAGTTTCGCGTAGTTAATAGACGATCCCAAGCTTTCTATGAAGAATATTTATTGTGAAAAATCACTGCTTTTGCTGCTGCTAGTTTTGTCTAATGCCAAATTTTCTAATGTCTAATTTCCAAACCCTTAAGTTTGGAAATTTGTCGTCAATCACGACAATAAATATAAGTGAGTTCCGGCAGTATTACTTGAGAGACAGTACCTCGTTTAAAATCTTGAGCAAAAGACAAATCCAAAATAAACCTTAGCATTTCACTAGTAGTTACGAAGTATTGAATCCCAGATTTATTTACACTATGTCAAATTAATTTGACGCAAAACATGGAACGCATTTTCGTTGAATCACCCAGATTACTGCAAACAGCGAATGAAAGGCTGAGATCTTTGCCTGAATCTGAGTTAGAGGCGGCGTCTCCAGTGACGTTACCAGAAGAGATTGACATTGAAGATCTGCATGTAAGTGTATTTGTTGCATAAAGCTTTCCTTTGGTTTCCTTGTGCATTGTTTTTTTAATGTATTTTCTAGGCCTGCAAAGTACCCTTCAGTTTTAGTAGTGACCATTTCTAAATGGAACACTTTATAGATATTCTTTAAAGACAAAAGTCCTTTTCATCTTTCTTCGTGCTAAACAGTGGGTGAGTTTTTGTGAAAAGGGACGGAAGTGTGCAACAGGAAGCACGCGCGCAACTGCACCAGTTCGGTTTAAAAAAATAATAAAATATTGCACTTCATCCAATGTAAAATAGATTACAGTCCATGAACGCTGACGACTACAGATAAATGAGACGTAATCGTCATTATTGTACCGGGCAAAGCCTCTAGGTGACTGGATATAGACTTGCCGATAGGTTATTCGCGGTGTTACGACCCTGTTAGGTATGGAAGTCTTACCATCCTGAAAATCGGTTGAAAACTGTCGACAGAATGTGTCAGTACACCGGACTCCTGTCACCGACAAACCTAACGGAGCTGAAGCGGCAACGCCTAACCTCAGTCGATGCGAACGCAAGCCGTGAGTAGGTCTAGTTCCAATCGATGTTGTCATTATCGCTTACATTTTACTTCCACCCTCATTTTTGTTAGCTTCTTTCTGTATAATTAAGAGCATGGCTAAAGATATCCCCTATAAACTGAATTTAGTATGAATAAAACGATAAAAAGTGGATGGAGCTGTCACAGACAGGACACATTACATTTATAAATAGCAATTCGGAGGCGTGATGGTGTTAAAGATCGAGACAAGCCTTAATAAACATGCAAAGTCAACCAATTACAAAAAGTAAGGAAAAACAAAGTAGGAAATTGATTGATTGATTTTTATACTGAAACTCTTAACCCATAATCTGATCTGATGTGAAACGAAGTAGCCAGAAGACACCTTTACATGCTGGGCGAAAGATTTTTGAACTTGAGTATTGGAGGTAGCCTGACGCTACCTCCAAGCTATAAAATTTCATCACGGTTTTTTCTTTCACAGAAATCTTAGGGCAATTGGGGAACAAAAATTCAGTGTAATGTAAGAGATACACGAATCCCGCAGCTTTAGACTGTTAATATGTTAAAACATTTGCAACGACCATACACTTTGTATTAACTGTAATCCGCTTCACACAGTGTTTTCCGTTTTCGAATTGAATAGTTGCGGTTTGATTTCGGAAAGAATGAATTGATTTCGTGGAAGTTTACTAAAAAGAAATTAACAAAAATGCATGTATATGATACGATAGTGATTTTGTAATAAGAGAGTTAGAAAAAAAAATTACTGTTGCGATAATATAAAAACGTTGTTAGGGCCTTTAAATTTAATAAAACAATTATTTTTTTTTATTTTTTTTTTTTGTGGTGTTTTTCTATCTTCGTAGTGAAAAATCTGTAGAACATGGTCGATAGGACAAGTGGTACAAAAAGCTTACCAAATTTCCAGGTGGTCTATTTCTCTTATTGCAAATGTTAGATCTAAAGTTACTCATAACATTAGATAGCGGGGGAATTTTTGATGAGGTTGGTTTGGGAACGCCCTTATCTGTAATTCTTTACAAGCATTCGACCGTATACATTATGAAGATTATTATTTATTGAAGATAATAAATACTGCCGCTTTTACACGTATCTACTTTATTCTCTATTAGAAACGATGCAGCCCCGACATCTTATTATGCGCAAGAGATAATGTACCATAGATAGACACAGACTATAAACATTACTGATAATAAATCCTAACATACATTTTATGTAATTTTCGTGGCGTTTTACTTGATGTGTAGTATGGCAGTTGTGCACAAGTGTATTGAAATAAAATGACAAAAGGCGTGAATTTTAAGAAGTTATTTAGATACTCTGTAATGAGTAATTCTAAGAAAAGTCGTAATTTTGTTGGAACATTCAAAATTAGAAAAATGATACAGATTCAACCCTAAAGAACTTGTATTCGTGGCCGTAAAAAATTGAATATAAAAATAAGCTTCGTAAATTGCATAACTGGAATCTTTTCATATCAACGTCCATCTACCGTCATCTGACAAAGACTTCTTCTAATAGTTAATTCAACTTTTTGATTATTAAATTGTTAGTTGTCACTAACAATTTAATATTATAGAATTAAGGATTATATAGAAGTTTGTGTTCCTTTTTGTATTGACTATAATACTAACGGCACTGAGTGAAGTTACGAAATTACGTCATCGAAATGGCGGTCCGGCAATTTGCGGGGTTTATACGGGGTTGCATTAAAAAATAACCCGACTGATTGTAAAATTGTAATTGGGTCGGAAAGGCGACGGTGGTGGGAGGACGTGGTGCTCGAGCGTAGCCGGCTGACCCTGGTGGGTTTCAGCAAGGGCTGCGTCGTGCTCAACCAGATGTTATACGAATTCCACTACATCAGCACGCTCACGCCCTGCGACACACACGCCACCAGGTAAAACACATTGGGTACATTAAATGTGTAGTCCGGCACCAACACCTCCTCTAAGTTCATCTCGTTAAGACCGTTTAAGTTAATTTTTTGCACTTAACTCGTCACAACGGTGTTCCAATAAGGAATGGAACGATGTATTTTACAAATAAATGTTGCAAACAAAGAAAACCTGTGTTGCCATCTATATGTACATTATACGAAATATACATTCTATAATTCTCACTCGAGATGATATAGGACACCTTTTTTTTTTTTACCTGGTGAATACATTTTCGCACTACCCTTACCCATTGCATTAGTGAGACCGAAGTCCCCCAATGCAATGGGTAAGGGGGCGCGGAGAGACTTCTCCGCGCCAGTGTGGGACTCACCCGGGCGTGAAGCGCCCGGAAATATCCACTAAACCCCCGGGGCCGTCCGCCGCATTTGGGATGGGGACGATACGGGATAGCTTTCGCAAGTACCGCGTCGTAAGAGAGAGAAGGACACCTAGGGTTTAAGACGACGAGTTGCGGAATCAGGTGTATAAATGTTCCCCAGGTTTATAGATCGCATCGAGGAGATGTACTGGCTGGACGGCGGCCATGCCGGTGGGAAGAACACCTGGATCACCTCACGGAGTCTGCTCGAAACACTCACCAGACTAAGTCAGTTTCTTTTCATATTAGGTAATTTTGAACTATTCTGGTGATGTTGGACTACTACTACAGCAGACTTTGATATTAATATTGAAGTAGAAGTTGGTGTAATTATCGCTAATTCGGCTAGCTTAGTGGTCAGGGTCTGAGGGATTTCTGAGGTTAAGAGTCTAGGTGCAAGACATCGCCATTTAAAAGCTACGCCACTGTTTTGAACACACGAAATCCAAAGAACACAGCACTCTCACAACAGAAATCGAATTTTCCCCTCAAGGCTGTAGACCAGACATGGAAGTGACTAAAGAACACACACACACACCCACACTCCCACACACAAACACACCCCATTCACACACTTACGCACACAAACACCCACACACATTCAAACACACACACGCACACTCTCACACACTCACACACACATGTACACAAAATATTCTTAAGAAGTTAAGAATGTGTTTATATCAAAATTTTAGTTTTTTAACTTCTTTCATATAGTTACTGGCTTAACCTTACAGATTATCTTTTTCTTTAGAGGTGAACATTTACATACATGTGAGTCCGTATCAAGTGCTCGACGAAGGGAGGCCCTGGATCGGGCGTGAAGAGAAAGCCTTCACCGGAATGCTTAGGAAGCTCGGGGCTAAGGTAAATATACTATAACTTGCGTAAACCTGGTGTTACTGCAGGTAGATCGACTTTGCAATAGACTCATACTTGATTTTTTTTTATCGCTATACAACCGTTTAATTCACTATGAATCATAACAGATAAATAGTCTTCTCTGAATAATTTAAAAACATATATATCCAGTATCCGTTATATTAATTGTTTCCATTGTATGCATTATATTGTATAGCTGGAGTGAAGATGATTGGCAAAGTCAGGAATAGTATGATAAGGGAACGCTGTGGTGTGGTAGAGGATGTGGTGACCGAAATAGAGAAAGGTATGCTTAGTTGGTTTGGGCATGTAGAGGGGATGGATGAGAGACGATTAACGAAATGAATTTATAAGGCGAGGGTGAATGGGCAAGTCGGTAAGGGTCGACTTAGGCGAACGTATCTAGACCAAAGCTATCACGTGTTAAATAAAGGCCAGGTGAAAAGTACTCCTTCTGTCTCACTAATCTTCGGTCTCCCTAATACTTCGGTCTCACTAATCTTCGGTCTCCCTAATACTTCGGTCTCACTAATCTTCGGTCTAACTAATACTTAGGTCTCACTAATCTTCGGTCTCACTAATACTTCGGTCTCACTAATCTTCGGTCTCACTAACCTTCGGTCTCACTAATGCCTTCGGTCTCACTAATACAACAGGTAAGGGTAGTGCGTAAATGCATTTCCCCTCGACAAAAAAAAAGGTGAAAGTACTCATAACCGAAGAGCATGTATGAAAGCGCTCATGAAAGTAGAGGAAGCGAAAGAGGTGTGTCAAGATCGTAGCAAGTGGAAGTACGTAGTCTCTGCCTACCCCCACGGGAGAAAGGCGTGATGATATGTATGTGTCCGTTATATTTTATCTAGATTTAGTCGTTCATACTGTTACAGGTTGTAGGGAAAAAATAATAGAGTGTTTGATACTATATTCAGTGTTTGACGTATTGGGTATTTGCAGAATAGAACAGAAGTGAAGGTAAAAAAGGACTTAGGTGTCGTTCTGGTATTACGTAAGAATCTATGGAGGCGGGGTTATTTATGTTTTGCTTTTTTTTTTTTTGCAATATTTACTTGTTTTTTTTTTTTAAATAAAATTATGCAAGTTTTGTTTGGGAAATCGGAGTCAAAATTGTTCAAAATTTGACTCACGTTGTTACTTTACATACATACATATGCTCACGCCTGTAATCCCCGAAGGGTTAGGCAGAGGTGATGTAGCGAACTACACTACCCACATTTCGCCGAGCTTAGTTCCGTCCCAGATGTGACAGGGGGCGAGCCTGACGCCATATCGGGCACAAATTCCAAACTCCGGGATGATATTGAGTAGAAAAAACCCCAATATCACTTGACCCGACCCGGGGATCGAACCCGAGACCTCAGAACGGCAGTCGTATTACTTTGTGTATGATAAATTATGTGTACGAAGAAAAAAAAACATTGTGCAATTGTACGCGATCAGGTCCAAAGGTACATGCACGGGTCGAGGACCGGCGTCCAGTCGCTCGGCGTACACTTCGACGTACTCGGTAACTTCAAACGCGTTCAGGAGGAAAACATAACGAGTCACGACGACTCCGACGAGGATATGTGAACTGAATGTAGACGTCACCATGTTTTTGAAACTGTCCATCGGACCGAAGAGACACAACGGGTCTTTAGAAAGTCCGAATAGTGTGACCTTCTATATGAAAATATTCGAGATCGTTGACGATTATCGTTGTTTAGACGGTCCAGCTATTTTTGATGCGTATCGATTTTTTGAATAAAACATTTTATTAGCGTAATGTCGCGTTACAGTCGTACATATGAAATAGGGTGCAATTTGTGGGATAAGTTAAAAAAAAAAGATGTATTTTTATCCATAATTCGAAACGTGCAACGTTTCTGTACTTGCATTTGATAAGATTAAATGGAATATCTATAACGTCGTATTTCGTTGAAATAGGGTACATAGTATGTGAATAAATATGCATAAATAAAATAATTATCGATGTAAAATGTGTCAATTTTGATTTATAAATATTTGAAGTATAGTAATACCCCGCTTAGCGCGACCCCGGTACGCGCGGTTTCACTATAACGCGAATTTCAAATTTCGCGCTCAAATGCCTCGCATTACGCGAAAGAGTGCGTATAAACATAATGTAAAGACAATAGATGTATTTTTCCGTAAAAAAATAAGAGTATGTATCGCATAAAATGTTCTTAGAATTAAAGTGATTGATTAAAATGATTTGTATTTTTTTGTATTAAATTTTGACGTATGTTTAATCATAAACCTCGATATACGCGAATTTCAGTTAACGCGATTTTTTTCGGAACGTATCCCTCGCGTAAAGCCGGGTATTACTGTAGTTGTTATAATTCATTGATAAATTCAACTTTATTACGCGTATACGTGAAACTATAAAAAAAAATAAAAATTATTTACGTGATGTCACAATTCACTAAACTGCATTTCTAGTTTATCATTGGACATAACGCTCTCGATGTCGTTTACATTTGACGACTGTTGACTATATGACATCACCGATTAAACAGCAATGGCGCGTAACGTTTCCGAACGGAAATTTTAAATAACCTATTATAATATAACGACGATTTCATAAAATCGAAAAACAAAACCTTGCGGCTTAAAGATCAAATTAAGCCGCATCTAATAAATTAATTATTCGGCAGAATAAACAAATATTTATAATATATATATGGGGCGGGTGGGGGGGGGGGGGTTGGTGTTGGCATGATCTGTCTGGCATGTAATAATTGCGTTTATTAACTTGCGCTGTTTGACTCAATATTATGTAACGTGTTAATGGCAATTCGCATGTTATGGTGCACAAGTGATATATGTATAGGAGTTTTTTGGCGGGATCTCAGTCTGTCATGTAGCGGTTGTTTTCTTTAATTCATTTAATTTGTGATTTTATCATGTAATTTTGGTGGCATTTTGTGTGATATAGATTGGTTATTGTATACAAGTCAAGTTTATTATGGAAAATAACGCGTAGCATTTATTCTGAAATCCGCACAAAGCTTCATGTGAAGTTCTAGCATGATGAGCCACAGTTTTGCTGGAGCTTAGTAACGCTGCTACAAGATTGAAAATACATCTTACCTACATGACATTGGCACTAATTGTTTGAACACAAATTGCCATTATCTAAGAAGAAGAAGATATATGTATATTGGAAGTAATAACACAGAACATGAATTTTGGGGTGCTATAATAACTTCATGGTTTACTAGAGCGTTGAAATAAGTATGGAAGAATATTTTACCTACACGAGAGAATTGTGTCTGTGTAACTCGCAGGTTGCCATTAACAAAGAAATTTTTTTTTAAAAACATTTTTGTAATATTCTCGCTGTTGTTGTCTTTCTATTTAAAACATATCGGTGTTTACTCGATTAAGTGGCTGTTTATAAGTCTAGGATATTTATGTATTCGTAACTATAGGCGTTCCAGAATTGCTTTATCGAAAAGCACAACAGATCTAGATTTAAAAAAAAAACTGTAGTTTATGAACGGACCCTAACTATAATACGTCCTAACGGACCTAATATTGTTGTGCTCTCATAAATATATTACTGAAGGGTTGAATATCCCACCTTATAACTTTTAAAAATATTAGTATAAACTATTCGAAGTTAATAAACATTTAAATTATTTTGAAAAATAGTTGTTTTATTTATCACTCATTAATATAAGGTTGGTGACAATAATTATTTTTTATTGTCTAATTCAAAAACAGACCATAAACAAGATCCAGAGGTAAGAACATAGAAGCATTATAATTTTATACTAGAGTGTGCTATACTAAGATACGTCACACTTTACGTGTTGCATAGAAGTTCGTTTTGCGTCTGCATATACTAAAATATTCTATGATATTACATATGTGCGTATAAGAGTGAATTATTTTACATTTAAAAAATGATACCTATTTAGCTAAAAATGCTAACTTTATACAGCCACCAAAAATGGAAAAAAAAAGATGTAAATATTTGAACGTAGCACTCTTTTTAAATCAAGACCTCCCTACAATTAATTCTGATCAAACGGTTTTCTAAACCTTGCCCCTTAGAAGTAGCGATCTCTTTTATTGTACGACTATTTGAAGTAATAATGTAAGTATATTATAGTGACAGTTTAACACCAGGTGGGTCTGCAATATAACCGTTAATAATTTTAAAAAATAATGAGATTTTTTTTACCTACTCTCTCATATAAATAATTATTTACCTACCCTCTCGAGCTTAGAAAAATAAAACCAACAAAATGGATGTCAACAATTTATTCAACCGTTCGTTTTTTAATACGTACACATCTATGTTAGAAATTAAAAAAAAAAAAAAAAACAAACAAACCCGCTTACAATACATACCCAAGTAGGTATCAAAATTATTATTATTAACTAAAATGAAGTAATCAATACATTTCAAAAATCTTTCTTCTTCTCCACAATTTAAAGAATACCATTCTGGGAATGTATGAACATTATGAAGGCGAACGGACAGACATACTTATACCGTTAGACCGTTGTATAATGAAAGAGATGATTCGTTAATGAGAACTGTTAAAATATATTGAATTTCATACTATATATTTCTGGAATTCTGGGGGGTCCAATATAATATGATTTAATTTCCCAAAATTCTATCAAATATTACGTATATTCTAGAAGCGCTTCTAGTGGAAATATCCAGGTAATTATTTGAAATGTTATGGTGTGATTGCTTCTATGTCAATAGTTGAAAATAAAATAGGAAAACTTATTTTTGTCCCAGAATATTGTTGTATTGAAATAGAATATCTTTTATAATATTACCTGTCAAATTATACAAGAAAATTAATTAATTTTCAATATTTAAAGTTGGCAATAATCAGTATTTAACCGGCATATAGATTAAAAATCCAAATGTTGCCTGGGTAAAAAAATCATTACCCAGTAATGAAAGTATTATTCACTGACTGATGTAATAATAACTTGAAAGTAATTTATATTTGAAAAAAAAAATACAATTTTCATGAAAATTATATTTTCGCAATGGCATTCGAAACTGTGATACCAGCAGCTTGTGATGTGATAAATCTATGTTATAATATAAAGAATTATTATATGTAAATGTGTTTAGAACCCCTAATTAATTGTTTGAAATAAGCAATTTTATTTAATATCTGTAACAAATGTACTAAGTCCCAAAATTTCCCACAAAACTTCATAATAATATGTCCACTGTTATAATCGCGGTTTGCGGTTGTAATCGCTTACGACAGTCACTGGGAAACGTGCGATAAACACAATATCCGTTTTATTATTTTTACATACTTACAGAAAAATCAAATTGTAACCGTATTATTTGAATGAAATAATACTATGCAAATACCCCGACTATGATCATGCAATACGTAAAAAAGGTCATAAATTTTTACTATGATATGAGTCATAGTAAGTCTAAAGTACTAAAAAGAATATATTGTGTCTGTGAAATATAAAAATGTTCTGAATCGTGTAATGAGATAATTAGCTTCTAACGCAAGTTTTATTTCCCACCGTTATAATTAATACGAAGAACAAAGTTAAACCTGTGAACAAAGATAGAATACAATATATTTGGGATAAAATTTACTTTATCATAGTCGAATTGACACCGTTTGATACTTGAAAAAAAAAATTAACACATTCTCCTTAAACAAAAATGCCCCAAACTAAATGACCTATGAAATATAAACTGATTAACAATCGTTTATTAATTTACCAACGACATAATACATATCAAAAACCAAATCTTAATGCAAAGTCGTACATTTGAAATATTAATAATTTTGATACTTTTTCTTTAATTATTTGATTAAAAACCGCTTGTTTATGCATGTTGCTAGAACATAATGTGGTTTTTTTTTCTCTTCCAAATAACTTGTAATTAGTTCACATGTTCTCAAACTGTCCGTCCTTGTCCAACAAGAGTATGTTCGGGTTTTCCTTCTCGAACTCTGTGGGTTTCCTGTCTCTCTGCTCGTCGGTCCACTCTCCCTCTCCGGCTCCCCACTCTCCCACCTTCTCGCCTATCACGTCAATCTGCTCTCTCGCTTTTATCATCTCCACCTATTGTTAACACAATCTGCTAAATGGCATTTTTATTTTAAAAAAAAAAGTATGCCTAAAGCACAGAAATGTATGCGTTTCTCAATCGCTTTGTTTTTGTAAAATTGGCTTAGCGATAAATTAAACTGTTTAAAAGTTACTATCAATACTAATATTATACAGAGGAAAGATTTGTGTGTTTGTTATGTAACGAACAAAGTTAAAAACTACTGGGCCGATTTGAATGAAATTTGGCATGGAGGTTATTTGAAATCTAGTGCGTGACGTAGGATAAAAGCCGTCTATAAAAACATAAACATCTTAACTGATATAAGTCAAGGGATATTGAATGAATAAAAGTTATAAACATCCCAAACACACGTGTATTTATTTATATGATTAAATGAATAAAATATTCTTGTTTCAAATATTCTTACAAACACTGGAAATGTATGTGATTCTTGTACTGATATATCATAATTTTAGTTGCTTGACCAGTGACGTCACGAGCTAAAACATCATGGCGGCTGGCGTTTTCTTGTAGGAATTTAAAATTGAAATTACATTGAAACATCTAGTAATTTGTTATCATTGACAGAGACTTCATGCAAATTCATATAATGCTGATCGAAGTTGATCTATTTGTTTTTTTTTTTTTTTTTTTTTTATACAGTGTAGGTTCAGTGCTTTGACCACAATCTCACGTGACGTTAAGTGACGTTGTGGTCCAGGATGGTAAACACACTGAGCATAAAGGTACCGGTTCTCAAGTGATGCTACAAGAACACACCTATTTTGCGACAGGTTTTCAAACTTTAGGGGGGTTGTTTACCCAGGCGGGGATTATTAGGAAATCCTTTACCACCGTGCTATGGTTTCCTCACGATGTTTTCCTCCAACGAAAGCTGAAGCTGATTTTAGAGTTCGATAGGAAGGTTTGAACCCGAGTCCATTGAAGCGGAATCCGGCCGCATTATCCACTACGCCATCATCGCTACAGTTCTGAGTATTATACTAAATGACTTGGAATTAATAAATCTATAAAGTTTAAGGTATTGGCTCGTAAAATTACTCGTAAGTTTAAATATGAATCTATAAGAAAAAAGTGAGTCGTCCCGGGACGCATGCTAGATCTAAAATCAGATCGAATTTATTTACTATTAATACCACATAAAATATGCACAAGAGGATAGTTTATGAAAAAAAATGATGGAAATATGGCATAATAAAAAAAAATTATGTGTGCAATTCACACATGGAAGAAGTGAAACCTTAAAAAAAATGTGTTACCCATCCTAGGTTCGGACCTCCGACCTTTCAGTCGTATCGTCTATGAGACACGAGTATTAGTCCACCGGGCTAACCACCCTTTTAAACAGTTTAATAAACAAATCCGACCTCTATCGGAAACGTACTGTCGCTTTTTCGTTACATCGACTTTCAAATCACAAAAATGCTAAAGAAGTTTACACTTCAAAAAAAAAATGAGATCAAAAAAGGAAAAGACAAATGTTTAATTAATAAACGCATAACATAACATAAGCTCACGCCTGTTATCCCCGAAGGGTTAGGCAGAGGTGAAGTAGCGAACTACACCACCCACATTTCGCCGAGCTTAGTTCCGTCCCAGATGCGACAGGGGGCGAGCCTGTCGCCATATCGGGCACAAATTCCAAACTCCGGGATGATACTGAGTAGAAAAACCCAATACCACTTGACCCGACCCGGGGATCGAACCCGAGACCTCAAAACAACAGTCGTTACGCAATACAACTGCGCCACCGAGGCATTTAATGGGAAAACTCACTCGCGTATGGCGACGCGTCGCAACACCATACTGTCATAACGTAGCGACGCACGGGAACAGTCACTCTGACCCGCCATGCTTCACATTAATATTGACAATTGACTTTTAAATTTTTTTTTAATTTTTTTTTTGTTAATTTCTTTTTTGATGATTTCATTGTGAGGGTGCAATTATGAAAAGTGAACGCACAGTTTGGTGCGTAAAAATAATCGAACCCGTTACCTCCGTATCATGTTTGGCGAACTTGTCGAACATGTTCGCGTACATCTGCTTCTCCTTCTGCTTCTGCTTCTGCATCAACGACTTGCACACGTTTATCTGATTCGCCGCGGCCTGACAATATATAGCACAATAAGTTAAACGATTATTGTCTGTTATTTCAAATGTGAAAGTTAAAAAAAAAAATCTTGTCTGTACATGTGTAATGAAAGGCTACAGGAAATAAATTTGTTCACTTATCACGCAAAAACTACTGAACCGAATTCGATGAGATTTGTTATGACAGTAGTTTATACTCTGTAGTAACATATAGGATATAATTATATTAGAAAACTATAATATTAAATTGGATGAATAATAAAACTTTGTATTCAAGGTTATATATGCATAACCCCAAAGTGAGTTAAAATGGGATTGATGGGGATGAAATTGTATGAGGAAGGAGACGCGGGTACAGCTAGTATTGAATTTAAAAAATGACAAAAATTACCTTATTCTGTGGTTCGGTTTCCAGAACTTTCTGGAAGTCCTCCAACGCCTGGTCGGGTTCACCGAGCCCGAGTAACGCCTGTCCTCGCCGGAACAGCCCCTTGACGTTACCAGGGTCGAACTTGAGCGCGAGGGTCGCGTGCTCCTTGCCCTCGTAATAGTGCACCGGGACCACTTTTAAATACACCAGCGCCAAGTTCAAGTGGACGGATACCAGGAGTTCTCTGGCCTGGTTTTTATTCTCTTCCGTCTCACCCACATCTTCGGGCATGTCTATATAAATATAAAGAGAACTTAGATCGAGTACAATTTGTCAGTACGCTTAAAAAAAAATGGAGTATAATGTAATAAAATCATATTTATTTATGCTGGTAACTGGCACTTTCTACGGATCAACTAGTAATTTAGGGGGGAGGCGCCCGTGTGTAAAATAGTTATGGATATGAATGTGGAAGGGTGGAAGAGGAAGGGCAAGTGTGGATGAAGTGTGTAAGAAATGATATAAAAGAAATAGGACTAAATGAAGAGATGACGGATGATAGGGGGTGATGGACCCCAAGTGAGTTGGGAATAAGGCAACAGAGAATGATGATGACGGGGGGAAATGCATTTACGCACTACCCTTACCCATTGCATTAGTGAGACCGAAGTCCCCCAATGCAATAGGTAAGGGGGCACGGAGTGACGAGCTCCGTGCCAGTGTGGGACTCACTCGGGCGTGAAGCGCCCGGAAATACCCACTGAAACCCCCCGGGGCCGTCCGCTGCATTTGGGATGGGGGCGACACGGGGTGGCATTTGCAAGCACCGCGTCGCCCCCTGCAGCGAATCCACCGGGCCTCGTCGTGCAATGGCCCAATGGGCATGGGGGAGATACTCCACCCCACCTCTTCACCCGCCCCCACGAAGGGAGGCATGACCCATCGGTCAGCATTCCGGGGGCAGGATACTTCCTGCCCCCCACGATGATGACCTAATAATTTAAAGTATGCTCAGACTAAAATTATTTCATCAATTTGGTTTTTTTTCATACGGTATAGGCCGTCCTTTGACCACAATCTCATCTGATGTTAAATGACGATATGGTCCAGGATGGTAAACACACTAAACCTAGGTTCTCAAGTGATTCTGCCGGAACACACATATTGGTATTTAGCGACAGGTTTTCAAACTTGAGGGTGGCAGCTGCCCAGGCAGAAAATGGCCAACCACCATGCACTATGGTTTCCTCACGATGTTTTACTTCACCGAAAGCTCAGGCTAACCGCACTTCTGATTCGAAACCCTATCTAGACTCATTACTAAACTAGTGTTTGCTTAGCATTGCTTAGGTTCAGATATGTATACTCCTTGTCGATCGAGACAAGATGAGTGAAGGGGAGGGACCCAAATTGTCTTCTTGTCAGTGGCGGGCTTCTTCCCCTATTTCTTTGCCCGCCACTGACCTATCCCTTACTTCCGTTTTATGGGGGGCAGGAAGTATCTCCTGCCCCCCGGTTGTCCGACTTACCTAAGTCGTACCTCTTACGAGAGGTGGGCGAAGAGGTGGGGTGGAGAAGTATTCTCCCCCATCCCCACTGGGCCATTGCACGACGAAAACCCGGTGGGCTCGCTGCAGGGAGCGACGCGGTGCCTGCGAAAGCCACCCCGTGTCGCCCCCATCCCAAATGCAGCGGACGGCCCCGGGGGGTTTTAGTGGGTATTTCCGGGCGCTTCACGCCCGGGCGAGTCCCACACTGGCACGGAACTCGTCCCTCCGTGCCCCCTTACCTATTGTATTGGGGGACTTCGGTCTCACTAATGCAATAGGTAAGGGTAGTGCGTAAATGCATTTCCCCCGTCAAAAAAAAAAAAAAAAAACAAAAGATTCAGATATGTATAAAAGATTGCAAAGAGTATATTCCATTCATTCAACTGAAAGATGTCCAATGCTGGATATATATGCCCCAAAAATCAATAAGGGTGGGGGGGGGGAGCGGGGAGATAATCGTCACGTTTGGCAGGCGAGTTGGCGATCGCAGTCAGGTGTTTGTAGTGCTGAAGGGTTGCTGCAGCGCATCCCCCTGGTTTAACCCATACTCGCTTTTTACGATACCCACGGGAACGACATGGGGTGGTACAATTCGTGGTACAAAAGTCAATGTGAAAAAAAAACAAAAATTACACTCACCATCCAGTAATGTGATAACTCTTTTATACATCTTAATGGAGACAGTGTATTTGCTTTCCTTGAAGTAATTTGTACCCTTCTCTTTGAATATCTTCGCTTGCTCCAATTTCTCATCGGCGTCCATCGCCCAGGAATCTTTTACTTTTTCGAAATTATTCAAAGTGACCGTGTACTCGACGACAGAATCCGGGGGCACTCCGAGTTCGGCGTTTCCGGTTGATTTGAACCCGTACTTTGGCTGTATCGTCAGGCGGGATTTCTCGTTCTTGAGAAACTTCTCGAGCGCCCGTTCAATACCATTGCAGATGTTATACTCTCTGCCTTCGCCGAGAGGGAAGGTGACCGTTCTCGTATCGAATACTTTATCCTCCCCCACAAGCCTTCCTTCAAGTTCAACTGCGGAAAAGTTTCTATATATAACCCTATCTCAAAAGAAAAGCTTTTTAAATGAGTGGAAAAATTAAATTATTGCATGCCAATATCATAATTTATATTATGACGGCTTACGTCAAAGCATTGGTAACCTTAATCTATAAATGTAATCCCCTAACGAGAATCGCTCAACGCAGTTAAAAAAGTTTCCACTTCAAAAACATCATTTTGAAGCCCTATTAACTATTATTCAAACAAATAGACTAGGTACAAACTTGGATAACTTTCTGCCTATCATATAACACCACTATTATCTAAAACGTGGATACAGTTTCGTGAGGAAATCTAACACGTTTTCCACTGCGTGGTAACAATAGATATTTTGCGGTCTAAAAGATCTAATTCACGCAATGTAAATATTGTTATAACCATATACCGCTTTCCGGAGTATATGGTAAGCACAAACGTAAATAATGCCATTAATCTATATAAAAAAAAAATGGGTGCGTGTACGTTATGTACGCGCGTGAGAAGTTATACTTCTTTGGCATTATTAAAAAATAGTTTTTAATTGCATGCAAATAATTAATTACAATAAAATAATAGAAGGATTGGAAAAGGATAATCAACAAAGTTCATTTTAAATTTGAAATATTCAATTTAATAGCAAATATTAAAAATTAATATTATAATTTGATGTTCAATTTTAATTTTTATCACAAACTTTTTATTAAATTTATTTCTTTATTTTGTAAATATTAAATAACCCATAATAAGTATTTAACATTAATAATTTAATAATATTTAGTGTTAATTATATTAAATAAAAGTATTTTAATTTATATCAATAAATAATACATACGGATAGTTAACCTCAATTATATTGGAGCACTTGAAAAAGTATATAAGCACAATTTTTTTCACTAATATTACACAAATAGTAAATGATATCAATCAAAATATTCAATTTAAATCACTACTGAATATAATTTATTAGCACATATATAATTCGCACTTGTATGAAACTAAATCACGTGTTGTGAATGTATAAAACTAGAAACATGTTGATAAATATTATAAATATGAAAACAGTGATCAGAGGTGACGAGCGTACCAACATGCGCGACTAACGAGACTTAATGAGCGGTTAAGCAGACAGCTTCATACTGTTAATTTTGTGTCACAGATGCGCGCGCATCTTAAAATTTCACTCTCATCATTTTTTCATAACGCGCCTAAAGAAGTATAACTTCAAAAAGAAAGCAAAAATGTTGTTTACGTGACCTAAAGAAAAGTAGCAATTATTGGAAAACTAGCAGTGTGCCTGCGGTTCCGCCCGCGTATATTTTTTTTTGTATTCAACACAATTATTGACTACGTAGATACCTAATCATCATCATCATCTCCCTCCCCTTATCCCATTTTGATTTGGGGTCGGCGCAACATGTCTTCCTCTTCCATTCATCTCTATTTGTAATCATTTCCGCATTCACTCCCTTTATTCACAACTCATAAAATTGTGAACAAAATTCGATTGAACCTTGAGTTTGAGAAATAGAGTCTTGTTGGCAATAAAATTTTAGTAACTAACAGAAAGCAAGGATATTTCTCATAAATTCAATAACACTTCTAGCCATTCAATCGGATTTGGTTCACAACTTTAGGAGTTCAATTTTTTTACACGGAACGCCAATAATTTTTCTATTATTTGTTTTATATGTTAGTAGCAGAAAGCAAAGATATTTGTGATAAATTCAAAGACTTGCCATTAAAAGTGGCCATCGAATCCATATTTGTTCAGTTTTATTCTTTACGCGGAACCCTAGTTTTTTTCTATTTTTTGTTTGTACTACCAGAAACACATATTTCACAACTTCAAAAACTTCTAAGTAAAACTGTATATGGAAATCGACTTTGTTCAAAACTCCACGAGTTTTAGTTTTTTTACGCGGAACACTTAATAGATTTCGATAAACAAAAGTACCCTAAGTTACGCGGAGTAAACTTCAGCTATCTTCCAGAAAAAAAAATTAAAAAAAAAAAAATGTGTTTTTGGTATAGGTATTGTATAATATATATATTTAAGTACACATATGTATTTAGACATTTTGTTGTTATTTTGACATTAGAAACAAAAATTTACTTTTATTTATTTGTATAGATAATTAAAAAAAAGTAAAGCACTGCATCATGTTACACCATCAATTATATTGGTGGGGAACATAACCTACAAAACATTTTTCCAGAGTTAGGAGCCTTCCCCATATTAAGTAAACATCAATGAGGGAATATGTTCTGATTATTAACGGGGGACGGGGATGTCTGCATGTTAATTATTTAAGCAACTAATCTTCTTTTTTTGTTGGACATTATGCTAATACTTATGTAATCACAGAGGATAAGAGCTTTGATAATATTGTTGTGACAAGGGAGAGCGGGGGAAATATTAATCCACAATTTTGCCTACGTAATACTGGAACATCCCCTTAAAGTATAAATTATTAATATTTTGATACCTGTTACTAAAGACCCATCCTTAGGACTATCATCTCCAGTTCCCATTTCAATTATATGACGTAGAATGCCCTTATTCTTATTCGGACTTAAATCTTCAACTTTCCAGTCTATCAGTTCTATCTGCACACCAGGAAACAAATATTAACCTAGTGATCAATATATTTTATACCACTAAAGTGGCAAATAGGCATAAGATTCACCTGATGGTAAGCATTCAACGTAGCCTATGGACGCCTGCAATACCAGAGGAATCGCGTTGGCAACTCTTTAAAAACAAAAACTTTCTCATGCCCCTTTTGAAGAACCCTATACTGTATTACCCGGGAAACACGGACGCTAGGAGCTCATTCCACATCCGGATAGTTTCCAGGAGGAAAGTCCTCTGGAACCACACTATCAGGGACCATTTTGGCTCCAAGAAGTGAGGCTAAACTCCATGTCGACGGCGTGCCATACAATAATAGAAATTAGTTGTCGGCATTATGTCGAAACATTAATCAGAACAAAACCCATTATACAAACGATAGAGCACACATAAGGAAGTAAAGATCTTCCTTAGACTTAGTGTCTAAATCACTTGTGAGATCACGTCACCACTTCTCGCAGCACATCTGCATTGTTATTACAAGCAGCAATAATTGTCTTAATCAGTCTTTATGTGAATGATTTTCACATAAATCATGGTGAGAAAATAGACATCATTCTATGCACTCCAATACTATCAAATAATTATGTTACACTAATAGTGCTTTTGAACGTCCTAGAACAAAACCTATCTAAGTATTTACTAAGTGAAGAAAGCATTATAATGAAATAATGATATGTTCAAAAGGTCCTTTTTGTAGTGGATATGTTAAAAATCTACTTTTAAACATTTATTGCATGTAATTGTTAAAAAAAAATCGCATTTAAAAGGCAATCTCCATTTTAGGTTTAATAAACGTAAGATAACATAACATAAGCTCACGCCTGTTTTCCACGAAGGTTTAGGCAGAGGTGAAATAGCGAAATACACCACCCGCATTCCGCCGAGCTTAGTTCCGTCCCAGATGTGACAGGGGGCGAGCCTGTCGTCATATCGGGCACAAATTCCAAACTCCGGGATGATATTGAGTAGAAAAACCCAATACCACTTGACCCGACCCGGGGATCGAACCCGAGACCTCAGAACGGCAGTCGCACCGTAATACAACTGCGCCACCGAGGCAGTTAAGTTTAGGTTTAATCTGCTATAATAATTTTCAATCCTATCTCCCTTTAAAAATATGTTACCTAAGAGTTACTAATCACATAAATTACATAACATAGGAACCAAAATACTTCTTGTTTATTTTTTAATTTTAAATCTTTGTAAAAAAAAATCATATAAAATTACCTCAAATTTCAATGTAGATTTAGGTGGTATTGTTGGAGGTTTTCCACCAGGCCCATAGGCATATTCTGGGGCACAAGTCAATGTGCACACTTCACCCTTTTTCATGGTTGCTACTCCTATGTCCCATCCCTTTATTACAGTTTCTTAAAATTACAACAAACACAATTTTAATAAGTTAAAACTCGGGTTTTTTAAATAGGTTGAATGAAACAAAGCCTCGGATCATTTTATGCTTGATTAATAAAATTATAATAGATTTATGGTTTTATAAAGCAATGCCTGCCCATTTGATATATTTATTGTAATAGTTATCAAAGTCCCCAAAGTAAATTACTTGTTTGTGCTTAATGCGTCCAAGCATCTCTTATTGGTTTTGTATGTATTTCCTTATCTTCTAAAAAACATACAGACAAAAAATTAGATCAAGTTTCTTGCCAGTTCTTCTCAATAAGTGGGTTGTTTTCCAAACCGGAAAAATTTTGATGTTCAGAAGCACTTTATAAAGGAAAGTATTTTTTTGAATTTAATTTTTTTGGCCTAAAAGGGTAGTAACATAGTAAAAGTTATATTTGGATGTAAGGTTTTTTGCTCTTTAGTTTTTTATGTTCATACTATTTTTAACATGAATAATTTTGATATAATAAACTAAAGTTTGTTAAATAATACATGGAAGACTATAATTGTATTATCAAAAGTCAACTTCTCACATTTTAAGTAAAAAATTTCAGGTAAAATTTGTAAATTCCACATTTTCATTTACTCCCACATACACATGACAATGGACCTTTTTGAATAATTAACCTTATTAAACATTATAATTATATGGATATGGAAGCAATTCAAACGGAAACCCTGACCAAGAGTCAAACAATGAAGGGATTTCAATAAAAATAATTAATTATGCAACAGAACAGTTATGAAATTTATTGATTAATTTTAATTGTACATAAAACAGATTAAAAAAGTGTGGTTAACTACATATCTATAGAAGTAATATTAGGTTCAACATTAACATTAGGCTTACAATATATACTCAAGAAACTTTATAATACATAAAAAAAAAGAATGAATTAATATCATAGCAAAAAGTGACATTTTCAGGAGTATCTTATATTATTGAAACAAATTCCAATCTCAGCATAATTGTTTGTATTTATTTATTTATTGAATTATTAGATATTAAAATAACACTGGTACTCTAATTGGACTTCATATTCACAAACCATGAATAACAAGGACAAACAAAAAAGTAATCCTGAAGGAAGAAATCATGATGATAATGTAACATATTTTAAAGAAATTTTTAAAGATGACTTTATTTAGTCTGATAATTTAATTCACATTATAGTATCTTTACAGTGTTCTGGCATCTTTTATTATGTATGTCAACAATGATCAAAAACTTTAATTTTGAATTTCATTAATTCATGTCAAAGGACAAAACTAAAAATTTACTTCAAGTTTATTAGTAAAAATGACCTTTGCTTTACTCTTTAGACAATAGCAAACACGTGTTCTGAATAAATCACTATAAATTAATAGTAAACTTACCTTTCCCCAATTCGAATTCGAAAGGTTCGTTTCTGTCCTTGCTGGAATCGAACTTGGTACCATCTAGAAACGTTCCAGTGTAGTGGCACCTCACTTGACAACCAGGGTTAGGAGTATCTGTACCCTCGCCTTCTTTGATAATTCTCTTAAGAACTCCACCATCTCCATTTTTTGTTATATCAACGCCTTCTTCGATAGTCATTTTCGAACAATTATAAGAATCCGGCGACTAATTTACAGTGGCCTTTTAGCACGACTAACGCATATATTCTCGAAAAATTGCGAGCAATTCAGACCGGTCAAATTTGAAATTTGTCAATATCAGTGTTGCTAGCAGTGACGAATAATAATAGTTGCTACTTGCTAGACCATAGCTTGCTGCGAGTCAAAAATAGTTCTTTTATAATTTAATATGGCCTTGAATATGAAGATGTTTAAGCCTTACTTTGTATTAGTTATTATGTGTCTTAACTTATTAAGCGATCATTTGATAAATTGTTCACAGGGAGTTGTTATGAGATCTCATAAATCATACTGCGTGTCATTATTAGTCTTGTAAAACGCCACCAAAATCTAAATTTATAATAAAAGGCTAACGGGACGTAAGATATTTGAGAAAAAATAATATGCGTGCCTTCAGAATCGACTACAGAACACATTTCGATAGATTTTTATTTTTGTGTCTGGCTGGTTGTTATTAATATTTTCACCAATGGGTGGTTATAAATTTTTTCATTAATCACGAAAAATAAGTACTTCTCAGTCGACTTATTTAGTTATATTTTTTTATATAAATATATAACCTATTAATTTTAAAAAAATATTATCTAACGTTTTTTAACTTAGGATGTAAATTAATAAAGCTTAGAGTAAAAAATAGGGTACTCGAAAGTCGAAGTACTATTTCTGAAATCGCGGACACCAGCTAGGTATATCGTTTTGTTTCATACTTTCTATATTTCTAGAAAAATCTGTAGACATACATTGCATCCAGACAGAGGATAGAGGGTGCAAATTGTCTGAATTACACGCAGGTGAAAGCGCGAGCTCACCTAGTTACATAAGATTTATTGATAAAGTTACTAAATTAAAAACTAGAACTACTACATTAAAGACCAAAATTCGATGTGTACGCATTCGAATCGATTCAAAAATCTTATTGGAAGGAATGGTCATCCCTGTTGTTTACAACAATTTAACAGCTGGTCTTAAATTGAACTTTTAGGTAGCCACAACACGAAATTCGATACCTACTTGATTATCTTGTCATCCAAGTACAAGTTTATATCCTACATGTGAATACTTCAGGATAGATCAGCTTAAAAATTTGTGTTTATCAAAAGACACACATACCTCCAATAATTTAATTGACTATCATCAAGTTTTCACTATTACATTCAAGTAAATTAAACTTATACACCTATATAGAAGGCCATCAAGAGAATATAACTACTGCAAGAGAATTTATAATAAAAACACAATTCAAATATGTAATTAAAACTATTTCAGTCTTTATTTTTTTTATAAATACAATATTTATAAAGTTCACATGTATATACTTTATATTTACATTTCCATGTAATATATTTTAACAAAACATAATAAAAAGGTATCCAGAACTAAGTCCATAAAAAGATGACTGAAAACTGAAAAACTATAGATAGAGTCAAAGTTATGTGCTTTCATAAATGAGGCATTTCATTTCTACACATGATTACTTTGGTTTTTGACAGGATATTGTCTTAATACATTGCAATTTAACAATTAATTAAATAGATTAATATATTACATAATAATCACACTCTGCAAACTTATATTTAAATCTAAACATATTATGGAGCAAAAACTGCAAGTCCTAACTCTTTTATTCGTTCAATTTAGGCAATAATATGTTCGTAAATGCAAGCACAACTGTAAGTGTAAGTATTTGCACCAAATAAATATAATATTTATTTGTAATATATAATAAAAGAAAATATCTTTTGAAATGTAGAGCACCAATACAGTATGAATAAAATTGCAATCACAATACTTTTATGTGCTGAAAAAAAAAAACAAGAAAATTTATAAAACCAGGAAACTTCAAAACTACATTTTAGTCAATGTAATGAATATTTGAATTGGCGAAATTGTGTACATTATACATGTCGCCATTCTACAGAATTACAGAAGTACAGAAAACATTATTTACAGAATTTAAATTGTTTGTCCAGTATGAGCATATTATTTGTTGCATTACTTACACTAGTTGGAATGTTAAATCATTTTAAAAGCAGATTAATAAATGAACAATGTTTTGTATTCACATTACTGATTATTTATCACATGAGTCAGTATACAAATTATAATAAATAAACTCAATGTACTTTAGCACTATTTCAGTTTAGTATGTTACTAGAGCTCTATAAAATTCACATGAACAAAAATTGCTTATTTACAGTTGTTTGGACATATGGTTACATAATATCTGTAATGTTTGGATGAGCTTTGGGATAAAACTTTTTTAATACCATGTAACCATTCATCGGAGCCGTCACAACAGTCACATATTCCATCATTGACCTTGTTTGAGGGTATTTCATGCACTGACACTGGTTTTTGGTATTGTGAATCACAGTAAAAAGTTCCATTTACACATGCACTTGTGCTGGGCTCATCCGTACCATCCTCACAGTCACAATAATCATCATTAATTAGATCAAACGGTATATGCTGCTCTGACTTCAGGCATTTAAACTCGTTATTCGACGTTGGTCTATATAGTTTCATGTAGGAGTAAAGCACACCGCGAATAACACCATTTTCGTTGATATATTTATCTGCTTCAGAACGCAAATGTGTTAATAGTTTAATGTCATCGTTATCCATCACAGATAGAATTTTACTGGAGCCGCCAGTTTCAGATGTTATGGTCAAGAAGAAATAATAAAGTTGGTAAAGTATGAAACAGATCACCACGCAAAGTGTTAGTATAATTATATTTTTTCTTTTTTTAAGACCCATGTTTACTTTGATCTCCGAAGTATAGAATTTATTTATGAGCCGAATAAATAAACATATACTCCTAGGGTAACAAACAAATACTACTTATCAGATAAATTATCAGTATTATCATGAAAGATCAACATTTTTTTTTTTTGACCTATCAACACAAAAACTTTTTATTTTTGGTTCCATTTCTTCTTCTTAGTTAATGGTAATCTGAGTACACACAATTTGTGCCAGTGTCATGTGGGTAAGAAGTATTTTGAATCTTGTATCAGCGTTACCAAGCTCCAACAAAACGGTGGCCCTTCCTGCTCAAACTTTCCATGGAGCTTTGTTGGCAACTCAGAATTTTTGTTACGCGTTATTCTCTATAAGAAACTTAACTTGAACACAATAACCAAACTATATCACATTAAAACACCACCAAGATTACATGATATAGAGTCAAATACAAAAACTAAAGTTTAATGAATTAATGAAAACAACTGCTACTTGACAGATTGAGATCCCACCAAAAGCTCTTTTTTTTTTGGTTCCATTTACTCATTTTTATGGAAAAGGCAAAGGTACTAGTAGACCATGCCACCAAGTCAAACATTAGGAACACTCAATAACTGAATGGCGGTAACAAAATGGTAGCCTTCTGTTACGACCACAACGGGAAAGATTGGGACATTTCAGAATTCACGCTCAGTGTCATTATTTTCACTTCAGTACAATTGCGTAACAGAACCACTATATCGCTTAAAATGCCACCAAAATTACATAATATATATAGTCAAATACTGCAAAATTATGAGTTAAAACGAGGACGACAACATAACAGACCAAAGTAGTGCCAAGCACCCTCCAAAAGCTCCACAAACAGCTCGTCAAAAGTCATGAAATAACAAAAGACAAACAGACTGAGGAAAAAAAGATACTAAACTCTTTCATATTTGCATATTTATTTATAATAATTTTAAAATAATTAGACTTGTTTTTACAAGCATATCAAAGTTAAAGGTATAAAGAGAAGAGAGTTCGTGGTTGGTAGTATACTTTAAATACCCATGATGTAATACGCGTCCCACTAGCACTGTAAGTGTTTATTTATCATCAGACAAGATATTTGTCTGCCATGTTAATAGTATACAAAAAGACATTTTTAACCTCACAAAGAAGCGAAAGAAACTGATCACAAAGGAATCTCTTGATTTTTTAATTAATTAAGTGAAAATCTTTCATATATTTTCTTCTGTTTGGGTACATTCTAAAGTGTAAATAATTGTATGGTTCTTATAGAGCCAGAATTGAACCTCGATTTCCTAAGTTCTAAGATATTTTCACTGAACCGATCCAGTTCTAGAGATCGATTAAAAAAAAAACAATTTTAGGTTAAAAAGATAGGATATACGAAAAATCGATTTCATTCGGCTTCACTAGCTTGTTCATTTGTCAAGAAATAGGGAAATTGACATGGGTCTTTATGTTTATTTCCATAATATGATTGAAATAAACTAACAATTAATAAAAAAAGTATGCAAAGGCAGCAGCACTTGTTGTAAAATGGATTTTACATCAACTGACTGTCCAAATCAAACCAACGAACTAGACAAAAATGAAGAATTGGAGGTAAAACTTTTTCTATGCATTTTCTCATTGAAATTCTATTTATAATGTTATGTTAGTTATTTATCAGCAGTTAAGATCGTTGTGTAAAATACTACAAAGTAAATTATTGTATAAGCATAATTTTATTTAGTGTGAGCAAGGTTAGTGTAGTGATAGCTATGATTTGCAATATTAAAAACATACAATAAGTAAACATTACATGTCATACAAACAAAATCAAATCGTGCTTGTTAAAAAAAATTAGAATAAAAATAGAAAAATAATAAAGACATTGTATTACAATACTAAATATTATAATATTGTAGTAGTTATCAGTGACATAGTCTCCTCCTAAAATCTTCCAAGCACCTCTATCCCTGTCTAATGTATTAATAATTCATTGCAAATACAGATTAAAAACAGAAATTAAAAACTTCCCAAACTGGGAATAAAAGTTTATGAACTAAATTTTGTTTATGAGTTATTTTATAATATACTTTAGTTTTATTGTGTTAACCAATACCAGATGAATAAGTAAGGTAAGAATTATAATATTTTTTCAGGTGGATAATTCACAGAGTATGTTGCTTAAAATAGCAACGCTGTATGCAGAGCAGTTAATGAGTGATCTAACTTTAGTAGTTGCAGGTGTTAAATATCTTGCACATAGACTTATTCTTTGTGCCAGTAGTGAAGTCTTCCAGGTAATGTTCCCAGCATATTTTCAATTTTTCAAAGTTTATTTTTTCATTTGTTTATGGATATAGTGTTTTGACCTCAATCTGACCTGATATTGAGTGATGATGTGGTTCAAGATTGTAAACATGTTGAAACCTGGAGTAAGTCAGTAGGTCAAGTCAGCTTAATTTCAAATTTAAAGGTGGTAGTTAGACAGGTGGATATTGGATAAAGGCCTACCATCATGCTATGGGTTCATCACAATGTTATCCTTTACCTAGAGTACAGGCTTATTATACTTATATGATCTTATATGATCTTATTATGATATTATAAGTGAATTGGAACATTGATATAGGCGATTAAATTATTGCTGAGCCATTTAAATGTCAACAAAGTAAAGAAACCTATTAGGGTTGATTATTATAATAATTTTTATTAAAGTTTATCTTCTTATGGGGTGTGTGAATTTTATTTTATGAAACAACAAAAAAGAGATAGCTATATATATATATATATATGTTTATATATAGGTTTTAGGCTGTGAGAGAATGAGATAGAATGCTTTTCTATTTAGTCTCCTTATCATTCATATCCTCTTTGTGTTGTCTTATAGTAAATAGATAAATTTTTATCTTTATTAAAATGTTACTTTGAGGAATAAAAAAATTATTGATCAATCAATCACACTCTCTCTCTATCTTTCTATTTCTCTGTTTACCACCTCCATAGTGTAGTCATCTCATTCTCTTATAAATTAACCAGATTACTAAGTTTAATTTCTATCATGTGTAACTCACACTTGATTGTTTTATATATTATATTCATACTTAATATTGTACAGACATGCTATATACCATTAGCATTTAAATTTTAATTTATAAAAGCGGATAATTTGATTGTTCTATTGACATTTTCTAATTTTATGATGTTAGTATTTATAACATTTTCAGGCATCCATGTTTATTTTTTATATTATTCTACATATTTTATGCATTTTAAATGCTATGGAAGTGAGTATCATAATTAATTTAAATAATATTAAATATGTGCATATTTGGATAGGTTTTATAGTAATCTTTATCACTATTGAATATTGTTTTTTTTTTTTTAAACTCAAATGTTTAAATGACAAAATGAGTAATTAAAACATAGGTCTGGTTTATATATATGTTTATTTGCGCTCTGAGCAATAATTAAAGCATCTACTAATATCTTTGTATCTATTAGTTGTAAAGTTAAAGATAAATCATGCAGAAAGAAAACCAGGTCGAGTTTCTTGCCGGTTCTTCATCAATTACTGGATTGTTTTCCGAACCGGTGCTAGTGTTTTGATGTTCATATCCGCCTTATAAGGGCCTAAATTAAATAAAGAATTTTTGAATTTGATTAATGTACATTTTCGTATATTTTATTCATAATCAAAACATATGATAGGCTGCGTAAATATACATTTATTATTTATCTCCGAGCCGCAACACTTAAACGACATTTTATTCTTGGCAGCATGTTGACGGCTGTCATAGCATTGGTAATGCGAATCTATGCTTTCCCCTACTGAGAATCGTTCGATACATGTACAGTACATACATACATTTCAACAAACAACATTTTACACATATTGTTTTTACAAATTAGTGATATGTCAGGTAATGTTGATGAACCGTGAGTGGAGTGAATGGAGCGAGACTAGAATTGTATTGCAAGAGACGCCCGCAGCCGCTTCAGTCTTCCCACATTTCCTCAAGTAAGTTCACGACCTTCATTCACAGTTTCTGTTCTGCTTAAATACCTTTACCTCAAGGACCACATCGAACATGTCATCTCCACAACATCTCGGAGACTCGGAATCCTAAACAGAGTGCGACGGTTTTTCCAGCCCGAGCAGCTGTACCTTCTTTATAAGGCCCAGGTTCGCCCGTGCATGGAATACTGCTCGCACCTCTGGGATGGATCCGCTAAATATCTTATCGATGCCTTAGACAGGTTGCAGAGGCGTGCTGTCCGCATTGTAAATGATGCAGGTATCACCAATTCCATAGAACCGCTTCAATTACGCAGGGACATAGCCTCTCTAAGCATTTTCTACCGCTTGTATCATGGCGAGTGTTCTGAAGAGCTCTTTGATCTGATCCCCTCCTCTCCTTTCCATAACAGAACCACGCGGGCAGGACTTCGGTGTCACGGTTTCACGGTGACACCCATAACTTCAAGAACCAAAAAGTTTGCTGACTCATACTTTTGTCGCACTGTGAGGTTATGGAACCGTCTTCCTGTCAGCGTGTTCCCTCCTTCATATGATATTGGGTCCTTCAAAAGAGGCGTGAAGAGGTATTTAAGCAGGCCAGCAGGACAGCGGTGACTGGCAGTGAACTCTGTTCAGTGTCAGTCATCGCTGTTTTGGATTGCACTGTACTTACCATCAGGTCCAGTGCAGTCACTGTGCTGTCCATTATAAAAAAAAAAAAAAAAAATACTTTTATTTTACTACTGGAACCCATTATAAGGGTAAGTACTAACAGAAGTGTTGTGAATAAATATCTGTTATCATTTACTGAAGATTTCCTTTGCAATTAATTCACTCTACAGTGAGTAATTCACCATATTGGTAATTCTTTATGATGTGGGAAATAATTCATCATGTAAGCAATAATTTAGCAATAATTCATCAGGTAGAACCGTTTAGGCAACAAGTTACTGTATTGAAAAAAAAAAAACAAAAATATGTATCAAGTATAACTAGTGTTTGCGTAGTGGCTGAAATTCGATCAAAATATTTATTAATAAAATTATGGTTTGTAAAAATAATCTATTTGTAAATCTGTTATTTAAATAACTTTAAACTACAAACAATATTAAATAAAAAAAACATACAGAGAAGATAAATATATTGACATGTTTTATTATTTACTCTAAGATAAATTTTATGTATCGTAATTTAAAAAAAAATTACCCCCTCGGGTGGTCTCGAACCACCAACCTTTCGGTTAACAGCCTACGCTTACGCTTTTTTTTTAACGTTATGGACGTTTTTTTGCCGGCTAGGGTACGCCCCATAAGGAACTTCGTTCCAATAATTTACCATGGCAGCTTTATGTTCTTCACATGGTAACACTGGATGATTACATGAATGTTTAATTATTAATTACAGGTATTTCTACACGGGCCAAATACGGATATCACATCAAACGGTTCTTCCAGTATTGTCACTCGCAGATAAATATAATGTTAAGGTATATTATTGTGAGAATGTCTCAAGTTTGAATAGTGTAAAATTTAATAATATAACAGATGTTTGAATTCGTTTATTATTTTCAGGATTTAGTTAGCCTGTGTTTAAATTACATGTCGCAGCATATTGCGCAGGCCGCTAAGCGAGGCCAGTTGATCGCTTGGATGCAGTACACTATGGCCTGTGGTCATAATGATGTTGCTAAGGTAGTCAATTTATATAGAACTAGCTGGTGCCCGCGGCTCTGTCCGCGTTTCATATGTTCTGTGCATATGACGTTTCATTTATAGCTAATTAAAAAAAACAAATGAATGAATAAAAGTAAGAGTATTTTGTATTTATTAGCGGATAAAATGTATATAAGCGTAAATTGAAGTGGAAAATGTACAAAAGAGTAAATCGAAAAAAAAATGAGAGAGGGTCGGTGGAATCCAAAAAATACATGTCTACGAAAAAATACTGCGTTGAAAGGTATTCGTCCTATCCCGATATGTTCAGTAGTTTTGAGGTGATGGTGCGTCAAAGGAACCCCATTTTATAAATGCCTGTCTTTTGTTTTATGGGAGCAAATAAATTAATAAACAAACAAATTGAGAAAACATGGCAAAGGGCTCATAGAATTTGAAAAATATATAGCCTATAACCATCTACGATTAATTCCGCGTCGAATGGTTGCGGTTTCATGCTGATCGGTCCAGTAGTTTTCGAGTTTACCTCGGACAAAAAAACAAACTTTGCCTATAAATAGATATAGATAGTCTATGAATGTTCCTTACCTGATGCTTCTTGTGTGGTGTGATCCAAGAAATTAAAATTTGGTGTAGAGGTAATTTTTGTACTAGAAGGTAACTTCTTTATTTTGTATCTCTGATTGGATTATTTTTCCGGCCCCCTATATTAACAAGTGGCACTCCACTCAATATCCTGCTGGCAGTAAGTACAGGAGCCTCTCAGGTTGGGAGCATGACTTAGGTCGTCCTGTAAACTATTTAGCTGAGTAATTTCTAGTTTAAATGTTTAAAAGATTTAAGATTGTATTTACAGGCGTGTCAAAATTTCGTGAAGTGGAACCTTGAGTGGGTGTGGTCGGACACTGAACTCGGGGATTTGGAAGGCGAGACACTCGTGCAATTGCTAAACCAAAGCGATCTCGTTCTGCACAACGAGATGAGCTTGTACCAGTTAGTATCTAGAAAAAGATGCTTTATTGATCAATTTTCCTTATTTGATTCGTAAGATAACTTTGATAACTAGGCGAAATATGAATTTTTATGCAATAGAAAACAATGTTAACACTGGCCATTTTAAGGCCACACGTCAGATCGCAAAAAAAATATGTTAACTACCCACTCAGCCAATAATTGTTACGGCGAACGGACAATTACTTACTTAATTCCTAGACTCTTAAATTTTTTACTTACATCCTTACGCAACAATATTAATATAAAAAATTGCTTTACTTATCCTGTTTGTAAAAACCTTAACTACATTATATATTTGTAACAGATTTTTTAAATCCTAAGTGCTACAGACAAACCTTAAAGGTTTAAGTGGCGCTTTATAGATGTGTATTTTTTGTAATATATTTTATTGATAATTAAATTAAAAAAAAAAAAATTGAAAAAATTCAAAGAATAACTGTTTTTATGATTGAATTCGCTCAAGTCTTATTATTCTGGAAATGTCTTTGTCAAGAAAAAAATCAGTGCAATCATAAAAATATCGGAAAATTCTGACAAACTGTAGTATATACATAATTACTAGATAATTGACTAAATAAAAAAAAAAAATTTATTAAATAGTAATTCTTTGCTTTATACACTTGAAATAACTCTGAATCTGAACAATATCAGAATAATAATATCTATTGATAAAAACAATTATTTCGAAAATGTATGATGACGTAGAAAAATTGCGCAAAATTGCATTCCAGTCTTTAAAAAAATTCTAAATTTATAGAAATCGGTACACACAATGTCTCTGATAGACATCAACTAGTTTTAACATACAACTAGTACAAGAATTATGTTTAAAGATTCTGATATTTGTATATAATTATATAGTTTTGTCGTGAGATGGTTGAACAAACAGAAGGAGAAGCTAGACGCTAGTGATTTCAATGAGGCGGAGAAGAAGACTCATTGGGAGTCTCTAGTGGCTGCTGTCTTCTCACACGTCAGGTACGGCTCTTTGTACGATCACTAGCGATCTACCCCCCCGGTTTTTTTCACAGGTTCCGCAGCTTACTAACCTTTCGAAGCACTTTAAAAACATGTCCAATCTTTCAGAGACGTAGGTAGAGAAAAGTAGGGATTTCAGAAAACTGTTGCTATCGCGTTGCCCCCCAATAAAAGTGAAAGGGACAACTGCAGCGCGCTTACCTTTTTCCTCCTCCAAAACTGAAACGATTTTTAATCTTCTTTCAGTTTTAGAATACAGTAATACCCCCGCTTTACGCGAGGGATACGTTCCGAAAAAAATCGCGTTAACTGAAATTTGCGTATATCGAGGTTTATGATTAAACATACGTCAAAATTTAATACAAAAAAATACAAATCATTTTAATCAATCGCTTTAATTCTAAGAACACTTTATGCGATACGTACTCTTATTTTTTTACGGAAAAATACATCTATTGTCTTTACATTATGTTTATACGCACTCTTTCGCGTAGTGCGAGGCGTTTGAGCGCGAAATTTGAAATTCGCGTTATAGTGAAACCGCGCGTAACGGGGTCGCGCTAAGCGGGGTATTACTGTATACTTTAATTATGCTTGTACGTTTTGCTTTTTTTTTAATTTTATGCATCAAATTTTGTCTGACGAACGTCTGAAAATATCGGTAAAAATCGAGTATTTTTTTCATTATCTAAATCAAATTTCTAGTTTCAACAATGACTAATTTATGGAAAAATCCAAACTCACGGGAATGCCGTTGTTGGATATATATCATTTGGTATAAAAATATTTACCATAATGCTATTATCCAGGTAGGAAACAGGGGATTACGTTTGCATGGCAAAAAGGCCACTATGATATCCTCTTAAATCCTGTCCTTTCAGATAAGATTAAGTTAAAACATGTTAGGCGTAACACCTTGCAAGATTTAAAAAAAATATCTTAACGATACATAGAAAAAACATTAGTCTAAGAAATATAGATGGATTGAAATTGTTGGACATAGTAAGAAATAACGTAGAGGATGTAGTGGCAGAGAGCAAGGGATGCTCAGTTTGTTTGAGCCTGTGAAAATAATGGAAAAGTAATTTACAAGGCAAGGGTTCATTGAGCTAGTCAGTAAGGGTCGTCCTAGGCGAAAGAAATCTAGAAAGAAAAACTAGTCTGTCCATTTTCATGGGAGAGGCATGACGTTATGTATGTGAATGAACAAATTTTTCTAAAATAAATTACAATAAATAAAACTGTAGTGTCTGTTTTTAATGTCAAAATAACATTTTTTTTACTAAATACATATGAATGTATATACGATACCTATCTAAAAATATTTTTTTAAATTTTTTTAATGTCTGTCTGTTTGTTCTGGGTAATCTCCATAACGGCTAGACCGATTTTGACGAGACTTTTTTGGTAGATAGCTGAAGTTACTCCGCGTAACTTAGGGTACTTTTGATTTCCGAAAATCGTTAGGGTACCGCGTAAAAAAGTAAAAACTAATTATTAATAACTTACTAATTAGCTAATTATGTCATTTTTTTTAAACCCCAATTCCTATCCCTATTGATATAATTAAGAACTTATAACAATGGAAGACAATTTTTATATGGTGAAGGTTCCCCATGATGTGTCCGAACCAACTGGCCAAGCTATTGCTCTGCCCCCTAACACAGGAGCACAAGGATTTCTTCATGGAACGGATGGCGATTGCAATGAGCTATCAATCAGGTAACTATACAGGTACTCAGTATCATCCCGGAGTCTGGAATTTATGCCCGATACGGCGACAGGCTCGCCCCTGTCCCATCTGGGACGGAACCAAACTCGGCGTAATGTAGGTGATATCATCATCTCCCTACCCTTTTCCCATTTTTATTTGGGGTCGGCGCTACATCTCTTCCTCTTCCATTCCTCTCTATTTGTTGTCATCTCCGCATTCACTCCTTTCCTAAGCATACCATCTTTCACACAGTCCATCCATCTTTTCTTTGGTCTTCCCCTTCCCATGTAACCGTCCACATTCATATCCAATACCTTTCTTACAACATTCTCTCCCTCCCTGCGCATCACATGTCCATACCAGGACAAACGACCGCCTCTTAACTTGTCTGTTATTGGCGCCACTTCAAACTTCCTCTAAAATACTCATTCCTAATCTTGTCCGTTCTTGTTACCCCACACATCCATCTCAACATACGCATCTCAGCTGCATGTTATCTTCTTTCGTCCGTCACCTTTATGGGGTAGCATTCTGATCCATACTCCGGGATGATACTGAGTAGAAAAACCCAACATCACTTACCCGACCCGGGGATCGAACCCGAGACCTCAGAACGACAGTCGTACCTTACTACAACTGCGCCACCGAGGAATGTACCTTACATAAAAATCGAAATGAAAACTATGTTACTTAACCGATATCAATAATCAATGTGATTTCAGACAGCTTTTCTTATAATATATTCTTTATTCCAGGAGTTAAATTAGGTAAATTAGTAACAATAGGTCACAAATATGTTTTTCAGTCATAAGTACAGTTTTTCATAAACACACCTTCTGTTAGTATTCGCGTATGCAAGGCTATCAACTTAGGGGGGAATATACTTTGCTCGCGTGGACCATTTAAAAATCGTAAGACCACATTATGGCCCGTGGGTGTAGAGACCTCATCAACATCTAACGGGACACTAGCGCGAGCCGCGGGCGCACGGGTTACATATATTTAATAATACCTCGTATGAGAGAAGTCCGTGTGTCCCGTCTCGGTCGCACTCTGCACGTTTCTGATTGACCACCGTAGTTACTGTAAGCCCTACGACTAACGAGGGGATCTTTTAGAATATAAGTCTCACTGTACATCCTCAATATTAATTAATTAATCATATAAGAATCAGTTAATAAATAACTTTCAACGTGTACCACGAATTTCCCTCCAGTCATCCTTCAACTGGCTAGAAGCAACTAAATGGGCATAGGATTGAGTTGCCTTGAACTATTTGAACGGCCCCTATTTCATTTTTAGTAACACCCTTCTCTTTCGTTTTGCCCTTACATAGCCACTATATCTTCAGCCGTGTATTCTTTTCAATTAACTTTTGAGTTTAGTTTATGAAACATTGGTCCAGGGCAATACGAAAGGGTAGCCGAGGTCCAGCAGACGGAGGCGGGTCGGATGCTGTTCACACCTCGACTCTATACCGAGGATACGTGGGGTTCGATACTGTCCGTGGATAATTTCCACTCGTTGCCGTGTTATCACACAAGGACTTTTATATTCTCGACCAAACCCTCGATAGCCGATGTGGCGCCCCAAGAGAAACTTCTAGAATGGACTGTCGACCTCTACCCTAAAGGGGTTTGGTTCAGGAAGAGTCTGCTTATCGTGTGGGCCGGCACTTACGATGTAAGTTGATTTATTGTTCTATGATGTATTTTTATTGGTTTTCAGCGGACTATATTAAACCTAATGGTAAATAAATATAACCACCGTCGTCATAATGGTAACTCTCTTTTATGAAAGTGACGCAATTAATTAAGATTTTCTGCCATTTTGCATATTTTAAAAAGTCCATTTCTCTTTGGTCCAAATAGTTTCTGGCCTTTTTTTGCCTTCAACTAATCATTTTACGTACTAATCGCTATAATTCCAGATATGAAATGATGTTGTTTAATTGTTAACATTAAAATACTCTACTTACTTAAAAAAAAAAAAAAAAATTAGCAAATGTTAATTTCTTCTAGAATTTTCTAATATTTACACATGTGTCTTTAAGGTGATCATAATGTATTTTGCCATTAACTGTCATCCTCAAGTTGAATATTTATTGTCAAGATCTGTAAGTGTATTCCGGGATTATTACTTGAGAGCTAATCCGTGTAATAGTGTTTCTAACTTAGGTTATAATAGAATAAGATTGTAAAAATGATGAAAACAATAAAGCCACATAAAAAGTAAACAAAACTCGGGTTATGTCTGAGATGTAAGGGGACTAAATAAAAAACAAAAAAAAAAACTTAGGTTATATTACCACTACTTGACATCATGTGAGATTATAAGCAGAAGCTTTACTTAATAAATAAAATATATAAAAATAATTTTAATCTAAGCTGGTAGAACAAAATTGTTTTCAGATGTTAGACCATAAGTATGTATGAAAAGGGGTGGGGGGGATCTATGAATTGCTTATTTGTGACGCCATGGGGTACGGGTGATTGACGATTTAGCAATATTTAAAAGAGTGAGTAATGTGTGTGGTAGGTCCCCGAAGTGGTCCTTCGAACCGTGCGTATATCTATCACTTGCCAGAACAGTCCGGAGTGCACCACCGATAATTACGGTGGGCAGGAGCAACTGGAGCCCGATATCAGGGTCAAGGTCAGTATCTGCTACAATTGCCCTAATACTTGTGACCTTCCAGCAAGGAACTCCTTCTCCGCCTTTCATGGAATAACGATAATCTTTCGAATCTCGTATCGGTATTCATTGCTTCAACGTTATTGGTAGAACAGTGGCCATTTTGTTAGAATTTTCCGGGAAGTTTTGTGACAGACACCACAGAATAAACGTTCCGCGTTATTTTTTTCAATACATTTCTCTTGTGATGACGCTTTTGATGCATAGGGTGTAGTCTTAAGTAAATATGTAAATATTTTTTTATTTTATGGTTAAATTTTAGTAATACCAATATATACTTAGATAAAGTAAAACAGTGACTTCATAATATGTGTATTTTTGATTATTAATTTATGACTTTTACCAAAATTAGTTATATCAACTAGACTGATAGCTGTCATTCTGATAACAAGTTATACGTATTTCTAACAATCAATATTTGGTTGAAATTCTCTCAACATACATACATAACATAAGCTCACGCCTGTTATCCCCGAAGGGTTAGGCAGAGGTGAAATAGCGAACTACACCACTCGCATTCCGCCGAACTTAGTTCCGTCCCAGATGCTACAGGGAGCGAGCCTGTCGCCATATCGGGCACTAATTCCAGACTCCGGAATGATACTGAGCAGAAAAACCCAATATCATTTGACCCGACCAGGGGCTCGAACCCGAGACCTCAAAACGACAGTCGTACCGTAATACAACTGCTACATTATCTCAACAATGGTTATATTAGTGAGACTGAGAGCTGTTAATTTAATTGCGGTTCAAGTTGTATGTGTTTCTCATCGTTAATATCGTCTTGATTTATTACTAACGCCACACTAGTTAGATTAGTTGGACTGACAGCTGTCATTCTGATGCTAGGTCATATTTAAAAAAAAAAAAAATTAGGTTTTTGTTTAATAGAAAATATCGTCCTGTTATATCTTTCTATTGTACCCTTTCTAGCCTAGTCAGCTGCGTATGCTGCTGACACATGATTCTTATTCCCTTCCTTTCGTCTCTCGGCTCATCAGTCCTCATCCGAGTTTTTGGCGGGATCTCAGTCTGACATGTAGCAATTGTTTTCTTTAATTCATTAAACTTGTGTACTTGACTCTATATCATGTAATCTTGGTGGTGTTTTGTGTGAAATAGTTTAGTTATTGTATTCAAGTTAAGTTTATTATAGAAGACAACGCGTAGCATACATTCTGAGGTGCCGACAAAGCTCCATGGAAAGTTCGAGCAGGATAGACCACCATTCTGTTGGAGCTTGGTAACGCTGATACAAGATTGAAAATCTTACCCACATGACATTGGCACAAATTGTGTGTACACACAGATTGCCATTAACTAAGAAGAAGAAGAAGTCCTCATCCATACTCAATCCACGACGGTCCTATATAGTGATTCTATATAATTATAATCATATTTTATAGTTGTATTTTAAAACGCATTCAAATAAACAAAATTAACATTTCAGTGTGTATGAAATTCTTTTTTTAACCCTTTCACGGCCAGGGGAAACATTTTTCCCATTGTAAAATTGGCAGCTGTCTATTTAATTATAACAATATTCGAGTTTCAATTTGAAAAATATTCACAAAATGTTTCCCACGAAACTCTAATTTTTGTGATTTTCATATACTCTATGTTTAAAAAACTAAAAGAAACAGTTGTATGGTGATATTTACTCTCCGCCTACTTATGGTCATGAAAGGGTTAAAAAAGCTATCTCGAGAGTTCCATATAAACAGTCCGACCCTACCGTTATAATTTCACAGATCGGTATATTAGTTTGGGGAGTACAGAAAGGCGTCGAGCACGTCGCGTCTGTCGTTGAGCACGTGCATCGATTTTCAATACAAAACAAGTAATTATTTTGTCACTTTTAATGTTAATGTCCACTTTAATATAAACGCAATCCTCTTTCGGCAGGTGACTAATTAATTTGAACCTACAACTTCACTCTTAAAACTGACTTTATTATATTTGACAGTCGTCATGTTTGTTTACTTTTTTTTTGTGTCGATTACAGATTACTTTTATATTATAATAGTGTGTTCACTCGATGTTCAAATATTAACCGCCATCATTATTGAAATTTCGAACTGTTTTCGCAAATTTTCTTTTGTTCAAAAATTTTGACAACACAATATCTCTTCATTAACCACTTAACAAAAAAAAATACTATTAAAAAAAATGGGAGACAATTATCTTCGCCTATTTATACAAGTATATAGATTACAATAAATACCGAGTTTTTTTTCCATTGAAATTGAAGAAAGTCATAGTAATATCATCGATTCGGGAAACACCCTGTTATCGACGAGGACAAATGACGAAACGTGACTATTTTTATTTAACGCTAGCTGTGTGCCCGCGGCTGCGTCCGCGTTTTCATATATTCTTTACTGCATTTTTTTTATATAGAATCCTAATTTATTTTATCCTTAGTAAAGTAAAAATATTTCTCATAAATTCAAGCATTTTCCCGTAAAAGTGTACATATTGATTCGGACTTTAAAAATAAAAGCACCCGGAGTAACTTTAGGTATCTTCCAAAAAAGTCCCATCATAATCCGTCCAGCCGTTCCGAAAATTACCGCGAACAAGCAGACAGACAGACAGACAAAATTTAAAAAAAAAATTGTATTTTTGGTATGTTACGATCTTATCTATCGTATTCATATATATATTTAGTAAAAAAAGATATTTTGACATTACAAACAGACAACTCAATTTTATCTATAGATTATTTTAAGGCTAATATAAGACAAACACCTACCCAATATTTAAATAATACTCGTAGCACATATGCCGAAATGGGAATATCCTGGAACATGTACTAGATTAAACTTTTAAATGATTATTTTTGCTAGGGTTTTGAATATAGACGGCGCGTTGACTTTGACGAGCTGAACACCCCACTGTACACTCCCTCTAGCTCCGGATGCGCGTCTCGGTCTTGGGCATCGTCTGCCGCACCTAGTCCTAGCTCCGGGAATAAGTGAGCATCCCCTTTTATCACTTTTAATTGTATACGAACTATGGGACTTCTTACATTTTTGTTTATTTCAACTAAAATATCGCATTACAGTTCTTGAATGAAAAAAGCTTCAAATAACTTTTATAAATGGGGATTCAGATGAAGTTGACGGCAATAAAAAATTCCCATCACCGACTTATCCGGTTAATGATAATGGCTTCATTAAATGGCACATATCCAAAGTCTTGATAAATCTTTAAAAAAATTATAATTATCGACAAAAACATTTGCTTTGTCATGTGATCGTAATTTTGGTGGCATTTTACGTGATATAGTGCAGTTATAATGCACAAGTGTAGTGAAGTAAAAATAATGACACGGAGGATGAAATCTGAAATGTCTCGATCACTCCCGTTGCGGTTGTAACAAAAGGCCGCCATTTTGTTACCGCCATATATGGATAGTATTCCTAACGTTTGACTTGGCTTCATGGTTTACTAGTACCTTTGCCTTAAAAAGGAATGATAGGAACAAAAAAAAATTGATTTGTTCATGTGATTTTTGTTTGTTATTTAGTAGTCCTTTTTTAAATCTATTCACTTGCAGTATTTTGTTGGAACGTTGTACAAAAGTATGCCTAACGTACGAATTGGCTGTTTGGTCTACTATGGTCTTTGCGTAATATAAAAAGACCATTGATAAAAAAAGGTAGTAATATCATTCTAGCGAACATAGATAGATATACACCAAAGTGTCTAAATACTTTAAATGAATTCGCCTTTACGTGAAGTGAATCATATCACGTACTTGTTAACTAGGGATCATCCATTAAATATGTGAGGCTCGAAAGGGGGAAGGGTTCAGATAGGAAGGAGGGGGGGGGGGTATTGAAAAGTCGCTATAACGTTACATGTTTAATGGACAACTTCCTATATGACTTGTAGACGACTATTGCAGTGTATTGTTTTATGTAAAAGTAATTGGCCTAAATGTGTTTTAATGTTTATTTGTTTCTCTTTACGACTCTTAAACTGTTGAACTATTTAAATGTAATTTTAACAAGCAATTAAACATAGTGCCGTTCGAGAATAGTACCACTCCATATCTTTCCGCGGGTTTCTTAAAGGACGTCCAAGGGATAAAAACCAGAGAATGGGCAGCAGCATCCTCTGATGCCTGCGCCTGCCAGGATGGCGATTATGCCCCCATCATTGGGAAAGATCTATGTCCAACAGCGGACGTCTTATGGATGAATGGATGGAAGTAAACATGGGATGTCTTATATAGCTCTGTCTAGCTCCGCCGAGCTATATTTACCCTTAGGTTACGCGAAAAGACGCCCGGGTGAGTCCCACAACGCCCGGGTGAGTCCCACACTGGCACGGAACTCGTCACTCAGTGCCCCCCCTTACCTATTGTATTGGGGGACTTCGGTCTCACTAATACAATAGGTAAGGGTAGTGCGTAAATGCATTTACCCCGTCAAAAAAAAAAAAAAAATGGTTACGCGAAAAGGGCTGGTAAATGTTGTATCCAATTACAGACATTGTTTGAAGTGTCCCGATATTTGTGAGAATCCCGAACCGAAACATCTGCTCGGTCCGCACCGGGACCATCTGAAGGTGAGATATAACGATACCTAATGCGATATCTATTTAACCCCTTAAGCACTGACCTGGCGTTTACGCCAGCTTTCCGTTGTTTTCCTGTTATCTTCCTATTGTCTCATTTTTATGGGTAATCGACAAATTGTTTTAACATCATATTATTAATTATACATCGATTTTAAATGTATCGTAAAAAACAAATATTAGTATCATTTTGGTTTGTACAGACTTGTTCTTAAAATGTAATTAAACCTACTCACTTATCATTAAGGTTATATTTGTCAGGTGTCCTTTAATTATTCATAGTCTGTGAAACGAAATGTAAACCTTGTTAGGGGTTTGAAATAAATGAAACATCAATAAATGTTCAAGGGGTGGGTAAAAGACAAATTATTGTGCTCGACTAAATGTCATATGTAGTGAAAAATCGACAGCGATTATATCGATCATCATCATCATCATCTCCCTACCTACTTTTCCCATTTTTATTTGGGGTCGGCGCAACATGTCTTCCTCTTCCATTCCTCTCTATTTGTTATCATCTCCGCATTCACTTCTTTCCTAAGCAAATCATCTTCCACACAGTCCATCCATTTTTCTTTGGTCTTCCCCTTCCCATGTAACCGTCCACATTCATATCCAATACCTTTCTTACAACATCCTCTTTCTCCCTGCGCATCACATGTCCGTACCAGGACAAACGACCGCCTCTTAACTTGTCTATTATTGGCGCCACTTTCAAACTTCCTCTAAAATACTCATTCCTAATCCTGTCCATTCTTATTCCCCCACACATCCCCCTCAACATTCGCATCTCAGCTGCATGTAATCTTCTTTCGTCCGTCACCTTTATGTGGACAGATACAAGACGACAGATCGTATTATGTTCTTGTAAATATTCCCCTTTAATTTAAAGGGGATTTGCGGATCACACGTAGTAGCCGTAACCTGCCGCCATTTCACCCATGCTGCGTTAATTCTATGCTCTACCGCCCGGTCTATTTCGCCCTTGCTTTGCAGGAATGAGCCGATATTTATTCGATGTTTCGATTAAATTCTCCGTCGGGTATTTATCGTAAATAAATACTCGATAAATACTAGTAGGTAAATTTATCGACATCGACACCAGTTTCAATGTAACTATTTCTGGAGACGCCAAGAGCTGGCGCGGTAGGCCAATATGGCAAGGGAAGCGTGGTGGGTGCGGGAACAGGGAACTCGTGCGCTGACCTGTTCCCCGGCAGCAGCAAGCGCCTTCGAAGTGTAGATCCGGAAGCAACTCTCGAATAACACACGAGGGGCTTCTGATACTTCACACACTTCAGCCAACACTCGACGTCACCACAATATGCGGTTATAGTTATAAGCGGTATAGCGAATATAAAAGGTCCATAAACCTAAAATTTAATATGATATGCGGTGTTTTAAGCGGGTTGCGAATATATCCATCACGGTTTCGCGTCGGCGCGGGCGCGGTTAGGAGAACAAGTCTGTATTGCGGGGTTGCGGTATATACTATATGCGCGGGCGCGGTTGACACAGAATGTTAGATTTTCACCATGCAGTAATATAATTCAGAATAGTAATATATATTTTTCTTTAATATTAAAATTATAGTACTCAGAAATTTACACACTTTTGTGCCTTTAAAAGATGAAATTGGTTATGCTTTCATTAAAACTCACAAAAAAGTTCAAAAATAATAGTATTTTAATTATAATGAATTTGCGTTTAATTTAATTGTGACGAAACAAAAAAATATGCACATCGGCAAAACGCTATATTTTGTGTAAAAAAAACTCTCAGCTTTCTGAAAAAAAACATTCAAATTTAAAGAATTTTGGGCTGCACACCGAAAAAAAATCAATTCTTTCACTTTTATTCGATTTTTAAGGGTCTTCTGATGAGTTAATGAAAAAAAAAAAACTGCGTATTTTTCCTACAAAATACAATGTTTGTCAATTTTGTTTCAAAATGTTTTTCATATCAGAAAAATTGACGAAAAAGTTGGTAAAAAAAGTTTTTTCCAAAATTTCAAAAAATCATAACTTCAAGACCGCTGCGTATTAAGAGCTAAAACTCTCGGGGAATTTTTGTCTTATGATAGAGACCACCTCCATAAATTTCAAACAGAATCCGCGAGGGTCGCCCCGTAAAAATATTCTTATTTGGTGGAATGACCCGTATATTTTTTGAATGTCTTGATTATTTTTTTTGTTAAGTGTTTAATTTATCATTAGTCGAGAACTATCGACGCTGTACGTCCATCTGACAGGAAATCGATTTTTATTCCAGATCCAAGTGGTTATCGTACCGCTGACTGACTATTGTCATGTCACAGCACCGGACTCTGTGAAGGGATGACGGATATGTTAAATCAACCCCCTTATGAGTCAGGGGCGAGGGGTAAAGGGGGACAGCTTCCATCCCCGTACCGTACGGTTTAATTAGTGCAATGAGTGTAGTTCGAATACTTGTTTGTTATCGATGTTTCGTAATGTCAGAAGATGTTCAAAGGAAATATATTTGGTTGATTTTTTATGGAATTATTATGTACAGTAATACCCCGCTTAGCGCGACCCCATTACGCGCGGTTTCACTATAACGCTAATGTGAAATTTCGCTCTCAAATGCCTCGCATTACGCGAAAGAGTGCGTATAAATATAATGTAAAGACAATAGATGTATTTTTCCGTAAAAAATAAGAGTATGTATCGCATAAAGTGTTCTTAGATTAAAATGATTTGTATTATTTTGTATTAAATTTTGACGTATGTTTAATCATAAGCCTCGATATACGCGAATTTCAGTTAACGCGATTTTTTTTTTTTCGGAACGTATCCCTCGCGTAAAGCGGGGTATTACTGTACTTTAGTTAGATTGTTGTCAGAATATCTATATTTTCAAATGTTTTAATATAGTCTATATTTTATTATGTTATTTAGAAAAAAAAATCTCAAATCTTAACTGATGAGTGTAAAGAATTTTATTAAAAAAAAAAAAAAAACGTAAATTTTCGTCCTCAAAATGTTCAATACACACTTACATATATATATCCATGAGTATTTATTCACATTAAAAATTCACAGCTCGTATAAAATAGACATATATCAGATATAGATCAATATATCTACGTCTCTGTCAACATACACTAAACTTTTATTAATATTAATCTTGAGTTGCAGGGTTTTTTTTATTAAATCGTGGGTTGTAAAAGTGGTGTAATTTTTTTTATGCTCTTAAGAAATTAAAGATTTATTTTGTTAAAAATACAGTAGATAAAAAATATAGAATTACTTGTTATATAATATTTTAAGAGAAAATGTGTGTAGCGTATTAAACCGTTCTTCAATTTGTCTTCTCGAAGCATTTAGGCGGTAACCGGACGTCCCTACACACCCCCCGCCAACTTCATTGGGGAGACCTCGGTCTTCTTAATGAACTTGGCAGGGGTAGTAAGTAAATGGATTCCCCTCGTAAAATTAAAAAGAAAAAAAAGGGGTTATGTTGTGTCTAACAATATGATATAAAACCACAACTGAAGCTCGAGAAGTGTTTAAAAATGATTCCAAAATTCAATTACAAATATTGCACCCACTTTTAATCTAAGAACATATAAATATATATTTTTGTTTTGTAAATAATAAACTATTGAATTTTGTTCGGCTTTTAATTTACCATTCCTTCTTCCTTTTGGCATAAGGTACAGTTAAAACAAATAATCTATTGTGGTCACTCTTTTGATGTGAAACATCTATGGCCGCACGTAAAACCGATTTCTGGCGTGGCGACGCATGCCGTGGCGACCCGTCGCCACGTTATATGATGGTATATATATACAGTCTATATGCAGTAGTGTGTACGGTGTGGCGACGCATCGCCATGACATCATTTCATTTTTACACGAGAGATTATTTCCGTACAGTCACAGAGTCACAATAACTTTCAAACACCAATAAAGACAAACTACCATTGATTTTATCTGGGGATTTCAATGTAAATTTTGCAAAAGATGATTCAACGCCATTAATTACGTTTCTCCAAGAAGACTTTCAATTGCAAATTAATAACAATCCAAGAGAACCTACCAACAGATACGGAACAACAGTAGATGCTGTATTTATTACATATCTTGATAATGTTATGTCCGATACTCTTGTAACATACTTCAGTTACCATCGACCAATTGTCACAGTAATACCGTCCTCAGAGGCAACATCGAATATAACTATTACCGAAGTCACTGATTTAACGAATTAAGTAGTCACGGTTTGAAATAAATTCGTAAATTTTTGTATTGAATGAAAATAAATGTTTATTCAATAAATAGTCATCGTTATCTGGAAAAAAAATCGTAACATATTATTTTATCATTATGGCATATTCAGTTCCTATCACAATCTATTCTTTTCTGCATATTACTTTTACAAATATCGATGTTTCACATCTGCCAGGCGTCCCGTGACGGCACACTTTTTTTCTATATAATATCATTAGGTAACTATGGTTCTTTGCGAAGAAAAATATCTCCCACCGGTCTTTTAAATATATTTTGAATAATGTGACAGCTGTCGTCGCTATTGCCCTCGTTTAAATTCCGTATATTTGCCGTAAAATGCAGACAAGAAGATGTCATCAAACTTTATTGTGAGCGGTTCACGAATTCGCGTTTGGATTCTAACGTTTTCATATTGTTTAACCATATTCAAAACGTACGATAGGCTGTGTGAAATATAAATGTTAATATTTTATCTTTGAGCGTCAGCGCTTAAACGCCATCTTATACTTGACACACTGCAGCTTGTTGACGGCTAACGTCATAGCATTGATAACGTGTTTTCCTTTACCGAGAATAGCACAACGCTGCCAAAGAAGTTTTCAATTCAAAAAAATCTAAAATACCTACATAACCTCATACCACTAAACTAAAATTTTACTGTCCCAAACATTATTTAAAAATGTTTTAAAATTATTTTAATAAAACGTGTTTAACGCTCTAAACATTTTTAAATTAAATGCATTTAGCGTTGTCTTGTACCACCTAGTTCAGTTATCAATTTAGCTAAATTTGTTTAACGGTCGGTAAAGTAGTCCTCGACGTTTCGTTTCTCGCTTGAGTTGTAGTAAAACGAGAATTCGAATAAATTTTATTGACAAATTACAAAAAGTATGCGTTAATGAAACGCATGTCACGTTTATTATTATACCACGCTGTTTTTTTGACACTTTAGTTTGTTTTGTAGTGTTCGCGCTCGTTCTTGAGTTCAAATAAAGAGGATCTGTGTATTAAACTTGATAGCATATATTTATTTAAATATAACCATAAAACATTTTTAAAGATAATAAGTTAATTAAAAAATAAAAACACTACATAATTGTCAGTATTCCTCATTAATTGTGGTGCTATTTGTTGTAATAAATATGTAGCACTGTATTTAATTTTGACAGATTTATAAAAACATATTTAGCGGCTTAAAATTGCTGGTACAAGACGCTTGGTTTATTTAAATAAAAAATGTTGTTTAAATAAAACTTAAACATATTTAAAACAGTTGGTTCTTATATATTCAAAAACAAATTATCCAGATATAGATTAGATAAGTTTTAAATGTATATCTAAAAATTATAGATTAATAATAAAGAATAATGAGTGAACAGATCTATGTAATCGATTTTCACCATTGTACAACATAGTAACGTCATGCTGACAGCTGTCACACATAACCTAACACTCTGGAAGATATCTATACTTCTTTTAATATATATATATATAGTGTATTATACTATTTATCTTACGGTTCCGTTTTGATATTACACCCAACAAAGTAGTCTGATTAAACGTCTTTGAATCTTAGGTATATCGTTTTGATCGTACTTAAACATCACTGGCAACACTGGTTTATAGTTCTCAACAAATTTAAAGAATATGTACCTATTTCAGAAATCCATTGCTATCATGTTGCACCCCAAAGTAAGAGTCATAAAAATGCGAAAGGGTATACTTTTTCAATTTGGTTTACGTGAAGTGTAAAGAAATAGAAATAACTGTAGCTCGGGTCTGATTATACCTATGCAAAATAGATGAAGTCGACACGTCATATTCCCGTTTCCACCTATAAAAGTCTTTGATTACGTCTCTACGTTCCACTTTTTTTGTTTTTATTCGTCAATTTCGTTTGTCTGAAAACGACTGTAAAAATCATCCATATATTTCAAAAGTACAAAAATAATTACTATAATGCTATATTATCTAGGAAAGAGATGGGGGAATAAGTTTGTATGAAATAAACGCCTCTCTTAAATACTGTATTTAATACGTACTCTTGTATCGTTATCTTATATATTGGACAATATTAAAGAATAAGAAATAAAACACACACACACAAATAAATGGAAATAGATTTATTATACAATCGAAATACAAAAAAAAGGAGACAAAATCGAAAGCGATTTAATAATAATAACTTCAGAATACTTTTACCAATACTCAACGTAAACGCGCAAGCTAAAAGACATATTTATTAAATTTCGATGTTTCTCGAATTCGATAATAATAAGCGACACTTAAATCACTAATATAATAGATTGTTTCAGTGAAAATACAATTTATTTGAAGCACTTAACATAATATTCATATAATGAGTAAAATATAATTAAAAAGATTTTTAAACAAAAACAATTTGTTATTATTATTTAAAAATGTATCGTAAAGTACGAATTTTTTCTTTCTCTCTAAAACGAATATAAATTTAGAATGTTTTTTTTTGCACTCGCCTTGATACTTAAAATTATTCACGCACCACAGATAATAAAAAGAAAAACTACTAATCACCATAAATCTTTAATACGTTGAAGCTCTTTAGTTTACATTTCAAAAAAGTGTATGTACGCACGTAAAAAGTTATACTTCTTTGACGTAATAACAGAAAAAAACTAAAACGTTGACAGCTAACTTAAGGGGGGGGGGGGGGGGGGGGTTCGTGACGGTGCGCGCGCGCATTATGAAAATTTACTCTCATCATTTTTTCCCAAAGCCCCATAAGAAGTATAACTTCAAAAATCCTATATCAATTGTTCGTTGGATGGAATAATAATATAAACTCGTTTATTACACACTTCGTTATAACAAAATTTTCTTTATAACGTAAACAATTCAAATATCATCATGTATTCTCTGTAACGAAAAATACTTTCGTATTTAGATTTCAATAAAAAATCATCAATGGTTGAAATGAAAAAGATGGCCGACCTAATGGATATTAAAAAAAAAAACTCGATACTTCTAAATTTTTAGACTAAGTATTCTTATGAGAATTAACATCACAATATATGTTAGTTATATGTAAAAATTATAAAATGATATATGTAAAAAACTGTAGGCAAAATTATTACATAATACATTAAATCTTCTACCTATAAAAAAAAAAAATTGAAGTTACAAGTGAAATTTAATTCTTTTTCGTTCATTTTCGTCTTTCAATATAACGAAAACTCTCTTTTGATCGCTTATAAAGAATACTAACTCCCATAAATTTCTTTATAAACGAGTTTACATTTGTAACTGTATTATTATTAGAAAATTTAGTTTTTTTTTTTTAATACAAAGCAAAATAACATGCTTTTTGGTATTTACAGTCTTCAATTCCTTTACTATTATTATTAAGACGAAGGTTAGAAATTTAACTTAAATGTGTCTTTACTTGATTTAAGCTTATTATCCAAGTCACCTTATAAAAATAGTTATTGAGTTTTTTTTTTTTTTTTTTGTTGTTAAGTATCGAAAAACATCACGTTAAGTTTTATTTATCACAGCGTTTAAATATTTAGATATTTAAACAATTAAGCACTTTAGTACCGTGTTATTAGACATATATTTCCCATCTGTATTTTTTTTTTAAATAGATATTTAATTAAAAAAAAATTATAAACGAACAAGCTTCAAGTTTATATTAATCACTTTTATTTCTGGTATTTCAAAGTTATTAAGATTTATTATAATATGTTATTTCGTTCTATTATTTATATCATCTTAACGTTTTTACTGAGGAGAATTTTAGAGATGTAACATGATATAATATATCGATATTTAATTATCGATGTTCACACTATTTTTGGACAACTAATAGTCATTAAATACGCTCGTGTGTCGATTTAGACGTCGATTCAATTGAATAGTCTTTTAAAATGTAACTTTGTTTACGACATTCATGTTATTTTATAATGAATTAATATTTGTATGACCACATCCAACCAATTAAATGATCAAATATGGTTAATTTAAATCGATAATATGTTCTAAATAACAAACGACATATAGAACCCGAATGCATAATAATATCCCACTTCTGATAATCTCATAAATCGTTACATCAACATCTTATTTTGCGTTTTTGCTTATAATTAATTTTAAAAAGCTATAAAAAAACAAAAATTAACACGAGCAAATTATATGTTAACGTTGGTATATTAAAGCGATGGATAAATTTTTTTTTTTCCATAGAAATAACGGTATCTGTTTTACATATATACGGGGTCATAGAAGTAAATCCTTAGGAAATAGATTCATAGAAGCGTAGTCGTGTAAGACCTGAAACGACGTCAAATTATATCGATTAATCACAACACTTCTCGACAATCTGGGTGTATAGATTTGTTTTTTTTAAATAGCTCTCTACCTACGGAGCCAAATTTGCCAGTTTTGAATGTGACATGTACATTTTTTTTTTTCATCTAACAAACATATCCTGAGCAAATAGCAATTACTAGATCGAGAGATATTATAAGGATGAAAGTTATGTCTTTTACGGATTTTTAATTAAGACTATACTACACATTTTTTTTTCTTAAAAGAGTCCATGGGCTGCGATGACCACTTACCATCAGGCGGATCGTATGCCTGTTTGCTACTTTAGTGGTATAAAAGAAAAATTGTTTTATATATACACCGAATACGTTTTCTGTTTTATGTCAATGTTATGTTTCCCGTTGAGTTTTCACTTGAGGCTATTGCGTATGAAAACAAAGGTAACATATCGTATTACTTGTAATTCGGTCTGTGACATCCATTAATTGCGTATGGCCATAAAAATGATTTTAAATCAAGAATTAATTAATTAATTTAATTATAAAAATCATAAAAAAGCTACTAAAAGGGTTGGCTCAAATAAATTAAGACTAATTCCACCTTTTAATTTGTATTAGAAAGTCTATCTAGTTATAAAAAATTGCCTTTTTGTAAGCTCAAACCTATCATCGCCTACGAGGATAATAATAGGTATGTGAGGTATAATTAATGTGTGGAGTACCCATAAAAATAAGACAATAGGAAAACAATGGAAAGTTGGCGTAAACGCCAGTTGAGTGCTCAAGGGGTTAAATATGATAAAGGAAAGGATCACGTTTATACAGTTTTATTTTTATAATTCATTAACTTGCATCTAGTATTTGACTTTATATCATGTAATTTTGGTGGCATTTTATTGGCGTGAACTGTATTGGATGTAATGTCACGGATAATGAATTCTGGGATCTCTCTCAACCGCTCCCTTGGGAGGAAAGCTTTAACAAGGGACCGGCATTTTTTAAGCGTTGTACAATAAATGTGTCAAACATTAGACTTGGCTGCATGGTCTAGTGTCTTTGCCTTTTCCCTAGGAATAAAAGGAATAGTGTTTTTTTATGGTTTACCTCTCGTAATGTCTCCTCAGTTGGTTTGGGTACATCGAGCTGCGTCAGCTGACGTAGCTTGGATCCGTCGAGACAGAGCTGTTTGTTTAGCAGCAGCTCGGCCCCAGCGCTGGGCTCCAGCGGCGTGTGCTCCAACGCATACTTCCGACAGATGTCCGCCCACGCGGTCAAGTGCTTATCGTTCGCCTCTTCTGCCACTGACGCTATGTCATTCTAATCCAAACACACACACTTAATAGAACATCCTCGATCATATAAACAACAACGCTGGCAAAAACGCCCCCTTGCGGAAGTAGAAGGCCCAGAAAAAATTATAAGGCGTTGAGATAGAGGGGGCAGATTAAAAACATAGCCTAAAAAGGAAAAAAAAAATCAAGATAAAAACATATTCTCAAAGTGACCGATGAGCAAAATAAGATTGAGAAACTGTGATCCAAACGTTATCACTGAGAGTAAAATACCAAATAATTTCTCCCTAATGAAATTCATTACGTTTTCGATTACTTAATTCAGTTTTGATGGAAACTTATGCTTAGTACTTAGTATTTGAAATAGTGCTTTAGTAAATATCCCTACATATATAATATAACATTAAGTGTATGTTCAAATTATTGGCCGCTCTTTTTAAATAAATAAATAATATAATAAGAATATATATATAAAAACGTGTTTATTTATTTACTTTTTTTATAATTACTTATACTCAAACTACTGGATCGATTTAAATGAAATTTCACGTAGAAGTTTTCATGGAAATGAATACAGATCAACATTAATAAAGATAACTCGAGGTAAATTGTTTTTTTATTTGTGTCAACTGAAACAAGCAACAGAAAGTGCTTGTATAAAAAAAAAAAACATCTTACATATACTTGTAACCGGACTTAACATTGTAATTCATCAAATCTTACATCGGCCCATTAGCTCAGTTGGTTAGAGCGTCGTGCTAATAACGCGAAGGTCGCGGGTTCGATCCCCTCATGGGCCACAATCTCTTTTTTTTTTTTAACTATTTAAAAAAGCATCAAAGTGTATAACACTATACTTTTTTTTAATTATAACATTAAGTTATTTTTAACCGAAAATCCCTAAATTGATGTAACTATGTATATTCTACTTTTCATGTTTAAATAACAGTTTACTATTTTTTTTTTTAAATTATTCGGTCACTTTGGTATATGGGGCAAAAAATAGTATCATTTACTAGTCACCAGCAAAAATATGTAGACAATTAGATATAATCCAAAGAAAAAAAATATTTGCACTATGACAATCTGAATACCAAAATTAAAAAAAAAAACAGAATAATAAACAATTAACGTAATAAATTCATTGACATACTGGAGAGTTATTCGAATTATTAACAAAGTTGTTTTTACTTTAAATTACATATAAAATATATAGAATATAGAAGCGATATTTTCTGGAATTTATGTGATCTGTGACTGGCGTTGATATCCCCATCATTATATGCTTAACCCCTTGAGCACTAACCTGGCGTTTACGCCAGCTTTCCATCGTTCTCCTATCGTCTTATTTTTATAGGTAACTCGACACATTAATCAATAGACATAACTTCGATTCAAAACAAAGGTTGCCTGGAAGATATTGCTATTAGCAATAAGGCCGCCCTTTGTACTAATTTCACATTTCAAATGTATTATATTATACGTGTATAATGGTGTAAAAAAAAGATTAAATAAATAAAATAAATAAATAAACAATTATATTTCTCTGAACGCTGTTTTTTTTTTTTTTCTTTCCATATTTTATATAAACCCTTGATTGTTTAATGGTTAGTTATTTTTTATTATCACATTAAAACAGAGATTATTAATACAGTTGACTAGTGTTAACAAAATAAAAATCGAATCAAAAATAAGAATTAATTAACACGTCGATTACCCATAAAAATGAGACAAAAGGAAAACAATAGAACGCTGGCGTAAAAGCCAGGTTAGTGCTCAAGGAGTTAATATTCGTTTTTCAGAAAAGGGATAGAGCGCCCTCCTTGGACCGTCACTATAAACTATAAAAATAATAAACATTTTACAATCTATCATAAGGCATGTTAATTTGAATACTGTATTTTTATAAAACGTTTTTTTTTTAATTTTATTTTAAATTTAAGTTTGCAATTGTTCAATTATGACCTAAGATATTCAATTTTTAAGAAAATATACTTTATGAGTTTTAATATTAACGACGAAATACATTTCTATGATTTTTGAATAGAGCCGAAAAAGGGAGATTGTTATGATTTTTTTTTTTGTTATTAAAAAAGAATTGTCAGTCGCCAATACACTACATTACATTAATTTAATACATGTAAAACATTATATACCTTTTAAGGCAACCAACAAACCAAAAAAAAAAAAAACAGTACATTAATGCAAATAATTGTGGGTAAGAAATAAATAGATTTTTTTTTTACAAAAAAACAATTTCAGCGAATAATAATAAAATAACAATCGTAATATGAATCTAGATGTAAAAAGAATATATAAGCCCTATCTATGTGTTTCGCCCCTGGAATTTCCTTAATTTTTACTTCTACGGAACTTGATAATAAGTTACAATGGGGTCCGCATATTAAAACTTTGGCAGGAAGGCTTAGTTCCGCTGCTTTTGCGGTTCGAAAAATTCGCCAGTTGACAGATATTGCTACTGCTAGGTTAGTCTACTTTGCTTACTTTCACAGCTTAATGTCTTAATGTAAAGAGAGCTGTTCGAGCAATATATAATATGGGACCTCGCGAATCTCTAAAGAACAAGTTTCAAGAATATGATATCTTAACTTTGCCCTCCCAATACATCTTCGATAACTTTATGCATATTCGTAAAAATTACAGACAAGCTCGATCTAGTGAATGATCGTCATAATTTTAATATTAGAAGTAAAGACAAGTTGTCCGGAACCACGCTTTAGGTTAAGTAAGTGTAATAAAAGCTTTATAGGTAATAGTATTCGGTTTTACAATAAGATCCCAAGTAACATTACCGATTTACCTGACAATAAGTTCAAGTATTATGTCAAGCAAGTTTTAATCTCAAAAGGTTATTACAGGGTGGATCATTACGTGAACGATGGTGATGTCTGGAATTAACCCACATCTCTGTGCTTCCACTAACATTATTAAAACTACGATTTGTATAGTTTTTTTATATGACAAAAAAAAAATGATATATATTATATTTATAAAAAAAAAAAGAACCAGATTGAGTTTCTTGCCTGCGCTCTTCTCGACTGGGTTGTTTTCCGAACCGGTGGTAGTGTTTAGACGTTCATAAGCGCCTTCTTAGGGCCTAAATTGAATAAATAAATTTTGATTTTGATTTTATAATGGCTATAAACCTAGTTACATATAAACTTACCTTGGCCAAAGTCGAAATGGCCGTTCCATAGTAATCGTGGTTGATCTTGAAGATATCGGAGACGAGTTCCGCGAGGCTGCCCTGGGTGCTGTTGGCCTCGTCGACGACATTGTACGTTTGCCTGTTGGCCCGAGGGTCGGTCCCGAGGGTCCAAACGGCCCGGCAAACGTCACGGACGTGGACCGTGTTCATCTTCAGGTCGGCCGTCCACAACAGCTTCATGGTTTCACCGAGATGCTTGTATATACCGCCGTAGAGGAGTCGTGGTGCTGGGTAAACAGAGACGTCCACTTTCGAAAAGTAAGCCTAATAGCGACTATAGTCTGTACACGGTATAGGCTCAGTGCTTTGACCACAATCTCACCTGATGTTAAGTGACTATGTGGTCCAGGATGGTAAACATACTAAACCCTTTTTTTACATAGGGAAATGTGTTTAGGCACCGTCCTCTCATATGGGGGCAGGGAGGGTGTGTGGGACTAACACTAGGGAAGGAGACCCTTTTTTTTTTTTTTTTTTGACTAGGTGAAATGCATTTACGCACTACCCTTACCTATTGTATTAGTGAGACCGAAGTCCCCCAATACAATAGGTAAGGGGGCACGGAGTGACGAGTTCCGTGCCAGTGTGGGGCTCGCCCGGGCGTGAAGCGCCCGGAAATACCCACTAAAACCCCCCGGGGCCGTCCGCTGCATTTGGGATGGGGGCGACACGGGGTGGCTTTCGCAAGCACCGTGTTGGGGAAGGAGACCCTAGTGACTACCCACTGAAACCCTATGAGTAACCGTCTGCCGCCACATAAGGCGGGCAACACAGGATCGCAAGCATACACCGCGACATACCCCCCGAACGGATGACCTAGCCCGAAGGCCAAGTCCCTACCCGCAAAAGGACTAGTCCCGGTCAACCAAGACTAAGTCTCCCGACGGCTTACCCAGTGCAATGGAACGTCAGAGCCGCCACCCCTTCCCCCCTTGGGTCAGCAATGAAACATACTAAACCTAGGTACTGGATCTCAAGTGATGTTTAACACCTATTGGTATTTGGCGACAGGTTTTCAAACTTGAGGGTGGTAGCTATGGGTGCCCTAACACCATGCTATGGTTTCCTCACGATGTAGTAAAATGTCGCTTAATTACCCATGCCTATAAATAGTATTCTAATATTTTTACCCTCTGGTACATCTCAATGATTACTAGTCTTTTCATCAAAAGCACTGTCAACAATAAACAACTGACATATTTTAGGATAAAAAAAAAATGAGCGACATGCTATTGTTTTATATATAAACATTTAAGGTACCAATTTCCCACGGACGAGTTACGTGAACTCGTGTGAAACTGTTTCAAATAAATGTACAAAATAAAACCGTTATCAATGCATTTATTTAATACTAATTTGTGGTAGCGACTTCGCTTAACATAAATAACTATTTAATCAAAATCTTTGTATCCTTTTGATATTTGTTAGACCAAAATTGATAGAGTAATATTGTAAAGATCGTATTGTACTGTATTTTTCTTCCATTGAATGAATTTATATACAAAAAAAAAAATGACCGGCATGGGAACCCGGAAATTATTTTTGAAGTGAAACTACTTTAAACGTTTTGCGAGTTAAATTTCAAGGTCGAGCGGTATGTGCCACATATTGGCATCACAATTTTGAAAATTAATCGACGAGTAGAAGTCTTTAGTCAGTGAGAAAGAGACAAAAATAATAGGCACACTTTTTGACTGTGGAATTAATATTTAAGTAGTGTGAATGACTGTATTTTACAAAGCTTGCATAGATATTTTTTGTCTCTTTCTTGCAGATCCAACATTTAAATTAAGTTGTTAAATTATTGAAATTTGACTGGCATGTCTTTTAAGACAAAACTCCCTTAAAAAAATAAACAGAAAAAAATATCTCTTTCTCGGTCTATGATATCTATCCCTTAGTAACAATAAGTCATACAGATTTAAGCTAAAGATTCCCGAAGAAGTTTTACTTCTGACACGTGTATTCTGTATAGACGTTCTTTTTTTTTAAAGGCGCAGTAGGTAGCAGTGATAATTTATTCTCCCTTTCCCTCAGACATAATCTAAGTCCTTAGTAATTTTGTTTTTTTTCCCTATCATATTCGGTTTTTTTCTACCCATTTTTTTCTCCCTTACGTTTATAATTACTAGCTAAAGTTATACTGGAGCATAAACCACTGAGCAATACTTACTAAGACTTCTTCTATCACCGACGCCATACACAATGGCAGGCCTTATGATCGTATAATTGAGTTCTGCGTCCATGGTCTTAAACTCTTGTTCTACTTTACTCTTCATTCGGGCTTCCATCGTCCAGGGTTCGACTGGCCCGTCTTCTTTATGAGGCTAGAATATTTTGTCAAAAATATTAGTCTGACCACCTCGGAAGGAAGTGTCGCGAGGATAATTGAATTAAATTTAGACAAGGTATTAATAAATAAAAGAGACAAACTTCTTAGCATTCCATGGATTCACCGTGCGGGTGCCGGGTCCATCGTGTGGCAGAGAGAGAAACTCAGAGCAGTTCCCAGGACTTGCGACCTAGGTGTAGGTTTAGGGAGGCCCCCTTTGAGATGCGCATCAACGCTCACCTTCACTGCTCGAGTTTCCCGCCCTGCCTAGCCAAATTTGGTAGGAACCTGTTATTATTATTATTCGAGAGAGGGGCTATGCAGGCTAAAACAGTCCTGTGTCACTGCGACCTAGATAGATCTATTGTGATCGCCCCCATATTCCTAAAGCTCACTGCCTAGACCTACAACCTGGATATACTGTAGGATCTTTTTGGCACAGAGCGTCTGTACCTCCTCTGGGAACAACGAATGTTTGCCCAGAACTCGGTTGCGTATGGGTATTAGTGGGTCACAATCACACAAGATGTGCTTTGGTGTTTCATCTCTGCGACTTCACAGAATCTGCACTCTCTTGTGTTCTGGGCACTCATGTTGTACATATGCTTGCGCAAACAACAGTGTCCAGTTAGCGCTCTCACTAATACCCGCAACTGATTCCTACTGAGCATCAGGGCTTCCTCAGCTTTTCGCTGAGTATATCCCCTGATGAGCTCTTTGGAATGAATTTGTCCTGGCAAATTATTCCAGAATTCTTTAGCCTTATGGGTGTATTGGTCCCTTATGGTCAGTCGAACTAGGCTTTTTGAAATACCACAAAATGGTTCAGGCCCAAATTGTGTTTTCATAGCCCCTGCTCGTGCAAGCGCATCCGCAGCTTCATTGCCGGGAACTCCTGCATGCCCGGGGACCCATCTTAAAATCAGCCTGTTATTCTTACCCAGGCTGTTTAGCATTGCCACACAATTGGCAACTAACTTCGAGTCTAGGAACCTGTTAGTGCAGCCTTTGATACTCGTTCTAAAATAGAACTTACTGTAGTTCTCGACAGGCCAAGGTCCTTTAGAAGAATATAGAGATTTTGCTGGTAAACCTCTCGCTCCTACTTCTACCGCGTATAAATTAACCACATAGCCATTGAGTTCATTAGTTAGGTCGTAATATTTATTTAATTTGATTGTGTGGTCTTTAGGAATGTTGGTTTCCCACGGTACAGTAAGCTCTACTAGTATTATATGTTTGATACGTCTAGAAAAGAGGAATATGTCCGGTCTAGATGACGAAACACCAACATCCTCTGGGATTTTATAGTGCTTGTCATAAGTATCCATTAAAATAGTCCAGTCAGGTGCAGAACTAGGATTGAGAAAGGCTTGCTTTTAGAGTTGACAGTTGAGCCATCCTTTATAAAGTTAATTTGTCGTTTATTTGTGGTCAATCCTTTTTGGGCTCTAGCTACTGAAAGACTTACTGCTTCACGTATGATTTCAAGTACTCTATCATGTCGGCGTGAGTAATAACCCCTATCAAGCAGCACCTTGTACCAATATATAATAAATTTAAAACCGAAGGTTCTCTTTTACCCCTTCTTCGTTCTTCCCTTCTTTCATGGGGGCAGGAAGTACACTTCTTCGTTCTTCCCTTCTTTCATGGGGGCAGGAAGTACATCCTGCGCCTGGACTGTCGACCTGACGGTCATGCCTCCTTCCGAGGCGGGCTAAGTGGTGGAAGGGGAACTATTCTCCTCAATCCCTACCGGGCCATTGCACGGACGAGGCCTGGTGGGTTTGCAGCAGGGGGCGACGCGGTGCTTGCGAAAGCCACCCCGTGTCGCCCCCATCCCAAATGCAGCGGACGGCCCCGGGGGGTTTTAGTGGGTATTTCCGGGTGCTTCACGCCCGGGTGAGTCCCACACTGGCACGGAGCTCGTCCCTCCGTGTCTCCTTACCCATTGTATTGGGGGACTTCGGTCTCACTAATACAATGGGTAAGGGTAGTGCGTAAATGCATTTCCCCCCGTAAAAAAAAAAAGGTTCTCTTTTACCCACAATAATTTTATAAATAAAAGAAACAAAAACCTGCTATATAACTAACAGAGAAACCCGTCCAACATAGTACTGCAATATTTTTTACCAGAATTTGTTGAACCTGTATAGGTCATAATAATTATCCGATCGTCTATGATCTTAGCTTGTCTCATCCAAAAGTCTGAATGGTATAATGTAATAGCGTTGCCGGATCTTTTATTGTCCATCAATTTACTATATCCAATAAATTGCCCGTCGAGTGTTGCTTTAGTCTTTATCATCCATAGTTGGCCTGATTACACTATTTTATATATAATCTAACAAATTGGTTGAAAGAACGTATTTTTATTCCTTTATCTAACGTCCTTCGTCTCTCGACGCCTTTTTCTTATTGCCACTAAAATTCTATTGTTTCACGACGTTACAAATTTTCAAATTTTAAATGTTCTTTCTTAGACGGCCGCCTCAATGAATCCATTAAAACTCATGTTACATTAGCAGAGTGCACGCGTAAGATATACTGACAGTTGACATGAATAAACTGATAAAACCTTCGGGTTTACTTAATGAATTAAATAAATAAAGATGAATAATAATGATATAATAAATATTACAAACACAAATTATATTAAACCCGATCATTACAGAAGGTAAGGGGGTTTCGTGCTCGACTAGGTCGCAACCACCATACACTTGGTAAAAACGCATAGTGTGATGTTTCGGCGTGTCGAGTTCCAGGATCAGCCAGCATAGATCCAGCAATTTATTAGGGCAATTCAGCCCAAATGGATGGCGACCACAGTACACTTATGAAATGACACTTGAAGGCATGTCGCATTCCGAGATAGGCAAGTCGTATATCCAGAGTTACTCGTACCTAGAAACTTTAGATTTTACAGAACTCCTATAAAATAATCAAACATAACATAACATAACATAAGCCCACTCCTGTTATCCCCGAAGGGTTAGGCAGAGGTGAAGTAGCGAACTACACCACCCACATTTCGCCGAGCTTAGTTCCGTCCCAGATGCGACAGGGGGCGAGCCTGTCGCCATATCTGGCACAAATTCCAAACTCCGGATGATATTGAGTAGAAAAACCCAATACCACTTGACCCGACCCAGTGATCGAACCCGAGACCTCAGAACGGCAGTCGCACCGTAATACAACTGCGCCACCAATTAATTCTAAAACCTATCAAATAGGAAAAGATAAAACAGTTTTCTCTTCTTTTTATCAACTGTTTTTCCTAACTTGTACGCTGTAATGAATAGTTTTTAAAATAAAGAATAAATCACTAATACACTTATTTCCTTGTATATCAGACATAATTAATATTTGTTTATTTTTTTGTAAATAATTCCCACATACCTTGTCACTGTTGTACATTTGCCCGCTAGATATTTCCACTAGGCGTGGTACTTTCAACTTGACGCACTGCTTTGCGACGTTCGAGCTCAGCGTGAAGATACCCTCTGAGTATACGGCCTCGGTCTGACCGACCCGCGTCTCCCCGGCGCAGTTTACCACCAGGCCCCATAAACCTCCGTCGCCGGGGTCCAATGCTGAGGCGCATGACGCTTGAAAAGATATGGACCATTATAAGCCTTTGTCAACCTTCGCGATGAGAAAATAGCAGTTAAACATTTACAACATTAAAAAAAAAAATAATATAGAAAACCTAAAAGTTTTTTAATAGAAATATTACAGTATGTCACAAATGCCACATAATATATAAAATTGTACTTTATTATTTGATATCGAAATCTCGATTTTTTTTTTGTTTTTGACTCAACAGGCAGCTCTACAACAAGCTTATCAGAGTCTATATGTAGGCGTGTGCAACGCCTCGCGGGATTCGTAAGACATTTAGAGCAGGGCTTCTTAAACTATGGGTCGCGACCCCAAATGGGGTCGCGTAGCAAAATTCTGCGGTCGGTCGCGAGAGTATTTAATGTCAAATATTTATATATACCATTTTATAACATTCGAGCGAATTAAGACGGTCAGAATCTACTTTTATTTTTGAAACTATAATAAATAGATTTTTATAGTTTTTTGTGCAATTTTTAATTTTAGATTTTTGTATGTTTCAAAGCGAACTCTAAAACTATATATTTTCATATGTATATTGTTACCTAATAAATAAATCAACAAAAAATATTAATTTAGTTTTCTTTTATATTTGTATGGGGTCGTCAAGAAACTCGCAATCATAAATGGGGTCGTGAATGACAAAAGTTTAAGAAGCCCTGATTTAGAGCATAAGTGTCCCAAAAAAGCGCTGTACACATTCCTAATTGTTGGCTTTTACCTAAAACTTCTTAAGTCAATGTGCTTTGGAGCAAAATTTACTTAATTAGGCCTTCCTTACGATTTAATTGTCTATTTTCCTAAACCATCAAGTTAAAAACTTGACAATAATTAAGGTGATTTTACATATTGAGAAATTGTCTCTTTAGTGTGTCCCGTAGAATTCCATAGACAATCTTAATACTTACATATAAAAAAATGACAATACCCGAACGATGGACAGTTTTAATCAATAAAGAACACCCGTAAATAAAATAGACCAGATTACTCGCTTTATAGAAGATGTTAGTGACACTAGCATCGAGAGTTTGCCGTGGACAGGAGTATACAGTAATGTCAAGCATATAACTTAATATGTCAATTACCCATAAAAACGAGACAATAGGAAAACAATGGAAAGCTGGCGTAAACGCCAGGTTAGTGCTCAATGGGTTAAGAATATACAGGTGATGAGTATATGCCATGTTTAAGGAATTTAGGAGCAGTTGAACGCATCAATCGACCTTCAATCATTTCAATAAGATTTCTGATATATTCTTGAAAAACGTTACACTTGTGGATACTTAAAATGACGTGAAATAATGTATTGTAAAAAAAAATGGGTTTTATTAGTGTAGACCCTCGTAGGTATTTGCAAATGACGTGCTTTCTTATTTTAAATCTTGTAAAAGTGTTTATGTCTTTATAAGAAATAACCGCGAATCAGCCCAACAAAAAGTGTCTACGAGCACGTAATCTTACCATATATTAACTAAACGATTGAATAAATGAAAATAATTACGAGGAAAAAAATCGTTGAAATGGGAGTGAAGCCGCATAGCAGAGATAGTAATGAATTTTTACCTTTTCAATAGGGTAAGCGATGATGGCGCAGTGGATAGTGTGGCCGGATTCCGTGTCAACGGAGGCGGGTTCGAGCCCCACTTATCCAACTCTAAAATCAGCCTGAGCTTTCGGTGATAGAAAACATCGTGAGGAAAACAGAATGGTGGAAGGGCATTTTCTAATGATACCCGCCTGGGTAGCTGCCATCTTCAAGTCAGAAAAACTTTTGCCAAATACCAATAGGTGTGTTCGGGAAGCATCACTTGAGAACCAGTACCGCCAGGCTTAGTGTGTTTACCATCTTGGACATTGTGGTCAAAGCACTGAGCCCATACAATGTAAAAAAAAAGTCAAGAAGCAAGAACGGCAACAAGGTAACAACGTGCAAATGTTCTTGCAGTGTGCTGTTTGCCTTTATTTCAAAATAATAGAGAGCATGAAGCGAATGAACATGAATAATTATTTCAAAATGAATCAGCTGACCTCTAACAACTAAACATGTAATAATTGTTAACCCAACATACTTTCACAATTCCATTCTCATAATCATAAGCAATACATGCACGTTCATCATACGTAATGGATGCTTCATAATCCAATTTACATGAATAGAAAATGATGGCTCCAACTTTATAAACAAAAATCCGGATTAGAAACTAACCTTAAAACATATTAAATAATACAAAGGAGAATAAAACCTCACAGAAGATCACCTCATTAGGAATTACAAAGGAGACGGATGACCACTGAAACGATTTACATTATTCCTATTTTACTTTATTTTTGTATATATATTAGGGAGGAGTAAATCATCATCATTCTCCTGCCTTTTCCCAACTCACTTGGGGTCGGCGCAGTATGTTTTCTTCTTCCATACGTCCCTATCATCCGTCATGTCTTCATTCACTCCTTTTTCTTTCATATCATTTCTTACAAACTCCATCCACACTTTCTTTGGCCTTCCTCTACTTTTCCGTCCTTCCACATTCAAATTCATTACTGTTTTACCCACATGCGCTTCCTCTCTTCTCATAACATGTCCACACCACGACAAACGAGAACCTTTCAACTTTTCTACCATTGACGCAACTTTCAAACTCCCTCTAATATATTCATTTCTTATTTTATCCATTCTTGTAACACCACACATCCATCTCAATATTCGCATCTCAGCTGCATGCAGTCGCTTCTCATCCATCTTCAAATGATTTTTTTTTCTTTTTTCTTAACCTGAGTGTAAAATTTGTAGCTAATAAAAAAAATTAACTCAGCATTTTGTGGTAACCCACGGTTTTTAAAATATTGAAAAAATTAAAATTTTGATAATAAAAACACTTATATTCTTTGAAAACATCTAAAATTGAACTACTATGATAGTTTTGAACTCAATATCCGGTCAACTACGAAATCTGGGATTGACGCCAGTTTCAATTTTTTTCCTATTGTCAAGTTTAACTGTGTTATTTGACCGATTTTTCATTCCAATATAATAAATGAAGTATGTGAGTTTTTTTAAACTTTTTTTTGAATTTACAATAATCGTCAAAACATTTTTTTATTCATTTCGTCTTTTTGGCTTTAAAGAGGACATTTCAGTTTCTAGAATGATTTACAATTTTTTCTTACGACCACCGTTTAGTAGTTATTAGTAATTAAAAATAATTATTGACTAACAACAAACAGGATAACCGGAAGGTTTATGGAAATTTTGATTAAGTTTATAAAATTTAAAATGTTTTTTCTCTATAGGCTATTATTTTTTTTGGATTCCATCGACCCTTTCTTACTTTTTTTTTCTTCAATTTACTTTCTTATATACATTTTTTCCGCGAATAAAAACGAAACGCTAATTTTTCTTAATTTTTTTTTAAGTTAGATATTAATTAAATGGTATATGTACTTTTTCACTCACACCTAAACAATATGAAACACAGGCAGAGCCGCCGGTACCAGCTAGTTATAGGTATATTCTCTTTTTGGTCAGGTTTTAGTATATTATATTTTCTTACATTTGGTAGTATATAGAGAAAGTTATATGGTTATTAGGGAATTATATCGCTACAATAATTACCGTCATCGCGTCCATCGGGATTTTTTAACTTTAGTAAATAGTTGATTATTTAAGAGATATAATGTATTTAAAAATTATATATGTCGACAGCTGTTGGTACATCTAGTATTAAGATAATTATTAATCATAATACTGTTAAGAAATCAAAAACATTGTAATGTTACTGTTGTATGCGTGAAACGAGATTGACAAAACTGTTGACAGATGTCTATGCTGGTAAAATTTGTTGAATATTAGAAATACGTTCAGTTCTATGAATGTATCGACTAATGTAGTGAGAAACATCTTTGCTTAATGTAAGTATCAAAGTGCTCATAGCCTTTTCAAGGATCTCGCGGGTCGTCTAGTCGACACGTCTCGCGACCAGAGGGCTGGCCAATATTTGGCACAGCGAATTAGCATTGCCATCCAACGTGGCAATATGGCCAGCCTCCTGGGAACCTTCCCGTCTGGCGGCGAGCTGGACGGCATTCATTATTTATAGTATTTTATTTAATTTTAATTTTAAATTTTTGTGTATAAATTTATGTACTTTTTGAATAAATTATTATTAATAGTATCAAAAACATTTTAGAAATATAATTCCTCACAATTAAACTCATTAAATTGTGAACAAAATCGGACTAAAAATAAAAAATTCTTTATTCAATTAAGACCCTGATGAAGCGTTTATGAACGTCAAAAAACTACCACCGTTTCGGAAAACAACCCACTCGAGATCGAGTCGCAAAGAAATTCGATCTGGTTTTTTTTTTAAATTACAATATAAATTATACACTTCATTACAATAAAAAACGGTTTTAGCGGAAGCACAGAGAGGGGTGTCATTTCCAGACATCACTATCGATCACGTAACCTTTGGGCATTCAAACCTGTTAGACATAGTGATAAACTTACTGTCAGGTAAATCAAAATGTGCTTCGGAAAAACGTTCAGTTTATCTTTGTTTGAATTTGTGAGAAATATCTTTGCTTTCTTTTAATACTAAAATAATTTTGAGCTTGCACAAAAACTATCGTTCATTCTTTTCCAATGATTATTTGAAAGCATATTACGTAGTAAAAAATTAGACAAGAAAAATAACACACGGGGGGAGCCGCGGTCACTTAGCAGAAAATATTTTCGAATACCACAAATTATTTACCTAAAGTAAGCGTTTATACACTACCACCACCCCTATTTTTACGTAATAATACCGTAGATATTCGATTGACGAAGGCGATACATGGCGGAAATCCATTATGAATAATATGAAATCATTTGACGCGGAATAATCAAATTAACATATTAGTAATAATACCCTTGTTAAGTTCTGCGCATTGTAATTATGCTCTTGTTGTAGCAGAGGTAGACACCATTTTTACGTTACAAAAGAGAGCTGTTCGAGCAATATACAATATGGGACCTCGCGAATCTCTAAAGAACAAGTTTCAAGAATATGATATCTTAACTTTGCCCTCCCAATACATCTTCGATAACTTAATGCATATTCGTAAAAATTTAGACAAGCTAGATCTAGTGAATGATCGTCATAATTTTAATATTAGAAGTAAAGACAAGTTGTCCGTCCCACGCTTTAGGTTAAGTAAGTGTAATAAAAGCTTTATAGGTAATAGTATTCGGTTTTACAATAAGATCCCAAGTAACATTACCGATTTACCTGACAATAAGTTCAAGTATTATGTCAAGCAAGTTTTAATCTCAAAAGGTTATTACAGGGTGGATCATTACGTGAACGATAGTGATGTCTGGAATTAACCCACATCTCTGTGCTTCCACTAACATTATTAAAACTACGATTTGTATAGTTTTTTATATGACAAAAAAAAAATGATATATATTACATTTATAAAAAAAAAAAAAAACCAGATCGAGTTTCTTGCCTGCGCTCTTCTCGACTGGGTTGTTTTCCGAACCGGTGGTAGTGTTTTAGGCGTTCATAAGCGCCTACTTAGGGCCTAAATTGAATAAATAAATTTTGATTTTGGTTGTAGTATTATTTAAAATAAATGGGCTAATAAAATCGAGAAGTTTTTTTTTTATACATTTCGGTTTGGATATTTTAGTTGTTTTATTTTATTAACGTACTAAACACGCGACCGTCTGCAAGGGGCTCCATACAAACTAAATCCGACTCTGGTAGCAGTCATCGCCAACACAATATAGAATTATAATAAACACGAGTATTGTTTCATTATCATCACCGGTCGCATACCAACAAACAACAATACGGCAGAGTTTCCTCCTCACAGTGACGTAGCCTGGCACGGAGCTTGGGCCGGAAACAATACGATACGTATCAGTATTTTTTTTTAGAACATGATTTAAGGAGGTTCGCCTTTTGTTTTGCCTTTCATTGTTCACTGAAATTTTGTATCATGGTATTTTGACATTATAATGCACGTCTCTAATGACACTTGTACCAAAAAGGTTGTACAAAACATGCCCACTTCTGAGCAATCGGCTCTTAATAATCTCCGATATGTTTCATGAAAAACCCAAACACTACAGATTGAAAATAATACAAATTATCAAAAGATTTTTATTGTCAAGCTCTATAAACAAACAGGCAAAGATAAACATTTCAGTGCATTTTTCACCCCCGTTGGTCAGCCGATTTTTTTATTATTAGCCATTTAGTATCTAAAAAAATAAAAAGTAAAACTTCTCTGCCAATCTTTAGTTTCAATTTGTAATGCAAATTATTAGTAAGATATGAGAAACTGAGAAAGAGATAAAAAAATGTAGGTCCACTTACTACGCACTCTTTCACAATAACTAACACAGCGGAAAAAAAAGAAACTAATTGAATTCTACAATCAAAAAGTATAGCCTGCTTACTTGCTATTTTTGTCTTTTTTTCACTGTGTGAAACTTACCCTTCTATCTACTTTCTTTCTTTCCCTCAATTTACAAAATAGTGACGCTAATTCTGTAACCCTGAAATTTTATTCTCAAATGCGCAAGAAGTTTCACTTCAAAAAAATGTTTTTATTTAAAAACAGTTTTTTATTTTTTCTTCAAATTTTAATAAAGATTAAAATCAAATTTCGACCACCAGGCGTACACTAGTAGTTCTAAATAATAGGAATTGTTATATTGCAATCGGAGCCACTGAACACAGTTAGTCTTTGACAAATTCAACAACACAGTTAATGCAAAATTCTAGAAAGACATAAACCCTCATCATCGTTATTAATAAGCAAGTGATGTAATATTCAAATGAGTCATGCCCTGATTAGTTATCTATGCTGGAGATGTCAACACCTCGGTTATATTAATTCTGTTGATAGTCAGATAAGGATGGTATCATATGAGGATTTCCTGTTAAATGCATCTTTCATAAAAACACACGGAATCATTCTAAAATGTGTTTTTGGGGCAATTGTAAACATATTTTTATTCCTTAGCGTCACCCCTTTTTTTTTTTTTTTGACGGGGGGAAATGCATTTACGCACTACCCTTATCTATTGTATTTGAAGGATCAAAGTCCACCAAATACAATAGATAAGGGGGCACGGAGTGACGAGTTCCGTGCCAGTGTGGGACTCACCCGGGCGAGAGTCGCCCGGAAATACCCACTAAAACCCCCACGGGGCCGTCCGCTGCATTTGGGATGGGTGCGACACGGGGTGGCTTTCGCAACTTAGCGTCACCCCTAGGCATTGTAAAAATGTCACTTCATAACCGAAATATACAAAGAGAAAATATAAAAAAAAAATTTTTTCTTCACAAATAATGTACTATTTACTTTTTATTAATTACTTAAATACTTATTAATTTCTTGGAAAATCTAAAAGGCATTTTCGATAACGGGAGAATTTTGTTCTCACCCTTCGAATATAGATGTCCTGGACAATAGCCTTGAGTGCTCGTAGTGTAAATCCAGCACTGTTCCTTAGTAATTATTTATTTTAAATTTTCATCACTTCTGGTTTTTGACGTGCATTTTGTTACCATCAATTCGAAGATACAAGAGTAAAATTTTAAAGAATTTCATTACATAAGAAAAAAAGAGAGTTTAGAGAGAGTATATATATATAGTGTAGAGATCTGTACGTAAATATTGAATACATAAAATTTCAAACATAATTTATGGATTGTTGTTCACTCTCTTTCTCTCAAACTATAACCCTATTTTTAATTCTTTTAACATTTAATTTGATCATGTGCGTGTTTTTTTTTTTTAAATAAATGTACAATGAATAAATGAACTAAATGAGCATATTACTGGATATGTATAATTCTTCTTTTAATACTTCTACTGGAACTTTGTATCTTAAACATGACTTGTTTTTGTTTTATTAAGGCATCCATTAATACTGTTAATTAAATTATGATACCAATTACATAATATTTTCCTTAACTGCAATAATAATATTCAATAATAGTATACCTTATGTTTATAGATTCTATACAAATATTAAGTTTTTTTTTCTGTTATCACTTACAATTTGGATGTTAGGGGATAATATATTTCACAAATGATGTTTGTATGTTACACAAAGTATATTAATATAGGGTGGCTTGCTAAGCAGGTATTAAAAAAATGTCCTTTCACAAAAATACAATAGTTCTATCATAATATTCCCCGTTCATTCAAAGCTTACATTTATTATTACTTAGTCAAACATATCATTGTTTTATATATTGATACCTCTAAAGAGTAAGCTAGTGTCCTAATTCCTTTTTTTTTTAATTTAAAGAAGTCAGGTGAGACAAACTACTGTTTTGATCATAAAAAGTATAAAGTATGCCTTTGATTGCACTAAAGAGTTTACAATCACAGTATGACAAAGCCATAATTAATTTATAATACAAAATAAGATAAGACATACTCTTTCAAATATTTTTGACATAGGCACCATCAATAATTTAAGTGGCTGTGACATGCACAAACATTTTTGTTCATTACATAAAATGTCTACATATATATATATATATATAGTATATAAGCAAAGTTTGTTTTCTTTGTCCGAGGTAAACTCGAAAACTACTGGACCGATCAGCATGAAACCATAACCATTTGACGTGGAATGAATCATAGATGCTTATAGGCTATATATTTTTCAAATTCTATGAGCCCTTTGTCATGTTTTCTCAATTTGTTTGTTTATTAATTTATTTGCTCCCATAAAACAAAAGACATGCATTTATAAAATGGGTTCCTTTGACGCACCATCACCTCAAAAATACTGAAGATATCAGGATAGGACTAATACCTTTCAACTCAGTATTTTTGCGTAGACAGGTATTTTTTGGATTCCTCCCTCATTTTTTTTTTTTTTACTCTTTTCTACATTTTCCACTTCAATCTAGGCTTATATACATTTTTTCCACTAATAAAAACAAAATACTCTTACTTTTATTCATTCATTTGTGTTTTTTTTTTTTTAATTAGCTATAAATGAAACGTCATATGCACAGAACATATGAAACGCGGGCGGAGTCCCGGGCACCAGCTAGTGTAAGTATACATAGAAAGGCTTTTTAAGTACTTTTTGAATTAAATTGTGAATGCTATGCTATTCCAATAAAATATTTATCTACATTTAACAATTAATAAATAAATTCCATAAATTAATTGCAATGCAGATAGTATGAAAAATACTGACTGGGAATTATGATGAGTGATAACAATGACTCTCCATTACTATACTATTCCATAAACTTATCTCATAAGTCACTAAGTAGTGGTATATATAGTGCACAATCTAAAAATGCAATGAAACATTTAACTTCAACAGGTTCAAATTGTGTGAAATCAACATTAAAGTCCATTACAAGTACCTGACCACATGGTTACATTAATTTTTCAGGAACGTATATGCTGAAGTCTTTCAAGATGTTATCATACACAATTTATAGATTTCAATATGGTATTGTATATTGTTAATAAAATAACCAGGTTATAACTGCAATGTATGGACATATCTTAGTACTTTACAAATATTATCATCACAAATAAGATTATTTGTGAATTATAGATAAAGTTGGTGCATACAGGTTTCTTGCATTATGGATGTAGCTTGCTATTGAATTCAATGCAAAGATCTAACTTGACACTAGATTCTAGAAAATTGACTATTCAGTTATAAAAGTACATACATTTTGTAGAACTTACATTTAAAAATAAATGACTTTACTAATTCACGTTGTTTGATATGAAGAAATATTACATTAGTAATACACAAAATAAAACTCACTCGGATTGATAAGGTTCGCGCTCTTGTATTCAACGCGGGAGTCTTCGAATATCTTCGAATGTTTCGGGTTCAGAAATGCCAGTTGCGGTGGCGTTTTGTCGACGACACGGACGCTGCTCACTAGCTCATTCGCAATCAAATATTCTACCAAGTTACGACCGATGAAACCGCACCCTGTATAATCACAGCACAAGATAAAAACGTTTTTTTCCCGTTTAGATGACTAACGCATAAAGACCGTTACGAGAATTAAAAAAACTATTACTATTAAGTTTCTATAAACATTTGTGCTATATTTTACTATATCAGTGGAAACTTAAGAATAATTTGTTTGTACAATAATAATTACCTCCTAAAACAATAACTCGAGGTTTTGAATTATCACCGGTAGGATCACACATTTCGCCAGCGATTTCACAAAAACTAAAGTGACAGTTAATTTTTTTTGGTTCCGTTTATTGCTTGTTATGAAATAGGCAAAGGTACAAGATCATGCAGCCAAATCTGACCTTGGTAATATTTTTCGTACATTATCCTCCCCCTTATCCCATATTTATTTAAGGTCAGCACATGTCTTTTTCTTTTTGCTTTAAGTTTCGGTTATTTATTTTACGAACGGCCACCTGCCTGAAGTCAACCTTCCTTAAGGATGTTATTTGTGGTAATTAAATCGCCTCCTACGGCCTGAGCGTTGATGTATGAATGTAGAATCTTTTCATGTAATATAACGTAGTAATAAAATGGCACCCTTTTTAAATTATGTACATTAGATAAGCGTTTTTCAAGCCCTTTATTTTGTGTAGAAACTTATTTCGGCCCTGAACACAAGTTTTTTATACCCATTTTTGTAATATTTTATTATTCCAGCAAAATGGCCGTCGTTTGTTAAAGTGTTCCAAAGTAGATGTTTTGTGATCCCAGATATTATTTTCAAAATACTTCACTTACACACAATAAAAAAAACTATATCGCCATTATTTACTGTAAGTTAATGATTTAAAAAGTAGGACTATTACGCGCCAAATTAAAATTCCACCAAGAACTCTAAAATCATCATTTGTCTGTGCTGCCATTGTTATGGAACTATTAGGTATAATTCTAAGTTATTTTTAAGAGAACTTTAAGAGCTAGTGCCAATCTGGTGACTTTGGGTTCGACATTTGTGTAGAAATTAAACGTTTAATCAGAAGGTTGAATATGCTATATGAAGTATACATTAATGTGACTACTTTTATACCCGAAAATGTTATCTGTGCGAATATGAAATCCGGTCGCTTGATCTTATCTTGCGGCAATGTCGTTTATGATCAACAAATGTTGTGTAGGGTCGGCACACTCGCCTTGGTACCACCTGGTGGCGATCTACATCCGCTAGAGGTATTGTAATATTGCACAACGATCCTTTGTGTTGTTGAATGCAGGTAACAACGACGGGGCGCCGGCGTTTCTCTGCCGGTCACATTCTGTGGAGAGCTTTCGCTCTTTTTCGAGATGACAAGTATCTCTTTGTTTGTAGACGATCTTGGTAATTACGTAATTTACGTAATTATTAATATGTAGTTATAGAGCAGCTACATATTAAAAAGGTTTGCTGTTAAAAAAATGCATTTGTTTTTATATAATATTGCATTTTATAGTATGTATTGTATATTTGCGTATTTATAAAATATTTAAATTTCATGGTTTTAAGGAATTTATATTAGATTTGTTAAAATCGTTTCGCAATTTGAAGTAAAAAATCATTTTTTGGCAAACGTCAAACCATTTTTTAAATCACCTTAATTTAGTTGTTCCGACATAATTATACATTTTGAATTTAAACAACCAATTAATATTAAAAAAATATAATTTATAATTTACAAGCTTGAAATGTATCTTTGCTTGTACTTGTGTCAAGGTCATGTGCAGGGTCGGAAGGGCTCGGAGGCTGACAACAAGCCCGGGCCAGTGACTAGATGGGATAGGTGGTAGATGGGATACTATCGGAAAATACTGAGATACACAAATTGAGATAAACAAAATTTAATTATCAGTAATGTAATAAATTATTAGGTACGGACAATAGCATATGAGAACATTTAAAATTTAAAATTCGTTTTTATAATATCTATGAAACAATGTAAAATGTAAATGCATTAAGCTATAATGATATACGTCCAAATAAGTTGATTCAAAAAAGTTATTACCGTTCAGAAAAAAATTCATAACTAGTTTCAGAGGATGGCTTGCTCAGGTTCAACAATTCCGAATTTTTCTTTTTCATTTCTCTCTAATTGTATGAACGAACTATCTGATCTAGTTTTACATTAAGGGTGCAAGAGCTGGAACCTAGCCTGCGTGGGCCTCCTATCCTACGGTTGCCACAAGCCAGGCCCGTGTGGGGGCTGCGCAGGCTAGGGCCCGGCTGGCAAATGCCAATTCGACTATATGGCCAGTCCGACGCTGATCATATGTTATAATGTCGCTAGGTGAACTTATTTAACTTGTGTTCATATTCTTCTGATTTTATATTATAGTATTCAATTGCTTCTAAGTCACTCTTTTTCTTAGTGTCCGGTGGCAAAAACAATGCAACTAAAAGTCCAGCTGTAACAAAGAATAAAAAATGTGTTTTATATTTCATGTATAGTATAAAATATAATATATATTTTTTAAGTTGTAAAAATTTCATTGTACATACAATGAAAACGTAATTTTTTAGTACATATTTCAAATTCGTAATACCTCCGTTATAATTCATGAATAATCGCCGTGTGGTGCTGGCCAAGAATAGTATCACCCCATATCTTCCCGTGGGTGTCGCAAAAGGCAACTAAGGGATAAACCAGGGTTGGGCAGCAGCATCCTTTGAGTACCTAACTGCGATCGCCAATCCGCCTCCCAAGCGTGCCGATTATGGCATGGCCCCCCACCCAACCCTCGTATCCGCTGGATGCGGGTGGCACAAGACTGGTCTTCGTGGAGATCTATGTTCAGCAGTGCACGTCTTTTAGTTATATAGATGGATGGAGGGAAGTCATGAATAGTCAACGCTTAGATGACTATTATTACAATAATCAATGAAAACGAAAGATAACATGAAAAAAAGATAATAATCAAAAGAATAGAGAATATATCACAAATAAATTTTAGAAATCCATACAGGACAACATATCGTTCTTCATGATAGGAGCAAGAGCAAGTTACACGTATGAGCAGTACCGAATTTAACCTTAACGCAACCCCTGGGACCCGCGCCCGTTATAGAAATATACGAATCGAAAATATGGAAAAATGTACTAGTTACTTTTTCTTATCATTCATTTTTAAATAAAAAGCATTTTTGATAACGCGAAGAAATATTTTTCTTCTGGCTCTGAATTATGCCACCCCTGAAAATTTGCCGTTCTGGGCACTAGCCCAGAGTGCCTGTGAGTTAGATAAAAAATAATACTTACACATAACCAGGATCACGTAACCGCTGATCATAGAGGTACAATAATCAGCGAGCAAGCTTGATATTATTTGTACGCTGAAAAAACCAAAACCTCTAGCGACCACCACCGAAAGACACGTTGCCATACCTCTGAAAGAGTTTTACATAGTTCGATTAGCATTTTTAATTTAAATTTAATGTGTCTTGAGCTAACGCTTGATATAACACAACGGAAATTAACTGCACAACAAACACAACGGAAATTAACTGCTGACGTGCTTCGAAATGCTGGGGAAGTTTGTAGATATTAACTATAATAATTCATTTACAGATTAGCGATTCTTAGCGACTTATTTTCAACTTAAACGTAATGGAGTGCCATACAAAATACATATCTGTTTTCTACTATCATTCGGCTAACTTCTTGGAAGGGAGTTCATCCTCATATCTTGAAGTCTAAATGATCACTAACTGTACGTTTCTAGAGGATGTTTCTAGGGAAATATACTATGGTAAACTTCAAAATCTCTGGCGTCGCAGGCCTCCGTAGGTGTGACTGTATACCTGTTTGCTATTTTTGTGGTTCAAAAAATACATCTATATTTAGCCAATATCTAGTAAAACCTTAGCAGAAGCCAAACTCATTTCAATCATGAACAGAGGTTACTTCTGAGTATTAACTTGAAATGTATCCTGTAACACGTGTTCAGGCATACTGTTCTTACGCAAGCATTACAAATAGGTACTACGAGGAAAATTAACCAAAATAAAATGTTCATGCAAACCTTAAATGCGTAGGATTCAGTTCCACAAGGTAAGTGTTAACGTTGCCTAAAATCAACGCAATGTAGAGAAACAAGTAGAATAAGATTATACTGAGCAGAGGAATCTTGACAAATAAGAGGAAGACACCGCAAGTGATGGATATGATAAAAACCAACAGCGTCGTCTTCTTCTTCCCAAGGGGACCGACGAGGAAAGAGAGAATGACAGTGCATACACCTGAAATCCCAGAGTAGCACATGACGGCGTACAGCGTTAAGGATTGGATTGTGTTGTCACAGTCTGTCGTATTCTGTAAGGAATAAAAGAATCTTTAAACGGGTGGAGGAATTTGTACAGCATTCAATTACGAAAGTACTACCACTAATAAGTGTTATTATTGTATTATTTTCGAATGTATTTTGAGTTGCAGTTTGAAATCTAATAATTCATATTGTACATCCCTATTTAGAACGAGGTTAGGTGCAATCACTTTAATATATTATCAGTATTAGTCCAAGTTGCCGCAAGAAAATCCGCGAGACTACAAGAAACGGACAGCAAGAGTTACCATCAACACCTGAATCATGAGTAGTTAGTCCTTAATCGATAAACAAATAAATAAAGATGATTATGAGAATATTTAAGACACTTACTGAATTTGAACTGGAAGCAGATTTACTCGCTACTTCACAGAAGGTCTTTCCAGTACTGTCGTTTCCATTAAAGTAAGCATTTGTCATGGTCGGCACCCACATCGTATACCCCGTGGAACTAAAACAAATTATTATTCTAAAACTTTAATTGATAGACAATATTTGTATATAAATTTATTGTTATACAATTAGGATCATAATTATATTGGCATCCTGCCATTATGCGCGATTATTTTTTCCAGTATTCTAAACCTTTTTCTATCTAAAATTGACAATTATTTTAGATTTAGAAGCTGCTCTAAGAGTTACTTAAGCATAAATGGGGGCAGAGACCTTATGCTCTGCATAAGATCGCCAGAAGGGAGCCGACGGCGGTGTGCAATCACTGCAGCACTGTAGAAGACACTGCGCAGCACACTCTCTTGGAGTTGGAAAACAATGGAAAGCTGGCGTAAACGCCAGGTTAGTGTTCAAGGGGTTAAATAAAGTACTGTCCAAAAACGATGGTGACCTCTGGTAGATGAGGATCTTGTGATTTACATATAGCACGGCTAAAGCCTCTATGTACACTTGTTGATCATGGAACGAGACGCGCCTTGACGTGTCATTATAACAGGTTTTTCACCATGTGTATGACCCAATCGGGTACGAAAGCTTCACCTGGCCGCTATTTTGTTCGAGAATAGCTAAACATTTTAAAACATAGAAATAATTATGTATCATGTGACATATAACACTTACGTCATATAAGCGCACATTAGAATGTAATATAGTTTCAATGAATTCTTAAGCAATGGTGGTTTAAACAGGGGCGCCGTTTGACTCCATATTTTCTGTATCAACGATACTTCATCTTCGGAAGTAAGTATGTTTTCTTCTAAAAAGACCGCTTCGACCTGTGGAGTAGAGGCGTATTTTTGTGTTTTATTTAATACATTACATTAGGCGTCATAATTTCTATAGTGTTTGGAATTAATGGGATACTGTGCACTGTTAAGTTCTTTAGCCTTGTTATTAGTATAAAGGAATTTTATATGATAGCTTTTGGTAACATAGATACACGTATGTGTAGAAATAAATATGAAAGTAAATACATGAAAATCGAATAATAATGGTTGTATTTGCGCCCTTTTCTACTATTATTATGATTCTATTGATATTAATCATAGTTGTTATAGTACACCAAAAAAGATGGCGTTGTTTCATTTCTGAATTAAAACTTGGAGCGAAACAGCTAAGTCCGTCGAAGCGTATGTTACAATTAAAATGCCAACTTCGTCGTTTGAAGTCACAAAAAAGTGTATGTCGATAAAAAAACAACAAAAAAAATTGACACCTACTGGGTAAGTGTACGTTTTTCTTCCATTATTCCAACAATATATACGACTGAGGACATCCAATGCATCGTCGTCTCTGTTTTTGCTGAGCAGGAACTTAGGGCTTTCGTCCAGAAACACTATAATAATGGTACCGATAACTCCAGGCAGACAGATGATCTGCATCAGTAACCTCCACGGACGATACTCCATCGACAGCCAGGATATTTCGACATGGAACGACATCCCGAAGAGTAGTAACGCGAAAGCTGTAAAATAATTCATTACATGAGCAATATAAACAACATTTCTAATATCTGCATTATGTTCTGTAGCGCATTACTGATTTAAATAAAGACAAGATGGTTGACGCAAACAAACGATAAAGGAAAAATCTCCTTTGGGGTTATCAATAAACAAAAAAGAAACGGAATATTTAATGATTAATGGAATTTAATTTGAATTGTATTCGAATCTTATTGCAATTTTTGTACTTTAAGTAGATAAATTGATAATTAAAAAAAAAACGACCGAACGTACAGTTAAAGAGGTTACTTATAAACGAATTTCTTTGTGAGTTAATATCAGTTTTTTATTGCTAAATTCAATAAAACGTATACGTTCAATTAACCCGTCAAAGCATGACTAAGAATTTAAATAAAACCTTTTCTTTTTTTTTTTTACCTGGGATATGTATAGTATAATCTCACCGGATTAGAGATATGCTAGGGGGTATGTGGGACTTGCACGGCGTCAGGCGCCGGGAATATCTACTAAAAACCACGGTACCAAGCACTTCTTGGCCCTCCCAAGCAATACGGGATTGAGCAACATGCTCCGCATCGCCTCAGCGGCAGGCCCAACCAAATGGCATGGCAGGCATAATCTGCCCTTCTCTATTTTCCATCCAGGGGGGAGCTCAGCACAAAGCAGCCCCCTTCTGCCCCCAACTTTCCCGAATTTAAATTAACCATACTATATGATACATAATAAGGTCTAGACCGGCATTTTTGTGTTAAATAGGAATCCCTTGAGCTAGCTACCTTATGCGGCTGAGTGCCTTCAGCACTCGCCCTCAAAATTCGGTGAAATATACGTATTAGTTCTCATTACATGAATGATTCATGTAAATTTTTATATGCAGTCATTTCCAGGTGACACTATATGTTCAGTAAATTATGACGATAATCATATCCGGTGAGTAAACATTTTATCAATTTCAAACATGCTTTTCTACTATTAAATATTGATATTAAAAAAAATTGAGGTTAGCAGAAATCAAATTAAACATTGTCGTAAGTTAAAATTATTTTATTGCACGATTCGTATTTTTTTTTACGATTTTGGCTCAGTGCTTTGACCATAATCCCACTTGATGTTAAGTGACGATGTAGTCCAGGATGGTAAACATACTAAGCCTAGGTTCTGGTTCTCAATTGATGCTCCCGGAACACACCTATTTGTATTTGTCGACAGGTTTTCATACTTGAGAGTGGTCATCATGCTATGGTTTCCTCACGATATTTTCAGGCCGATTTTAGAGTTGGATTGGTGGGATCGAACCCGCGTCGATTGACGCGGCCGCACTACCCACTGTGCCATCTCGCTTCAAAGCACTACAAACTACTTATTTATTTCCGTTCACTTTCATTCATTCATTCATCGTCATTTATAAATAAGTAAATAAATAAATGAGTTTTTGGTGACGCAGTCTTTCCCCCTCAGGCGGCGACCCAAGACGTGTCTCGTTCCACAACTGGGGAGACTCTTGACGTCGCCGCCAGCGCGATTCAGTAGCACTGCCCATACATCAAGCATTACACGCACAACACTGCATACAAACTCCTGCACATAACACGCAGGTACATAGGTCCTGTAAGGAACCTTTTTTTTATTATTAATAATAAAAAATGTAGTGTCAGCTAGGACACAACTCGCGAGTGAGTTTGAATACTCAGGTGACGGCCAAGCCGAGGTTCGTACCACTTTGGTAGCCCTTGAGCTAGTCACCTTTTTCCGGCTGAGTGCCTTCAGCACTCGCCCCCAAAGTTCGGTGAAGCTGTAAAGGCCCTTTCGGTCAACAGCATTAGCTAGGTCAAAAAAAAGAAAAAAAGACGCAGTCTATAATGTAGCAGTTATTGTCTAGGATTAAATTGCAGTGGTACTGAATTATAACGCGAAACGTTTATTTTGAGGTGCCACAAAAACTCCAAGGTAACTTCTGGCAAGATGGGCTTACAGTTTTGCCAGAGATAAGAAACGTTGATAAAAGATTGAAAATATATCGTTATCCACTTGACATTGGCAGAATTGTGTAACTCACAGATTGCCATAAACTAAGAAGTGATATAATTAATTACTAAGAAAATATAAATTAATTACTAGGAAGTGAGTTAATTAAGGCCAAAAGTAAATAATTGTCATAAATTTTCTTACAGCATATAATGAACTGTACAGACATGGTGGCGCTGGCCATCAGGAACATAAAGCGGCTCCGGTGCCTCTTGGGGACGCACTCCCCGACCAATACGAAGGCTGCAGCGTTTGCCGATGATGTACTAGAAATGTATAGAATTATATGAAATAATTCCACTTACTCTTTTGGATTAGGTATTCATGATTGCTTTAGAATTAAACTGGTCGTAAAGCGATAATGGGACAGTGGTAGCGTGGTTGCATTTGTCTATCATCGTATATAGTATACTATAGTGCGCCTGGGCTTTGGGTGAAGGAAATTAGTATGGTGAAACTATAGCGCCATGGCAGAGAGGTTTGTAATACTCGCCTGTTTGGAAATCTTTCGGCAAGCATCTGTAGGTATACTCCATTAGAATTATCTGATAGTCAGCACTTCTACGCTTAATGTGTTTATGAATACTGGGCTACATCAGGAGATATTCTAGTTAAAGCGCTAAGCTTAGTAATTATAGTGTATAAAATACTAGCTTGTCCCAATATCACTTTTCTCTTCTCCCTCTGATTGACAATAGCTTAATTACAAAGCTATTTGTATGAGGAATCGCTATTTATTTTGTGTGAATTCTTCAGTAAACGGCTAACATAATGAAATAAAAATCGAAATATGTAGATACATTTATCCTCACATCCTATTAACACACACAACACGCACAAGCGTAAACATTTACATGAAAAGTGCACTTAATTTTTTTTTTAATTCTATCTAATGCTCTTGATCGAAAGGGCACACAATTACAGCTTCACCGAACTTTGGAGGCGAGTGCTGAAGGCACTCAGGACTAGCACAAAGTTTCGAACCTCGGCTTGGCCGCTACCTATATTATAAAATTCCCGCGGAATTTGAAACTAGCTAAACCCTATATTTTTTTATCTTAAATAATAAAAAAAAGATTCTTTACAGGACCTATGTACCTGCGTGTTATGTGCAGGAGTTTGTATGCAGTGTTGTGCGTGTAATGCTTGATGCATGGGCAGTGTGTGCTGGTGGCGACATCAAGAGCCTCTCCAGTTGGGTAACGAGGCAAGTCTTGGGTCGCCGCCTGAGGGGGGACCCGGATAAAGACCCGAAATAAAGCATTTCTCTACTATTTTATAAGATTAAAGTTTTAATGCCTAGGCTGTCAACGTGGGCGATAACGCCCTCTTGTGAAAGTAGACGACCAAGAGAAAAATTTGGTGGTATGAGATGGTGTAGAGGGGGCCTCATGCCATGATTTAAAAAAATCTCAAAGTAGGTTATGAATAAAATAAGGTTGAGAAACTGTGTTTTAGAGTAAGGTAATATTTATGTAGACACTGACACCTGAAACACAGGTTAAAAAGCTTAGTTAATGGTTACGCCACACAGCGGAGATGTAGGGACGCTAGCGTGATGCTTCTATAGAAAAAATCGCGCCCGGCCTGATATTAACTTTATTTTATTGTAAAAATATTTTGGAAAATAAATCATTATTATTAGGTACATGCACGCACGTGAGCGACGCGGTGACTGCGAAGGCCACCCCGTGTCACCCCCATCCCAAATGCGGCGGACGGCCCCGGGGGGTTTTAGTGGGTATTTCCGGACGCTTCACGCCCGGGCGAGTTCCACACTGGCACGGAGTCGTCCCTCTGTGCCCCCTTACCTATTGCATTAAGGAACTCCGGTCTCACTAATGCAATAGGTAAGGGTAGTGCGTAAATGCATTTCCCCCCGTCAAAAAAAAAAAAAAAGGTACATGCACGCGCGCACCACAATACAAGTAATAGACGAGAGAAATTTCTTAAAAATCACAATATAAACATTACTTATGAGAAACAGAAAAAGTGTTCAATACGACGCTTTTAGCTTAAACTGTGTGTTTCACATACAATGTATTGCTCTCTTTTTCCTATTCACTACTTTACATCTTCCTTCTCTCTCATCATGTGACGTGTCCTTGAAATGTCACTCGTGATTATCGAATCGGCGCTTAGGTTATTTCACTTCAAAAACTTTTCGCGGGTTTCCGTTAAAGGTTTTTTTTTTTTTTCATTGTCTACAGATAAAGTTATCAATTTAATTAGTTAACAACCTTTGATAATTTCTTTTTCGAATGTTTTTGAATAATTTATACTCACAAGCAGGCTGATAAGAATTTTAGTGTCGCTAAAGCGGAGTACGTGGGGGCCATACTTGCTACGAAACCGAGTATAGCACCGATAGGCATGGCGACGAGTAATGTACTCCTTCGGCCCACAGTGTCAGCGCATAGACCCCAAGCATACGAAGAAACCATCACACCCTGGATGTAATTACATTACTATTTATTAAAACTGTTATATAGCAATCATCTCGTGTTCTCCCTTGCAGCTCAAGCAGTCTAGCAGCAGTGTGTCGTGTGTTTTCCCTAACTAATATATATATATTTTTTTTTCTTTTCTTTATTTAAAAAAAAAAATTATTACATGATGCAGTTTATATTCTAAAGTACACGATATAATAAAATTGGAAAAATAAAACTAAGAATAAAAAATAAAAATAAAATACAGCTAGAAAAACTACACAGACTACACTTACATACTAACTACGAACTAATAGGGGACACGGGGAAAAACCGCATCAGGGCTATTCCCTTCGACGGTGGCCTCTCCTTTGTCCGCGCCTACGGACAAGTCAACTGGGTGAGGCAGACAGGTGCGTCCCTCGTGGAGTAATCTTCTGAGTTCTGGGAGCTAATCCTGCTGTCGATCGGACTCTGAGGGGTCAGGGAGATGCACCCGATCTATACGGGTCATAGACACGGTCCTCCTTCAACTACCTACTCAGCTAGGCGAGGACCGGCGTATGAGATCGCGCGCCTGAGGCCTATGTACTAATGACAAGTGTTCACCTCTTCTTAAAACTTTTATAAAGAAACAGTATTGTTGCTAGAATAAATAATGGTTCTGCAGTTGGTAACATCTCTATTGAAGGTTGGAGGCTAGTGGGATAGTGCGTCAATGGACGTAGGTTCAAACCCATCGAATCTATTCTGTCTTGAATTTTTGTTAAAGGAAAACATCGACATGAAGTCAGGATGGTTGTAGCTTGTAATGCTTTCTTGGCCAACTATCATCCTCAAATTTCAAAATTTTTGGTATTAAACCATATATAGAAGTGTCCCGGGCAGCAATACTCGAGAGGCAGTACCTCTAGGTTTAGCGTAGTTGGGTCTTACGCCCGGATTCAATATCGAATATTAACTTTTAGATAGAGTTCAAACCAAAAATAGATCGATTTTTATGTCTGATAATCAAAACTTAGAGAAAACAAAGATTGAAATTTCGAATTTCAGCAGGTAAAAACCGATTGAGATCATATATTGAAACCCACCGTTAGGCTACATAGTCAATTAACATCAGATGAGAATGTGGTCACAGAGCAGAGTAGCGGTTCTATAAAGTATGTCACTTAATAAATATGCGTGTCCTTTCGTGACATAGTAAAAAGTCTTTTGCAGAAAATTAGTTTAGATAAATTTGAGTGTTCAATAGATCTTACCTATGAGCGGTATTGCAGATAACAAGCCCTGCTGGGAACTCGTAAGATCCATATCACAAGCCACTGAAGGCATCACCACGGAAAATCCAAATATATCCATATACATAGCGAGAATTAGGAAACAGGATGACATTAACATAAGTATGTTGTATTTCCCGAATCCTGGATGAGATAATAAAAAAACACACGATAAATTTAAAACAAAAAAATAATTAATTAATACAAAAAGTTCGATAAACTTTCTGGGGGCACAACAGTGCTCTCGCCAAGTCGAGCAAAGGTGAAAAAAGCGGCACGGCCGTACCATCCTTTTCTCGAAGCAGTTCAGGCCATTCTCGAACGCCTAGAACTTCGCTGTGGGTAAAACAAGAAGCCTGAATTTTAATAACCCAGCAGGCATTGTATAAACACGGTATATTTCAAATTTCGTTCAATTTAAACCATTACTTTAAGATCTGTGTACTAGTAAATTTTTTTAATAATGTTAACGTTTTCTATTAATCGTAAAACTCTTGCGTACCAGTACTCGTAGTCGCAATGGATTCGGATATACTGTAGAAAGGTAGGACTATCTACAGAACCCCTAAATACAATAGATAAGGGTAGTGTGTAAATGCATTTCCCCCCGTCAAAAAAAAAGGACTATCTACATACAGAAAGAAATGCCATCAAAAACAAAACTTGTAAATGAAATCAAGTCTCGCAACTCATTTCTTCTACAGTAAAAAGTTGTGAGATCCATGTAATACCAAGTCGGGTACATTATTAAGTCATTACTTAAGGGATCTTCTCTCTTAAGTTATTACATAATTAGCTAACCTAATAATATCTTATAGTGACCACAGCAATATTCAAAATCTTTTATGGTTTAAACAAAATAGATTGTCTTGGTCATCGATCTAAACAGTCTTATTTAAAATAATATGTATTACTTGCGGTGTTATTAACCCGTTGAGCACTTATCTGGCGTTTACGCCTGCTTTGAATTGTTTTCCTATTATCTTATTTTTATGGGTACTCGACACATTAAACATGCGACGACCAAGTCAATATATTTTATTAAAAAAACACTAGCTGTGTGCCCGCGGCTGCGCCCGCGTTTCTTATGTTCTTCACTGCATTTTAACTTTTTTATACGGAACCCTAATTCATTTCCTATAAATTCTTTTGTCTGTCTGTCTGTTTGTTCCGGGTACTCTTCAGAACGGCTGGACGGATTTTGACGGAACTTTTTTTGGTAGATACTCTTGAAGTTACTCCGGGTAACTTAGAGTACTTTTAATTTTCGAAAATAATTATGGTTTCGCATAAAAAAGCTAAACCAAAGAAAAAAATGAATAATATCTGATTCGATGCACAGTTTTACGGGCAAGTGCTTGAATTTATGTGAAATATTTTTACTTGATAGTAGTACTAAACAAAAATTAGGGTTCCGTACAAAAAAAAATAAAATGCAGAGAAGAATACGGGTGCAGCCGTGGGCACACAACTAGTATATTAATAAAAATAAAAATGCATTCATGCTCATCGACATAGAAGTCCTTAGCAATTATTGCTAAACATAAAATAAAAAAAAACAACAAAAAATATATAATAGTCCACTCCTTAACTGTTATAGAAAAACCATCTTCTTCAACCTCTTTATTGGTAAAATTTAAATATAAATATTTTTCTTGCAAGTTTGGTGCCCTTTAAAACCTCCGCCCGGTTAACCTCTGTTAACGAATTTAACAAGATATTATAATGCACGATTCCCAAGATTATAGTACCGTCTATGTAAATGATTTTTATCGCTTTGTTTAATATATATTACGCGAAATATAACAATTTTATTTACCGGTTAAATTCAAAGCGGTTTCGAAATCGCATCTCGTCCGACCTCCGTCTTGCACCGTGAACGCCATGTTCACGAATAAACCAACTAACTATATGTACATTCATTTATTTCTGTAGATACTTATATATATTCGAATGATTTATTCGTCGACAATGTTACTCAGCTGCATTTCTTGTATTTAATGGTGACGCGTGTCTTCTGAAAATTAGTGTGGCAATTCGTTTTTAAAAGCGTATCTTCATTTCTCGGTATGTACCAATCAGACTGGTTGATGATAATCATCGGTGACAAACTCCATCGCTTTTGATGCGGGTTTCAATATCGAATCTTAAACTTGAAGACTGGCATCAAACCGAAAACATATCCATTTCTTTGTTTACTGATCACTGATCCGATACTATAGTGGAAAAAAATCCTAAATCTTTGAACTTAAATTTTATTTCTTTGCCGCATTTTTATATGTTTATGAAGTGAAACATTATATATTAAGAATCCTGCGAAATTCAATTGAGCAATTGTATTATTTGGAAATTTGTTATGTTACAAGTAAATAACAGATAATAAAATATATCTAAAAAACAAAACATTTCCTTCTATATATTATTAGTCATTAATGAGATCAATGATTGCTATTGTTGATGTCATTGTAGTCATGCAACAAAAAATGGAACTTAGTACATGCAAATTAGATAAAAAATTAACGTTAGATATTAGTCCTGAATCAAAACTTACTTGCAGATCCGAGGGGAAGGTAAATGTGAGGTCCCATAATCTCAAATATTAAATAATGCATTATCAAAAATCAGAATCAAAAATGTCTTTATTCAACTTAGGCCCTAAGAAGGCGCTTATGAACGTCTAAATACAATACATTTTTTTTTTTCATATAAAAAACTATACAAATCATAGTTTTAATAATGTTAGCGGAAGAACAGAGATGTGGGTTAATTCCAGACATCACTACCGTTCACGTAATGATCCACCCTGTAATAACCTTTTGAGATTAAAACTTGCTTGACATAATACTTGAACTTATTGTCAGGTAAATCGGTAATGTTACTATTACATGTAACATTACTATGCAATACTACTGAAGTTGAAAATCCAACATCAACAACAAAAAAAACGTAATCGTTCACTCGTTCCCGTTCACATGTTATCCCATTTTTATATGATTCCAAATTAACATCGTATACTGATATTTATACATCTTGATATTGCAAAATCGTGAATAAGGCTGTCAAAACATACATTTTCTAAAATAAGTTCAGTGCTCATTAAATTTCTTAAATATTCTTAACTTCATTATTTAACAACTTCAATTTAGAAAATGAACATCCACCAATGGGTTACTAACAATAATTGAGAGCAATTTTTTCATCGTGATTTCAATTTTAGTAAAAACAGAAAATATATGTTCATTATCCAAATAACAATAAATTTTGTTAATGGTAACACAGTCTTCCAATTCTTCATTTATGATTAAGCTCTTATCTTTTCAATTTGCTTTCGTCACAGATTCTATAGTGGCCTAAGCTTTAGCCATTTCATGAGGTAGAGAGATAAGGTTTTCTCTACAGAAATTAGCTTGTAATTTTGCGTAAAGTATAGAGGTGTGGACGTCACACTTTTCTGGTCGACGGTCACGTAGGTTAATGTGAGGTTAAGGGGGGCAGGAAGTATATCCTGCCCCCCCGGAATGTTGACCGTAGGTCATGCCTCCCTTCGGGGAGGGTGGGCGAAGAAGTGGATGGGGAAGTATTCCTCTCCCATCCCCATTGGGCCATTGTACGGACGAGGCCCGGTGGGTTCACCGCAGGGGGCGACGCAGTGGCATGCTAACGCAATCCCGTATCGCCCCCATCCCAAATGCGGCGGGCGGCCCCGGGGGGTTTTAGTGGGTATTTCCGGGCGACTCTCGCCCGGGTGAGTCCCACACTGGCACGGAGTTCGTCCCTCCGTGCCCCCTTACCCATTGCATTGGGGGACTTCAGTCTCACTAATGCAATGGGTAAGGGTAGTGTGTAAATGCATTTCCCCCCGACAAAAAAAAAAAAAAATATATATATATATATAAAGGTTAATGTGAGCTACCACTGCGGGCTGCACTATTATGGATACCATGGTAGTTGATACCATCTAATATTTACATATTTATTATAAGCTGTCAAACGTGAATTCCCCTTAGGTTTTGTGTGTGCATATGAAGTAGTTTTTGATAACCTCGTTCCTGTAACTATATGTAAACTTGGTTTTGAGTCATTATCTACCGAAATTGTTTGTGACATCGCGGGTCGCAGTTTGACGATCACTGGTATAGAGAATTTATTAGCAGCTTAAACATTTCATAGAAATAATGTACATTTTTAGTGAACGAAAGAATTAAGAAACTTTTTTGGTTATTGGTAAAATTTAACATAATAATATTATTCTTGGAAGTTTGGGGCCACATAAAAAACGGAGGCTCTTGGTGAACGTCTGGTTTGCCGCAATCTTAAGACGGATTTGCCTGGATCGTAGATCTAGATCTAATGGAATACTAAAAGTTTATTACTTACGTTAATAAAGTGCGTCAATCAATTCTTCTTGTGTTGGTGATAATTTTGCTCTGGTGATATACGAGGAAAGAAAAGGGTGAGAATCTATTTACATGATGTTATTGCCGAAGAATTGAAATATTTACAAATGACCCTACATTTATGGCAAATATGTTATTTATAATTTCTTTTTTACAGTATTTATAAAATAGTAAATCGCCGTCTTAATACAAATCTATCAATATTGCTAATTCTTAAGTTTGAATAAAAAGAGCTTTGTGTTCCAGTGCCAGTGGATTTCCAACATAATTATTTGGATTGGTACAGACCAGCTACACCACTGTTTCTTTAAGATAGATATTCATACATAGGTTCATTCATTCATTCATACATAATTCTACCTTCTAACCTTACATAAGCTTGTCAAATCAATCTTATTAATGTTATTTGCCTCATTTTAAAATAATGATGGTATAAATCTATGGTTAGTTTCCAACAGTATTGTCGTTGTGGTGACGTCATCAAGTCGTGAATGCAAGCGGCCGTACGATGGCGGGGTTGATGACGTCACAGAATGTATAGATTTTCTAAAGTATTTCGTTCGTTCGAGTGAGTCGAATATATGCAGTTGTCTCTATCGTGTATCTTGGTGGAAATTTTATTGATCCCCACAGAGTGCTTTATAATATAGGAAAATGATCCCTTTGCATCTATGTGGCCCTGGTAACTCGGGTAAAATTGGCGGATCAATCGGGACGATTCGGGCTCGTTAGGTTTTTCACGCGAAAATGGAAAAGTTTTTTTTTGTATGAAAGACAAAATTACGAAAAATGGATGAATAAACAAACTTCTTTTGTAATGTTAAAATTGTTGATTGTTTAAGCAGTTTTGTTCGCTAATTGTCTATAAAAGCTTATATCAATTTGATGGTTAATTAGTTAATTTATTATACCTAATCTAATAATAAATGAAAGGTTTACTAAATATCATGTTCCTTCTTACAATTCTTTATTAATTTAAAAGATAATAAGAATAAATAATAAAAAAGTTGCAGAAAAGGACTATGTGAAAATTAATTTAAGAAAGTTCAAAATTTTGACAACACCCAAATTTTTTTTTTTGCAGTTCGGAAAATTTCCTGAAAACACGTTTTCCCGACATCTAAAGTATTAGGAGAACATGCACCGTTGAAAGTATTGGAATGCGGTGACATGAAGTAATGAAATTAAATTTGAAAATGATTTTACCCTCTCAACTCCGGTATCTTAAAATGTGCTGCCTTGTCAAAATTATCTAAACAATATATCCATAAATTATCTACGATAAATTAAATTACATTTAATAAAATAGAGATTTTAAAATAAATAAAATAAAAATGTTGATGAATGAAAAAGTTAATTGTACCGGTCAAATTTTTTCTTTCTTCATCTTTTAAAGTCCGATTGTAGGAATTCTAAATTTAATTTCAAATCAAATTAAATATGCTATGATAATTATTGTATTATTTGATCTGAAGATATCTTAAGCTTCTTAATCTACTATCTCTAATCTCTATACTCTAACATTTGTAATCTGAAAAACTGAAAAACTGACTATAAGATTTTATTTAGCTATGCGTGAGAGACAGTTTTTAGTTAACCATGTTACGAATTTCGAAGAAGAGGTAATTTAAAATTACGGTAATCATCTCAGTTTGATTTTAAGTATTAAATGATATAGTGAATGATAGTGATGTTTGGAAATGACACTCCTTTGTGTATTTTCGTTAAAACTGTCTCTAACTATGAACTGTGAATTTATACATACATACATACATATCATCACGCCTTTCTCCCGTGGGGATAGGCAGAGATTACGTCCTTCCAGTTGCTACGATCTTGGCATACCTCTTTCGCTTCCTCTACTTTCATGAGCGCTTTCATACATGCTCGTCGGTTATGGGTACTTTTTACCTGGCCTTTATTTAAGACATGATTGATTTGGTCTAGATACATTCGCCTAGGTCGACCCTTACCGACTTGCCCATTCACCCTCGCCTTATAAATTAATTTCGTTAATCTTCTCTCTCATCCATCCTCTCTACATGCCCAAACCAACTAAGCATACCTTTCTTTATTTTGGTCACCACATCCTCTACCACACCACAGCGTTCCCTTATCATACTATTCCTGACTTTGTCAATCGTCAGTATATATACGAACATTATATTTATAAACCCCAGATCGAGTTTCTGCAGGCTCTTTTCGACTGGTCTATTTTCCGAACCAGTGGTAGTTTTTTTGACTTCATAAACGTCTTTTCAGGTCCCATAAAACATATTGATTTTTTTTTTTATTTTGAAATCGTTTCAAATTCGAATTTAATTACCGTATCCATGAGTTAAAACACACTCGTTGTTAGGGGGACGTCCTTTGCTATGTTTTTAGTAGAAAAATCAATATTTTCTAGCGCATGCGTGTAGATTCCCGTTACCATGATAACCGAAATCGCTTCCCTCAATCCCCGACAGTTTATGTCGTCCTAGTACCGCCGCCCACAAATCTGAAATTTTCCTGCCCTCCTACAAGTTTTCCAGGCATGAAAATACCTTCGATTTCCGCAGTTTAGGGCGGCTTTCACATAATAATGATGATGTCTGGCGGGCGAGTTTTTCCTTTTCTATGAAATGTTTCAGTGAAAGTTGTCCGTTCTCCAAGCTTGTTTTAGGTTATGTTTACTGCGCATCTTATTTGCGCAGTAGAAAACTTTACTTTTTTGAATTCATATTCTTTGCATCAATTTACTTGCTAATGATATTAGTAAAGTTTTTCCTTACTTTTTACTCTTTAGGATTTATTTTAAGCCATCGAGGTTTATGTTTAGCATTAGACGAAATTAAAAGGTGTTTGAATACGATACAAAAGTTTAATAAATATTGCCTGTTTATTTTAACGCTTTTATTCAAAATTCACTTAATCGTAAAGAACCAGTGAATGTAGTAGTGTAGAAGTAAACGTAATATTATATATTATAGGTATTCCTCGTTCGGTAATAAGATATAGGTACTAAATAATTCAATTTTTTAGAGAACTGAAGTTCCGTATACTTATTATGAAGTAACAGTATAGTTTGAACCACAAAAATCAATTGCGCATACGAGGCAAAAGAGATGACTCCGTGTTATCGCGAAGTATTTGCAATAATCAAGATAATAGCATTGATATTTAAACTCGCCCATCAAAGTAAAGGGATACTTTATCTATTATCCCGTTTGTTTCGCACCTGTTTTACAAAATAATATGAAGCACATAATACTGGTTTTATGGAGCCAGTTGAGTATATCGTATCTCGCTTAGTCTTTAGTGGAATTATGTTAAAGGGAGTAGTAGTATCTGTCATTGTTCAACCCAGTGTATGCCATTCGCGCGTCTTGCGACCCACATAAGAGATCAACCTTTTTTATTATTGTGACGTGATTGTGACACAAGTTATGTCCTAACCGACAGATGAAATAAACAAATAAACATTTAAAAGATTGTGAATTTAATTAACTAAATAAACAAACATCTTGTATTGATCATGTTATGTTCATTTTAACTGTGCTACATGGCTTATTATCTTCTACATCTTTTTAATTAATGGGAATCTGTGAGTTACATACACAATTCTGCCAGTGTCAAATTAATAGAATATTGTCCATGATTATATCAACGGTTCATCGCTCTAACAGTCAGCTGACTAGAGACTTCCCATGGAGTTTTTAAAACTCATATTCCGTGTTTTAGAAATAATTCTAATTTCAGTACAATAATAATTATCAAACTACATTACGCACAATTCCATCAAATTTGTATAAAAAAAAAAATTTTTAATGCAAGTTTATGAATTATAATCGTCGAATCCAACTCGGCTGAGCCGCTTTCGAGAAACTACGCAAAATATTCTCGTCCAAGATACAGCAGTGTCTCAAGGAAAGTCTTCGACCAGTGTGTGTTGCCAGTGACGACTTACGGCACTGAGACGTGGTCGCTTACAATGGACCCAATAGAAGTTCAAAGTGCTCAAAGGGCAACGGAGAAGGCTATGCTTGCAGTTTTACTTCGTGATCGATTTAGGAATGAGGAGATATGCAGAAGAACCAAAGTAAACGACATTGCACGAAGAATTGCTAAATTTAAGTGGCAGTGGGCTGGGCATATTCCTCGCAGAACTGATGCCCGGTGGGGCCAACGTGTTCTCGAATGGGTACCACGCACCGGAAGATGTAGCGTGGGTAGGTCCCCCACAAGATGGATAGACGACCTGATGAAGGTCGCGGAAATCCGCTGGATGCGGGCGCCACAAGACCGGTCGTCTTGGAGATCTTTGGGGGAGATCTATGCCCAGCAGTGGACGTCTTTCGGTTGAATGGATGGATGAATTATAAAGTAAAAACATTGGATCATAGGTTAGGTAAATTATTGCATCTATAACAACAGCATGCTGGTGTCAATCTTTTGCCAAATCAGTTCACTGGTGTCCTACTAACTTTTTTCTTATATATATACCTAATTCTATTATTTTCTCTTGCGTCTAAAATAAATTCTAAAACCTGACGAGGGATTACATTGTCGACATTAAAAAAGAATTATGTAAATCAGTTATGAGAGTTTCAATTTACATGCGCACTAAAAGACAGATTGAAAGACGTTACAATACCTAAAGATTTCCACCTTTATATAAATAACATAGGTTAATAACATATAGTAATAACAAAAGTCAAAGGGATAATAGAATGAACAGTTTTGAAATAAGCGAAATTTGTAAAATATAGATATTAACAAAAAACCATGATACCCGTACCTAACCTAACCTCCAAATTGGGAAGATCTTGCATCATTTACTAGCGCAATACAGTAACATCGCGTGCACTGGTGACACTTCGTATAGCACACTTGCATACTACACGTAAGTAAGGTACACGAGTTCTGTGAGAAACTTATTTCTTTTTTATTTTAATATAATTGCATATAACATATCAATTCCGCGGGATTTACGGCCTTAGCTGAGGTTGGTACCATTGTGGTACCCTTGTGCCAGTTACCAATTTTCGATTGAGTGCTCGCCGCAAAACCCGATTTTTTATTCGGGTCCTACCTATCAGGTCTTTAGCGTTAATCAATTTCAAAAAATAAAAAACATAAACACAGGCATATTTTTAATGTACCATTATATACACTTACATTTTCAACAACGTTTTTTTTTTTTTTAAAATATGATTCTGTTCTTTTCGTGTTTTTTTTTGTTTGTTCTCAATAAATTAATATATCCCATCTCCGTCAATCGTTACAATGAATAGCTACTTAAATTAAGATTATTTAATTCCATTAATTTCGCTTTAGTAAGCATTTTCATACAGGCTCGTGGGTTTCGTTTTTTGTTGGTTCGACGTTTATTGCTTTCTTGGAAGTCTTCAACGTTTTCTTTCCCGGCAGAGTTAAGCAGAATAATGAATTTACTGAAAACAGAAATATCGTGATAAAATTCTTCTTTGATTCACAACTCTGTGTGTTGGAATCCTACAATAGCCCGAGCATGGTGGTATGCCATATCTTAAGGTCCATCTGAGAACTGACCACCTTGTGTTTAAGGTTCTGGCACTAATAACAGTGCGGAACATAACTAAACTTGCAATCACTACATACATTGATATATATACATCCTAGGATCTCAACGTGGGCAATAACGCCCCTCTGTAGAACTAGAAGACCAAAACAAAATTAGGAGGCGTTGAGATAGCACAGAGGGGGTGAAGGCTTATTAAAAATATAGTTTAAAATGGGCAAAAAAATTAAGATAAGGGACTATAGAGAAAAACATAACCTCAAAGTTTGCGGTGAACAAAATAACCTTTAGAAATTGAGAGAGATAAACGATTTTGATTACGTCATTCGTCTTTAAACGGTTTTATTTGTCTTTCTCTCTAGATAATTTTAATTCTGTTATCCTCTCAAAACATGATTTTAATTCTCTCTTTCTCTCTAAATTTATTTTGTTTCTGTTTTTCTTTTTAAATGATTCCGATTCTGTCCTCATCTTTTATAGTTTATTATATTAAAGCAGTTCTCTTTCATGAAATATCAAGATCAGAATTAGATGAAAAACTTCCCCTTACCTATAATAATACCACCGAAGAGATAGAAGCCAGCCCCGCAGTTGGTCTCCAAGAAGATACCGACCAGGTTTGACCCGGTCATGGAACCGACGCGACCCATCATCATAGAGAGGCAGATTGCCATAGCTCTATTGCATTAGAAATAAAATTGCATTGTTATACAAGTTACAGGGAAAATAACAAAAGTATTTTACGTGTGCCTTTATGTACTTTTGAATAATGGAAGATTTATAATAACACTTGTAGATTGTATCCGATCGTCAACGAACAGTTCTACTTCAGGTTTCCCAGTTCATTTAAAATCTACACCTATTTCTTGGTTGTGAACATCCAACATATAAGAAATTATTTAACTAACACCTTTTCAGAGCCTTTCGGTCTTACTTGTGCAAGAATTTTTTAAGGAAAAATAAAAGATACAAATTGCCATAGCAGCTTAACTTTATAGTATGTCAAATATATGCTAAGATGAAGCTGAAGAAATAATAGACTTTGTTAACAGACAATGAAATTACATTGATTTATTAATACGTGAAGCGAAAACTTTGTACCACTTTTTACGAAAATTGCGCGGACGGAGGAGTATGAAATTTCGCACACTTATAGTTTAAATAGAGAAGGAGTGCAGATCGCTAATACTTTTTAAAATTATGCACAAAAAATCATTAAATTAATAGAACGATACAGTTCACATACTACCATTAGTTTGACACAGACAGAATAGTTCAGTAGGATAATAATGTTCATAAGACGTCGGTAAACATATTCGGATAATATGTTTTAAAAGAAACCGGAAACTTAACTCTTTAGTAAATTTATCCAGAGATCTTTTCTTTTTTTATAATGCACAGCACAGTGACTGTACTGGACCTGATGGTAAGTACAGTACAATCCAAAACAGCGGTGACTGACACAGAACAGAATTCAATGCCAGTCACCGCTGTCATGCTGGCCTGCTTAAGTACCTCTTCACGCCTCTTTTGAAGGACCCAATATCGTATGAAGGAGGGAACACGCTGACAGGAAGACGGTTCCATAACCTCAGAGTGCGACAAAAGTAAGAGTCAGCAAACTTTTTGGTTCTTGAAGTTATGGGTGTCACCCTGAAACCGTGACACCGAAGTCCTGCCCGCGTGGTTCTGTTATGGAATGGAGGGGAGGGTATTAGCTCAAGGAGCTCTTCAGAACACTCGCCATGATACAAGCGGTAAAATACGCTTAGAGAGGCAATGTCCCTGCGCAATTGAAGCGGTTCTATGGAGATGGTGATGTCTGTATCATTTACAATGCGGACAGCACGCCTCTGCAACCTGTCTAAGGCACGATGAGATATTTAGCGAATCCATCCCAGAGATGCGAGCAGTATTCCATGCACGGGCGAACCTGGGCCTTATAAAGAAGGTACAGCTGGTCGGGTAGGAAAAACCGTCGCACTCTGTTTAGGATTCCGAGTCTCCGAGATGTTGTGGAGATGACATGTTCGATGTGGTCCTTGAGGTTAAGGTCGCTCCGAATATCCATTCCCATGATATTTAGACTGTCACGCATTGCAAGCTGGGTGTTCTGAAGAGTAGGGTTGGGTGAAAAGGGGGATTTTCGTAATGCATAGTTAATGATTTAAAAAAAACCTCAATTTAGTCGGAAATAGTTCCACAGCGACAGCGTTCATCAGCCCTATACAGGCTCCCGACATCTGGAAGACTGCGAACAGAACTACGGCCAGTTGCTGATTGTAAGCCAAATGGGCTCCGATACCACAAAGACCGGTGATCCCGAGTATCGTGACCAATATTAGCTTTTTGCCAACGAAGTCAACGAGGAAACCCACGATGATGTACATAGAGCAGAAAACTAAGCCAATGTAGATGGAGCGTTCGAAAGTCACAGTGTTCATAGTATCATCGCAGAACATCTGAAAAAAAAAAATTAATGACGTTGCAAAAGTTAAAGAAAGAATTAATAATTAATTAATTAAGTTAAGAGATGGCGCCATACCTCAAGTAGTAAGCATACAGGGGCTGAGTCTATTCTTTGCTTATTTTTGATGATATGGAGAGCGATGCTATCTGAATAGTGATTACGTGAGCAATGATTGCTTATTTTTGAATTTTTCGTTATTCTTATTAGACCAATGCTCATGTAGTTATAGTGGGGATAGGGGGGAGGTAAGAGCTTTGCTTATTATTGCTGACAAGGGTAGAGGGAAATCAGAAACGTATAACATTTTGTTCACGTAATACTTGTACCGATTCCTAAAAGTACACGTGACCATTAAAAGTAGTAAGATTGGTTCTAAAAATATCTATGTCGTATAGAAAAATCGGAAAAAATGACAGATAATTGATCACTGTTAAAATTTAATTACAAAAATTTTTCTTTTTTATTGCAATACAGTAATACCCCTCGCTTTACGCGAGGGATATGTTCCGAAAAAAATCGCGTTAACTGAAATTCGCGTATATCGAGGTTTATGATTAAACATACGTCAAAATTTAATACAAAAAAATACAAATCATTTTAATCGATCGATTTAATTCTAAGAACACTTTATGCGATATATACTCTTATTTTTTACGATAAAATATATCTATTGTCTTTACATTATGTTTATACGCACTCTTTCGCGTAATGCGAGGGATTTGAGCGCGAAATTTGAATTCGCGTTATAGTGAAACCGCGCGTAACGGGGTCGCGCTAAGCGGGGTGTTACTGTACATATGATCAGAAAAGTATCATTTTCAGACATAATTATCATTGACTTAATGACCAGCCTTCATAATTATATTCTAGCAGTAAAACCTATTTCATTTGAATGTAACCTTATTGTACAACTTGAAACTAATACCTATGCGTCTTTCATTTGTTTTACCAGTTTAAGTAATATAATTTAATTAGTTGTGTTCATATATATTATTAAGACTTTTTTTTTGTTTATTATATAAAAAAAGTAACACATTTAGATTTATTATAATATTATTATTACCCATAATGTTACCCCATAAAGGTGACGGACGAAAGAAGATTACATGCAGCTGAGATGCGAATGTTGAGATGGATGTGTGCCGTGTGGGGGAACAAGAATGGACAGGATTAGGAATTAGTGTATTAGAGGAAGTTTGAAAGTGGCGCCAATAACAGACAAGTTAAGTGGCTGTCGTTTGTCCTGGTATGGACATGTGATGTGCGGGGGGAAAGAGAATGTTGTAAGAAAGGTATTGGATATGAATGTGGACGGTTACATGGGAAGGGGAAGACCAAAGAAAAGATGGATGGACTGTGTGAAAGATGATATGTTTAGAAAAGGAGTGAATGCGGAGATGACAACAAATAGAGAGGAATGGAAGAGGAAGACATGTTGCGCCGACCCCAAATAAAAATGGGAAAAGGGTAGGGAGATGATGAGGCAAATAATTATTAATAAGGTTATACTTACTTCAGTACCGTTAGCAACTGCTTTTTGGGTTGCGTCTAACACATCGCAGATTTTTGTTTCTCCGCCTTCATGGTTAGCTAACGAGTTTAGTATTGAAGGAAACCATACGTAAAAGCCATTTGTTCTAAAATAATAAAGACGTGTTTTTTTTTAAAGGTATAATCTAATTTATTGCTTTTATTTCTGTTTAATAATATTTATATCGATATATCTGAAGTGCACGATGACGTTAAAAAATTTCAAGTGCAACAGAAATAACACATGGAATACGTTTTTTCAAACACATATCACAATTTACGGACGCGACGTTGTATATGAAACTTTTATGTTATTACCAAAATACAGTTAACGAAAAACTAGAAGAAATATTAACTGAATAAATATATAAAGAAACAGCATATATGATAGTTGGAAGATGATCCGATATAGATATTAAAGTAGGTAACCGAATTAAAGGAAAATTAAAAAAAAAGAAAGAAAAAACTAGCACTCGACATTACAGGTATACTGGATACAAAAATTTCCGGGCGCTTCACGCCCGGGCGAGTCCCGCACTGGCACGGAACTCGTCACTCCATGCCCCCTTACCTATTGCATTGGAGGACTCCGGTCTCACTAATGCAATAGGTAAGGGTAGTGCGTAAATGCATTTCTCCCCGTCAAAAAAAAAATCTGATAAATCTGGTAACTTTGGGTGCCTTACGTTGCAAATATTCCGAACTGCACAAAACACGTTAGTAGAGTCCAGGGCAGGAGAGGCATCTTGAATAGAGGAACAGTTTGCTCCTTCATTGAGGCGAGAACTGCTGCAGCTCCTTTGCTATTGTTTGATCTTGGGCTTTGATTTTCTATAATCAGTGTTGTCACCTATAAAGTAAATAATCCAATTATGATTAATGATTTTTCGCAATATTGCGCTGATAGCATGGATCATGGTAACATTAGTACTAATTGGAAGATTTATGTATTAGAATTACATGCATAAAACAAGGTTGAGCGATACCAATTTTACTTTAAATTGTGCTGTACAACTTAAAATTAATCATATACATTATTCCATCCATTAATTAAGTACAAGCCATACTATACAAACGTTAAAAAAGAACATGACTAATGTTCTGTGTTTCCATTCAACCGAAAATCGTCCACTGCTGGACATAGATCTATCTCAAAGATGGAATGGTGGGGGACGGTATTCCCAGAATCGGCGCGCTTGACAGGCGGGTTGGCGATCGCCGTCAGGTATTTGTGGTAATCAGAGTACGTTGCTAGCTTGAGAGTTCTTTGCGAAATAAAAAGGCCGAAACGTGAAAAGGTTTTTTGAAGTTATACTTCTTTAGGAGCGTTATGAAAAAATGATGAGAGTGAAATTTTAAGATGCGCGCGCATCTGTGACACAAAATTAACAGTATGAAGTTGGCTGCTTAACCGCTCATTAAGTCTCGAAAAAAAAAGCTACCAACAAAATAGAAATTGAACCTCGATATTAGTCGCGCATGTTGGTACGCTCGTCACCTCTGATCACTGTTTTCATATTTATATTATTTATCAACATGTTTCTAGTTTATACATTCACAACACGTGTTTTAGTTTCATACAACTGCTACATTATATATGTGTTAATAAATGATATTCAGTAGTGATTTAAATTGAATATTTTGATTGATATCACTTACTATTTGTGAATATTAGTGAAAAAAATTGTGCTTATATACTTTTTCAAGTGCTCCAATATAATTGAGGTTAACTATCCGTATGTATTATTTATTGATATAAATTAAAATACTTTTATTTAATATAATTAACACTAAATATTATTAAATTATTTTATTTAATTTTTCAAATTTAAAATGAACTTTGTTGATTGTCCTTTTCCAATCCTTCTATTATTTTATTGTAATTAATTATTTGCATGCAATTATAAAACTATTATTTTTTAATGATGCCAAAGAAGTATAACTTCTCACGCGCGTACATAACGTACACGCACCCATTTTTTTTATTATTATTTTATTTATTTATTCTCTTGTTTGTATCTTATAAGTTACTGACCCACAAAACTGAACATTCAGTTAGATTGCAGGTCATGGTATTAAAATGTCTTATATAATTTAATATTTTTTCAATTTAATTTTAAACTTAACTATGGTCGTTTCTTCTCTGATGTCTGCGGGTAAAATATTCAATATATATGGGATTCTCTTTTTGAGAGTTCCGTCTCCGTACACATTGGTAACTCTCGATACCACATATTTACCCGCAGCCATCGCTCTTGTACTATATTTATTATTAACATTTATGCTTAATACTAACCGGTAGTATATTACTAATTTGAAATAATTTGCGGTAATCGTGTTCAAATTTCATTTTAGTTTTTTTTTATCGACAAGTAATTTTATAAACCTCATTTTAATGTTTTTTTATCACTTACTTGAAAATTCTCTTTTGTAGTTCTATTATTAACGGCATACATTTTCTTGATGACGTCCAAACATGCCTCGTGTTGTCCGATAGCGTTTAAGAATTTTGGACTTTCAGGAGCAAAGATTAACAGAACTGAAGCGATCGCGTACGGCACAGCGCAGGCAACGACCAACAGCCGCCAGGGTCTGTACAGGATGTCAAGGAATTGGATGGGAAATGCGAATTCTAGTGGGAGAATCAGCCAGGCTATACCTGTAATAATAACATTAACCTTTCATTTATACTAAGTGAAGCAGGCGGCTTAAAGCTAGTATCACACAAATCACACAAGCCGGGAACAAAGTTAATGGAAAAGGTACATGAGACGGACAAACATCATCGTTATCTTTGCTCTGTTTTAATTTATACATTTTTTTTAAATTATTATATTTTATTAGTTATAGTGAAATACTTAAAGCTATAATAGAGAACTTACACGGCAGAATTACAGTGCCAATACCGACGAAAGATGACCCGAAGGCGACCATCTTGTCCCTGTGACGGAGGTTGTTGAACTCTCCTAAATAGGTGTATACCACAGCCGATGATCCGGACATACTGGAATGTTAGCAAAAAATGTATCACTACTTTTACCAGTGTCAATAATTTAATTTCAGCAAATTATTACTCTATTAGTTTTATGTCCTTTTATACCATTTATTCGTAAGTTTCGATTTGGCATATAAAATGTTATGCTTGTTCATAGTACGTGACATTGTATTTCCAAAACGATATGAATGTATCTAAAACAGGTTCATAATTAATTAATTAAGCGCCTAGATGTCACTAAATCACTAATAACATTTTTGCTAAAATTATTAATTTAGTTCTCTATGTTGAAATTTATATGTTACCGCAAAGCCGGTAATGTACACGTTGCCTAATTAATTTGTATATTAACTGTTTCGGAACGGAAATTTATAAAAAAATCTTAATTTTAATAATATATGAATACAACTAATAGGTAATTATATTACTCACACTGGTAAAACAAATGAAAGACGCATAGGTATTAGTTTCAAGTTGTACAATAAGGTTTCATGCAAATGAAATAGGTTTTACTGCTAGAATAGAATTATGAAGGCTGGTCATTAAGTCAATGATAATTATGTTTGAAAATGACACTTTACTGATCATATCTATTGTAACAAAAAACAAAAATATTTTTTTTGTTTTTTCTAATGAATACTTATAATTAAATTTTAACATTGATAAATACGTTTTGGACTTGTTTCCGGATTGTGAAAATATACTACGGCTAGGTTACTGTATTTTAACTCTGAATTAGCGAGCGTAACAATCTCATACTTTTCGAGAGCTGCTTTTTGTATCAAGGTATTTTTTTTTTACCAAAATTTCAAGTTTGTAGTTTCAGCGGTTCGGGATCTGCTTTGATGAATCAGTCAACCAGGATAACTAATTTTATCTATAAACTTTCTAAAACATATTTTATAAATTTAACGTACTTAAAACGACTTTGAACAAAATATTTTTGTTTTAATACAAAAATTACTTTAAAAGTATATATATTTAAAGGGGCGGCAATTTGTCTTCTTGTCCGGAGCGACGTAACTGCTAGAGCGGACGCTGCCTGTACTATGTATGTACTACCATAACACATTCTATGTAAGGGACCTGGAGACATATAGTTTCCCCTAACCATCCTAGCTTTAACGCGGAATTAACGTCTAACGCAGAAGCACAAGCCGAAGTTCATAAAACTTTAGTATTCTTGCACACCTCTTTGGGCTAAGTGGTTTAAACGCTCGCCTCAAAAGTTCAGTTAAGATGTAACGAACTTTCCGGTCAACAACAGCGTTTAGTTAGTTCGAAAAAAACTCTATAATTCTACACAGTTCTGCACTTTAGCTAATCAGGTAACCTAGATAGATAGACTATACATAACATATAATCTATACTAATAAATAAAACTGGAAGTGTCTTTTTGTAATACTAAAATATCAACGTTTTACTAAATACATATGACCTATACCTAAAAACACTATTTTTTTAAATTTCTCTATCTGTTGATTCGAGCTAATCTCCGGCTAAGATGGACCGATTTTAACGTGACTTTTTTGGCAGATAGCTAAAGTTATAAGGTGTAACTTAGCCTACTTATGTTTTTCGAAAATGATTAGGGTTCCGCGTAATTAATAATTAAAACATATGAAATTATGAAAATAATCCTATTGCATCTATATTCATTTTACTAGCAAGTGATTGAATTTGTAAGAAATATGTTAGCTTTCTGTTATTACCAAAATAATTAAAGAAAAAAATTGGGTCCTTTATTTTTCAATGATTATTTAAAAATTATCTTACGCTGTGAATAATTGTTAGGATTAGAAAATTTAATACGTGAGAGGAGCCGCGGGAACAGCTAGAGAGATATATATGTATACCGACGAATAAAATTGAAGTGTCTGTTTGTAACGTCAAAGTATTTTTTTTACTAAATAGATTTTAATGTATATACAATACCTATACCAAAAAAATACAATATTTAAAATTTTTCTCTGTCTGTTTGTAATGGGTAATCTCCGGAACGGCCGGACCGATTATGAAGAGACTTTTGTTGGTAGATAGCTGAAGTTACTCGGGGTAACTTAGGGTACTTTTAATTTTCGAAAATAATAATGGTTCCGCGTTAAAAAAAAAAAAAATCCGATTCATTGCAGTTTTACGGACAAGTGCTATAGTTTATGAGAAATATTTTTTACTTTATCTTTGTATTAAATTTTTTTTAGGTAATTAATTAGCGTTCCGTATCAAAAGATTAAAACGCAGTGAAGTATGTAATTTTTTTAATAATAAACAAATAAACTTACAATATAGCTGACAAGAACTGCAGAGCGGCGAACGAAATGATGTCGGGCGAGAAACTAGCGAACACGGAAAAAACCGCAGAAATTATCATAGAGAAGAGCATTACTGGTCTGCGACCTTGAGTGTCGGCCAACCAGCCCCAGAAGTACGACGTCAGAATTATAGCTGGAATAATTATTAACAATTTATTTAACGGAAATAGAAAACGAGCAACATTTGAGTAGTCATGGCAACCATTTTGTTATTACACTGTGTCGTGGCGAACTTCACCACATTGGAGATATTGTTAACTGCCCAGAAACTGTGTTAAGTACATAATCTAAACTTTCCACAATCATTACTACATAATTATACTATATTTTATGTATTGTTTTCCTGAAATATTTTTTTTACTAAATATACCAGACGAAATGCAGATATTAGATAGGAAATCAATGGTGGTCTGTTGGAAAATTTAGGACAGCGAGTCAGGTTTGTAATTGGTGATTACTAACTTTAAACTCCGTTAATTGACTGTTTTATAGCTGAAGCACATACGCTGTAGCTAATATTTATACCACAGTCGACCTTTGTACAGTACCTACGGCTGGCATATCTGAAGATGATTCAGCGAACTTTCGCGCACATAGCATATATATAGAAATATCTTATTTAATATACGAATATAAATGAGCGAATATGCTTTTGAAAATCTACAGTATACATTTTAAATAAAACGCTTGTCCGCATGAACCTGTACGAATTTTTCCAGCTGACTAAGTTTCCAAGGTTGCAATATAATTATATTAGAATGATTAGAATACTTGCAGTTTTGATCTAATAGATTTCTACATTTCCTAAATTCACATTAAGCTTGACGATAAAGTAAAACGTCGAAAGAATAACACGCTTAAGAAACAATTGCATAGTAATGGCATTTAACGAACAATCCAAAATTATGAATAGTTCAGTCCTTACTAGTCGTATTAATTGCGTAGAAACTGCACAAATCTTACCCAAAAACGGAATAGCGGAGATCCAGCCCCTCTGTTGAAGTGTCAAGTTGAGATCGCATTGTGCTGCAGGTAAAATATATCCCAGGGCGAGACTCTGCATTATCACACCCATCAGTATTAGGCCGCTCATCAACATGTGTAAAATATTGTACGTGCCCAAACCTAGAAAATTACGGTGGGCATATTATAATTAATGGTTAATTTATACGCGGTAGTAGTAGGAGCGAGAGGTTTACCAGCAAAATCTCTCTATGACCTTCTGAAGGACCTTGGCCTGTCGAGAACTGCAGTAAGTTCTATTTTAGAACGAGTACCAAAGGCTGCACTAACAGGTTCCTACCAAATTTAGCTAGGCAGGGCGGGAAACTCGAGCAGTGAAAGTGAGCGTTGATGCGCATCTCAAAGGGGGCCTCCTTAAACCTACACCTAGGTCGCAAGTCCTGGGAACTGCTCCGAGTTTCTCTCTCTGCCACACGATGGACCCGGCACCCGCACGGTGAATCCATGGAATGATAAGAAGTTTGTCTCTCTGAGTGCTTTTATCATCGTTTCAGAACATTCAGTTATTAACAATAAAAGAAAGAACAAAACTTTGCGCGATTTTATATTATTGCAGGGCACTGCGGAGATGAACGGGTGTGTTTTGTTCTTATGGAAATAATTGCCAAGACGTCGTCATGGAGCACAAAGCATTAAAAAAAATTGCGTGCATTTTAAAAACAACAATACTGAATTTACTACTATTATTATTTAAGTATTAAGGATGGTAAACATTCTAAACCTAGAAATACTGGTTCTCAAGTGATGCTTCCGGAACACACCTATTGGTATTTGGGGATAGATTTTAAAATAAGAAAGTGGTAGCTACCCAGGAAGCCATTATTAGAAAAAGCCCTACCATTTGGCTGTGGTTTCCTCACGATGTTTTACTTTACCGAAAGCTCAGACTCATTTTAGAGTTGGATAAGTGGGACCGAACCTCGAATATAGTGACTGATCCACTAGAAATTTATATGTATTATGAAGAGTTAGAAATTCCATAAAAGGGATGCTGTTCAACCTTAAAAATCTTTCCGGATCTAGAAAAAAAGTGTTGACTCTTCTCGCCGGGCGAGCCCCACATACCCCCTTGGTTCCTCTTTTTCAAATAGCTCGATTTTTTAATTCGATTCACAAAACATTGAGGTCTAAGAAGGAGATCAATATTTTTTGGTCTTGTTTTATTTACCTTTTTATTTGTAAATTTTATTCTTTACATGGTCGGAACTGGAATATAATCATCATTTATTACAAAAACTGTTTTCAATTTTTTTTATTAACAACATTATCAAAGTAACTAAACAAAAAAAAAGAGCGCCTAACCTACTACGGAAAAACGACACTAAACTGTTTTAGTTTTGCCTATTTACAGAATAATCATAATATCATAGAAAACAAAAAGGAACAAAAAGGAATATTTTATTAGTTAGAAAGATCGATCTTTTGAAACTTCATGTATTGTGAATCGATTCATAAAGCTTAGATCCAAATCGATTCAAAAATTGGTCTTTTTCGGAAATTATTCCATCCCTACTCTGGCAACTGGTAACCTCGGCTGCCCGTCGTACCATGTCCGCGGTCCGGTCTGTACGTGTGTTAACAGCATGAAACAAAATACACGTTCGTATAAAAATGAATGCAGCGTAAATTATGCGACGCAAAATACGCAACTCAAAACTTACAAATATTGTAACGCTAACTTGGCATCACTCTTAAACAGAATTTTGTGTATTCTGGGGGAAATGTACGTGTCTCAGATAGATCCCCAAGTCAAGGTCCATGCTACTTGGTACCCTAACCCCTACCTACCATTCTATTAGCTGAGTGCCTTAAGTTCCTTAATAAGTAATTAATTAATAATAACAAAATAAGTTTCTACAAAATAATTTAACATATAGATATAAAAAAATTAATAGAAGTAGATTTAAGCTCACATATGCGAAAGAAGATTACTAACTGCATAGCTGCTCGAATTGCTATTATAGGCAACTTTTTCCGACGCAAGTCGAATAAAATCTCCAATATAAAAAAATGTGTGGACTCAGAGTCCGCAGATAGTTTAATTTTAATAATAAAAAAAGGGGTCGCTCAAAAGTTCCATGAAACTGTCAACGGCCTTCCTGACCAGTCCAAAAAACCTAGCTGTTTTTTAAAGTGCAAATTGCTCATCAGTTTTATTGATTTTTATATTACAGATACAGTAAATAATTGTGTTTAATTAATTCTTATTTAATAAAAAAAAAAGATAAACAAAATTATATCTCTTTACGAATAAATATCATGCATATTTTGTAAGAAGCTATATAACGATAACGTTTCAATGTAATATGTTATGATATTAATCCGTTAATTGTTAGCTATATTTAAATAAAGAACTGCAGTGACGTGACGCACACAGCCTCGCCGCAAGCTCTTATCAATATGATCATATTGTTATGATGGGGTTTCCCTGACGGCACAGAGTTTCCATATTAGTTTGAAACGTAATATAAACATTGTCATAATTAATATTAATACACTTTAAATATTGTAAACAAGGTTTTGTGTGCGGATGGCTTTACGTTAATAACAATGGTTGTTTATTATATCTTGTTATTCAGTAGTCATGTAAAAAGATAGTAATTACTAGCCGTGTGGCCGCGGATGCGCCTGCATTTTATAATTTTTTTCATTGCGTCATACATTGCGTTTTTAGTTATTTCTCATATTTTTTTTGCTACTAACATTAAGCATAGATATTTCTCACAAATTCAGTAAAACTGTTCATTGAATCGGATTTTATTCACATGTTTATGAGTTTTAATTTTATTCAAAGACAGACAGACGGTTAGACGAAGCCATTTACAATAAGTCGAATGTAAAAATATAATAATTTTATAACTAGATCGAAATGAATACCAATAACACTCTAACAAAATTTGTGAAATTCTGGATACATCTATACTAATATTTAAAATTTAAGTGTCTGTATGTATTGTCAAAATATTTTTATTACTAAATAGATATGAATGTATGTAAATAGTTACCTATACAAAAATTACAATTTTGAAAATGTTTTTTCGGGTAAGTTCCGGAACGGCTGGATCGATTTTGAAGGGACTTTTTTTGGTAGATAATTGAAGTTACTCCGCGTAACTTAGGGTACTTTTGTGATTGGAAAATAACTAGAGTCCCGCGTAAAAAAAAACTCGTGAAATTGTGGATAAATTCCGATATAATGCACATTTCTTTGCTGTCTCTTAGTGACAGATAACTTTTACGCAAAAATTGAAGTTCTGTGTAGATAAATACGATTTAATGGACAGTCAAAATATTATTTTTCAATGATTATTGAAAAATATGTAACGCTGTGAAGAATATATTAAACGCGAACGGAGACGCGGAAACATTACTAAACAAAAATGAAAATCGGTTGATAAAAAAAAAATATGCTTACTTATATACATATTAATAAATAATAAATTTCACGTGTCTGTATAATTTCGATTTTTGTGAAAATAATTTTTGCAAGGGATTAAAAATAGGCAATTAGACACATTATTATCATTCTCATTAAAAGTCTGTATGTTTGTCTGTGCAGGTATCAATTAAAAAGTAATAAGTATATTTTAAAAATTCAAAAACATTATTATAAAGCATTTTCCGGGGTATAATCAAAACCTTACTTCATTAAAATCGGTTATCTCTACCAAAAGTTATAGTAATTTGAATGACACGCGGCGATTTTAATATGAAGCGTGAGTTGGTAAGTAAATGCGTTTTAGTCTTATTTGAGGACAAAAAATGACATAATATAAAATATATGTGTAGTATATAAATAATAAATATCAAAGACCATAGTAAATGACAAAACAGTATTTTGATATTTTTATACAATGTCTAAGCATTTTAGACGTTATATTAAGAAGCCATTTTATGTAAGTAGTGAACTGAATCTTAATTATAATTAGACGGTTCATATTTTGTTTATTTTTGACGACATGGATGACGAAGTTGTATGAATGGTGATTACGTAAGCAAATTATCGATGTATTTGTGACGATTATTCATAGATGGCGCTATATTAAAATAATTTGGAATGTTCTGAAATATTACGTAATATTTAGGACTTCAGTATCTACTACACGCTAAATTTCAACAGTTTTTTTGGTCTGTTTATTGATTTGCTCGCCAATCACGCAAAGTCTACTATACCGATTTCGATGAAATTTGGTACTTTAGTAGTTTATAGACACACTCATATATATGTATCTATATAATGTATGAATAGTATTTATTTAGATTCATTAAAACACCATAATAATTAAGTGTATGCGTAATAACATATATGCTATTGTTATAAAGAGGTTAAGTGTATGAGTTTGGATTTTCGGGGTAATCTTCGGTACCATTGATCCGATTTTTGAAATTCCTTCACTCTTAGAAAGCTATATTACAGCTATATTATTATTATTATAAAGGGTACTTTTTACTAGACTGGACGGGACGGGACGTTACGGGACGGGACGGGCGGGGGAGAATATAGGTTGTCTATTAGAATATAAATGTCTGGGATACCCGTTTGGTAAGCCGAAGTGTGCGCACGCACGCTAAGGTCGCTCGCACAAATACGTTTCACGTGTTCGATCTCGTTATCGCCGCCTTCGAAGTTCGTTCGCTTGCGTAGCAACAGCCGTTAAATTTATTTAACGGTTGAGGTGACGCAAGCGCGCGCGCCGCGTCGTGTACCCGGTGTGGGTTTCCCGCGCTGCGGTATTTTTGCGAGCGTTGAATACTCGATTTTATAAATCTCATTTATAACTTCGTGTATTTTTTCGAAAAACGTACTTATCAGTACGCGCGCGTTTAACGTATACTCACCCTTAAGGTGAGGATACGTGTCGCTTCACGACTTAGATAAAACCCACTCTCTCTTGATTGTGGTCATCACCGGAGACCTAACGGTGCCAACCTAAGGTGGTGTAGGGTTTAGCAGGTTCCCTGGGGACCCCCTTCTGGGGTCTCCAAATACCGGAATCTGGTGTGTGATCACGCCGGGTTTCCTTTTTTCTTACCCGACTTCCGCTCCTGCGTCACATCCATCCCCTGGGTGCTGTTTGGGCGTCTGACCCACGTCCTCGGCCCTAGGGCTTGTTAGGGCTTCCCCCTAGGCTCCGTAGGCTCCCAACTACCTTGAGTCATTGCACTTTGACTCAACGGTCACTTGGGCGAGACTCGCGTAGTCTCATAGATTTTTGGCGCGCCCCCCCCTGCCCCTCAGGCAGGGAGGTAGTTCACCCCCCCCTGCCCTCTTGCCATCGCGGGATGGCCGATTTCGTGACGACGGAGCGTCAGCTCCTTAGTTTCGTAAAGGTTTTGTTGTCGAAGTCTCCCGAACTCGCTCGGGAGTTCGCGACATTCAAGAACAGTTTGCCGAGCACATCCGCCGCGCTCCCTCAACGCGTCCGTAAACCGGTCGCAAACATCAACGCCCCGGAGCGTTCTCGCGCGCGTTCACCACTCGCGTCTCACTCGGGAAGGGACTCCTCCTTCTCCGACTGTAGGTCTAGGTCGCGTTCACGTTCCTATTCACCGCGTCGTCCGCGTTCAGCGGACATTATTAATGTGTCTACGGGGAATAGTTTTTCCCCCTTGTCCCCCCAAAACTCGGCTGACAGGCGTCCCAGCCTAATGCCGAACTTCGCCACCACCTCCGCCCAGCTGTCCGGGTCAGACTCGGACAACATGGAGCTGGAGTACCCGCCGCTCGGCAGTGACGGTTTTGTCGCTGCTAGACGAAAAACCAAGAGGAAGGCGACGGCTTCTCCGCCGCTTTCATCATCACTCTCTGGTCCTAAGATCCTCGCTGCGGAGGATTCGGCCAAACAGCCCACTCCGGTGCCAGTAGCGGCACCGAGAGTTCCCAAGCCTGCAGCTGCACCGTCTCAGGTGCAGCCCAGGAAAGTGCGTCCCCCCCCCCCCCCTGTCACGATCCAGGACAAAGCGTCCTGGACAAAAATCTCTGCGGCGTTAGCGAGCCGCAAAATACATTTCTCCAGCGCGACGAATGTTCGCGATGGAATTATGGTGAAGGTGTGTCGACCACGGACACCTTCCGCGACCTCACGCGGTTTCTCCGTGAGGCGAAATATGCCCACTTCACTCACGCGCTGGAGGAAGAGAAGTCCCTCCGCGTGGTGATCAAGAGAGTTCCGAAGGAACTCTCTTGTAACGACATCGCTGCCTCCCTTAGGGAGCAGGGTTTCCCCGACGCTGAAGTGCATCGAATGCACGATCAGCGAGGCAGGAGACCATACAACATGGTCCTTGTATCACTCCCCGCCAACGAGGTTAGCAAGAAGGTCTTCGGTCTGAAGACCCTCTGCGGCCTCTCCCGCATCTGTGTGGAAGTTCCACATAAGAAATCTTACCCCTCGCAGTGTCACCGCTGCCAGGGGTACGGGCACAGTTCTCGGAGCTGCTTTATGGCTCCGAGATGTGTCAAGTGTCTCGGGGATCATCTCACCCCCGACTGTCCCCGTCCCAAGGACACTTCCGACCCTCCTAGCTGCGTTTTGTGCAGGCAGGAGGGTCATCCCGCCAATTACCGAGGGTGCCCGTGTGCGCCCAAGGTAAGACGCAACCAGCCTAACAAAGGCGGTAGACGCGTTCCTCAGAGGAATGCTGCCCCCCTCCTCCTCCAACCTCAAGTGCCGCCTATGACACTGAGGTCTTCCCGTGCCTCCCAGGCACGTCGGCATCGCCTTCCGCGGTGCCGACCCGTCCCGCCGCCCCCCGCCCCGCAGCCCCTCTGGCTCCGTGGGCACCTAGGCCCCAAGCCAAGGCGCAGCCGCGCCTGGCTACCCCCCCTCAGGCCCCTCAGGCCCACTCCACCGGCCTAGACCGGGTTCTCTTCCTCCTGCGCGTCCACGACGTGCAGGATGTCGTCGCGTTCAACACTCTGTTGAACAGCGGCGTCGGAAACGCCGAGTTAGACGCTATAACTCGGTTCCCCGCCATCGCCATGACCCTCCAAGGGCTGGCACGCGCTTCCCAACACCCGTAATCAATGGCTAAGATAAAGCCACGCGGTTTGTCCCTTTCGTTCTTTAACGCGCGGAAACTAGTTCCGCAGCGTGAACTCGTCGCGAATTTCCTCCGCGATCGTCAAATAGACGTGTTTCTTGTCCAGGAAACCCTACTGAAGCCCAAAGATCGCGATCCTAAGATCGCGAATTATAATATCGTTCGGAACGATAGATTGCCCCCAACTAGGGGCGGTGGTACCTTAATTTATTATAAGCGGTCTTTGTATTGCACGCCGCTAGACCCTCCTGAGCTAGAAAACTTAGAGGTTTCTATATGCAGAATCGGAATGACCGGCCATCAGTCGATCGTTCTGGTGTCTGTATATCTCTCGCCCAATAAGCGCATATTAGCTTCCGATTTAGGGAAACTTTTCTCTCTCGGAGACTCCGTCATTATCGCGGGTGATCTCAATTGCGGGCACACCCTTTGGAACAGTTCGAGTAATACCAGTAATGGGATTGCTCTTACTGGGCTGATGGATGAGCTCGATTTTGAGGTCATCGCTCCTTTAGAGCCTACCCACTTCATGCCGCACTGCCGCCCGACAGTGCTAGACGTAGCTATTTTCAAAGGGGTCCGGCTTCCTGTGCGTCTCATACAAGTCGTGCACGAACTCGACTCCGACCACCGCCCAGTCATTTTACAGTTAGGTCATTCGGACGACTCTAGCCCGCCAGTTGTGAAGGTCGCGGACTATTTCAAACTCAGCAGATATCTCAAGGACCATCAGTCCTCCCCCCCGCTCGACTTGATCCCCGACGTACTGGATACGCCTGCGGACACGGATCTCGCGATCGCTTCTCTGGTCGAGCATCTCAACACCGGAATCAGGGAGACCTCGAAAGAGGTACAAGCGGCGAACGATCGCCGCTTTATACTCCCTGATGACGTGAGAGCTCTGCTCACCCAGAAGAACGCCGCGACCCGTGCCCACGACGCGTATCCGACTGAGGAAAATCGTGCACGCTTACGTTCCTTGCGTAGAGCGGTGAAAGACCGCATAGATCAGCTCCGTGATAACAGGTGGAACAGTCTCCTAGAGGAGCTGGTACCTTCCCACCTCGCGTACTGGAAGCTTGCACGATCGATGAAGACGGACCGCTCCGTCGCTAGTATGCCCCCCCTGGACAGAAACACTCAGGGTCTTCCACCCGCGTTTGACGATGACGACAAAGCCGAGTGCTTAGCCGATAGCCTCGAGCAGCAATGTTCCCCCGTCACTGACAACGTTGACGTCCTCCACGTCTCCGATGTAGAGTCCTCGGTACAGGACCTAGACGCTCTTTCCCCGGTTGTTCCCCTCACACCTGTCACCTGTGATGAGGTCACTACAACCATTAAGGGCCTTAAGCCTAGAAAATCTCCCGGTCCGGACGGGATCAGGAATGAAGTGCTTAAGCTTCTTCCGCCCCGTCTCATCGCGCTACTGGTCTGCATCTTCAATGCGGCCATCAAAAACCACCACTTTCCAGCCGCCTGGAAAGAAGCGATAGTGATAGGCATACACAAGACTGGCAAAGATGCCAAGTCTCCCGATAGTTACCGCCCAATCAGCTTGCTAAGCTCAATAGGTAAACTCTACGAGCGAATCCTTCTGAACCGACTCCTCGTAGTGATAGAGGACAAAAATCTCTTGCCTCCCGAACAGTTTGGTTTCAGAGCCAGACACTCTTGCGCGCACCAAGTGCAACGCCTCACGGAGCACATCCTGTCAAATTTTCATCGAACCCCAAACACACCCTGGCGTACGCTCGCTGTCTTCTTCGACGTCGCTAAGGCATTCGACAAGGTCTGGCATGCCGGCCTTGTATTTAAACTAGTTAGGTTAGGCGTCCCTGACACATTAGTACACATCCTACGCGATTACCTTTCGAATCGTAGTTTCCGCTTTAGAGTAGAGTCCGCTCTCTCTTCAGCCCGCCCGATCCGCGCAGGAGTCCCCCAGGGCTCCATTCTGGCGCCTGTCCTCTTCAACCTTTACATAGCGGACTTACCAGACCTAAATCCGAACCTGAAAGACGACCCGCTCGAAGGAGTGGCGGCTAGTAAGGTTCATTTAGGTCTCTATGCCGATGACACGGTCATCTATTATTCGTTCAGACAAAGAGACACTCTCAGATCCCGCGTCCAAAAGGCTGTTAACATCTTAAGCTTTTGGTACTTGAAGTGGCGCATAGCGATTAACCCGGGAAAGAGCACCGCGATTATGTTCTCCGTAGAGAAATCTGACCCTCCTCGTCCAGTCACTTATCTAGGAGTAGAGATCCCATGGGCGACCGAGGTCAAGTACCTCGGTGTCACACTAGACGCCCACATGACTTTCAAATCTCACGTTTTGAAAGTCAGAAACCGTGCCAACATGGTTATGGGACGTCTTTTCCCTCTGTACAACGCTCGTAGTAAGATGGCCGTCCGCCATAAAATTACATTATACAAAACGGTAGTTAGGCCCATTCTCACTTATTGCGCCCCTGCCTTCGCTCATACAGATCTGTCCTCCTTCCAAGTGGTTCAGAACCGCTTCACCAGGAGAGCCGTAGGTGCCCGGTGGTACGAGAGGGATGTGGACATCCACAGAGACCTCAATCTACCATCCATTCACTCTGTTATCAAATCCCTGTGTCGCGCATTTTTCGATCGCGCAGAGACACACCCGAATCCGCTCATAGCGAAAGCCATCGCGTACTCCTCCGACCCGCTAGCTCCGAAACCGCTTCGGAGACCGCGTAACGTTCTCACCGATCCCGATGATAAAATCACGTGCGAAAATAGGATCTTTCCTTTTCAACCGATCCAGTATGCGTGCCAGCGCCCACGCCCGCGTAACCGCCGTTCCCGCCGCCGGGGACAGGCGGCTAATTTTGCTCCCGCACACTCTCCGGGTCCCCCTCAGGCGGCGGCCCAGGACGTGCTTCGTTCCCCAACTGGGGAGGCTCTTGACGTCGCCGCCAGCGCGATACAGTGACACTGCCCATGCATTGAGCATTACACGCACAACACTGCAAACACACTCTTGCACATAACATGCAGGTACATAGGTCCTGTAAGGAACCTTTTTTTTTTTTTTTTTTTTTTTTATTATTATTATTATTAATAAAAAAAATGTAGGGAATAGCTAGGTTCAAACTCGCGAGAGAGTTTCACACTCAGGTGACGGCCAAGCCGAGGTTCGTACCACTTTGGTAACCCTTGAGCTAGTCACCTTATTGCGGCTGAGTGCCTTCAGCACTCGCCCCCAAAGTTCGGTGAAGCTGTAAAGGCCCTTCCGGTCAACAGCGTTAGCTAGGTTCGAAAAAAAAAAAAAAAAAAAAAAAAAAAAAATAAATGTCTGAATATCACGCGAACGAAGTCGCGGGCACAGATAGTATTAATAATAAATCTCTCTCTCGTCTGTACAATAGATTTAGCCGTGACAAGTTTCGAATTGCACATCTAATTTTTATTTGTCTATTAGTAAGTAAAAAAAAACTTAAATTTAATAACGTAATAGCCTATACAGTATTGAAAAAAATCATATGATCGTTGACAACACAGCATGTGTTTAATAGTTACATATAACATTTGTGTAAATATCAAATAAATAGACGCATGAGAAAGACTTAATAAAATGTAATAATATATAACCTTATCTTTCTAGATTATTAGTTATTTGAAATAGATAGCAGATGCAACGAGTTGACGAGACATGTGTATGTGTGTCTAGTACATGACATACGACCCTTTGCATATTACATATAATTATAATTAACCATATAAGTCCTTGTCACATGCGATAAGAAAACGCAGCGTTTATTTACATGCGCCATTCAGTTTAGACCTAGACAAGGGAGTAATTTTAAAGGTTAAAAAATAAGTAACGCGACAAGGAAATGGATTATTCTCTTTATTTCTTGTGAATAGTAAAGTGTAAAGTTTTGTATACAATAAAGAATTATATGACATAAAAAGAAAAAATAACTTTAAAAACCCTTTTAGAGTCACTGATATATTATACAATATAGTATCATTGTTTAGAGTAAAATCCACTTATCATGCCGCTTTGAATTATTATCCGTTGAAAATCCGAAATATGCTTAATAATCTCATTGTAATACCTAACGCATTTTCCTAGAACAACATTATTTATATCTCTCACACATTTTCAACTATTTTGGATTTATACGTTACTGTGAACGTAATATAGATCCTTTGGAGTTTTACGGCTGAAGTATTGGTTATAGACGTTGCTAAGCAACGCCATTAAATAATGATCATCGTCCAGCAAACTTTTCTATGCTCTACAGAAATAACCTCTGAACTAGAATCGCTTTAGAAAAAAAAATAACTTGGCAGCCAGCTAAAAGAAGTGAAAATTCGAATTTTACTACTTATCTCGAAATTGTTTCCTTAATATTTAAATTCCATAATTTGTTTCTTGAAATTATTAACATAACCTACAATTTAACAAAGAACAAATGTCTGGATTTTATATATATTGGTGCTTCGAGCAAAAATTCTCTCAACATTTTCATATAGTTTATTCTTAATCAAAATCCACAATAGGCTGCGTAAGTATGCATAATGCAACGTTAAGCGTTGATGGCGCAGTAGATAATGCGGCCGTATCCCGCGTCAATGGACGCGGGTTTAAACCCATCTATATAAATCTAAATTAGCCTCAGCTTTCGGTGAAGGAAAACATCGTGAGGAAAAACCATGGCATTGCATAGGGTAACATCAGATGAGATTGTGGTAAAAGCACTGAGCTTATACGATGTAAAAAAAAACTTCTCACTAAATTGAGTTTTACACCTGATTTATGGTAGTCGCGATCCAATCAGACAATAATTTCGTATGTATAACATATACTAAAAAATAAAATTGAAGTGTCCGTTTGTAATGTCAACAAACAAGTTTTTAGTAAATATATATGAATGTATATACGAATGTATACCAAATTTTTTTTTATATTTAATTATGTCAGTCTGTCTGTTTGTTCTGAGTAATCATCTCTGGAATGTCTGGACCGATTTTGACGAGGTTTTTTTTTTTTTGGTAGAAGTTTGGCCGTTGTTACTCCGCGTAACTTACTTTTGTTTTTCGAAAAAAAAAAAAATTAAAAATCACGAAATTTTGAACAAAATACAATTCAATGGAAAGCACCCTCGAAACATTATTTTTCAAAGATTATTTTAAAAGTATTACGCAGTGAATAATATATGAAACGCGGGCAAAGCCGTGGGCACACAACTAGTGTATACATATGTAGGATTTAATCAGAGCAAACAGTTAATGAAATGAAATAACTATTTATTATTAGAAAAGCTTTTTGACAACCATCTTTTACAATCGTGTCGCCATCTTATTCTCCTATCTATCTAGTACATTCGGTCTCCTTCGTCATTCTTACGTTCCGTTTCCCACACATATATATATATATATATATATATATATATATATATATATAAACTGTGTTATGACAGTGGCATGATGAACTATTGATACATTAGAATCTGGTGCAATCAATATAATTATTATATAAATTAGCATGCATGCATGCATCGCTTTCATGTAAAATCCTAGATAACTCATACAAAACGCAACCGAACGTACTCAATGACGTAACTATACAAACAGCTGCGAGAATAATAGGATTATATTAAAGTGTATTTCCAAAGGAAATAAAAAAACCATTATGAGCGTTTTTTTTTTATTGAAAACTTCTATAGCAGCGTTGAGTGATTCTCGTTAGAAGGAAAACTTATAGATTCGCGTTACCATAGCTATGACGTCAGCCGTCAACATGCTAGAGTATATCAAGTATAAGATGGCGTTTAAATGCTGATGCTCAGAGATAAATAATAAAATGTTTTCGATTTTTGTACGGTATACTTCTGAGTCATGTCTATAAGCTGTTTTCGAGAGTCCTCACGAACCATCTAGCGTACAGGCTCGACGGCATCCCGAACAAGCTGACTTCTTAAAAAGGCCTTAGCACTTCACTGAAAGGTCATGCTGATTTTAAAGTTGGATTGTTGGGCTTGATTCCGCGTCTATTGACGTGGAATACGGCCGCACTACCATCAGCGTCATTATCTTGTGGTCGGCCGACCAGCAAAGTTTGCGATGGATTGGCCGCCATTGTTCAAGGATTGTTTTTATTTATGGATATTATTTAGGGGTGGCGCTTTGACCACAGTCCCAAATGAAGTGGCAATCACATTAAACCTTTTTTTTTTTTTTTTTTGACGGGGGGAAATGCATTTACGCACTACCCTTATCTATTGTACTTAGGGGATCAAAGTCCCCCAGTACACTAGATAAGGGGCACGGAGTGACGAGCTCCGTGCAGTGTGGGACTCACCCGGGCGAGAGTCGCCTGGAAATACCCACTAAAACCCCCCGGGGCCGTCCGCTGCATTTGGGATGGGGGCGACACGGGGTGGCTTTCGCAAGCACCGCGTCGCCCCCTGCAGCGAACCCGCCGGGCCTCGTCGTGCAATGGCCCGGTGGGGATGGGGGAGTGTACACACTACTCAACCCCACCTCTTCGCCCGCCTCCTGTAAGAGGCATGACCAAGTGAGGTCAGTCGACCGGGGAGGCAGAAAAGCTGCCCCCCCATAAAGAAGGGAAAGTTGGGACAGTTCAGTGGCGGGCATAGAGAAAGGGGAAGAAGCCCGCCACTGATGAAGAAAAATTCTGAGTCCCTCTCCTTCACTCGTCTTGTCTCCAACGACAAGACATAGCGAGGAGAGGGATGCCCAGGAAGAAGAAGAAAAAGGGACAGACAAGAAGAAGACGAACACCAACACACAACAAACAAAAATCACATTAAACCTAGTGGCTTACTTGTTTGCTTGCTTACATAATGTATATATTGAAAATTGATTTAGAAGTACCTTTTTGTGTAAATACGGTTAAAATCGATTCCATTTATAGCGGAACCAAACCGGTCGTTTAAAAAGAACTAGGCAGCCATGGGGACTGCTAACAGAAGTGAAAACTTTTATAAAGACTGTTTTTATTTGTTGTTGTTTGGACAACCAACGGAATAATTTTAGTACGTAATCGATTCGACTCGAACATTCTTTTCGGGCATTTAGGGGACATAATTATATGTGGCAACATAAAAGCTTAGGAATCTGCCATCATACTTAACATCCCTTTTTATCAAATATAAATTATAAAACTTTTCATGACGCGGACAGCAGGTTGACAGCTAATGTCATATTCCATTAGCAAAGCGAATCTATAATATCTTCCCCTATCGAGAATTGCACAACGCCGCTAAAGAAGTTTTCTCTTCAATAAACAATAAAACATTATTATAACCTTCAACTAAAGTAATTGATTGAAATTGAAGAAATTTTATCTTTATGATTGTTATCGTAAAAGATTCACGTTATTAGGTACTGTACTGTCTCTCGTTTGATAAACATCAACCTACACATATCCCCAGTAATCATGTTTGATAAGGTTGTGTTAAACTGACTTTTACGCGCGGATTCACAAATGTTATATATATATTATATGTTGGAGATGTTGCAATATGGTTACGTCACGATTTTTTTCACTCCTGCTCATTCTCTGTTAAAATTACAACCTGCGTCAATCCACGAGGTATCCCACCACACTAAGCAATAATTTCTCCTAACGTTTATTTATTAATTTAGAAAAAAAAAGTCATATGTATAGATATTCTCTTGATTTAATAAAACATGCACGTGATTATATGAATCGTAGTATTGTGTAATGTAAATATTATATAAAAAGCGTGGGGTGCTTAATTTCTGCTTTTATTGACAGATAATGGTGAAAGCAAAGTCTTTATAAACATACAGAGCACTTTTTTTTACAATGAAATGAATCATTTTTGGTAATCACTCTATTTGTATTGTAAACTTATTGAAGTAGATTGGTTTTTAGAAAGAAAAAAAATATTCGACATACATAAAACACATCATAATAAAAACACTTATAAAACTAAAAAATCTCAGGCGGCGACCCAAGACGTGTCTCGTTCCCCAACTGGGGAGGCTCTTGACGACGCCGCCAGCGCGATACAGTGACACTGCCCATGCATTGAGCAATTACACGCACAACACTCCATACACACTCATGCATAACATGCAGGTACATAGGTCCTGTAAGGAACCTTTTTTTTATATATATAATTAAAAATGTAGGGATAGCTAGGACCCAACTCGCGAGTGAGTCTTGAGTACTCAGGTGACGGCCAAGCCGAGGTTCGTACCACTTTGGTAGCCCTTGAGCTAGTCACCTTTTGCGGCTGAGTGCCTTCAGCACTCGCCCCCAAAGTTCGGTGAAGCTGTAAAGGCCCTTCCGGTCAACAGCATTAGCTAGGTCAAAAAAAAAAAACAAAGTTAAAAAAAGTGTTGCATAGGGTCGAAAAGGTCGAAAAGGCATGAGGTTACAGGCCTACAATCAGAAGCACTACAGCGCTCATAATCAGATAGGGGCTTGTTTTAGTTTTTACTGTTACTGCTTAGTTTGTTTTTCTATTAAAGCGTTTTTTTTTTTTTTTTTGCAAATTATATTTTATTACTTAGTTTAACTATGGACGAGCTTTAGTTCTATCAATATATGTATATTTTTTGAATAAATTATTTTTTTGCCTCCCGTTTACAATAATAAATAATCACAAACAAATTTCAATACACAAATTTTAACGAAATTAAATTGAATAACACACAAAAACACTTATCGCTAATCATATATAATACAGGGTTTCAGTTTGATTTGCGATAAGAGTTATAAAATTCGCGAATAACAACGGAAAAATATAAAGAAAAAACAACAGTTAATCCTCTGTAAAAATGTATGATCTACTCGTATATGAAATATATAAATAGGATACATACGTTCCAATCAGATACTGATAAGATTTCTTTTATTTTTTGTATCGATTCTTTACAATCTGTTACTAGGTGCATGTTTTTTTTAGCATAGTATCAATAACGTTGAAAGTGAAGCGATGACAGCGCAGTTGATAGTGCCGTCGGATTCCGCATCAAAAGGTGCGGGTTCGAACCCACCTATGGATCTCTAAAATTGAGACTGAGCTTTGGGTTAAGGGAAACATCGCGAGGAAACCAATAACGTGGTTGTAGGGAATTTTCTAATGATGCTATAATAATGGGTAGCTAACAACACCTTCAAGTTTGAAAACCTCTTAGTTGTAAAGATGATTATTTTGATAATGGCGCAGTGGGTTGTGGCGCGTCAATCGAAGCGGGTTCGATCCCAACTATCCAACTTTAAAATCAGTCTGAACTTTCGGTGAACGAAAACATCGTGAGGAAATCATAGCATGGTGGTATGGCATTTACTGATAATGCTCACCTGAGTAGCTACCACCCTCAAGTTTGAAAACCTTTCACAAAATACCAATAGGTTTATTCCATCAGCATCACTTGAGAACCAGTACTCAGGCTTTAGGTTTACCATCCTGGACCACATCGCCACTTAACATCAGATGAGAAAGTGGTCAAACCACTGAGCCTTTTTTTTTTTTTACTTGGTTGAAATCTGCTCGTTGAACGCTCGGACGTGTGCCGAAACCGTAGTTTTTTGCACACGTTGATCCTCGCGACAGACTGGATCACCGAGGCACACCCCTCTGCGAGAGGCGCCCTCTTTGGTGTCCGTGTGCAAGGTTGGCCGTAACCGACTGACTAAACACTCCACGTCCCTAACCGGCGCAAAGATGCCAGGGCCTCCGGAAGCACATTATACATGTATTCTGCAGAGGCCCTGACAGCGCCATACCTCACGGGAGGTCCGACGTCAAGTTATTTTACGAGGCTTGGCGACCTCGACGGGCGCCCGGACGGCTGCGTCCGGTGCCCCGGCGTGTGACACGCCTCACTCGGCTGGGGTGCGCTGCCCGCTCCCTCACCCGCTCTGCCTCCTCCTTTGCGAGCATGACGGCTTCGCAACAGGAAGAGACAACCGCCCAAGCCCTAGAGCTCCCAACCATCGCCCTCACGAGCGACGGCAAGGAGAGGACCCTACCCACGTCGGACGCCAAGTCCCTGAAGGACTCCCTCCACGCGGGACACACGACCAACGTAAACCACTGAGCCTATACCGAGTAAAAAAAATGACATGTAGAAAAAAAAACCAGGTCGAGTTTCTTGCCGGTTCTTCTCGATGACTCGTTTCTTTTCCGAACCGTTGGTAGTATTTTGACGATCATAAGCGCCTTATCAAAGCCTAATTGGAATAAAGTATTTTTGATTTTGTTTTTTTTTTTATTCTGTCACCGGACACCAGTAGGTATATTATGGTATCAACACTTGAGATCAGTACCTTTAGACTTAGTTTGTAGGATGGTAAATCCTGGACCACATTTTCACATTGTAGCCCAAGCATTGAGCCCATTCATCGGACGGCCAAATGTATTTTGTAAAATATTCCGGTAAGTACAGTGCCTAAATAAGTAGGCTATTACTAGAAAATAATCGCAATAATGACTCTGTGCAAACCTCTGGGTAATTCCACGTAATGGTATAATGACCATTACTCTTTAAAATTATGTGATAATTGTTTTTTTTTTTTAATTACTTAATAAACGTTAGAAGAAATTATTGCTTAGTGTGGTGGGATACATCGTGGATTGACGCAGGTTGTAATTTTAACACACAATTAGCTGGGGTAAAAAATTGTGACGTAATCATATTCAAATATCTCCAACATATGATCACTTAACATTACGTGAGATTGTAGTCATTCCTATGCACTTATCCTTAAATTATCTACCGTAGGTAGTAATTATAATAATGTTTTTTTTTTTATTTATGATTTATAATGTATAAATAACCAATTTTTAATGTTCCTCTAAACGTATCCATAAGTGTAGCTCGTACAAGTGCTTACGTTCATCGCCAACTGGCCTTCTCTACGGCGGCCATAGGGCGTCCTGCACGACCTTACGCCGTAGGCCGGTTCCTCGACTACGAGAGGAGAGCTCGGTCGTACAGTTGAAGATCGAGCTTATAAAATATAATTTAAACTCACCAGCAAGCATCATAGCTTCATCTAATGTTGCGCAAGAAGGTTTCACGGTCTTCGTTACGTCTTTATCTATAGCACCATTTAGCGTCATTTTAATTACCTGAAAATAAGCAAATGCTATAAAAGTTTTCGTTGATTTAAAACTACTCCGGTTTTATGACTGCACTTTATCTGATGTTAAATAAAGTACGTAAGTTGTATGATAGAAACAGACAGGCATGTGACCTATTATGAGATTCGGTAATCCTTAGGCATAGGTGAGCCATTTACAATATGTCCCATATTGAATCCCTGAAGAATAAATGTAAGGAATATAGTATATTAACTTTGACCCCGAATACATCTTTGATAATTTAATGCACACCCGCAAAAATTTGAACAAGTTTGATATAGCAAACGGTTAAGATACACTTAAGATTGACCGAGATTGTGGTCTAAGCGCTGAGAGGGTATATACTCGTAGTATAAAAAAGTTAGCACGTGGTTTATAAGCAAATGACCCTACAAAGGACAATTTTACCGACTTCACGAATACATACATGGCCTGATAAGGGCCGATAAAGTATTTATAAGACCATATTTAGATAAACACGCGCGTCTTTCAAAACAATATTGGGATCATATCTAAAGGTTAATGGAATTATTTGCGGATCACTTATCGGACCACTTGTGTCACTGAAGGAAAGCATTTAAATAAATTGTATCGACTGGTTATACTCACGGCTTCGCTCGAATTTCTCATTATTTACAACAAATTGTAACACTAAAATACAACATTAATTTTAAATTCTTTAGTTATTTTTCCGTCTTTTATTATAAGTATTCTAATAATTAATTTTTGATTGAAGTTTTTCTTAATAACATAACCCTAGCTTAGATTTATCAAGTCGATTATAAATCTATCACATGCCGTGCCTATGTTCTCCAGCCAACCATAACCAACTTTCATCAAGTTCGGTGTAATAGTTTTTGCGCGATTGCCGAACAAATTAATAAACAAACAGTCAGACAGGTGAAAAAATGTAAAACTATTGAAATATGTTCTGTATACGATTCTGAAGCCGCCGCACAGTATTTTTACTTCAATATCTTCACAGATTTCGTCTCGTTAGCCTTTTATTATAATTATAGATTACATGTAAACGGGACTCTATAAGCGTTGTTCACTTATTCCGTAAGCATGTGGGCTACATGTTTCTATGACAATAGAGGAGGGGGGCGGGGGGAGGGGGCAGGGGACCCTTGAACACTGTTTACGTACGTAAGTGATATATACGTCTTTTCTCTTGAAAATTATGTCAATGCTTACGTTATCATGAAGGGAGGAGGGCGTTTCTTACGATTGCTGACAAAAAGGGGGGCCAGGGGCGAGAGGGGAGGAGGGGGCGTCAAATATGTCGTTTACTTTATACTTGAAAGGCCTCATATGATATTTTTTTCAAAACTTTGTGTACATCTAAATTTTAATTTTTCAGGATTTTTATTTTTCCCCTGTGAGATGGGTAACGCCACTTTCTGCGTTATTTTCGTACAAATATATGAGACTAGAAAAGAATATATTAAAACTACCGTTCGTACGTATGTTATGAATAACAAGCAATAACATTACGTTATCTATAAAGTTCTGTTATGAAATGTTAATATTTCCAAAATGTTACATTATTCTTGTACAAGTAACAAATTACTATTTTTGTAACATATCACAATCACTACTACCTAACAATTGTTATTTCATTTTTTTTTTTTTACTATAATATATAAAAATATATTATAATAATCTGTTCTTATAACGTAATACAAAAATTATAGGAGATTTGTACATTAAAGATAATGGAAAATAAATAAACTCAACGAAGCGTTAAAATCGACAACAGAACACATTCAGATGTTTTTTTTACATTTTTGTCTGTCCGTTTGTTCATATACAATCTAGCTAAACTTATAATAAAAGGTTAACTAGACGAAATCAGTACATTGAAAATATTGAAGAAAAAATACTACGCGGGGCTGTAGAATCGACAACAGAACATATTTCGATATTCTAAAATCTTTTGTCTGTCTGTTTATTAATTGGTTCGCCAATCACACAAAAACTACTAAACTGATTTCGATGAAATTTGGTATTTTAGTACTCTATAGCAACTTCTTTTTACATATATGTATTTATATAATGAATAGCATGCATCTAGATTCATTTTATTTACATGATATAGGCTGCTTTATACAATGCTTTGACCACAATCTCACCTGATGTTAAGTGACTATGTGGTCCAGGATAGTAAACACACTAAGCCTAGGTACTGGTTCTTAAGTGATGCTGCCGGAACACACCCATTGGTATTTGACGACAGGTTTTCGAACTTGAGAGTGGTGGTAGCTACCCAGGCGGGCATTATTAGAAAATGCCCTACAACCATATTTTCAATACATATTTAATAGGTAATATATATTTTCAATAATTTATCACGATAGATGTTATTGAAGTCGGCAAAAAAATCTATAATATAGCGTGCACTACCTGGACTATTTAATCAATGCCCCTGCGTTGCTTCCGGTGTTTCAGCTTGGATCACACTCGCCCAATCTATCTTTCGGGGGTAGACCAGGGAGCTAATGTTTTAGGTGTTGGGAGCAGACCCACAAGACCTTTGATATTAAGCTAAGGCGGGAGGTCACACTCATCACACATTGGTATTATGCTGTGCAGGCCGCCATTCAGGCCTATTAGCACGAGGGCTAAGTGCAGACGGCGACTCAGTCTGAACACCACACCTGCGAGCGCCTGGGCTCTGCCGTAATGCCAAACCAAGAGGGAAAGGGCCCCTTTTTTTTTTGACGCGGGGAAATGCATTTGTTGGGAGTCCCCCAATGCAATAGGTAAGGGGGCACGGAGGGACGAGCTCCGTGCCAGTGTGGGACTCACCCGGGCGTGAAGAGCCCGGAAATACCCACTAAAACCCCCCGGGGCCGTCCACTGCATTTGGGATGGGGGCGACACGGGATGGCTTTCGCAAGCACCGCGTCGCCCCCTGCGGCAGACCCAGCAGGCCTCGTCCGTGCAATGGCCCAATTGTTATGGGGGAAATACTTTCCCACCCACCTCTTAGCCCACCTCTCAAAGAGAGGTACGATAGTTCAGGGGCAGGATATACTTCCTGCGCCCCATAAAGGGAGAGGGCCCCTGACCTTCCATTACACTGGAAAGGCTGTCTGGGAAGTGGCCTTGTCAGGTCGAGGTGACCTTCTCCGAGGGAACGAGACGGGACGGGTTATAGATAGAGATAAACATAGATAGAGAAAGGTATATATTGGTAGAGATTGATTGCATCTAGAAGGAGAATGTAAGTTATCTATTAGAACATAATTGTCTAAATTCCACGCGAGAGAAGTCGCGGGCACAGCTAGCACTATCTAAATATACTGACGTTCATCGATTTATTTCTAATAAACCTTGTATTTATTGTTATTTTTTTTTTAAATATGCGGAAAACCGATAAAATATTAAAAACAATGTGTTTGACTAGGTCCAAACGAACTAATAAAAACAACAATTTTTAACTATTCATTTACATAATATTATACTTATTCATATGTTATTTAATTTAGAAATAAAGTTTTTTAAATTAAATATTAACTTTCAGTTCATCCATATATTCAAACGAAAGACGTACACTGCGAGACATAGATCGTACCTAAAGATCTCCACAACGACCGGTCATGCGCCGCCTGGATGCTAGGGATTCGCGCGACCGTCACCAGGTCGTCAGTCGAAGTTTTAGATGCTCTACCTACGCTGCGTCTTCCGGTACACGTTAGCCATTCGAGAAGTCGTTGGCCCCATCGGTTCTAAGAGCAATGTGCCCAGCCCATTGTCACTTAAGTTTGGCAATTCCCGGGCAATGTCAGCATTTAGTTAAACAAATTTATTTGTTAACAATTTGATACGTGACTTATCAAACTGGGAACATGAACAGACCTTCTATTTGACTTTGAGCAGATCCAATAGTTGTTTTGTTGTCGTAAACACTAAAAATAACTGATATGACAAAAGGCCTCAAAATGACCTCCAATCCAATTACGGCGAATTCGATCTTGTAGCAGAATATACACCGTGTCACCCCGAAACCAGACACTGTGACGGGATTTCATCAGGAGTGTAAATAACGACATATTAATCTACAAAATCAACCAATAAATTTTCGTAGATTATAGGTTGGTAACTGCGAACATAACATTACCGTCATGATTCATAAATTGTATTGGCGATGATCATATAATTTCCAATGTCATTGTTTTCACGAAGTATAAGATAAGATTATAACTAAACCGAGACGAAAACAAGTGACATATTTTAGTAAAAAACAATAAAATCGATTATCACGATGACTTTAGATGGGGTGAGTTGAAAATAAATACAAAATAAGTGAATTATTAATTGTCAGAACTTCGTACCGCCTTATAATAAATAAAAGTTCTGTTATTGGCAAAATTAAATTTAACCTTTCTTCGAAATAAGTTATTTTAATACTTGTTCTGATAATATATTTTCATAAAAAATATGATAAATTATTCTGGATAAGATTTGTGTAAACTCGAATGTCCATGTCAGATTTCAAGTCATTCGGGAATATAGTTATGGAGATCTATTGATGAGTGAGTGAGAAGTTTTTATATACGGTGGTCCTACTCCTTATTTTTTTTTTAAACAAAAGTTACATATGATAAATTAATCTTGTTCTTTATAATTTTGTTAGTTACTTTACATAAATAGCTCGTTCAGCTACAAAATAGAAATTTAAGGCTATATAAAAAGCTCTGTTATGAATTCTCGCTCAACTTACCGGTTGGAAAGATATTCGAGGTCAAAGTTTAAGGTATCGTCAATTCCGCTGTTTTAAGAGATTCTGTTAAAAGTTAACTATCATAGATATTTGTCTCTACGACGCAAATTTGGAAATTATTTGTGATATTTCAACGCGGCTCGTTAAAGTAGATTTACTATTTGGATAGATAAAGAAATAAAAAATCTACGAGCCATTTTTAAATGTATGCCTCTTGCTTGAGATTGAAAGCTCCATTGGAGAAATATTATGCCCTTATTATATACAAAAAAGTAACTATTAAAGGTAACTAACATAATTCGGTAAAAATCTCCTTTGTTGGAAATAGTAACAATAAATGCGTAAATAATTATTAAATTTTCATAAACTTACACAAATATATGAATACGTATTCTAATTACACAAAGTGTGTTTAAATGGATCACTCTGTCCCACTTTAATATTGTCTTAAGTTAATAATAGTAGTAAATATACGTAAAGGACGGAGTTAGTGTTCGATGTCATATTTATATTAACATATCATTACATTAAATGTCCTTTGAATTAAACGAAGTTATTGTGTTTATTTCTCATATATATAGTGTTATATTAATATAGAGATATATATAAAACGAAATATGTTATTGTTTTTAACATACATCATTGTTCGTCCGATGGTCAATATTTGACCCCAATTATCGCTGAAAATTTTGAAAGGTTAAAATTATTCAAGTCGGGTCTTGACGCGATTTGTTTACATTTTTATTAAACCGTGATTGGGATAAATAAATAAATAAGCAAATAGAGTTTTTAATAATTTTACATAGTAATGGAACGTGCTAATGTAATAACTTATTATGTTTTGTCGATAACACTAAAACCAAACTAAAAGTCATCTATAACTACCAAACAGATTAATAAAAAATAATTTAATAAACAACAATGAAAACGACTTGAGGTGTTTTTATCTATGCCTATCTGTATATCCACAGTAACTGGTGGAATATGAAATTAGATATAGAGCCCATACATTTTCAGAACCAATCACAATCTTTAATCTCAAAATCAGAAATTTTACTTTCTTGACAGTTTTTACATTTGGCAGCCATGTTTATTGCGCTTTCTAATCATATTAAATATATCAATGATCTTAAACAACTTCCCATTATATTATTTGATTTTATTTTCAATATGCCATAGTTTATGTTAAAAGAAATTCTTAGACGATCTAAAGTCTATATTTTCAACTTAATTAAAAACTTTTTGTCTATTCAAAGACTCCGTAGGGAAGCTCGAATTTTAACTCGCTCCGTTGTATAAGTCATATTATCCGTTTTTTTATCATTTTAAATTTAAAAATGTCGTGACATTGTGTATTTGTCTCATTATGTTTTATTTCACCGAAAGCAGAGATTTAGTTTAACCTTCGAACCCATGTGATAGATATCATGTCGGAATGCACACTGTCCTTCAGCGATTACCAGTAAATTGATTTATCCACTTTCGTTAATATGTTGTCACAAAGCACATTAAAGATTTACTGGTTAATAAGTTTAGGCACCATGTCAAGTAGGTTTTAATTTGCAAATTTATTATTATAGGGTGGAGGGTAAACGATGGTGATGTCTGAAAATGACACCATTCTCTGTGCATCTTTTAATGAACTTTGAACTATGTTGTACAGTTCTATAAAACCAGATCGAGTTTATTGATGTTTCTTCTAAATGACTGGTCTGTTTTCTAAACCGGTGGTAGTATTTTCCCTTTCATAAGTGCCTTATCAGGGCCTAAATTGTATAAAGTGTTTTTGATTTGATTATGTCCCGAATATATTTATGAAGTTTCTGAAAAAGTAGGTAATATGTTTAAAAAAATAAAACGTTTATTTTGGAGTTTTGAACGAATGTATCTAGACTAGCTTAACCGTTCCTTTTCTTCTTCTTCTTCTTAGTTAATGGCAATCTGTGTGTACACACAATTTGTGCCAATGTCATGTGGGTAAGATTTTCAATCTTGTATCAGCGTTACCAAGCTCCAACAGAACGGTGGCCTATCCTGCTCGAACTTTCCATGGAGCTTTGTCGGCACCTCAGAATGTATGCTACGCGTTGTCTTCTATAATAAACTTAACTTGAACACAATAACTAAACTATTTCACACAAAATGCCACCAAGATTACATGATACAGAGTCAAGTACACAAGTTTAATGAATTAAAGAAAACAATTGCTACATGTCAGACTGAGATCCCGCCAAAAACTCTACCGTTCCTTTTCATCCCCCTCTTCATCCATTTCAATCACTTGGCCATGATGCATCAACGGGACCGCGTGCTGCCCGGGCGCTCGCTGATCAATAAAAACCGTCGTGTGTGTGCCGTTGTTAAAAAACGCAACTCGCGAGTGCTGCGCAAAAGAAAACAAAAGAGAATACCCAGCTGAATGCGAGTGTGAAATCCAGATGCTGGCAGGGAGTCGATTATTCCTTTTCTTTAATCCTAATCCTTGTCCTGATTAAGAAGGAAGCAGTATCACCGTTGAACGACTAAAATTAATCTGGTAAACATTTTTATATTGCATTATAACAAAATATATCTATTTTAAAGAAAAGCAATTCATACTTTTTGAAGAAATGAACTAGTATAAATAAAGTCTTCTATGAAATGAGTATTCGATACGGAATATATAGGTAATATTTTAATGCACAAAGTTTGCCATCACCAAAATACATGTGTAAAGAGTTTGCTAACAACATGTAAACATTATCCTTGATTTAAATGTTTAAACAAATGAACCGCTTCGATTCTCTTTACATATTTAAATACGAATAATAATTATCGGCTCCGGCGTATAATAATCGAATAAAATAATTTAATAGCACACTGTATAAACACAAAAAAAACATGTTAACGATGTACGTAGGTGCCATATTTTAATTGTAATATTTATGTAACAGAATATTATATTATGTACCGTGGGGCTCAGTTTACTTGAATTTAATATCGTTTTTTTTTTAATATTTTTCGAAGTGACTACACTGTTGACCAGCTTTATCGAATACTAGCGGTGACGACTGAAAACAATCGGCCCGAAAGAGAACAAAGTTCGGGAGACATGCGCCAAAATGGCCGATACAATTGGCGATGCGTGCAATACCGTGCAATTTGTCCTGGCTAATCATTATTCTATACTTATAAGAAAACTTTAAAATCATTTAAAGAGCGCATTTCTATATAGTTTTTGGAAATGTTGTCTGTCTGTCTGTATACATAAGCAGGACGCAAAAAATAAATATAATATATCTCGGTGTAACGTAAAAGTGAGTGAAAATAAATCATATGTATGTTTATTGAAGATATGAGTGTGTATCTATATATTATTGTTTTTTTTTTACAAACATGTAATTCTTGATTTGATTACTTATCATAAATTAATTGTACTCATTCCTTTTTTCGTCTGCATATATATACATACTAATAAATAAAATTGAATTGTCTGTTTGTAATGTCAAAATGAATTTCCTTTACCATATAGATATGAATTTATACACGATACATAAACCAGAAAACAAATTTTAATATTTTATCCGTCTGACTGTCTATTTGTTCCGGGTAATCTCCGGAACGGCATTACCGATTTCGACGGGACTTTTATCGGAGAGCTGAATTTACTCTGGGTAAATTAGGCACTTCTAATTTTCGACAATAATTAGGGTAAAAAAAACTCATAAATTTGAATAAAGTCCGATCCAGTGCACAGTTTTACGGGCAAGTGCTATGAGTTTGTACAGTTCATGAGAAATGTTTTTACTTTATCTCAGCAGTACTACAATTTTTAGGAAAACAATTAGGGTACATTTTTTTGGGAAAGGTATGCTTAGTTGGTTTGGGCAGGTAGAGAGGATGGATGAGAGAAGATTAACGAAATTAATTTATAAGGCGAGGGTGAATGGGCAAGTCGGTAAGAGTCGACCTAGGCGAATGTATCTAGACCAAATCTATCACGTATTAAATAAAGGCCGGGTGAAAAGTACTCATAACCGACGAGCATGTATGAAAGAGCTCATGAAAGTTGAGGAAGCGAAAGAGGTGTGTCAAGATCGTAGCAAGTGGAAGGACGTAATCTCTGCCTACCCCCATGGGAGAAAGGCGTGATGATATGTATGTACAATTAGGGTTCCGATTAAAAAAACTAAAACGCATTGAAAAACATATGAAACGCGGGCGCAGCCGCGGGCATACAGCTAGTAGACTATAAGTTCCTTGTTTGATCAATATAACTCAATATTCGTACAGTAGGTATACATGTGTTAAAAAAGAACCTTTGTTCGCGTAAAAACATCTGTTGTAATTGCAAATTCATAGTCCGTCGTAATTAAGTCTTATTTATTACGTTCTTTTAATTATAACTAGTAAGGGCTTAACAATATGTAGGTAATTAGATAGACCGCCTTATTGATATATATATATATATATATATATATATATATATATATATATATATATATATATATATATATATATATATATATATATATATATATATATATATATACGTACGTTTCTTATGTGACTTAAATATATCTAATTAGAAGCCAAATATTTACGTAGGCATCAATGGGTCTATCCTTTGCTGATTTTTGAGGGGACGTGGGATGGGGGAGTGTGAATGGTTATTACGTTAGTAATACACAAATATCTGTTTTTACTAAATACATATGAATGTTTATACGATACTTACGCCAAAAATATAATTAAAAAAAAATTGTCTGCCTATCCCTCTGTCTGTCTGTATTTTTGGTATAGATATTGTATAAACATTCATATGTATTTAGTAAAAAAATGTTATTTTGTATTTACAAACAGACACTACAATTTTATTTATTAAGGTACTTTAGATCCCCAGAAGAACCAAAGTAACCGACATTGCCCGAAGAATTTCTAAACTTAAGTGGCAGTGGGCTGGCCACATTGCTCGCAGAACCGATGCCCGATGGGGCTAACGGGTTCTCGAATGGTTACCACGCACCGGACGACGTAGCGTGGTTAGGCCCCCATAAGGTGGACCGACGACCTGGTGAAGGTCGCGGGATTCCGCTGGATGCGGATGGTGGAAGAGCGGCAGTCGTGGAGATCTTTGGGGGAGACCTATGTCCAGCAGTGGACGTCTTTCGGTTGAATAGATAGATAAATACTTTAAACATAATATTTATTATACGCTTTTCCGCGCTGTGGAAGTAAGCTCTATTCATGAGTCGAAAGGTCGTTGCTTCGGTTCCCATTAACAGTGGATTCTTATATGATTAGTATGATTACTGACTATTATCTAAGTATCGACTATTTGTAAATATCCGCATATGAATTTTAGGAAAGCAAAAACAAGTGGGTGTTGCATATTCGATCACTTCAGGTTATAACCTGAACATGAAAATTTAGATACGGTTTCTAAAATATAATTTTTGTTTTGATAAGAGAAATGAAGAAAGAAATGTTAAGAAAATTATAAATACATAATTTAAGAAAATACATATAATAGAAAACTAAGACTAATGATTCTTTTTTATCGTAATCTTACGAGTATTCAAGAACCCGGTCAACTTCGGAGCGCTGTAAAACCCAGATTAATTAATGAAATTAAACAAAATTTGTGGTTTAAATTATTCGTAAAAACCCCTCTATAAGATTGCTCTGGTGTCATTTTAACGCCCAAAATATTTTCTTTTCATTTATTTTTGTTTATTACTTTTTTATTTTCCATTTTTAATAAAAAGTAATAGGAATAAAGTTGTTGACAATTTAATTGGCATTAATAAATAATGTCCTATAAAAAATTCTGTCAGGCTTCTAGTTTATAGGAGATACAGCGCGAAAACCCTTTGCATCATTTTTTCCAAGATGGCGGCCGGGAGACAAGGGTGGCGATCCCACAAACTTGAATTTAAGCTTAAACTAACCTCTCCTACACATCAAAAAAACGAAATTGCGTCCTCTGAAAAACGCCTGCTAAGGCCTAAAAATTTAACATCTCAATGGACTAGTAGTAAAACGGTGTGTTGGCTCTTGAACAATGTTCGCCAGTCCATTGCAACTCTAGTTGCCATTTAAACATTATTTACAACACTGACTGCTTATACCACACGCACTTTTAACTATTCATTTAATCTATAATTTCTCAGCACTTGTCACAATTGTTTGAAAGCTGTCATTTTAATGAAGCTATATTTTACAGGCTGTAGGTTATCTTGCCCGTTGTCTTTAAGGAGAGTAACAACTTTTCGCTTTTTCAAATATACGTGACGTACATTAATGTATCAAGTACCCATATAAAGAAGATAATAGAAAAACAATGGAAAGCTGGCGTAAACGCCAGGTAAGTGCTCAAGGGGTTAAATATAATTGAGAGAAACCATTCAAAGTTGCTTTAGAGTCAATGAGAGCAAACATTTTTAATCGACTTCAAAAGGGAGGAGGTTATCAATTCGTCTGTATTTTTATTGTATGTTCGTTACTCGATTTCTCCGTCAATTGTAAACCAAGGTGGTTCCGTTTCCACCAAACCAGAATCTGATCAGTGGAACTCAGGGAAATCAAGAAAAACCATCGAATATTATAGGCGCTTACACGTGTTTCATATATTTGTTTCCAAAGCTATTAACCCCTTGAGCCCTTACCTGGCGTTTACGCCAGCTTTCCTTTGTTTGCCTATTGTCTTATTTTTATGGGTACTCGACACATTAAGTAGGCTTCACAGCTATACCTAAAAGTACATAATTCAACTAAAAAGTAGAAAAAAGCTTTTTAAATTAAAAACAAAACTGACTACAAAAGAATAAACTATAAAAAATGCACTGAAAACTAAATAAATAACTACTTTATTAATCTGTTTCTGTTTATTTAAATATTGCCTTTGTTTTAATATCATTAATAATATTGGAGTCGGTGCCAGCTAGAGTTAACCAATGTACTCATTTATACATGGAAATAACTGCCTAAACTTTATCACATTTACATACAGACTAAATAAAGGGCTAGGGTGATTTCAAAGAACAATTAATCAAAATTGAATATAACTAACGAAGTGAATTTACACGACTTTGTTATCCGTAAACTGGCAACCGATTTCAAAATTATTAATCATATTAAAACAAAGAATATATTGAAGTAAACGGAAGCCGATTAATAAAGTAGTTTTTTTTTTATTGCATTTTTATAGTTTATTCTTTTGTAGCTAAGTTTGTTTTAAATTTCAGGGGGCGACGCGGTGCTTGCGAAAGCCACCCCGTGTCACCCCCATCCTAAATGCATTGGACGGCCCCGGGGGGTTTTAGTGGGTATTTCCGGGCGCTTCACGCTCGGGTGAGTCCCACACTGGCACGGAACTCGTCACTCCGTGTCCCCTTACCTATTGTATTGGGGGACTTCGGTCTCACTAATACAATAATAGGTAAGGGTAGTGCGTAAATGAATTTCCCCTCGTCAAAAAAAAAAAAAAGGTTTGTTTTAATTTTGGCGATGCCGGCTCAAGAATAGTACCCCATATCTACCCGTGGGTGTCGTAAAAGGCGACTAAGGGATACACCAGGGTATGGGCAGCAGTATCCTTTCAGGACCACAAACACCTTCTGCGATCGCCAACCCGTCTGACAAGCGTGACGATTATGGCAATTCCCTCCTTATCTTTGGGGAAGTCTAAGTCCAGCAGTGGATGCCTTTATGGTTGGGTGCAGGCATGCATGTATATATGCCTGTCTGTGCATGCATCACGCAAAAGCTACTAGATGGATTTTAATGAACATCGGTATGTTAGTAGTGTATATCACGGAGTAATAAACAATAAAAACTCACCCCGAAGTGAATGTCAAAAGAAATATACATTTGTATGAGAATTAAATCTGTTTTTAAGTTGAAACTCATTAAAATATTTATATGAAAGAGAAAGAATTTGTACTTTTAAAGGAAATAATACTGCTCGATCTGACAAAAAAAAAAACGGTCATGGTTTAAAGACTCTTTCTTATTGGGATCTGTTTTGGCATAGAAGGCCGGTGCCTTAATTTTTGTTCTCACTTCAAAAACGTTTCTCCTGTCTCTTAGGACTCAAGATTTTAATAAAACGACCTTACATGAGATTATCAATAGATAAAAAAATAACTACACATATGTCTGGAAAACTTTTAATGCAGATTTAATCAACTATGTACCTACATCATATCTTATTATATTATAGTCTGGACCAATTTGATAAGAATGATGAATTATCAAACGAACTTACCTTAAGTTCTATCATAGGGATTTGTCCGAAGAGATAATCATAATATTCTGTTAATAATATTTTGTTTGTCCAAGAAGAGAAGTTATAGTGTTTGAATTCATGAGAGATATTTTTACTTTATCTTAGTACTTAAAAAAAAATAAGGAAAATAATTAGGGTTCCGTATAAAAAAAAGATTAGAAAGCAGTGGAGAACATATGAAATACGGGCGCGGCCGCGGGCACATAGCTGTTATGAAATTAGATCAAATGGTTTTTAAAGATAGTAAATTATATATAGTTTATTGAAAATATTATAACAAAATAAACTTTAATAGCAAGCTGAGTGAGCTGAGCAAGGCCGTGTGGCCTTAAAAGGCGACTAAGAGATAAACCAAGGTATGGGCAACAGTATCCTCTAAGTACCACAAAAACACCTGACTGATATCTATTATAAGAAAGAAAGAAGAAAGAAAGAAAGAAAGAAAGAAAGAATTGTTTATTTCCACCATATACACAGCACATATTTTATTAGTATATATACATTACAAACCATAATTTTACTGTAAGTGCTGTACTACGCTGGAAAAAAGACCCCAGACTCAGCTAATTGCTCTCGCAACGAAGGTTGCAAAAGCGCTGGTTTTCAGCCTGGACTTGTAAATGATCGATTATCATTATTATGTCACGGAGTGTGATACGTCATATATGGATTATTATTACAGATAACACAATAGTACATACATTTAGATATAGGGGATAAATATTAAATTAAAACACGAATTACACGAATGTACATACATATAGATACATACATGTAAACAAATAGCTAAAAAGGAAAGTTGTTTTCATAAAGTATTTTGTGTGTAAAAACGCAAGAATGAGTAAATAAATAATAAATAATAATAGCAATCCCCCCTTATTGGGAGTGACTTATATCCAGCCGTGGATATCTTATGGTTGAACGTATGGATGGACGGAGAAAGCCGAGTTAAAAAGTAATAGAGAGTTTAATTTACAGCGAAAATTTTAAAAATGACAATTGACGTATCATCGAAGTGATTAATTTGATTGTATATAACTATAATTTATTTCTTGCAAAAAAAAATATTCAAGTTTCGGAATATCATCAAAGTATTTAAATGAACCGAAGATTTTTTTATCTTATGCGCGACGAGAGATCTCGATTATTTAATACAGGTAATGCAAATACTGAAGATTTGGATAATGGTAGAAGTGTGTTAAATTATTGCACTGTCATTGGTCCTTGCCAACTGTGAACTGTTTTGAAGACAATGAAATTTGTGTTCGAAGATTTCGTTACGTCGAGGTCAAGCGTCAATATAAAGCTTTCGACGAATAAACCATATTTAATCTTAAATATTTTCTCATATAATTTCTGGAAAAAGTATTGAATCGATTTGAGTTTAGTTTTTAGATGAAAATAATAATGAAACTTAAGACATCACTTTGAATTTTTATATAGAACTAGATGAGTGCCCGCGGCTGCGATTCATACTTTCTTTACTGCATTTGAATTTTTTTGTCTACTGAACCCTAATTTTTTTTGCTACTAACATTATACAAAGACATTTCTCACACAATTGAAAAACCTGCTAGTAAAACTGCATTGAATCGGATTTTAATCACAATTTCATTAGTTTTTTTACGCAGAACCCTGTTTATTTTCGAAAAATAAAAGTACTCTAAGTCACGCGGACTAACTTCAGCAATCTATCAAAACTAGTCCCGTCATAATTGGTACAGCCGTTCCGAAGATTACCAGGAACAAACAGAGAGACAGACAGACAATTAAAAAAAAATTATTTTTGTTATAGTTATCGTATACACATTCATATGTATTTAGTAACAATTATTTTGACATTAAAAACAGACACTTCAATTTTATTTATTAGCATATATATAGATTAAATTTCGATATGCATCAGTATATATGTATGTATGTACCATATTAACCACACTACTACCAGCCAAAGCATGTCCTAATAAACGCGTGGCTATGGCTACCACCCCCGAGGTAGAAAATCTATGGGGTGCGGTGTCAGACAACCTCCTCGTGGTGCACCCTGGGCAACGGCAGTCTTTCTGACTGCCGGCTAATAGTCTGACTGGGCGGCTGGGCGAAAGCCCACTTTTGGGGGGGGGGGGGGGAGAGGTGATTACTGCGGTCGCAGTGATCACTCCTCTTCCCTCCGGAAAGTAATGCCTCTTTCAGAGGCGGGCGAAGAGGTGGGGTAGAGAAGTTCTCCCCCACCCCCGCTGGGTCATTGCACAGACGGGCCTGGTGGGTTTGCCGCAGGGGGGCGACGCGGCGACATGCCTTGCAACCCCGTATCGCCCCCTATCTCAAATGCGGCGGACGGCCCCGGGGGGGTTTTAGTGGGTATTCCCGGGCGCTTCTCGCCCGGGTTTGAGTCCCACACTGGCACGGGACTCGTCACTCCGTGCCCCCTTACCTATTGTATTGGAGGGACTCAGGTCCCACTAATACAATAGGTAAGGTGAGTGCGTAAATGCATTTCCCCCCGTCAAAAAAAAAAAAAAAGGTAGAAAATCTATAATCAAACACCAATAGCACACATGTTGAGCAGCATGACTTGAGAGCCAATATATCTAGGCTTAGCGTGTATACTATCTTGGGTCACATTATCACTTAAAATCAAGCGAGATTGTCGGCAAAGATTTAACAGTATAAACAAATCTATAGTTAGTAATAAGAATAAATTAATCATATCAATAAAGGGACCACCCACCATCAAATTTTGTCCTTAAGGGTCTATTTAGGCCTAGATATTCTGTGAGTTAATTGGTAAAGATAATATAATATTATCTTGCTTTATACCTTCATGTCTAATAATTATTTTGTAGTATAATTAATTCTTTAATTTAATACAAAAAAAAATATATACTCACCGATTTTTTTGTTGTTGTTTAAAATAAATACCTAGTAAAGCTCCAAATTTTTATTTTTATTTTGACACAAATATTTTATATGTATTATTATTTTAATTAATATATTTAATATATAGAAAGCGACATGTAATTTTAATTGTGTGTGTGTGTGTGTGTTTTTTTTTTATTTTGACACCCTCGTCAACAAAACACAATTCTAGCTTAATTTTTACTTGTAACTGAATCGCATACTACCGCCCGCGGATGTAAACTCTACACTGATTAATTTCGTAAGTAAAATTCATTATAATATTTGCGGCAGTCTGTGTCATCCAATCGATAAGGCATAAGCTAAAAAGATCACGTCACTTCACGACGTAGGGTCAATCCGAACTAACTCGATATATTATTATAATAAATGATATAATTCCTTTATGAAACAAAACGTTTCGAAAATTAAATACTATTGATTTTTAAAGCAGGGTCGTAATCAGTACTCGTGCGGGGGGTCAATAAAAAAACTCAACTAGATATATATACATTTATATTTTTTACACGGAATATATATAGGCTTTGACCGCAATCCCACCTGATGTTAAGTGACGACGTGGTCCAGCGTGGTAAACACACTAAGCCTAGACGTGCTGATTCTAAACACCACACCTATTGGTATATGGTGACAGACTTTCTAACTCGAGGGCGGTAGCTACCCGGGGGGGGGGGGGGTTATTAGAAAATGCCTTACCACCAAACTATGGCTTCCCCACGATGTTTCCCATCACCGTAAGCTCAGGCTGATTTTAGAGGTGGGTAGGTGAATTTGATCCTCCCAATGTCGTCGCTAGGGGGGACCTCATCTTCCCCCCCAGGCCCATCAGAAGGTGGCTGAAGAGCCTAGCGCACTCCAGGGGGAGCGGTAGTCGTACGATTAGCAATCCCCGCACCCCTGGCACTCATGCGCGTTGCGGACACCAAGGAGTTTTAGTGGGTATTCCCGGCCGCCCATCTTGACCGGGCGAGTCCCACATACCCCCTCTCCGTTATTGTACGTTGAGAGGGGGATGCCTAAAAGTATTTCTCCTTGTAAAAAAAAAAGAAAGGTGAATTTGATCCCGCGTCTATTGACGCAAAATCCGATTGCACTACCAACTAAACCCTCATCGTTTCAACTATAGTCTTAGTAAATTTTAAGCATACTGAAGATTTATTTGAATGCAGCTGCCGGAATGCACTTAGGGGTTGTCCAAATGTTACTTAAACAAAATGTTGTCCGTTTTGAAAAAAATGGCTCCTTCTTAGCAATAGTATTGATTCCTATATTGATGCCTACGTAACATTTGACTGGCTCCTTATTGGTATTCAGCGCTGGGTGAAGGATCGGCAACTTGAAAGCGGTATAGGTAAATCCAAGCGGCCCACCACCTTCCCGTGGCTTTATCACAATGGTTTTCCTCACCGAAAACTGAGGTTAATTACGATCCTACACGACGGTTAATATTTCAGTGTACAATGCGATCATACGTAGTATCTTAGAATATGGAACCCAAGTGTGGAACCCATGTTACGAAGTACACTCAAATAGAATTGAGCGAGTACAAAAGCGTTTTCTAGCTTGTTCATATAATAAATGTGGAACTTTAAATTCATATGAAGCTAGACTGACTCATTACAAAATGAAAGATATAAAAGACTGCGGATATTATCCTTTTGTATAAACTAATTCATGGGATTGTTGATTGCGAGGACTTGCTTGGGAAACTAAATTTTGAAGTACCCCCGTCTAGCAGTCGCGTAATTAAAAGAAAAACTTTCTTCATATCTCAATGCAAAACCAATGTTGGACAATATTCTCCATTGAACAGAATGTTTTCGAGTTATAATGCCATAAGACACAATTTTGATATTTTTTCCTGTTCTTTACCACTAGCGAAGTTAAAACTAAGATCGTATATATGAAAATAGATTGTAATGTACGGTAATGTTATTTATCCTATGCAAGCTGTGTTCACTTTTTGAAGGCAGGTGCCATACGTAATATTTGTAAAATTACTCTATATATTGTACTTTATTCGGCATGCTGTCTGGTTTGTGAACCTAAATAAAAAAAAAAAAATCTTGAGTTATCATATTTTTTTCATTAATTAAAAATATAATGTTATCAACACACGAAGAATGAGTATTCATTTTAACAAACTTTTGGAAATTCAATATTATTTAACATCCACTTGTGTCATAAATATGTATGGGCTATGAAAACAGGTGTTACACAATTTTTAAGGTCATTCAAAGGCTTGGGTTCTTTCGGTAGTTCGTTTTATCGCAATAAATTTAGCTTTTTTTTAATTCGGATCCGAATGCCTACAAATTATCGCTATGTCAAATATAGTTTCAATTTTACCTTAATAAATTGTCAGGAATCTCGATAATTTATACACAAACCCATAATACGATTGCTTCTAAAATTATTATAAATTTTAACACAACATAATCTAAAATTATCACAATATTGTCTACGCATGTATATATGCTCTTAATATTTTGTACCATAGATATATAAATAACTAGCAGGCGCGATTTTTATATTGATTGAGTGTAGGGTGTCCACATTTTGTTTTTTTTTTTTCCTTAGCGTATTTTTTTAATTTTTTTTTGCAAGAATTGTAAAAATATTATAAAAACCTTTATAGTCCATCAATCGTTCATAGACATAAACTTCCTCTCAGTCTGATGTTTAGGTAAATCTCATCTGAAGTTAAGTGACGATGCGGTCCAGGATGATAAACACACTAACACTAGAGATACTGGTTTTTTTTTTTTTTAATTAAAATAATATATATTCTGTGGACTCTGGGTCCACATCTTTTTTATATTGTAGGTTTAATTCGACTTGCGTCAGAAAAAATTGCCTATAATATTTCATGCAGCTATGCAGTTAGTTATCTTCTTTTAAAATTAAATAGGTGAGCTTAAATCTACTTATATTTTACATCTAAATTATTTTCTATTTATATATGTAAAGAAACAATATTTCTTTAATTTTGAATTTGGCCGAGCTTACTACATTACCAATGACATTGACAACTGACAAGCGCGAGAGTCTGTGGCATCCTTGGTCTGAGGTCTATGGTCAGTTGAGAGGTTATAAAAAAAATAACATTGTAAAAGAGATTTATTGTGACAGATTTGTTAATTAAAATAGATAAATAAGAATAATTGGTAGAAGAATAGACTTTAATTGTCGTTTCTTCGTTTTCAGGTAATGTGGTAATAATAGTGTAGTTAAATAAGTTATCGTATTTGTAAGAAACTAACGAAATAAAACTTCGTTTTCAGAAGCAACACATGAGTTTATTTTTAACCTAAAATTGAAGGATAGTTATTATATATATATATGTTATCTATATGTTAAATTATTGTGTAGACACTTATTTTGTTATTATTAATTAATTACTTATTTTAATTAAAATTAAAATACTACTTTAATTTTTTAAATTTCTTTATAATTAAAGGCCGTAACAAGCCAAGCAGAACTAGGTCCGTGTCCGCAGAGTTACCTCATAGTTTGGGTTTGGGCAATTATTGCTTGTATGACCTTTTGGTCTCCATGTGTTATGGCCATCTTGAAATTATAATCCGCTATGTCCTTCGCCGGTGCACTCACCGTTCGGTGGATGTAGCGGCCTATTGCCTCCTCGGCCACGTCGGTATAATAGACACAGGTCTCCGTGTGCCTCGAGATGGCCACAATAGCGTAGGATACACTATCGTGGATCTGTAGCTTTCTCCCCTTGGTCTGGAGAATCACCACCGATTTGCATGTCAACCCCTGCGACTCGTGGATCGTCAGGACTCGCGACCCCTCCCCTGTCCCGTAGCCCTTGTTTATAAGGGCTTTCTTCTCTACCTGAGTATGTACTAGGTAGAGAGTATCGGTGGAGTGTGGGGGTATCTGCGCTCCCGAGTAACCCTCGAGTCTCAGGGACCATACTATTGGTTTGGATGAGTATATACCGTCATAGACCTCGCTGATCGCATAGGCTACGTCCATCGGGTTCCTGTGGGTGCAGAAAAGTTGTTTTGTGATACCGGCGACTGCAGTTGGTCGGCAGTAAGACATCTCGAAGAGGTTCTCTCGGTCGATGTAAGGCAGCTGATTGAAGTCCCCAATGAGGAGGATTTCGTTTGCTCCCGCCAACCGGGCGGCGGTCAGGATAGCCCCAAAATGATTCATAAGAGTCTCGTCCACGATTAAACGCGGACGTTTCTCGGACTCTTTAAAACCATTTACGAGAATCGAGGCCATGGTGTGCGCTCTCTTTTCGAGCTTGCTGCCGTGCGTCTGCACCAGTTTTTCCTGTAGATCTTTAGCCGTCTTCCCACAGCCCGGGAACCCATTGGTCCAGTCAATCGTGGGTATTGCCTCGGTGCATTCCGCTTCCGTAGTGTTGAGAACCCTCGATACGGTTTCCACCTTCTCGATGATCCTCTCATCCAGCATGATCTTAGTGCACCGGGCTACCACGACGATGGGGTCAACCAAAGATGTTCTGAACCTGAGCTGCGGGCTAGGTTCTTGCGACTCCTCCTTCTCCCTGAGCACGAAACCGCTGGTGGAACTGAAAGCGGCCATGTAACTGCCCGACATGCTCCCTGCGATGACTTGGGCAGTATCGTTGTTGTAGATGGCCGCTTCTGCTGCTCCTCGAGTATTGCCTTCAAGGAGTCCACGATACCCAGACGATGGTCTTCTAGGACCTTACTACATGTCAATTTATTGACATTTATCGTGGCCTCCAAGACTGCTTTAAAACTCCAGGATCGCGTTCTCCATATGGTCCAGCAGTCCCACTACTGGGGTTTGGAGGGGCGCGTTCACCTGCCCCATGTCAGCTCTGGTCCTTTTCGGCTGTGGGTCCTGTCTCGGGATCCGAACTCTTCTTCGAGATACTGGTTCTCAAGTGATGCTGCCGGAATATGCCTGTTGGTATTTGGCGACAGGTTTTCAAAATTGAGGGTGGTAGATTCCCAGGGGGACTTTATTAGAAAATGCCCTACCACCATGCATTAATGTCATATTTGAGATAAGTAACGACGAATATAGACATCTGTTACAAAATTTTAAAAAAATGTACAGGATAACACATCAGATTTATTATCATTATACGTTATGTACATATAAACATTTGATGCGGCCCTGTCACATTGTGACTGGATGAAAAAAGTTTCCATCGGTACGTAATATCACTCACTTGACGTGCGCGAAAGAGAACACGAATGCCCGTAATGATTATAGGAAGATTTATTCAGAGGAAGCGAAATGGCAAGTAATATCTCGCTTCCCACGCGAATGTGCATTCATTAGAGAAAATATCATCATTTCTTTTATCCTAACGATTTAAATCGAATGTTCGAAGGTTAACAAGAAAATAATATATTTAGATCTTAAATTTATTTTATTTACATAATATTGTAATATTAAGAAATAGGAAAAAACGCATTTTCAGTCTAATAATGACACACATACTGTGTTTTAAAATGAATCAAGTGCTGGGATTCGTTGTGGGGTCACTCCTTGACGAGTCAGTTGGTAGTAGGAAGCTCATAGCTGCGCAAACTGTAATTAAAAAAAAAAAAAAAAATATTATCATTTCATGAATCCTGTATAAAGTAGGTACTGAAAATCATCATCTCTCTACCCTTATCCCATTTTAATCGGGTTCGGAGCAACGTGTCTTTCACTTCCATTCCTCTCTATTTGCAGTCATGTCCGTATTCACTCCATTTACAAACATATCATCTTTCACACAATCTATCCATGTTTACCATGTTCCTTTTCCCGTATAACCGTTCACATGCATATCCAATGCGTTTCTCACAACATGCTCTTCCTTCCTGGGTAGAACATGCCCAAAGCAGGACAGACGTCTGCTCCTAAACTACTCTGTTACTGACGAAACTTTGAAACTTCCTCTAATCTATCTATCTATCTAATTCTGTCCAATCTTCTTACCCCGCACATCTATTTCAACATTCGCATCTCAGCTGTATGTAGTCTTCTTTCGTCCGTCTCCTTTATGGGCCAACATTCTGATTCATACAAGACGTAGGCACTGAAAATGTGGGTTATAAACAATTTTTTTTATTGGTATTTTAATATTCAAAATTACTCATTTGCCTTCTACACGACAAAAAAAACATAAATACTAATATCTATGTTACAATCAAGGAGATATTAATTGATTAAAAAAAAAAACGGTTTCTCTGAAATATTGTTTTGCAATATCAATTTATGTCGTAATTTCTTATAGAAGTCCTTTAATTATCGTAGAAATAAATTACACAACGCATATGTTTTTATTATAATAAAATACACATATTGCTATCGCGTAATTGGGATTAATTATGTATGCAGTCTTAGCAGTAGCGTTGCTGTAATTTCCTTCACGTGTAATGAATTTGTCATAATTCATCACACAGGTTTATATATTCCGCGTTTCATATATTCTTCACTGCGTTGTTATTTCTTTAAACGGAACGCTAATTAATTCCCTAAAATTTTTTTTTTTTTGTACTAAAATAGAGTAAAAAATTTTCTCACACAACACTTGCCCGTAAAACTGTGCCTAGAATTGGGATTTTATTCACAATCTCATAAGTTTTAATTTTGTTTATACCCTAATTATTTTCGAAGAAATAAAGTAACTTCAGCTATCTGCCAGAAAAAGGCCTGTCAAAATCGGTCGAGCCGTTCCGGATATTACGCGCAACAAACTGACAGACAGACAGACAAACAAATATCTAAAAAAAATGTATTTCTGGTATACATACCTCTCGTATATACATTCGTATGTATTTAGTAAAAAAAGAAAATGATATTTTGACATTACAAACAGACACTTCGATTTTATTTATTAGGTATATATACTGGCGTAACACACCCACCGTGTTTAAAAATAATTTAAATGATAATTTTATATTTTTGTTACATATAGATAGTATGTAAGTATATGTACTTGGTTATCGTAATTGTGTTTTGATGTAACATCGTTGTCGTCAACGTAATTGATAACGGTTCACAACAGATGACTTTAGTATGCGTGATGAAATGTTTGATAAGACGCGGTGTACGTTATCAGGCGATTTATACAAATGTAGGTATGTACATGGGCTTGAACTCCGAATGTACATTAGTTTTATTTGGACATCTGTTTATGACTTACACACTAAGCCTTGACAGAAGAAGAAGGACCAAAGTAACCGATATTGGCCGAAGAATCGTTAAACATAATTGGCAGTGGGATGAGCACATTGCTAGCAGAACCGACGCCCGATGGGACTAACGGGTTCTCGAATGGCTACCACGTACCGGAAGACGTAGCATAGGTAGGCGCCACACAAGGTGGACCGATGACTTTTTTTTTTTTTTCTTCTTTTTTTTTTTTTACGTGGTTGAAATCTGCTCGTTGAACGCTCGGACGTATGCCGAAAACCAAGTTTTTTGCACACGTTGATCCTCGCGACAGACTGGGTCACCGAGGCACACCCCTCTGCGAGAGGCGACCTCTTTGGTGCCCGTGTGCCAGGTTGGCCGTAACCGACTGACTAAACACTCCACGTCCCTAACCGGCGCAAAGATGCCAGGGCCTCCGGAGGCAGAATACATGTATTCTGCAGAGGCCCTTTTTTTTTTTTTTTTTTTGACGAGGGGAAATGAAATCATTTACGCACTACCCTTATCTATTGTACTTAGGGGATCAAAATCCCCCAATACAGTAGATAAGGGGGCACGAAGTGACGAGATCCGTGCCAGTGTGGGACTCACCCGGGCGTGAAGCGCCCGGAAATACCCACTAAAACCCCCCGGAGCCGTCCGCTGCATTTGGGATGGGGGCGACACGGGGTGGCTTTCGCAAGCACCGCGTCGCCCCCTGCAGCGAAACCACCAGGCCTCGTCCGTGCAATGGCCCGGTAGGGATGGAGGAGAATACTTTCCCTCCACCTCTCAGCCCGCCTCTTGAAAAGAGGCATGACCGTCTGGTCGTCAGTCCGGGCCTGGTCGTCATTCCGGGGATATGTTTTTACCTACTGAAATCCGAAATTGAAGTCCTTTTTCATGTTATTGGTTTGATCTAAGATTGAGTTTGAGTTCAAACAAAAATTATTTCGTTTTTTTCTGAGTGATCATTGACCTGGCACTTTATAGGCAAAAAGGTTTGAAATTTCGGAAAAATAGATTGAGGTCGCATATTGTAACCGACCTTTAGTGAATAAGCCTAGATTTCTTTATCTATGATGTTTTTAAAGCCGAGCTTCTATGGATTTGTTTTATACTGTTCAGTATTTTGTTATGTTTCTAATGCCTCTTCTAAGTAATGGCTTGTTTCTCAATATTACTAGATTACTACTCTTTTTTTTGGGCTGTCAAATCATCTTCCCTTCGGATCTCAATGTTCTTCGAGACAATTTAGATGAAAAATGCATTAATTGTCCTATTTCATACTTGTAAGATTATTATGGCATCTGAGTATTATTCGGCTTAAGTGACAGACGAAATAAGAGTACAGAGATGCGAATGTGCGGATGCATAAGATTAGAAATGAGTTTACGAGAAGAACCTTGCAAGTAACATCATTGACAGCGTAGTTAGAAGAAATAGTTTGACATGGTGAGACGTATCATGAGGAGAGTATTAAGGTGGATCAATATAGATAATCTAGAATAGAGGAAACCCAAAGACGTGAGTGCTGAGATGACAAACGAGATTGAAAGAAGAGACTATGTTGTACCAACTAAACTAGTGTTCGATGGTGATGATTAACTTACGAAACAAGAGGCCGGAGAATCCATAGAAAGTGGCCGTGCAAGCGACCGCTAGAAAGAACCCAGCAGCGTTGGCTCCCGCAGCCGAGCCAACTCTTCCGAACATCATAACAGCTCCAAGCGCTGTACCCCTGTAAATAAATTAATTTGTTTAAGAAATATTTATGTAGACATACAACGTGTCAACACATTTAACAAATGTTAAGCTGTGTCTTTTTTACGAATTTACTAATTGCTCTTGACCGAACTTTTAGGGAGAGAGCTTAGGGCGCTCAGGGTAAGTCCTGGGCCGCTGCCCGAGTGGGCCCCTGAGTGTGGAGGCGCGTCGCTTGGCCGAGGTCAACAAGTGTATTCAGAGCTACCTAAAGACTTCAGCTGCGGTAGGTGAAGTCCGCTATGACGATAAATTCACATTATCGGCAATCGTCAACGCTCTTGGACTATATTTGACAAAATTGTACAGTTATAAAAAAATGGGAAACTTGGGATTCTAGACATGTAATTTTTTAAGTTTTCGCGTGTCATATTTCCAGACGCCGCGCACCGCCAGTCAGCCCGTGACCACGGCTGGTGAAACCCAGCCGAAACCTGGTGATAGAAAAAAGCAAAGGTAACGCGTGAAAACCCGTTTAAATTAACTGAATTCTAGACATGGTCGGTCACGCAGCACGGCCTTGAAATTGTTTTACGAACTTTAACAGATTACAATACTTGGCTACAGGGAAGTCATAATTTTCATCCTATTAATTTTACATAATGTGCGCGCGTTATGAATGCAAATGTTTCTTTTCTCATAAATATTAACGATGTTTTTTTATCATGTCATTGTCCAAAATTATACAGGAGATAACAAGTGATAATACGCCAAAAAAATGAGTGACCGATATAATTAGATTTAGATATATCCTTCTTTGATATTAATGTTAATCTTTATTAATTATAATTATTTATAAACACTTACGTTATTACAAATACAGGATAGAGATGATCGGAGTTATCGGTGTGTGATAAATATTATCAACATTTCGTTAAATTAATATGAAAAATTTTGCTTATAAATTGAACTGATTTTCTGTCAATTTAACTGATTTTTTATTATTTCTTAGAGCGGCCACATACAATCGGGATTCCGATTATGATATTTCTATTCGAAATTTCGAATCAGGATTCCGAACGCAGTAAATCCATACAAATGAATGTTCGTACACAAACATACGAGTACGGTAGTTTTCCATTCGTAGTTTTCTCCGATTTGCAATTCCGCATGGTAGCCTGTTATTTCGAACGGAAATAAACGTATGTATGTAACATTTGCACGGAATCCCGATTGGATATTTCAAATCGAAATTTTGAAACGGAATTCCAACTGTATGTGCCGCCCGCTCAATATGCCTATAGCTGGGAATATTTTTGACTAACTGATGTCATGATTACATTCGTTTACGACTTATTAAAAATAACAAAAAATTTATATTTTTTTATTTATTTAGTCCCCCTAGATCTCAGACATAATCCGAGTTTTTGTTTACTTTTTTGTGGCTTATCAATTGTTTTGTTCATCAATTTGTTAATTCTGAAGTCAAGTAATTTGGATAATATAAATCTAATTTTAATTTAATAAATTAATTGTAATTATTTTATTTTATTTATCAATCTTTCTATCCCTCTTTGCTCTCTTTCTCCCTCCTCCCTCCTTGCTTTCTTTCTAGTTTACTTGTTTCTGGCGCATGCAATCTTGACCACCTTCTGAATAAAGTCGAGGAAGGGGACTCGAAACTCCTCGTTTCCTATCAGGGCGGGAAGGTTACTAACGCTTAGCCTCAACAAGGATTTTTTTTTTTTTTTTGACGGGAGGAAATGCATTTACGCACTACCCTTACCCATTGTATTAGTGAGACCGGAGTCCCTCCAATACAATAGGTAAGGGGGCACGGAGGGACGAGTTCCGTGCCAGTGTGGGACTCACCCGGGCGTGAAGCGCCCGGAAATACCCACTAAAACCCCCCGGGGCCGTCCGCTGCATTTGGGATTGGGGCGACACGGGGTGGCTTTCGCAAGCACCGCGTCGCCCCCTGCAGCGAACCCACCAGGCCTCGTCCGTGCAATGGCCCAGTGGGGATGGGGGAGAATACTTCTCCACCCCACCTCTTCGCCCGCCTCCCGAAAGAGGCATGACCAAGATTGGTCGTCCATCCAGGGGGGCAGGATATACTTCTTGCCCCCCAAGCCTCAACCCGGTCCTGACCTCCAGGTCGCTACGGGACGAGCCGAATTTTTTATATTGTATCGTGACTAGAAAAATCATTAGATATTTCAAGAAATACTCGTATAAATTAATTAAGTTTATAGTAAGAATTCTAACGGGCAAGCAAACTTAGAGAAAAAGCATTGCCTTTTATTTCATTTGTAATATATAATTATTTTAACAGTACGTATAATATATACTAAAACACTAACCAGCCATGATTATTTAAAACTTGCGGTATGCCCACGGCTTCGTCCGCGCACAATATTTTGTATTCCGTTATTCTTCACTACATAATATATAATAGTTTTTAAATAATTATTAGGAAACAATGTTTTTATTGACACTATTTTTTAGCTCTAAATTGTTTTGGTAGTAACAAAATGTAGAGACATTTTCACAAATTCAAACATTTGTTCGCAATTTCATGAGATTAATTTATTTCACACGGAACCCTAATTATATGCCTGAATTGTTTTTTGCACTAACATTTTTCACAAATGCAAATATTGTGTATTGAATTGGATTTTATTCACAATGTCATGAATTTTTAATTATTAAAAAAAAAAAATCAAAGTAGTAACGCCGTGTGACTTCAGCTGTTCATTAAAAAAATCCGATCAAAATCGGTTTTAGTACAAAGTTGTTAATTCGATATTACAAGCAACATTTCAATTTTATTTATTACAAGCTGTGCCCGCTACTTCGCTCGCGTGGACTTCAGATAATTATATTCTCCCATCCCGTCCCGTCCCGACCAACATTTTTTAAACTATCAAATTATCTATGTTTAAGACAGTCCAAGTAATTAAAAAATAAGTATAGCGCCTAGTATCTAAGAATAAACGTCAGAAGTACATATATAATTTGCTTACGTAAGTACATTCATAACTCTTCATCCCCCCCCTTGTCAGCAAAAATAACAAAATCATGATACGTCCAATTATAGTTACAATGAAATTATATCATGTTCCGCGCCACCTATGGATGTTATAATTGTAATTCAGATCACTACTTACATAAACTGACTCCTTAATACATAGATGATTTGGTCAAAATTAAATATCAAACTATTGTTTTCATATCCTACATATTAATTACTTATATACTATACATCAATTTTATAATAAGTCATTTTGTCATATTTTATATGTTGTTTACATATTATATTTATAAAAAAGGACCAGACCGAGTTTCTCGCCTGCGCTCTTCTCGACTGGATTGTTTTCCGAACCGGTGGTAGTGTTTTACACGTTTATAAACGCCTCCTTAGGGCCTACATTGAATATAGATTTTTTGATTTGGTTTGATTTGTTCAATTTTAATCAATCCATCATTTTATTTGTTCTCGAATAAGCGTTACAAACTCTTCTTTGATACTAAAGTCATTGAAATTACTATAAATTTTGGTTGGGTGGACCGATTTTAATGAAATAAAGTTTAAATGCTACTCCGGAAGATGCTTTATAATTACCTTATTGAATTTTTAAAATATACTTAGTACTTTCTAATTGATACCTGCAGAACCAAACAGACAGACAGACATTTCTAAAAATTATATACATTTCTTTAATTTTCTTATTTTTAGTCCCTTGCAATAATTCTTTTTATAAAAATCGGAAATGTACAGGCACGTGAAATTTACAATTTTATTATTAGCATATAGAAAATTGATAATTGTCAAAGAAAACAACTAGCTGTGACGATAGATATATTCATTAATGTAAAGAGAAGATAAACTTTAATATAAAAAAAATATGTAGATATGGGATCACCTTGGAAGTGTAGTCCTTCGATTTAAAAAAAATTGCCAATCGTTTTGACAAATGACAGAAAAATCGAGTAACAAACAAACAAAAGAAACATACAGACGAACTGATAACCTCCTCCTTTTTAAGTCGGTTAAAAAGAAGATAACCTTGTCTTGTCAGTATACTACTCTAAACTTTCACTTACTATGTACAGAATCCGGGGGGCGCCATCTATTGGCATAATGTTTAACATTAAAAGTTAAATATAAATTAAGAGATAAAGTATATGCAGAATAATGCGATAACAATGAATATAACTGTTTTGTGTTTGCGATTATATTTTCCTTAACATTGAAGATGTTTTTTTTTTTTCCTTTCGTTATCGCATATCGATAATAAGTAACGGATATATATAAATGTTTATCAATATGATAATCGTTTGTCCTTATATTATTGTGATAGGTCAGAAAATACACGCCTCAGTAACACTTATCTCCTATTCGATTTTAGTAGTCGTGGGAGATAGATGTCTAAATAAATAAAATCGAAATTTCTGTTTGTAATATCAAACAAATACATAGGAATGTGCATAAACAAAAAAAAAACAATTTTACTGTCTTTTTATCTGTCTGTTTCGACGGAACGGAGGGAGCTATTTTGACGGGCCCCTTTTGGCAAACATCTGAAGTTACTCCCCGCCTAACTTAGGCCACTTTTAATTTTCGAAAATAATTAGGTTTCCGGGTAAAAATTAAACTCCGATTCAATGCACATTTTTACTGGTAGGTGTTTGAATTTGTAAGAAACATCTTTGCTTTCTGTTAGTACTAAAAATCTCGGTCTCGCGCAATTAAAGCACAAGATATTGTTTTTTTTTTTATAGTAGCTCGGCAAAGTGACTTTTTTTTTTGACCTAGCTAATGCTGTTGACCGGAAGGGCCTTTACAGCTTCACCGAACTTTGGGGGCGAGTGCTGAAGGCACTCAGCCGCAATAAGGTGACTAGCCACATGGGCTACCAAAGTGGTACGAACCTCGGCTTGGCCGTCACCTGAGTCTGCAAACTCTCTCGCGAGTTGTATCCTAGCTATCCCTACATTTATTTTATTTAACAGTAAAACAAAAAAAAGGTTCCTTACAGGACCTATGTACCTGCATGTTATGCATGAGTGTGTATGGAGTGTTGTGCGTGTAATTGCTCAATGCGTGGGCAGTGTTACTGTATCGCGCTGGCGGCGACGTCAAGAGCCTCCCCAGTTGGGGAACGAGACACGTCTTGGGTCGCTGTCTGAGGGGGACCCGGATTGTGAGTGACGCCATTGTGCATGATGGTAAGCACAATGCAATCCTGAAACAGTGGTGACTACCGAGAGATCGGTTATCCATTGTCAGTCGTCACTATCATGCCGACCTGCATATGAACAAAATACGATCTAATAGATAGCACTATCGAATCTTTATTTGAAAACTATATTACGCAGCGAAGAACATATGAAACGCGACAGACCCGCGGGTACACAGCTTGTAAATATAATAATGCGTTTGTCATATTTTTTTTTCAAATCCACAAGTATGACAGAAAATAATAATTTATACCCACTTATTAAAGCGATGACTTAAAGCGGTTTTTCAAAATTATCTGTCTGTTTATATAATATAGTGGAGCAAATTTGATGACATCTGTTTTGATGGAGACTATTACCGTGTTACTGTGGCAACCACCCTGGTTTAATCATGGCTAGTTCTCTATATTCGTAAAAATTTAGACAAGCTTGATCTAGTGAATGATCGTCATAATTTTAATACTAGAAGTAAAGAAAAGTTGTCCGGAACCACGCTTTAGGTTAAGTAAGTGTAATAAAAACGTTATAGGTTATAGCTGTTCGGTTTTACAATAAGATCCCAAGTAACATTACCGATTTACCTGACAATAAGTTCAAGTATTATGTCAAGCAAGTTTTAATCTCAAAAGGTTATTACAGGGAGGATCATTACGTGAACGATAGTGATGTCTGGAATTAACTCACATCTCTGTGCTTCCACTAACATTATTAAGACTACGATTTGTATAGTTTTAAATATGACAAAAAAAAAAAATGATATTTATAAAAAAAAAAAGAACCAGATCGAGTTTCTCGACGGCTCTTCTCGACTGGGTAGTTTTCCGAACCGGTGGTAGTGTTTTTTTAGACGTTCATAAGTGCCTTCTTAGGGCCTAAATTGAGTAAATTAATTTTGATTTCTAAAAAGGAATTGGTTGCAGCATTTCGTATTTTTCTTCTTCTTCTTGTGTTTTTAATGGCTCTGCACGGCTTGTGTCTTAGCCAGTGTCAAGTAAATCTTTCCTTCTGACAATTTATGGCTTGACAAGGTTTGAGAATAAAATCGGTTTCAAACATTATGTACCGGTTTACAACAAAAACGCGGAAAACAAAACCGCGAAGAAAATAAGAATTTAAAAAAAAATCAGAATAATTTAAATAAGTAAATAAAACATATTTAAGTAACTAGTCCTACAGTTTAATGCTATTATATACAATAAATTTATTTATTACATTATATACAGAAGGTTCATAAGTAGTAAAGAAATGTTAGTAGGGAAAGGAATACTAAGAGAGACTCCATTTCGTATTCTGTCGGTACTTCTAAACAAGTATTTTTTTTATTATAAAGAAAAAAACATCACCTTTGCGTAATTTTGTCAATGTACCGACGATATCATTTACTGTGGGAATGTGTCCACACTGAAGAAATGCGTAGAAAATGCTACCGGATTCCTGGAGGAGGACGGCGGAGACAAATGTAATTCAAGGAAAACCAATGTCACATGCTGCCAGTTTTCTCTAAAGTTTATTTTATTGGTGCACATAATGATAATTGGGTGCACAAAAAAAAACAGGTAGCTATGTTATATACCATAGAGACTTTTCCTATGAGGCTGGCATATTCATCCACGATGCACTGAAGCCTCGTTAATTGTATAGATTAAAAATACCTAATAATAAAACTGTGTTGATTTTTTTTATTAAATATCTCTTTCATTAATGAAATTTCAAATAGTAAATATTTCAAGAGCCCTGTGTTTGTAGGTTCGTTAGTATGTTTAAAACATATTTTAGTTCCCCAAAGTTCTTTTTTTTCCAAAAGAGTTTTTGAACCAAGGATCTATAGATAATTTTTGCCTGGATTTCAGTCATTTTATCAGTGAAATCGGGTTATTTGACCCTAGATTATGTAAATTCTGTGATATTTTACTTTTAGTTTGATCATTTTGTACATGGGAATTGTGTTGGAGATGTATACGAAACGTGAATTTTACAGTGTCACAAAAACTCCATGTATGGTTTTATCAAAATAGCCGCCATTTTGTTAGAGCATTGTAAGAAAACAAAGAGTTCGTAGGGTTTGATTTGGCTGTATGGTTTGATGTGATTTTGTCTCTTCCTTTTATCTTTGCCTAAGAGCACAAATTTATAAAGGAAATATTCCTTATACTAAGCCAGCTGATCTCGATCATATATTACATGTTAAAGTCACCAATGGATCATCCAACAACAACGGAATTATCAAGCCGTCTAAACGTTTTGAAGATTTAAGATTGCGATAAATGTATTCAATTATCTGTTTAAAATGGTTGCTATTGCGATGTATGTATAAAGATTTATCAGTAGACTCAACCATAGATTAAATATATAATATAGGAAGTTTTTCATAAATGACGAGGAAGAGAAGAGAAGAACAACATTCATGCTCGACGGACTTTATTTACAGGAGATAGCAAGAGAGTCAGTCAAATACAATTTCTCAGCACCGGATCGAACCAGTATATTCCAACGTGGAGGGGGGTGGGGGGGGGGGGTGGAAGTATACGTGAACGGTAACAGTTTTGTAGTTCAACTACACTAAAACGTCTCAACAAAGGTGAAAGCGCATAGCGTGCATCGAACTAGTCCCTAGAGGGAGGTTGTTTCATAGATTAACGTTTTTTTTTTTTTTTTTTTGACCTAGCTAATGCTGTTGACCGGAAGGGCCTTTACAGCTTCACCGAACTTTGGGGGGGTAGATTAACGTTATTACAGTTTGGAGGTCCTTGTTTCAAGTTAATGTTCCGATAGCGGTATCTAAAATACTTGTGACGCCATCTCTTGGCGATCAAGGCACACTCTTATGACGACTGCTGTTATTATTTGTGGTGTTACAATAAGTCTTTGGTACAACTGAACTTTTATTCGAGTAAAATTTATGACACGTATTTTATTGACAGTATGGCTTAAAATACCACAGTAACAATAGCGGGGTGATAGGGAACATCTTACCTGAGGTTAGTTGGAAACAGTTGCACGACGTACGCTGTTAGTGGTCCGATGCCGAGTGACGTCAGTTGTAATGAAGACATAGCTGCACCGGCTAATATCCTAAATACAAAATAAATGGTAGTATTAGACTTGCGATGGTTGCGACTATGTTATGTCGATTATGGTTGCGTTTTAAAACGATGATGGTGCAGTTGGTAGTGAGGCCGGATTCCGCATCAATAGACGCGGGTTAGGCACCACTTACCCAATCCTAAAATTACCCTGAGCTTGCGTTGAAGGAAAACAACGTGAAAAAATCATAGCATAGTCGAAGGGAATTTTCTAATAATGGTCGCCTGAGTAGCTACCGTTCTCAAGTTTGTAAACATGTATTCCGGAAGCATTACTTGCAAACCAGTACCTCTAGGCTTAGTGTGTTTACATGTTTACCATCGTCACTTAACATCAGGTGAGATTTAGGTAAAAGCACTGAGCCTATACAGTATTTTAAAAAAAGTGTTTCGCTGGTGGTGGGTACATAGCATCTCCAATTGGAGATCGGAATTCGTTTGGCACCGCCGCCATAGGAAGCTCTCGTGTGTTTTTACTAGTGCTTTGAAGCATTGATACAAGGTTCAAAAAATATCGTTATCCATGTGCCTCCCGTGTGCCCACAGCTGCGCCCCGCGTTTCATGTTCTTCACTGCACTAACAATTTTTTATACGGAACCCTAATTATTTCAATAAAAAAATTCTCATAAATTCAAGCACTTGCCCGTAAAACTGTGTATTGAATCGAATTTTATTCATTTTTTTTTTGTTTATTTGTTTTAAGTTACCCGGAGTAACTTCAGCTATCTAACAAAAAAAGTCCCGTTAAAATCGGTTCAGTCGTTCCGGAGATTATAAACAGAATGACAGCGGACAGAAAAACGAAAATTTTAAACAGTTGTATTTTTAGTATAGGTACCTATATATATACATTCATATCTATTTAGTAAAAAAATAATAATCTTGACATTACAAACAGACACTTCAATTTTATTTATTTATTTATTATATATAGATATGAGATTAGCAGAGTTCTGTATCTAATTCATAGAATGAGATGAAATAATAAATACAATTAAAAATATATTGTTACAGTTTACCTAGCCGTCTTACCCGGCGTTACATTTATATTTAAATAATAGAAAAAAAAAGATTGAAAAATAAATTATTTTAGTTTTTGTTTAAGTTATGGTCTGAATCTTCACTATGAGCCATGTTGTATAAATATATTTTTTTTTTTTTTTTTATAAAATATGGAATATAATTATTAAAAAAAACTCAGATAATAATGTTATTTTTTTATAAATTTCTGTACCTGTTCGTCGTTAGTCCTGAGACGAGACAGGCGATGCCGACAATCGTGTACATAATCACAAGTAAGGTTCGTTTGGATAAGGGGCTCAGACTTCCTGCGACAACGATGATCCCGTAGATGATGGACGTCACCACGACGATTTGGAAGGTGTCCTTCGATATGGTATCAACGCAGCTGTCTGCACTTACCGTCTGGCGGTTATCATAATTAATTTAAAATTACTATTGGCGGTCGTAATTCGACAATAATTTCAACGTTAACTGTTTCCAAAAGTATTATTCATGACACTAAAGCTAGTCAATAAAATACCATACAAAAATAGAATATCGATAGAGAAAACAGACCAACAGAAATTGTTGTACAATAAACAACAAATACAAGTAAAATAAAATTACACACAGGAAAAGAAGAAAAAAAAAAAAAACGAGGAAGTAACAATAACTATGAAAAACAGTAAATAAATCAGTCTTCTTTGAAAACAAACAGGCTCGTACAATTGCAAAATAATTAGACTTGTCATTGCGTTTAGTCTATTCTCCGAACAGTTGAAATTGTCTCTGCTGTTTTATGGATGAAACAGGTGATATTTTCTCAGCAGAATCGTGCAAAAGCTTGAAACTTATAGCAGCATAAATGTTAAATATCATATTAATACGTACAGTGTTAGTGGTTCGGTTGACGAGAGTGCAGACGGTGCCGACGTCTCCCGACGACTCGCTCATCACTTTATTGATAGTGTCTGGTGCGAGGAGGAACAGACCGTTTTAACCTGGAAGTTAACGAGTACGTGTTTGTGCTAATCGAACTCTGCAAAATGACTGCAAGCCGTCTGATGTGAAATAAAATCCAGCCCAAGAAGGATGTTAACGCCCGATAGATGAAAATCTATATAAAGTCGGTATCATTGTCTATATAGCCTAATTCTCTAATGTTTAAGAGGACATGCGGTCGGAAAAGTAGGTATTACAGAAATCTATTGCTATCGCGTTGCGCCCCAAAGAAAGAATTATAAAACATGAAATGGACAACTGCAGCTTTGGCTGATTTCACCTATGCAAAATAGACGATAACATTATTTCATAGTACCCTGTTTCCTCCTCCAAAACTGAACCGATTTTTAAATTTTAGAATAATAAAGACTTTGACTGTACGATTTTTTTGATTATGTCCATAAAATTTGTTTGACGAACGTCTGAAAATTACGGTAAAAAACGAGCATTTTTCCATTTTCAAAGGTTCCTAGTTTCTATAATAACTAATTTATGGAAAATTCAAAGCCCGTAAGGCATTGCGGTGATGGATATTTATTATTTGATATAAAATATTTACCATAATGCTATTGTCCATGGAGGAAACAGGTGACTACGTTTGTATGGAATAAATACCGCTAGAATATCCTCTTAAAGCCGGTTTTTTTTTACTAGTATTCGGTTAACTACCCAGTTGAGGTAAACTGTAGTACCACACTGCTAATAAAGTATGCATCAGTTTGAAATGTATAAAAATAGGAAAGGGTTCAAAAATCAGAGCTTCTTAATGACCATGATAAAGAGTCCGAACGTGGCGCACTTTTGGCAAAAATGGTTTGGCAGTCACTACTCTTATGCGAGTATATTATTAATCTGCCATTGTGAAGTTAATTTGTCAACTGGGTGGATCAACTAGTGGATCACTAACACTATGACTGGGATTACATCAATTTCATTCTTGGTATGTTTGATAGGTAGATAAATCACTTTCATCACTTGAAACATTATTAAGTAAAATTATATATTCCTAGTACCTAGGACCTGTTCTAAAAGATTGGACGATTTATATAATGTAAAAGATTTAAGATGTTTTAGAAGAGTTACTTAGTGAATTTATACTATTTTATAATTACAGCGGAAGTTTAATGTTTATATTTAAAAAAAGTTAAAGACTTGTCAGATGAGGGCCAGAAGTTCCATTTGTCCCTTAAATCCAGCCTTGTTTCTACCCCTGAGCGCTATTTTGGACCATGTTCTACCAAATTTGGCACTGAATTCTGTTCAGTGTCAGTCGCCGCTGTTTTGGATTGTACTGTACTTACCATCAGGTCCAGTACAGTCACTGTGCTGTTCATTATAAAAAAAAAAAAAAAAAAAAAAATTCTAAAGATCGGAATAGAACGAATCAACTAAAGCAATAATCGTACTTACAGTGAAAATAGTCCGAACATGAGGAAACCGGTTAGCGCCAACCATTTCAGATGTGGGGTTCGCAGCAACGCCATTGAAGACATGCGAGATGATGGTGCACCTTCTGTACTGTTGATATCTCGTATACTATCTGTTTCCGCGTCACGTTTTAATGATTTTACCTGAAATTCATAAGTATGGTTTTGTTACTTTTAGGATAAATTTTATTAAATAGGATCGGCATAACCAGTTTTCTTTTTCTACTCCCATCTACCAACTATCATAAAATCAGCCGGAGTTTTCGGTGAAGGGCATTTTGTAATAATGTCAGCCTGGGTAACTACCACTCTCTAGTTTGAAAACCTGCCGCCAAAATATTAACAGGTGTGTTCCGGCAGCATCACTTGAGAACCAGTACCTCTAGGCACAGTGTTTTTACCATCCTGGACTACATCGCCACTTAACATCAGGGGAGATTGTTCAAGCTGGTTTACATGTAAAAGTTAAATCGTTCTAAGAAACTTACACAATAATCGTTCTCAGACAATCCGGTATTAGCTGCATAAACTTTTCTCAATACAGCCACTGCGTCGTCCCATCTGCCTTTACTGAAGAGGAACTTTGGACTCTCATCGGCGTAATAAGTCCAGACTGCTACTATGAGTAGTGGTAAGGAGTAAACCACGGTCAGGAGGCGCCACGGTCGGAAAACGAGAAGTCCGATTTCCAAGCGCCATTGGTAAGGGAGTATCAACCACGCGAACACTTGAAATCAAAGAGACGGTTTAATTTACACGGGCAAAAATTAGTACCGCTAATTTTTGAAGTGAAAAACTTCTTTAGCGGTGTCGAGTGATTTTTGGTAGAGGAAAAACTTACATATTCGCATTACCAATGCTATGACGTCAGCTGTCAACACGCTACAGTATCTCAAATATAAGATGGCGTTTAAGTGCAGGCGCTGAGAGATAAATAATACCGTACATTAATTAAAAAACCGGCTATAAGAGGATATTCTAGCAGTTATTATGCCATACAAACGTAGACCCCTGATTCCTCCCTGGATAATAGCATTATGTTAAATATTTTTATATCAAATAATAAATATACGTTTCTTTATTATTTTACATTTTGATTTATTCCATAAATTAGTTATTGTAGAACTAGGAGGCTTTGAAAATTAAAAAAAATGCTCGATTTTTACCGTCATTTTCAGACGTTCGTTCTGTTATATCCTTCTATTGTACCCTTTCTAGCCTAGTCAGCTGCCTATGCTGCTGACACATGATTCTTATTCCCTTCCTTTCGTCTCTCGGCTCATAACTCCTCAGTCCTCATCCATACTCAAACCACGACGGTCCTATAGTGATTCTATACATAATTATAATTATATTTCAGTTCTATATCAAATAAACAAAATTAACATTTCAGTGTGTTTAAAATTCTTTTTTTTAATAAAGCTATCACAGAGTTCCATATAACAGTTCGTCAATCAAATTTGATGGATAAAATAAAATTTATAAATACACAGCCGTCGTATGTTTTAAATGTGAATAAACCATATAGAAATATAGATAATTATTGTTTGGAGCACCAATAGATGTAAAAAACCAGACAGATATTATATGTTAGATTATGTTACAAATACAACTAACAAATTACGAGTTTATACTTCTGTCGGAAGTCCTCATGGCTGCCTTTCTTTTTACTAATCTATACCTAAATTTACTATATTTTTATCATAAACACTTTGCTTATTTAATCCTGTACCTTCCTATCTTTACAATTTTCCATGTAACTTCACAGCTTTGTTCATGATTACATGCGCGCCTAACGCAAAAGTGTGATAGCGTATCAGTTTTGTAAATGACGGTGGATACGGACTACGGTCGAGAGGTTTTTACCCTCTCAGCGGTCACTGCTAATCTTAGATTATGCTAATGATGTGTTATTTTTATGTTGTATGTATGTTTATTTAATGCCTTTCGGAGTGGTAATTATTTTTGGTCAATTTTACATTAGTGTAGCGCAACTAAATAACAAAAAATTTAATCGTTTCAAAGAAGTAGATACAATTTTCGTTACCAGGACAAAGTATTGACAGGAGCATTAGTAGTCCGTTTCCTATGAGAACTGTGAAATCTCTTCGTTTCTTCGGCAAAAATTCACAGGCGTAAGCGAAACCGATAGACGACGGACACGATAAACTGGAATTAAAAGTAAATAATGCATACAGTTGCGTCAATGCGCATCGCGTTCCGGGTTTAGCAGGCCTTCCTTCAAACATTCAAAATTCAAAAATACTTTATTCAATTTAGGTCAAAAGGCAAAATACTATCACCAGTTTTGTAAACAACCCAGCCGTTGTAAATAGTCGGCAAGAAACTCGAGCTGGTTTTTTATGGAACTATACAACTCACAGTTGCAAAATTTTCAGTAGATGCACAAAGAAGAATGTCATTTTCAAACGTCACCATCGTTCAGATAATGGTCCACTCTTTGAAAATCAAAGTTTGCTTGACATGGTGCCTGAACTTATTGTCCGTTAAATCGGTAATGTGCTTAGGGGCTTTATTGTAAAATCTAACACCTAAAAAACTCTTATTTGTTTTATTGAGTGTATAACATCGAACTGTCGTTTACAAGGGCAAAATTTGTCTAAATTTTTGCTGACCAACATTATCAGGAATGTATTGGGAGGGCCAAGTTAAGATACTATATTGCGGAAATGGTAGATGAGTGCCGGCATAAAGATGATAACGATTGTCGACAGATTCTAATCTACCAGGTAACGTTAAAAATCAAAATCAAAATCAAAATTCATTTATTCAATTTAGGCCCTAAGAAGGCGCTTATGAACGTCTAAAACACTACCACCGGTTCGGAAAACAACCCAGTCGAGAAGAGCCGGCAAGAAACTCGATCTGGTTCCTTCTTTTTTTTTTTTTTCATAAATATAATATATATAATTTTTTTATGTCATATAAAAAATTATACAAATCGTAATTTTTAGTGGAAGCACAGAGATGTGGGTTATTTCCAGACATCACTATCGTTCACGTAATGATCCACCCTGTAATAACCTTTTGAGATTAAAACTTGCTTGACATAATACTTGAACTTATTGTCAGGTAAATCGGTAATTTTACTTGGGATCTTATTGTAAAACCGAATACTATTACCTATAAAGCTTTTATTAGACTTACTTAACCTAAAGCGTGGGACGGCCAACTTGTCTTTACTTCTAGTATTAAAATTATGACGATCATTCACTAGATCTAGCTTGTCTAAATTTTTACGAATATGCATTAAGTTATCGCAGATGTATTGGGAGGGCAAAGTTAAGATATCATATTCTTGAAACTTGTTCTTTAGAGATTCGCGAGGTCCCATATTATATATTGCTCGAAAAGTTCTTAGAGACTGTACTTTATTTTTATCATCAGATGCAATTAAGTTTTTTTTTGTCAAGCTCAAAAATAGAAAAGAAAAGGAAAACTTACAACAGGGATGAAGCGAATTTGCACAGCGCAAATCCGGTCAAATTTGGTATGAAAGCAGCTAGGAGTGCCAGCAACCCGGCGACAGCTGAAGAGAACATAAGCACCGGCTTCCGACCCTGGGAATCCGTTGCCCGTCCCCAGAACGGGGCCGTTAAAATGATACCTGGACATTTATCTATGCTCGCAATTCCGCTTATACATTTCTGTTTAACATTAACAATTTAATGTTTAAGCCGGTTTCAATATCAAATCTTAACTTTTAGTTTGAGATTAAGCTAAAAATAAATCGGGTTTTGTGACTGATCGCCGACATAGATACTTTAGAAAAAAGATTTCAGAAAGAATTCAGATTTCAGTACCTCCCCGCACCCAGCGCGTTCGTGATGACAAGTTCATATAAATGATATTCACAGTGTAAATAAGTGACATAGAAACGACTAGTAAGTGATTTATTTATAATTTAGTGAAATACATGTGGATGCTCGCCTACTTAAGATAAAGTACATTTTAAGTTAAAATTAAGTCAATCGCTTCGTTACTTAATAAGTGTAAACAGAGCTTTAAGTAAAGTATTATATATTAATTATTAGAAAATGCCCTGACACCATTTCCTCACGATATTTTCTGTCACCAAAAGCTTAAGTTTCATTATAGAATTGGATAAGGGGATTCAAGCCTACTTCCATTGATGCGGAATCCGACCACACTACCAACTAAGCCTTAAATTGCTTAACAGTAAGCGCGGAACCTCCTTCAAATTTAACAAACTTGATCAATGGAGGCTCTGCGTTTTTTTTTTAATAATACTGAAGTTAATCCCAACTTTATAAACTTTTCTCTATTTCATAGTTCGTGGGAGCACCATAAAAAAACTAGAATTACAAAATAGAAATTGTCTCCAAAGCAGGAGTGTGAGTATAATTGTGGCTTTCGTATTTACTATTTATTTCAATTGTTGTATTTATTCAAAATAAAAAAAATCTTTGTTAAATTTGGGCCCTGTGAATGCGCTTATGAACGTTTAAATATTACCACCGGTTCAGTGAACAACCCAGTCGAGAAGAGCCGGCAAGGAACTCGATCTGGTCGATGTTACTTACCTATATTCGGTATGGAAGTGACTATGCCTCGCAGCCCCTCAGGCAGTTGGAGATCGCAAGCGGCCGCCGGTAATACAAACGCGATGCCGATCATCTCGAACATTGTCGACAGAATCGCGAGAAGCATCAGGACGCAGTGTATCAGCTGATACTTACCAGCACCTGTACATAATTTGTATATTAACTTCTTGTATCTACACTAGTTATGCCCGTGACTGCATTTGCAAGGAATTCCATATAAGAAAAAAAAAAATTATTATACGTTTAATAATGCTACTACAGTCTACAGAGGGTAAACAAAGTAATATTCATCAAATTTGGTCGACTACCAAGTTTTTATGTGATCGGTGTATAAATTAACGAAAGTATGGATACAACATTTAAATTTTTACTATCGAAATGTATTTCGTTGCAGTTCTAAAGTCCCGCAAAGTAATATATCTAATTAACATCACACACCTTCTTCTCAAGTATAAAGATAGATGACATATATTATAGAAAATTAATAAATAAAATGCAAAACTTAATTATATTAATTATCATGGCTTTTTTTTTTTAATTTGAAAGATTATGATAAAGATTAATATTTATAAATATATAATTTTCTTTAATCGTACTTTTCTAAAATAAACCGCCAAATTTTGACAGGTCTTATTACCCCTGTCAGGGCCTCTGCAGAATACATGTATAATGTGCCTCCGGAGACCGTGGCATCTTTGCGCTGGTTAGGGACGTGGAGTGTTTAGTCAGTCGGTTACGGCCAACCTGGCACACGGACACCAAAAGAGGGCGCCTCTCGCAGAGGGGAGTGACTCGGTGTCTTAGTCTGTCGCGAGGATCATACGTGTGCAAAAACTTGGTTTTCGGCACCCGTCCGAGCGTTCAACGAGCAGATTTCAACCACGTAAAAAAAAAAAAGGTCTTATTACTCCTATAAAAATATTTATTAAAAGATGCCCCGAAAATTTAAAATTATAGACTCATTCGAAATAATGATTGTGGTCGCAAACTACAGTCATCGTGAGATGGCAGTCATTAATATATTTATTTCAACTTAAGAACAAAACAAAGATATAATAGTAATCAACAGACAATAAAAAAAGGTCAATATAGTCACATTCACAGTTATTTTACCTCTGAAATCTCATTTTGGTAATTTGGTAGTCAAAATATTTTGTCAATCGTTTTGGATTTTTGCTTTTTATAGCACTTTTCAATCGTAAAACATGTCAAAACGAATTCAAAGTAGCGCTATAAATATTTTTCTAGCTAAACATATGTACATTCTCTGAAAGAGAAAGATAAAAAAAGCTCCGTTAATTCCATTCGTCAACAATTAGCCGCCATGACTGGTACCAAAAAATAGTGTTGTCTGTGTATTGAATTTTTCTAAATTTTATACGAATAATAATCGAAAAAAACCATCTCGGTTTATTATAAAATAGCCTTGATTTGTATCATAATGCAATAAATAAATAAATATTATGTAAATTTATCCACAAAGAAGAAGCCGCAGCTTCTATGTCTGATACAGTATTGACCCAATACTCCAAGAAAAATACGTATCCAAAACAGGGGATTTTGATTGTTATGCACTCAGTAATAAAATAACTGTAAAGTACGTTGTTTTTATTGATGTACAGCTATGTTTGTAACGAAAATCTATCTATTAACTAATGTATATTATCTTGTTCATCCGACCCACCAATATACTAAAGTGGCCAGTAGCTACGGAGTTTCTTTATGTTGTGTTCAAAATCAAAATCAAAAACATCTTTATTCAATTTAGGCCCTAAGAAGGCGATTATGAACGTCTAAAACACTACCACCGGTTTGGAAAACAACCCAGTCCCCATATAAAAAAACTATACAAATCATAGTTTTAATAATGTTAGCGAAAGCACAGAGATGTGGGTAATTCCAGACATCACTATCGTTCACGTAATGACCCACCCTGTAATAACCTTTTGAGATGAAAAACTTGCTTGACATAATACTTAAACTTATTGTCAGGTAAGTCGGTAATGTTACTTGGGATCTTATTGTAAAACCGAATACTATTACCTATAAAGCTTTTATTACACTTACTTAACCTAAAGCGTGGTTCGGGACAACTTGTCTTTACTTCCAATATTAAAATTGTGACTATCATTCACTAGATCTAGCTTGTCAAATTTGTACGAATATGCATTAAGTTATCGAAGATGTATTGGGAGGGCAAGGTTATTGTTATCTCAAGCTTCCAATTATTTATTTAATTAAATCAAGGCGAATAGTAAATATCGAATATGGTAACATAATGTTCAGAACGACACCTAAACGGTTAGAGGTAAAATAACTATGAACGGACTATACATTCAATCAAATCATGGCGAATAATACATATAAACATAGTAACACAATATTCAGAACGACAACTAAACGGGTAAAGGTACAAATCAATTTAATAACTGTGAACGGACTATAGTTAAAAAGAGAAAAAATCCTAAGATCCATCTTGAGATTTATAAAAATCTTCAAAACTGTTCATATAATTCTGATTTCGATATAATTAATAATGTTAGTAGCAATCGAACGTTGCGGGGGCCCTATCTGTAATATATTCAAGAAATTCAGGCACAGGTGCTCATTACGCATTCGTTTGTTCGAACAGAAACAAAAAACTCATGACCGCGATAACGGAATCTCGAACAACTAGAAGTCACTAGGGAGAGATTCTTTCTTGTGACATTTGCAATGAGCAAAATAATTACGAGATATCGAACAATAGGTGAGTTGCTTTTGTTGTATATTTTAGTTAAACCTATATTGTATACAGAGTCGTTATCAGAAATTATTTTTATTGTTTATATTTGTTTTTATTTTACTAAGCCATGCAAGTGGCTCCTATTTAGGTTGATGTGTATTTTTAATATTATATTTGTGTTTGTAATATTAAAATAATACAACGTTTTTTTTTTATTAAATACGTAAGTATGAATGTATATACGATATTTATACCTAATAAAGAGTATGCGTAATTTATTTAAGAAACAAAAGGCTTATAGCCTAACTCGATATCACTCGTCAAATTTTTAAATAATTTCTTTTATCATGAAACAATTCAAGCCTAATAATTTATTAATAGGCAAATTATACAAATTACGCTTCGTATACTTCCATCCGTCCATCCATTCAACTGATAGACGTCCCCTGCTGGACATACGTCTCCCCAAAGTATCTCCGCGGCGACCGGTTTTGCGCCAGCCGCATCCACCGGACTCTATATACTTACACTATTTTATTTTTTATTGTATTTAAATATGTAAATAAATATATCTCATAAATGTCTCCACAATAGAATAACACAATGTGACTCTGAATTTATAATAATCAATCTAGTCACTACTCACAAATACTTGGGATTGACTTTAGACGAAAAGTTCAATTGGCATCCACACATTGAACAAATATGTGAAAAACTACGTGTTATCCTAGCTAAATTTTATATTATCAGAAATCGTCTTCCTTATAAAACTAGACTATTATTATATAATGCATTTTTGACTCAATTGTATCCTACGGTCTATCTAGTTACGGTCGCACATATAAAACCTACCTGGATTCTATCTACAGACTGCAAGTGAGAATTTTAAAATTAATAATTCCACCAAGCGTCAAATCTCAACTCACGGATGAAAACACACTTTTTAAATGTTGTCAAACGCTTCCTATTTACGACAAAGTTAAATTTAGTCTTTTAAAGGAACAATTCATTAACACAAATTTACAGAAGAAAATAGACCCCCCTATATACACACGTCAGATCGCAAAAAATATGTTAACTACCCACTAAGCCAATAATTGTTACGGCGAACGGACAACTACTTATTATATATTTAAGTTAATTGATTCCATTGCTGAAAAAATTGTGTGAGCGAAAATCAACAAAATCTTTATATGCGTTTTGGGCTGCATAATTGGATTTGATTTTTTTCCCTTGCAAGTAATTGTCCAAATTCCAAAAAAAGTGGTAATCTCTTGTAGCAAGTTCCGGGAGTATGGAAGATATCGAGATTCCAACCGCAGTTCCTCTAATTTAGCGACAGTCTATCGTGAAGTATGAGATCTAGCGTTGTCTTGAAATAGCAGTGGGTTAGGAATATTGACCAGTCTTGGTTATTTAACGGCTAGATTTTCCATTATGGTTTGCAATCGTTGACAAAACAGGTCTTAGGAAGCTGTAGGGTATGACACTGGTCCATCAAACTCTCACCAGTACCCTTTTCTGAGTCGACTTTCGCTTGGGACAGGATTTGGCCGATTCTCCTGGGTTTAACAACTGTCATTAGCGTTGCCGATCGTCGTAAAGGATGCATTTTTCGTCAATAGTAACGCTACGATTTAGGATTCCCTCGTTTTTGTGACGATTGAGTAAAGCGTATTTATTGATGTTCATCAGTCAATTCATGCGGTACACATTTTTCGAGCTTCCACGATCACCTTTAATTCATTATTATCAACCGGCGTTTCCCCATGGTTTGTTCCGTAGGTCAAAATTGCAAGAACTAAAATGGTGGGATCAAAACCGTACCATGGTCTCTTTTACAGTAGCTTTCCCATACACATCATTAATCTTTTGAGCTGTTTCTGGACAAATGGTGCGAAAACAAATGAACCAACTATATTCGAAACAAATATTCCTAAATTTAAATTTGGAATTACTAATCTATTTCTCTAAAATATTTGAGATCAAATTAACCAGTTTGAAAAATGCCAGTTTCAAAGATTAAAATAATAGAACCTTTTTTTTTTTTTTTTTGACGGGGGGAAATGCATTTACGCACTACCCTTACCTATTGTATTAGTGAGACCGAAGTCCCCCAATACAATAGGTAAGGAGGCACGGAGGGACAAACTCCATGCCAGTGTGGCACTCGCCCGGGCGTGAAGCGCCTGGAAATACCCACTAAAACCCCCAGGGGCCGTCCACTGCATTTGGGATGGGGGCGACACGGGGTGGCTTTCGCAAGCACCGCGTCGCCCCCTGCAGCAAACCCACCAGGCCTCTTCCGTGCAATGGCCCGGTAAAATAATAGAACCTGCCTAATAGAATAATCATAAGATCTAAACTCCTTGGATATCAAAATAGTTTTGTCCTAAGATGTGTATTGCTAATGAATAATGTAAGGCATATCATTTATTCTTTCAGATGTTAGATTACATTATATGTATAATATATACTAGTTGTGTGCCCGTAGCTGCGCCCTCTTTCAAATATTCTTTACTTCTTTTTAACTTTTTATTTGGATCCCTAATTATTTTCCTAATAAAAAATTAGTACTAGGATAAAGTAAAAATATTTCTAATAAATTATAGCACTTGCCCGTTAAACTGTGCATTGAATCGGATTTTATTCAAATTTTTATGAGTTTTTTTTTTACGCGGAACCCTAAATATTTTTATCCACATGTATACACACGCACACACACATACACTCATACACACACATGTAAACATGGTCTGATAATTAGTTTTTAAATAGTGATAAATTCATTTTTGGCTCTTTATTTTATTTGTCGGTTTAGTTTATATGTATTTTTATACGAGCTGTGAATTTTAATGCAAATAAAATAAATAAATATTCGATAATTAAAAGTACCCTAAGTTACCAGTAGTAACTTCAGCTATCTACTAAAAAAAGTCCCATCAAGCTCGGTCTAGCCGTTCTGTAGATTACCCATTACAAACAAACAGACAGACAGACAAAAATTAAAAAAAATATGTATTTTTGGTATACGTTTTCTTATATAGATTCATATCTATATAGAAAAAAAAATGATTTTGACATTACAAACAGACACTTCAATTTTATTCATTAGTATAGATCTTGTAATTTCGTTTTATATAACGTAATAGTCTTACCAAAAACCCAAGCAAGATATAGTGGTAGTTTGTTTTGGCTTTTCTACTTTCATGATAATTCAGGGATAATCCCTGGTAAATTTGCACTTTGCCGTTAAAATTTGCAGTTGAATACGAGAATCATTCGAATATTATAAATTAACTGTTATAATAACATTTCTGAAAGCAGTGTTAAGACATAATATCTTAACGCCAGAGAGAAGTCATTCTCTACAAACGAACTTTAAGTATTTACAGTACGCATAATATGTTAAAAGAAACAAACTGAACAAACAAATTTCATCGTAATAACGTTATATAATGATGGTCATATTAACTGTATGTTTATTACTGGTAAATAAAAAATTATATCTTATATAAAATTAGCGAATAGGTATATGACCATAAACGTACGTATATTAAACATAGGAATGCTAATGAAACGAACAAACTTGGGCTGCCCCGACAACTCATATAGCTCAGTATTACCTACTATTAAATTATGCTATTTATACACTTCTATTTTAAGATGTTGGTTTGTTTCAATATCGCAAATCATCTGAAGTTCTTTACAGACCATTTTGAAATTTTTTCACAGTTGTTATATATGCGCATGTCTTTGTTAAACCGCGAAAAGAACAACGCGAACGAAGTCACGAGCAGAAGCTAGTATTCTATGTACATTTAATACCCATTCCATTTTTAGCCATAAGTCGTTCACTGCTGTATATAGGTCTCCCGCAATAAGGGGGAGATTGCCATAATCGCCATGTTTGGCGATCGCGGTAAGGTGTTTTTTAGTGCTCAGAGGATTCTGATGCCCACGCCCTGGTTTATATATCTCAGTCGCCTTTTACGACACCCACGGAAGATATGCACCACTCTGTTATGCTTTAATATGTTTGTTCCTAACCGCAAATGCCCGAAGGCTTTCTTTTGACCGACTTGTAATTTTGGCATAACAGCGCCATCTGTTGAAAGTAAAGACAACATACATTGCTGAGAATTTAACCGCAATGGATACGACTTAATATATTTGGGTAAATTGATTTATTAATAAGTTATAATCCAAATAACGGGAAGTTCAGGATTCTTTTGTTATATAGTTATATATAAAAGGTACATACTATTTATTCAACACAACAAAATATATACTAAAACTTGACTGAAAATACGGCTTAACAATATCTGTACTAATAAATAAAATTCATGTGTCTGGTTGTAATATCAAAATAACAATTTTTTACTAAATATATATGAATGTACGATAACCTTTTTTTTTGAAGGGGGATATGCATTTACGTGTTACCCTTACCTATTGCATTAGTGAGACCGGAGTCCCCCAATGCAATAGGCAAGGGGGCACGGAGGGACGAATTCCGTGCCAGTGTGGGACTCACCCGGGCGAGAGTCGCCCGGAAATACCCACCAAAACCCCCCGGGGCCGTCCGCCGCATTTGGGATGGGGGAGATACGGGATTGCAAGGCATGCCACCGCGTCGCCCCCTGCGTATATACGATAACCTAACCTAACCAAAAATACAATTATCAAAATTGTTGTCTGTCTGTTTGTTCCGGGTAATCTCCGGAACGGCTGGACGGATTTTGACGGGACTTTTTTTGTTAGATAGCTGAAGATACTCCGGGTAACTTATTTTTATTTTTCGAAAATAACTAGGGTTCCGCGTAAAAAAATTAATTATAACCGATTCAATGCACAATTTTAAGGTAAAATGCTTGAATTTTTGAGAAATATTTTTACTTTATCTTAGTACTAAAAAATATTATGGTTTCATTTAAAAAATAAAAGGTATTAAAGAATATATAAAAACGCGGGCGAAGCCGTGGGCTTACAGGTAGTAATTATATGAAACTGTTAACTACTAAGTTCTCGGGTTATAAGCCAACTAAGAGCCAATTTTTTGATCCGTAGTCAAAGTTACTATATCCATTTGTCAATTTTACTATTACTATTACACAAACCAATGGTTATAATCACAATGCGTTTTTTGATGACAAAATCTACTATGGTTAAATTTAGCAATAGTTATTTATGTTGCCAGTGAAATGAACTGTATAATAGAATACTTTTGATTCCGGTAATTTTTTTTGTATGATCATTTCGAGTAAAATCTGTCATGGTCCATAATTCGAGTTGTCGAACAAACATTACAAAAAACAAAGCGTCGAGCTACTCTCGAACATCTGTGTCCATTATTATTTCTTGTGATAGTTTTGTAATGATATTACCTTTTTTTAATTTCGTCTTGTCTAAAATATTCTTTGATTTTATAATTTAATTCTTGGATTTAATATATTTTACAAGCCAAATAAATATTTGTACGAACTTGATATACTATACATAATGGAATACTGAATTCTTATGAAAAACAAAATTCATAAACAAAAATAATACGAAAAAGATAATAAATAGCAATTTATTAATACGTTGTAATTATTTAACAAATTATTTTATACAAATTAATGTTGAATAATGAAACTTCAAATTATCTACTTCAAATGTTACACAAAAGCAATGAAACAGCTGTTCGCACTGGAGTTAACCATCCGCCATCTTGCTAACCCGAATGAATTGAATGGTTAAATTTTGTAACAAATAGTCACATTTTTGACAAATGGTTAGCTTAACTATGTTTCAAAAAACGCATCAGGGCATTATTTTAACCATTTGTTACAAATCTGACCATTTCTCGAGTTGACTACGGATCAAAAAATTGACCCTAAGTGACAGACAGACAGAGAAACGTTGCGTGTTATATAGCATCAGGATATACAAAAATTCTTCTTCTTTTGTCTCCTAAATGGCTTGACCGACTAATGTTTTTTTCGTGTACCATGTAGATGTCGCTACATTTTATTAGAGGGAATGTTTGTATATTTGTACCGTAATAACTGTGAAACAATTTGGATAAGATTTCGTAAAGAAGTATATTTTATCAAGAAAATACACGAGGATACCTTTTTTTTGTAAACCCCACAGCGCCTTTTTCAGTGCTACGGTACCGCACTTGCATTGACCGCGGCACCCAACAGTTGGCCCTCAGCGAACCCCATTTTTTCTTAACCTATGGTTTCTTCCGAAAGATTTCTCCCTCGCTACTCAATCTCCAGTGACATGGACTAACAATCTGCACACAATCACCGTCGTCCTATCAAAGCTTCGACGGCGTCTTCCTTCTGTCTTTCTCCTCCTCATCTGCGGGGACCCTGGGTCTCTTTCCCGCATCTTTTCAGCCTCCACCTTTGTTACTATAACCCTCTCACAAAACTCCTTTATGGCATCCCATGCCCTCTCACCGCTAAGCATGACAGCAATTATACACAAGACAGCCTTGAGGGAGCCGACAGCGCCCTGCCACCAAAATGCAATGTTTCTTGATCTACGCAGCACACTCAGCCAGAGTGTTCGGAGCACACGTGTTCGGATAAAATCTGCACAAGACGGAAGCTGAGAGAGTCGTGACTCCATCTCATCCAGTTTTGGACCGTAACGCACATCCGCCAGGTCCTACTTCCATCTATCTCATCCAATCCGTTTGTTAATATGTGCTGTTTATTGAATAATTGTAAATATATCTTTATTATCCACACTCCCATTATTTATAAAACCTCTAAAAAATTACAACGATTCGGTCATTTTTGTATTGAAAGTGACAGACAAAAAGCGTATTTTATCGCATATTTGTACATCTATTAAGATGTCTTCTCTAAAACTTCCGTGTATTTTACTAATATAGAATCGTTATCATTTTTATGTACAGTCGTATATAACACTATAGATACGTATAAGTAACGAGTAATACTGGTTGTATAAATATTAAACTGAAAACTATATATTTGGTTTTGAAACAGACTCGTTATACGTACTATATATACTATTTATGGATTTTATAAATTATGCCATTAGCACTACTAAATATAGATTTACTTCCATACTATGAAACCGGTATGTAATATTTAAACTTTGTGTTGCAAAATGTGTGATATTAATTTTAGTTTATATATAAATCCATTCAAGCGAAAGACGCCCACTGGTAGACGTATGTCTGTCCCAAAGATCCAAAGGGAATACCGTAATCGGCACGCTTGGCAGCCGGGTGGGCGATTGCAGTCAAATGTGTGTGGTACTCAGAGGATGCAGCTGCTCATCCTCTGGTTTATCCCTTTGTTGCCTTTTACGACACCCATGGTAAGATATGGGGTGGTACTATTCTTAGCCGGCACGGTCTTAATAATAAGTAATTATGTAGCTGGGTCGGTTAAGAAAACTTTACGGAAGATTGTTATACGTTTGAGAATCCTAGCGTTGGATTGTCGATGGGTCTGTTTCAATATCACGTAAGTAGAATTTTAAGACTTGTTCTTTTCGTCCAAAATACCGCAGTGTTTTAAGACGAAAGTCTTCGACCAGTATTCGTTTGCCAGTGATGACATTTATTTATTTATTTGAGAAACAAACAGTACATTACGCTTAAAACTAAATACATCATATATTAAAATTTCATATTCCAACAAAGTTTCCACGTGTTACTAAAACATACAAGCCAACGTGTATAGTATACAAATAGTAATTTGACAATAAAAATGGTTAAAACAAAAAGAAAAAAAAAATCTTTAAACACACAATAAAATGAAAAAAAAAAAAATAATAATGAAAAAAAAAAATTGTCCGACAATCAAATTACAAACAGCGAGCCAGTTAAATATTAAATAATTACTTTTGCAATCCAATCTTAACAATATTACACTGAGACGTGGTCGCTCACAATGGGCCTAATAACAAAACTCAAAGGGGAATGGAGAGGGCTATGCTTGGAGTTTCGTTGCGTGATCGAATCAAGAACAAAAAGATCCGCAGAAGAAACAAAATAATCAACATTGTCCGAATAATTCCTAAATCTAAGTGGCAGTTGGCTGGGCACATTGCCCGGAGAACCGATGCCCGCAACTTGTTCTCGAATGGCTACCACGAACCGGAAGACGTAGCGTAGTTAAGTCCCCCACAAAGAGGACCGACGTCCTGATGAAGGTCGCGAGATTCCGCTGGATGCGGATGACGCAAGACCGGTCGTCATTGATATATTTGGGCCTATGTATGTCCAGCAGTGTCTTTCGGTGGAATGGATGGATGGCGTATAATATGACTAGAGATTTCTTTAGAAAAGTCTGAGATTATAAGAATTTCTGAAATAATTCGATTTACATCACTAAATAATGTATACATAATAATAATATGAGAAAAAAAAATCAAAAAAAAACTAACCTGCTAAATCAAGTGCTTCTTCTAAATCGACATCCTCCATAATTTTCACCGGTGCTGAAGGTGTCATCACTTTCGGTCCTCTGGTCAAGATGAATTTACCCTTCATTGCAGTTTCACTATAGAACAACACATAAAAAAAAAAAATCAAAATAAAATTTTAAGCGCGACACTGTAAAATATATATACTTATAATAATGATTTTTTTTATCGATACGTTTCTGATATATTATTAAGGTGTCTAAACACGTGCGTTTTCGCGGACAAAATAAAATAAATAAGTAATAATAAGTTTGTAAACAGAAATAAACGTAAAATATTAACTATGTGCGTATGTCCGGTTACATTCGTATGATTTTAAGCTTTATAATTAAGTGAAAATATGGTCGATTTTAAAACAAAATCAGATTGTGTTGTTTACGTATAAATCTGTATAGTATATTCGTGCAGGTAAGTACGTGATATAGTTTATTTCCGTTGGAAAAAATATAAATACGCAGATAAGAGTGTTTCAGTAAATAATGGGTCAACATTAAATGCAGTTACAAGATCAAAGTTTTCACGTTTTTTACTCATATTTTATTAACGTTTCGAGTCTAGAACGCGCACTTACTTGGTCTCGACGTTTCGGCCTCGTTACATAGGCCGTGGTCACGAGACGACTGAGGTGTTGCGGTGTCTTCGTTCGCGGGGTAATTATGGGAAACTACCCTCGTCTGTTCGTATTAATTTTATTTAGACACACTAAACTCACTGTATCCACTTTTAAAATTTGTCGATCGCGAGGTATTAGTTTTTTAATCACTGGATTTCACGCAGAAGATAGTTTTAATCCGTAATCCCGGTTGAAATTTTTGTGTTTTTTTTTTATTTTAATCTCATCTCTTACTACTCTAGTAAAGTAAAAACGATCTATAGAGAGGATTTTTGGCTTATGTAGTTCGATCCAGTGATTCCAGTAGGTTTTTTGCAATACCCGACTTCTGTGTTTGTTTTTTTTTTTACTGCAGCTGTGTCCCTTGACTCTTCTTGCGGTTGTACGCTTTGTTTGGCCTATGTACGAGCAACCACAGCTGCAGTCAATTTTATAAACACCTTTTTTTCTTTTTTTTTTTGTCGAGAGGAATGCATTTAGGAATTACGCCTCCTACCAAGTACATTAGGAGGATCAAGTCCCCCAAAGAAGTTGGTAGGGGGGTGTGGAGGGACGTCTCCACACCAGTGTGGGAATGTTATAAACACCCGATGATATGATATAGTGTATTTTGGTGAACGCAGACTATTCTGAACTTTCGTGAACGGAACGTATACAGACAATTTTATCTGTCACTCCTTTGGTATGTATGTCAGAAAAGCTGGCTGCCTGTTCACTTCCGGAAACTTTTTTCTGAAGCGATGGAAATTAAAAAAACACAACAATTTCAAACGGGGCGACGGGTTAAAAACTATCTTCGGCGTGAAATCCAGTGATTGAAAAACTAATACCTCGCATGCGATCGACAAATTTTAAAAGTGGATACAGTGAGTGTAGTCTGTCAAAATAAAATGAATGACCATAAACAGACGAGGGTAGTTTCTCAGAATTACCCCGCTGACGAAGACACCGCAACATCTCAGTCGTCTCGTGACCACGGCCTGTGTAACCAGGCCGAAACGTCGAGAAATTTAACCGAGTGCGCCTTCTAGGCGCGAAACATTAATAAAATAAGATCAAAACTATTATTATGTAATGAGAACGTTATTTATAATGCTCTATATCTATTAATATATAAAAAATGGATGATTCTGTTTTCAGTTTTTACATGCTCCGATTGTCAATTGTTTCAACTCACTATAAAGTTTTATATGGAAATATTGTTTTGATATTTTCATACTATCTCTTATTTACAATCACGATTCCGAAAGATTGCATTTATTTAAAAGGCGTACAAGCAAAAAGTGTAAATACATTACTACTCTTTCTTCTTATTTAACGATAGCATGTGAATTATATACACGACTCTGCCAGTGTCACGAGAACAGAGTAGTTTTGCAAATGATCTTGCTAGAACTTTAAAGGAAGTTTTTGTTGCAAAAGATTAAATTAATTTAAATAACAGCTGTTTACAAAATAGATAGATACGAATGTACACACTCTGTAACCTACATAAACCAACAAAACTATTGTTCAAATTTTTACCTGTCTATCTGTTATACATAAATAAACATCAAACATGAAGTCATTCTTATCTGTATACCGAAAAAAAAAAAAAAACAAAAATTACAAGATTGAACTCTATGCGCATACTCACATGGCTTAAATTTATCTTTATGTTATTTATATTTCATTCGTACATAGATACCTCTTTGTTATGAGGTTCGGCAAAGACTAACTCCTGCCAGTTGTTACGCTCCTAACAGTCATCTTTCGCTTCTTCTACTTTCACGAGCGCTTTCGTACCCGCTGTTCGGTTACGGGTACTTTTGACTTGGCCTTTCTTTAGGGCCTTTAAGGTATTACGTATAAAAATTTTTGATCATTTTTGAAATCCCGTAACCCCCCCGCTTCTCAGCAAAACTAAGCAAAGCATAACCTCCTTCCTCACCATTTATGATTAACTAATATTTGACGTTTTTTTAAGTGAGAAATGTATTTGCGTAGATCCCTATAGACTTGCCCAGTCATCCTCGCCTTATACATCGTACTTTAACCATCCAACCTCTCCACGTGCCTAAACCCGATTAAGCTTCCCTTTCTCTATATTTGTTATTAAATTATTTTATTTTTACTAGGTGTGCCCCTGACTCCGTCCGCATTGATGAATGAGGATTTCAGTAAAATATTCAAAACTTAGCTCCCGCATACATTCCGGTTTCTCCTTCAGTAGCGGCTCAAGACGTGCCTTGTTCCCCAAATGGGAAGGCTGTTGAGGTCGCCACCAGCGCAATACAGTGACACTGACCATGCACTGAGCATTACACGCATAACACTGCACACACTTTTGCACACAAAACACAGGCACAAAGGTCCTGTAAGAAACCTTTATTTTATTATTAATAAAAAAAAAAAAATGTAGGGTTAAGCTAGGGTCAAGCTGCGTTGGTCGTGTGTCCCGCGTGGAGGAAGTCCTTCATGGACTTGGCGTCCGAAATGTGTAGGGTCCTCTCCTTGCCGTCGCTCGTGAGGGCGATGGTCGGGAGCTCTAGGCTTGGGCGGTTGTCTCTTCCTGTTGCGAGTCCGTCATGCTCGCAAAGGAGGAGGCAGAGCGGAAGAGGAAGCGGACAGTGCACCCCAGCCGAGTGAGGCGTGTCACACGCCGGGGCACCGGACGCAGCCGTCCGGACGCCCGTCGAGGTCGCCAAGCCTCGTAAAAAAATAACTTGACGTCGGACCTCCCGTGAGGTATGGCGCTGTCAGGGCCTCTGCAGAATACATGTATAATGTGCCTCCGGAGGCCCTGTCATCTTTGCGCCGGTTAGGGACGTGGAGTGTTTTAGTCAGTCGGTTTCGGCCAACCTGGCACGCGGGCACCACAGAGGGGTGTCCCTCGCAGAGGGGTGTCCCTCGGTGACCTTATCTGTCACGAGTATCAACGTATGCAAAAAACTGCGGTTTCGTGCATACTTCCGAGCGTTCAATGAGCAGATTTCAAATACGTAAAAAAAAAAAAGTGTCAAGCTGCGGAAGTTTTGCACACAGGTAACGCCAATCCAAGGTTCATACCACTTTGGTGCCTTTGTGTTAGGTCCCTTTTTGAGGCTGAGGGCCTTCAGGACTCGCTTACAAAGTTCGAGGAAGTTGTAAAGGGCCTTCCGGTTAACAGCATTAGTTAAGATAAAAAAAAGAGCATAAATCAGTGTTGTACTGGTCGTCGCTGCGTGCGGATCGGAGTTGTCAAGTCGCTCATGACTGAGCGTTATTACTGACGGTCAAGCCAGACGACGGTTTGAGATACTTCTTGCGGATTTGTCTCACTAACTTGGTTTTTATTACTTGTTATTATTAACGAACTGATGTTCGTGTTGATCACAACTGATTCAACATAACATAACTTATTTTTCTTTTTAAATTTCACTTCATTTCTAACAGCATAGATTTCTCTTTAGATCTAAGCATTCTTAATGGAAGTCGTTGTTATATAGTTATAGTTAAACAAAAGATAAAAAAATAATACATGGAGATTCTGGAATTATATTTAGTTTTATATGTTTGTCTACGAGCGATATTAGAAGATTTTGTAATTTCACGATTAGTAATGACAGGATTATCCTATTTTGTTTAAAGTAATATACGAGCGCATACATGCTACACCCGCGGCCTTGCTAGTGTATAAACACTAATATGATTCTTAAATAATATGGTTAATACTCATTTAGCTAGTTCCACTTAGAGTGAAGATTCGCAAAGCAAAACTAATGAAATCTAAATATTGAAACGTAAATAAACGTTTTTTAAATATTTTGTTTGGGAACTTTTATTCGAAGGAACAGATAAGCTCCATTCTACCCCGTTCGATTTAAGTTTTGATCAAGGGGATTGCTGGTGAGTTAATATTACTAAATCAAATAAACTCTTGGCCTCATTTGAATAAGGTTCTGCTCAAATACTATGACAAATCCCTAAGTTTTGATTTCTTAAATTTAGATTGTTCAATAACAATTCTCTCTCGGTTCTATTCTTGACACACTCAATCAGTGAGTGAAATAAGACTTTGAATCCCTTTTTAACCCCTCGAGCACTAACCTGGCGTTTACGCCAGCTTTCCGTTGTTTCCCTATTGTCTTCCTATTGTCTCATTTTTATGGTTCATCGACATATTAATAATATTGAGAGAATAACGGGAGATAAGATTTGGCATAACTAAAATTTCATTGGAGAAAAATGCAGAAAGCTATAATTTATATTTATTACTAGTTATGGCCGGGACTCCGTCTGCAATACCCCGTTCTTTTAAAGTGGCAATTTTATAACCATTTACTGTATTAAATTTCTTATTATACGTCACCTTAATTAAAATATTGCAAGGAATATAATTAGGTCGATAAGTTTGTGTCGACTTAGAGCAATCAAATTCCTCTTCATTAGACTAATAAAATTCTTAGATATATATAAGCTTTGTAAAAATAAACTAGGCAGCCATGAGGACTGCCGACATAAGTGAAAACTTTAAAAAAGACTTTTTTTTGGTGTTCGAATGAGATGTTACATGTGGCAACACAAAAGTTCAGAAATATGCCATAATACTTAACATTCCTTTCCATTACAGAGAAATAATAAAACTATGGCAAATGTGTCTGCGACGCCAAGAGAAGGTAAATTTTTTTGATAAAACTTTTCACGGAAAATTCCATATCGTTGACAGCAGGTGGATAGCCAATGTCATATTCCATTAGTAACGCGAATCTATAAGTTTTTCCCTTACCGAGAATTTCTCAACGCCGCTAAAGAAGTCTTCACTTCAAAAAAATTGTGTGAGAATACGCACGGGCATCTTTTGGGGCTGAGTGCCTTCAGCAATCGCCCACAAAGTTCGATGAAGCTGTAAAGGCCCTTTCAAGTGACAGTATTAGCTAGTCTCGAAAAAAAAAAAACTGTTAGAATCAAAAACGGATGCTCTATCTCTTTCCTAAAAATCGAATTTTAGTGTAGAGTTTGTACGAAACGTGTGCGTGTGACGATGACGTCATGACAGTTTAAAAATGAAAGTATGTTATTATTTTTTATGATTTTTTTTTAAAGTTTAGTATAGTATAAATTTCCTTATTTTTGATCGCATATTATATTAATTTTGTTTTCTGAGATCAGTCCTGTTTATGATTCGTTTTTGATGAGAGAATAAAAAATAATCAGTCTGCATTCCTATTATTATCGTTTTATAAAATTAATTATCAGTCGTTTGTAAAAGAAACTAAATAATTTAATGATCGCTTGTGGATAAATATTATTATTTGCATTATAGCTTGACAAATATTTAAAGGTGTAAGTGTAACATATCACACGAGAATGTACTGATAGGCATTTTCGATCGAAGTAATTAATGTTATAATATTATTAATTATTGTAAAAACATATAAAGATATCTTCTCGCCCGCTTCTCTAATGAGAAGATTCATCCAGGGAGGGGAGGGGCTTATCCTGACACACAGGTACCCCCCCCCCCCAACTCTAACTACTCCCTCCCGGCATCTGTGGCACGGACCCTCCTCGACTCAATAATTATGACAACCTAATAAATTGTAAAATTGGTTAACTTTCGTGATCGTGGATTTGAACTATTTAATTTGAACAGGACGCCGCGAGATGGCGACCTACGCGGAACGAAAAATAACGATTAGTTACGTGATACATAAAATAATACTGATTGATTTTTTCCCCTTCATACTAGATACAATTAATACAAAGTCCTAACTTCTTCGGTTACGAAATTGACACATAATTATGATCGACCAAACTAAAATAGGAAGTAAATCCATCATTTCGGTGAAGCGAAATAGTGACATCTATTGAGATTAATTAGCATATAATCCTCTTCAGATGAAGTAGCTTTATAGCAAATATTTATATTGATAAACCGTAATAGTATCAAAATAATGTTCAAAATTAAATGAATAACCCTAAACAAACCGGCTTATTTTCATGCGCTACGTTTACATAATAGGTACACTAATGTTTTCATTGTGTGGGTGAAATTAAAGTGAAATTTCCATGGAATTATGAATTAAATTCCGATATTTTGCTACCGGCTTGTATGAGCAAGTTCTTAGTGTGTGTGTTTCGCGTTTACGACTTTGTGGTTGTTTTAGTATATTTGATGCATGGTTTGGTGTATTTTGTTTTTTAGTAAGGCTATAAGGAATAGGGTTATATGAGCGCTTCGCCACTGATTACTCGCATAAAAAATGTTTTTTATGACAAATATATAATAAGTGACGTGACTCACATGAATCACTTAATATTGTAGTTTCGAACACAACAATACACGGCAAGAAGCCTACATGTCTGTTGCTTATTAAAACGTGCGTCTTAATTATTACAAAAGATATATCGCAATAGAAAAGTAGTAAAATCAAAAGGATAACGTCAGCTTTAAGTACTAACAGAAGCGCGGAACGTACCGCGTACATGGTACGGTGAACGACCAAACTGACCGAAGTTATCAGTTGCCTCGTGGGCATTTACGACATTTACGGATGTTGTTATCGAAGTGTGAAAAAAATAGAAATTGCTACTTCTAATAGAAAAGAAAATACAGTCAGATAGTTGTAAAATATCAATTTATATATGATAACTAGGTGCGTACTCGCGGCTGCGCCCCTGTTTCATATATTCTTCACGGCGTTTTATTTTATTTATACGTGTGACTCCTTTAGCGACGTTCCACGATTCTCGGTTGGGGAAAAAACTTATGGATTCGCATTACCAATGCTATGACGTCAGCCGTCATCATGCTACAGTATGTCAACTATAAGATGGGGTTTATCGTACGTTTTGCTCGTAGCGCCAATTGATGTAAAAACCAGACAAATGTTATGTCCATAAATTAAATTAACAGATTATAAAGTTTAGACATTAAAAAAACAGTTTTCCAAAATTTAGAATTTTCACTTCTGTCGTCAGTCCTATTGCCTAGCTTTTTTTAAATTATATGGCATACTTGAATGAAAAAGCTGTAGATATATGTAACGTATAAGATAGCGAGCGGAGTGAAAAAATAATTACAACGAATATATTTTTTTTTTACTCGATCAATTAAAATGGGTTTAATCTTAATAATTTTAGGAAATCTGAAAAGCAATTTAGATTGGAACCTCTTAGTCACAAACACAAATAAATGGCGTATATTCACAAAGAAATAAATAAAGAAACAAACTTCAATCCTACAAACTCTTTAACCAACTTGTAATTCGTCGAATTAGAAACGACATTCCAATAATCTACACTAATATTTTTGAATGTAACAAATAAATTTAAAAACTACTTGACCGATTTGGATGAAAATTGATATGGAGATAGTTTGAAATCCAGGAGTTTTTATTCCGAAAATCCCATGGGATCGGGAAGTACGCGGGTAAAATCACGGAGATCAGATCACGGACATAGTATATTGAAACCTGACCAGAGAATACATCTAAGTAAATAAAGCCACATTCTGCGTCTGTCTGTCTGTTTATCCGCTAATCCCTCCTTAACCACGCCACGAATTTTGTTAGATATTTTTTTAAAGAGGATTACGATTTATATATGTATATGTACACAATAATTAAGTAATTATTCTATTAGAAAAAAAAATTTGTAACCAGCTGACAAAAAAACAATTTTATTGGATTACGTACGCTAAATTTTAAGAGACCTTAAGATAAAATGATGTTAAAAATCCTATAGAAAAATTCGCGATGGCACATCTCTATTTCCCACGGTTGATTCACAACAAGACACTTTCTCTCCCTGGACTCAAGTCTAAAGTCAACGCGAACGAAGTCTGTGGCAGACAAAGAATAATAACAGTCTAAACATGTTTTTTCTCCGCATTTCTCCGGGAACGGGAACTAAGCGAGTAAACTCGCGAAGAGCAGCTAGTGTATTATATAACTGTACAACATTTTCTTACTCTTCAAATGAGCTTAAATTACTACTAAGAAATACGTACATATCTTTTGTACATATTTATAAAACCAACGTAGTCGATAAATGGTAGAATTCTGACTTAAATAATTGTTCCGAGATAGTAACTGAAGTGAATGTTTTACAATTCGATCTGTAATTAACGGCTGAAGTTAAGAAACACCAAGTTTAATTTATTGTAACAATTAAAAACAACTACAAGTGCATAAGATAAACGGTACAAATTATATTATTAATACAGAAATAATTAAAAAACAAATTAGCTTATCAATAATACCAATAATACACAGATATATGTTCTTCATATCAAACAATGATGTCTATTACTTATCATAGAGTTATTTATGTTTCCGCCAGTAATCATTGTGAAGTGAAAACTTGCGAAATTTAATTTTAATATTGCATTTGCATATTGCATACTGTATAAAACCAATAGAATCTCTTATATTTATTTACTATTTTACAGGACAACAGCCAATATTGTTAATCTGTAACAGCTGTTTTATGGTGCGGAATTGGGCTTATAATTCTGTGTCCGTTGGATTCTCATTGTAACGGTTGTAAAGAGGAATGTACAGTATTTTCTAATTTAGGACTAATTTAAGCGAAAATAGCTGTCTTGCTGATAAGACTTGAGACTCAGAATAGAGTTGTTTGGTAGGATATCTCCTTGTTTTTGGTAGCATTACCTTTAGAACAGCTCTTTGTCCTTTTTCAGAAGGATAACAGTTAATTTAGATGTACCACTCCATACTTGAACGCAATATATTAAACGTGATTGAGATAAACACGATCCTAAGAGAATGATTCTCTGCATAAGATCTCATTTTTCGAAATATGTATATTAATTTTCGCATTCTTTTGGCCAAAGCAATTACGTGTGAGTTCAAAATGTCAAAAGTGATCAAAATTTTGCTAAAAATAAAAATAAATATACAACAATTATATATTACTTAACTGTACCTTTTTGAAAAGTTATTTTGCATGGGGCCGATGCCTTTTATGCTGGGAGACATTTTTGTGGTGAATTTTTGTTTTTCTGTAAAAAAATATTTCTTTTTTTTTACATGTCAAAATAGAGCTTTTGGAAGTCGTTTCATTTCTTTCATTAAGTAATATGTGAAAAGGGTAGCAAACAGATATACGATCCGTCTGAATTTAAGCAGGTGTTTCGACGTTCGGTCTTCTAATCAAAATGTCCGATGCAGACCGTTTAAAACACCTACTAAAATGAGTGGGGTGAACGAGTTTGAATATGTATTTCCGTTTCCTTATTACATTTGAAACTAATTGTCGTGATCCAGTCGAAACACAATGAAAGTAGACCAAAGTTTCAAATGTCATACAAGTCACAGAATAAATATTTTTTTTTGCATAATTCTTTGTTTATTAATTAAGTAAAATAATTAACAATCTAATAATTAAAAAAATCTACATTCAAAATTAAATTTAACATTATTTTCTCATATATCTATGAACATCGTAAATGTTCAATCGCATTGAACATTTTCCTATTTTTTTAATACCTAGATAGTACTATTTATAAGTAATAGCAGTTTTACTTTTTAATTTATTATTGCGGCACAAAACAAGTCGGTCAGTGCTAAATAGAAAGAAAAAAGAAAGAAAAAATTTGTTTACTTATGAAAGAAATTTAATTACTTAATTGAAATTAACCCCTGAAGCACTAACCTGGCGTTTACGCCAGCTTTCCATTGTTTTCCTATTGTCTCATTTTTATAGGTGATCGACATATTAATTAATTATACGATGAGAAAATACATATAATATGAGGGTAATTTATAAAACACTCACCAGCGCATCTCATCAGAAATACTTATGTCTTATTAGAAAACTTAATACGAATGTAAACCGAAAGAAACGTTGAATATAAATAAATTAAAAAAATAAACTTACCGCGAATTAAAAATCGCTTGCAGTTTCACAGATCACACGGTATAATCATTATTGTTTGAGTAAAACAAATAACATTTATAATATAAAACTATATAAAAGTTTATAAGAAAATTTTAAATACGCATATTAAAAAAAATAACATCTCCCATCTACGATTCATTGCAAGTAATAGCAAAACAAGTAATAGTAATGCATGTCTCCAATGTATTGTTTACATGTCAATAATCATTAAATATAAGAGATAGTCATATCTCTACACGTTTAGTTAGGATAATGACCCTGCGCCTTTCTTTTAAAGCCGGGATTTTATTTGACTTATATAACAACTAGCTGTGTGCCCGCGGCTCCTCCCGCTTTTCATATGATCTTTAGGTGTGACTGAAAGAGTTCATATAACATTTCATTTATACCTTAATTAAAAAGAAAAAGGAATATAGAAAAATGAGAGTCTTTTGTTTTTATTTGCGGAAAAAATGTACGTAAGAGTTAATCGAATTCCGCGTCGAATGGTAGTTTTCTCATTCCGATATGTTTAGTATTTTTTAGGTGATGGTGCATCAAAGGAACACCATTTTCCTTATATATATATACTAGCTGTTTGCCCGTGGCTGCGCCCGCATTTCATATATTCCTTACTGTGTTTTATTTTTTATCCTGAACTTTTTTTTTTTTTTTTTTTTGACGAGGGGAAATGCATTTACGCACTACCCTTATCAATTGTATTTTCGGGATCAGAGTCCCCCAAATACAATAGATAAGAGGGCACGGAGTGACGAGCTCCGTGCCAGTGTGGGACTCACCCGGGCGTGAAGCGCTCCGGAAATACCCACTAAAACCCCCCGGAGCCGTCCGCTGCATTTGGGATGGAGGCGACACGGGGTAGCTTTCGCAAGCACCGCGTCGCCCCCTGCAGCGAACCCACCAGGCCCGTCAGTGCAATGGCCCAATCTTTATCCTGAACCCTAATTAAATCCTAATAAAATGTTAATATTAAGATAAACTAAAAGTGTTTCTCATAAATGCACTTACCTTCAAAACTGTGCATTGAATTGTGGATTTTATTCAAATTTTTATGTGTTTTATTTTTTTTAAGCGCAATCCTAATAATTTTAGAATAACAAATTTACCCTAAGTTACCCGGAGTAACTTCAGCTATCTACGAAAACATGTTCCGTCAAAATCGGAGCAGCCGTTTCGGAGATTAAAAAAATGTAAAAATTGTATTTTTGGTATAGATATCGTATATAAATTCATAACTATTTAGTAAAAGACAGTACAATATTAACTATTAGTGTAGATAGAAACAATTGTCTATTGTCCTTTTAAAGTTATTAAAGTGATATATATTGATTGACAGGTATTTCTTTCTACTTACTTCTTTGTCCGTCACTGTCCTATCCCATTCTTCTTTCCCTTTTATTGGGGGCAGGGGTGATGGTTTACACATCATCCCTTGTCCCCTGGACGGATGACGCTGGTCATTGCTTCTCCTGAGAGATGTGGGCGAAGAGGTGGTTGGGGAGAGAGCCTGTGGGTCAGGCATCGGCATTCTCCCCCCCCCCCATCTCCAACGGGCTAAAGTATGGACGTGGCCCTGTTGGGCCTGCCGCAGAGGACGACGCGGAGCATGCATATGGCTCTAAAGCACATTTGGCATTGATTTTGCCAATATATTTATATAAATTCGAAAACAGTTGAAATAATAAAAATGAATTTCTTTATGCGCCTGTGAAAATTCTTATAGCAATATTGCTTTTATAACATTTCTTTTTCATAACATTAATATTATTGTAAGAAATTTTAACTGGAATTGGTTTTTTATTATTATTCATGCAAAATATATGTAAGAATGTATTATTTATTGTAATATAAATCATAAATATCAAATCGACGATTATTATGTTTAAAACATTAATTTATTACTTTCTTAATCCTTGCACTTTGTTAATTTTTTAATGTCTCCAATTCTGTCCTTTGAACAAAAATTAAAGTAAAATTTGATGATAAATTATTTTCTTATATTCAAGATAAAACTTGAACAATGTATGTATTTGAGGTTATGTAGATAATCCTAATAAATTAAAAAGAGTGTCATGAGTGAGTATTACAGAGTGATCACTGTAGGTCCGATCCTCCAGAAGAGATCTCTTGAAAACACTGTATTTCAGTGTATATCATTCGGGATCACATACGTGCACTCGTGCAGGAAAATAACTTCTGTGCGTGTTTTTTTGCTTAGTTGTCGTTAACTGCCTCGGTGGCGCAGTTGTATTACGGTGCGACTCCGTTCTGAGGTCTCGGGTTCGATCCCAGGGTCGGGTCAAGTGGTATTGGGTTTTTCTACTCAGTATCATCCCGGAGTTTGGAATTTGTGCCCGATATGGCGACAGGCTCGCGCCCCCTATCACATCTGGGATGGAACTAAGCTCGGCGAAATGTGAGTGGCGGTGTAGTTTCGCTATTTCACCCTGCTGCCTAGCCCTTCGGGGATAACAGGCGTGAGCTTATGTGTTTATGATTCCCGCGACCTTCGCCAGGTCGTTGTTCCACTTTCTGGAGGGTCTACTTAAGTTTAGCAATTCTACTGTCAATACCGGTTAGTTTGGTTCTTCTGCGGACCTCCTCATACCTGATTCAATCACGCAGTGAAACTCCAAGCATAGCCCTCTCCATTGCCTTTTGAGCAACTTTGAGCTTTTTATTAGGCCCATTGTGAGCGACCACGGCTCAGTGCCGTATGTCATCAATGGCAACGCACACTGATTGAAGACTTTCGTCTTGAGACACTGCGGTATTTCGGACGAGAAGATCTTACCTTTTTTTTTTTTTTTTTTTGACGGGGGGAAATGCATTTACGCACTACCCTTACCCATTGCATTAGTGAGACCGAAGTCCCCCAATGCAATGCAATGGGTAAGGGGGCACGGAGGGACGAACTCCATGCCAGTGTGGGACCCACCCGGGCGAGAGTCGCCCGGAAATACCCACTAATACCCCCCGAGGCCGTCCGCCGCATTCGGGATGGGGGCGATACGAGATTGCTAGGCATGACACCGCATCGCCCCCTGGGGCGAACCCACCGGGCCTCGTCCGTGCAATGGCCCAATGGAGATGGGGGAGAATACTTTTTCTCCCCACCTCTTCGCCCCCCCCCCCCCCCCCGAAGGGAGCTGAGAAGATCTTACCTACTTATACATACGTAGTTCTCCAGAAATGTCAAAAGTCTATTGAACCAAGTAGTGGGCATAAGTTAGTCAACGATATACCCCGGATCGGAATACACGGCCGCAAACGATATCGTACTGGAATAAAAATGGAGGCGGTGTTACCACGGTCCAATATAATTTTTTTTATTTAAGAAACATTTATCAGTGAAATTACTATCAAATCAATTGAATAAATAATTACTAACGCATTCCGCACCTTAAAATGAAGTCAGAATAATTCTCAAGAGTTCAAAAAGACGAATAATTCATTTGTAAATTGTTTTGTTTTTCACACGTAGTAAGTTGTTTACCTTTATCAGAGTATGTACTTAGTATAGACCCACGCAGACATTTGAATCCCAGTGCATATATATAAGGTAAATAACAAAGATATTATGTCTATAAACATGAAGCCTATACGTTATCTCGCTTTCACTTGTACTATACGCTTCCAATCTAGTATATATACCTATATATGCTTTATTTATATGTGTATATATATATTGTATGTACATATTATCTATATGTATAGCGTTTATTCAAATCATATCAAAATTTATTTATTCAATTTAGGCCCTAAGAAGGCGCCTATGAACGTCTAAATCACTACCACCGGTTCGGAAAACAACCCAGTCGAGAAGAGCGCAGGCAAGAAACTCGATCTGGTTCTTTTTATTGTTTTTTTTTTATAAATATAATATATATATAATTTTTTTTTGTCATATAAAAAAACTATACAAATCGTATTCTTAATAATGTTAGCGGGTGCGCACAGAGATGTGGGTTAATTCCAGACATCAATATCGTTCACGTAATGATCCACCCTGTAATAACCTTTTGAGATTAAAACTTGCTTGACATAATACTTGAACTTATTGTCAGGTAAATCGGTGTTACTTGGGATCTTATTGTAAAACCGAATACTATAAAGCTTTTATTACACTTACTTAACCTAAAGCGTGGTTCCGGACAACTTGTCTTTACTTCTAGTATTAAAATTATGACGATCATTCACTAGATCTAGCTTGTCTACCTTTCACAATCTTACCTTACATAAATCAATCTGTACAATATTCACTTTACGACACATTTTCTTCCAGTAGACAATGAGCGGGCAAGCATTGCGCAAAGAGGAAACTGCGAATATAAGAATCACTTTACTTGTTACTTGTTGGTGGGCTCCTGTTTCCGCACTTAGACACATTGGCGGTCCATTGTGCGTGCAGGATCAGCCAGCTACTCGAGCCAGCCCAGCTCCTTCCAGAAGCGCAGAAGCCTCCTGGGGCGATCGCAGGCTTCCTGGAGCGACCTCATTTGCTTGAGGGTTTTTGCCCGTTGGTTGACTACTCCCGTGCATTCCAGGATCACGTGGGCAGCAGTCTCTTCTTTTTCCAGACATCCCCTACACATGGGGCTATCTGTCAGACCTATGGTGAATAAATGTTTATTAAGTGAGCAATGTCCCGTCATTACACCCACCACTAGACGAAGATCAGTGCGAGATAAGCTGAGCAGTCTCCGGGCCAAGCTCCGTGATATTACCGGAACAGCTTGTTTAGACTGTCTACAGCCAGGAGTGTTAGCCCATCTCTCACTGTGAGTGCTGTGGGTGTATTGACGCAACCATGATCTAAAAGTACTGTAAGCAAGAGGAAGATAAGGCACAGGGCCTGCCACTGTTGTTGTCGATCCTCTTCTTGCCAGTTCACCACCTGCTGCTGCGTCGTTACCCATTGATTCGCTGTGACCCTTTATCCATTGTAGGATGACCCTGTTGACTGCCGCTATGCGTTGCAGTGCAAGGTGACATTCGTATATGAGGCCTGAGGTAATGGAAGTATTCCCAAGCGCTTGGAGTACGGCCTTACTATCAGAGAGAATTCGGATGCCAAAGTCCCTTATCTCCCTTTTGAAGACTGCGTTTGCTGCTTGGATGATGGCGACACATTCACATTGGAATATGGTACTGTGCTCACCCAACCCTGTAGATAGCTTGATATTGAGATCATGCGAGAATACTCCCGCACCTGTTCCAGATTTCATCTTGGATCCATCCGTGTAGATGTGATGTTCAAGGGTAATCTGTTCATCTTTTATATCTTCCCTGAGCTGTATTTTATACATTCTGTCGAATATTAAAATTTTTGGGATCTTGTCGCAGGGGGCTTCGAGAAGAGGTTGTATACCTACCATTCTGTCCCATATTTTGGTATGAGACCCACCTGTTCTTTGCCATAAGCCTAGTTGGGTGAGGCGTAGGGCTGCCATGCTCGCCTCCTGCTGTATGAACAGATCAAGAGGCGGTAAGTTAATAAAGGCCTCTATGGCTGCTGTTGGAGCTGTACGCATACAGCCTGTTAGGGCCACACAGGCTAGTCTTTGAAACCTCTGTAAGCGAGCTTTCGTGGTGCTTTGCTCTGTCCTGGGCCACCAGACCACTGCACCATAAGTAATTAATGGTCTAATAATGGCTGTGTAGAGCCATAGTGTGATTTTTGGCAAGATCCCCCAGGTTTTTCCTAGAAGTCTTTTACACTGCCAGAAAATTATGCAAGCTTTCTCAAGCTTTTGGTCTAGGTGCTTGTTCCATAGAAGTTTACTGTCAAGAGTAACGCCCAGGTACTTGACTTCACTTGATAGTGACAAGCGGGTATTGAAGAGTTTCGGTAATATCATATTTCCTTGAATTCTCTTTTTAGTAAACAGTACTAATTCCGTCTTAGCCGGGTTAACTGTCAGGTCGTGTTTAGAGCACCATTCTTCTACAATCTTAAAGGCAAGCCTCATCCGGTCGCAGAGTATGTTCTGGAAAGGTCCACTAATAAGTATGGCGAGGTCATCGGCGTAACCAACTGTGTACAACCCGACATTGTTAAGTCGTCGTATTAGTTCGTTGACTACAATGTTCCATAGTAAGGGAGACAGGACCCCACCCTGGGGACAACCCCTGCATACCACCGCCCTCGTGGTCGTATTCACAGTATATTGAACGGCCCTATAACGGAGCATGTTGTCTATCCACTCGGCAATTGTGGACGCTACCCCATGTCTCATCAAGGCTTGATTTATGCTAATAAAGCTTGTTTTGTCAAAGGCGCCTTCGCCTTCGACATCAATGAAGGCTCCAAGTGTTGATTGCCCGGGTCTTATTCCGCTCTCTATACGCGTAACTACGTTATGGAGCGCAGATTCCGTTGATTTGCCTTTGCAATAGGCATGCTGATTGGCATGAATTGGTGCATTAGGCAGCGCATATGTCCTTATGTCCCTGTCACATAGCCTCTCTAGGATCTTGAGTAGGAACGATGTAAGGCTGATAGGTCTAAAAGATTTTGGCAGTGTATAATCACCTTTGCCAGGTTTGGGTATAAACACTACCTTGACTTCTCTCCATCGTAGAGGTGTGTATTTGTGTGCCAAACACCCTATGTAGACTGCTACTAGATGTTTTGCAGTCTCTGTCGTACTCCATTGAAGCAGACCCGGGAAGATTCCATCCGGGCCGGCGCTCTTGTACGGAAGGAAACTGCTGATGGCCCACTTAACTTTTTCCAAGCTGACGACTCGGTAAGCATTTGTCCAGTCTAGCGGGACCGGTGTCATGCTTGAAATTTGCTCCCACTCCCAGGTGTTCGTGATCGCGCACCCAGGAAAGTGCGCTCCTAAGAGGAGTTCACAAGCTTCAGCATCGGTTTTGGTATAGGTTCCGTCAGGTTTTTCAAACTGCCTAGATTTCTGTCTGGTTCCTTAGACAGAATATTCTTGACTTTTGTGGCCTGATTAGTATTTTCGATATTGGTACAGAAGCGCCTCCAGCATTCCTGCCTTTTCTGGCGAATTATCTTCTTATATTGATATTGGGCTAGTTTATAGTTGGTCCAGTCCGTTTGGTTCATAGTGTTCTTTGCCCTGTTAAAAAGTTTCCTTACTTTGCATCGCGTTTTCTCCAAAGCTGGTCCCCACCAGTGGTGCTTGCGTTTCGGGTTTGGTGACGGCGTCACTAGAGGGCATGTCTTTTCGTAACTGTTTATAAGTATAGATGTTATGTCATTTACGTGTTTGTTGATATCTGCAGTGTCACTATATGCAACGGGTATGGGTAATTCCCGTAACAGTTCCGTAGTCATCACAGATAGTTTTGACCGGTCTGTCCTCCGGGGATTGCGTCTAGGTTCTGCAGGTCTTATGTTAGATAGCAAGTTAAACCTGATCCATCTATGGTCTGAGCAAGAGAGCTCATCCGATACCTTCCAGTTCGTGATGAACTGCGATATTTCCTCAGTCGCCATGGTCAGATCTATAATTGTTTGCGCACGTGAGGTCACGAAAGTGGGCTCTGCGCCTTTGTTTAGTATCCTTAAGTTGGTTGAGAAGAGATAAGTAATCAATTCCTCACCTCTACCGTTCGTTGATGTGCTACCCCAAAGCGTATGGTGTGCATTGGTGTCAGCACAGATGATCAGTTCTAGCTTCTCCTTTTCACAGTGTGTTATCAGCGCTATCAGCTCCACGGGAGGTACGTCAGCGTCACTTGGCATATAAACCGACGCGAGTACTACTTCAGATAGGCTGGAAGAGGAGTGACACAGGAGCCTGATAGCTGTCAGGTCTCTGGAACAGAACTCAGTCATTAGAATGGTATTGGCATGTTTTGGAGCAAAAATACATGTTCTTGGTTTACTTACCGTGGTGTTTAGGAGTATCTTACCTCCGATGTTAGACAGACCACAGATGCGTTCACTTCTAATCCACGGCTCCTGGATTAGTGCTATGGTCTCAGGTTTTTCCTCCAGTACTCTGCGTAAGGAAGCCGTCGCAGTCTGGCTATGCTGGAGGTTGGTTTGGATGATGTTAAGAGGATCGAGGTGAGCTGGGCGGTCCATCACTTCCCAGTACTTCCTCGTCCTCCGACCCGCGGTCCCTCTCGCCCCACCTTACCGTCGTCGCACGACATTCCCCCGAAGGAGCGTCAGCGGCCGATGGCTTGATGGTCACTGTGTCCCTTCCTTGTGTAGGGTTGGGATCTACAGTTGGCGCACTGGGAACGGCGTCTATTGCAGTGCCTTGATTCGGCAGTGCATGCGTCGACGTCGGCTTTTCTTCAGTTTGGTCCCTCAAACTGACGTACACAGAACCAAGCTTGTACGCCAACCTGCGGTCCCTTGCCTGAAGTTTAGGGATGTCGCTTTCGGGAATGCCGAAAACGATGAAGAAGGCCTCCTTTTCAGGCTGCTTTTCTGCATGGTACACCACCCATTGGTTGATACCGTACCACGGGTTCTGGGATTGGAACCTCTTCCTAAGTTGGTCGAGTTCCTCCCCCTTGTACCGTGGCAACAGTACCGTCCCCTTCACCCTTTTGGGGATTTCTGACTGACGTTTTAGCGTCAGCTTTGTCCCCGGACAGGGTGAAGCGATCGTATGGATGGCCTCCGTCAACCATTCCCTGGCAAAGTGGTCCTCGCACCAAAGCTTGAGAACCCCTTCGCTATGGAATGCCTTGCCTCTAAAAGCAGGTGCCTTAGGAGGGGGGACCTGTACAGATCCACCGGTGCCATAGACAAAATTGTCTAGGGCATCCTCTATGGCTTCCTCAATTGCTGAGGCCTGCTCCTGAGTCATCATTTTAAAAGGCTCTGTCATAACCGCCATGCAGAGATCATTGATCTTCAATGCATCCGCGTATTTGACAGAGCCTACATTTGTTCTGGGAGTCGAGAGTGGAGGGTTTGTGGCGTTTCTCCACTCGAGGCGACATGGTGTCATCAGGCCGAACCCTTTTTGAGGGCTTGACTTGGCCTGTCGCCTCGTCCGGGACGGTAGCCTTCTTCCCTCCACGCTTTCCTCTTGGGCGCGGTGCTCGACGCCGCGGTTGACTGACGCTCGCAGAGGCGCTGGATGGGGGGGCCTGTTCGGCTGACACTGTCCCTGCTGCTGTATTAGCGCATTGGGGCGGCGTTTTTCGCCTACTAACGCATCGTGCGCCATAGTGGCAGCTTCGGCAGCCTCTGGCTGCCTACTTCCCTTTTCCTTCGCCTTCTGCAGACGTCTGGCTTCCGCACGAGCTAGAGCACGGCGCTTTTTACTTGGCGAAATCTTTTTTTGTATTGTTTGCTTAACTTCAGCAGGCTTTTTGGTAGTACCTCTCTTGCGCGTTGAGATAACCTTCCAAACTGGCTCCTCCAAGGAGGAGACAGCTGGTATGGCATCTCTCAGCTGAGAGAGAGAGGTCTATAGTCAGTGTGTCTTTCGGCACACTGGTGGGTATCAATGGCGCGCTTTGCAGCGCCGCCTCGGTCGAGAGCGAGCCTTGCGGCGCAGTCACGACCGATGTCATTGACTGTGAATTAGGTCTTGGCGCTTCCGAAGATGCAGCCTGACCAGATTGGACTTTAAAAGTAGAGCTCTTTTTATCCATTAGTGATTAGTATTAAAAATTCATCCAGTGCGCGCTTCACCCGCCACGGAGCCCTCAATGGGGACGCCACACGCCAAGCGCATGTGGTCGCCAAAGACTTGCAGACCACCGGATATAGGGTCCCAGCCCTGACAGAAGTGACATCCAACTAGCAGCCTCAGATACCCTCCGCTCCCCTCAAGGAAGAGACCACCCTGGGTTTCACGTTGGGTCCTCGGCTGGGCCGAAAGTCTCCGTCAGTTCGGGATCCTTGCCTGACAGCCCTCTGACGGGATGTCGTAGCCGATTGACCATAGGTGGCTAGCCTATGGCCTCCCGTTTCGGTACAAATCCAGGTCAAAGCCATGTGTTGAAGACGTACCGCCTTCTCAACGACCAGAATCCCTTCATCATCCCTTACGGGTCTCCACGCACGGCACAAACACGCGGGTGGCTATCTTCTCCTTGTTTGCCATCAACTTTATACGTGATGATAAACCCCCCTCCACGGAGCCACACGGGATGGGGTTCAGGAGGTGCTCGGGGCCGGATTTGAGGCGCCGGTGATTCGCCTTCGCGACAGACATAGGTTCGGCCGTTTGCCGCCACGAGTTGTGCGGGGGCTCGTATGGGCTGCAAACGTTACCAGTGTGCACGACGAGGACGTACTATGCTGCACTTGATGGTGGGCGCCCATAGCCTGATCCCCACTATCAGGCGTACGCATTACGGCATTTCCTGGTGCTTATTAGGAGGCACCCTACCAGCTTGGGTACCCCCTCCAGGGCCCTGTTCACCACCACCCAAAAAGAATCACTTTAAAATATGTTCTAACTTATTCTCTCGCACGTAAAATACTATAGACGTGTATGTGTTTATCTCCTTTCTAAGTCAGTTTAATCTAGTTTTTAAATCGCAAGAAAGAAGTTTTCACTTGAAATAATACATTTGTCATGTTGATGTTGAATCATTTCCTCTACCAAAATCCGAAGGTTAGTTGTGAAGGCGCTTTGTTTGATGTAAAATCCGAGCGCGTTACCGCTGAAGCATCATAAATAGTGACTAAAATAATAAAATGTTTCATCCATCCATCCATTCAAACGAAAGAGAAGTCCATGACGACCGGTCTTACGCCATCTGTATCCTACGGATTCCCGCGACCTTCACCATGTCGTCGATCCACGTTAATAATAGTAAAATGTTTGTTATTTTTGGAGAACGTCATAAAACGTGGGAAGGGACGAGACGTCAATAACGTAAAAAAAAAAAAAACTTGGGTCGTATAGCGAGCTAAATAGAAAAACCAAAAAACAAACCTATTCATTCACCATGGAAAGTACAGTGATGCAATATGAAATCTATTTCGGTTAGCAATAGAAAACTGTCATGTCTTTAAAACCCCATTCCAGTATTACGCAAGCATCAATGGAGTGGGGATGTCTATGCTTTGCTTATTTTGGGGGGGGGGGGTGGGGGGGGGCGTTGAATGGTGATTACGTAAGTAATTTAATTAATAGAAGTGAAAATTTCTTTAGCGGGGTTGAGCGATTCTCGGTAAGAGAAAAATGTATTGTTTAGTGATACCAATGCTATGACGTCAGCAGCCAACATGCTACAGTATGTCAAGTAAGTGCTGGCTCTCAGAGATAAATAATAAAAATTTGTAAATTTGCCCGTCTTATGTTTTGATTATGAATAAACCAGGTATATGAAAATATAAGTACATAATTTTATTATTAAGAGCGCCAATAGATGTAAAAACCAGACATATGTTATACGTTATATGCTATATTGGGTTATGTTAATAATTTCAAATGACAAACTATGAAATTTAAAATTAAAAAAAGAGTTATAGTTTCGTGTTTTCACTTTGTCTGCAGTCCCCATGACTTTATTTTTTAAATGTTTTACTGAAGTAAATAATAGTTCTTTAGCCGCGTTTAGCGATTCTTGGTAGGGGATAAATATTATATATTCGAGTTACCAATTCTATGAGGTGAGCCGTCAACATACTCCCGTATGCCATGTATAAGATAGCGCCGAAATGGTGGCGTTTTATGAGCTCCTAACTTTCAGTTAACAAATTGTGATATTTTATTTATCCATACGAAAATTTTAAAAATAAACAACAGTTTTTCCTTAATTTCGAGTTTTAGCTTCTGTCGGTATTCTCCATGGCTACCTAGATTACTTTTTTTAAAATAATTATGCTAATGTTTACTTTAATTTTACTCACGTAATACTTACCGGCTCCTTATGAATTTAAACATTTTAAAAATGATAGCAAATTTGATGAACCTATAGAACTCGATGGTCGGGTATTTCCTAACGACCGCTCGGATAACTTACACTCTTTAAGTTTGTAAAATATGTTGTCAAGTTAGATGTTCCAGGGGAGTTTCTTCCCGCAAACTATCCGGATGTGGAATGAGCACCCAGCGGCCGTATTTCTCGCGGAATACAGTATGGGGTTCTTCAAAAGGGATGTGAGAAAGTTTTATTTATAGAGTTGACAACGCGCACGTGTTACCTCTGGTAAGGCTACGCCTACCGTTAAACGGATCGTATGCCTATTTGCCACTTTAGTCGTATCAAAAAAGATGTGTTCCGGCTGTATCACATAACAACCAGTACCTCTTGCTCTAGTGTCTGGCTAAGTCTAGGTCTAGGCTAGGCCTAGTTTAAGTAAACAGGTCTCTAGGACTGGTCCACGTTGTTATTTAATAACAGCTAAGATTGTGATTAATCAAAGCGCTGAGTCTACATGTTATATAAAAATAAACTTTTTTTAATAATAACTGTACAGCTCGCCAGTACCTAATAAACAAAAAAAAAAAGAAAAAAAACTAATTTTTAATGTTTGCTTATTAAAAAGTATAAATAATAGATATAAAAACAGAATGTCGTTGAAAAAAGTATCGACGTTTAGAAAATAAGATCAGGAAAATTTATATCATTAATTGTAAAAAAAAATCGCACAGACCAAGCCACTGGTATATGATAGTGAGATACGATACAAAGTCAATATGATCTAAAGATGCAAGAATGAAATAAGGAATTTATCGGTAAAAAATACCAATACGATTTATTCTTGTTAATGTTGATTAGGGTTGCCAACTGTTCTATGATATCTACAGTTCTAAGATAATTCTTCCCTTATAATATAAAAGGTAAAATAAGACTACGTATGCTAAAAATAGATATATGCTATACAAAATAACACACCGGTTGAAAGTATTATTTGATTAAAGCGTAAAACATTTACAAGTATGGAAATAAATGGTAATTCATGATATCTACCTGTCATGAAATTGTGACGGAATGAAAGTTTGATTTATTATAGTCGTTCCATTGGATATCTTAAATATTCGACGGTTTAATTATTAAGTATTGGAATAAACATTGGAAATATTGGAAGAAACGGTGCTTATATTTGTGTCGACTTCATGCGTTATTATCCTCATAAGTATTTCGTATACAATTTATTGTAATGAAACTTGTATATAAAAAAAAAAAAAAATCTCTTATTTAATGTGTCGAGTACCCATAAAAATAAGACAATAGGAAGACAATGGAAAGTTGGCGTAAACGCCAGGTAATTGCTCAAGGGGTTAAAAGCCGAATCAAGTAAATCGTTTTAGTGATTCTTGGGTTATAAATCTTTTATAATATGCAGCATATAAATGAAATGAAACGCATATTATATGCTTTTTAACAAATCTATTGGACAGACTATTACTGTTTCTGAATATTCCACGATTAAATATATTATCTTGCGGATTTATTCACAACGTTAGCGTTGTATATTTCATTTATTTGTTTCTTGTTTATTTGTATTTAAAACGTTGGTAACACTGGTTAAATGACGTTGCATAATACCACGTGTCGTATTTATTATTATGTGTAAATTGAACACTTGGACTCAATGTATTCCTATTGATGCATAACTTACTATGTATTTTAAGGAAAATAATGTCGAGGAAACTTAATTATTAATAACAATTGAAAAACCCATGATGGCGCGTTTACTTGTAACTTGTTGATTTCCTATGTGATATTTTTGCAATAGACCACTAGTGTCATATTATATGCTAAAGGGATATCTAAGGAAATACTTTAGTCTATATGGTACTAGCTGTTTCCTTTTTAACTCTTTATATTTATTTGGTATCTTTGCTATACGTATTTCTTCAATGTGTCTATGCAAGCGGCTATTTTATGGCTATTTAGTTTATTTATAATAATTATTAAACATTATTTATCAACCCCTTGAGTACTAACCTGGCGTTTACGCCAGCTTTCCATTGTTTTCCTATTGTCTCATTTTTATGGGTAATCGACATTTTAAACACTAGCAGCCCCGGCGAACTTCGAATCGCTACCTGAATTAAATATAGTGTTTGCTTCTAATGCGCGAGAAAACTTTTCAAGACCAAGACGAATTTTTTTTTTTATATTTTTTTATACAGCTCAAAGCTTTTACCACAATCTCGCTTGATGTTAAGTGACAATATGGTCCAGGATGGTAAACGTACTAAGGCCTAGATACTGGTTTTCAAGTGATGCTTCCAGAACACACCTATTGGTATTTGGCATCAGGTTTTCGAACTTGAGGGTGGTAGCTACCTAGGCAAGCGTTATTTTAAAATGCCCTACCACTATGCTATGGTTTCCTCACGATGTTTTCCTTCACCGACAGCTCAGGCTGATTATAGGAGTTGGGTCGGTGGGTTTGAACCCGCGTCCATTGACGCTGAATCCGTCCGCACAATCCACTGCGCCATCATCGAAGTTGCTCGATCAAAGTTGATCGAAATCAGTCAATCCGTTGTGGGGATATCATCAGAAAAGGAGTTCCATACGAACTGTATGATATAATTAATTTTACAAACGAGTTTTTTTTTATTTCCCCATTATATCAAAAAGCCAGAGTGCAGTACAACCAAAATTAAGTGTTTTAAATTATTTACCATTTATATTATTAAAACCCGCTGGGTAGAGAGCGCCAGCCTGGCTTGAAGGATTATTGAAAACATTATAACGGCAGTGTGAGCTTCTTAGCTCAAGACATCTATATATTTACGTTTTAAAAAAAAAATTAAGACGTTACGATACTATACTTGATGAAGAGCACTAATACCACAAAAGTATAGTCAAAAAAGTATGATGTAGAAATGTATCGGTCTCATTCGATACCAAGAAGTATCGATAATTTTTCCGCGGCCCTACTTGTACCTTTTTTATTTGTTTTGACGAGGGGAATGCATTAACGCACTACCCTTACGCATTGCATTAGTGAAACCGAAGTCTCCCAATGCAATGGGTAAGGGGGTGCGAAGGGACGTCGTCTCCGCACCAGTGTGGGACTCGCCCGGACGTGAAGCGTCCGGAAATACCCACTAAACCCCCCGGTGCCGACCGCCGCATTTGGGATGGGGGCGATACGAGATTGCGTTAGCATTGCACCGCGTCGCCCCCTGCGGCAAGCCTACCAGGCCTCGTCCGTGCAATGGCCCAATGGAGCTGGGGGGGATAATGCCCCCCACCTCTTAGCCCACTTCTCACAGGAGAAGTTTGACCAGTGGTCAACAATCCAGGGGCAAGGGATTTTAATACCCCTTGCCCTCAATAAAAAGAAATGAGGAAGAATGAGACAGAGCAGTGGCGGGCAAAGAGAAAAAGAGGAAGAAACCCGCCACTGCAACAGAAGAAAAAGAAAGAAACCACCTCCGCCTGAGGACCACTCAGGGACAAACAAATTACCCTCCGCAAGGGGGGAAGAGAGGTGATTACTGCTCAAGAGGCTGTAATCACCTCTCATTCCTGCCCAGCTCCAACTCCGCCCAGCATCTGTGGCACGGACCCTCCTCAACACATCTTGTGTGACAACAAGACGTAGCGAGAAGAGGGTCCGAACCACAGCTGTCCTACTTGTACCTAACCTTGTTAATCTCTTCTTGAGCGGGAGAAGTCCTCCCTTGTACTCAAGTGTGTATGGGAAAAATGTAAAGTAAATAAATAAATAAATTGCTCCATGATAGACCGACTGACTGAAGTACACCCGACATCGTATTTGAATATTATTATGGTTTTTGTGGGTAACGGGAACCAGAATACTTATTTGTACATTTACTAACGTTTCATTTTATTTGCACTTATTAATCTCGTGCGTGTGATTTTTTATTTACACAAATTTTTACGCGTTTAAATTCAAACAAAATTTTATTTCCAGCGGAATATATACTTACGGCTATTCGAGAACTTTCTATTATGATTTATTTGTTCACCATTTGAAGTCGATAAAACGTGTGTGATGTGTTTTTATCTAATATGTGCGTGTGTGTCTGTCTGTTGGGTTTTTTTCTATTTATTTTCCGCTGATAATATTATATAATTAATTTATATTATTTGTATACGGATATTTCGGTTATTAATTTGAAAGTCTGCGTATAAGCAAATTCTGCAGGTTTTATAAAGCTGTAAGTTGAGAATTTAGAATTTCTTATCCGAAATATCGCAATGTCTTCGACCAGTGTGTGTTGTCAGTGATGACGAACGGCATTGAAGCGTGGTCGCTCACAATGTGCCTAACAATAAAGCTCAATGTTGCTCAAAGGGCAATGGAGAGGGCTATGATAGGAGTTTCACTGCGTGATCGAATCAGGCCCGAGGAGATTCGCAGAAGAACCAAAGTAACTGAGATTGCATGAAGAATCACTAAACTTAAGTGACAGTGAGCTAGACACATTGCTCGCAGAACCGATACCCGATGGGACCAACGGGTTCTCGAATGGCTACCACGCAACGGAAGATGTAGCGTGGGTAGAGTCCCCACAAGGTGGAGTGACGACCTCGTGAAGTTTGCGGGTATCCGCTGGATACTGGTGGCGCAAGACTGGTCATTGTGGAGATCTTTGAGGAAGATGTTTGTCCAGCAGTGGACCTCTTTCGGTTGAAGGAATGGATTAGAGGCCATTCAATTATTATGTAAGCATCAATGAAAGGTAGAGTCTATGCTTTGATTAGTGTTGATGATATGAAGGGGAGAGGGTTGAAATGGTGATTACGTAAGTGGTTTTTTTTTAATTATGCAAATGCTTACCTTATCATGAGTAAGGAGGGGTAAGTGAAAAATGTACAAAATTATGCTTACGTAATAGATAAATGGCCTACAGTACGATCGTATAGCATTTTATAATACCCGCCTGGCTAGCTACCGCCATTTGGTGAAAATCTAGGGCTATATTGTATAATTGTGTACTGGCAAGCATTTTTTAAAACCAGTCCCTCAACGCCTAAGGCTTTATCATTTAAGATCGAGTAGTCACTTATCATCAAATGAGATTGTGTTCACCTATACGGTCTCAACAAAATATTTAAAGTCTGTGTTTTTGCGTGCAAAATTATATTTATACATATTTATTTACCCATAATAAAAAAAATCGAAACAAAGAAAATTGATACAGTCTATTTTCAGAATAATCTAGAAATAGTAAATAAATGTGCGCAAATATTGTAAAACGACGCACGGCACCCACGAGATGCGGCTAGGTACGGCATGACTTACCTAAAGCTTTGTTCCCACTGTGCGTTTCTTAACTAACGTGCCAACGCAAATGTGTTTTTCATCCACACTTATGTTTCGGTTGTTCAATCTTCCAAATTTTTATGACAAAATACCCAATAAGTATTGATTATTTGCTCTCAAGTAATTAATAACTATTTTTTTAAAGTAAAAACTTCTTACCAGCATTGAGTGATTCTCGGTAGGGAAAAAACTTACAGATTCCAAAATCAAAATCAAAATTTATTTATTCAATTTAGGCCCTAAGAAGGCGCTTATGAACGTCTAAAACACTACCACCGATTCGGAAAACAACCCAGTCGAGAAGAGCGCAGGCATGAAACTCAATCTGAATCTTTTTTTTTATAAGTATAATATATAATTCCAGTTACCTATACCATGACCTCAGCCGTCAGCATACTACAGTACGTCGAGTACAAGATGGCGTTTTTAAATACTGCCGCTCAGAAATAAATAATGTAATATATACTTACGCAGCCCATCGTATGTTTTGTTTATGAATAAACTACATGAAAATGTAAATAATGTAATTTTTTAAAATTTACGCGTTCCATATTTAAATGCAGTTAATTTAAACGGAGTTTCACTCGTTACGCGTAATGTACATAATTATTGCTCGGAGCATCAACAGGTGTAAAAACCAGACAAATGTTATAATAAGTTAAATGTTAGCTTATGTTAATGATGTCAATGAAAAAAGCATGAAAATTAAACACTAAAAAACAGTTTTTTTCAAAGTTTCGAGTTTTCACTTCTGTCAGCAAACCCCATGGCTGCTTAGTTTTTCTCAACTAAACACTGTTGAGCTGAGAGACCTTGACAGCTTCACAGTATTTTTGGGGTAAATGTATTAGGCACGCACCGAAAAATGGTAACTAATGAAAGTGCCTGAAAATTGTACCAAACCTCGATTTAAGTTGTGAATATAAATTTCGCGGAATTTGCCTTACATAAATTCGAAGGTTTTTAAGAAAAGGAATTTAAATACCCCCGTACACAACCTAATGCGTATGATATTAGTGCATATGGTGACACTTTATCGTGTTTGAAAGATAAAGCATATATTCAGGGCCGCTGCCGGGGGTGGATGTATATTGGGATAAAGTTCGCCGCCCGTACTAGAGGTAAAGCGGATACGCGGACGTGACCCAATAATTCGACAAATAGTCAAGAGTGGTTAATAAACTCAACAATAATTGCTTATCAGTGTAATCACGTGCGCGTTGCTTATTATTCGGCCTCTAAATTTAAGGATAAAATTTTTATTTCTTTTGAATTTCACCTTTTTCTCCGCATGTAAATTTCGATACCGGAAAATACGGAACGATTGCGACGAAATTCGATTCAACCGCGAACGAAAAAACGCACCTTGGGAACGAAGCGTAATGTGCTCATACAAATATCATGACGTTAACCCACCTTATATATAAGATGGTGAATTTTTCCCGACCTACGTAGTCGACTGGTAACGCATTGGAACGCACCGACCTGATAAATTTTCACCGAGATTGGAAAATACGCATTCAAAAGTCAATTATTAAGTTACAGTTTTAGAATTAAAGCTCTAAATAGGGTAAGGCTGAACAGATTACTTATGGAAAAACTGTTTTAAAATTATTTTTGGCATATTTTGAAAGCACTAAAACAAGGTGCGCTCTTAATTCAGTGATACTGGGCCTACCCTAGCTCCTAGGCCCTAGCCTAGATGCAGTGATGAATTTACATAACTTTTTCTTTATACCAAAATCTTATATCATGTGAAATGACGGTAGGATTGAAAATACTAATGTAATAAATTTAATAGTGAGGTTAACAGTGTAATAAGACACTATTCGGCGATGGCTTTTTTTTTTACCTCGAAATTATTAAGCTAGCTATTGTTCGGATTTAAGGGTAGAGCGTAAATGCATTTACCCCCGACAAAAAAAAAAAAAAGTTTTGTTCGGATTACAATTTTTTTTTTTTTTACTAGCGTAAGCTCAGAGCTGGGATTCGAAATGATAGCCTTCATTTCGGTATTCGAGTGCTATACCACTTCAGATCTTTCATCCAAACTACGTTTTTCAAGTGAAAATGTTAACATTTTGGCCTTCGTTACGAATTAAAATATCATATCAGTTCGGATGATTATAATTTCATCTCTGCTATTATTTTTTTGTTTTATTTTTACACGGAAAAGTCTCAGTGCTTTGACCATAATCTCACCTAATTTAAAGTGATGATTTAGTCCAGGATGGTAAGCACACTAAGCCTAGAGATACTGGTTTTCAAATGACGCTGCCGGAATGACAGGTTTTCAAACTTGAGGGTGGTAGCTACCCAGGCGGGCATTATTAGACAATGCCCTAACACCATGCTATGGTTTCTTCACGGTGTTTTCCTTCAGCGAAAGCTCAGGCCGATTTTAGATTCGGATAGGTAGGGATCGAACCCGCATCGATCGACGCGAAATCCAGCCCCACTACCATACAATACCAAATTCTGCATAAAGTGTAATTTTCCATGAATACAGAGGAACTGCATTTAAGATGCATTAGATAATAATATATTATAACGAAACCAAAGTCATGATAAATAAATACTAAGATAATCTATAAATAAATAGGCAAATACAAAAGAGTTCAGTAACTTTTTCTCCTCTGTCTGTCGACCGATTTGTTATTTTTATTCTTGCTTTTAACTTTTAGTGTTATGAATAAAGAACACTTATTTATATTTAGAATTGGTATGTTTTATTAATATGTCGGATTACGCATAAAAATGAGACAATAGGAAAACAATGGAAAGCTGGCGTTAAGGGGTTAAACGACAATATACGTAATTTTTACATTATGATTTTGTTGCCTTTTGAAACACACTTTAATAAGTGTGTGTGTAATATTCAGAAGTAATTACTGAGAGCATTCAGTGACAGATTCATTGACATTTGTCAAAAGTGCGGTCAACTGGTCGTGGAACTGACACATCTGTTGTCGTGTTTCTTGATAATAATCGAACAAATTATTACGAAAGTACAAAAGAAGCGATATGAAAATAAATTACATATTGTAGTAGAAAACATATAAAGAATTGTGTTCTTTTCGTTTGTTAGAATAAAGATTTTCTATATTAACATTTTTGATTGCATAGAAAGTATGGTAAAATGGAAACTAACTGCACGTGATTTGATGCGAAATACTTCGTACCTATTTAAGAAAAAGGCATAAAATAAAAAAAAAGTTACCTTATACTAATAAATAAAATTGAAGTGTCTGTTTTTAATTTCGAAATAATATTTTTTTATTATATACATATGAATGTAAACACGATACCTATATCAAAAATACAATTTTTTTGAATTTTTGTCTGTTTTTTTTTTTGTACCGGGTAATTACCGGAGAGGCTGGACCGATTATGACAGTTTTTTTTTTTGGTAGACTTTGGTAACTCTGGATACATTTGATTTTCGAAAATAATTAGGGGTTCCGTGTAAATAAATTAAAACGCAGTGAAGAATATATAAAACCCGGGCATAGCCACGGACAGACAACTAATATATAAATATAAATCAAAGCATATCATACTCGTCGTTAATATTAGGAATATGATAATCTAGCACTAACATTGTTAAAATTACTAAGAGGGATTTATTTCAATAGTCATTACTATCACTAGACCTAAAAACAATTATGCAGAATCTACTTACTGTAATAAGCTTAAATGTAATAAGGGTAAATGTAAACTGAGGGAGTATATCAATAAATACCTACATAAAGATTTCAAATTAATACCTTATTACTATGACATAGTAACATCAAGATATCTTCAAATTCAAAAATACTTCATTCAATTTAGGCCCTGATAAGGCTCTTATGAACGTCAAAATACTAACACCGGTTCGGAAAACAATCGAGTCATCGAGAAGAACCGGCAAGAAACTCGATCTGGTTTTTTTATTCTGCATGTTTTTTTGGAACTTTACAACTAATAGTTACAAATTTTTTTAGTAGATGCACACAGAAACGCTCCCTTCAAAGATATGACTGGAATTGACGTTGATTTAAAAACGTTGTTTATGGAGTGCAGGTCTTTCAATCGAGTACGAATGCATTATGAATCTACTATGAGCATTATTTGATTATAAATGAGACCATTTATCATCCCTTGGATCGACATTTATTCAACCTTGACCAATTTTGTTCTCGATTCCAAAAAATCGTTTCAAACAGATGACAATTTACGTCTTGGTTACTTTATAATTTTAGTTACTCCATTGTTTTAGATTTATTAACAAATATGAAATTCAGAAAGACTTTGGAAATAACTGAAATTGAAAAGCACAAGAAATTCATCTCGGCTACCGTTGAAGATGCTCTAACTATGGCTGGTAATGGAGTTTATTGATTTATTAATTTTGGTTTTTACGTGATATTTATCAAGTCTTGATAGGATTTTTTTTTATTCCAATAGGTTTCGGTAAATACAATTTCGGCTTACTCCTGATATGCAGTTTGACACTCCAGGCTATGGGAATGGATCTGTTCGGTATTAGTTTTGTGGTAGCCGCCGCTGTTTGCGATCTCAAGTTGACGATGCAGCAACGAGCTCTGCTCACAGCGATACCTTTGATCGGTTAGTTCTATTTTTTTTTTTTACCTTTGCCTCTTCTCTCATGTCTATAATATCTCACATATCGAGAGGTGGTATCGGTTCTCAGTAGGTGGACACCAATGTTATGACGTCAGCCGTCAATATGCTACAGTATCGCAAGTATAAATGCTGGCGTTCAGATATTAATAACAAAATTAAACTATGAAATTTGAATATTAAAAAAAACAGTTTCTCTCCAAAGTTTCGAGTTTTCAGTTCTGTCGGCAGTCCCCATGGTTGGCTAGTTTTTGTGTTTTTTACAGCAATAATAATGTAAACTTTAATTATTATGTTAAATCCAGGAGTCGTAATGGGTGCTCAACTATGGGGCTATATAGCGGATACAAAAGGCCGACGGCTCACCTTAGTTCTATCCATGTCTGTAGGCTTCGTTTTCGCCGCGCTAAGCAGCTTCGCACCAGAGTGGAAAACCATGGCTGCGTTGAAACTTATCTCATCGACTTTGTAAGTAATAATGTAATTTTTTGAACATTTAATTCGTTTATAAGAGAAATTTCTACTGCCAGATTGTTGTAATATTCCGGTAACGTAAAGAATAATCAAGTTAAATTATGTACATAGAAATTGTTATATCAAAATTGACGTCATGGAATTGGAAGACATGCGCCGGCGGAGGTTATCAATGCCAACAACCCGACTGTGTAAATATTTCCGTATTATATCATTGTACGTAGATATGTGTATAAGACTGATAAGGTACCCCCAGCTGAGACAAAGAAGCTGTGGGAATTACGTACAAGTCAACTATTGTCTGTGATAAAGTAAGATTGAAGGACGTTTTATTGATAAGACGATATCAATTACTTTCAAATCATATTTTTAACTACGAATCAAATCTTTAGAATATAATATTATAAAAAAAACATCTTTCCTTTATTACTCGAGACACACTGAACTTAATTATGTTATTTTTTTTTTTCTTAAAGACATTATCTGCCCTATATGGTGTTAAGATAATTTTACAATACAACCGCGACCGCGTGTGTTTTTATTTTGATAAAATGTGAAATTATAGCTGGTTTGTAGGCAAATTAATAAATGTAATAACAAATAGGCTATCTATTTGTTATCGAACACTAAAATTCATTTCTCAAAATGATATTGATATTTTTATAGCCTATCAATCGCTAATTGCTTTAAATAACACGTGCTTTATGCACATCATCATTCTCATGCCTTATTCCCAATTCACTTGGGGTCGGTACAGTATGTTTTCTCCCTCCATACATCCCTATCAGCCGCCATCTCTTCATTTACTCCTGTTTCTTACACATCATTTCTTACACACTCCATCCACACTTTCTTTGGCCTTCCTATATTTTTTCTATCCTTCCGCATTCATATTCGTTACTATTTCACCCACATGCTCTTCCTCTCTTCTCATAACATGTCCATACCACGACAGACGGGAACCTTTCAACTTTTCTACTACTGGCGCAACTTTCAAACTCCCTATAGTATATTAATTTCTTATTTTATCCATTCTGTACTTTATGCACAAAAAAATCAAAATTAGATATTGTTCGATTGACATGTAAAGCATGCGGCCATCTTGATGACGTGCATCTGGTTTATATACAATAAGTGAATAATATTCAGAGGAATCTTATTAATAAATTCAAGATAGGTGAATTAAATACTTGAATCAATGAATCATGATTTGATGAAAGGTGATATGACATATATACAAAAGATATTAAGTTTTATAGTATTAAGTGATAACGGTAAGCTGGTATAGTTTTTTGTCACAAATCCCTAAAAATAAAATTAAAAAGATATGTATTTTGTAACCTTATGAGAATACGATTTTTCAATACAATAAATGTGAATATTTGTGTATTTGTTCCTTGATAACTTTCAAAGGATTGGACTGAGTTAAATGAAATAGAGTTATTCTAAAACGCAAGTTAATATAGGATATAATTTGTGACTAAATAGCTCAGTCTAATTCCATCGACTTTATTTACGCTCAGCAAAGTGACCGGGTAACGCTTTGTATGGAGTAATAAAGGTTTGTGACTATATTTTTCAGTACATCGGCTAGTAACTCCGGAGCTTATACGTTGCTGGGTGAAAGCTGTCCAGCTCGTAGTAGGGGGAGAGCCATGCTGCTGTGTACGTGTGCTCTGATGTGCTCACAAGCTGCCGCAGCCAGTGAGTTTCAATATTTGTTTTCAGTTAAACCTATCACCATAATCTAATCTGATACTAATTTACGATATGGTCGAATATGGCAACGGGCTAAGTTTGAAGATTCTCTAATTCGTGATATATATGATTTTATGTGGCGGAAATCGTCTTATTTATTGACTGTTTGTTAGATGTCGTTTAATTCAGAATTAAAATTACGGTACATTTATCGACAATTTTTCTTTCACTTAAGATTCAGGTTCATAAAATATACTCTTAATATTTACACTTTCATCGTGAAAATCCTTCGAATAAGTCTTGCTAACTACAAATTTAGCTGATGCAATCAATCAATTCTCGGTGTTTTTATCAACACTTAAACATCCTGACCTATGTGTGTATAAATAAAAGTGACTGTTTGTGAAATGAATTATTTACCTTTATAGATTAGTACATAATTCATCAAATTGTGATGAAACTTTTGCGAGTTGTTTTGTGTAAGCTCGAGAAGGTTCCTAATCCAAAAATAATCTTTCCCTGACACTGCAACTTATATCTTAACCTCGATAACGCAAATCTCGTAATCTTAAAAACCTTTACAAGTTAAAAAAAAATATTCCCTTTCCTCTAAAGCCAAAAACTTCTATAACTTAAAATACGAAACCTCGATAACTTAAACTTAAGGATCAATGGTTAAAACAAAATTAAACACTGACATCTTCGAATGAAATTAATAAATAAAGTTCAGTGTGAAATTTGAAAATAGTTTTTTGAATTTAATCTTATCCATATAAACATGTATGTACAAAGCGCAGAAACAAACCTAGATACCATAAATCATTTATCATTTCCCCAGGTCTTTAAGTCATTGTTGTTTTACTGTATTTAAAGAAATCATTACTTTTAACAGTATTCGCATATCCGATCCTGCCTCTGAAGTTCAGTTTTGATGTCGACTTTCTTGGCATCACGTACCGCTCCTGGCGGTTGCTGACCTTAGTGATGTCCGTGCCTTGTGCGGTCACCGCCGGTCTACTTCAACTCTTCTACGAGAGCCCTAAGTTTCTCACTGCACAAGGCCGCTTGGACGAAGCACTTAATGTCATAAAGGGTATTTACGCTTGCAACACTGGAGACGATGCTGACAGCTTTCCTGTAAGTTTATATTGTTAGACTCCGTTTCGTTACATTAAGCGTTTTTATTAATAAATTTATACAGCAGATAAGATATTTTAGAGAGAGTTTGAAAGTTGTGCCAACGGTAGCAAAGTTAAAAGGTTCTCGTTTGTCGTTGTATGGACATACTAAGAGGAAGCGCATATGGGTAAAATAATATTGAGTATGAATGTGGAAGGATGGAAAAGTAGAGGACAGCCAAAGAAAGTGTGGATGGAGTGTGTAAGAAATGATATGAAAGAAACAGGAGTAAATGCAGAGATGGCGGCTGATAGGGACGTATGGCAAAGAAAATATATTGCGCCGACTAAATAAGATAAGTTCCATTGCTTATAACTATTTCATAAATGAGACATTTACTATTGCACAGATGCCGTCTTCCAAAGAAATGTGCAAATTGTTCTTATTAGAAATGTATATCCACTGTATTTTTAGGTTATTAATCAAGTAAGTAGAGGTCAATACACAAGTGGTCCTTAAATTAATAAATTACCATCATTACAGGTTAAAAAGTTATTGGTAGACGATGAGAACCAGTCGACTACAATCCAAGGTTCCTTCTTCAGATCGTTATGGCAGCAAACTGCACCTTTATTCAAACCACCGTTGCTAAAGGAAACATTAAGGCTGTTTTATCTTGTCATCGTTATTTACATGACGTAAGTATTTTGATACAAAAAAATCGAATGTCAAAATAATTCCCATAATAGGGACTATTCTCATTACAAGACATATAGAAAAATCACTAAAGACTTTTTCTTACTAAACCATTAGATAAAAGATTATCTATGTACAAACATGTCTACTTATGATTGGGTTTCTATAATTAATGGAATAACTCCTCTTGTTTTCAAAGTTTATTTTCCACGTTCTGACATTTTTTGAGGATTTGGTGCCTCATTTTTGGATGTTTAAGAAAGAAAAAGAAAAGCATACTGTGTAATTCGTCTAACTTATTCGAATATGTGAAAAACTAGCTGTTCCCGCGGTTTCACCCGCTTAGAATTCAGTCAATTTGCATCCTATGTTATTCTCCTGGATGCAATAAATGTTATTACCAAATTTCATCAGACTCGGTTTAGTAGTTGTTGCGTGATTGACAAAGAACTTAATAAGCAGACAGACATTTTTTTTTAGAATATCGAAATGTATTCTGTTTTCAATTCTGAAGCCACGCATAGTATTTTTTCTTAAATGTACAGATTTCGTCTCGTAAGTCTTTTTATTATAAGTATAAATTATTCTAACATTTTGGTTTAAAAAACATATTTTTGTTCTACCTTCCTTTGTTGACTTTAAATCAAGTGTGAAAATATCTAAATGGAGTAAAAATGAAATATTGAAGCAGTAACTAAACTCTAAAATTGATTTATTTTAGCGGCAGCGGTTTCATCCTTTGGCTTCCATACATCATGAACAATCTCTTCACTGTATTAGAAACCGGCGGAGGTGCAGGTATGAACCTTTGTACCGTCATAAGGTACACTCAAGATAACTATGTAGTGCCCGGAAACAATACTGTGAGTGACTTCTTCAATTACTATTATTGTGATATAATTACATCATCATTGAAATTGTTGTACCAGATTCCGTTGCATACAAATTACATACATTAAAATAAATTTAAAAATGTATCAGTCTATTCATCTTGACACCGTTTTTCTTACTTTAAACATCCCTATAGATTTATTTTTAATACTAGCTCGACAAAGTGACGGCATTATGCCTGATGATAAGCACAATGCAATCCAGAAACAGTGGCGACTGGTGAGAGATCGGTTATCCATCGTCAGTAGTCCTTGTCATGCCGGCCTTCATGTCTAAGTGGGATATGAAGAAGGAATATATTTTGAAGCAATAGTATGCTAGTACGCCAATTATTTATAATTTCTGGTAATCATATGAATTTTGTATTTACAGAATGTAACAGAAATCTGTATTGATACAATTCAAGATACGACGCTGTTCTCAGCAATGACTTACGGTGCCTTGGCGAGCTCTTCGAATCTAGTCTTGTCCTTAACCTGCGGAACCAGAAAGAGAATAGCCATGATGTGTATACTAACAATGTCCGCGACCTCAGCCATACTTCTCAACGTGGTCAAAGTGCCCATCGCTGGTGGTATCTCCTTCTTCTTCTTCCTTCTGTGCGCTCTCTCGATGGGACTCCTCAGTGTCTACTTCGTCGAACTCTATCCGACTTCATTGAGGTAAGTTCTTTTTTTGAAACTTTTATTTTAAACCACCTGTGTGCCCGCGGCTGCGTCCGCGTTTCATATATTCTTCACTGCATTTTTTTTTACACGGAACCCAATTTTCTTTTTTACACGGTACCTAAATTTTTTTTTAGTACTAAGATAAAGTAAAAGTATTTCTCATAAATTCAAACATTTGCCCGTAAAACTGTGCATTGAATTGGATTTTTTTTTTGAGTTTTATTTTTTTTACGCGGCTCCCTAATAATTATTTTCGAAAATTAAAAAGTAAGTTACCCGGAGTAGCTTCAGCTATCTACCAAAAAAGTCCGGTGCAAGTCCGTCCAGCCGTTCCGCAGATTACCCGGAACAAACAAACAGACAGACAGACAGACAAAAAAATTATTTAATAATAAGTATTTTTGCTATAGGTGTCGTATATTCATCTATTTATTAAACAAAGTAATTTTGACATTACAAACAGACACTTCAATTTTATTTATTAGTATAGACTACTTTTCGATTGATTTTTGAAAACTGCCTATTCTCGTTTCAACTTAGATAAAAATGTCCCCGTCATGGTCAAAATTTTGACGATTTTTTACTTGGTGGAAGCGTAAAAGACTTTATATCATTTGATTTACTATTTGGATGAGCAGCTAGCAGTGTAATATTTAATATATGTGAAATAAATCGCAAAATCAATTCCATCCAATACACTAATCAAACAGGCAAAAAATGTCAAATAAGCAAAAATCATTATATTTAACATGAAAGTTATTTTGCTGAACTCTAATGTAATAAACTTTTCCTTACAGAGGCATGGCTTCCTGTCTCTCCGTGATGGTTGGCAGATCCAGTGCATTCATGGGTGTTAACGCTATCGGTGCTCTCATTTCTGCGAATTGTGAAGCCACTTTCTACGGCTGGTCACTCTTACTTATAAGTAAGTCACCTTTTCAATCAACTGCACTGTACTTAATTTTTTCTCAAGGTTCATCTGTTGTTATTATTTCTAGATTTCGTTTTGTATTATTGTGAACAATTGTGTTATTGTAAGGGTTGTTAATACAGTCAAAAAATTGAGTGTACCATAAGGTAAAACATCAGATAGATTAAAACAATCAGAGAATTATGTACAATGATTGGTAAAGGTAATTGTGTAAGAGAAACATATTGCAATTATAACTACAGCATTGTGAGCTGCGACTTAAATGCAAGACTATATTTAATGGTGAAAGTTGATGTTGTGCAAGGTAATAATAATAACAATTCGAGTATTCGTGTAGGTATTTTAAAATATGACCCCTCATAGCTAACTCAAGTTCTGAGAATAACCACTGACAAACTGCAAGGTTAGCAGTTTTTTTTATTAGGAAAACCGGCAAATGTGGCTGCACCTCAACTGGTACTAGATAAATTCCTACAAACTATCTTACTACTTTACAGAAAAAAAATCTGTATCATCATCAACTTGGCTTTAATTTCACAGGCGCCATCGGATTTGCTTGGTTCCTGCCACGTGATAAGAGTCTAGAAAAATGAAACACTGGCGAGCATATCTAATTATGAAAATGAAGACTGATGAGTAGACATGATGTTATAACATTAAGGATCTCATAATTGCACTGTGAATAAGTCATTATCATTATTTTAATTAAGATTAATTGTAGATAGTAAGGTAGATAGTCCAAAACAATTGCTAAGTTGGATAAAGTATACCATAAACACCATTAAATTTTTATTATATTTTTTCTTCGTCTGATGGTGGTAGCTGTCCATAGACCATGTCCTACCACAATGCTATGATTTCCTCACGATGTTTTCCTTTACCGAAAGCTCAGGCTAATTTTAGAGTTTAATAAGTGGGCTCGAACCCGCGTCCACTGACCATTGGGGCCAATTGCGTCAACTAATTGAGCATTAAAAAATGCCTAACGACCAAACCATCTAATAGGGCATAAATGCCCTACCTCACTGGTCTCAATATTACTATGTCTGTTTTCAACCAGGTTCATATCCGATCATATCGAGATGTTTCTCAAAATTATTTGATTGCTTGATTATTTTATCATTACATATTACAAAAGGCAACAAACAGAAAAAAGGGATTAAATTTTTTTTTATGAGATACTCGACAAACAAGCTCTTTAATAGCTATTAAAGATACAAAAAAGAATATAGGTCCAAAAATGCTGAGAAAACATGTTTTAGACTGTTATTATTCTTTGCCTGCCACAGACTTCGTTCGCGTTGACTTTAGACTTGAGTCCAGGGAGAGAAAGTGTGCTGTTGTGAATCAACCGTGGGAAATAGAGATTTGCCATCGCGAATTTTTCTATAGGATTTTTAACATCATTTTATCTTAAAGTCTCTTAAAATTTAACTTACGTATCCCAATAAAATTGATTTTTTATCAGCTGGTTACAAAAAATTGTTTTTTTTTTTAATCAGACAATTACTTAATTATTGTATACATATACATCTAAATCTTCTTTAAAAAAATATCTAACAAAATTCGTGGCGTAGTTAAGGAGGGGTTAGCGGATAAACAGACAGACGCTGAAAGTGGCTTTAATTACTTAGATGTATTCTCTGGTCATGTTTCAATATACTATGTACTAACTGATCTCCGCTATTTTAGCCGCGTACTTCCCGTTCCCATGGGATTTTCGGAATAAAAACTCCTATGCCAGTCCCTGGATTTGAAACTATCTCCATACCAAATTTCATCCAAATCGGTCCAGTAGTTATTTTCGACACATACAAAAATACAAATCTTTCCTCTTTATAATATTAGTATAGATTATTATATTGTGAAATTTTCAATACGAGCGTAGTCGCGGGCAAAAGTAGTATTATAATAAAAGTAAATTTACGTACATCTTACGTAATTTTTAAGTACAAAAGAGTAACAACACCCATAGAGTAAAAACGCTAAGAGTGATAGTTCCATACAAAAACACCCTTAACACTGAAGTGACACGAAATTCCGTAAATACTGGCACGTAACAAAAGTGATCTCACTCCGCTTGTGACTACAGCCGTTCTGAGTGTTTTATTTCTATGACCATTACTCACTGAGCAGATAAATCGAATCTCGGCCAAGATAAGTTATAAGGAAAATATTGTACGTTCTTTTACATAACAAGATTAATAATTTTTATCGTTTTTTTTTTAATTACTATAACCGTACCTAGTATATTAGTTCGTACCTGATTTAAAATAACAGATATTATTCTGAGTCGATAACAATCAAGGACTTCAGACTAGATAAGATTCCGTTGAGAATATTTTTTATATTCATATAAAATTAATTGTAAGTTGTAATTTAGTTTAAGTGACTATTATTTTATAAAATTGTAATTGAATTATATTATAAATGATTTAATTAATAAAAAAAGTTATAATAAAAATCATTTTTCTCAACTCACTTGGGGTCGGTGCAGTATGTTTTCTCTCTCCATACGTCCCTATCAGCCGTCATATCTTCATTTACTCCTGTTTCTTCCATATCATTTCTTACACACTCCATCTACACTTTCTTCGGCCTTCCTCTACTTTTCCATCCTTCCACATTCAAATTTCTATTTTACCCACATGCGCTTCCTCTCTTCTCATAACTTGTCCGTACCACGGCAAACGAGAACCTTTCATACTTTTCTTTCCAGGCTTAAGTAATGCCTTTTATATATAGTCGAAGAATAATAACCGTTTTTAACAGCAAAAATACTGCGTGATAAATAAATTACATACTTTGACTGCCTCGGTGGCGCAGTTGTATTACGGTGCGACTGCCGTTCTGAGGTCTCGGGTTCGATCCCTGGGTCGGGTATTGGGTTTTTCTACTCCCAGAGTTTGGAATTTGTGCCCGATATGGCGACAGGCTCGCCCCCTGTCACATCTGGGTCGGAACTAAGCTCGGCGAAATGCGGGTGGTGTAGTTCGCTACATCACCTCTGTCTAACCCTTCGGGGATAACAGGCGTGAGCTTATGTTATATGTTACTTTGACTTTTTATGACACACATAAACAAAGTTCTGTTTCCACTAATATTAAGCGGTGGTTATCTGAATAAAAATCTAAACTATTTTTTAATGATATTGAAGAATATGTAATAAATACAAGAAATTACAATATCTTGACCAAAAACGAAATATCTTGTACGATTTCCCACAACATGTTTACCCGTCACTATCTATTTATTCAACCATAAAACCTCCATTGCTTGACATACATATGTCTCCCGCAATAAGGGGGGATTGCCATAATCGCCACGCTTGGCAGGCGAGTTGGCGAACGCATTAAGGTGTTTTTGATACTCAAAAGATGATGCTGCCCATCCCCTGGTTTATATTCCTTAGTCGCCTTTTACGATATCAACGGGAAAATATGGTGTGGTACTATTCTTGGCCGGTACCACACGAATAAACACGTCACTTATATTGATTAAATTTTTTTTACGCAGTATAGGTTCAATGCTTTGACCACAATCTCACCTGACTGTTAAGTGATGTATGTATGTTAATTGATAATTTGAGTTGACAAACTACGGGTTCAAGCCCGTCACAGAACCTATTTACCAGTGTGTAGTGTCCAGTGGTGTGAGATGTATCGCGCTGGTGGCGGGTACAGAAGCCTCCCCAGTTGGGAATCGGAACATTTTCCGGGCCACTCTAGCTCAGCACAATAACGAGAGAGACGGATGGGAAATTTTATATCTCACAGATTAAGCTAAACAATATTATTACTGTACTAAATGTACTCACACTTTGAACGTAAACAGATATGTTATCTAATCCACGCTTGAATATACGTAATTTTAAGTCCAACGTACAAAGAGTAATTATTAAAACTTTACCGATTACTTATCTTATGCCTTTATTTTTCCCTGTTGTTAAGTTGTGGTGTTTTCACAAAAAATGTTTACATTAATATACAAACCATTTCTCACGTGTCTTGATTCATAGTAATAACAGGCAGGCAGAAGACATTTACTAAAAAATATTAATGGGAATGTATAACAGATTTTGAAGCGATTGTGTAGTTTTTATTTTTAATTAGAAAGAAAGAAAGAATCTTTATTCACTAATGAGATACAAAACACATACTGAAAAAATTAGAAAAATAAAAATAACAATGAACAAATGAAACCCAAAAAAATCACATTATCAGGGTAACTATGTGTCACCCACTAGCGGATCTCATTAGATGAAAGGGTCTCCAGCTCAGCATATGCTTAAGTACCAAGAGATACTCAGAGAGCCCAGAGCACGTCACGTTACGTCAGTATATAAAACCTTTGCAAAAATTACAAATTAGAATAAAACTAAATTGTAAAATTTAACTCATACTTAGTCTATATCTATAGATAGTCTATATAAGTAAAGTTTGTTTTCTTTGTCGGAGGTAAACTCGAAAACTACTGGACCGATCAGCGTGAAACCACAACCATTCGACGCGGAATTAATCGTAGATGGTTATAGGCTATATATTTTTCAAATTCTATGAGCCCTTTGCCATGTTTTCCCAATTTGTTTGTTTATTAATTTATTTGCTCCCATAAAACAAAATACAGGCATTTATAAAATGGGGTTCCTTTGACGCACCATCACCTCAAAACTACTGAACATATCGGGATAGGACTAACCTTTCAACGCAGTATTTTTCGTAGACAGGTATTTTTTGGATTCCACCGATCCTGTCTCATTTTTTTTTTTTTTTTTTTCGATTTACTCTTTTGTACATTTTCCACTTCAGTTTTCGCCTATATTTCATTTTTTTTTCCGCTAATAAAAACAAAATACTCTTACTTTATTCATTCATTTGTTTTTTTTTAAATTAGCTATAAATGAAACGTCAAACGCACAGAACATATAAAACGCGGGCAGAGCCACGGGCACCAGCTAGTATATCATAAACACATATACACATTGTTATAGGTCTAATACATAAGGGTAAATAAATAAATAAATAAATGAATATTACATAAGAGATTAATTTTCGAGACGTTACGATATTTATAAAATATAATATATAAAACACAGGCAAGTATAAACATATTTATATAAATAATTAGTTATAAAACATAAAGAATCCTTTAGTTAGTAGAAAGAAAGTCTTACATAAATTGAGATGTTAATAAGATTTTTTTTTTAAATTATTTTTAAATGTTGACAAATTACTAAGACTACGTAATGGAGGAGGCAAATAATTCCAGCATCTAGTGGCAGTAAATTTAAAACTACCCCGAAATTTTGTGGTGGCATGTCGGTGAGTGCATAACATGAATAATGAAGCCCTTGTTTCATATCGATTCCGCCAATCCAATCCAATTATTCATATAGGTATTCTGGTAACCCAGTTTTCACGACACCAAACAAGAGAGCAGCAAGATGTAAGTGCCGTCTATTTTCCATTTTCAACAGTTCTCCCTGATTAACTTGCAGTAATTGAGTGAGTATTATGTAATTTTGGTGGAGTTTTCCGTTTAATATTACTGTACGCATTATTACTTAAAATTAATAGCCAAATCAGGGACATAGCCTCTCTAAGCGTATTTTACCGCTTGTATCATGGCGAGTGTTCTGAAGAGCTCTTTGACCTGATCCCCTCCTCTCCATTCCATAACAGAACCACGCGGGCGGGACTTCGGTGTCACGGTTTCACGGTGACACCAATAACTTCAAGAACCAAAAAGTTTGCTGACTCTTACTTTTGTCGCACTCTGAGGTTATGGAACCGTCTTCCTGTCAGCGTGTTCCCTCCTTCATACGATATTGGGTCCTTCAAAAGAGGCGTGAAGAGGTACTTAAGCAGGCCAGCATGACAGCGGTGACTGGCATTGAATTCAGTTCAGTGTCAGTCGCCGCTGTTTTGGATAGTACTGTACTTACCATCAGGTCCAGTACAGTCACTGTGCTGTGCATTATAAAAAAACAAAATACGAACGTACATATAAAAAATTATATAATAATTTTGAATCATTAGAATTTATTTAGGTATCTGATTCATCAACAGGAAAATATAATAAAAATTGTAATTTATAAATTATGGGAAACATTTTAATCAGTTTATCTTCATAGGTTGTTTTGTATATTCTCAAAGTATTGTTTATCTTAGATGATATGAAAGCATATATTAATTGTTAGTATCGATTCCGAAGTCCACTTATGATTTAAGTCTAAGAATATACCAGGAAAAAATATATCGCTAATGAAACACTATAATTACAACGGCACACAAAAAAAATTAAGTAGAATGTGCATTTGACCGGACCTACCTACGGGTACGTATTTTGGTCCGCTGAATCCGAATTCGAGGTCAGTTTGACCCCTACACCCTCGAAATTTCGAGAAAACTTCAGCGGACCAAAATACGTACCCTTAGGTAGGTCCGGTCAAATGCACATTCTACTTAATTTTTTTTGTGTGCCAGTGTTATTATTCTGATACTAGCTGTTCCCGCGGCTTTACCCGCTTAGAATTCAGACAATAAACGTCATTACCAACTTTCATCGAATTCGGTAAAGTAGTTTTTTGCGTGATTGGAGAATAAATTAATAAATAGACGGACCAAAGTTTTTAAAACTATCGACATGTGTTCTGTGAGCGATTCTAAAGCGGCGGGGATAGTATTTTTTTTATATCTTATTTAAATATCTTCAATATGCAGATTACGTCTTTTTAGCCTTTTATTATAATTATAGATTGTGGTATGTAGAGTCTACTGTTATGTCTATGTAGCTTTCAAGTCAAATACAGACTATAGGCTGTCCAACGGCTTTACTGGAAGTATATGGGCGTTTTTACAGAGATTGATCTCTTATATTACTGTATTGTTTCCGCGCTTTGACCACAATCTCAGATGATGTTAAGAGGACATGTGATCGGAAAAGTAGGGTTTTCAAGAATTTATTGCTATCGCGTTGCGTCCTAAAGAAAGAGTTATAAAACACGAAAGGGATAACTGCAGCTCGGGTTGTTTTTACATATGCAAAATACATGAAATCATCACTCCGGTATTCTTCTGTTTCCTCCTGTGAAACTGGACTGATTTTAATTTTAACTTTTAATAATAAAATAAAAAAAGACTTTGGATATGCACGAGGCTTTGTTTTGATTGTTATTTTGTTTTTTATTTGTATCTGAAAACGACGGTAAAAATGAGCGGTTTTATACATTTTCGAAGGTTCCTAATTTCTGTAATTATTAATTTATAGTAAAAAAAAACATAACGTACGGCATGGCGGTGATGTATATATATATTATACGGTATAAACATATGAACAATGATGTCATTATTTAAAAAGGAAAAAGGAGAATACGTTTTTATGGAATAAACGCCGCCCGTATATTCTCTTAAGGGGGAAACAATTTGGATTCATTTAATTGTACAAGTGATACATTTGGACAAGTTGTAGTAAATATAAATTATTAAAAAAAATAGCTAGACTAGAATTTCCTTGTGCCTAAAGAGACCGTTTAAACTTACACGCTTGCGTATGAACATAACACATGAAGATGTCGGTCTGATGCAATTGAGAGCGTATTAAAATATAATACAATTTGCAGGGCGTTTGGGCAATTGGACCCGGCTGGATCGTGACTACTTGTGATAAGGTTGGCATAATGACACGTTTATATACGTCATGTTCCGGAATCGGGCAATTATATACCTTATAGTTACAGTTCACTTATAGATCTTCTGTCACACTCAAGTTATTTAACTTAAAGTTATGTGAAACCGCATCCGACTGATTTCTTCTAGAGTAAAGATAGCCTTGGTAATGGACTAAAGTTCCACATTTTTGCGCACTATTGGTATATGTTAGGCGCAAACAAGAGGCCCCTTAATACGCTTCATAGTAATATGAGCCCTTTTTTATCTGACTAACGCTGTTGACCGAAGGGGCCTTAACAGCTTCACCGAACTTTGAGGCGAACGCTTAAGGTATTCAACCTAAAAATGGCAGCAAAATGGCGAGAACCTCGGCTTGAGTTGCTACCCGTGATTATACCTTGGAACAGCTCTATCTACGAGAAGGGATTTCGGGGGACTCTTTTTTACACAGATTGCAGCGGACGGCGGAAATAGCTTTGGTGTACGAAGTTGTCTTTCCCATTGCCAACCCGGTATGTTCCGGCCAAGCTGTTGAATGCAGGTTCGATCATGCTGTTCTCCCGGACAGTTGAGTATCCATGAGGGTTTCCCCACGTAATAAAAAAGCCCAGATCTCTGTAGAGGTCTACGTCCCTCTGGAACCATTGGGAAAAAATTAGCACTGTAAACGAGGTGTAAACATCACTGAAGTAATCAGAAAAACAGTGGGTTTAAATTTCTGAGCGAATTTTAGCGCTGACAACGCACATAAATGATGTCCCCGGTGTCGCAGGCATCTATAGCCAACAGTTACCATTTACCACCAGGCCGATGATATGCTTTGTTTGCCGTTATAAATACTTGGTTATTTGTGGCCCTTTATTCTATGAAAGCTCGTTTCACTACGCATGGAAGGAATAAATCATTTAGAGAGTGATTTTACGATCCAATACAGTTTCCTTTACCTTGTTTTAGTTAATTATCAACACGCGATATGTATATTTAATGATCGTATGAATTAATTGTTTACAAATTACACGCGGAGAAGCCGGGCGCGTGGTCGCTGCCTTTATAAATTGCAAATAATATTTTATTTACTTTTTTTGTGTATATTATTAATAGAATGACAAGTACAAGGAATTATGACGAAGGCCAGGTGTCCATTGAAGAGGCCATCGATAAAGCAGGTTAGTGAATCATATAAAATATTAAATAATTTAGATAAAATATTACAAGATGGTGGTTATTTTTTATAGATCTTTTTCACTATTCTTATATCCTGATAGTTTGTTTTATATAATAATATACAGACATGAATTAATTTTGGAGTAACATTAAAAAAGGGTTATTATTTTTATAAAGGTTCTGTTTACGTACTCAGTGTTCGGGTGTAGGAAATAAGAGTTTAACTGTCTTGATATTATTTGGGGCACATTATCTCAACCAGTAAGTAACCATAGGAATAATAGTACTATTTTTGTTTCGAGAGCTAAATCCTTCAGGTACTTAAGCACCTTCTTTATGTCTGTGAAATCAGTTTCCGAAAGCAAATCAAAAACAACTGAAGCAATTTCGTTTGAAGATTTACCACGTACATTTTTAGTCCATGTATATATGGGAAAAATTTCCTTCGAATATATGTTTGGACTTGTACCGATTACAATAGGTAGGTAGTAAAATTGTAGATATATAATTGCTGTGCATAATACGGAGCTTGATCTGAAACTTTTGGCAAAACTTGTTTTATTTTGGCAATCAAATTATATTGAAATTTGGATTTTCATCATATTCCCACTAAAAGGTATAAAATTATTTGTATTTTAATTTGTGGATTCGCAATGATTCCAACAGTTGGACTTGTTCTTGATTTTGTTTTTTATCAGACAGTTCCATACATTTGGAACAGACATCTACTCTTGGTATTTTGAATCCAGTTTTAAAAATACTTCTAGAGAAGTAATTCGTCCATCCATTAAACCGAAAGACGTTCACTGCTGGACATAAATCTCCATGACGACCGGTTACAGAGAAGTAATGACCTACTTTACAAGTTTCAGCCTCTTATTGATCGTGATTACCTTGATACATTCTCCAAATTCTATGAATGTTCTATTCAGATGACATTTTTTTTTTCTAATGTAGCTAACTGCAATAGTTCCATACACATGTATGAATCGTTTTACATTTTCTTTTTAAGCGGGTTTTTATCTTCAAACTGTGACAGCACCGCCTCGATTTTCTTTCGGGGTATTGTCATATAACAGTTTATATTCAGAAATCTATGGACTCCATCCAACCCAAAGAATCTTTAAAAAGTTTTGTTGACCAACTCCTATTAATTTGTATGGATTAATGTATTTAAGTACATACAATTTTGTATGTGTTTTCGATTATGATCGTCTTCTCACTTAACGTTTTCTATGCTTTTATTTTTGAAAGCCTCAGTCGGTTTGGAGTAAAATACTTCTAATGTCTTAGGCATATAAAGTATTACATTTTAATTTCTCACATTTTTTATTCGTATAAATAATAATATCCGTTGTATTTGGTGGTTTCTTAAAATTTACTATAAATATTTAACCTTTTATTTAAATATGTATAAAAACAAAGATTGGAAAAAAATATGTAATTATAAATTATACAACTTTATGAAAAAAATGTATTAAAAAATAGAGATTTTTTTTTTCAAGTAATCTAGTGACGCCATTTTTTTTTAATGTTATGCGTATAAACTGCTTTTAGCCGCAGCGCGCGTTTGCCGTAACGGCACGCGGATACCTATTTTCGAGGTATACGAAATACCTTTTTGTCAATTCTATTTTGTAAATAACAATTCCAGTTTTTTGTGTGCTAATAAATCCTCGAAATACATTTTTTGAAATCAAATAGGCTATTATTGCACGTATTTTAGGAGCTTTATCAAGAATTAACACGTTTTTTGAACCTGCTGACTAAGCTATGTAGCATAAATTCATTAAATAAATCACCGTCACCAATAAATCAAATGCACCGGTACGAATCTCATGCCAGTCATATTTCGCCGACCGTACTGTGCTTGTTGTCATTGATAATGGCATCGCCTACATTAAGAGGTTCTGTAACAGTATTAGCAGGCATAATGTCTATCAATTAGTCATGAAATTCTATACACTAAGATAGCTAGCTTGAGTTTTCAATGAAGACTAAACATTACGATTAAATCATAGAATCCATCCTTTCAATCATAAAGCGTCCACTGTTGAGTATAGGTCTCCCCCAACAAGGGGTGGATTGCCCTAATCGTCAAGTTTAGCAGGCGGGTTGGCGATCGCAGTAGGTGTTTATGGCACTCAGAGGATACTGCTGCCCATCCTCTGATTCTTATACCTTTAGACGCCTGTTACGATAACCAAGGGAAAATATGGGTGATTATTATTGTTAAAAAAATGGCTATGCAGGCTTAAACAGTCCTGTATCACTTCGACCTACGCAGATCTATTAAGATCCCCCTACAACCTTTTTTTTTTTTTGACGGGGGGAAATGCATTTACGCTCTACCCTTACCTATTGTATTAGTGAGACCGAAGTCCCCCAATACAATAGGTAAGGGGGCACGGAGTGACGAGTTCCGTGCCAGTGTAGGACTCGCCCGGGCGAGAGTCGCCCGGGAATACCCACTAAAATCCCCCAGGGCCGTCCGCTGCATTTGGGATGGGGGCGACACGGGGTGGCTTTCGCAGGCACCGCGTCGATCCCCCTACAACCTGAATATACTGTATGATCTTTTTGGCAGGGAGTGTCTGTACCTCCTCTGGGAGCAATGCTTACCCAGAATTCGGTTACGTATGGGTATTAATGGATTATTCACATTCACACAAAATGTGCTTTGGTGTTTCGTCTGCGATTTCACAGAATCTGCACTCTCTTGTGTTCTGGACACCGATGTTGTGCATATACTTGCACAAACAACATTTCCCAGTCAGTGCTCTCACTTATACTAGTAGCTGATTCTAACTGAGCATCAGGGTTTCTTCAGCTTTGGGGTGAGTTAACGCCCTGATCAGCTTTTTGGAATAAATTTGTCCTGGGAAATTTATTCCAGAATTCTATAGCCTTATAGGTGTATTGGTCCCTTATGGTCAGATATGGGGTGACAATATTCTTACCCGGCACCACACGGCATTCTTGGCCGGCACCACACGGCGTAGATAATCACAGAATAGTTGTCTTTTATAATCAACCATCCTCAAGTTTGTAAATCTGTCTGCAATTATATACAGACTTGTTACGGCAGCATCACCTGAGAGTTAGTACCTCTCCAGGGTTAACATTTCTAACATTTTCCATCACATCATCATTTTTTTTTCACCCATATTATTTAACTGATAACGCCATCTGTTAGATCTTTATAATAAGCTTAAATATTGGTATCTTACTTTACAAGCAATAATACAACTGTAAGTGACAAAGCAAAACAAACTTTATTATTATATCAACTAGCTGTACCCACGCCGCTGCTATTTGTTTTTTAAATAAACAATGGTTTTAAATATTGCCAGATTATGTGCTGATGATATTTATTACTTACTTCCGTCTATCTTCATAATTAGACCAGGTAATTCTAAATTTTAATAATTGAATTATATAAACCGTTTTATATAATTATCGGAATTATATAATTTAATAATTATCGGACATAGATAAATCGTTACCTTTTATATATTGTAAGGAATTAGGAAACATACAGAGCAACTGAATGTCATTCGATTACAGGATTCCCACTTAAAAGTTTATCGCTAGGGATAAGGGAAAATATTAGTTCGAATATTGATGATATAACAAACGGGCGTCATAATTTTAATACCAATTTTTTTAAATACTGTATAGGTATAGTACTTTTACCACAATCTCACCTGATGTCAAGTGACGATGTAGTCCTGGATGGTAAACACAATAAGCCTAGAGGTACTAGTTCTTATGTGATGCTGTCGGAATGAGGGCGGAACTTGAGGGTTGTAGCTACCCAGGCGGGCATGAAGGTGGCCCTACCACCATTCCTACGGTTTCCTCACGATGTTTTCCTTCACCGAAAGCTCAGGTTCAATTTAGAGTTAGATAGATAGGCTTGAATCCGCGACCATTGACACAGAATCCGGCCGCACTAAAAACTGCGCGATTGTTGCTTCATAATTATATCAGGATGTGTAATCAGAAATGGCCATAGGCATTAGGCTTAGTAAGTCTAATAAAAGATTTTTAGGCAATAGTGTCAGGTGTCTAAAATATGGTTCCTATGCACATTACCGATTTACCTGACAATAAGTTTAAGCACTATATCAAGCAGGTTTTAATGTCCAATAGTTATTATGGAGTGGATAATTACGTCAACGATAGTAATGTCTGGAAATGAGTCCCCTCTCTGTGCTTCCACTAAAACCATTTGTCTCTATAACAATATAATTTATACACACAAAAATTTATAATAATAAAAAAAACCAGACCGAGTTTCTTGCCTGCAGTCATCTCGAGTAGGTCGTTTTCCGACTCGATGGTAGCTTTTAACGCTCGTAAGCGCCTTTTCAGGACCCAAGTTGGATAAGTCATTTTTAATTTGATGACGTTAACATCAACGGGGTGAGGGGTGAGGTTTATTCTTTGCATACTTTTGATGATCTTTGGTTGGCGAGGCAGTTCTAAATGGTGATTATGTAAGAAACATTTACTTTATAATCTTCACTTTTTGGTCTAATTTATGCCAATCCTTGCTTAATTAAGGGGCGGAGGGAAGAGCTATACTTACTGAAAGGGGTTTGAAGTACAAAAAAGACTAAAATATCGCTTAGTAATACATGAACAACCCCTAAAGTACCGGCTTTCCGAACCGGTGGTAACTAGCGTTTTGACGTCTGTAAGCACCTTTCTCAGAGCTTAAGTTGACTTAGCATTCGACAGTCCAGCCTTGCTTCTGTCTCCTTTTGATTTTTGTTCTACTCTTCTATCCGTTATGGTTCGCTTTTTCCCTTGTTTCCTATTTCACTCTCTCTCTCTTCTATGTCGTTTATACAAGATCAATGTGAGGGAGGAGGGCAGTTGGAGGGTTGCGGAGGTTCGTCCAAACGGGCTACCCCACCTTCGTAAACGGGAAGACAAAGCCCGTAGCCCGATTTTCCATCAGGTCAGGCCAGCTACTGGGGCAACACGGAGCTTGCTTAGCTAATCTCGTGTCGCCCCGTGATAGTATCGGACGGTATGTGAGATTACAGTGGGTATTTCTGGCGCTTCATGCCAGGTGAGTCACAAATACCCTCTCCCAACTTAAAGGAGGACCGTTAAGTTAGAAGAAGGATGCGTAAATGCATTTCTCCATGTATTGAATAAAGTATTTTTTATTTCGATCTTGGCACAACGCTTTGACATTTTCGAAAAAAAAGTTAATGGAATTAACAGTCCACTTAGGATTGATTGAATAATATGTTTTTAATTTTACATAATATTTTTAATCTTGCTTTATTTTATCTGTGATACAGATAACAAATCGTTTCCTGTGTTTATTTAACACGACTGTAAATTTTATATACGATTAATACGTTGTTAAATTACGATGCGATAATCTATTTTTTTATCTATCCTAATAAATAAAATTAAATGTATTTCCAAAATATTTTTTTTTTACCAAATACATGTGAATATAAATACGATACTTATACCAAAAATGAGATGCGGCTGGAGACGATTTTTGGGCTGGACTTTTTTTTGGTAGATAGTTGAAGTTATTCCGCGTAAAAAAATAAAACTCATAAAATTGTGAATAAAATCCGATTCGATGCACAGTTTTACAGGCTTGTGCTATAATTTATGAGAAATATGTTTACTTTAACTTATTACCAATGAACATTTAGGGTTCCGTGTAAAAAAAAATTAAACCCAATGAAGAATACATGAAACGCGGGCTCACCCGCGGGCGTACAGTTACTTTTATATATAGAGGCGTCATACGCCTGTAATATTCCGCTAAAAATGGCGTCATTAAATTATACTTACAAACTATAAAGTACAAAGTGCGCTTGTAACCGTCGCTCGTCGCTCTCTTATGTTCTTATGGTCCTCTCTTATGGTTTCCCCACGCTGCGAGTAACTTGGGACGCCAGCGCGCTTTTATTATAGAAGAAGTAACGCACAGCTCCCGCTTGGCTCGCGTCCATGCAATGCCTTGTATACAACATCGCATTGGCGTCTCGACTCACCCGCTGTGTGGCAAAACCATTATGCTCGCTTATCTTTCTACATTTCATCATGGCAATAACATGAAATAAAAATAAAAAACATTTTTTTTTATTATAGTAAAGAAAACAGAGTACTTGCGCATGAGAAAAACTTTCTCTTACAGTAGCAGTGAATTATTTGTGGGCGCGCTCGAGAGGCGTAAAAAAAGCCAATTCAAATTAATATAGATTTTAATGTTTCTATTTAACAATTTAATGTTGTAAACACAATTATAAAAAAAGGTAGGTAGGTACGCGAATAATTAGCCCGCGGACGCAACGAAATATACATTCTCAGTCTCTGTGTTGTGCACGACTGACGGGGGTGGGGAATCGTACGAGCCGTCTAGGGAGGCGCATACGCAAGGCAGAGAGGTACTTAGTGCCCAGGGCCGCACTCGACGCGTTACATACTCCCCCTTTTGACCAAGAGGAAACCCCACCGAATGGTCAAACTAAACGCCCTAAAACGCGATTTTCCGCGGACGACCTCTACGACGCTTAGGGGCGACCGGCTCCGGATACTCACCACCTCTGTCATGATATCTACGCAGATCGGACATGTGATACTTCCCAACGACTTCTCCAGATCTCTGCGAGGATAAAAGGTAAGTAGTTGGACTCACCTTCTTGGAGACGATATATGGACCATCCTGTTTCGGAAGGAACTTGGAAGTAACACCCTTGGCAGCATTACTAAGTTCGTGACCAGACCTAAATCGGTCAATTAATCGTTGAAACGTCGCCGGAGCATTTTTAAATCCGAACGGCCTACGTTTGAAACGATAGGTACCAAAAGGCGTAACAAATGCAGTTTTATCACGGTCAACAGTACTTACCTGCCAGTACCCGCTACGCAGATCCAGTGAGCTCATTACACAACCTTGCTTGGTCGACTGTAACAGCTCATCGATACGCGGCATAGGATACGCATCCGTCTTGGTAACTGCATTTAGCTTACGATAATTTACACAAAACCTATACGTATTATTAGGTTTAGGCACCAAAACACACGGCGCCGCCCACGCGGACTCACACTCCTCAATCACGTCTTCTCTTAACATGCGATCCAACTCAGTACGCATTACTTCCTTCTTCGCAGGAGTGACGCGATAAGGAGGCACCGCAATTGGCAGGTGATCACCAGTATCTATATGGTGCTCGGCAAATGGTGTCGGCTCACCGACTACATTAAAAATATCAGAATACTCACATAATAAATTATCTAAACAAGACCTCTCCGATTGTGATAGTGTGACGCCCTCATCTTCACGTAATACGTTGACAGAGGCGCACTCGAACGGACCCTGTGGGGTTTCACACGACAAAGGGTGCAAGTTCTGGGGCCGGTCAGCTGTGTACCAAGTGAAGTTAGAAAAATCGATAATCATCTTCGCCTTAATAATAAAATCGATACCTAACAGTGTTTCATTGTTAACAGCGTCGGGTAGAATAATAAACTCGATAGGTATCGCGAAAGAAACAAGATGAACGTCAACAACAGTTAATAGTAACCCTACCATTCTTTACAGTACCATCTGCAAGTTTTACCGACATATATTCAGAGCGAAACTTTAATCCTCTACGTTTCAATAAGAGATAAAGTGAGTTACTCGCTATACTACGACGCGCGGCTGTATCTAAAAATGCGGTACCCATGAACCCCTCTATACGGACTTGTACGATTGGCCTACCCTGAGTATTATTATTAATACATACAGATGAAAATACATTTTCTACTTTAACATCATCATTAACGCTAATACTACCGCTTTGTTTACATTTTGGACAATTAATTCTTAAATGACCTTTTTCACCACAACCGTAACAAAGTGTGCCTGTGGCGGATAATTTTCTTTTACTTAATTTATCACATGAGTCGCGGTTATGTCCTCGCGATTTACAGTAAACGCAAAATAGTTTTCTTTCACTATCACTCGTGACACTTTTGTTTACGCTTTGATCACTACGCAGCGAGTGCGCGCTTGCACGCGAGCCCTGCGCGGCAGCGGCGGCGCGCGTAGGTATCAAACTCGAACCCGAAGTGAAGAGTACACCGTCACTGGATCTCGCGGCGGCCTTGCTTGGCGGCGACTGTGTAGCGTATTCGTGAGGCGATGACAATGGCTGATTACAATCTACATTTTCTGAGAGCGATTCTTCTATAGCTCGTGCCCTTTCTAAAAGAGATTCAATGTCGGTCACAAGATCTCTGGACAATCGCTTCCTAATCCTTTTATTTAGTAGTCCATAGATCATATCTAGTCGTGCTTCCTCCGGTAGCTGATACGGTAATTTTGCGAGTAAAGACCGTATTCTAATAATAAATACATCTGCTCGTTCTAAACCATGCTCAGTAGCAAAAATGTCTCGGAACAACTTATATGCAGGACGTGGTGTTCCGTACATAGAACGTAAACGTTTCACGGCATCTGACCATGACACAATTTCACTGCGGATTCCGCACCACCATACAGCTGCATCACCGTGAAGTAGCATGGGAAGCCCGCGAAGTGACATATCGTCACTGACAGACGTACATTCTTTGTATATCTCTACTGCATCTATAAATGCTTCCACGGCTTCGGGATGCTGTGATGAGCCATCGAAGCGAGCGGTGCACATAGATAGGTTACCTGAGGTGTGTGACAACGGAGACGATGACGAAGCAGCTGAAGGCGTCCCTCCCAAGTGCGATGACAAAAGAGACTCAACTAGCTTCTGATTCGCCTCGGCCTGTGCCTTAGAAAAGGCGGCCAAAAGCGATGTAAGCTGGTCTCCAGACATAAGCACAGGTGCTATAGGCGTAACTTGAACTGATTGCATCGATTCGTCACTTGAACTTTCTTTGTCAATGTCTTATTCGGTACGAACTTTTCGCGGCGGCATATTTAGCGTATTTCAGTTTTCCAATATATCTAATCACTATAATATGCAACTGGATTCGCGGCCTGAACGTTGGGAGCCACTTTTTGTTTCTATTTAACAATTTAATGTTGTAAACACAATTATAAAAAAGGGTAGGTACGCGAATAATTAGCCCGCGGACGCAACGAAATATACATTCTCAGTCTCTGTGTTGTGCACGACTGCCGGGGGTGGGGAATCGTACGAGCCGTCTAGGGAGGCGCATACGCAAGGCAGAGAGGTACTTAGTGCCCAGGGCCGCACTCGACGCGTTACAAGATTTAATTTCAGAGCTACGGTTACACTTGTAATTTTTTAAGTTTTCGCGTTCCATATTTAAATTCAGTTAATTTTAACGGGTTTTCACGCGTTACCTTTGATTTTTTCTATCCCGACGTCATATCAGTCAGCCCATGACCACGGTTGGTGAAACCCAGCCGAAACTAAACCTAATACAAATGACTATCGACCGATATTAGATCGAATAGTCCTTAAACCTAAGAAAGGTGACTACCGATCGAGGTGTGACCGAATAGTGTCTTCAGCGGAGGACTTGATAGGAGAGGCGAGCCTCAGTGAGACTCGGATTGTGGAGCGGTTCCCACGATGTCGATGAGTTGAAGTTCCGTATAATAGCATGTGGCGTCGGTGAACCGATGTTACAATTGTTACAATAAAACTGCAATGTAGCGGTTTCCGTGGGAATCAACGAAGTCTCTTAGGTCCATGATATTATGTACACTCCCCCATCCCCGCTGGGCCATTGCACGACGAAGCCCGGTGGGTTCGCTGCAGGGGGCGACGCGGTGCTTGCGAGAGCCACCCCGTGTCGCCCCCATCCCAAATGCAGCGGACGGCCCCGGGGGGTTTTAGTGGGTATTTCCGGGCGCTTCACGCCCGGGTGAGTCCCACGCTGGCGCGGAGCTCGTCACTCCGTGCCCCCTTATCTATTGTATTGGGGGACTCTGATCCCTCAAATACAATAGATAAGGGTAGTGCGTAAATGCATTTCCCCCCGTCAAAAAAAAAAAAAAAGGTCCATGATATTAGGAAACTGCAACGTACACCTTTCCATGGAACACAGATACGTAACAAGTGTATCAACAAAGGAAGAAGTTATCTTGAATTATATTTATGGACTAGCTGTGTGCCCGCGGCTGCGCTCGCGTTTCAAATGTTCTTCGCTACGTTTTAATTTTTTTAAACGGAACACTAATTTTTTTCCTAAAAAAAATTTAGTACTAAGATAAAGTAAAAATATTTCTCATAAATTATAGCACTTGCCCGTAAAACTGTGCATTGAATCGGATTTTATTCCAATTTTTATGAGTTTTATTTTTTTTACGTGGTACCCTAATTGTTTTCGGAAATTTAAAGTACCCTAAGTTACATGGATGAACTTCAGCTATATACCAAATAAAGTCCCGTCAAAATCGGTCGTGGTCGAGGTTGAACAAACAGACAGACAAAATATTAAAACATTATATTTTTATCGTATATAATTTCATATATATTTAGTATAAATTTATATTTTGACAATACAAACAGACACTTCAATTTTATTTATTAGTATAGATCTATTTATTTAACCTTCACATACATTAAACTTAACATTTATGATATTAGATTTTAGTCAATTCCATGCAAAATTAATTCAATTACGCAGGGACATAGCCTCTCTAAGCATTTTCTACCGTTTGTATCATGGCGAGTGTTCTGAAGAGCTCTTTGATCTGATCCCCTCCTCTCCTTTCCATAACAGAACCACGCGGGCAGGACTTCGGTGTCACGGTTTCACGGTGACACCCATAACTTCAAGAACCAAAAAGTTTGCTCACTCATACTTTTGTCGCACTGTGAGGTTATGGAACCGTCTTCCTGTCAGCGTGTTCCCTCCTTCATATGATATTGGGTCCTTCAAAAGAGGCGTGAAGAGGTATTTAAGCAGGCCAGCATGACAGCGGTGACTGGCAGTGAACTCTGTTCAGTGTCAGTCATCGCTGTTTTGGATTGCACTGTGCTTACCATCAGGTCCAGTGCAGTCACTGTGCTGTCCATTATAAAAAAAAAAAAAAAAAATATCTTAATCGATCGCGGATGACGTATCGGAACATTTACAAACATCATAAAGTACATTTATTGTTGGTACAGATACTTGAAAGCAAAGAGGGCACAGTAATGTTACTCTATGATATCGGTTCGAATGCTCACCTTGAATATTTTGGTGAAGGAGAATTTATGAAATCTATATGATTGTCTTAGTAAATAATTTTCTGGACACACTATATGAAAACCACATGGACGGGTTCCATTAAATTTCAGAGACATTTCAAAGGTACACATGCTACCATTTTCCACAGGATTATCGGTTAAGCGTTTGAGTATCATGGATTTGTTATAATATTACTCCATACACAACAAAACACATTTTGCGAGGACAATTAGATTAAAATTTTGACTAATAAATCAAATCAAATCAAATCAAAATTTATTAATTCAATTTAGGCCGTAAGAAGGCGCTTATGAACGTCTAAAACACTACCACCGGTTCGGAAAACAACCCAGTCGAGAAAAGCGCAGGCAAGTAACTCGATCTGGTTCTTTTTTTTTATAAAAAACTATACAAATCATAGTCTTAACTAATGTTAGCGGAATCACAGAGACGTGGGTTAATTCCAGACATCACTATCGTTCATGTAATGATCCACCCTGTAATAACCTTTTGAGATTAAAACTTGCTTGACATAATACTTGAACTTATTGTCAGGTAAATCGGTAATGTTACTTGGGATCTTATTGTAAAACCGAATACTATTACATATAAAGCTTTTATTAGACTTATTTAACCTAAAGCGTGGGACGACCAATATATATGCATTAAGTTATCGAAGATGTATTGGGAGGGCAAAGTTAATATATCATATCCTTCAAATTTGTTCTTTAGAGATTAGAGAAATAAAACGAAAAGAAAATGAAAATATGAATGTATTATAATATATATATATATATAACCGAAGATTTTCTTTACATTAAATATATATAATAAAATACAACTAGTAAAAACCTGTCCAGCAAAGAAATCCGTTTAATATAGCAGTGCAGTACATTTACCAGAATTTGTTCAACAGTATGTCAGTATTAATAATAGTAATTTTCCGATTGTGACCTTCCTTGCATAATCCATAACTTGGAACGGTATAATGTATAGAGTTGCCGGATCTTTTATTGTCTGTCAATTCACTATATTCAATAAATTACACGTCGAGTGGTGCTTAATCTTCATCACCCATAGTGTGTCTGATTACATTATTTTATATACATAGTACATACTTCTCAAAAATTGGTTTGAGGCCGATTTTATCTTTCTTTGCGTCCTCTCACTCTCGATCCCGTTCTCTTAATGAATCAAAATTCTATTGTTTCTCGGCGTTCCAAAAATTCAAAATTTAAATGTTCTTTAAAATAACTAACTGCCTCGGTAGCGCAGTTGTATTACATACGACTGCCGTTCTGAGGTCTCGGGTTCGATCCCCGGGTCGGGTCAAGTGATATTGGGTTTTTTTCTACTCAGTATCATCCCGGAGTTTGGAATTTGTGCCCGATATGGCGACAGGCTCGCCCCCTGTCACATCTGGGACGGAACTAATCTCGGCGAAATGTGGGTGGTGTAGTTCGCTACTTCACCTCTGCCTAACCCTTCGGGGAAAACAGGCGTGAGCATATTTATGTATGTATGTAAATGTTCTTTCTTAAACGGCCTCCTCAATAAATCCTATAAAACTCACGTTACATTAGCAGAATGCATGGGTAAGATATACTGACAGTTAATAAACTAATAGAAAACCTTCGGGTTTTCTTAATGAATTTGATAAATAAATGTAATGAAGATATATAAATAATACATACATACATATCATCACGCCTTTCTCCCGTGGGGGTAGGCAGAGATTACATCCTTCCACTTGCTACGATCTTGACACACCTCTTCGCTTCCTCTACTTTCATGAGCGCTTTCATACATGTTCGTCGGTTATGAGTACTTTTAACCTGGCCTTTATTTAACACATAAAATAATAATAATAATATAATAAATATGTATTGAACTAAAACCAATCATTACAAAACGAGTAATATAAATCTCTAAACTGATATGGATACACTCTAGACTACAGATATGGATAAACCCTGTACAAAGGCATAATTATATCGTCGCGTTCTCATCGTTCCGGCGGTAAAATGTCCTTTGCCTCGCCTCTAACAGTACCTGAAAATTGATCACACCGTCGGATTTATTAACGTAGCGTTGACTATACTTGTTTGAAGGTTTAAAGACTTCATTTTTTATACTTTCAGGCTTCGGTTTGTACAGCTTCATACTAGTATGTTTGGTCGGCGTGACGATCATCTCGTTTGCAGCTATCGGTTACGGTACTTCGATCCTTGTGCCAGTGAGCGCCTGTGAACTGAACACAACTGTTGGGCAGCAGGGAATGCTGGCCGCGGCACCTGTCATAGGTATATAGATTTAAAGATTTTTCAATTTTTCTAATCTGCACTTTTTTTTAAACCTAGCTAATGCTGTTGACCGGAAGGGCCTTTACAGATTCTCCATAACTTTGGAGACGAGTACTGAAGGCACTCACCTCAAAAGGTAACTAGCACAAGGGCACCAAAGAGCTACGGACCTCGTCTTGGCCGTTATCTGTGTAGAAAAATTTCCAGGGTATTTTGATACTAGCTATCCCAACATTTTTATTTACACGCAATAGGCTCAGTGCTTAGACAATAATCTTACCTGATGTTAAGTGACGATGTGGTCCAGGATGGAACACACTTGGCCTAGAGATACTGGTTCTCAAGTGATGCTGCCGGAACACACCTATTGGTATTTGGCGACAGGTTTTCAAACTTGAGGGTGGCAGGTAATCAGGCGGGCATCATTATTAAAATTTAAATGAATACCACCATGCTATGATTTCTTCGCGATGTTTTCGCCTTCGAAACCGCCGTTCCCGCCGCCGGGGACAGGCAGCTAATTTTACTCCCACACACTCTCCGGGTCCCCTCCGGCGGCGACCCAAGATATATCTCGTTCCCCAACTGGAGAGGTTCTTGACGTCGCCGCCAGCGCGATACAGTGACACTAACCATGCATCAAGCATTACATACACATTCCTGCATATAACACGCAGGTACATAGGTCCTGTAAGGAACTTTTTTTTTTATTATTAATAAATAAAAAAATTGGGTTTAGCTAGGATTAAATTCCGTGGGAATTTTTAAACATAAGTAGCGGCCAAGGCGAAGTTCGAACCCTTGTGCTAGTTACCTTTTGCGGTGAGTGCCTTCAGCACTCGCACACAAAGTTACGGTTAAGCTGTAAAGGCCCTTCCGGTCAACAGTATCAGCTAGTTTAGAAAAAAAAACAAGTTGTAGGTTCTATTATAGGTGGTAGTTTGATCGAATTGATCGATGAACATAGGTTCGATTCCACCAATCCTAAACTCAATTAAGTCTGAGCTTTTGGTGAACTCAACAAGAATTTAGCCGTTCTAGATGCTGCCGGCTGTCGATAAGTTATACTTTTTCGGCGGTCGTTATCGTTTTTAGAATTTATTGAACATCAGACGAAATGCAGTAATTTTAATGAAATTAAATAAAAGACAAAAATTGTCAAAAACGAAAAAATATATCTGTAAATGATTTTGACATTTAAATTACACTATTTTGCTAACACAACCGTTTACTGATTATTTCCAGGTTCAATATTGGGTTCTACTGTATGGGGTTACTTAGCCGATACCCGAGGCCGGAGGAGTATGCTCCTCGTTGCACTCCTAGGAGGAGCTGCAATCAATGCAATCGCCAGTATATCGGTGAACTGGATCATGCTGATGCTTCTACAGTTTGTGGCTGCGCTCTTGTAAGAAAATTTTGTTTATTTAAAACTGGCTGTGTCCGGCATCCGTTTCAATACTGTAACACAAAAATTAGTCCGAGGAAGCTTGAAAGTAGCACCAATGACAGCGAAGTTAAATTTTAATAGGTTAGTCTGGTATCGCCATGTTATCAAGATAGATGAAAGTCACGTAACTAGAAGAAGGTTGAGAATGACGGTGGGTGGAGGGATATAGAGTTAGAGACTGAAGAACTTATGGATGGATCGTGTGAAGAATGACTGTGTATAAGGAGTGAATGTTGAGATGACAAACGACAGAAGAGTGGGAGGAGAAAACGTGTTGTGCTGATTCTACTTAATGTAGCTTACTAAAGATTTTGACGTTTCACTTATACACAATAACACACAATCTACATATATTTTTTTTTATTATTTTTTTTTTTTATATTGGACAGCACAGTGACTGCACTGGACCTGATGGTAAGCACAGTGCAATCCAAAACAGCGATGACTGACACTGAACAGAGTTCACTGCCAGTTACCGCTGTTATGCTGGCCTGCTTAAATACCTATATAACATAAAGTGATTTCAAAATTACACAGTATAGGTCGAATATAGAACCTCTGCAGAATACTGTGCCTCCGGAGGCCCTGGCATCTTTGCGCCGGTTAGGGACGTGGAGTGTTTAGTCAGTCGGTTTCGGCCAACCTGGCACACGGGCACCAAAGAGGGCGCCTCTCGCAGAGGGGTGTGCCTCGGTAACCCAGTCTGTCGCGAGGATCAACGTGTGCAAAAAACTTGGTTTTCGGCATACGTCCGAGCGTTCAACGAGCAGATTTCAACCACGTAAAAAAAAAAAGGTCGAATATAGAAAGTTAATGAATCAATGATAAAAGTGCTACATAGATACCACCAAAGTCGGAATTAGGGTTGAACAAAAAAATAGTTATTTTACTCGCGTTATTATAATAATATTAATCGATACTTATAATAAAGACTAACGAGAAGAAATCTGTACATTGGAAATGTTGTTAAGAAAAAACACTTCAGAATAGATTACAGAATAAATTACGATAGTTAAAAAAAAAATTGTCTGACTGTCTGTTTATTAATTTGTTCGCCGATCACGCAAAAACTACTAAACCGATTTCAATGAAATTTGGTATGGTAGTAGTTTATACTCTATAGTAACATCTAAGATACTTTTTACAAATAGATGTACATTTATATAATGTATGAATAGCGTTTATCTAGATTCATGAAAAAAAAACATAATAATGAAGTGTTTGCATAATAACATTAACAATACATAGAATAGATAATTTAAAGCAATATTTTATTTTCACGTTATTCCAAAAATCTTTCATCTATAATTATAATAAAATGGTAACGAGACGAAATCTGTACATTGAAGATATTTAAGAAAAAAAGAAGCGGTAGGTGACACTCATCACCACATGGATAGTATGGTATTCAGGCCTATTAGAGCCTGGCTAAGCGCAGACAGTGACTCAGTCCGGACACCCGCACCAGCAGCGATCGGGACTCTGCCGCACTGCCAAACCAAGATGGTAAGCGCCGGGAGCCCTGACCTTCCATTGCACTTGGAAGACTGAGTGAGAGATGTCTGATGAGGACGGGGTGTTACCTCCACCGCGGGGTTGGGACGGGGCATGATAGAGATAAGAATATATTGCTAAAGATAGATTGCATCTAGAAGGAGAATATTGTCTGTCTATTTTTTTTTTTTTTTTGTAGTCACCCACATCCCTCTGGCGTGACCAGAGACCTTATTAATACTATGCGTTTATACTGTGTGTGCTCTTTTGGTGTTAATTTCATTAGCTTGTTCTTTTGCTTCTCCATGTGTGTGCTCTTTTAGTGTACATTTTCTCAGCTAGTTTTTTTGCTGGTCATTTATTTAGCTTGTTAATTTGTGATCGAGGCTGTCTATTAGAATATAATTGTCTGAATTCCACGCGAGCGAAGTCGCGGGCACATCTAGTATTGAATATGATATCTCTGTAAAAATATCAATGATCCATTAAATAAGACCGCCTTTCGCTCTAAGATAATATGTAACAACATGTGATAGGCGACAAAAATAATATTGATTATTTTTATAACGTTTGTGTTAATATAATTCATTCGTATCGCAATTGTTACATCAACTGTTTAAAGAAAGTAGCGCTAATTATTCTGTTCTATTAAAGTAGATTAATAGATTAGAAATCATGTCTTTTAAAATAGCCGTAGTTAAAAGTAAGTAATAACTCCACGGACAAAAATTTAAAGTACACAATTCGCTTTAAACGTATGCGTGTCTCCTTAGGCGAGCGACAGAGACAGAAATATTATGATTTATGGTTTCAGTATAAACGGCGGTATTGCGATTGGAAATTTTAACATTCGAGTAATTATTCATTGCGTGTAAAAATCACCACAATATTCTGGTGAATCGTTATGATGATAGTGCTCGACAAATTTAATCTTTTTATTACCTTTTTTTTTTTTTTTTTTTGTCGGGGGGAAATGCATTTACGCACTCACCTTACCTATTGTATTAGTGGGACCTGAGTCCCTCCAATACAATAGGTAAGGGGGCACGGAGTGACGAGTTCCGTGCCAGTGTGGGGCTCAAACCCGGGCGAGAAGCGCCCGGGAATACCCACTAAAACCCTCCGGGGCCGTCCGCCGCATTTGAGATAGGGGGCGATACGGGGTTGCAAGGCATGTCGCCGCGTCGCCCCCCTGCGGCAAACCCACCAGGCCCGTCTGTGCAATGGCCCAGCGGGGGTGGGGGAAAACCTCTCCACCCCACCTCTTCGCCCGCCTCTGAAAGAGGCATTACCTTCCGGAGGGAAGAGGAGTGATCACTGCGACCACAGTAATCATCTCTCTCCCCCCCCCCCCCAAAGTGGGCTTTCGCCCAGCCGCCCGGTCAGACTATCAGCCGGCAGTCAGAAGGACTGCCGTTGCCCAGGGTGCACCACGAGGAGGTTGTCTGACACCGCACCCCAATCTTTTTATTACCTACCTAATACCTACCTTATTATTACCTATAATGCTCTAGAATAATATACTATTTTACAGGAAACACAACGTAACATTATTGCGTGTAATCGTTTTCATAGATCAACGCATAATAACAGGAGTATTGTTATTTTCATAGAGGCGATAGTTTCATACAAAAACTCGCTTTAACATTGTACCTAAAGAATCGTATTTATGTGTATTTAAACGACACTAGGCAGCGGCGTGTGGTCTTTTGGCTTTACTCCGCGTGCGATTACTGCCGTTCTGAGTGTTTTAATTCTATGATCATTTTAAATTATGCTTCTCAATTTTAATTTCACAGATTATAAAAAACAGTATCGTAAAATAGCAAAGACGCACTATAGCTTATCATTCTTGTATAGTTATTGTAAAATATAACAATGGTAAATTAAAAATTTGCCTAAAATCTTATACAAAATATTCAAAAAACCAGTTACATTAATATCACAACAATATAATGTTTTAATTCGAATGTAATTAGTTGAACAAACTTATCAACGTGAATATCATTCACATTCATTCATTTTTACTGTTACGAAAATAATATTCTTGCACTTTGGATATTTCGTAAATAGATATAAGATTAATTGTTTCTTAATTTGCTTCTTTTTTAAAATTCATATTTTTATTTTTCACTTTAACCCTTTCAGGACCATAAGATATCGGAGAGTAAATATTACTATTCAATTGTTTATTTTTTTAAACGTAAAGTATATATGAAAATGCGTAAATACATTCCTCCACTTAAAAAGAGGTGTAAACGTTAGAAACTATAGCTTATTTAGAATTTTGTGGGGAAAATTTAAAGTCAAATAATAGTATAATTAAATATACAGTCACCAATATTCCACTGGGGAAAAATCTTTCCCTTGGTCGTGAAAGGGTTAAACTCAAACGTTACAAGTTATTCGTTATAAATCCGTAGTAAATTAACAACCTTATTTTAGTAATCTTCAGTAAGGTAGGGCATTTTCTAATGATGCCCGCCTGGGTAGCTACCACCCTCAAGTTTGAAAACCTGTCGCCAAATACCAATAGGTGTGTTCCGGCAGCATCACTTGAGAACCAGTACCTCTAGGCTTAGTGTGTTTACCATCCTGGAACACATCGTCAATTAACATCAGGTGAGATTATGGTCAAAGCACTGGCCTATTCCGTGTAAAAAAAAAATCATTCGTTTAATGAACCACAATAGAAATAATAGTTTGTACTATTTATTTTTATTCTACAGGATCTAGGGTTTATTTCACGGGTTCAAGAAAGTTCTAAATATTTTTCACCAGCTAACAAAAATGATTTACTAAGTGCGGAATTTTGTTTAGTAACGCCATTAAATTGGGCTGATTCGAATCAAGATGCACAGGTGTAAAGCATAGTCTTAGCGTTGTTCATACTTGTTAAGACGTCAATGTTAAATATTTTATAAAGTTTATATAATACGTCAAAAGATGGCGCCATAACGTTTTGGAAGTGGCTTTAAATTATGTAGTTAAAAGATAGTAGTTTGTAAATGTTTGTACTAATAAAAAAATATTCTAAATAAATAATTGTCTATCTCTCTCCCTCTAAGTGGTGTTTGATCTCCTTGAATCAGTGTTGAAGTATCAGTGAAATACGAGGTTATTTGAAAAATATTATCAAATTTGTTCATTACTTCTTTACCAATTTTTCTGTTGTAAAAATTCATGAGATGATGTCTCATCTACACCGCAGCGAATTTAAGTTATTTCTAGTGTCAGAAATAATAACAGTTTTCTGTATTTCAGCACTGCTGGTTTATACTCCATGTCGATGTCTTTAATGAGTGAGAGCGTGCCGATGTGCAAACGTAATCTCGTCGTTATATTGGTCACGAGCATCTTCTTACTAGCCCAAGGAGTCATGGCAGGTATAATGACTACAATTTTGTATTTCTATGTGTGTGTTTTTGTCTTGTGAACAATCCACTGCTAATTTCGATATTCACGTTTTATAAAAAAAAAATAACTTTTATAAAGTAGGTTTACTAGGACTTTACTTACTTTACTTAGTAGGACTGTTTTAGCAGTATTTGATTGTAGACCGTTTACGAATTCGGTTCTCACTTTAATTTTCTGTATTTCTTTGTTTTATTTATAGTCATTGATTTCATGCGGTTTTTTTTTTTTATTTTCTTGATTGTTTTTGAAAAAGAAGCACACCGGGTTGAATCCTTTTTTTACACTGTATAGATTTGTTTTAACCACAATCTCACACTTATTTGTATTTGGCGACAGGTTTTTAAACTTGAGGTTTGTTGCTATCCATATATGTATATATAGTTAAATTAATACGTGAAGTAAAAACATTGTACCTCTTTTTACGAAAATTGGCCGAACAGAAAAAAAGTATGAAATTTCGCACATTCGCAATTTCGTTTATATAGAGAAATAGTGCAGAATGCTAATATTTTTTAAAAAAAATTGCATAAAAAATATATTAAATCAATAAAACAAACATTACACACACTACCATTTATTTGAAACAACACACACTGTCATTATCCCTTACGATATCAATGCATTATGTATGTTAATGTCAAACTTGAGATTTATTCAAAATTCAACAATTTTAAACTCAAATTTTAATTTCAAAAATTGACTTCCATAATCTAATATAAAAATAGAAAACAATATTGACTTTTGAGAAGGTTTTACTTCAATCAATTGACAATGAAAAGCAAACAAAATTGTTAACATTTTTATGAATTATGGTCGAATTTCGATCACAAGCGAGCATAATACATAGTTAGGTAACAAGAAAGTGTTTTTTTTTTTTATATTTATAATTGAAATAAAAACAGCTAGAATCACTTGAAAGTTTTACAAAAAAAAAAAACACCCACCACGCCATATCTATTTCTGTTTCAAAGTAGCAGTGCACAAACTGATGAGTTTGTAGGGGCGTAAGCGCCATGCATCGTCTCGCCTATATAACGTATAACCAGTGAGATTCGAGTCAGTAAGCGCTGTGCCCTATCAGTAAACAGTAATAAATATTTAATTGGGAAACCGGAGTATTTATTTAATCACCATAACACAGGGCCAGCCTTACTCAACAAGTTCTTGTGGACTTGCAGCTTATTTTTGACTAGCCTCCGATGGATTTGCCGTCATTTTTAGGTTGAAGGGACTAAACTAAAATTACAGCTAAGCCATTGAAAAAAAATACTGAAAAAAATAAAATATATGTATAGTACAATAGCCTGTGTTACTTCATGCTTACATAACTGTGCAGGTTCAAACTCACCTATACAATTGTAAATAATGAGCTTTCCAATGGAGGAAAACACCGTGAGGAAAGTGGTTGAGGTGAGAATGGTGGGAATTTTTGTTAAAATGTCCGCCTAGGTAACTCAAGGTTGAAAATCTGTAGCCAGGCACCACTAAGTGTATTCAGGCAGCATTACTTAAGTACTCTAAAATCGACCTGATTTTAGAGTCGGATAGGTGGGATCGAACCCGCGCCGATTGACACGGAATCCGGCCGCAATACCCACTGCGACATCATCGCCTCAAATTTTAACATTCGCTTCAAACATTACAAACAGACACTTCAATATTATTACCTTCCTATTTAACCCCTTGAGCATTAACCTGGCGTTTACGCCAGCTTTCCATTGTTTTCCTATTGTATCATTTTTATGGGTAATCGACATATTAAGTGACAATAAGTTTCAGCATTACGTCAATCAGGTTTCAATTTTAATAGGTTATATTATAAGGTGGATCATTATGTGAACGATAGCGATGTCTGAAAATAACCCTTTCTGTGCTTCCTCTGAAACCGTTTAATGCAATGAATTGTATTATTTTTCCATATTTACAAAAACAAAAAATCAGGTCAAGTCTCCCCCCTGCGCTTTTTTATTGTTTTCTGAACCGGTGGTAGTTTTTTTGACGTTTATGAAAGCCTTGACCGAAATTACGTGCAGTAATATTTTGATTATGACATTTCAGTATTAGCCATACCCAATTATTCCGCTCAGCTTCTCCTACTACATTCCCGCTCTCGGCATCTACTGGAACTCCTGGAGGACTCTAGTCGTCATCTACTCTATCCCCGCTATAATCACAGCGATCTGGTTGTTCTTCATGCAGGAGAGTCCCAAGTTTGTGTTCACTAAGGGCGATGAGCCGAGAACATTGGAAATATTGAGAGCCATTTATAAAGTTAACAATTTATGTTCCAGCGCAGAATTTTCTGTAAGTTGATTAAAAATTAATATATATACATTTGATTACGTGTCAGAAAAATAGTTATATTTATAAACAATGTCGGATTAGTTACACTATTTACGCCTCCGGCCGGAGAGATTTCTATGATTTTTGATTTGTTACATTGGTCTCCACCCCGAATACCAGAATAAGTATTAAAACATTATTTTTTTCAATAAAAATTCACGTATAATAAAAAGCTTTGTAGTAAAATCATTTCCGCATGAATTTTGTTTCTTCGAATGGCGTTATTGAATTGAGAGTCTGAGGCGATACGAAGTTTACCGGCGGGTCTGCAAATGTATTAAATGGTTGTAATTAATCGAGCTTTATTAGCCGTGAGGTAATTATTGCTTAATTGATAACACTGAAAAATGTTTAATATAAAAGTTTACGCCCGAAGTAATTATATTCAACAGAAGTACTCTAAAAATGGCTATTTTAATCTATTATCTCATATTCATTACTTTATTTAAATGTATGATATTAAATATTTTTAAATACTGACACACCAAGACATAGCTTTGACAGGACCTATGAAATATAGTGGAGCTTACTCCTTAACAAACAATTTTCATATTTAGCCCGCGGTATGAAAATTTTATGAGGAGCCAAATCGAGCGTTAGCTAAAAGTGAGTTGTATATACAAATGTAACTTCTTACGTACAGGTATCGTATTTTAGTTACCACAAACCAATTGTCACAGTAATTAATAATGATGATAATACTATTCATAGACTTAATACTGTTTAAAATCATGTTCATGGGAGAATAAATGAATCTTCTCAACAATTATTTATATCAAAATATTTGAAACGATTACTATGCGAACTAGTTTGTCATATATTTCATTGGAATTATGTAAATAATATGAATATATATTTATATATGCTTTGATTATTTTTATAGATGCTGTTTTTACATAATCTACACAATGATAGTTCTTAAGGAGTAAGCTTCAGTCATGCGTCAGAGCTGACACACACATTTTTATTTTTCTTTAGTTGTTCATTCTTGTTTTTTTTTCAACATCTAAATTGTAATCATGGAAACATATACGTGTAATCAAAAATTGCTGAATAATCTAGTTTTTTTTTTGTCTCCAGGTGAAAAGTATAGAACGAGAGGAAGTGGAAAAGAAAGAAGGACCATCGTCGATCAAGGACCAAATCTTTCCTCTATTTCAAACAACCGTTATTAAAATACACAATCCTAATAACTTTGCTATTAGCATTTCAACAGTTTAGTATATTTTTTTTAATATTTCCTGGTCACCATCATCATCTCCCTACCCTTTTTCCATTTTTATTTGGGGTCGGCGCAACATGTCTTCCTCTCTATTTGTTGTAATCTCCGCATTCACTCCTTTTCTAAACATATCATCTTTCACACAGTCCATCCATCTTTTCTTTGGTCTTCCCCTTCCCATGTAACCGTCCACATTCATATCCAATACCTTTCTTACAACATCCTCTTTCTCCCTGCGCATCACATGTCCATACCAGGATAAACGACCGCCTCTTAACTTGTCTGTTATTGGCGCCACTTTCAAACTTCCTCTAATATATTCATTCCTAATCCTGTCCATTCTTGTTACCCCACACATCCATCTCAACATTCCTGGCCACCATTGATTATAAACGACATATCAAAAAGTATGTGAGTAAATTGAAGAATATTATTATCAGCGGAGGTTATTTGGAAAAGATTTAATAAATACAACCAAGCCATTCGCAATTTTAACTTACCAGAATTAGTCAGCAATGATTTTTAGTAATGCATTCAAATAATGTAGGGATTAGCTATGATTAAAATTCCACGGATTTTTTACACACAGAGGTAACGGCCAAGCCGAGGTTCGTACCAGTTTGGTGCCCTTGTGCTAGTTACCTTTTTGCGGCTGAGTGCTTTTAGCACTTGAAGCCGTAAAGGGTCTTTCCGATTAACAGCAGTAACTACTTTAGAAGAATTTTCTTTTACATATTTTGGCTATTCAGCGATAATGTGTTTCAAGAAATACCTACTCTTTTTTGTAACTAGACTTTTATCCTTCAGGCCCTTTATAGCTTTACAGCACTTGTATGGCAAACAGGGCACTCAACGGCATATTAGAACGAGCATAAAAACGCCACCAAAAAGTACGAACTTCATGTTGTTTCTATGCATCCTATTCCGTAGATTAATCGAAGATTATCGTATCCGTCTAATTGTGTATTTCCATCCATCCATTCAACCGAAAGACGTCCTCTGCTGGGCATAGATCTCTCTCAAAGGTCTGGACGACGACCGCTCTTGCACCACTCGCATCCAGCAGATTCCCCCGACCTTCACCAGGTCGACGGTTCACCTTGTGGGAGGCGCACACCCCATGCTACGTCTTCTACTATTGTGTGTTTAGTCTACTTGATAAATTCAGAAGTATTTGTTTATTTTACAGAGTCGGTGTATTTGGTGTGTGGCTGCCGACAATCGCAAATCAATTTATCCGTATAATAGAAACGGGGGAAGGTATGAATCTAAATTTGTGCGGCGTAATCGAAGCGAGTGCGGACGCACCGGTTAATGTAAGTATATTGATACACCTATTTATCAATTGGATCAGTAAATCCGTTCTCGAGATATCATATAAAAGCGATATGAAAGAATTCGTTTTCTTTTTATATTTTTCTTTTATTGTTTTAAATCAAAGATTATAAAAATCAGACCGGCTGTTCTTGAGTTATAAACAAATGGTGTCACGTACCCAACTTTGTTTTATTACTATATATATTAAGTTATTGATATCCTGCATTTCTTGCGAAAAATTAAACCTGTGATTATAATAAGATCATTTTAATCATAAAACGTTTCATCGTATTTATTATTATTCAGTTTTATTTATGTTTATATTTAGGTACTTTTCGCCTTATCGTTTATTTATAAATTAATTATGTAATTAAAACTACCTAAACATATATTTAATTAATCCATTTGACACACTTGCGACACAAACCACAGCGTAATCAATTACTGTAACTTGGAAATTGAATGATCTCCCGCGATACAGGAATTATTTCCTAGTGCGGGTACCAATAGACATATAATTGTGTTTAATTTGTACAAGTAATAAAGATTTTTGTATTTCGTTATTAGAAAAGGACGTTTCTACAAAATTGAAACTTCTCTGGCAATGCTTAGTAAACGGCAGTTAGCAATTCTTAGCAAATCGGTACGACAAATTATTACTGAGGGATAGACATGAGAGATCGTGAAATAGATAAAATATATGTATGCCCACTTTCTAAAATACTGCTACGCGCACGCATCCTTTAAGAACAAACATAGGACAAAAAGGAGAAAAATAATAAATCTACATTCAGAATTTATAGCGTGGATATTATTTTGTTCTTTCTCTCTTAATATGTATTTTTTTTTATCCGTGAAATGTCATTCTCAACGCACACGAGGTAATTTCAAATTTTGGATTACATATCTATAAATCCACAGTTCGGTATTTTGCGTCAACAGTCCACGTTTGATTCTTATTGGCATTTCTCTAAAATATTCTTCAAATATCGAATCTTCTTAAACTTAATGAAGCTCAATTTTTGGACCAGTTTTATCTCTCGTAATGTTCTTAGAAGGAAAGTGATTTTCTTTTGTTTTAGCCTGATGCAACACCGTGCGCTCTGAACGTGACTTCTCTACTAATCGTGTTAGTTGTTGGTGTTATGCATTCTGGTGTAAATGCTCTTCTAACTTTGGTAAGTATAATGCTCTGAATGCACTTGAATATCCAAAACTATATATTAAACATAACATAACATAAGCTCACGCCTGTTATCCCCGAAGGGTTAGGCAGAGGTCAAATAGCGAACTACACCACCCACATTTCGCCGAGCTTAGTTCCGTCCCAGAAGTGGCAGGGAGCGAGCCTGTCGCCATATCAATTCCTAACTCCAGGATACTGAGATGAAAAACCCAATTTAACTTGACTCGACCCGGGGATCGAAACCGAGACCTCAAAACGGCAGTCGCACCGTAATACAACTGCGCTACCGAAACAGTTATATATACCGAGTGTACATATTTTACACATAAAATATAAAAACCAAGTAATGTAGGAAATTATGTGCTTTATTGGAGAAAATCTGCTATTTTTCTATAAATTATAATCTGTGGTAATTACCGCGCGAGATTTTATCCTTTATCTTTTTATAAACTTTAAAATTATTAAGCTTTAAGAATCGGGACAACTAGAAATAATCGCTAACTTTAAATCTATTTATTTATGATGGTTTGGCTCGAAATTGGACTATAAACATAATTCAAAATTTCATGAAAAAAAATTGTTTCTAACATGTTGTTTCAACAACACTGACATTTTCAATAGCACAATACAAAAAAGAAAATTGATTGACAAAATTGAATAGAAAACTATAATGAAATGTTTGATCTTTGAAACATTAATAGATTTAGATTATCATTTATTATATGAAGAATATTACTAATTTCATTCGCTAATGGTTTGAACACACAGCAGTCGGGTCGGTACGCCAACGTGATTTTATTATGGAAACATCGTGCTACCGTCCCCAGCCGCCCGCTATGTGTGGAAACCAAAAGTGCTAACTTATTGGTATTTCTTTGTATTGATTTGTTTATTATGTAACGAATTCCAGATAGTAAATAGAGCTGGACGCCGTAATATGGTCATGGTCGTCACTTCCGTATGTGGAGTGGCTGGTATCTTAGTGAATTTAGTACCGAATGCAATCGGCAGCGCTGTGCTATTCGCCGTTCTGTTATTGGGCATCATCGTCTTCGGACTGTACACGGCAATAATAGTCGCACTTTTTCCTACACATTTGAGGTAATTTTTTTGCATCCCTTTTATCGAATTCATTCTCTTCATGTCGAGGTCATTCTCCGGATCATCCTCTTGCTTAACGTTTTACAATTTACTAAAGCGAATTTATTGTCATTTTATTTTAACATTTCATTAGTTTCCTACCTATACCTTAACAATAGTGGAATAATTTGTAGACACTTATCTAGAATATATATATAGTAATACCCCGCTTTACGCGAGGGATACGTTCCGAAGAAAATCGCGTTAACTGAAATTCGCGTATATCGAGGTTTATGATTAAACATACGTCAAAATTTAATACAAAAAAATACAAATCATTTTAATCAATCACTTTAATTCTAAGAACACTTTATGCAATACATACTCTTATTTTTTACGGAAAAATACATCTATTGTCTTTACATTATGTTTATACGCACTCTTTCGCGTAATGCGAGGCATTTGAGCGCGAAATTTGACATTCGCGTTATAGTGAAACCGCGCGTAACGGGGGGTCGCGCTAAGCGGGGTATTACTGTATATATATATATATATATATATATAACATAATCTATATTTGGTTATCCTATATGGACTACTATTCTTCCGATTATGATGAATCTTTGGACACTTGTACTATATACGCCCACGAAGGTTCACACACGCCGCATACAATTTGTTACATATGGTAAATATATAATATTATTTTAGACACTAATCCAAACTATTAGAGATTGATCATCCATTATTTGGACACAGTAACTAATACTATACATAGCGGTACTTTTTTTTTTTTTGACTGGGGGAAATGCATTTACGCACTACCCTTACCTATTGCATTAGTGAGACCGGAGTTCCCCAATGCAATAGGTAAGGGGGCACGGAGAGACTCGCCCGGACTTGAAGCATCCGGAAATACCCACTAAAACCCCCCGGGGCCGTCCGCCGCATTTAGGACGGGGGCGATACGGGATTGCTTTCGCAAGCACCGCGTCGCCCCCTACGGCAGACCCACCGAGCCTCGTCCGTGCAATGGCTCAATGCATAACGGTACCTAAGTATATAAAACGTGAATACAATAAAGTAAAAAGTTTAGTATCAACCAAGTTAAACTAAATAATTTAACAGAACCAACTTTGTTTTGTATTGCTATAAACTTAATCTAAAAAGGCCTGTCGTCTGATTTCTATGTTTTTTTTTTCATTACAGAGCAATGGCAATCGCATTACCCATAACCGGTGGTCGAATAATCAACTTCGCCTCAATCCAGATCCTCAATTTGATGTTGGCGAACAACTGCGATGCCGGCTTCTATCTGTTCTCTTCTATTTTCGCCTGTTTGTATAATTGTTTTGTTTTTTTTTTTTTTACTAATCCGTAATAGGATCAGCGCTCTGGCCATAATAGAATCTGATGTGGTCCAGGTTGGAGAGCACACTAAGCTTACTGGTGTGCTAAAATAATGCTGTTAGAACACAACTAAGGATGTTTGGCGGGAGACTTTTAAACTTAAGGGTGATAGCTAGTTAAGCGGACTTTGTGATTTAATGACGATATTTTTCTTCATCGTTCACATGAGGTACTTACTACCCTAATGAATCCATGTTTTACTAATGCAAAGTTACAAAAACTCCGACAATTGTCTACTAACTGTGAGGTTATGGAACCGTCTTCCTGTCAGCGTTCATATGATATTGGGTCCTTCAAAAGAGGCGTGAAGAGGTGACGGTGCGGTGACTGGCATTGAATTCTGTTCAGTGTCAGTCGCCGCTGTTTTGGATTGTACTGTACTTACCATCAGGTCCAGTACAGTCACTGTGCTGTGCATTATAAAAAAAAAAAAAAAACTAACGAAAAGATTCAATATCGAATATGAAAAGTTAAAATTAAATTCAAATCAAAACACTGCTTTTTACTGACCGCTGACACTGATCTGACACTTGATAAGGATTGAAATTTCGAAAAAACAAATTGAGATCGCGTATTATATCTGGCCGTAGAAAGACCTATGGTAAATACTAAAGACATTACATCTAAGTATTTATTTGTGTATTTAGGGTTGTCCTTTTCGCCTTATCCTTTATTTAGTAATTAACTGATATTAGTTACATGTAAACACTGCCTCGGTAGCGCAGTTGTATTACGTATGACTGCCGTTCTGAGGTCTTCTCGGGTTCGATCCCCGGGTCGGGTCAAGTGATATTGGGTTTTTCTACTCAGTATCATCCCGGAGTTTGGAATTTGTGCCCGATATGGCGACAGGCTCGCCCCCTGTCACATCTGGGACGGAACTAAGCTCGGCGAAATGTGGGTGGTTGTAGTTCGCTACTTCAACTCTGCCTAACCCTTCGGGGATACAGGCGTGAGCATATGTATGTATGTATGTAAACACTCAACTAAAATATATAGTTTATTGAATCCCTTTGACAGACTTACGGCACAATTTAGTATAACACAACGTAATCACTTACTGTATATAACTTGGGATTTCGAATCGAATCGGATCTCCCGCGATACAGGATTGATTTCCTAGTGCAGGGATCTGTGGACATGTATTTGTGAATTAATTTGTAAACAGTAATAAATGTTAATGTATTTTTGTATTAGAAAGAAAGAAAGAATTTGTTTATTTCCACCATATACACAGCACATATTTTATTTCTATATATATATACATTACAAACCATAATTTTAACTGCAAGTGCTGTACTACGCTGGAAAAAAGACCCCCCAGACTCAGCTAATTGCTCCCCCGCAACGAAGGTTGCAAAAGCGCTGGTTTTCAGCCTGGGCTTGTAAATGATTCATCATCATTATGTCACGGAGTGTGATACGTCATATATGGATTATTATTACCGATCACACAATAGTACATACATTTAGATGTAGGGGATAAATATTAAAATTAAAACACGAATGTACATATATATATATATATATATTACTTACAATTCTACGCACTAGAATAAGATTTATTTCTAGGCTCAATCAACCCAGTAGTCAATGTGCATACAATAAGTCACATTTAACGTTACCTTAGAATATGTTGAACGGCGCGAGTATAACTCGCAAGTGAAACCACTTATGGTATTCCAAATAGCATAACACAATGGAATGGAATCATATTCCGCCTTTAATGTTGAATTTCTGTTTATATATCTTACTAGCTGGTGCCTGCGGCTCCGCCAGCGTTGTATATATTCTTCACTCCGCACGTAAAAAAACAAATGAATGAAGATAATAAATCGAAAGTAAGAGTGAATCCAAGGAAAAAAGTATATAAAAGTAAATTGAAAAAAAAATGAGATAGGGTCGACGGAATCCATAAAATAGCCTATAACCTACGAAAAATTCCACGTGAAATGGTAGTAGTCCCATCTCGATACAGTCAGTAGTTTTAATGTTATAGTGCCTCAAAGGACCCCCATTTATTTATATATGTATATTTAAGACTAGGTTTACAACAAGCTTAGACTAGACAAGTTAAGAGACGGTCGTTTATCCTGGTATGGACATGTGATGCGCGGGGAGAAAGAGAATGTTGTAAGAAAGGTATTGGATATGAATCAGGACGGTTACATGGGAAGGGGGAGACCAAAGAAAAGATGGATGGACTGTGTGAAAGATGATATGTTTAGAAAAGGAGTGAATGCGGAGATGTCAACAAATAGAGAGGAATGGAAAAGGAAGACATGTTGCGCCGACCCCAAATAAAAATGGGAAAAGGGTAGGGAGATGGTGATGATGATTTAAGACTAGGTTTATTTGAAGCCATGATGGCGCAGCGGGTAGTGTGGCCGGATTCCGCGACAGTCTACGCGGGTTCGATCCCCACCTATCCGGCTCTAAAATCGGTCTGAGCTTTCGGTAAAGGCAAACATCGTAAGGAAACCATAGAACGTTGGTAGGGCATTTTCTAATGATGCCCGTCTGGATAGCTACCACCCTCAAGTTTGAAAATCTGTCGCCAAATACCAACCGGTGTGTTCCGGCAGCATCACTTGAGAATCAGTACCTCTAGGCTTAGTGTGTTTATCACCTTGGACCACATCGACACTTGATTGTGGTCAATGCATTAAGCCTATTCAGTGTAAAAAAAATTAAAACATATATAGATAACTGTCGGTCTGAACAGTTGTTCTATGCGTTATATATGTCGCTAGTGTTTTTTAGTCAGAGTTTCATAATATTAATTCTTGTATTGACGTTTCAGGTTCAGCGATCGTCGCGTACTTTCTGCCGGACGACCGTCGGCTCATGCAATGTCCAGTGACACCCCCAACGACAGACGAAGACCAGTCAAATAGTCAAAAAACAGAGAAACATGACTGAATTATAACCTTTTCGATCTTTTTATTTCAAAATTTCACTAGAGATCCGCCCCAGTTCGCACGGGTAACAAAGCATATGCGCCATTTTTTTTTTTCTCGTAATGTCGTACCAGCCTGTTATGTTCGAACATGTGAGTTACTTGTTATATTGTTAATAAATTTATAGGAAATAAATATGTAATGATTTCTTATTTAAAAGCATTTTTTTTTGTTTCCTCTCCAGTAAATCCAGTCACGTCTAACCCAGACTTTGGTGGGTTTTTTTTTAGACCATTAGACCGGTCGTTGTGGAGTTTTTTGGAGGAATCCTATGCACTATATTGCACGATATGGTTTACGGATTGAATTTCAGCCCCGCAATCACAACTCGGTGAATCGGTCCATCCATAATGATATTTAAATTTAGCGCACCTTCCATAACCTGTGTGCAATCCGTTAAGCTTGCACCAGAGATTTCTTGAAAGTTCGAAGCCCTTTATTTTACTGCCTGCAACGACGTTACTTATTGCCACACCCGGCCCCGACGAACTCCAGTTCTTTTTCCACTCACAGATTATGTTGAAATTCTTATCAGCAGTCAGCAGCAATTCTGTATGGGGGATGTTAGGATTTCAGTCTGGCTTGATAAATTAGATATAGATTTATAATGATACACTTTTGTTTTCCTCTCTTTTTGCCATACCATTAAATAATTAAATAAAGGTTAATATACCCAATCTCTTATATAAGGACCCGTCCCATCATGTAAAACACACTTTACACGTTCCCCTTGACCTTGTGATAGTTTTTGTTCGAAATTGGTTATCAATTTAAATAATGTTATTTTTAATAAATAGGTTATACATTATTCGGCGTGCAAAGAATTAATCCTAATCTTTAGTACTTCACGTCAGTATAGTGTTCCATTCGTTATCATGAATTATCAACATAACAATATGATATAATATGTTTTAAGTAAAATAATCACAAATTAAAAGCGGTTACGTCGCAAGCGTGTTCGCCGGCATTGTAAGATGTAAAAATGTTTATAAATTTCGTGGAAAATTTATTATAATAAATTTTATGAATGTGAATAATTATTGTCAACTTCACAAAAATGTTAAGTCCAAGACAGAACGATGAAGAGAAAGTATCCCTTGAAGAGGCTATCAATAAAGCAGGTGTGTTTTGAAATAATCATAATGCATAATCCCTTTTTCTATTTCCCTTTCATAAAATTAAATATATGTTTTTAAACGGTCTAATAACAAAGGCGGCAAACTATTACATAATAATGCGTAAATAATATATTTAAAAAAATATTCAGATACTGTACACTGATGTGAAATAAAATTTTAATGTTTTTTTACACATAATAAAATTAAAATGAGCTTGCCATTTTCCGCTTTTGTTATTAGAATTAAGGTTATTAAATAAAACACCATCATCATCTATATCATCATCATCATATATATATATATATATATATATATATTGTACATATCTAAATCAAAATGTAAATCTTGTTAGTGTTCAAATAAATAAATAAATATGTCGATTATAAAAATGAGACAATAGGAAAGCAATGGAAAGCTGGCGTAAACGCAAGGTTAATGCTCAAGGGGTTAAATGTAAGATGGCGTTAAAGTGGGCGTTACGACATAGATAATAAAATTTATACTTACGCACTCTTTATCGTTTGTTTTGATTGATGAATAAACCTCATGCAAATTTACGTCATTATTGCTCGGAGCGGCAATAAATGTTAAAACCAGACAAAAGTAAGGTTATTTTAACAATTTCAATTATGAAATTTTAACATTAAAAAAACAGTTTTTCCAAAGTTTCGAGATTTTACTTCTGTCGGCAGTTCTACTTCGTTTCGGTTAATTTATAAGTTACCAAACATTTTCTTTTTTTTTTTATAACTGTCATGTTTTGTATCATATAAGTATTCCGCGAATAACGGGCCCGACCATACTTTAAAGTCTGCAATTAACATCCCTCTCTATGGTTTCACTAATAACGCTGAATAACAATAACCTGTATAGTTTTTAACTAAAAAAAATTGATATTATTATATAAAACATACATATTCATATAAAAAAGAGATAAACCAGATCAAGTATATTGTCGACTTTTTCCACCGTTCAAAACAACCGATTTTTTTAAATTCTAACGTAACCAACGTTAACGTTAAGAACAACGTGTATATATATAATTGTTTGGAAGATAAAAAATTAATATGTCTCCGTATATATATATATATATATATATATATTTTATAAGTACATATGAATGTACACACGATACATACACCAAAAATGCAGTTTTTAAATTTTTTTCCTGTCTGTCTGTTTGTTCCGGCTAATCTCCGGAACGGTTGGACTGATTTGGACGGGACTTTTTTGTTAAATAGCTGAAGTTACTCCGCGTAACTTAGGTTACTTTATTTTCTCTAAAATAATTAGGATTCCGCTTAAAAAATTAAAACTCAAAAATTTGAATAACATCCGATTCAACGCAGAGTTTTACTGGCAGGTATTTGAATTTGTGAGAAATATGTTTGCTTAATGTTAGCAGCAAAAAAAAATTTGGAAAATAATTAGGGTCCCGTATTAAAAAAAATAAAAACTACATTGCGCAGTGAAAAATATATGAAATGGGAGCGCAGCCGCGGGCTCACAGCTAGTCTGTCATAAATTCCATAGACAATCATGAATACTATTATTAATTAAAAACTATAACATATTGCAACTCTAATTATCATATATAAATTTCAATAATTCTATATAATTTTATTGTATTTGGATTCCAAAAATCTTATATCTGTATATATATCTTATATCTTGTGTGCAAATACAAACCACAATACGTAAACCATGAGAATTATCACCGTGAGCCTCCCAAACATAAATTTATGCTTCAATAAAAGGCTATCGCTTGCAAATAATATTCTTAACCAATAAAAAAGTCACAATCTTTTATATTTGGTATAAATTACGTTCCTTGTTAATAAGTGTTTTAAACATTTCGCATGACTTGTAATATTAACTGTTATTTCTTAGCACCTGTTAAAGGTAATTTTTATCACTATTAATCTAGTGATAAGACAATATTAAATTCATTTAATATATTAAGCTAATAAGTGGAGGGAATATCAAGGGTGTCATTAAGTTGTAAATGAATTATGCAACTCATTTATAAAGACAAAAATTTATGATGGATTTTTTTATCCTAAAACATTCCGAAACCCTTATTGATAAAAACATTTATTTAGCCTACAGTTGAAACAATAAAATACTTTTTCCCCTGTTGTCAAACGTCAACGCATAAGGTGAAATGTGGCATTTTACACCACTCTAGAACCCTTTGCGTGTGCTACTTGCAACAAAAGCATTTTACTCCCCTGTCAATAGCCGCCGGACAGACCGAACGGGTGAGACCCAGATCCATAAACCGGAAAGAGTATAAAGCAATGTAATCATCATAGCAGCAGGTCAAGGCAACGTGAGAAGCATTACCATCGGCTTGATCCTAGAACTCAGAGTACAAGCAGATGAACCAGCCGCCATCTTCTAATATCTCTTAGCGTTATAGTCGTATACCGTTGGTAATTCTGGATTTCTTAAACTGAATAAAATTTAACGTATTTCCATTAATTTTCAGGTTTCGGTTTATACAGTTATATACTAATCTCTGCGGCGGGTGTGACGATCATATCGTTCGCATGCATCGCTTACGGGAGTACGATACTCGTCCCGGCGAGTGCCTGCGAACTAAACACTACTGGCGGACAGCAGGGGGCATTGGCAGCCGCTCCTGTTGTAGGTAAATTATCAATTAGCTCATAAAATTGACTCAATCGCCACTGCAATTGAAACGAAAAAAAAAAGAAAATTAATAAGTAATTGCCTACGTAATCACCATTCAAATTATTCCGTCCCTCATGGCATCATACATAAGCAAAATATAAACCCCCCCACTGAAACTTACGTAATAGCTGAACGATCTCTTAGCTTTGAACCGAGCGTAACAGCAGGCATATGTCGCCTAGTTTTTTCTCAAGTTCACTTCTGTATTCATCTGAAAATTTACTCATATCGGTTCAGTAGCTCACAAATAACACGGGTTTTGTCATGGAAAATATGACATTTCTCTTGAAAGAAAATATATTCGATGGTCGTACAAACCAAAAGTTGCTAAATAATAAACTCTTATTTTTTACGTAACTCGATTTTGCACAAGATAGTGCAGAGAAGGGTGGGTCTTATCATATTTTTACTTATTTAAATTCAACGGCGCTTCTTTATCAGTTATTTGATCCGTTAGTAGGTACTGCTTTCGAAATGTATCTACTCCCTGTCAGGTGCAGGCCCTTATAATGAGGGCCTCCTTTTGCGATCTCAGGGATCCGGTGTTGAGAGACCCTTCTGAAGACCAGATAAGGAGACTCATCGAACGTAAATAGGCTATTAATCCATCTGCGCATTTTATTGCAAGCACGTCCATCGCCTGCAGGTTCTCTCTGCGGCCCACATTCAAATTTAAATTATAATATACAAATAATTTTTATCATCATACTCTAAAACACAGTAATTTATACTAAATTCTCTTCTTCATGTTGCGCGTTAGCATACATAATGAAGCTACGCTATAACGCTACTATTAGGTTCATCGACTGCGAAAGGATCCCCTTTAAAACGCTTTTATTAGCTTCATACATATGTTAGTATGTGCCTATGTAACGGAAACTTTGAACATGGTTTTGACCCCCTTCAAAACGTCGGATTGGCTCGAAATTTGTCATACTTATCAAGGGTCAATTCAATATTTTAAACAGTTAGTCCCGATATCCTTGCCAGGATTTACAGGATTAGCGATTTTTTAATATCTGATATCAGGTAGCGTCTTTGCGCTGATAGGACTACTCGTAAATGTATTAAATTAAATGACTAGATAACGACGTAATTTAAAAAAAACCTATAACACGCTTTTATAAAAAACCCAACTAAAAAATGAAAAATAAATTATAGTTTTGAAACAAAACTAAAAGACACGTTTTTAATAGTAAAAAAAAAAGTGTGGGTGCTTTTTAAGATATTATCAAAATGATAATCCTTCTACTCATCATATCAGTCAATAAAATATTTATAACTACAGATACCATGCACCCCACGCTTTTTTTTACAATAAAATCTAATTTTTTCTCTTATTTACACTATTCTTAACTCAAATTTTTAGTTGGATTTACTATAAGAGCGTGTTTTTAATTTTTTTTATTAACTATTCTGTCCACTCTGTTCACTCTACTTCACATTCCACTCTAACTAAACAGATTATGAAGATTATACAATTACTAGCCAATCAGTTATTATTATTGTCAATACAACTGTTACTGTTAAATTCCAGGGTCGATATTAGGTACTATGATATGGGGCTACCTAGCCGATACTAGAGGGCGGCGGTTTATGCTCCTAATAGCTCTTATGGGAGGAGCTACAGTGAATATTATCGCCAGTATTTCTGTTAACTGGATTATGCTGATGCTTATACAATTTGTTGCTTCACTCTTGTAAGTATATTTTTAACCGACTTCAAAAAGAAGGAGGTTATCCATTCGTCTGTATTTTTTTTTCGTATGTTTATTACGCGATTTCTCCGTCATTTCTGGACCGATTTACAAATTTTTTTTTGTTAGAAGAAGTACACTTCTGATATGGTTATCGGGATCTGATTAGTGGAACTCAGGGAAACTGAGAAAAATCCTCTAATATTACAAACACACGTGATTCGATTCCAAAGCTATGAAGTAGGCTTCACAGCTATACCTAAAAGTATACTCTTAAACTAAAAAGTAGGAAAACAAATTTATATAATTAAAAATAAAACCGACTTCAAAAGAATAATCTATAAAATGCACTAAGAAGTTAATACATAATTACTTTATTAATCTGCTTCGTTAATTTTGGAATCGGTGCCAGTAGAGTTTACCTATGTACTCATTTACAAATGGGAATAACCGCCTAAAATTTTCACAATTACATACGTTTAAGCTAAATAAAGGACTAGGGTGAATTTTAAAGAACAATTAATCTAAATTGAATATAATTAGCGATGTACATTTAAACCTCTTTGTTGTCCGTAAGCTGGCACTGATTTCAAAATTAAGCAAGCAGATTGATAAAGTAATTATTTATTGACTTTTTAGTGCATTTTTATAGTTCATTCTTTTGAGGTCGGTTTTGTTATTAGTTGAAAAAGCTTTTTATTTATTCAAACCCTGATTTACGTAGAATCGAAGATTGCAAAAGAATGCAAAACGATATTTTGACCCTAGTGACATGGACGGGGCCGACAATACTGCGGAGCTTAATTACTAAACCCCTAATTCAGTTTAAATTTTAGATTGGGCTTACCTGAAAAAGTTCCTGAAACAGTGAAACATTAACAGAGTTTTCGCGCATAAAAACGGACACGAATCGATACTATTATTTCTTTTTTGAATTATTGCCCTATTCACCATTATTATATATGTTCTTTTGATGATTATTAGAAGCAAAAATATTGTGGTTCGGCCTGTAAATAATATTATTCACTTCCTTTAGCTTTGCATCTTTGTGAATACTCCACAATTTTCACATTTTATTATTGACTAAAATATTCTTGTCAACATAATGAAACAGAAGAACAAACGACTCAGCCTGGAAATATATTAACTGCATTAAATTTTGTAACATATTTCATTATAAATACGTAACATAATTATGACCACTTGTTTTCCCGCCATTACTAAAATCATTACAATCAACAACATATCACCAGTATCTCAAATAATATATTCAACAGTCCTATGATAAGATTTATTAATAATGATATGTTTTACTACATTTTTAAAACCGTAAATGTCATATTGTATAAATTCCTTCAATTCATGAAATATCTACGTTTAAATAGGCAAAGATAAATCAGTTGAAGATATTTTTTTGAACTGTTTTATTTACTCATTTTATTCATTATATTTCCTTTGTTTTAGCGAGTTTTAGTATTTGTTTATATTCGATTCGTGTAATATCTGTGTAACATTTTCATATAGCTCTCTTACCTTATTCTAAAAATAATTATAAATAAAAATAAAAATAATGAAGTAGTCTTTCCGCAGCGCGCCAACAAGGTTCAACCAGAATACCAGTGCTGTTCTGACACTTTTTAAGTTTCAGTGCAGCAATCAAGCTGTGTTTAAATCTTTGTTGTGTTTAGTGCAAATAAAAGTATTCCGTTCCGTTCCGTTCCGCTCCTATCCGTTCCGTTCCGTTCTGTTCTGTTCTATTCATCACCAGTCAATCATCGGCCGTTGCTGCTATACCGGCATGTGCAAGTATCTCTTTACATTGCATTTAAATGACCCGCTGTTGTAGAAAGGAGATAACATAGTGAACGAAATAAACAACGAAAGAAATATGGCTGCCAGCAGACATTGACTGTTGTATTGCGAGTCTTAAAAATGACTTTACCTTAAGTGACCTAAAATGAACTTTATCTTAAGTCATCCCAAAAGTTTTGGGCAGTTGTTCAAACTCTTTTAATACGGTTTAGTCCAAAAATGGCAAAATTTCTATGTAGTAGTTAATGTATTTGTCCATATTTTTTCAGCACTGCTGGTTTAATTTCCATGTCGATGTCGTTAATGAGTGAGAGTGTACCGATGTCCAAACGTAATATCGTTGTTATATTAGTAACGAGTCTCTTCTTATTATCTCAAGGAATAATGGCAGGTACAGTTTCTATTTCTTTAACATCATATTCAAGATTGCGAATTGAAGAAATAAATATATCATTGAATTTCATTTAGAAGTCAATTCACATTTCACATTATTTGCCATTAGAATCCTCGTTTGCTCCTTCTCGGATGAGGAAGAAACAACACCTTGTGAATTAAATATTTCATCTATGTATCTATCTGTTTAATAAATTCATAGTACCACAACCATAATAGTGTTTCGGAGATCATTTGAAAAATTCATGAGTTATCAAATAATTACTACTTAATAATTCTATTTCATTTCAGTTTTAGCTATACCAATTATCCCTCTCAGTTTCTCCTACTACCTACCCGCTCTCGGTATCTACTGGAACTCCTGGAGGACTCTAGTCATCGTCTACTCTATCCCCGCTATAATCACAGCGATCTGGTTGTTCTTCATGCAGGAGAGTCCCAAGTTTGTGTTCACTAAGGGCGACGAACAGAGAACATTGGAAATATTGAGGGTCATACACAGAGTTAACAATTTGCGTTCCAACGCAGAATTTCCTGTAAGTGATCACTAACTTATACAATTTAATAAATTCAATTACATTTTAGCTTCGTCTGTACGACTAATATGTGCTAATTATTAATTTTTCCCTCACATGTGTCAAAAAAATAATGGACATCTTTCTATATAAATAAAAAAAACAATGTAAGGATGCTTGTCCTCTATGCGTTCCTAAATTGTTCACCTGATTCTGGGAGAGTTGGTCTGCGTAAATAGTTTAAAAACAAATATTTTTGTAGTGTTGTAACGCATGACGAGCACAGCATAAATTAACATAAAACTATTGTCCAAGAGTAATTCAGTTTATAATACTTATTCTTTAAGGACTGAATGTAACAAAATAATTTTATGTTTTAATTATATCATAGCAAATGACATTCACTTAAGACCCATTCTGATGAAAAAAAGGTTTCGCTGTATTATGTGACTCTGCGTTTCCTTCTTAATATAGTATTATATGTTAAAATTAAGATAAGTTCCTTAACTTCAGCAGCTGTCTGTCGTGATTATGATACGTAAAAAAGAAGATGATGTTGTAAGAAAGGTATTGAATATAAATGTGGACGGTTATAGAGGAATCCGCCGTGTGGCCAAGAATAGTACCACCCCATATCTTCCCGTGGGTGTCGTAAAAGGCGACTAAGAGAAAACACCGGAGAATGGGCAGTAGCATTCTCTGAGTATTACAAACAACTACTGCTATCGCCAACCCGCCTACCAAGCGTGGCTATTATAGCAATCCTCCCCTTATTGGGGTAGACCTATACCCAACAGTGGACGCCTTATGGTTGAATGGACAGAGGAAGATGAAGACCAAATAAAAAATGAATGGTTGGTATGAAAGATGATCTGTTTAGAAAGAGAATTAATGCGACTTGCAGTCAGCAAATAAAGAGCAATGGAAGACAAAGATATGTTGCGCCGACCCCAAATGAAAATGGGATAAGGGTAATGAGATGATGGTGATGTTAAAATTAATTGTCCCCTAACTCGATCTTATAGTTACCTAATTATTAGCTGTGAACCTTATCTTATGCAGATACCACATTCAAATTAATAAAGCCTAAGTTCTACTTCCTCGTACAATATTGATTCTTATCTTTGACCATTCAATTTTAGTCGAACGATTTAAGTAAGATAATTTTTAACTTGAACATTAGTTATAAACCTTTCTAAAAGGTATATGTTAGTAAATTAAACCTTTCAAATTGCCACCAGATAACCAGTATACTGCAAGAAAAAGCAGACAAGAAAGAGGGACCATCATCGTCGAAGGACCAAATTGTGCCGTTGTTCAAACCGCCATTGTTAAAATACTCGATTATAATGACATTGCTATTCTTATTTCAACAGTTCAGTATAAATTTTATATATTTATTTTCGAAATTTCATACACGGAGAGTAGTGACTGAAAAATTCATCAACATTATTAACCAATATTATTATTTAGTATGCTGATGTATTTCGTAAAAAATCGTTTTGGAAATAATATCGTTGGATAATAACCTCTCTCACATTGCGCCGACCCCAATTAACAAGTTGGGAGCAGGACGACGATAATGATAATATGAATAGCCTCTCTATTAATCTCGAAGCTGTTCTCGACTGGGTTTTCTTCCGAACCGGTGGTAGTGTTTTTAGACGTTCATAGGCGCCTTCTTAGGACCTAAATTGAACAAAGATTTTTTTAATTTTGATTTTTTAATAATAAAAATGTAAAAAAAAAATAAAAACTGTACATAGAATCTATACTAATATATAAAATTGAAGTGTCTGTTTGTAATTTCAAAATTATTTTTTTTTACTAAACAGAAATGAATGTATATAAGATGGCAAAAATAAAGTTTTAAAAATTTTGGCTGAACGGACTTTGGCGGGACTTTTTTTGGTAGATAGCTGAAGTTACTCCGGGTAAGTTAGGGTATTTTTAATTTTCGAAAATAATTAGGGTTCCGCGTAAAAAATCAAAACTCATAAAAATTGGAATAAAATCCGATTCAATGCAGTTTTACGGGCAAGTGCTTGAATTCATAAGAAATATTTTTAACCTATCTTAGTAATAAAATATTAGGGTTCCCGTTTAAAAAAATTAAATCTAGTGAAAAATATGTGAAAAGCGGGGGCAGCCGCGGGCACAAAGCTAGTTTATAAATAAAACCACTCGGAGCGCTTAATCAATGAATCACATTTCTATTATTTATTCTTGTCAGCCTGTGTACACGGGATCACGCAAAAACTACTGCATGAATTTTGATGAAACTCTGTATGAAAATAGTCTACATATAAGAACAAAAGCTGTAGTTTACCTACATATATATATACTCGAGAAAAAAATAATTAATGTAGAGAAAACATTTTTTATGATTCTCGAAGATGAGTGAAAAATCGGACGTAATTCCACGCTGACGGAGTGTCTTGCATAGCTAGTTAATAATTAATTTATAAGGATGAAATTCTCAATAATAAATAAATATGTATTACTCAGATTAATAATTTAGTAAACATGTGCGATTACAAAATTATCGAAAGTTAAATTTAATAAAAAACTGTCCACTATTTTACAGAATCGCAGCGTTTCTTGTGTGGCTGCCTACAATCGCTAATCAATTTGTCCGTATATTAGAAACTGGGGAAGGGATGGACCGTACTCTGTGTGAAGTCATCGGTGCCAGCTTGGAAGCTCCCGTTGATGTATAGTATTATTAATGTTATATTAATCTAAACTTATACATAAAATTGAAGTGTCTGTTTGTAATGTCAAATAACTTTTTTTTACGAAATGTATATACGATAAATGTACCAAAAAAACAAACACATTTTTACAATTTTTGCCTGTCCGTCTGTTTTTGTTTCGGGTAATCTCCGGAACGGCTGGACCGATTTTGGCAAGTCTTTTTATAAGATAGCAGAAGTTACACAATTTTCATTTTTCGAATTAAAAAAAAAAATAATATTCATGAAATTGTTAATAAAATCCGATCAATGATTTGACAGGTGTTTGAATCTGTGACAAAAATCTGTTTTTAGAAAAAAAATTGGGATGATAATTAGGGTCCGTATAAAAAAAAAGCAGCTACAGCTGTCCTGACTGACTGATTCATCAACGCTGAGCCTAAACCGATAGGGCTACAAACTTGACATTTTCGCAATAGATAATTTTTATCATATAAATATCCACTAAGAAAGAATTTTGTTAATTTCACCCCTAGAGGGATAAAATAAGGAATGAAGCTTGCTATGATTATTTTCACACCTAAACCATCGAATAAATTTCAATAAAGTTTAGTAATTATTTCACTAGTAAAGATTTTAAGTATTAAGATTAAGTATTAAGTATTAAGATTTTAAGTATTAAGATTTAGTAAAGTTTAGTAAAGATTTCACTCAAACAGAGAATATAGGCAAATAGTATGAACTACACGTTGGCGAAACAGCGGGCACAGTTAGACATCGGTAGGATTTTTTTACTACAATCTAAATATCTTCGTAGAGATTTACTTGGCAGATTTCCACATGATTTATCTAAACTGTTTTTTTTTTTTGACGGGGGGAAATGCATTTACGCACTACCCTTATCTATTGTATTTGTGAGATCAGAGTCCCCCAAATACAATAGATAAGGGGGCACGGAGTGACGAGCTCCGTGCCAGTGTGGGACTCACCCGGGCGAGAGTCGCCCGGAAATACCCACTAAAACCCCCCGGGGCCGTCCGCTGCATTTGGGATGGGGGCGATACGGGGTTGCTAGGCATGTCGCCGCGTCGCCCCCTGCAGCGAACCCACCGGGCCTCGTCGTGCAATGGCCCAATGGGGATGGGGGAGAATATTTCTCGACCCCACCTCTTAACCCACCCCCCCGAAGGAATAAGTGTAAACCGCCTTGGGTTTGAACCTCCGACTTTTCAGTCGTACCGTCTATGAGACACGGCGATTAGTCCACTGGGTTAACCACGCTCACTATCTAAACTGGCCTAATTGATCACAACTTTAAGTACCATCAACGAAATCTGATGATTTGACTAGAGCTTTTAAATTTTAAGCTGATGATTGTTATGAAATAATCAATGAAAGAGACCTTTCTTTATTAATGTTTTCTCCAAATTTCTTTAATCATTACAGGTATTTTAAAGAATTCTTCAAATTTCAGCCTGAAGAAACACCGTGCGCTCTGAACGTTACTTCCTTACTAATGGTGTTAGCAGTCGGTGCGCTGCAGTCAGTTGTCAATGCTCTTTTAAGTTTAGTAAGTATACCATTCGATTGTGATTTTAATAAATAGTTCATAAGATATCAATAATAAATATATCATAATAATAATAGCCGACGGGGCTAACTTTATTTAACATCAGTGCATCTGTTAACTTCGGATACAATAAAAAAAATATCACACAGACTTTTTTTTTATCACATGCGCGATATAATATTTAATTGAAGAACGATCTACAAGTTCAAGTAATGTAAAGTAAATTTCGATTATGATTTTTTTATTTATTTATATTGATCCCTTTTTTTTTTTTGACGGGGGGAAATGCATTTACGCACTACCCTTATCTATTGTACTTAGGGGATCAAAGTCCCCCAGTACACTAGATAAGGGGCACGGAGTGACGAGCTCCGTGCAGTGTGGGACTCACCCGGGCGAGAGTCGCCCGGAAATACCCACTAAAACCCCCCGGAGCCGTCCATTTATATTGATCCCTGACATAGTCCAAACCAATTCACACACAAATACAAAATACAATTTCATACTTTTGCTTAGAAGTGGCTTAATTAGAGGCAACGACGGCAGACACATTAAATATTATTGTATTATATAATGGGTTAAGATGAAAAAGATTTATTTAAAAAAAAACAAAATAAAATAGTTTTACAAAAACAGAAAAGAAAAGGTCTAATTTGGGAATAAGTAATGAAACTCTCCATTAACAAGAACATTCGCTTTTGAAGATGGCTGCAGAGTTGAATAAAATATTATTATTAGTTAAAACTAACTCTAAAGTTTAGTTTAAACTAATTCTTTAGCAGAATCATCGCACTAATACTTTTCTATTAATTAATGTATTGTATATATGATGTATATATATTATATGTATATGTGGTATGTATTTTATTATATTGGTATCTATGTATGTATATAATATTATATTTGTGTATAAGTATATATTATTATTATTTAGTTTTGCACCTACCTTTGTTGCTTTCTTCACCACCCTAAGGTTGACTGGGAGAAAATGCCTAAGGCATTAAGTCCGCCTTTGTACATAAATGTGTGCAAAAGTATTAAATAAAAATAAAATAAAGTAACACACTAACACTAAACACTAAAACACTCTAAATAGTGTTTTTATACTTACTTTTTTTAACTTTTAATTGCCTCGGTGGAGCAGTTGTATTACGGTGCGACTGCCGTTCTGAGGGCTCGGGTTCGATCCCCGTGTCGGGACAAGTGGTATTGGGTTTTTTCTACTCAGTACCATCCCGGAGTTTGGAATTTGTGCCCGATATGGCAACAGGCTCGCCCCTTGTCACATCTGGGACGGAACTAAGCTCGCCGAAATGTAGGTGGTGTAGTTCGCTATTTCACCACTGTATGTATGTTTTTTTACACAATATAGCCTCCGTGATTAGACCACGAGCTCACCTGATGTTAAGTGATAATGCAGTCCAGTATGGTAAACCGACTAAAGCCTCACTGATTCTCAAGTGGTGCTGCCGGAACAAACCTATTTATATTGGGATTATCTTACTTAAGGACCAGTTAAAACCAAAAGTTTAACCATGCTATGGTTTCCTTTTACGATTACTGATTTCAGAGTTGGATATATAGGTTTGAAACCGCGGCCATTGACGCGAAATCCGACCGCACTACCAACTAAGCTATCATCGCTTCATGCAAGATGCTATACGTTATACTATCTCTTAAGTCTATTTAACGGTGAAAAATGACCCAGATCGTTTTTCACTAAATAGTATAGAAATCCCTATACGTGGTGTTCTTGAAGGTACAGTTATTCACTGAAAATTATCATTAATTATTTCAGATAGTAAACAGAGCCGGGCGACGTAACATGGTAATGGCAGTTACTGCATTGTGTGGAGTAGCTGGAATCGTTGTGAATTTAGTACCGAATGCAATCGGCAGCGCTGTGATGTTCGCTGTTCTGCTATTGGGCATCATAGTCTTCGGGCTCTACACGGCGATAATAGTCGCCCTGTTTCCTACTAATTTAAGGTACCTAAATTTATCTTTAGCTCGTTATTTGATTAAAGCTTATTTATCTACGTTCGCTTTGATTTATCTAAGCTAAATTCACGCAATATTTAAAGTGGATTGTCATGGTTTTCTATAAATTATTTACAATTATTTTATATCTGGATAGGTTTTTACTTCTAACAGAATATGAGTGACGAAGTTATGGAAACTCTAATTTTTTTGTTACACAGTATAGCCCCAGTGCTTTGACCACAATCTCACCTGACTTTAAGTGATGATGTGATCCAGGATGGTAAACACACTAAACCTAGAGGTACTGGTTCTCAAGTGATGCTGCCGGAACACGCCTATTGGTATTTTGCGACAGGTTTTCAAACTTGAGGATGTTAGCAGCTACCCAAGCGGGCATTATTAGTAAATGCTATGGCTTCCTCACGATATTTTCCTTCACCGAAAGCTGATTTTAGAGGTGAATAGGTGGGCTCGATACTGCGTCCATTGACAACGGAATCCAGCGGCACTACCCACTTCGCCATCATCGCTTTAATTTGGAGACAGATTTTCAACAGAAGATTTGTCGCTAGCCAGACAAATATTCTAAAATGTCTTCCCATCATCATTTTAATTATGTATTTATTTATTACCTTGTTTATTTTGATAACAGGGCAATGGCTATCGCGTTACCATTAACCGGTGGCCGTATAGGTACCTTCGCCTCAATCCAGATCCTCAATTTGATGTTGGCGAACAACTGCGATGCCGGTTTCTACCTATTCTCCTCTATATTCGCGTGTTAGTATGACATTATCACCTATTCGAATGTCTTATCCTTTTAATGTTAAAAACAATTCCCAGCATTGTGGTTCTATGATTTGATTGCTAACTAGCCGTGCGCCTGCGACTCTGGCCACGTTTCAGATAATCTTCACTGCGCAATACATACAGTTTTTAATTTTTTTGTTACTAAGAGAAAACAAAGATATTACTCGTAAGTTCAAGCCAGTAAATTTGACCATTCAGTCGTTTATTTTTTCACAATTTCCTTGTGTTTTAGTTTATTTTACACGGAACCCTAATTATTTTTGATAAATAATAGTAGCAAAGTTTGACGGAGTAAGTTTAGCTGCCTGCCAGAAAAATCCCGTCAAAATCGGCTCAACCGCTCCGGGTATAAGCCGGACCAAAGAGACAGACAACAAATTGTAAAATGGTGTTTTTTTGGTATAGGTGTCGGTATATACTAAATATGTGTTTAATAAAAAGTTGTAATTTTTATATTACAAACGGACACTTCAATTTTATTTATTAGTATCGATTACATTTTGCTCGACGCTTTTTAAATTATTACAAATTGTTTCTATAATACCTTGCTAAATTACTTTACATTATTAGTTGACATAAGTATCTAATTTTTAGTCAGCGTATAACGTACGTTATTTCTGACGTAAGCTATCGGAAACCAACGATATTTTTTTACACAGTTTAGGAGATCATTTGCTCAGTGCTCAGTGCTTTGACCGCAATCTCACGTGATGTTAAGCGAGGATGTGGTTCAGGATGGTACGGGTTCTCAAGTGATGCTGCCGGAACACACCTTTTGGTATATGGCGAGAGGTTTTCAAACTTGAGGTTGATTAGCTACCCAGGCAGTCACTATTAGAAAATCCCCTACCACCATGCTATGTTTTCCTCACGATGATTTCCTTCACCGAAAGCTCAAGCTGATTTTAGAGTTGGATAGGTGTGCACGGACCCGAGTCCATTGACGCGGAATTTGGCCGCACTATCCACTACACCATCATCGCTCTAACGTGGTTTCAACCCTTAATTTCATTTTATATTCGACTATTATGTTCTTAACGATAGCAAAAAAGGCTATATTAGTTTATCAATACTTATATTAAATCATGATATTCCATTATTGTATAAAAATTTCAGTATCAGCGGTCGTAGCATTCTTCTTACCGGATGATCGTCGGATCACGCAAGAAACAGCAAAACTTTTGTCAAAAGAAGAAGATCGACAGGCTAATCAAACATAGAGGAGCAATACTGAATTATGATTATATATGTACAAGATATGTTGCTGTTTTATTTTTACTTAATAATTAACATGCCCGCCGTTAGTAGCATGCTAAATAACTCTTACTAGCTGAGCCCGCAACTTTGCTCGCGTGGAATTCAGATATATTATATATACATATATAGCCTACATTCTCCCGTCCCGTCGCATCCCGCGTTCCGTTTCGCGTCCTGTCTCGCCCCTCGTCCGCGTCAAGTCCAGCTCTCTACCCGCCAAGAAGGTCAGTTCGGCCAGACCAGGCCACCTCCCAGACAATCTTTGCAGAGCAATGGAAAGCCTAGGCCCCGCCTCTCCCCCCCCCCCCGTGGTTTGGCAATACCGTAGATTCCAGGCCGCGCCGAAACTATGCACCTAGCAATTCTTGCCCTAACAGGCCTAAATGGCTGCACAGCATTCTACCTATGTGGTGATAAGTGTCATCTCCTTTATAGCCCTGTCCCCACCCCTAAAACATTGGCTTCCCCGTTCTAATCCTAAAGGACATACTGGGTGAGTCTGACCCAAGCCCAAACACCGTAAGCATCGCAGGAGTATAGATCAAACCCTACAGGCAACGCACGCCATGTTATAAAATTTTTGCCGTCTTCAATTACATTTATTTAGATTGATTATTGAAAATACATATTGACCAAAATAAAAATTAGCCTATATATAATATACCTTTCTAATAGGGAAATAAATTCAAAATGGGATCAGTAATACCGGCAATTACCCCGGAAATCTAAACTCACAAATTTACATCTTATAATATGGTGGTGAATTCGTCTCTGAAGCTTATGGCTTCTTCACCTTCATTGTCAGCGGGTTATAAAAAGGTAGATAAGTGGACTGTATGCTGGTTTAAATGCGAGGGCAACGGTATACGGATCTGCTCAACCGCGGGAAGACGATATATAGAATCAGTTGAGCTGTGAGGAAAGAAAACATGCACACTTACTTGGCGATGTGTGATGCGCGGGCGCTCAAGTGGTTCAGATGACTGTGGTTGTATTATCAGCGCTGCTGCGGTGGAGATTTCTCCTATATTCATTTACAGGTGAAACACTTTTTGCGGTTTTAGATAATTAGCGGGTAGCGGGTAAAAACATTTTATAGTCCAAAAGACACGGCTATCACGGCAGCGAGCTCTGGCCGACTCCAGACGTGGACTGACCACGAATCAACTTCGCGTCGTTGCGGTTTCAATGCACATGTTTAGGGGCGGAAGTTAGGCACAAGAGGAAAAGGAGTTGCAGATACTACTTAAAACTAACATAAAATAGCTACCATGATATTATTGTAGATGTTATTATGTATACACATCATTATTATGGTTTTTTTTTTTAATAAATCTAGATAAACGCTATTCATACATGATATGCAAACATACATCTTACTATAGAGTATAGACTGTTATCATACCAAATTTCATCGAAATCGGTTAAGTAGCTTTTGTGTGATTGGCGAATAAATTAATAAACAGATAGACAGACTGACTGATTTTTTGGCCTTTATTTATATAGATTATCTTTGTCCTTGTAATGTTTGTTAACAATCCGAATTATTAAAAAATAAATAAAGCGCAATTTATGAATAATCATCAGAAAAACCTATATAAATTTGTTGTAAAATGAAAATAGATTATGTTGATTTAATTTAGTTTTATTTCTGCTCATTTCACTATTCATTTATAATAACTATTAAGCAAACACATATTTATAATAATGTTTTAATACGATTATAGATAAACGCTATTTACGCATTATATTAGTGTATATATGTACAAAAATATTTTTTTTTGTATTTTATATATCACTACAGAGTATATACTATAATACAATCAAATTTCATCCAATTCGGTCAAGTAGTTTTAGCGTGATTAGCGAACAAATTAATAAACAGACAGATAGGCTGACAGACAGACAAAAAATTTAAAAACCATTGAAATGTTGGCTATTCTGAACCTTCTCATGGTACTTATTCTGAAATATCTACAATGTACAGATTTTGTCTCTCTACCCTTTTATTATAAGTATAGATTAACGGAGTATATTGATGAGTTTGTTGTATACGCATCACCAGAAACATCAAAAATCTACAATTTTTTATAACTTTATCTTCACAATTTTTAATTTTACGAATTAAAAGTTTACTTAGTTTTAATAAATATACTCCTTGCTCCCGTTTTTAATTCAATATTTTACCTAAATTGCTTGTTTCATTATGAAGGCAATGTACTTGTTGCTATGCCATTTATAATGTGAAAAATAATCATAGTGTAAAGAAAATAATATGACAAGCCTCACGTGGAGAAATTCAGGTGTTAGATCCCTCATGGTGCTTGACGTCAATACCCTCTTATCAACTTACTTACTTTAATCAACAAAATAAATTTAAAAAAAAAACTTGGATATTAAAATACCCCTCATAAAGTCACCCTTAACTGTTGTTAAACCCATTATCACGTACTGTGTCCTCGTCTTCCCTGATATCACAATACAAAATTAGCTCCCTACAAACAATTCAAAAGCTGTAAGAGCCTGATGGTACCAGAGGAATGTAGACCTCCACAGAGGTCTGGACCTGCCCTCGATCGAATCCATTATCAAGTCTCAGCCTCGCAGATATTTCAATAGAGCAGAAACTCATCCAATTCCCCTGGTGGTAGCCACCGCGTGGTATAACCCAGACGACTGCGGAGCCCGCATAAAATTCTTATCGATCCTAATGTTAGCATCACGTGCGCAAATCGCGTCTTTCCTCATCACCCGAGAGTACACGCTGACACCAACGCCCGCGTAACCGGACTTACCGCGCACCGAGGACCGACTGCTAGCTTTGATCCAGTAAACAATCCGGGTCCGTTAGCGGCCCAAGACATGTTTCGATCCCCAACGGGGAAGGCTTTTGTAGCCGCCGCCAGCGCGATACAGTGACACTGCACTCTAGAATTACACGCATCACACTGCACACACAGTACACACAGGAGAAAAAAAAAAACTGGCGTAAGGGTACTTTACGGTTAATAGAGATCAAATCAAATCAAATCCAAATTTATTTATTCAATTTAGGCCCTAAGAAGGCGCTTATGAACGTCTAAAACACTAGCACCGGTTCGGAAAACAACCCAGTCGAGAAGAGCGCAGGCGCAGGCGAGAAACTCGATCTGGTTCTTTTTTTTTTTCATAAATATAATATATATAATATTTTTTTGTCATATCAAAAACTATACAAATCGTAGTTTTAATAATGTTAGCGGGTGCGCACAGAGATGTGGGTTAATTCCAGACATCACTATCGTTCACGTAATGATCCACCCTGTAATAACCTTTTGAGATTAAAACTTGCTTGACATAATACTTGAACTTATTGTCAGGTAAATCGGTAATGTTACTTGGGATCTTATTGTAAAACCGAATACTATTACCTATAAAGCTTTTATTACACTTACTTAACCTAAAGCGTGGTTCCGGGCAACTTGTCTTTACTTCTAGTATTAAAATTATGACGATCATTCACTAGATCTAGCTTGTCTAAATTTTTACGAATATGCATTAAGTTATCGAAGATGTATTGGGAGGGCAAAGTTAAGATATCATATTCTTGAAACTTGTTCTTTAGAGATTCGCGAGGTCCCATATTGTATATTGCTCGAACAGCTCTCTTCTGTAACGTAAAAATGGTGTCTACCTCTGTTGCTGTACCCCACAGCAAAATACCGTAAGACATTAAGCTGTGAAAGTAAGCGAAGTAAGCAAAGAGAGATCGATCACCAATGAAAGTTTGGACAATAAGTGTCACCAAATGCCAAGAAATATACAACCCCATATCTTCTCGTGGGTGTCGTAAAAGTTGACTAAGAGATAAACCAGAGGATGGGCAGCAGTATCATCTAAGCACCATAAACACCCGTGTGCGATCGCCAACCCGCCTGCCAAGCGAGCCGATTATGGCAATCAGCCCCCTTATGAACGACACACTAATCGGTTATCTATTTGAATAATATTATTCTTATTATATTAAAAAATTAATCCTAATCTAATAGTTTCCTATTCGTTATCAATCAATTATCAACATAATATGGTTATGTAAAATAATTATAAATTAAAAGCGGTCAGAACACACTCGTGTTCGCCGGTTTTGTAAAATATAAATATTATGAATTTCGTGAAAAATTATTAATTTAAATTTTATTATTTTATGATAGTAAATTAACTATTGTTAACGTTACAAAAAATGTCAAGTCCAAGACAGAACAATAACGAGAAAGTATCTCTGGAAGAGGCGATCGATAAAGCAGGTGTGTTTTGAAATATTTATAATGCTAAGAAAAGTTTTTTTTCTCTCATGAATTAAATCTCATTAATTAAGTCACATACATAACATCACTACTCTCTCCCATGAGGATAGGCAGAGCCTAGATCCTGTCACTTACAACGATTCTGATACACGTATTTCGTTTCTTGCATTAACTTTTCTACTTGAATTAACCTATTCATTGTTTCGATAGCAAGGAGAATGAAATATAAAACACGGTACTGAAAAGAAAACTTAAAAAAAAAGATACAAAACCGACTTTTAAATAACATTCTCTAAAAATGCATCAAAAAGTAAATAAGTAATTACTTTATTAATCTACTTTTACTAACTTCGAATTATTCTTTGTTTTAAAACCATTAATAATTTTGAAATCGGTGCCAGCTTACGGATAAGAAAGTGTTGTAAATGTACGACGATAATTATATTCGATTCTGATTAATTGTTCCTCTTAGAATGAGTTTATTTAAGCTTATTAGTGATGAGGTTTAGGCAGTCATTTGAGTTAATTACTTAACTCTAGCTGTCACCGACTGCAAAATAATTATTTCTCCTTTTTGAAGGCGGTTAAAAAGTAACAAACAGATGATATCCAGAAATAAGGAAAAGTCGTTACTTTTGAAAACCCTGATCTAATAAATCATCTCTTTGATTTGATTGCTTCCATAAAAATCCTTAAAAAATATACTTAACAGGTTAATATTGATCTCGATCTGAATCTAATTTTTGTTTCGTTTCATAACTTTATGAAATAATTTATTTATTAAACTATTCCCAGAAAAATCAACTTCAACAAATTTCATTAATTTATCGTAAAACTGGCCCTACCGATATATAAATCATAGCTATAATTAACACATTATAAAAAGTTATTTTCAAAAAACATAAAAATTAAAAATTAATTTTCAAAATTATATACTCTCTACTTTTGACATTAGAACTTCCATTGAAAGTCTTGTACTGACATTATCCACTTATATTTTTCTAAGTCATATTAAAGTCAAAACTTCTTTAAAGGATAGATTCGCGTTAAGAATCCTATAATAAATACACAATAATATTTATATTTATGCAGCGTACACATTTAGATTATTTATAAACTATATGTAAAATGGAGCGCCAATAGATGTAAAAAACAGACCATATGTTAGGTTATGTTAAAGCTGAAGAAGCCCTGATGCTCAGTAGGAATCAGCTACGAGTATTAGTGAGAGCACTAACTGGGCACTGTTGTTTGGGCAAGCATATGCACAACATCGGTGTCCAGAACGCAAGAGAGTGCAGGTTCTGTGAAATAGCAGACGAAACACCAAAGCACATCTTGTGTGAATGTGATCCATTAATACCCATACGTAACCGAATTCTGGGTAAGCATGCGTTGCTCCCGGAGGAGGTACAGACGCTCTCTGTCAAAAAGATCCTACAGTACATTCAGGTTGTAGGTCTAGGCAGTGAGGTTTAGCAATATAGGGGCGATCACAATAGGTCGCAGTGATACAGGACTGTTTAAGCCTGCATAGCCCCTTTTTCGAATAATAATAATAATAGGTTATGTTAATAATTTATTTGTTTCAATTAACAAATTTAAACATAAAAAACAGTTTTTCCATAGTTTCGAGTTTTCACTTCTGTTAGCAGTCACCATAGCTGCCTAGTTTGTTTTGACTAAAAACCAAATACAACGCATTCGTTTGGAGGGTCGTGGGGGTCACTTCAAATACGAATTAGTTTCATATCTGTGTCCGATGAATCAATAGAGATGCTTAAATTTACCACTTGTCCTTACAAGAACTCAAGGAAGACATCGGATTGGACTTATGTGGCTGGTTGATGAGAAGGGGGTAGGGGGAATGCCCCTCCCCAAAGGGAAGATAAGACAGTGGTCCTTTTCGGGTCTGCCACCGGGGCGACCCGGAGTATGCTTTGGCAATCCCGTGTCGCCCCAGGAAGGCAGCGGTAAGGTTTTAGTGCGTTTTCTCTCCCGGATTTGAGATGTCAGATGCGTAAAGGCATTTCCTTCTCAAAAAAAATGAGTTGCAGTCACATTGTGTTCCTAACGGTCCTAACGGAACAATTGCATGTCAACTACATGCATGACCCCCATGACCCAGGCAGAAAAACTTAAAATCCAAGGCAGCGTTTAAGATTTAATATTAACCACTGCAACTGCTTCGATCGAGATATTTATTATGTCAAATTGTCTGATAATCTCTAGTCTTTTGTTAATCTCTTTAACTGTCTCATTAAGTGGAAATCCTAGCGGCCTTTATTCCATACAACGTAGTGCCCTTGTTTCTTTCCTGGATAGTAGCATTATGGTAAATCTTTTTATACCAAATAATACATATCCACATCCGTTATGTTCAAACGATTTGATTTTTTCCATAAGAAACTATAATAGAACCCTTTGAAAATAAAAAAAAAAATTGCTCGATCTTTTACGGTCATTTTCAGACGTTCGTCAATTATATGCATATAATTTAAAAAATACATAATTATTATTATATTTATTATTCTAAAACTAAAAGAAAAATTAAAAATCGGTTCAGTTTTGAAGGAGGAAACAGGATACTACGAAGTGATATTTTCATTTAATCGCTAAATTGGTGACGTCACAACAGCTGTGTCAAGTCAAGACAAGTCATGAAATACGCGTGACGTAATTTTATTTATTGATTTTTTTTTAATAATATCTTTGATTCGTCAGAGCCGTCCCGATTGATTTATAAATTACAAAATTTTTATTTCTTTATTTATAATTCTTATTTGTATAATATACGTATTCCGAAGCCTAATTAAGGACGATTAAAGAAGAAAGTGTATTTTATAAGATTACTTACGTAATGAATTCTATATTTTGTTGTCCTCAAAAAGCACTTCTTTCCGTTTTTTCCTATTTCAGTTTTTCTATCCCTAATGAGTGCTAACGACGTGACAATAGATAATATCCTAAGTTGATTCTCGATAAATATATTTCAATGACTTAAATCATAAATGAATATTACTTCACTATATATCCTACTATATGTGACTTCGCTCGTATATAATGTTGATTTTATTTAATACGCATTCTTTTACAAAGGAAATCAACCCCATAAAAACATTTTCATCCGTTTGAGGTTCAATTTTTCCCTTAAAATATCTTTGAAGAGTTGTGCCAAATAACATTAATACTGTTATTTAAATTCTATGACTAATTAGTATACATTTGTAAACCTCAGTAGATCATACTTCAACATAATTTTATGTTATTTTGGGTTGGCAAAAATATTTTTATAAACATTTTATTATTATCCCTTTACCAATTATTCCCTAACTGGGAAGGCTTTTGACGTCACCACCAGCGCGATTCAGCGACACTGAACATGTATTAATATGTCGATTACCCATAAAAATGAGACAATAAGAAAACAATGGAAAGCTGGCGTAAACGGCAAGTTAGTGCTCAAGGGGTTAAGCATTACACACAGAACACCACACAATACACAGGTACATACATATGTAGGTTTTTCCTTTCTATGGGGGGCGGGAAGTATATCATGCTCCCCGGACTTTTGACCAATGGTCATACCTCTCTTTGAGAGGTGGGTGGGGAAGTATTCCCCCCCATCCCTACTGGGCCATTGCACGGACGAGGCCTGGTGGGTTCACCGTAGGGGGCGACGCGGTGCTTGCGAAAGCCATCCCGTATCGCCCCCACCCCAAATGCGGCGGACGGCCCCGGGGGGTTTTAGTGGGTATTTCCGGGCGCTTCACGCCCGGGCGAGTCCCACACTGGCACGGAGTCGTCCCTCCGTGCCCCCTTACTTATTGTATTGCGGGACTTGGGTCTCACTAATGCAATAGGTAAGGGCAGGGTCGACGCGGTGCTTGCGAAAGCCACCCCGTGTCGCCCCCATCCCAAATGCAGCGGACGGCCCCGGGGGGTTTTAGTGGGTATTTCCGGGCGACTCTCGCCCGGGTGAGTCCCACACTGCACGGAGCTCGTCACTCCGTGCCCCTTATCTATTGTACTGGGGGACTTTGATCCCCTAAGTACAGTAGATAAGGGCAGGGCGTAAATGCATTTCCCCCCCCGTCAAAAAAAAAAAGGTACATATGTAGGTCTTGTAAGGAACCTTTTTTATTATATTATTATTAGTAAAAAATGTAAGGATAGCTAAGATCGAAATTCCGCGGAATATTTACACATAGGTAACGGCCAAGCCGAGGTTCGTACCGCTTTTGTGCCCATGTGCTAGTTACCTTTTGCGACTGAGTGCCTTCAGGTTCGGTGAAGCTGTAAAGGCCCATCCGGTCAACAGCATTAGCTTGGTTAGAAAAAAAACTTTTAGCAATTACATGAGAATGCGGACCACAAGAGTTATCGCCTTTTGAGAAAACATTTTTAAATATGTGTAACCAAAAACAACGTCATTATCTATATTTGGCATAAATTACGTAGGTGTCTTAATAGGCGTTTGTACATGTCGCATGACTTGTATACTGTTGTCTTTCTTAACATCTGTTAGATATTTTCTTATCACCAATAAACTAGTGATAAGAAAATATTTAATTTATTTTATCTAATCATTGAAGGGGGCATCGAGTTTATCATTAAGTTGTAAATGAATTATACAATTTACTTATAAGAGTAAAAAAATATGGTGATTTTTTTTTTATTCGTAAACATTTCAAATTCGTCATTGATAAAAAAAAAAACTGTTTATTTAAATGAGTGCGCTTATATAATAACTAGCTGTGGCCCGCGGCTACGCCCGCGATTCTTATGTTCTTCACTGCGTTTTAATTGTTTCCATGCAACCCTAATTATTTTCCTAAATTTTTTAGTACTAAGATAAATTAAAAATATTTCTCATAAATTTTAACAGCATATAAATGCATTGAGACGGATTTCATCCAATCTTATATGAGTTTTAATTCTTTTACGCGGAACCATAATTATTATCGAAAATCAAAAGTTAAGTTACCTAAGTAACCTAATATTTTAAGTTACGCGGATTAACTTCAGCTATTTACCAAAAAAAGTCCAATCAAAATCGGTCCAGGCATTCCAGATTACTTGCGAAGATGATTGAAGTTAAGCGAATAAGATCGTAGAAGGGCACGTCGGTACGTTTCGTGCAACCTCGCTTCGCTTCGCCTGGGGCGACTTCCGATTGTTCTCGGTTTTCGCACCCGAATCAAAAGGTAATTTCTCGAGTAATGTGGCGAAGGTTTGTAACGAGATCCCCTGAAAAGAAAATGCCCTGCTAAAATATACTAAAACCTGATTACATATAAATAGAATAAAAAATACTTTACTTGTGAGCTTACTTTTACATAAAGAAAATATATTTATTTATTTTTAACACTTTTTGCACACATTTATGTACAAAGATGGACGTAATACCTACCAACACCACTATCCTGCTTCAAACATAATCAATCGCGTTATTAAAATATACCCTACCACCATGCTATGGTTTCCTCACGATATTTTCCTTCGCCAAGTGCTTCGGCTGATTATAAATTTGGATAGGTACAGACCTACACACACGTCTATCGAGGCGGAACCCCTGAGCCATTATCTCTTCGCTTAATTTCCAGGATTCGGTTTATACAGTTACATAATGATCTCTGCGGCGGGTGTGATAATCATATCGTTCGCATGCATCGCTTACGGGAGTACGATACTCGTGCCGGCGAGTGCCTGTGAACTAAACACTACCGGTGGACAACAGGGGGCACTGGCAGCCGCTCCTGTTGTAGGTGAGTTATCAAAATTTTATAAGCTCTTCCCTCATCAACTAAGAATTCTTGCATGTCAACACCCACGCCCGCATAGCCACCGTTTCCGTCGCCGTGGTCGTGCGACTAATTATGCTCCCGCATACACTCAGTTACCCCGTCTAGTGGCGGCCCAAGACGTTTCTCGTTCCCCAAATTAAAAGATTTTTAACGCCGCCGCCAGCGCGATACAATGACCCTGCATGCATTTTAGCACAATACAGGTCATACACTCCTCCACATTATACGCAGGTAGTACATAGGTTTTGTAAAGAACAGCTACTTTATATCTATCTTCTGTCCGGGCCGCCTTTTTTTCCTTAGCCATTATTTGGATACCACTCTGTAATATATTTTTAATGTATGTATGTCTGAAAGCTAAAATTACTATCATCATCTATAATTATTTTACATGTGGAAATCTTGCACACGATACCACAGAGAAGGTTGTTTTATATTAGACTCTTAATTATTTAAACTCCACTGTGTTCCTTCATCACCTATTCTGAAACTATCAAGGACTGCTTTAGCATTGCACCTACTTCCTGCCCTTCTAATGCGATTAATAGAGTAAATTAATGAGACCCTTCTTACGAACTAATGGGGAGGTGCATCAAATAATATAGCAACATAATTCGTCTGTGCTTTTAAATAATAAACGTGCTCGTGTCCATCACCCACAGACCCACTTTACAGTGGCCGTAGATCATGCATAACGACTCAACACCGCCGTTCGTTTTGTCGACTGTGAAATGATCCATTTTTTCACTAATTAAATCATATATTTATTAACCTTATTGCACAACTATTAACTGATGAATTCCAGGGTCGATATTAGGTACTATGGTGTGGGGTTACCTAGCCGATACTCGAGGTCGACGGCTTATGCTCCTAGTGGCCCTTGCAGGAGGAGCTACAGTGAATATTATAGCCAGTATTTCTGTTAACTGGATCATGTTAATGCTCATACAATTTGTAGCTGCTCTTTTGTAAGTATATATTTATTATTAACGTAATAGATAGACTTTGGTTCATCGTCATCTCCCTACCCTTTTCCCATTGTTATTTGGGGTCGGCGCAACATGTCTTCCTCTTCCATTCCTCTCTATTTGTTGTCATCTCCGCATTCACTCCTTTTCTAAAGATATCATCTGTCACACAGTCCATCCATCTTTTTTCTTTGGTCTTCCCCTTTCCATGTAACCGTCCACATTCATATCCAATACCTTTCTTACAACATTCTCTTTCTCCCTGCGCATCACATGTCCATACCAGGATAAACGACCGCCTCTTAACTTGCCTGTTATTGGCGCCACTTTATAGATAGACTTTGGTTAACGAATGTAAATGAGTAAGGTTCCATTAAATTTTCGAATAATACGAAACGTGTTAATTACATAATGTTTTGTAAATTGTTTCTGCCTGTACTATGATCATTACATTATATATCCTGTTGTCTAATCTACAATTTTATGGCTTAGTCATAATTACTAATAATATTTACTGTTAATAATATATCATCATTACCTCATATAATATATTCAAAAATCTTACTATAAATAATGATAAATATTTAATATATATTTTGACTAGTGTAACTTATAAATAATAATAGCCTTTATTCAGATCAACTTAACCTAATAATGATACACAAAGAATATTCTGAACCAAATATACAATTTCTGAAATTCTAGAATTTTTTGTTTTTTTCAAAACAGTTTTCTTCTCTATTTATCAATCCATTATTTATCAATGAGAGTAAAACATTTTATGCCATGTAAGATATAACATTTAAACCCCTATGCCGCCCGTACGTCCCATAGTTAACTAGTATAGAAACTAGTTGTCTTCGAAAATGAGAAAAATGTCCGATTTATATCGTCGTTAAAAAGGCAAAGGTAGCGACAGCCAAATTCTTACTATATGATTGCAAGAAAAATTAAAATCACCCTATTTTTGGTGGCGGAAACGGGGGAATACGAAGTGATGATTTCGTCTATTTTGACTATGAGAGTAGATGGTATCCACTAATTTGATGTTTTTTTAAATAATACTGTTTAATTTTACATTATTTAATGATTAAAACAATAGTATAGATCTTGTGACCGACAACTTTTACTTACGACTGATTAATTATGACTGCATTTTATATTATTTATTCCCACTTTTATATCTATATGTGCCTACACGTGTTATTGTCTAATATTTATTACTCGAACCGTTTTCGTTGTATGACCGTCGCTTCCCGCGCTTTCTAGATATCGTAAAACTTCGGTCGGCGGCCGCGAAATACGGTGTAAGTACCCCATAAATGGCAAATCTTACTAACTTGTTTCTGCTATGAAGCGTTATTAGCAATCTACGGTTTAAATTCGTCATGTGATAAGTTATGGATACAGTATTGGGGTAAAGTTTCTAAGCTCCACAAAAACCGGTGGCTCATCTTGCTAGAACTCTCAATAGAGTTTTTCTGGCACCTCTGAATAAACGTTTCGCGTCATTATTTTCAATACACTGTACCTCAAATCGAATCAAATCAAAATGTATTTATTCAATTTAGGCCCTAAGAAGGTGCTTATGAACGTCTAAAACACTAACACCGGTTCGGAAAACAACCCAGTCGAGAAGAGCCGGCAAGAAACTCGATCTGTTTTTTTTTCATAAATATAATATATACCATTTTTTTGTCATATAAAAAACTATACAAATCGTAGTCTTAATAATGTTAGCGGAAGCACAGAGATGTGGGTTATGTGGGACCTGTGTACCACAACCTAATTATATCATACAAACGCCACCGGGATTACACAATATAGAGTTTCAAATACGCAAGACAGTAACGGCTATATAACAGACCGAGGTGCCGCCAATAACTCCAACTAACTTGTTTATATATTTCAGTACTGCTGGCTTATTTTCCATGTCCATGTCACTATTGAGCGAGAGTGTTCCGATGTCCAAACGTAACTTCGTCGTCATATTGGTCACTAGTATATTTTTATTATCGCAAGGAATAATGGCAGGTAATATCTATAGTAATAATAAAATTATAAACTTTACGTGTCTGTACATTTACGGTTTTTGTGAAAAGAATTATCGCGAGAGACTATAAATAGGTGATTAAACACATTGCAATCAGTTTTCAAATGTCTGTCTGTTTGTCTGTGCAGGCATCAATTAAAAAGTACTAAGTATATTTCAAAAACTCAAATAGATAATTATAAATTATATTCCGAGGTAGCATCAAAACTTTATTTCATTAAAATCGGTCTACTCTATCAAAAGTTATAATAATTTGAATGACACGCGGCGACCAAAGACTACAATATAATACTGCGGTGACTTTAATATGGAAGAAGAGTTTTTAAGTAAATGCGTTTTAGTCTTATTCAAGAAGAAAAAAAAATTATGGATTTATTGAAATTGAAATAAATGTATATAAATAATTTATCTCTAAGACATAATAAATGAGAAAACAATATTTTATATATAAATCTAGGATTTCTATTGATATTGATATGATATTGGTATTCAAAGGTATAATTATGGCGCGGAACATAACATTATTTCTTTCTAACTACAATTGGACGGTTCAAGTTTTTGTTTATTTTTGATGACATGGGGATGAAGTGTTATGAATCGTGATTACCTTAGCAAATTATATATATATATATATATATATATATATATATATATATATATATATATATATATATATATATATATATATATATATATATATATATATATATATATATATATATATATATATATATATAATATCTGACGATTATTCATAATTGGCGCTATACTATTTTTTTTTTAATAATTTGGACTGTACTGGAAGATTACAAGACATAAATAATAACCTATAAATCTACAGATTGGAGATTGAAGATTTTTTATTTACAGTGATGATGTTTGAGAAAAAAAATTATGTACAGATTCAGAATCCATTACAAGCGACATTTTGTCTGTTTGTTCAAAAAATTTTGGTATGAAATACGGTACGGGACGGAACGTAGCGGGATACCTGAATTCCACGCGAACGAAGTCGCGGGCAAAGATAGTTGTAAATATTTTTGTTATCTATATTGTTACTAGCTGTACTGGCGAACTTCGTACCGCTTCAGAATCAATAAGTGTGGAATTAAATTTGCTTTTTTTTTGTATTTCAATACGTTTTTAGATAACAATTGTATAGAGTTCGAGAGACGAACAAAAAAATATCATCGAAATTAGTCAATCTGTTTTCGACATAGCATCAAAAGACACAAAATAGATGAGAAATAAATTTAACAATCTGCTCAAAACTACTTAGCATCTTATTAGATTAGATGCATCGTCTGTGAAATTTGAAATATTTCACGGACCACTGTACGGGAACTATTGATCTGTTTGATAACTAACTTACGAGGTCCTCCGTAATAATGTTTCTTAAATCAATAAATAATTAAAATGCTTTTTCATTTCAGTTTTAGCCATACCAATCATTCCTCTCAGTTTCTCCTACTACCTACCCGCTCTCGGTATCTACTGGAACTCCTGGAGGACTCTAGTCATCGTCTACTCCATCCCCGCTATAATCACAGCGATCTGGTTGTACTTCATGCAGGAGAGTCCCAAGTTTGTATTCACTAAGGGCGATGAGCAAAAAAACATTGGAAATATTAAGGGCCATATACAAAGTGAACAACTTATTTTCCAACACTGAATACCCTGTAAGTGGTTTTAAATAAAAATGCAGTCGATTATTTGTTTCATGGTCTATTAGAACTTGGTACTAATCGACTAATTGTGCTAATAAATACTTTTGTGTTGCACGTGCCAGAAGATTAATTATATTTTGCATAAATCTTTTGACCGATGGATTTACTTATTCTTATAGCTGTGTATAGACTAAATAATTCGTTACAACTGTCATCAGTTGAGACCCCCTACTATCCGACCTCACATCGCGTTTTTTATTGAACATAATAATATTATGTGTTAATATAAATGTTTTTGCCTAATCATCATGAGATTGTTTTTAGATAACTAGTTACGTACTAAACCCTAGATATGGCAATCAAGGCTAAAATCGTAATTCCTTATACACATTATCTTTCACCATTCAATTATAATCGAATTAGGTACTTCAGTGCGATAATTTGAATTTCAAATTCACTCGTATACTTTTTCTTTAAATTAGGTTAAGTAAATTATGAACTCTTCAAATTATTTCTAGGTAACGAGTATACTCCAAGAACAAAGAGAAAAGAAAGAAGGACCATCGACATCGAAGGACCAAATCGTGCCGTTGTTCAAAACGCCATTATTAAAATACACGATCATAATGGCGTTTCTCTTCTTGTTTCAACAGTTCAGTATAATTACATACTTATTTTCGAAATAACATTATACGAAATAATTGAATAATTCATCTTTAGCCATTTGTTGTTGTTATATTTCGTAAATTATGTATTTGAGAAAAATCATTCAACTTTAGAATAAACAACTTGGAATGTTAGGATTATATCAGACTGCATGTCTGTGTACACATAATGAAATAACAACAGGACGGATTTTGAAAAAAAAAAAAAATGACTGGCTACCGCGTACCTTAAGGTGCAGCATGGGTAGGCCCCCCATAAGGTGGACCGACGACCTGGTGAAGATCGCGGAAATCCGCTAGATGCGGGTGGCGTCAGACCGGTCGTTGTGGAGGTATTTGGGAGAGACCTATGTCCACCAGATGAGGTTTCTCGGTTGAATGGATGGATAGATGGAAATTAGCAAAAAAAAATTGCGCAAAACAGCATATGCGATATTCAAAAAATCAAATCTTGTAAATACAAAGAACACTTTTTTTGTGTGGTGTTATATTTTAGTAAACACAATTATTTTATGGGAAAAAATGTAATATATTACAAAAACAAACCAATATTCATTACAGAATCGGAGCATTCGTTGTATGGTTGCCCACAATAGCAAATCAGTTTGTTCGTATATTAGAAACTGGGGAAGGCATGAACCTTACCCTGTGTGGAGTCATCGGTGCTAGCTTGGAAGCTCCAGTCGATGTATGTAATTTAATATGTACTATTATTGTATTTTTTATTATAAAAAAAAAAAACAAACAACGTATAAAAACAAATAAAAAAATGCAAACAAAAAGACCTATAGTTCCCTATATATAACAAATATATACCATACATATAGTGTATTTTATTATAAAGTATAAATAACCTGACTCTGTAATTTATATGAAAACATAACTGCAACTCAAAATATAAGGTTAATTGTAAATAATTTTTGTAATACATTTTTTGAACATTCTAAGAGAAACATTAAAAGGATCAATACTATTTAATACGTTCTTGTAAAATTTACATACACGTCTTATAAATGAGTTTCCTGCGTAACATGTTTTAAGAGGTACTATTGAATATAACTTTTTTGCAAATATTTTTTTCTTTCTGACGAGGCACGCTATAATTAATTTTACTAAGAAACATTGGTGAATCATAATCTTTTTCTGAAGTCTTTCCAATCTTCCAGAATGCATATTGTAAAATGGGTTCCAAATTCTAAATGACTGCGAACATAACTATAGTAAAGAGTTCTAAACGTCAAAGAATGCTTAAATGTTACAAATTATACATTAATGTTAAAATCTCACACACGATTGATTATAATTTGCGTCATAAATTAATTACTACTTACCTGTATATTGGTTCTGTTAAGTTTATGAAACTATGATAGTCATTTATTCTATTAATGATAAAACCATAGCAAGGTGATAGGTATTCGGTAATGCCCATCAGGACACTTTCAAGTTTTCAAAACTATTGGCATGTTCCGGCAGCATCATATGATAAACTATTAACTTGAAACCTCTATTGTTCGAAAAAAAAGGACTCTTCAAACATCGATCCTCCAACTTTCTGTGATCATTGATGATAATACAAAGAAATCTTCAAATTTCAGCCTGAAGAAACACCGTGCGCTCTGAACGTTACTTCCTTACTAATGGTATTAGCAGTCGGCGCGCTCCAGTCAGTTGTCAATGCTGTATTAAGTTTAGTAAGTATACACCATATTTTATTGAAACGATTCTTCAGACATGCATCTGAATAGTTAAAGTTATTTTTTAATTAGTTAGCCCGAGACCCAAACAAAACACTTCACTGTAGATATCCCGGACATTAGGCAGTACGAAATTCGAATAGCTCTCAAACAACAAGGCGCCGGGTAATGACGGAATAACAGCTGAGTTGCTGAAGGCGAGTGGAAAAACCTTTGAGGCCCTTCAGAAGCTCTTCCGTCATACTCGAGGAAAAACGCCACAGGCGTGGCAAAGAAGTGTGGTGGTCATTTTAAAAAAATGTGACAACACCCTTTTGAAAAATATTATAGACCGATGTCACTTCTGAGTCATGTCAATAAGTTGATTTCGAAAGTACTCAAGAACCAACTAACGCGCAGACTTGATACCTTCGAGCCTCCCGAAAAACCCGGCTTCCAAAAAGATATTAGTACCGTGAACCACATCCATACGCTGCGGCAGGTTATACAGAAGGCCAAGCAGTATAACCTACCCCTTTGTTTAGCGTTTGTGCACTACAAAATACCTTCAATTCGATTAAGACCTGGGCTGTACTGCAGTCTCTCCAGCGGTCCCAAGTAGACTATCAGTACATCAAAGCGTTGAAGGATTTGTACGAAAACGCCACCATGTCAGTCCGATTACAGGACCAGACCTTTGCGGCGTAGTGATAGACAAGAAGATGTTATTTCTCCGAAACTGTTCACCGCTGCGCTCGAGGATGTTTTCAAGGTTCTGGATGGCAAAGGGATATGCATCAACATAAACGGGGAGTACATAACATCCGCTTTGCTAATGATATCATCAGCATACTATATAGTAGTCATGACTGAGACCTCAGAAAGCCTAAGTAAGATGCTCGATGACCTCAGTAGAGCCTCCGAACAAGTTGGCCTTAAAGTGAACATGGACAAGACGAAAATAATTTCTAATGTCCACATTGTGCCAACTCTCCTATATGAATCGATGACTCTTTGTTGTTTGCGGCTGAGTGCCTTCTGCAATCGCCTTCGAGGTTCGGTGAAGCTGTAAAGGCCCTTCCGGTCAACAGCTAGGTTAAAAAAAAAACTCGAAGTTGTTGACAGTTATTTATACCTGGGGCAAACCGTCCAGTTAGGTAGATCCAACTTCGAGAAAGAGGTTAATCGTCAAATCCAACTTGGCTGGACCGCGTTCGGGAAGCTACGCAAAATCTTCTCGTTTGAAATACCGCAAAATGTCTCGAGACGAAAGAGACATACGGCACTGAGACGTGGTCGCTTACAATGGGCTTAATAAGGAAGCTCAAAGTTGCTCAAAAGGCAACAGAGAGGGCTACGCTTGGAGTTTCACTTCGTGATCGAATCAGGAATAAGGAGATCCGCTGAAGAATCAAAGGAACCAACATTGCCCGATGAATTGCTAAACTTAAGCGGCAGTGGGCTGAGCACATTGCTCGCAGAACCGATGCACGAGGGAGTAAACGGGTTCTCGAATGGGTTCCACGCAACTGAAAACGTAGCGTGGGTAGGCCCTCCACAAGGTAGACTCACAACCTGGTGAAGGTCGTGGGAATCCGCTGGATACGGGTGGCACAAGACCGGTCGTCGTGGAGATGGGGGAGATCTATGTCCAGCGGTGGACATCTTTCGGTTGAGTGGAGGGATGGATTTAATTACCTAAAACCTACCCATAAATAAATATAGCCCGACTAGATCGCGATTGCCGTACACTTGTGAAAATGTATATCCAGGCATACTTAGAAGCTTTAGTCGCCGTAAATCATTCATTCATTTAACATTCGATATGTCAAGCTCGATTAAAAAGCAATGTAATACAATTAACACGCAGGCTTTGATTTTATCACAGTAAGAAAAGATGAATAAAACCGTTTTTAAACCTTATGCCATTAAAAATGCTTTATTTTGCATATATTAGGAGTTACCTAGATTATGGTTCTCCGATCTGGTCACCAGACTACGTTCCACATGAGACCAAGCTAGAAAATATTCAAAAGAAATTTTTAAAATATGTAAATTTTAAATTAAATAATGATCACAACTCATACTCAAGTAACTTAGACTTTTATAATTTAACTTCATTAGCAGAACGACGATCTCTTTACGATATGCTATTTTTGTATGATATATTGAATTACAACATTGACTGTCCCGAACTACTGTATAGGATTCCCTTAAAAATACATACGAAAATAACTCGAAATCCTCACTTATTTGCACCCCAAATAGTAAAACATAATTATACAAAAAACTCGGTTTTGCATAGATGTTTTGACACGTATCATACGAAATTCTATTATGCCGATCTTTTTCAGCCAAACAGGAACATCTTTATAAAGAACTTAAAACATAAAATCCCAATACGTTAGTACATACATACGGTGAGAGAGAAAGAACCTAGTAAATATGGTCACTATTTATAACACACTCTCACACATACACACAATCAAATTTGAATTTCAAGACATTATACTGCATAACAAAATTTAATTATAATTACTTTGTAATTGGTACTACATAAATGTTAAAATAATAAACTGTATTATAGTAAATGTACTGTTAAGTAATATACATTAAAGAAAATAAATAAATAAATAAATAAATAAATGAATATCTGCCAGCTTCAAACGATCGAATACCTAAAACTGTCATGAATGACCATAATAATTCTCTTCAAATATTTCAGGTAGTAAACAAAGCTGGACGACGTAATATGGTAATGGGAATTACTGCATTGTGTGGAATAGCTGGGATCGTTGTGAATTTAGTACCGAATGCAATCGGCAGCGCTGTGATGTTCGCTGTTCTCCTATTGGGCATCATAGTCTTCGGGCTCTACACGGCGATAATAGTCGCCCTGTTTCCTACTAATTTAAGGTAATTCAGTCATCTTTAATTTGTCATACTAGCCGTTCTATAATTATGTATTTAATACCTTATGTAACATACGCACTCCCCAACTGGGGAGGCTCTTGACGTCGCCGCCAGTGCGATACAGCGACACTGCCCATGCATCAAGCATCACACGCACAACACTGCATACACACTCTTGCACATAACACGCAGATACATAATTCCTGTAAGGAACCTTTTTTTTTTTTAATGTAAATAAATATAAAAAAATGTAGGGATTAGCTAGGATAAAAATTCCGCGGGAGTTTTCACACTCAGGTAGCGGCCAAGCCGAGGTTCGAACCCTTGAGCTAGCTACCTTTTGCGGCTGAGTGCCTTCAGCACTCGCCCTCAAATTTCGGTGAATCTGTAAAGGCCCTTCCGGTCAACAGCATTCGATAGGATAAAAAAAAAAACGCACTCTCGTAATATCAATGGTGGCTTTCTGCTACTTTGGGGTGACCCTGAACGGGCCTTACAATACGTTGAGCAGTTTAGATCCAGCTAATCCAAAGCCGAATACCAATAGGTATGTTCTGGCAGCATCACTTGAGAACCAGTATCTCTAGGCTTAGTGTGTTTACCATCCTGAACCACATTGTCACTCAGATCAGATGAGATTGTGGTCAAAACATTGAGCCTATACCGTATAAAAAAATCTTAATAAAGATATAATGCTACGTACCTTGATCAGACGGGCCGGTGAATGATGATTGTGATGCGTTGATGGTGATGATGACGAAATAAACGCACACAAATATACACACACAAGATGATTATGATTTTGTTTAAGAACGATATTTGGTGGACGTCCGACGCGGTTGAGAGTTCGAACGGTTCTCTACAATCTTCTCGTGCAACCTGTAGCTCTAGCAGTCCAGCAGCAGTGTGTCGTGTGTTTCCTAACCATTTTTTTTTTTCAGTCTTTATTTAAAAAACCATTACAAAATAAAAAGCAAAAATAAAAAATACAATTAGAAAACTACACAGACTACACTTACTAGCTAAACTACGAACTAATAGGCGACACGGGGAAACCGCATCAGGGCTATTCCCTTCGACGGTGGCCTCTCCTTTGTCCGCGCCTACGGACAAGTCAACTGGGTGAGGCACACAGGTGCGTCCCTCGTGGAGTAATCTTCTGAGTTCTGGGAGCTAATCCTGCTATCGATCGGACTCTGAGGGGTCAGGGAGATGCACCCGATCTATACGGATCATAGACACGGTCCTCCTTCAACTACCTACTCAGCTAGGCGAGGACCGGCGATCGAACGGTTGTGTTGTTAGACGTGCATAACATCGAAAAAATTGACGTGTTGATACTAATTAGCCGGGATCTAAACGTCAAGCCTACCATGCGGCATAAGTTATAATAACGAATACACCTTATTTATTTTCACTACAGGGCAATGGCTATCGCGTTACCATTAACCGGTGGCCGTATAGGCACCTTCGCTGCCATCCAGATCCTCAATTTGATGTTGGCGAACAACTGCGATGCCGGTTTCTACCTTTTCTCCTCAATTTTTGGCTGTTAGTATAACACTTTTATCTATATTATGGATGATTTTTCCAACATTAAATAAATACAATTCCAGCATTGTTGTACTAAGATAGTAGAACTAATTAATTCCCTTTTGCTTTATATTTTTAGATCTCTATGATTTTTTTACAAACTGTCTCTGGGAAACAGAGTATGTATGACTTTTCAATAGTCCGTTAAAAATGGCAAAATCTTTTATTTTTATACAAGTTAATATGTATGTAAGGCATCGTAAGATTCGTAAGCTAACGTGGTTTCATACCTTACTCATTTTATATGAAAAAATATCAATGGAAATAAATAAATATATGGAAAGAAACATATTAATTTGTCAATGGCAAGGTAAATCATGACAATTTTATAAAAATTTCAGTATCAGCGGTCGCAGCATTCTTCTTACCAGATGACCGTCGGGTCACACAGCAAACAGCAAAAGTTTTGCCAAAAGAAGAAGATCGACCGGCCGTTCAACTACAAAGAAACATTACCGAATTATAATTAAGTAAAAAATATGTTGCTGTTTTATTTGAATGATAATAAAATGACTTATTGACGAAAAAAAATTATCAGACATTACATACACAAATATGGCGTGACATAAATATTTTGTCAATGGGGCAAATTCAGCTACATTCCACATAGCGCTGATTTTCCAGCCAAAATTTTAATTTTCGGTTCAACAGTTGCGCCTGTGTTATTTGGTGTTCTAATGCACCCAAAATTATTTTCATTTTCAAATAACTAAAGATGACTGATAAATACTAACATAACTAATAAAGAGAATATTGTAATGCTACATCTATACTAATAAATAAAATTGAAGTGTCTGTTTGTAATGTCAAAATATTTCTTTTATTAAATAGATATGAATGTATATACAATAACTACCTATACCAAAAATACAATTTTTAAAATTTTTATCTGTCTGTCTGTTTATAATGGGTAATCTCCGAGAACGGATGGACCGAATTTGACGGGACTTTTATTGGTCGATAGCTGAAGTTACTCCGGGTAACTTAGGGTACTTTTAATTTTCTAAAATAATTAGGGAACTGCGTAAGAAAAAATAAAACATAAAAAATAAAAATCCGATTCGATGCACAGTTTTACGGGCAATTGCTATAATGTATGAGAAATATTTTTAATAAATTTTTTAAGGAAAATAATTAGGGTACCGTATAAAAAATTAAAATGCAGTGAAAAATATATGAAACGCTGGCGCAGCCGCGGGCAGGCAGCTAGTTATAAATAAAAGGAAAAAAAAGTAATATGTATTAAAGAAGTTACTGAATTTCCGTATTTTCTATTTATTTTCCAAAAAGTGCTCTCTGCATTTCTAATTTAAATATTGTTTGGGATATACTGGCGCTCCGTAATGGAAGTGTAAATTGTCTGTTACTATCAAAATAATTTTATAGTGTTCACGCTTAAAAGCAAATTAGTTACTTTATGTATATAATAATATAAAGCTGTGATGTTGATATTATTTTAGACACTTTTATTTTATTTATTTATATATATTATAACGAACTTTTTATCTATATAAGAAACGATACAGTTTATTTTTTTAGATAGATATACGCAAGATAAATAGATAAAAACATACTTACGGTTAAATGTCCAACTGTTGGGCAAAGTACAATACCTATTGTGGTGTGTTTTAACCGATTTTATTTTGAATATGCTGTTCTCGCAACTCCGCCCGCATATCATATTTTCTATTCCCCGGAATAATTCACAGCGTAATCATCACCTCACTTATCCCATTTATATTCGTGGTCTACGTAACATGTCTTCCTCTTCCGTTCATCTCTACTTGAGGTCATACCTACATTCACTTTCTTTCTAAACATATCATCTTTCACACAGTCCATCTATCTTTTCTTTGGTCTTCTTCTTCCAATATCCCACATTCATTTACAATACCTTTCTTACAATATCCTCTTCCTCCCTGCGCATTACATGCCCATACTAAGACAGACGCCTGCTACTTATCTTCTCTGTCACTGGTACCACTTTTAAAATTTCTCTAATGTATTCATTCCTAATCCTGTCCATTCTTGTTCCCCACACATCCATCGCAACATTCTCATCTCGACTGCATGTAGTCTCCTTTCATCCATTACCTTTATGGGCCAAGATTCTGATCCGTACAAAACGGCAGATAGGATTATGCTCTTGTATATAGTTTTCAAATAAACATAGGAAACGAAATGACCCTATTTTTGTACAGATTTGTGATTTGTGTTCGATCAGATTTTTTTCATGATTTTATGAGTTTTACATAGAACCATGATCCGATCCCTAAGTGGAAAAAAAAACTCTTATGACAGTTACATTGCATCCACTAGCGACCTCCTCGCAATGCATTACCTAAAATTTGCATTTTTACGTTTTGATACTCTTGTAGAGGTGAAATGAAACAGCCGAGAGCTCCGTGACAACTGATTTATTCATTAAGCAACATCGTATTTAATAAACCACACATACATGTGCCCCTGCAATATTCCCCCCTTTTTGAAATTTTACATTATTAATAATAATTACATAACATTTAAGACAATTAAAAACATAATCTTTAAGAAAATTTTAGTAATACATTATTTATTTTTTTATTTATTTACATATTAAAACTTGTTATTTATAAAATACTTTAAAATGTAATGCATAAGATTTATTTTCTCTCTTTTTTTTTTTTTTTTTTTGACGGGGGGACATGCATTTACGCACTACCCTTATCTATTATATTTGACAGATCAGAGTCCCCCAATACAATAGATAAGAGGGCACGAAGTGACGAGCTCCGTGCCAGTGTGGGACTCACCAGGGCGAGAGTCGCCCGGAAATACCCACTAAAAACCCCCGGGGCCGTCCGCTGCATTTGGGATGAACATTTTCTTACTTAACTAGACAACATGATTATGTTGCGGCGCCGTCTGTTTTCGAAACATACTATTTGTACTATTCCAAACTGATATTTCTTTTCTTAATATCTTTTGCGTACCTGCTTTGCATTTCTTGTACGTTATATATATGAAGAATATTACCATTACTACTGCAATGGGTATTAGTATTGTTCCGTATCTGTGTAATGTTTCCTCAGTATGCGAAGTGGAGGCGTTATTCGCACCGTTTTGGGCGATAATAACTTCTTCAGTTTTTCTCTTAACACTGTATGTTTTACCCATTTTAATTGCAATTAACTTTACACTAACAATATAATGAAATTCGATATTAGCTCACGATGAACTTTTATAAAGTAATGCGTAATACTTTATTATTTCTATCGGTTTGCGATGGTTCAACAACAACGGTTACCAACTGACGTGTACATTTTCGTACTTTGATAATTCTAGTCATCAAAATCAAAATCAAAATCAAAATTTATTTATTCAATTTAGGCCCTAAGAAGGCGCTTATGAACGTCTAAAACACTACCACCGGTTCGGAAAACAACCCAGTCGAGAAGAGCGCAGGCAAGAAACTCGATCTGGTTCTTTTTTTTTTTCATAAATATAATATATATAATATTTTTTATGTCATATAAAAAACTATACAAGTCGTAGTTTTTAGTGGAAGTACAGAGATGTGGGTTATTTCCAGACATCACTATCGTTCACGTAATGCTCCACCCTGTAATAACCTTTTGAGATTAAAACTTGCTTGACATAATACTTGAACTTATTGTCAGGTAAATCGGTAATGTTACTTGGGATCTTATTGTAAAACCGAATACTATTACCTAGAAAGCTTTTATTACACTTACTTAACCTAAAGCGTGGGACGGCCAACCTGTCTTTACTTCTAGTATTAAAATTATGACGATCATTCACTAGATCTAGCTTGTCTAAATTTGTACGAATATGCATTAAGTTATCGAAGGTGTATTGGGAGGGCAAAGTTAAGATATCATTTTTATTATACTAACATTATTATCATTGTTTGCTTGTTACAATATATTAACATTTATTTATTTGTACTATACTATTTATAATTTTACATGAATCGAACAGGAGTTTCAATTATTCTTTCCACTCTTAGTTTTTTTAACATTAATTTCGTTTTTATCCAACGATATATTTTCATTCAGTAAATAAGCTGGTTTCAGACGATCTATTGAAACTGATAGTATTCTATCTTGTAATTGAATTTTGTAAACTTTATCTGACCTTTCTGTTACTTTATATGGACCTTCATAGGGACATGTTAAGGATTTTTTTTATTCTATCATTCCTTAAGAATACGTGTGAACAATTTCTGATGTCGGGATGTATGAAAAATGATTTGGAACTTTTAGATAATATGTTAGTAGGTTTATATTGTTTTATAGTATCTCTGATATTTTGTACTACAGTATTTTATTTTATTTTATTACTTACAGGAAAACTTACAGCTAAACACTAGAATAAATACAATGAATAATACTGAAGGCCATTTAAAAGTTTTCACGAGTACAATACAAACTATAGTAAGAAAATTAAAGTCGGTTGATTAAGAAAGCGTGTAACGGATAGATTACGGGAAGAATGATGATTTAAATCTATGCTTAAATAAAGAAGAAGTAATATTAAATATATCATAACTTTGGTCAAGTGCATTGAGTTGGCTACATACTCTTAAAATATAGCTATTGCGTCGATAAGTAGCGTTTACAGATGGCACGTAGAGGAGCTGTGGATTTCTGAGGTTAGCAGTAGGAGTTCGCAGATAAATACTACTCAGTAATTCAGAACAGTCCACGACTCCACTTGTTATATGTATGTGGATCATAATTATGGTTTGTATCTACAAAAAGTTCTCCTGGCAATCGCAGGGATCGACCATAAAACATTTTAGCAGGGCTAACATTTGTTTCTGCTTAATGGCTGAACGAAGTCCTAACATTACAATAGGCAATTCGTGAGTCCAATTTTTATTACTATCTAGTCTAGCAATTAATGATGCTTTTACAAATCTATGCCATCTTTCAATTAATCCATCGCTCTGAGGATGATATCGCGTTGTTCTTATTTTATGTACACCTAAATATGACATTAATATAGCACATAGTTTACTCTCAAATTGTCTGCCTTGGTCGCTGGTTAGTTTAACAGGACAACCAAATCTACATATCCATTCAGAATATAGTTTATATGCTACCGTTTCGACTGAAATATCCTTTAGTGGATACGCTTCTGGCCAACCAGATCCTCTATCTATTATCGTTAAGCAATATCTGTACTCATCTGCGGTTATAGGAAGTGGTCCTATCAAATCAATATGTATATGCTCGAATCTATCAACCTGACGATATTGACCATGTTTAGAAATAATATGTCTATTCACTTTAGCTTTTTGACAATTAATGCATGTTTTTGTCCATAAGCTTATATCTCGGTACATATTAGACAAAAAAAAAATTTTCTTTAATCAACTGTCGTGACGTACGTGTTCCAGGGTGACTAAGATTATGTATTGCATAAAATAAGTTTTTCCTAAAATGTTCTGTTATATACGGTCTGGCAATTTCATTAGATATTTCACAGAAAATTGAATGATTACTATTCGGAACATTAAATTTTTTAAATTGATATCTAGAGTCATTTAATAAAGATTTAAGTTCAGAGTCTTTGTTTTGTGCTAGAGCTAATTTTTCGTAATCTATAATGCTTGATGTGCATTCAATGGTTTCTATACGCGATAGTGCGTCTGCAACAATGTTTTCATGTCCGCTTACGTGTCGTATGTCAGTCGTAAATTCGCTTATAAAGAGTAATTGTCTAATACGTCTAGGACTTTCTTTGTTATTGTTTTTACATAATTTTGAAAATGCGAAGGTTAATGGTAAATGGTCTGTAAAAATGATTAACTCGTGACCTTCAAATAATGATCTGAAATGTTTAACACTTGAAAATATAGGAAGTAACTCTCTGTCATATGCACTATACATTTTTTGTGTTTCAGTTAATTTCTTTGAAAAATAGCCTAATGGATGCCATTTGTCATTAATGTACTGTTGTAGCACAGCTCCTAAACAATTATTTGATGCATCGGAAAAAAGTGCATATGGTACGTTAGTAACTGGAAATGATAACGTGACTGCATTAGCAAGGTTCCTTTTACATTCGATGTATGCTTGCTCAGCGTCCGGTGTCCAATTTATTTGTGTCTTGTCGTTCGTTTTAGCTTTATGAATATATTTATTTAATATTTCCAAGTATTCTATCGCTTTAGGTAAATGATTACGATAAAAGTTAACCATACCTTTTTTTTTTTTTTTTGACGACGGGGGGAAATGCATAAGTTAACCATACCTAAACAATTTTCTTAGTTGACTAATATTTAAAGGTTTCGGGTAATCGATGATTGCTTCTAAGGGTCTAATACCGGTTGTGGTAACTTCGTAACCTAAAAAATCGGTACTAGTAACTTTGAATGTACATTTTTCTAAGTTGCTTGTAATTCCATACTCATTTAAACGTTGAAATACTTTTTCTAAATGTTCGTAGTGCTCGATTTGATTTGCTGACGCGATTAAAATGTCATCAGAATAACAATAAAGAAATTCTAAACCATGTAAGACTGTATTTGTCATGAATCTTTGGAATGTTTGTGCAGCGTTTTTCAAACCGAATGTCATGCGTTCAAATTCATATAAACCAAATGGTGTTGTAATCGCGGTTTTACATATATCATCGGGATTTACTAATATATTATGATATGCTTTTTTAATATCGATTTTGGAAAATATTGTTTTATTAGCTAATAAATATGTAAAATCTTGTACGCGAGGTAACGGATATCGATCGAGTTTAGTAACAGCGTTTAAGGATCGATAATCTCCACATGGACGAATTTGTCCATCTTTTTTAGGAACTAAATGTAAGGGACTTGCCCAGGCCGATTTAGATGGCCTACAAATACCTGTTTCTAACATGTGTTTAAATTTTTCTTTAGCTATTTTGTAACGCTCAGGCGCTAAAGGTCTAGGCTTGCAAAAAATTGGAGTTCCTGTAGTTTCAATATAATGATATATCGAGTGTTTTGGCGTTACTTTAAATGACATAGGTTTGAGAATCTCTGGATATTTTTTTAATATGTTATATACAGGATGTTTGAGAATCTCTGGATATTTTTTTAATATGTTATATACAGGTGATCAGTTCGTAAGGTAGAAACTGCTGGTTCAATATTGTTTATAACCGTTCCTTGTACATAAAGATTAGTAATTTTGTCTAATAAGCATCGACCGTTGATATCTATTAGTAATTTATAATGATTTAGAAAATCTACACCTATTATTGGTTGTTTAACGTCACAGATAACAAATGTCCATTTAAAATTTCTTCTTAATTTTAAGTCTAAAGTTAGTGACTTGGTTCCGTATGTTTTTATTTCAGAACCATTTGCTGCAAAGAGTTTAAAATTGGAACTGAAATTTAATTCTTTCTTATTTTTTACTAAAAATCTAGGTAAAACGGATATAGAAGCACCAGAGTCAATTAAATATTTAATGTGAGGTTTTCTGTCACTTACAAGTAGGCGGTGATCTTCAACTTTGCAACTTCCCGCCAGCCGTTGCAGTTCTGCTAGTTTTCCGATGTGGTGGATGCGTTTTTTGCTGTTCCAGCTACAGGATGAGATACATTTTCGTGCTCTATCTCTGTATCGAAAATGGTATGAACACAGCCAGTCTGGGTTTTCAGGTGTTCTCCTTGGCTTTGGTCGAGAACGCGAACGTGAAAAGTTCCTGAACCCAGTGTTGCTTCTGTACCTTCTTCTTTCTCTGCTGATGTCGTTTATTTTAAGGTTGATTTTAGCGATCTCTGCCATGATTGTAGCTACGTTGAAATTCTGCTGCGAAGGTCTACGAGTGACTTCGGAGATGTGGACAGAATGGTGTGTCTCCATGACTTTATCGACAATCAGTGCTAATTCTTCAAGATCTTTAGTAGATGTTACAGTTAGGACTGCTCTGTGGTGGTAAATGTCCTTGCCATAAAATTTTTAGTGTGTCATTTTCTATTTTTCCTATTGCTAATTCCTTCATTCGGCGTAATAGCTGACTAGGTTTCTGGTCTCCCAGTTCTATTTTAGAAACTAACTTTTGTATCTGTCTGGTTTCAGATTCCTCGTATATCTGTAGAAGACGAGTTTTTAGAGTCTCAAACTTGTTTGTTTCCGGTGGACTTGAGAGAATGTCTGCTACCTGCTGGATAACTTCTTTGCTTAATTTTGATATTACCATATAATATTTATTTGCGTCAGATGTCTTTTGTGGAGTTAAAATAGCTTCGACTTGTATAAGCCATAGCCTAGGATTTTCTGGCCAAAATTCGGGAATTTTGCTTGTCACTGACAATGTGGATATAATCGCGGATGGTTCTTCCGACTTTGGTATTCCACTAGTTCCTCCAGCAATTGGATATTGAGGATTCATATTAACTGTTGCTAACAATTGCACTATTAAGTAACGTGTACGCATGTAGTGTGATATGCAACGACTGCAGTATGTAGCGTCATGTCGAGTCGCGCGTCGAGTCGCGGTCACCAGTGTAGAGGTGAAATGAAACAGCCGAGAGCTCCGTGACAACTGATTTATTAATTTAAGCAACATCGTATTTAATATACCACACATACATGTGCCCCTATACTCTTATGCAATTTAGTAACCATTTCCCACTGAGCGCCCTAAAAAAGTTATATAAGACAAAAGAGGTTATTTGTGTAAAAAAGAGATAAAACTCATTTCGTGAATTTATACCTTATATGTGCAAAATTCATTTTCTGCTTCATTAATAATCACTAATATGCTTCGATATAAAAGACATGAAGATATCTTGCTATCTATTTCTCGCTCACTCTTTCATATAGATCTCCGGAACCGCGCGGGCCCACACTTTGGACCGTAGTCTGTATTACAAATTGCGTGTCGCATTGGAATACACAGTCATTGGTCGCAAAGAATAAGCCCTACTGGTGAGTTTACGAATAATGACGTCTCGTTTGTGTAGAATTTCCTGTTATCATATCAATACGTATATATATGCATGCAGTAAGGTTATGTAAAATAATTACAAAACATTGACGGCCATTTCGCACGCGGACCTGTTTATATACAAGTATAGATTTTGTGTAAAGTTATAATTTGTGAATGTGAATGGTATAATCTGTAGAAAAATGTTAAGTCCAAGACGAAGTAATGAAGGGAAAGTGTCTATTGAAGAGGCGATCGATAAAGCAGGTATATTTCGAAATAATTATAATAAAAAATATATCATTCTCTTTTAAATAAAAAATAATCTCTTTCAAATTAATTGTAAAATAAATCATTACAAAACTATTTTCACCCAATAACATATAAGTACTAAATATATACTTTTTTGTATTCTGCATATACTGAACTCAAAACTTTCACAATCTCACCTTATCTTAAGTAACGATGATGCTCAAGGTGCTATATACGATCTAAGAGGAAGGTCACTTAACGAAAAAATAGACTTGACTTGGTCCTGTTCAACTTGTTCACTCAATCACAATTTAGCTAACTTTCAACTTAGGACTAAAGAGCTTTTATGTGGTGGTAGGCATTAGGGCTTTTCAGCGGCACCTCAGTCTGTCATGTATTAGCTGTTTTTTTTTAATTCAATAAATTGTGTTATAGGGCCCTATACTGCGTGATGTTGGTGGTATTATACGTACTATAAATTTCTTTAGATATTGTGTCCAAGTGAAGTGAATTTAAAATAATGGCATGAAGCGTTTATTATGAGGTGCCACATGAATCCATGGAACATTCTAGAGGGATAGTCTTCGTCTTGCTAGGGTGTTGATACAAATTTGATCTTCCGAATAGTTGGTATGGTTAAAAGTTAGCTGAATACTTTAGAGCAGAAAAGATTTTAGATGTTCGGCAGTTTGATTTCACGAAATCCAAATCTACCACTGACGCTGGTGCAACGTTAATAAGTCATATATTGGAGCTTGGGAGAATTCGCATGATTGAATAGGTGTTTTCTGCGATCTCTCAAAGGCTTTTGACTGCGTTGATCACAGTACACTTATACTAAAACATTATTGTGTTTCTGAAACCTCTGTCTCCATCCTGGCCTCTTATTTAACAGACTGTTCTCAGAAAGTAATTGTTAATAGGGTTACCTCCACTGGATCATTAATTCGAATCGGTATTCCGCAGGGGTCGACTTTGGGACCATTTTTATTCCTGGTTTATATTAATGACTAACCGCTAATGGTTAATAATTCAGCTGATATGGTTCTTTTTGCAGATAATCCTTCACTTATATTTAAAGTAGAATAAAAAAAAAAAAATCAGAGGTTAAACTCTTAAATAATACACCAGCAAAAAAATTTAAATGGTTTGCCTTAAATAATTTAACTCTAAATACTAAGAAAACTGAATGTATAAAATTTATGTTGCCCAATGTGCAACATATTGATTGTAGGTTAGAGATAGAAGGGAATTTAGTAGGTTTAGTTGACAAAACTCTGTTTTTAGGTATCACACTTGATAATAAGTTACAATGGGGTCCGCATATTAAAACTTTGCCAGGAATGCTTAGCTCCGATGCTTTTGCAAGATATGGTATTTTTCACTTAATTAATTGTCGATTATTAAATGGCTCTGCGGTCAGTTTCCTTTGTCCCTTTGTAATGTTTAAAATATCTTTTTTATACCTACTAAGATGATAGACAAATATCTTACCTTGTGGTAAACAATCTCTGTAAACGATGAGTGCATCGGGGGTACCAGCTTGAGCCAGCCATCCGCCCCAAGTCTATCTCCTCCGGAGTTCTTGTTTCTAGAAGAATCCAAGGAGAGGGGAGAGACCTTTTGACTGGCTGCGAGAAAGAGAGGGGTACTTTGTATCAAGCTCCCCCTGGATGAAAGATAGGAAGGGGTCATGCTGTCCAGTCCCGTGTCGCCCCTCCGAAGCGGCGGATGGTACCGTCGGGTTTTAGTAGGTATTCCAGGCGCTTCACGTCTGGCGAGCCCCACATATCCCTTAGGCACCCCTAATCCTGGAGATTTTTACCTCCGGATAGGAATGGCAGAAGGGGCGCGTAAATGCATTTTCCCACGTAAAAAAAGTAGTATTTGGAGCGTGCTGCCAATCTTAAAATCTCTTCACTTTAATATGCTTGTAAAAACAACTCTCATTATTTTAAAGTATATAAAGATAACTTATTAATATATTTCTAATGTTTTTGTAATGTTTTTTGTAAAATAGCCAATTAAGGTAATCACTTCATCAATTAAAACGTATAAGTGGGCTATTAGATAATACAAATAAAAACACAGCACAAGAAACACATACTTTACTCAAAAATCTATTACTTCTCATCATATTTAACCATTTATGTAACCTACATATCTACTTGTTTTCGTATTGTGTTTTGATAATTATTTTCGCAATCAATGGTTACCGCTGATGTGGTGAACGATGAAATGTGTTTTCGGTAACTTTGCCAGCTTAGTTGGAATTATCCACATATTTTTTCCATACATTATCTAATGCAACAAAGTACACAACGAATCCTGCCTAGATAATATATTGGTAATTTAAAAAAAAGTTTAAAGACAGACAGGAAGGCGTTTATAATATCTATAGATATTCTCCAATCATTAATTAATTCCTTCAACAACTTATTATTATTATTCCGAAAAGGGCTATGCTTCGTCCTGTATCACTGGTTAGATCTATTGTAATCGCTCCAAATTGCTAAAGGTTTTTGCCTAGACTTCCAGGCTGGATTTACTGTAGAATCTTTTTGGGAGAGAGCGCCTCCGGGAACAACACGCGCTTAGCTAACATTCGGTTGCGTATGGGGGATCAATGGATGAAGCACATGTGTTTTGCCGTTTCAGCTGTCACTTTTACAGAACTAGTCATGATTTCTGTATACAATAGTTGTGCATATGCTTGCCAAACAACTTTACCAAGTTAATGTTCTCGCTAATACTCGTAACTGATTCCTACTGTCCATCTGCGTTTCTTTATCTTCGCGCTGAAGGAATGCCCTGATATCTTTGGAACTCATTTTTTTTCCTGGCAAATTGTTCCAGAATTCTATAGCCTTACAGGTGTATTGATCCCGTATAATTAATCAAACTAGGCTTTTTCGATTAATACAAGACGGTTCGGGCCTAATTGGTGATTTGCGTACGCTGTGCCTTTCGGTACGCGGCAGCCTTTCGAGAACCCGTTGCGCCCATCGGGCATCGGTTCTACAAACAATGTAGCCAGCCGATTGCCACCTAAAGTTGGCAGTTCTTAGGGCAATGTCGGTCACTTCGGACCTTGATAGTTTCATTAAACTTTTGTGGTGAGTGCTTATGGCGCTCAACCGTGACAGTGGTATCCAGCACAAGAGAACTAAAGTGGTACAGACCTTGACTTGGACGGCTAAATGAGACGCGTCAATTCTGCGGAATTTCCCCCACACTAAATCTTCGGTGGTTAAAGGAAATTACGGATCTCAAGGTTCCTTACAGCATGTAATGTGCAGGAGTGGGGGTGCAGTGTTATGATAGTGAATGAACAGTACAGGCGGGTACAGGGTCTCTCCAGTTGGGGACAGGAACACTTCCTGGCCTGTTACCAGAGGGGGACCCGGGGTGTTCTACCTTACGAACTCATGTTTATCAGAAAAACGTTGTATCCCTAATTGTATCCTGTAATCCTGTATGCTACAAAATATTTTAAAAAAAACTTAAGAGGAAAAAATTATAAATACCTAAAAAATATAAGTATAATTTACTAAAAAGAATATCAGAACTGTGATCTCTAAACTAAAAATTTTAATAATAATTTATCCATCCACTGTTATCATGGCTGATAATGCAAATTTCTATCTATCGGTAATAACGTACTATACATATAGTTAATCAAATCATAAGTTTTTTTTTTTAAACCAACGTTATTAGAAAACTACTGAATCGATCTGAATATACTGTTGAAGATTAATACATGATTGAAACCGAGAAAAATATTAGATTATCTTTATAATAATTGCGCTATCTCGTAGGGTTTTGGCAGTGATAATGAGTAATAGGTATTGATTTCACGTGTACGTTAATTCGGGCGATGTCGGTTACTTTAGTTCTTCTAAGAATCTCCTTATTTCTGATTCGTCCATACGTGAAATTCTGAAAATAACCCTCACAATTACACCCTTTGAATATCTTGAAACTTTTAAATTTTCGCGTTCCATATTTAAATACAGTTATAACTATCGCCAGTCAGCCCGTGACCACGGTTGGTAAAACCCAGCCGAAAGGTCGGGATAGGATAAAGGAAAGGTAACGCGTGAAAACCCGTTTTAAATAACTGCATCTTGAAACTTTTTATAAAGCCTATCTGACTTTTACCTACTTATCTGTTATTACAGACTTAATGTTTTATTATACAGCGCCTCTTTTAATCTGTGTCAATTAACAATAAGTAAACATGAGAACGAATCAAGTTGCGACTTATATATGTATGTTATATTCTGCCCATGTCTTTCATACACTTTCTTAGTAAGAATGGGTCAGGAATTCCTGGTCTGAAAAGTGTTAGCTTACCGCCTCAAAGTACCCGCGTACTCTTTACAGTTTTGAGTTAAACGCGGCTATTCTTCGACCGCATATTTTTGATATTAACTTTGATCATTGTCAGTTACAATTTACTCGTTGCTGCAAATTACATGAATCGCATCGACCACCTTCTCTGTGCGAGTGTATACTGTTATAACATCGACTTTAATATTTCACATTTCTCAAGTGACTCGTGACGGCTGACTTTTTTTTCAAATATTTCCAGGTTTCGGTTTGTACAGTTACATATCGATCTCCTTGGCGGGTGTGACGATCATATCGTTCGCATGCATCGCTTACGGGAGTACGATACTCGTGCCGGCGAGTGCCTGCGAACTAAACACTACTGGCGGACAGCAGGGGGCATTGGCGGCCGCTCCTGTTGTAGGTAAGTTATCGAGCTTCCATTAACACTTACTTTTTATGTATCTACGTATCTTATCTTGATTCTATTAGATACCAAACGATGTATGCTTCCCGTACACCAAATCTCATTCAAATCGATCAAATCCATTTTGAGTTTTTTGAGACTTTTTTTGAGAATTTTTTTTACTTTTATTTAGATTATACTCCCTCGCACAATATGTTGTTTTTAATATTTTTGTAGAGAATAGTTTTGTTTATTTGTAATACCTTTTTTATACTTACTAAAAGTTTTGTACAGATAAAATAGGCTATAGATGTTTTTTTTTATATCCTGTCAATCGCTAATTAACAAGCTTTTGACAAGCCCTTTATTTTTAACATATACTTTAAGCCGAACATCATTTTATTATTTTTTTTATCAATAATTTTAAAAATATATTGTGTTATAACCTAGCAATTACTCCTTAACATACATAGACTTTCTTCCAGTGTACAGAATTTCATTTAAATCAACCAAGCCATTTCTAAGTTAAAGGAAACACTGTTATACTATTTTATCTATGGTTAAACATATAAAACAGACAATTTTTTTTTGTCATTTGATATTCCTGATTAGTGACGGCTGATCTATTTTATCTATCTATTATTTTCTTTATTATTCTGACAATTTTTTATTTAAAATCTTAAAAAATAAGTTAACATCTAAGCAAAAAAGGTTGTACAATCTGAAATTACTAGCACCCCCCCCCCTTTTTTTGTATGACGTAACCTCTAACAATATTGAAATCGGAATATTCGATGAAATCTTCATCGTGTTTAATCAATTATTGTTTTCGACTGCTAATTAATCATTTCCAGGGTCGATATTGGGTTCTACGATATGGGGTTACCTAGCCGATACTCGTGGACGGCGGAGTATGCTTCTAGTGGCTCTCCTGGGAGGAGCAGCAGTCAATGCGATCGCCAGTATATCCGTGAACTGGATTATGCTGATGCTTATACAATTTATTGCCACACTCTTGTAAGTATATCTCGATTACTCGTGCAAGGAGGTTATAACATCTTTCTGTTCTAGTTATAAACGATTGTATTGTAAGAGAAAAGAGTTTTTATTGAGAGAGAGAAAGTGAGGTTAGGTTAGGATAGACATATGTACATAATTAGGCGAGAACGCTTTAAAATCGATTATTCGTAATATCCATGTTTAATATCGTAATTAAAAACTGAATCGATTCGAATCGGATCGATTGTATGACAGTATATCAGACTGATAATAGAGATTTTTTGTGACATATGAAGAAAAATAGAAGCAGCTGATTCTTTATGATTTTGATGAAGAGAAGTTTAAATAAATCTTTTATTACATTGAATTGAATGAAAATATTAGATACATGCTGTAATAATTTATTACACGGAACAAATATCATTGTTTTATAGTTTTCTTCTTGAGTAGCTGATGACCGCGACTTATTCTGCGTTGTTTATTACCTCTTCCCCTCTGCTGCGCACCAAACCTCTTGTCCCACTTCTCCAAGAAAAAACATAATATGTATTTCTGTATGCGTAGTGCTTATTTATTATATACATTGCAGTTTCTTAAAATGTAACATATTTAAATTGAACTAGTTATGCGTCAGGGGTTCCGCCCGCGGTTTCATGAATTCTTTTTACTGTGTTAAACGAGTTTGAAATAATCATTGCAAAAAAAGTTATTACATATTTTAATGGTCCATTGAATCGTATTTTGCTGACAATTTCATGAGTTTATATTTTTTTTTACACTGAAACCTAATTAGATATGTTACTTTTTTTTTTTTAAACTAAGTGAAAACAAAAATATATCTCACAAATTTGGCAGTAAAACTGTGCATTGAATCGGATTTCGTTTAGGTTAACAATCAATTTATCTATGTTCTATTAATTGAAAATCCATCTGTTAGTCTTTGTTTTTTTGCTTTATTAGTCTCAGCGTTCAATCAGATAAACCGATATACTTTAGTCTGAACTTGGAATTTGGATACCGGTACGAAGTTCAAACTAAGATTTCATAATTATATATCTATCTATCATACGCATCCTGTTGTTATCAGAAGCATCGATTTTATGCTTATTTCACGATTATTCGATAGAAAAAAAATTGAAACGCAAATTAGACCTTTGATCCCACAATAAAGTTTACTTATTCATTTATCGTTACGCATTTCGACTGTTCGTAGAAATCATTGGAAAATTACTGTACGAATTGGAATGTAATTTTCCTCTAAACACGTGTGTGTATTTACTATATGAATGATATCAATCTGTTACAGGAAAGTGTCTGTTTGTCTGTGTGTTTCATTTAAAAACGGCTTGATCGATTGTGATAAAATGTTGTGAACATGAAGTATATGTTAATAACTTATATGCCACAAAAATAATGTATGATATATAACAATGTTACATTTAAAAAAACTTGCATTTTATATAGTAGCAATAATATTTCTCAACGACATACCGCCCGAACGCTAATAAGTTTTTATATAATTAATAAAGTAATTTTTGCCTCTCGGTCCATCTGTATGTTTATATGGATACATCTCAATAAACCCAACAAGGACTCAATCGATTTGAATGAAATTTGATGTACGGGGAGTTTGTGTTGTTAGGTAACTGGCAGGCTAATCACCCATCCTCCTCCCGGAGGTTTTTGCTTCTCCATGAGAGGCGGGCTAAGAAGTGGGTGGGGACACAGCCTGTGTGTCAGACAGCGGTTCTCCCACCCATCCCCATTGGGCTGTTGAACGGACGAGGCCCACTGGGCTTGCCGCAGGGGGCCACGCGGAGCATGTGACCGCGATCCCGTATCGCCTCCATACCAAAATGCGGCGGGCGGCTCAGGGGAGTTTAGTGGGTATTTCCGGACGCTTCACGTCCGGGTGAGTCCCACACTGGCACGGAGACGTCCCTCTGTGCCCCCTTACCTATTGCATTGGGGGACTTGGGTCTCACTAATGCAATAGGTAAGGGTAGTGCGCAAATGCATTCACCTCGTCTCTCAAAAAAAATGACAGGCTATGAAAAGCATAAGATAGTCCGCTAATTAAAAAATAAAGTCGGATTAGTTACACCATTTATATCTCAATAACAGCTCGACCGATTTTCATGATCTTCTGTTTTAATTTGTAAGCTTTAGTGTTTTTTACTTTTTTTTTCAAAATGAATATCCTCTAGAAACAGTTAATTTGAAACTTGGTTTTTTCTTCAAAATTAGCTATAATCGTTATGGTCAAATTTTGACCACCTGACGAACACTACTAAGTATAACAAAGACATATTTTATCCAAGTCTAAAAAATACAACAGATAACTCAAAACATGTCCAAATTACAAGAAAAAAAAACTCGGCCATCATTGAGACTGCTGACAGAAGTGAAAATTCGAAACTTTGGGAAAACTGTTTTTTAATGTTTCCATTTCACGATTTGTTAATTGGACCTTGTTTATAACCCAATATTTAGGTTATAACTTTTATATGGTGTTTACATCTTATAACGCCCCGAGCACTAATCGTGTACACTTCAGATGGACCGGACCTAGTTTATTCATAATTAAAACATACGTACATACTGTTTATATCTGAGCGTTAACACTTAAACAGCATCTTACATTTTATATACTGTAGCATGATGACGTCTGACCTCATAGCATTGTCGGTATCGCGAATCTATAAGTTTTTCTCCAAGCGAGATGATTCTCGCAGCTCTCTCAACGCAGCTAAAGAAGTTCGAATCATTTTCTAGGTAGTAAGGCGATTTATTCCTAATTGTATTTGCAGTACTGCCGGATTATATTCAATGGCAATTTCGTTGCTCAGCGAGAGTGTACCAATGTCGAGACGTAATTTCGTGGTTATATTAGTCACGAGTATCTTCCTGTTGTCTCAAGGGGTAATGGCAGGTAAAGTATTTCTCACTAATGCAATAGGCTCACTAATGCAATAGCCTCACTAATGCAATAGGCTCACTAATGCAATAGCCTCACTAATGCAATAGGCTCACTAATGCAATAGGCTCACTAATGCAATAGCCTCACTAATGCAATAGGCTCACTAATGCAATAGCCTCACTAATGCAATAGCCTCACTAATGCAATAGGCTCACTAATGCAATAGCCTCACTAATGCAATAGCCTCACTAATGCAATAGGCTCACTAATGCAATAGCCTCACTAATGCAATAGGCTCACTAATGCAATAGGTAAGGGTAGTGCGTAAATAAATTTACCCCCGTCAAAAAAAAAAAAGGTAAAGTTGTATTTATTTTATTTTTATATCATACTAGTTGTGTGCCCGCGGCTCCGCCCGTGTATTTATTTTCTTGTCTACATAATATAGTTTTAAGTAATATTTGTAAAATAATGTTTTAATTACAACTATATATATTATTTTTTAATTTGGTACAAATTACATATTTAAAAAGAATTCCAAAATTACATTCGTTCGTATCGTTACAATAATAATATGTTCTTGGTTTTTAGTTTTGGCCATACCAATTATTCCGTTAAGTTTCTCCTACTATCTTCCCGCCCTTGGTATCTACTGGAACTCCTGGAGGACGTTAGTGGTCATCTATTCCATCCCCAGCATAGTCACAGCTGTCTGGTTGTATTTCATGCAGGAGAGTCCAAAGTTTGTGTTCACTAAGGGCGACGACCAGAGATCGTTGGAAATATTGAGGGTCATACACAAAGTCAATAACATACGTTCCACCGCAGAGTTTCCTGTAAGTGATCGGTTACTAAAAAATATTATAGTTAAGATGAATGAAGTACAATTAAAATAAACTATGAATAGCTTTTTTTGTAAAGGAATTAACATTTTAAGTTTGTTTTTTATAAGTCGAAATAATAAAATTTATAAAAATAATTGAGCAATTAAAAAAAATGAACCACATGGCGGAATAGTCTGCATGATCCTACTGACCAGAGGCTCACATGAACTAAGCTACAAACCAAAAGTCTTTATAAAATCAAATTAAAGATATATATTTTCTGTAAATATATAAGTCACCATCTCTCTACCGTTATCCCATTTTCATTTGGGGTCGGCGCAACATGTCTTCCTCTTCCATTATTCTCTATTTACAGTTATTCCTGAATTCACTCTCTTTATAAATATATCATAAAGATAATATTTATGCCGGTATATTATCAAAGTTTATTACCAAGCAGATTAAAAGTAACAACCTAAATTGATCATAACAAGAGTGTGTCTAGACCCGTGTCCATACGGCGCTTAGAATTAACTTTTGAGGTGAACGCTTTATGCATTCAGCCGTAAAGGGTGTCTAGCCGTTAGTAAAAGTTCCTCGGAAATTACTTTAGCTAAAAATAAAAATTAAGGAGCCATGGGAAGCTACTGACTGAAGTGAAAATTCAAATTTTGGAGTAACGTTTTTTAATGTTTAAATTAGCTCAGTTTCATAAAAACATGTAACATACCTATTCATGGTTTGACACTCTTCAAATTATCAAGAATAAAATGAAATAAATTTAGTATGAATTTAAAATAAATTAATTTGAAAACAAACTTAAAATAAGCATATGGGAAAATATTTTGGATGTGGCAACACAAAAGTGCCACCACTTAAACGTCATCTTTTACTTGACATACTATAGTTTAATGGCGGCTGACGTTATAGCATTGCTAACGTGAACCTGTAAGTTTCTCCCTACCGAAAATCGGTCAACGCCGCTACAGCAGTTTTCAATTCAATAAGGTTACAATACCTATGTACGCAGGTAGTGTGTGATGTGCAAGAGACCTAAAATTATGTGGCATGTTAATATTTATTTTCTCCTAAGAGACATTTAACAAATAATTATGTCAATTTCTACTTTGAGATATCAATAATTGCAAGAAGTATTCGATGGATTGTTCTTAGTTGTATGTATTAGCAAAGACTATGTAATAGAGAAGTATCACTAATGTATAACATATGTATAAACCTACAATAATTACATTATAATGCACAAAGTGAGATTTTCCGTGCATTCCCCTATATAATCTTTAATAACCCAATTTTAATCGTATGTTAGTGTAGTCTTGGATCGAATGAATTCAACAAGGATTTATATATGTAAACAATAAAACTTTATTGTACCCAGGTAACAAGTATACTCCAAGAACAAAAAGGATTGAAAGAGAGACCAAATTCGAAGGACCAAATCTTGCCATTGTTCAAGCCGCCATTGTTAAAATACACGATCATAACGTCACTGCTATTCTTATTTCAACAGTTCAGTATATTTGTATATAAATTCTTCTTTAAATTACGAAGCATGATTAAATAATTCATAATCGGACTATTAATTATTTTACGTGGATACTCATATATACAACATAACACTGCACCCCAAACACCTGCAGACTAAATAGAGCTCCATAAATTCTGTACGAGGTCGCTTTGGTACTCTGGCCTTGCGTTAGCTACCACTCACGGCTGCACCTCAAAAGTTCGCTGAAGCTATCAAAGCCCTTTCAGTAAACAGTACATAGTCAGTACGAAAAAAAAAAATTGGTGACAAGGCATTCTCTAACATTCACAAATTAAAACGTATCACTAAGTAGATACTTAGATAACCATGAGTGTATTCCGGTAGCCTCACTTGAGAACTGGTTCCTCTTGGGTTAGCATGTCATATTCTTCGACCACATCCTCATGTAGCGATCCACATGCAAAGAGAGCGTATAATAACAGTTGGATAGTCTGTTATGACAAAAGGGCGCAATTTTTTTGTTATTCATCTCTCAGAACCTTTCAATGCTCAAGATCTGAAAAATAATTTCATTGACGCTGTTTATCCATGAATAACAAAGCTTACTTGAGGTATTTCTTTCAACGTTACATTTCTATAACCGTCTCTTTTAGTACCTAGTGCTCATTTAAATGTAAACATTTATTTTGGCCGTTAAATGAATCTAGATATATAAGATTTGCATATAAAGATTTAAATACCTTTTTAGGTTAGTCAGTTAATCAAAACTTATTAAAAATTAATCGTATTTACTAAAAAAGGTGCATTGCAGAAATATTTTACAAACGGCTTTATTTCAGAATCAATGCGTTCAGTGTGTGGCTGCCAACAATCGCTGATCAGTTCGTCCGTATATTAGAAACAGAAGAAGGCACGAATCTTACGCTGTGTGGCATTATAGACGCCAGCTTCGATGCACCAATTAATGTGAGACATTTATTGTTTTCTTTACTCATTTTCTGTTCCCTCCACCATTGTGGACACTTCAGATCTCGCATCAAAAAACCGTTAACTTCTTTAGCGCTTGCTAGAAATATAAATCGCAAACGAAAATCAACTCTGGAAAGAGCACCGTGATACAGTTCTATTTGAATAACTGTAAAAGTATTCTTCGTCCCTTTAAGTACTTAGCCAATAATATCCCCTGGCTTATTCAAGTGTCAAGTACCAAAAAAACTGAAAAAACTCTTGATCGGTTCGAATGAAATTTGGTGTACGGGGAACGTGACTCATTCGATAACAATAAAAAACAAAACAAAATCAGGACAGCACAAGACAATCAGGACAAGAAAACACGCGTAGGCGAAGTTGCGGGCATCCGTTTCCATAAATATATTCTCTGGACTGGTTTCAATTTGTATTTTGCTACATTGCGTTATATGTATAAGGATTTAGTATAAGTTGCGTTCTTTCATATTGAAACACCTTAGCCATTGAATATTTAAATTATATAGTGCAATGAAAATACTCATATGCAGTGACGTACATATATTATAAGGCATTGTTAGGTAATGTGCTTCGACAGCTTCTTGGTAGCAGTAAAATGCGGTTTTGTATCAATATTATTTAATTACTTAAGATTTTATATAAAATGAGACGTTCCGAGCGATGCTTGTTAATTAATGAACGGACCAGCTGATCCGTGCGTGGGCGACGGGGTAATGAATGTCCTTAGATTCCGTCCACGCCCCGCTCCCCATCATTGCGTTAACAGACATTCTTTATTTACAGCCCGAAGAAACACCGTGCGCTTTGAACACAACTTCCCTCCTAATTGTATTAGTGGTTAGTGCGATGAAGTCTGGGATCAGTGCTCTTTTAAGCTTAGTAAGTACACTGTTCGTCTATAATTTTCTATGGAAAACATACAACACTATCATCACAGATTCAAAGCGTTGGATAATCCGGGTCGGTAGGCTCTCTGGACAAACCCTCGATAAAACATGCAAAGCGCTGAGTTGTACATTTTGAAGTACCTATTAACGCGGTATTACGCTCTCTCAACGAATCACGGTGTTTTCAAAAACTCGACGGTGTTTCTTGATTACATAACCACAAATCAATTTGGCTCAAAAATTTGTTGAGGAAATAAGTCCAAAGAAACTGATCGATCACTTTCAAACTACGCAGAACCGTCTTTACCTATAGTGCAGGTTGTGCAATGCACACGAGCGCAGGGTTTTAGGGGGCTGCGAGTGACGCGAGTGACCAGAGCTGCACTCGTGACACCTATCAAGATGCGTCGATCGGGGCGCCAACGCTCTCAAAGACCCTGCGCCCGTGTTATGGACGAAAACAGAGCGCATCCGAATTTTCCTTCGAAAATATAACTGTATGTATTCCATTTGTAACGCGCGCCAACTAGAAGGCGCTAGGATATTAGTTGCAGACGGGCGCTGCAAGGGCTTGAGCCGCCGCTGAAACTACTATTGCCTAATCAAGTCAATTTTAAACTGCGAATCACATTACCTACCCAATTGAATATTGTAATTTCAGATAGTAAACAAAGTTGGTCGACGTAATATGGTGATAGTGGTTACTGCAGTGTGCGGAGGAGCTGGCATCTTAGTGAATTTAATACCGAATGCAATCGGGAGCGCTGTGATGTTCACAATATTGCTAATGGGCATAGTCGTTTTAGGATTATATACAGCGATAGCTGTCGCCCTGTTTCCCACTAATTTGAGGTAATTATGCCAATTCTTTCGTAATGATGAGGAGGACGTGGAAGGTAAGAGGTTTATGGTGGGAGGTTCAAAGTAACGAAAAATTAAATACATGTGATATCTCAATGCACTGTCCCACCACCCCCCTTGTGGTTTTTGGTGATTTTTACTAACCCACCTCCCTCACGACTCTCACGTGATTAATGGATGGTCCAAATAATATTGATTCTTCTACAGGGCAATGGCAATCGCGTTATCACTAACCGGTGGCCGTATAGGCAATTTTGCCTCAATCCAGATCCTCAATTTGATGTTGGCGAATAACTGCGATGCCGGTTTCTACACGTTCTCCTCTATTTTTGCATGTTGGTATAATTTTTTTTGTAATAAACCGACTTAAAACAGGCGGATGTTATCAATTTGTCTGTGTTTTTTTTATATTTGTTACGCAATTTTTCCGCCATTATAGACCGATTTGCAAAATTTTAATTTAATAGAATCGAAGGAGTACACTTCCAAGGTGGTCCCATTTCCACCAAATCAGGATCTGATCAGTGTAACTCAGAGAAATTAAGAAAATCCCTTATACACACTTACTTGTGTTTCATATATTCGTTTCCAAAGCTATGATGTAGGCTTCACAAATCACAGCTATAGCTATTAGTACATACTTAATCTAAACAGTAGAAAAAAAAAACTTCTTAAATGAAATACAAAACCGACTTCAAATAAATAAACTATAAAAATACACTAAAAGGTCAAAAACTAATTATTTTATTAATCAACTTCATTAATTTTGGATTCGGTACCAGCTAGGGTTAACCAATGTACTCATTTACAAATGGAAATAACTGTCTAAATTTTATCACAATTACATATAAGCTAAATAAAAGACTAGGGTGAATTTTAAAGAACAATTAATCAAAATCGAATATAATTAGCGACGTACATTTACGCTACTTTGTTATCCGTAAGTAGGCACCGATTTCAAAATTAACGAAACAGATTATTAAAAAAAATGTTTACTGACTTTTTAGTGCATTTTTATAGTTTATACTTTTGAAGTCGGTTTTGTTTTTAATTTAAAAAGTTTTTACTATCTCTTCTCTATGACAAATGCAATTCACAGAATGTTCGCATTCGAAATATATTCTAATGTTAACTGCATTTACGCACTACCCTTATCTATTGTATTTAGGGGATCAAAGTCCCCCAATACAATAGATAAGGGGACACGGAGTGACGAGCTCCGTGCCAGTGTGGGACTCACCCGGGCGAGAGCCGCCCGGAAATACCCACTAAGGCATGACCTAGGTAGGTCAGTCAGCCGGGGGGCAGGATAAGTTTCCTGCCCCCCATAAAGATGGAAAGATGGGACAGTTCAGTGGCGGGCACAGAGAAAGGGGAAGAAACCCGCCACTGCTGAAAAAGGAAGGATAAATGGGTCCCTCTCCTTAACTCATCTTGCCACACCGACAAAACAAGCAAAGAGAGGGATACCCGAGTAGAAGAAAGAAGAAGAAAGAAAGGGGGGGGGTCCCGCTCCTCTGCTCATCTTGTCAAACCGACAAAACGAGCAAGAAGAGGGATTCCCAAGAAAAGAGGGAGAGAACACACACACACACAAAAAACAAACACACACACACAAACAAACACCACCACAACCACCAACAACACCCCCCCATACCAGACCACCACAGAGGCTCCTACGACCGCAAGAAGCCCCGCACGTATCTGGCCCACCGCCCTCTGGGCCTCTTCATATAGCTTCTACCCTGACTCCTGGCTTTACTCTCCCAAGAATAAGTCAAATAGAAAACACTAATTTGTCGATAATAAAATTAATCATGATTCACATTCTTTCGCTATTTCAGTTTCAGCAATCACAGCCTCATTCTTACCAGACGACCGTCGAATCAAACAGCAACCAACTGCATCATCGCTAAAAGAAGAAGACTGCTCAGACGATCAATCGCGGAGAAAAACATTACTCAATTATAAATAAATATTACTAACGAAAAAAGAATTATCGTTTTATTTTGTAGTAGATTCACCCGCAACTTCGTTCACGTGGAGTTCAGACAAATTTATTCTAATAGGCAAACTATATCCCGTAACACGCGGGTCATGCCGGCCAGGTCAGGTTACCTCCAAGACAACTTTCCTAATGCAATGGAAGGTCAGGGCCCCCTCACTTCTCCCCTTGGTTTGCCAATGCGGCAGAGTCCAGAACCCCACCGTCGTGGTGCCAGGACTGAACCGCCGTCTGCGCTTAGCCTTCGCGGGGCACCTGCGCTGAAACTATGAACCCAGCCATTCTTGCCCTAATAGGTCTGAATGAAAGATATGCGAAAATGCTATAGATTTTATTCCTTAATTCAAGCCATTCAAGCTGCGCATACTATATTATATAATTATTACCTACTTCAATTACATTTATTATAATTACTTATTTCAAATATGTATTTACCAAAAATAGAAAGTAAGCTATGTATATACAAAATACCTTTCTAACGGTGAAAGCATTTTCAAAATCGGATCAGTAGTACCGGAGATTACCTCGAACATCCAAACTCACAAACTTTACTTCTTTACAATATTAGTAGAGATGTTACTATGCATACACTTATTTATTCTATTTATTTTTTGATTGTATATTACTTAACAGTACGTTTACTATATTACAGTTTATTATTTTAACATTTAAGTAGTACCAATTACAAAGTCATTATAATTAAATTTTGTTATGCAGTATTATGTCTTGATATTAAAATTGTATTGTATGTATGTGTGAGTGTGTATGTGTATGTGTGTTTGTGTGTGTGTTATAAATAGTGACCATATTTACTAAGTTCCTTTTCTCTCACCATATGTACGTACTAACGTATTAGGATTTTAGGTTTTAAGTTCTTTATAAAGATGTTCCTGACTGAATGTTGATGACTGAAAAAGTCTTTAATAGTTTAGCTATAATAGTCTATTATTATAAATTTAGAAAAATGCTATTCATACATTATATAAATACATATATGTGCAAAAAGTATGCCAGATAACTATAGAATTCCAAATTTAATACCAAATTTCATCGTTATCGGTTCAGCAGTTTTTGCGTCATTGGTGAACAAATTAATAAACGGACAGACAGACAAAATATTTTAAAAGTATCAAAATGTGCCCTGTAATAGAATCTAAAGCCCTACATATTATAGTTTTTTGTTCTAATATCTTCAGTGTACAGATTTCGTTCATTGTCCATTATCTATGCCCTTGTAATGTTTGTAAACAGTGTAACTTTAAAAAAAAAAAAGTAAAGCGTGATCTATGAATAATCGTCAGAATTACACACACATATATAAATGTTAATAATTTGTGTTGTTTTGATTTAGTTTTATTTCAGCTCATTTCACTATTCATTTATAATACTATCACGCAAACATATATTTATTGTCGTAATGTATATATAAACACCATTTACGCATTAGTATAAATGTATAAAAATATATTTCAAATGGATGTAATGTATGAAAATCTATCTATTCTGGTAAACTTAATAAAAATTCGCATTATTTTAACATTCATATAGAGAGTCAAAAAGAAAGAGCGGCAACGTCGCATACAATGAACTGTGAGCTGGCAACGTGGCTATTATAATTTTAGTTCAATAGGGAAATTGGAGAATAGCGCCATCTAAGATTTCTATTGAATTTTAAACCATCAGTGACACCTTTCATTTTAATTAGTCATATTTTATCGTATTACGATTCTTTTTATGGGTATTATCGATCTACTATAACATGGTTTTTGATAATATATAAGGAAACATTTTTATACAATAAATGTAAAAACATATTAGTGACAGTCTCGTATAATTTTACGATTTTTTCAACACTCGCCCACAAAGTTCGGTGAAGCTGTAAAGGCCTTTCTGGTCAACAGCATTAACTAGGTTAGAAAAAATAAAAGTGTAGTGAAGTGAAAATAATGACACTAAGCGTGAATTCAGAAATGTCCCAATCGTTCCTATCGTGGTCGTAACAGAAGGCCAGCATTTTGTTACAGCCATTAATTTATTGATAGTGTTCCCAACGTCTGCTTGGCTGCATGGTCTACTAGTATCTTGCCTTTTCCTTAAAAATGAATAAATGGATCCAAGAGTTTTTGTCAAGATCTCAGTCTGTCATGTAACGGTTGTTTTTTGTAATTATTTAAATTTGTTTATTTGACTTTATGCCATGTAATTTTGATGGCGTGTGGTGTAATATAGTTTGGCTATTGCGTACAAGTTGAGTTTATTATGGAAAATAACGCGAAGCATTTCTTCTGAGGTGCCGCACAAAGCTCCATGGAAAGTTCTCTCAGGATGGGCCACAGTTTTGCTGGAGCTTGGTAATTAACGCTGATACAAGATTGAAAATACATCTTACCTACATGAAATTGTTTGAACACAAATTGCCATTATTTAAGAAGAAAAAAAAGACCACACAAGAAACCAGAGACGCAAGAAACTGTCAGCTCTCAGTTGTCAGCTTTGACAACTGTTCGTTGGCGTTTGGTTATCACATTGATTGATTATCAACGCTAAATGATAACGATCGTCTCTCATCGTGAGATTTCTGTCAGTGATATAAATTCTAAAATAAAAACATCGATTGCATGCCCGTGGACTGGCCTTTCCGGGCAACGTTCAAGTACATACTCTTCATAAGGTAATACGTTATGACACTACTATTGTATCTCTATAAATTAAACATTAATTTTTCAATAAATTCATTTCTGTAAGTAATCAAGTATTTTCGAATTGAGTCAGTGTCGTGTAAACAGTGTATAATACTTCACTTTAGATCTGTGTATCTTAGTGTTTTTCTAAGTTAACCTCTTGTTAACTATGCAGTGAGACATATTATTTTTAAGATCTTGTGCTTTTTATCGCAGTTATTTAATTGTGAGTAAAGCATAATTGAAAACTACTATTTAAAAATAATACATAGTAAAAAACCATCATGAAAAAGTTTTATAAGAAATATTATGTTTGTAATTTTGCCCTTCCTGAACAAAATTAAATGTATTACATCCACAGATAGTAAAGGTGTTATTATACTAACTGCTGGATGGTAAATTGTGCTGGTATTTAAAATTAAATAAGCCTTCATTTTAATAAAGAAAATCACTAATGTAGTATTAATAAGAAATACTGTATGTTGACTATAACAATATGGAGAACATTACAAACTTTAATAATAAGTTTAATGTAACATTATATCTAATTTAAAACTGTTTTTGTTTAATGTACAAATTACATTCATCTAGTGTTATTGACTACAATGAGGTACTACCTCAGTTACCTTTTACATATCATATTAATAGGTAGAAGTAACTTATAAAAAAAGCCACAAGAATAATATCTAGACCATCTGACAAAACTGATCTTCAAATTATTAGTTCTGTATTTTCACAGTACATAGTGGTTGTATGAGAGAGTTTATCAGTATATTGAGGTTTCTTTTGGTATTTTATTTTACTATCTAGTATCTATTATATTATTGTTCCTCACTGTTCCATTTGGTTTTCTTTCTATTTTTCATAATTTTTTTATAAATTAACCGGTCAAGCACCAAACTGGTGTTTATGCCACCTTTTATTTGTTTTCCTATTGTTAAATTTTTATTGGTATTTGAGGGATTCATTCTCATAAGTTTTTTCTATATAGTCTCACAGATAATACACTAGAAAAACACATCTAAACTAAAGAAAAATGCGCATGTAATTGGAATGAAAAACATAATGAGGAAACCAGAGAATGGTAGTTTAAGCATTTACCACCATCAAGTTTGAAAATCCAAGCACACGTTGATCTGTTCAGATAGCATCACAAGAGAAACAGTTCAACTAGGCTTAGTGTATTTACCATTTCGGACCATATCATTATTTCACATCTGTTGAGATTGTGGTCAAAGTACTGAGCCTATGCAGTGTAAAATGGTTGGTAGACAAGAAGTAAATTGGTACTGTTGTTTTCAAGTTAAAAGCCAACTAAGGAACAGAGAGATATTACCTTCTATAATATTTAAGAATAAAATTAATATTGTTATAACAATTATAAACATTGATTTAATCCATATCAAATCAGAAAAATCAGCTCCTGTGTTTTTTCAACAAAAATGGATTGCATTAATTTTATGTATGGTTTCATATATTAATTGTCTAGTTGACAGTTAATCATCAAGAGAATAAAAGTATATACTTGGCCATTTAAGCAGAAGTCTTGCAAGTTACAATACAAAACTTGTTAGGAAGTATCCAATATCACATTGGCTGCTGGTAATCCCATTAGTTAATATTTTAAGACTTCATTTTAGGACAATAAACCTGTTCTTCTGCTATTTAATTGTTACATTGCTTATTAAGATTAATAAATATATTTTGTAGTGTAATTATTTAGAATAGAGATTTTATTTTATCATGTACTGAGAAATTTAAAAAAATTATGCAGACAGTTATTTTAAAATCTTATATGCCAAGTGACTCTTCGTTTAAATTGTATAATATTTTTTGTTCATTACACCCAATTGTATTAACACATTTGACCTGATTCTGCCTTAGCCAATTGGTCCAATATGACACAATTTTCTCTATTACTAATATTAAAACAACAACAAGTATTAATGTCAAATATCTATACAAAGATTTTATATGAGTTCATGTACATGTCATACATATGACAGAGGCTTCCAAAAAATGTTGATATGTAGTACCGAAACCTTTGAAAATGGTAAATAAGTGAAAAAAATAATAATAGGTTTATCTCGATTTCCGGCAAAACTACGAGTCCTTTGGAAAAAAGTTGAATGTCAAAGTTATAATAAAAAGATTATAACTTTTGTATTTACGCTTTTTTCACATAACCTCAAAATTTATCTTAAAAATTATCGACCCTGGTCTAATGTGGTGCCATGGTATTAGAAACTTTCAACTTTTACAACACAGGACTGCTTTTACAATGCTTTTACAACATACTGCAATTAGAATATGTTAAATATATAATTAAACCATAATGATTAATATAAGATGGTATATGTGAAGAAATTTTGAAATAAAAAAAACCTTAAAGAGAATAAATGAAGAAAATTGAGTTTACTCCTAGGTTAGTCTTGAAATTTCACCTGAGTTTTGTAACTCTTATCTGTTCTCTATAAATAAATTTCAAAATGTTCACCTTTTATTGGCATATTCGTTTATGCAAGAGTTCATCAAGTTTGAATCCGTCATATTGTCAAGAACAATTTGTTTCATGATAAAAGTTTTACTACTTTTGATGGGTTAGTTTATATCCAAATAATATCCGCACTCCACCACATATGTTTATTACTTACAGAAAGAAAGATTCCGTATACCCCACCATGGCCAGCAGTAGCTGGGAGGAATTCTTTGCTGTTCACCTGCCTCCTCCAGACTTTGAAGACAATCGTTCATTGCTAAAAGAGTTCTGTGAACGACATGAACAATATGGGAACAAGATAGTGCTTGTTACGGTGAATTCATATCTTTATTATGATAACCAGTAGAATATTATCCATTTAACACCGAGAGATAGAAAAGACAAGGACCAAATTAAATATTATTATATTTTGCTAGGGGATGTTCAAGTATTACTTAGGTACAAGAAATGTTGATAATTTTTTACGTATGTTATCCTAATGCATGAACAATGTCATTGCATCGCTTTGGTGGGCGGGGATAGGAACCTCTGATTTGAGGATTGAAGTACATCCTGGGCTGCTGCTGAAGAGTGCCTTATCTTAAAAAAAAATCTATATTTTATTGATACGATGTATCGTAACGGCTGTGAATCTATGGATACAACTAAGCGATATATCGATATTTTTCGATAATTAGCCACAAAGGCTAAAAAAACTTTGTTGCGTATTTTTGTGATTGACGATTTCGAATTCAGAGTTGCCATGATCAAAATAAAGTAGAAATATTGTATTTTTTTATATTATTCGAAATATTATAATTATGGTATATCAGACGATCCGATAATATCATACTGATCGAACATTCCTACTCCAGTTTTTTGGCTCTGTCAGAGAGTGAATTCTAGATTTATGAATTGTGACGTCAACGGAAAACTATTACTTTTCAGTCTGGTGGTACTACGGTCCCTTTGGAACACAATACGGTCCGCTTTGTTGACAACTTCAGCGCCGGCACGCGAGGATCAGCATCAGCGGAGTACTTCCTGGAACAAGGCTATGCAGTGATATTCATGCACCGCCAGAAATCCCTAGAACCATTCACGAGGCATTTCAGTGGACAGAAGCTGTTAGACATGCTTGATATACAGGAGCGAGGCCCTAACACCACTATCACTGGTAAAATTGCCTTAATTAAAATCCATCTTTTATACTTTACAGGCTTTATCCTTAACCCCTTGAACATTAACCTGACGTTTATTCCAGCTTTCTTTTGTTTTCCTATTGTCTTATTTTTATGGGTAATCAACATATTAAACCACAATCTCACCTTGTATTAAGTGGCAATGAGAATAAAGGTGATATAGGCGCTTGATTACTTATCATTAAAGCTGGTAGCTAGCTAAGTAGACGTTACAAAATGCACTACCACTGTAAAAAAAAACCATTTCTTAACTTATATAGTTAGTTTAGATGTAACATATAATTAGATTTAAGCTCACTCGGTTATAAAAGAATGTAACTGCTTGTAATATAAGCATTTTTTTTCTGACGCAAGTCGAATAAAACCTACATAAAAAAAGTTGAACCCAGAATCCACAGAATATGTTTTATTTATTAAAAAAAAAAAAATTACCACTGTACTTTGGTTTCATCACAGTGGTTACTTTCACCAAAACTTTTCAAATTTTTGATACTCTTATACATGTTACTGTTGTTTATGTTTTTCTATGTCGAAAACGGTAACAAGCTTACCCAAGAAATAGACAATACCAGATTAAACAATACAAAATAACTCCTACAATACGATAGTTGTACCATGATGTTTTGAAGTGATAACTTACGTAACGCGTTACGATACCAGTCTGTCTCGCTTCCCTCTCTCTCACGCATACGGTAGGCAGGCTCCTCCTCTCTCACTCTAACCCACAGCGCTAGCCGTATTTCGGACAGGCGCTTCCCTCTCTCTCTACTCGGTGTTTAGTGTGCGATAGACATATACTGCTGATTCAATATTCATACTAATAATATAACATAAGCTCACGCTTGTTATCCCCGAAGGGTTAGGCAGAGGTGGTGTAGCGAACTACACCACCCACATTTCGCCGAGCTTAGTTCCGTCCCAGATGGGACAGGGGGCGAGCCTCTCGTCATAGCGGGCACAAATTCCAGACTCCTGGATGATACTGAGTAGAAAAATCTAATATCACCTCACCCGACCAGGGGATCGAATCTGAGACCTCAGAACGACAGTCGTACCGTAATACAACTGCGCCACCGAGGCAGTTAATTACTAATAACGTACATACACTAAATTCTAATGTACATATTTAAGTATTATATATAACTAAGAATAAAATATATTTTATAATAAATATAACCTTTCCTTACAAATTTCAAATTAATATGTCGATAACCCATAATAAATGAGACAATAGGAAAACAATGGGAAGCTGGCGTAAACGCCAGGTTAGTGCTCAAGGGGTTAATATACATAACGTTTAAGTAAGCACCTAAGCTTTTATCAATGTTAAATAGTTCAACTTGGATTAGTTTAACTTATCACTTCTGCCGGGCGTTCCGGGACGCGCAACTTTTTTTCTCTTTCAGAGTTCAGATTCACTAGAGATTTTCAAGCTCGTTATTAGAGTCCGTAATATGGTATTCGTATCCGTATTATGGACAGGATTAGGAATGAATATATTAGAGGAAGTTTGAAAGTGGCGCCAATAACAGACAAGTTAAGAGGCGGTCGCTTGTCCTGGTATGGACATGTGATGCGCGGGGAGAAAGAGGATGTTGTAAGAAAGGTATTGGATATGAATGTGGACGGTTACACGGGAAGGGGAAGACCCAAGAAAAGATGGACGGACTGTGTGAAAGATGGTATGCTTAGGAAAGGAGTGAATGCGGAGATGACGACAAATAGAGAGGAATGGAAGAGGAAGACATGTTGCGCCGACCCCAAATAAAAATGGGAAAAGGGTAGGGAGATAATGAATATGATATTCGATTAGTCCAAACAGTTTATTACGTATATAGTGAAACCGGACAGCGTCGATGTCCTAGCCCCGATATTACTGAGGTACAAAGCGGCCCACTCGGCCGGCGCGATCCTGCACGTGTCGTTCACAACGGTCTCCGAGTACTTCTGGCTGCTGCGCGCGGCCTGCGAGTGCCTCGCGAACCTGGGACCCCGGGCCCTGCTCTATCTCGCCGCTGCCGTTTCAGACTTCTATATACCCAAGGACCGAGTGGTGAGCACCTCACAACGGAACCGCCGTAACTAATCGCTTACCATTCTCCGACAAAAAGATAACTGAATTTACCAGAATAACATCAACATTTCAACTCTGTTTCTGTGTGTGTTTAAACTTCTGTGTGTTTTGTTCTGTGTGTGTGTTCTTTGTGTTTTCCGCACCCCGTAACTATATAATAGTACATTATTGCAGAGGCCTTGAAACTTTAAAAAAAAACCAGATCGAGTTTCTTGCTAAATCTTCTCGACTGAGTTGGTTTCCGAACCGGTGGTTTGTTTTTTGACGTTCATAAGCGCCTTTTCAGTGGGCCCATATTGAATAAATAATTTTTTTGATTTCACTAATACGAGACAGTCAATTGCCAAAGAAATTAAGGGAGGGGGGGGGGGGTATATTATTTTCTGCTTAAAACTAAATTAATATTAATAATACATATAATATGTTTTGGTTTTTTTTTCTACTGTTGTTAATATTGTATATTGCTTGTAAGAGAAAAAAAATCCGCTGAGGCATAAGTCGAAAAGCCGAGGCTTATCTAAAAAAAAATGCAGGGAAATAAAATGTACTTTTTTTATATTATATATTTTACCTTTGTCCCTAAATATATATCATCTGGGGCTTTTAGAGCTTCTAATTTTAATATTAGAAGTAAAGACAAGTTGTCCGTCCCGCGCTTTAGGTTAAGTAAGTGTAATAAAAGCTTTATAGGTAATAGTATTCGGTTTTACAATAAGATCCCAAGTAACATTACCGATTTACCTGACAATAAGTTCAAGTATTATGTCGAGCAAGTTTTAATCTCAAAAGGTTATTACAGGGTGGATCATTACGTGAACGATAGTGATGTCTGGAATTAACCCACATCTCTGTGCGCACCCGCTAACATTTGTATAGGTTTTTATATTAAAAAAAATATATATGTATTATATTTATTAAAAAAAAAAGAACCAGATCGAGTTTCTTGCCTGTACTCTTCTCGACTGGGTTGTTTTCCGAACCGGTGGTAGTGTTTTAGACGTTCATAAGCGCCTTCTTAGGGCCTACATTGAATAAAGATTTTTTTTGATTTCGCTTTAATTACAAAATTGCTTTATGTTTTCTCCAGTAAAAATTTACGAATTTTCGCTTTTGAATGCGGTCGATAGTCGTTTAAGAAAAATTACTCTTATACGGTCGAACGTTTTTTTTAAGTCTGTTAAAATTTTTTTGTAACTTAGCCGACGCATAAAATGCAGTCAGCAAGCGGTGCACCGATTATCCAACTGCAGCTGGTACCCAAGATGCTGGCCCCGCTGGTCAACTTATGGGTGCCGGCCGCTTACGTGGTCTCGTTCAAGCTCGAGACCGATGAAAGCATCCTCGTGCCGAAGTCTAGGGCTGCGCTCGAAAAGTACAATCATAAGGTAAGTTTCAAACGGAAATTCCAAATCTGTATTCACCTCCTTAAGTCCCTCTGCGTTCTTGAATTGTGGTTATAACTCGAGATCCACTTAACCATATTACCCGGTTCTCTTTTTAATTATAAACATATTCTGTTTTAATATACACGCATACATAATTATATCCTTCCTAATAATATTACACGTCTGTGCTTCCGCTAACATTGGTTAGGACTATGATTTATATATATTTATAATGATATATAAAATGATATATTGCACACTTTTGTGCATTTAAAAGATGAAATTGGTTATGCTTTCATTAAAACTGTGTCCACATCTCACAAAAAGTTAAAAAATAAAAATATTTTAATTATAACGAATTTGCGTTTAATTTAATTGTGACGAAACAAAAAATATGCACATCGGCAAAACGCTATATTTTGTGTAAAAAAAAACTCTCAGCTTTCAGAAAAAGAATTCAAATGTGAAGAATTTTGGGCTGCACACCGAAAAATATCAATTCTTCCACTTTAATTCGATTTTTAAGGGTCTTCTGATGAGTTTATGAAAAAAAAAATATTTTCATTCAAAAGCTGAGAATTTTTCCTACAAAATACAATGTTTGTCAATTTTGTTTAAAAAAAAAAAATGTTTTTACCAAAATTTCAAAAAATCATAACTTCAAGACCGCTGCGTATTAAGAGCTAAAACTCTCAGGGAATTTTTGTCTTATGATAGAGAACACCTCCATAAATTTTAAATATAATCCGCGAGGGTCGCCCCGTAAAAATGTTATTATTTGGTGGATTGACCCATATATATATATATTATATTAATTAAAAAAAGGAACCAGATCGAGTTTCTTGCCTGCGCTCTTTTCGACTGGTTTTTTTTTTTTTTTTTTTTTTTTTTTTCCGAACCGGTGTTAGTGTTTTAGACGTTCATAAGCGCCTTCTTAGGGCCTTAATTGAATAAAAAAAAATTGATTTTGTTTTCATGCGAATGTGCCTAACTAGGATTGTTTGTCACGTTTTCGTGTTTTTAACTAGTCAACTGATGGTAATGACATTTTGCAGACGCGTTGTTAAAGGCAAAAAGATGGAGTAACAAAAAAAAAATGTTGTTATCGATGGAAAGACAAATAGCTTCTACTACGTGTGAAACCACGGGCGAAAGATAGTTAGGTGTTAAAAGGACAAATTACAAATATAATAGTGTTCTTTTTCCTTATTATTATGTCGCAAAATTAACCGTCCCATGGCTTAGGCTTAACATGTCGATTGCCCATAAAAATGAGACAATATCAAAACAATGGAAAGCTGGCGTAAACGCCAGGTTAGTGCTCAGGGGGTTAATGCTAATAAAAGGTTGGGTAATTTTTAGTATATACAACATGGTTCCAAAGCACATTACCGATTCACCAGACAATAAATTTAAACAATATCGGTGTCATTACAAAAAAGTTAAACTGCCGTTGAACACATGTTTTAAAAAAAGTTAAATTACAAAAGTGTATTTTAAGGTTGTTTGGAGATTATATTTTATACAATTTTAAATTTTAGACACTGTAAAAAGCGTGTTTAAAACTTGTTTATTTTTTGTTTTTGTAATAAGACCGGTCGTCAAGCAGGTTTTATTATCCAAAAGTTCTCATAGGGTGGGTCGATAGTGATGTCTGTAAATGACACTCCTCTTTGCTTACCGCTGAAACCGTTTATTCAAATCAAATCATTGAATTTATTTATTCAATTTAGGCCCAAAGAAGGCGCTTATGAACGTCTAAAACACTACCACCGGTTCGGAAAACAACCCAGTCGAGAAGAGCGCAGGCGAGAAACTCGATCTGGTTCTTTTTTTTTATGAATATAATATATATCATTTTTTTTTGTCATATAAAAAACTATACAAATCGTAGTTTTAATAATGTTAGTGGAAGCACAGAGATGTGGGTTAATTCCAGACATCACTATCGTTCACGTAATGATCCGCCCTGTAATAACCTTATTATTATATTATATTATTATATATTATTATAAATTGTATCATTTATATTGTTAGAAACATTTGAAAAAAAAAAACTACCTGATCGATTTATCTGCGCTCTTCTCGACTGGCCTGTTTTCCGAACCGGTGGTAATCTTTGACGTTTGTAAGCGCCTTCTAAGTGCCCATATTGAATAAAGAACTTCTAGTTTTTTGTTCCTTACAACGATTGTAATGAATGAAAATGACTATATGAGCAAGTGGAGACGCTCTGGCACATTTTGCGAATGATGCAATCAAATTTCTAGATGGTGGTAGGGAACCTACTTCAGTCGCGACATCATCGCGTGATTCTAGTCACTCATGAGGCGACTGAGGAGATCCTACTGACCAGAGAGGAGGTTCACGCCGGTATGTCACCTCCGACCATACGGTTTATTCCCTCTACAATCACAATTATCTTTTCTTTTGTTTTTTTTACACGGAATAGGCTCAGTGCTTTGACCACAATCTCATCTGTAGTTAAGTGACGATGTGGTCTGAGGTGGTAAACACACTAAACCTTGGTATGGGGTCTCAAGTGATTCTGCCGGTACACAACTATTGGTATTTGGGGGCAGGTTTTTCAAACTTGAGGATGGTAGCTATGGTTTCCTCACGATGTTTTCCTTCAACGAAAGCTCAGGCCGATTTTAAAGTCGGATAGGGGGGGGGGGTGGAAACCGGTCTCACTACCCGCTGCGCCATTATCGCTTCAATCGCATCTTGTCTATCTTCCTTTTTTTTTACTTGACAGTTTAAAAAAAATGACGATCCTTGTTGTTTAATCATTAACTCTATATTATACTATATAATTTTGGTGGTAATTTCCGTGATACAGTTTAGGTTTATATACACAAGTAAAGTGCAGATAATCTTATGAAACATGAATTGTGTCATAAAAACTCCCTTGAAATGCTTTAATAAAGCCCCGCTAATTTATTTGAACAATGAAGATTAGTAAAATATTACACAGTTTGGTCTAAAGAACTTGTATTCAAGGTCGTAATAAATTATAAACAAAAAGAAATGTAAGAACAGGTGTCAATAGAGCTTTTTGGCGGCACCTCAGTCTTTCATGTAGTTGTTTTTAATTTAAAAACTTGTGTCACTGGACTCTGTATTGTATGATTTTGGTGGCGATTTACGTAATACAGTTTGTTTATTGTGTACTAGTGAAGTGGATTCAAAATAATGGCACGAATCGTTTATTCTGAGGTGACACAAGAATCCCATGGGATATTTTAGAGGGATCGCCATCCTCTTGCTAGGGTGTTTGATATAAATTTGTACTTCAGAATAGGCAGTATAGACAAAAAAACGTCTAGTATGTCCAATCGACGAATTATTCTACTACTAACATCCGACTTGGCTGCATGGACTTTGTACATTTGCCTATACCTTAGAAAGGAATAAATATAATCAAGGGTTTTTTGGCGGGATCTCAGCCTGTCATGTAGCAGTTATTTTCTTTAATTCATTAAACTTGTGTATTTAACTCTATATCATGTTATCTTAGTGCCTTATTGTGTAATATAGTGTGGTTATGTGTTTAAGTTAAGTTGATTGAAGAGGATAACGCGTAACATATATTCTGAGGTGCCGATAAAGCTCCATAGAAAGTTCGAGCAGTATGGGCCACCATTTTGCTGGAGCTTGGTAACGCTGATACATGATTGAAAATACATCTTACCCACATGACACTGCCACAAATCGCGTGTACGCAGTTTGCCATTAAGAGGATATCTTAGCGGCCTTTATTCCATACAAACGTAGTCCCCTGTTTCCTCTCTGAATAATTTGCCTGCATTATGATAAATATTTTTATACCAAATAATATATATCCACCACCGTCATGCCGTACGTTTTAATTTTTCCCATAAATTAGTTATTGTAAGAAAATCAAAATATGCTTTATTTTTACCGCCATTTTCAGACTTTCGTCAGACAAATCTGATGGATAAAGTTTAAAAAAGTAAAACGTACAGACATAACCAAAGTCTATGTTATTCTAAAACTGAAAGAAAATTAAAAATAGGTTCAGTTTTGGAGGAGGAAACAGGGGGTAACTACGAAGTGATGTTTTCGTCTATTTTGCACGGCTTCGCTTTCTTTGGCGCGTAATGCAATAGTTTTCTGAAATACCTACTTTTCTGACCGCATGACCTAATAACTAAGAAGAAGAAAAAAAAAATAGAACCAAAAAAAAAAATATTATACCACTACAGGTGTCGATATCGAATCGTCTATAGTGTTGGAGATAGTCCGTCAACACGCGGACCATCTCACCCGGCTCGGAGAGACCGAGTGGGTTCCGAGATCGCCTCGCTGATTGTCGAGAATCCGCCGCCGGCTCTACCTTACGCCGGATTAGGCGCGGTCTATGCATACCGATACCAAAACTCATCGCCGGCCGTGACTTTTTGAACCATACTATATTAACTAGTGTTTTTAACTCCGCACACATACATACACTCTACAATAAAAACGAGTGAATACTCATATGAAAATTGTAAAACATAACCGAATTGAATATTTAAACATAGACAAAGACATAAACAAGTGAGACAAGTGTGTGAGACAAATTATTTTTTATTTGCTGAGGTTATTTCTAAATGACGGTTATTGAAAGTATTATTATTGACGTAATTAACAAATTTAAATAGAATAGCAAAATAAAAAAGTGAGCGAGGAATACTCATTCGGTATTAAAACGGTTGAGAGTGGAAATTCTTACAACACACAAGTGAGTATAATATTGAATTATTCATATCTTTTTTAAATGCATTAATTTAATTGTTAAAAAAAAAGTAAGAAATTTAGTTAATCAAAATTGTAAAGGGCAAAATCAGTGTAATTTTAAAAATCAGTGTAAATTTAAAAATCGGTGTAAATTTCAAAATCAGTGTAAAATGTGTAGTCATTAATTTCATATACACAATGTATTTTACCGACTGTATATATTCGTTTGAAACAATGTATAAACCGGAATGTATCATATAATATGGGCAACTGTCTCATTACATGCCTTTTATATTAAGTACAAATATGTACCCTTTTTTTTTGACGGGGGGAAATGCATTTACGCACTACCCTTACCTATTGCGTTAGTGAGACCGAAGTCTCCCAATGCAATGGATAAGGGGGCATGGAGGGACGGCTCCGTGCCAGTGTGGGACTCACCCGGGCGAGAGTCGCCCGGAAATACCCACTAAAACCCCCCGGGGCCGTCCGCCGCATTTGGGATGGGGGCGATACGGAATTGCTAGGCATGCCACCGCGTCGCCCCCTGCGCAAATATGTACCTACCCTAAAACATTGTACACATTTCCCCCCTTTTTTTATAATTCAAGTATTTTAAATCGTTTCTAAATATTACATCTTTCACCGATTTTATATATTTAATAATAAAAAAAACAACGTTTAAAACGAGACTATAAGTTAAATTGATATTTATTTAGACAACTAAATGGCTGTTATTTTTTCGTTACATCGGGATGTTACATTTTCATAAAGATATTATATATTATTGGATTCAAATGTATATATCTATATACGTGTAATAGCAGCGAAGTTTCTTAATGTTCAGTTTCGATATAATAGTAAATTATTACATTAGACACTCTATATAACGATACTTAAGAGTCTGCGCATTCGATGGCGTTATTGTGAGTTATCGTTAAAAGGAGGATGGGAAATCAATAACTGAAATGGAAATGACTTTTTAAAGAGTTTGTCGTTAAATTGAGTGGCGTAATAAATGAGGTTTTCACGGTGTTTAAATTAATTGACTCTTATCCTGGATTTTAGATGTACATCCAAAATATACGTTAAGAAGCTTCGTTTAAATATAATTGATTTTACTAATAGGATTTAGAACAAATAAAAAATACATTTCAGTATGTTTGTTGATCTACATATATTTTTAAGTATATAGAAGGATGTATATAAGGTATTTATTTGCATTAGTAATTTACTACTACAGTATTAAAAGTTTCCATATTAATAATTAGAAACAATATGCTCTTCAGGGAATTGATTATGTGTTCCTAACGACACCCTTCTTAAAGACTGCGGACACTTCGTAGAAAAAATACATTTTAATTTCCAACAAACATAAATAAATATAAAGATTTAAAAAAAACAACTTGAAAATATATAATTCATAGTTTATAAATTAATGAATTTATTTATTTATTTAATCCATACATACATACATGTAATATTAACAAATAAACCAAAATATATTATATGGTACAATTATCAACAAAATTGCTAGTTTAAACTAGCTACTAATATTTCCGCAAGTTCTTTGAGTTTCGTCAGACTATCACTGTAAATATCACTTTCCTGAGACAGAAGATTCACTAAACGTATGCCCCTTGGAATTGGAGCATTAGCTAATAAGTTGTCTTCTTTTTTCTTTCTGATGTCTTCTCGATTCATTTATCTCCATTCAAATAAGGGATCTCGCAAAAGAAAGGCAGTTTACAAAATGTATGACAGATATATTTTTATTTTTTACTAGACATCACGTTTTTTTTTTAATTAAATCATCATAAATAAAGGAATCTTTCTCGAAATAATAATAAATCTTCATTGGGTTATCTTATATTTAATAAATAATTATTTTAAAAAAAATAGTTCTAGATGAAGTCATAAATTATACAGAGGATATATCCTATTTCAAAGAACTGAGACTACTCATATTCAGTACATGAAAAGTGTAAATAAGTAATTAATTTTTCATATTCGTATATACGTCACTTGAGATACTAAAATGTCTAAATTACAGAAACTTAATTAAAATAAATCCAAAAAAAAAAAATATACCATATATATCTAAAATTAGGTTAAAGCTTAGACTAACTGGACCAGTTAAATACAGTTTTATAGAGAAATAACATATCATACACGTACATCATTGTTTTAAATAAAAACACAATTTCACATTTATTCTGTCAAAACGAAACCTTAAAATGGATCCTTAGCAAATCAAAATAAAAATTGCTTTACAATTCAGATTGTTTTGTATTGAAAAATTTAAACCATATTTAAAAGACATTTTACACAATCTCTATAATATAATTCATCTATTATTGTAACCTAACGTATAGATAGATAGATACTTCAAATATATTTAAACAGTCATAAAATCTTTATTACTATTATTGCGTAATGTTCATTACTGTAGGGAATTTTTCCACAAAAATATTTCGTTTCTAACAATAACTTAATATATCGGTTAAAAAAAAATCTAGTTATATATTTAAATATCTATATAAAAACCAAAACTACAACCGTATAAAAACTAATTTTAAATAAACGTCATCGTTTCAAAGGTTAAAAATTTCCATTTTAGAACAATTAACTCCGGTAATTTTTGGAATTCTCTTGTGTACTCGACTGTACGTTTTTACACTTAAAGATGAGCCGAACTATCTATCTATAACAAAATAAATATTACCTATGTAAATTGTCTTGGTTTTAATTCTTAAGCTATATACTTAGGCACTAAGTTGGGAAAGTAATTTGACTAAACACTTCACTTATTCATAGTTTTTATTATTTTTATTTTTGAATAAATGATGAGAGTTTAAATATATTTATTTATAATTAATGACATGTCACTAATAATTAAGCGTCTAAATTATTTGAACATAATTAGTATTTATTTAAACCCTACATTACTAAATATATTTCTAAATCCTTAGTTTCTCTATTTATCTATAAGGGTGGGTTTTTATTCACATTATTTTATGATGTATTTTTTAGGTTATGTAGAGTATTATTCTAATTGGTAGGATTAATTAAGCTTTCGATATTATTATTAAAATATTAAATTATCTAAATGTTTGTGTTTTTTTGATGTATTTAATCTATTTAAGTAATAAATGTTGTGATTTTATTTATTGACTTATAAAAATGATACACACTTCACTTATAAAATATATTTTCTTTTATGAACTGATTTTAGCAATTGCTATGAAACTATATTACTTTAAAAAAAAGTGTAAATATTGTTGGAAAGTATATTTAAAATAAATGATATTTTCAAATATAAAAAAATTAATCTAACATCTTTCTTTCATATCATATCGAAAAGAATATTATAGATTTTAGTGGATCCTTTATAAGGTTAATTTAAATATATAATATTTTACAATGAGATGTATGACTGTTAACGAGTGTATAGATAATTTGTAACTTTTATGAAATATTGTTATATAAATATTTAAAAAAAAAAAACCTGATATTTGTGTAAGTGGCAAGTTGAACATACATTGTGCCCTTCTGAAGTAAGATATGACATGTTAATAAAGAAGGTAACCCTTTAGGATGAAGCCAAAGGAGCATAATTTGCGTCGTGCATTATGCCCAACGTAATTTACGTTTTACTGAAATTCTAAAATAAAAATACGTGTTGTCTCTTGGGCCATTCAACGCGTAACTGGCCCGCTCAGTGTTGCCAGCAATTTAATTTCAAAATATCTTATATGCCCGTGAAAATAATCATTTTTAGGATAAAATGATTGTATTTATCCCCTTTCAAAATGTGATTTGGCGTCATTTACCAGTATAAATATGGTGATTGAGAACCATAAGTTAAAACAAAACTCATATTTATTCACATTTTTACAACCTGATACGCATGTTATAAGTACATGTTACAAGTTAGAATAAAAGTAGTCTGCTAGCGATTATTACGCTTATTTTTTGCATATGCAAAAATGCGTGTATGTACCGTGATTTTTGCAAATTGATATTTACTTAATTATTGGTCAAAAATATCATACATTTGGCATCATTTAAACATTCGTCATCGTACCCATTCTAAATCATTTATATATCCATAATTATCGTACGAGTTGGTAACACTGCCCGCTTCCCTTACGGGGAGACTCCCGTCCCGAATCTCCCGTATTCGAACGTCGCACATGCCGACCGAAATTCAGTTGAATCGACGCGCATGGGTTGACAGATAACTCATTTTTCGTCGTTGCTTGAAACAAAACATCCATTAACCCCTTGAGCGCTTACCTGGCGTTTACGCCAGCTTTCTATTGTTTTCCTATTGTCTAATTTTTATGGGTACTCGAAACATTCATGAAACCCAATGCAGCGTAAATTGCGTGATGCCGCAAAATGCGCGATTCATGACTCAGAAAATAATTATGCTCGTTTGCCCTCACCCTTAAGTTCTAAACGAGTCTATTGATATTACACGGTCTTATTGACTTCATAGGCGCAATGTAGTTTTGACTTATTTTCGACTGTTATTTCTCAGAAATATGTATACTCGTTTGATATTGTCTAAGTAGTTACTGATATGCTATTATAATATCTACCTTATGCTAACTGACAATAAGGTTCAAAATGAATGAAGAATATTTTAACAAAAATATTAATGAAGAATGAGGGGAGGGGTTGAAAAAAGTTACGTAAAAATTGATTTTGTCCCGAAAAATCATCTTTTGACACGAAACTATAAAAATACTAATTTTACCTTTCAATTTAAAAATATATCATCTTTACGCGGAGTGAATGCCCTGAAAAAAACTCTTAATGATTTGGTTCTGGCAATTTTTTACAGAACTATAGGTTTACAGGTGTAGTGGTCTATTAAGGTTAATCGAACTAGGCTCCTCCTAGACCTCAGAACGGCAGTCGCACCGTAATATAACTGCGCCACCGAGGCAGTTCTCAGGCACAATCTCACCTGATATTAAATGAATACCTCCAGAATGATAAACACACTAAGCCTAGAGGTACTGGTCCTCAAATGATGCTGCCAGAACACACCTATTGGTATTTAGCGACAGACTTAAAACTTGAGGGTGGTAGCGGACATTATTAGAAAATGCCCTACAACCATGCTATGGTTCCCTCGCGATGATTTCCTTCAACGAAAGCTTAGGCTGATTTTAGAGTGGGCTCGAACCCGCGTCCATTGACGCAGAATCCGGTGGCAATATCCACTGCGCCATCATTGCTTAAAAAGAAATGCAGTACATCTGGTATAACAAAATCTCGATTTCTACGTAACTTGCATATAGTTTTTTAAAACTAAAAAAAAAAAACGTTTTCATTCAGAATTCAATATCATAATGTTATATTTAGTACTTACCTATAGTGTATCTATTAGTGCCTGAATGTAATCGTGGTATGTGAATACTTAAAATTCAAAGTTAACCTGATTTTCAGAACGAAATATCAGTAAAAAAAAATATATTACTAATCACATCACACCAACCATATCGTAGACTCGTGATTGTTTATATGAAATTTTGAAGAATTTTGGAATCAAATTTATTAGTATTAAAAAAGAAGCGACAGACAGAAAATGGAGAGGCCATTTTGGTCTTTATCTTATGAAAAATATTGTTGTAAAATTATTATATAAGCAAATATCATCGGGTTATCTTTGAATGTTAAAAATAAAGAATGTATTGTAACGTACATAGGTATTTATTGTTGTTATCATATATCTATATACATTTTATCCTATGACTGTGCTCTGTGTTAACTTACTGGACGTAGGTAGAGACGTGTCTATCAGACGTCTATTAATAAAACGGTTTGTCATATTTTAATGTACGTTTTGTTTCATTTCCAAAACCCGTGTATGACGCATTTAAAAAATACGCATCTAACCTTTAACAATGACACCATTGTTTAAGATTGGTGTTACAAGTACGCTGTAAACAAATGATACGCAGTTTGAGAAATGCGCAACGCCATCTAGCGGCGATAATAACAAACAATTACTATTTTTTTTTCTGTTTTATTCGTCGTAGTGATCCACAAAATGGTCCAGCGACATCTATTGGTGACAGCGTAAATGATATGTAACACAAAACAAGGCGTTCCTAAGTCACAAGTTTCAACTCTGATACACCAGTGAACGAAGTCAACTGGAAGTGCCTAAAGGTAGAAATTAAGAGGCCTTAAACTTAATTTATAAGTTGGAATAACATTCCGAGACTTGAAATTAATTTAAGCAGGCCAGCATGACAGCGGTGACTGGCAGTGAACTCTGTTCAGTGTCAGTCATCGCTGTTTTGGATTGCACTGTGCTTACTATCAGGTCCAGTGCAGTCAATGTGCTGTCCATTATAAAAAAAAAAAAAAAAAAAAATTGATATTTAGCCTAAAATGATTTATCAGGCTACAAGCTTGTTATCGCTCATGCTCCATAGAGTTTGAGGCAAGCACGCATTAAAAAAGTGGTAACTAGCACAAGAGTACCATGGTACACGAACCTATATGCAAAATCAGCTAACCCCTACGAATTGTTAAAAAAATAGAGAACACAATCTTATCTTATACATTATCAAAATAACCACAGAAGTTTTGGGAGCATATCTTAATGATTTTACACATCTGCCTGCCAAACTAGGATTCCCTGTATCTTGGCAGTAGGTTTCGCTCTGCGGACAAGTGCTCATCTGCTGCTTCAATATTCGACATAAGGATATTAATTTCTAAGATGTGTAAGTGAGTGTAAGTGTAAATAAATTTAGGGTGAACCCAACAAATACAGTATGTATGTGATGTGTGTCAGAGTGTACGAGCGTGTATATGTGTTTAGGATTAATGTAACTTAATTAAGACAATATAATATATATTTTAGCTATTTTACTAACTGGTTTTACTTGTGACTAGGTTTCCTATATACTTATTAAATAATCTTTAAGAATTCTTCAGTTTCGTTGAACGATTTACTCGTAAGCCATTTTATTATAATTTTTTTACATTGGTTGATTGTTTTATCATATACAATTGAAACACAAAACCTACTTACACTAGGCATGAACTAGTTACAGTTTACTTAAATACAGCGTCGCTTGGTGCCCCCCTAAAACCCTGCGCCCATTTGTGCTGCACCCCCTGTACTATAGGTAAAGACGGGTCTGCTTGGAAACATGGATTGGCTTGAGGAGCACTGTACGAAGGGTACGTAACAGCCAATTCGAAATGATCATGTAATAAGAACTGAAGGCTACTTGCGTGAAATCCATTTTAAAAGTTTGGATATGTCTGATTTTTGTGAAATAAATCTTTATTTTATTTACTTTAATATGGCAAACAAAACAGTATACAGTCAAATATAAAACAATGAAAAAAAACAATCTTAGAGGTAGCCTGAATCCCTGAATAAAAGTGTTTACACATAGAAACCACAGAAAACAAAACATGCTCACGCTATAGATAATATTGGGATAAAGCCTAGCTCTTAAATTGTTTTTTTAAAAAGATAACAAAAAATCTATGTTTTTTATTTATATAATCGATTTATCGAGATTTTAGATAACCTAACATCGACATTCTCGCGCTCAAATCTGTATCATCGATGAATATCGATCATCCCTATTTAAGTGTAAGCGACCCAGGCGACTAAGTTAATTTTTAATTTTCTTACTTTTTGGTACTGGACTGACTTTATTCTAACTCTCCACTTGAAACATAGAGTAACAAAGTCGCTGCATAAATTCCTAATTATATGCCTTGAAACGAAGCCGAATAAGCGCACTATATTCGACCGTGGCACCGATATAGCTCAACATGACTCGCGTTGCACGCATTTAGTAAATATAACTTCTTGAATGTAACTTTTAATGGAAAACTATCTTGTAGGATAAAAAAAAAAAAACAAAAAAAGTTTGCCACATAAAGTTGACATGACCCGTCAGAATTACACTGTTACTATAGTCATAAAGTTTATGGGTTTCAGTGGTCGCAGTGCTATTTAATTTTATTATTTTTATGTTATTTTTTGTGTTGTCCAAATTGAAAAAATAATTAAAATGGTGAGGTACCCTTTCGTATATCACAAACTTGAAAACATAAATGAGGTTCTCATGTATTTATCACATGGTGTATGTAATTTAGTGTTTTAGTTATCCTATATATAGAACTTATAAACATGCACGTTCACCAACGTAAGTAGGTTTGCGAAGCTATTAAAACTACTAGTGAGAATGAGGATGGTTTTTTTTTTTTTTTCATTTTGTAACACTGTATTGAACAGTGCTTTGGCCACAATTTGATCCAATTTAATGTGGTCCAGGGTAGTAAACAAACTAAGGCTAGAGATACTAGTTCTCAAGTGATGCTTTCAGAACACACCTATTGATGAATGATCGTCATAATTTTAATATTAGAAGTAAAAACAAGTTGGCCGTCCCACGCTTTAGGTTAAGTAAGTGTAATAAAAGCTTTACAGGTAATAGTATTCGGTTTTACAATAAGGTCCCAAGTAACATTACCGATTTACCTGACAATAAGTTCAAGTATTATGTCAAGCAAGTTTTAATCTCAAAAGGTTATTACAGGGTGGATCATTACGTGAACGATAGTGATGTCTGGAATTAACCTACATCTCTGTGCTTTCGCTAACATTATTAAGTTTTTTTATATGACAAAAAAAATGATATATATTATGTTTATAAAAAAAAAAAAGAACCAGATCGAGTTTCTTGCCTGCGCTCTTCTCGACTGGGTTGTTTTCCGAACCGGTGGTAGTGTTTTTTAGACGTTCATAAGCGCCTTCTTATGGCCTAAATTGAATAAATACATTTTGATTTTGATGCTTGGCGAGAGGGTTTCAAACTTGAGGATGGTAGGTACCCGGGCGGGCATAGTTGAAAATGCCTTGCTACCATAGTATGGATTCCTCACGATGTTTTCTTTCACTGACAGCTCAGCCTTATATTAGAGTTAATAGCCGAGCTCGATCCTGCGTCCATTGATCTGACCGCAAAACCAACTGTGGCATCATCGCTTCGTATTCTCAATTTTATAGTTGTAAGTAAAACTTACAAATTATAATAGCGGTTAAAGAGCTCATCGGTAACCACGAAGGATATTCCAAAATTTACACTAAAAGCTCTTAATTCCCATTTCGGAAGTTCTGGTATAATTATCAAAAATCATAGTTTTACGTGGTAAATACAAAGGAAGTAATTAACACTATGTGATGTCAATTGTCGTATTTACAATGAATAAATTTTTAAGGGCATAGATGAATTTATGTAACTGAACTGAACTAGAACATGTAAACAATTCACGTGCTAAAGATCCTAATCTTGATTTTGAATTTGACTTATAATTTAACAGAATGATGAAATTGAGGATATCGTTGGCGATATTAAGCTCACTGACTCTCAAAAAAGTGTGGCCACCTCGAACCTATATTCAATGGACTTTACTGATTACTATTCAGAAAAAAAATATCTCTTCAGGTAAAGAAACTTACGTGATCGATCTAGATACTAGCGAAGACAGTGAAACGAATATTCCTTTGCAAAAAAACAAAAGTACTATAACTTTAAAAAATAAAGAAGAGAATAAATCTTTGAAATCTGCTTTATCGCATCGTGACATGATAACACAATATGAAATATCAAAGAAAATGACTAGAGCTGCATCTGCTAGTTCAAATAAATGTTGTATATTTGCCCAAGAATCTTACACACAAACCAGTAAAACTATAATCGAGTTAGCTGCAGTTGATCTTGCAGGAAATATTAACACAAAAACATTAGAGACCCAAACATCTCTAATATCTATAACAGAAAATAAAACAATGGAATACAGGATACATGTTAATAATGAAAACGCGGAGGAAATAACAAATCATATCAGTGATAAAATGGATAATGATTTTACCTTAACATTAAATCAAACATTCAATAATTCTCTAGAAGACGGCTCTTCAAAGTTTCCAGAGTCTGAAAATGAGAACGAAGGCAATGGCGATAACGTAAGTTTTAGTTCTAGTGAAAGATTAATAAACATTTCAAATGTCGATTCAAAAGACATCAATTTAAGTGAAGAAGAGAACGAAATTCAGTACGAAAATACAAGTGATTTTGAAACTACAGATATCGAAGAAGATTCCTTAATGGAACAACCTATACAAAAAAAAACAATTTTGAAAGCCTAAGCGACGTCAGTCAAATACCAAAATCCGTTCATAATGATATCGAAGAACTTTATACGAAACTGTCTGAAAATATCGATGTATATTCGTTAGAAAGACCATGTGAAACAGAGAAACGAAAACTCAGCCCTCTAACAACATTGACTGAAGAATCGGCATTGAGAGAAACTTCACCTAACGTTATGGCAGATACAAAGACCGATACATTCCTAACAGGCAATAAAGATGTCTTATTTACGAATCACGAAGGAATGAAAATTAAATTATTACCCAAAGAGGCAATTATAAGGCAAAAATTCAATGAACTGCCTCCAATACGAAATCGATCTTGTCCGAACAGTCCTCATTTGAATTTCTTATTTCCTATGGCACCTGCAGACGCAAGGCCTTTTACTAAATCCGGTACATTGCCTTCAGTATTTGAAGGCAGCAGAAAAAAAATTAAGAACAGATGGAAGATTAATACCAAAGACTTGGCGGCGGGTGAAAGCACTCGTATTAACAGAAGAAGCGGTAAGAATATTAAGTTCAAAATTTCTATAACCTTTGAAAATTTTATTAATTTGTCTGTAAAAATTGCAATACTTTAGTGAACTTTTAAAAAGCTAAGATTTCTCAGGTAATCAAAAAGTAGTCAGGATAATGAGTAAACTTAAATAATTGTATGATTATAATTCGTCATTCCAATATAAACCCGGTAAATGATAAATATGAACAAATTGATAATTCAATTAGGCTTTGCTTTTAATGTATCAATGAAAATGTATAATGTTTTTTTCCAGATTATTATGCAGAAACAAATTGCAGTATTAATTTGCCACCAATTAACGCTGAAGGTTACGTCACAACCCGAAGAGTTAATGCCATCACAAGGAAATTTGATAAAACAGACAGAAATATAACGGAACACATTCCCAACACTATCAGCATAAAGGATAAGATTAAAGAATTGAAAATGCCCGAAAGATCGCGGAATAGGTTAGATAAGCCTTAGATTTGCCCCTTTTGCAAGCTTTCAAGATTAACCAGTCAAATATAGAATCACAGCTAAGGTGCCGTTTAAGTATTACGCACGTAAAATTTTAGCCAGTTTCAACCCCCCCACTAATAATAAAAAAGAGAGTTATTAAGTAAATATTGCCATTCACATACCCCATGACACCAAAAAATAAGTTAATTATTTGAAAAGGTAATTTCATTTATTAATATAAATCAAATAGCTCAACCAATTTAAACTCTATACGAGTACTTACGTATACATATATTTGGAAATGTTACTAACACAACAGACCTCCGCTGGATAGTAGCAGGAGTGAGTCGCCAACCTCCACATCACCAGACGAGGCAAGGCTATGCGACTTGACTGAGCGTAGCTGCGAAGCACTATGCGTCGAATTATTAAGAAGATTACACTCTTCAGCTTGGTTATTATTAATAATCATAATATTTCATTTGTCATTTCTTTTTGTGCATAGGCAGATCTCCCATAGAGGGTAGAAAGTACATCCTCCCCCGGGTTGTTGACCATCTGGTCATGCTTCCCCCCCTCCTTTTGGGGGGGGGGGGGGGGCTAAGAGGTGGGGGGGCAGAAGTTCATTCTCCCCCCCCCATTCCCGCTGGGCCATTGCACTGACGGGCCCGGTGGGTCTTCCGCAGGGGGCGACGCGGCGACATGCCTAGCAACCCCGTATCGCCCCCACCCCAAATGCGGCGGACGGCCCCGGGGGGTTTTAGTGGGTATTCCCGGGCGCTTCTCGCCCGGGTTTGAGTCCCACACTGGTGCGGAGCTCGTCACTCCGTGCCCCTCTGCCTGTTGTATTGGAGGGGCACTCGGTCCCACCAATACAACAGGTAGGGTGAGTGCGTAAATGCATTTCCCCCCGTCAAAAAAAAAAAAAAAAAAAGATCTCCCATAGAAGCGATGATGGCGCAGCGGGTAGTGCGACCGGATTCCGCGTCAATCGACGCGGGTTCGATCCCCGTCTATCCAACTTTAAAATCGGCCTGAGCTTTCGGTTATCGTGAGGAAACCATAGCATGGTGGTAGGGCATTTTTTAATCATGCCCGCCTGGTTAGCTATCACCCTCAAGTTTGAAAAACCTGTCGCCAAATACCAATAGGTGTGTTCCGGCAGCATGACTTGAGAACCAGTACCGCTAGGCTTAGTGTGGGTACTATCCTGGACCACATCGTCACTTAAAATCAAGTGAGATTGTGGTCAAAGCACTGAGTCTACTCCGTGTAACAAAAATAGAAAAAAAGTAGGTTTAAGCCTTGAACCCCTTAAAGAGAAATGGAATCCATAACTAACTATACAGTAATAATAATAGGCTCAAAGAACTATCAAAATACCAACTTTTTCCAATCCAATGCTGTCTAAATCGGTAAATGTTCCAAAGAATTGACAATTAATCAAGTTTTGCTCTAAATTTTGTATTTTAATAGATTTTTTCAAGTCCGTTTTATTTGTTATAGTCATGTCTAAAGTGTTAAGCTATGATTGAATATTTAGACAATTTCTTATAGTAGTCGCGCTCCAGAAATGCAGTTAGCCTAATGCCCCAAAAATCACGATCCGACCCTGTTTTATATCATTTGCAACGTAATCACGTTATTAATAGGCGTTACGTAAGACAAGAAATTGGTATAATGACAATATTATGTGCGTCTTTCTACTGTTTCTAGCGGATTTTCTTTTTGTCTTATCAGTTTAAGTGCTATTGTCGAGCTAGATCAATACAAAAATTTAGAAACAATTGGTTTTTTTCTTCCAATTATCAATAGACGTTCTGGTCGAATTTCAAATACCAATCGACCGTTTCAGAAAATTTTTGTTCTGATTAGAAGCGTCAGAAGTTTCATCCAGAGAAACTAATATAGACATCTACAACGAATACTACGAATAATATGGCTACCGCATCAGATTCAGTGTCATGGTTACCTCTGTCATCAAAATTATATAGACTTTGTTTTATTTTTCCTGTATAATTTTACCATGAGCCCTTCCCGATGAGGTCACTAGTATACACTTTCACACTGCTTCAGTTAAAACTCCATAGTACTTTTTGTAGTATTTATTTTCCATACATTAGAACAATATACAAATTGATGTCTCATATTTTTGGCGTACATCTTGACACCGCGTGATAAAAAAATTCAAATTTATTACAGCGCGCCATCTATCTTTAAGAATCTTAAACATTTCCGTTACCATGTAAGGTTATTATTTACCATGTAACTTATGAACCATAATGCCCAAGTTCGGCAAGGGATACTGAATAGTTTTGTAAATGTAACTAGTCAATTGTTACAGGTATGAAATTTATGACACACTGGATAACGTTCCGAAATTGCTAGAGAAGTTTTGGGGCGTGATAACAGAGCAACGGATAGCCGATTTAATTAGACAAGTTCGTTTTAAATTATTTTTATTAAAACAAAGATACTATATATTTTTGTAATAGCCAACCTTAGAGTATTCCTCTGTTTATATTTATCATTCTAAGTAATCTTACAGAGCTCACATAAACATAAATACTATCTAAATCCATGCTGTACTATAAACCAGCAGTTTCTAACTTTTAAATGTATCTCTTGAATTTTTGTTATCCTCACTTTCTTATATTTTAATAGATCTAGTAATAAAACATCTTTAATAGTTTGCCAGTTAATAGTTTAGTACTTCATTGAATCATTAAAAAGCTACACAAATTCTATTTTACAAAAATATTTACCGATACCGCCTCCTATCCCTGACTATAGTCTACATCCTAGAGTTGGAAACCGCAGTAGGAAACGTGTGATATGTAAGAAATAATATGAAAACGAAAAAAAAAAAATGCTCACCGGAATTAACTCCTCCACAGTTCGTAGTCGCCTCTACAAATGTACCCCAATCTCGTACTTTCCCAGATAATCGTGCACGTGGAATCACCCAGAAATCGAATCGCCCAATCGGCTTGCTCCACACTAGCTTCCCTTTTGAAAAATACGAATTACACCAAAAAGCCGGTGTGTATTATTTTGTTACTTATTTTTATTATTATCGTATACACGTATATTGTCTCTGGAATTTTTACTTACAAACCTAAACACATGAGTTACTGGAGATTGACGGTCCATTATTACCCAGTGGCCCAGGGTAATCCAACGAGATTATTCATTTGGGCTGATCAACTAATGAAGCTTTAGCGTGAATCAACGCCGTTTGTGATCATACTAAACCAATATCGTTGAAAGCTAAAGTTCCGTCCTCTTCAAATCTATGGGCCGTTAAAGTATTACGAAGAGCGGCGGTTTCCCTTATTTTAAGGTGGTACCTGAATGGTGATTACGTCGCAATGCTTACTTGTTTATTTTCCACTAGCTGTGTGCCCACGGCTCCGCACCTCACGTATCATATTATCTGTTCCGCACAATTTTTCAATGCGTTTTGGTCTTGGAGCATAATTATCAAGCCGGAAAAATTGCTTGTATGAGCGAAATAGTGGACTGTATTTGGGTGATGCAAACGATACGCTAATGGGGACGACAAATTTAGGATAGGAAAGATGGGTACTTACGTGAGATGATGCCGATGCAGGGTTCTTCCACGGATCCAGATTAATGGTGTTCACGATCAAGATTAGGTACACTTCATACACTTATCACTAGGTGGTATGTATGTGCGCACGAGTTTACGATCCATCAACGAAAACGATATAACGACGAGTCAACGATGAATGCCGACGAGAGAGTGCCACGTACATCTCACAAGGAAAGATATTGGAGCGGGGGGGTTGGGGGGTGGATTTAGGGATGGGACATTAGCATATCTATTTGCAATCACCAATCGACAATTACGCGCAACCATTGCTCGTTAGTATCAACCGATTGATTACATACGAGAACCTAGGACAAACTGAGAAGACATTTATACGTTGCTAGGATTTCTACGAAGCCATAACGATCCTGTTGGCGAAGACCGGTAGTTTCAGCCGTCTCATACGTCGTGCGGCGAACGTAGCACTGGATGATATAGTTTGCGGTGTGGAACTGACGCACGCGGTCACCGCTCTGTGTATCCACGGAGTTGGGTCAGTCAGTTATATTTATTTATCGTTGATGCACTCTGCATTTGAAAAGAGTTGTCCATTAATAATGTTATGTTTTTTAGTAACTTTTTGATCACTTGTTTATTATTTTGTCTACAAAGTAATTGTATTTTTAAATTTAACAGAATACAGGTTTAACTTAATTAAATTCCAGAAAATTTGCTCACTACATAATAATTATTTGATATGAGATATCCTCATTGCATCTCCCTTACCTTGGTTATGTCTTCCGAACTAGTCTTTTGAGCCTCCCGTGATTAATGGACGATCCGAAAGCGGTTATTTTAGCATATTGCCATCGATCCAGAGAGGTTAACGTGCATAGCATTCTCATTAGTAAAGGTTATAGTAACAAATCACAAAGCTCCAATCACTGCAGACTATTCAAGCTTCAACATTGGTACGAGCAGCGTCTTTAAATAAGGTAGAGTGTGATTAACTTTCGACGTCTTTTTAGTTGGTGATTTTATAACATCGATTACTGTATTTGAAGAAAAACAGGAAGCCTAGGCGCTGTTCTGTAATGTTTTTTTTTATTGAATTTTTATGATAATTTGGAACATACCTCTTTAAGGGCGCCATGAAAATGATATTTTTTCTCGAAATCGTTTTATGCATTTGACATTTTGGCGCCCCTTGTAATCTGGAGCATAGATATTAGCCTTTAGAAATATGCCCGATCTTGTCACAGCACATATCGAATGCAGTAGCGAATTTTCGCTCGAACTTTCTAGCTGTGTCCCTTATAGAATCTATGTACCTGGGTGTAGTATGCACGAGTATGGGGTGCAGTGTAATGCGTTGGTGGTGAGTACAGAAACCTATCCAGTAGGGAATCGGAGTACGTCCTGGCCCGCTACCGTAGAAGAACCAGATTAAAATAAATATCAACATTAGCCAATAGAAAGTCCAAACATGTAAAAGTTTGTTTCGTTGCCACGTTCACAAGATCGTTTATATAAAATCTATGTATTCTTAGTTTAATTGACATATGCTATTTTCTGTACGAATAATGTATTTTATTTATACTTTATACACATTTAGTGTAAGAATGCGGACTTAATGCCTGAGGCATTTTTTGCCAGTCAACCTTGGGGTTGTCCAGAGATAAAATAATCAACGTATAACATCAATTTGTATTCAAAAAATTCAATTTGAAAATATTTTATTCAATTCAGGCCCTGATAAGGCGCTTATGAACTTCTAAATACTACCACCGGTTCGGAAAACAATCCAGTCATCGAGAATAACACAGGCAAGAAACTCGATCTGACTATTGAGACAGGTAGAACCAATGGAGCTCCTCTTCATTATATACGTGGAAACCTCATTTTAAGCACATTAATTCCTATGAGCTCTGGGGTTTCTAATTATATTTTATTTAAAAATTCGATCTTGTTTCTACAAATTTATTTATTAACGTTAGTAAGAGACGAATAGTAGCTCGCACATTTACCGAAAACTATGGCTATGAAAGAACAGGCACAAAAGCGCACTGGTTCGGTGCGCTTCCGCCAGGCTGCTGGTGGTGTGTTGCGCTCTGGCAGCCGGGGGGAGGGAGCTACTCCGCGCTCGCCCTCCCTCCGCGGCCTGTGCAAGGAGGCAAGCTTTGCGTTCCCTCGCAACCTTATTGGAAGACAAGAATACTGATACCAGGTTAATATACACTATTACCCTTATTATTTTGCGCGCTCGAGAGATTTATATTCGTATTCTGCAATAAGTCCTAACACGCAGGTACATAGGTCCAGTAAGGAACCTTTTTTTAAAATTATTATTTAAGAATAAAAAATGTATGGATAGCTAGGATACAATTCGCGAGAGAGTTTGAATGCTCAGGTGACGGCCAAGCCGAGGTTCGTACCATTTTGGTAACTCTTGTGCTAGTTACCTTTTGCGTCTGAGGCCTTCAGCACTCGCCCCCAAAATTTGGTGAAGATATTAAGGCCCTTCTGGCCAACAGCATTAGCTAGATTTAAAAAAAAATGGCCATCTTGCGGCGAAAAAAAAAATCGTTTTTCTGTAAGATGATGAGTTTACATATGCTTTCCTGGTCATCTACCATCTTCAAATTCGGGTAATTAACTACCAGGAAAGTTAATCTTTCGGATTTATTAGCCTCTTTTTCTATCCTGTAGACAAAAAATTACTTATAATGCAATTACAGATTTCTATTTTTTATCGATTTTTTTGTAAACTGTACTTTATTAATCCATCTATCTTCCAGTGTTAAATTATCTTCTATAACGTATTAAATATAATTTTAATTCAAGAAGATACGCAGAGCGTCTATATTCGATACTGCGGCCTCTGCCCAACTTCGAAGCTTATTTCTTAACCGACGTGGAGGTTGAATTAGCTTCGCGACAGATGAAGAAATACGACCAACTGTTGCTATGTGGAACGGCCAAGATCAGATGACCGAGAACGAATGATGATTAACTTGGATATATTAGTTCATACTTGACTAACAAATATAGGAAGATATATAGATGACGAATTCCATCCGTAATAAGGGTGAACGCAAACGAGCGTAATTTTGTGAGTTGTGACTCCCGTAATTTACGTTCGACTGAAATTCCTTCAATTGCACCGTAAATTACGCGACTCGTAAGTCAGAAAATTACGCTCGTTTGGTCTCTACCCTAAATCGTTATTACCACTCTAGACCTTTTTTTTTTGACGGGAGAAATGCATTTACGCACTACCCTTACCTATTGCATTAGTGAGACCGGAGTCCCGCAATTCAATAGGTAAGGGGGCACGGAAGGACGAACTCCGTGCCAGTGTGGGACTCGTCCAGGCGTGAAGCGCCCGGAAATACCCACTAAAACTCTCCTGGGCCGTCCGCCGCGCTTTGGGATGGGGGCGACACGGGGTGGCTTTCGCAAGCACCGCGTCACCCCCTGCGGCAGACCCACCAGGCCTCGACCGTGCAATGACCCGGTAGGGATGGGGGGAATACTTCCCCACCCACCTCTTAGCCCACCTCTCACAAAGAGGCACGACCAAATTGATCGTAAGTCCGGGGGGCAGGATATACTTCCTGCCCCCCATAAAAGGGAAAAACGAAGAGTTGGACAAAGAGACCACTCTAGACCTGACGCGTCAGTTCTAATTTGACGCGGTAATCGGTCCTTCGAACCGATCACTAAACAGTAACATAATTATCATATAATCTATGTTCGGATTAAAACATTACAACATTTACTGGCATACATATATCATCTGGCCGTACATACTATTATTAAGAATTGCTTACATCATGGAAAATAAATAAACTCTGTAAACGTCATTCAAATGTGTGATGTAATTGAATAACCAAAACATTACATAATGAGACGTCTTTTCATTCTTTAGCGTATTATTATTTAAAACAGATTAGACCAAATTTGTAGGTATTATTTTGTCATTAGAAAAAAATGGATTGTAAATTTTAATTGTTAGGTTTTTTCGAGTGTAATCATTAAAAAATTCACAAACCAATAAAACATTTCTCATTCATATACATTATACTATTATCATGCAGACATAAAATACTTTGTTTTAATTTTTGTTATCTGTAAATAATGAGCTTTTATTTAATTCGGACACAATTAAATTGAGTTATGTTTATACTTTGACGATGTTTTTAAATAAATAATATAGTGAACGTTGTGAAATAAATTTGGTATCATGAAACCTAATATGTAATGTTATAAAATAATAAATAATTAATTAATTGGGATTGTGTATTTATTTTGTTTGTTTTTTTTTTTTATCATCGAATTGATTAGGAAGATAATTTAAGAATTACATAGGAAGAAAACCTCATCGAAAATCACAGGGCCGGATTTCACGAAGAGAGTCGGAGTTGGAGGACGTCGTAAAACAAATAAGTCGTCGTAAAGAAAACCTCATTGAATAATGACGCTGAGGTTACTGCAGGTTATGGTTATCTCGGATGTAGTCTCTTTCGAAGGGTTTGTCACTAAAAACTGAAACCTTCCGCGTGGCCCTCGGCAATAGACGCTAAAGAGATAGATATATTGACATTCTCAGCGGATACAATCCCACTAACCCATGGATGGATGGATGGATTGCTTAATATTTTGATACTTTATAAGTACCATTCGCAATAAGCATAAGCAATAGCTATAACCTTGTGCAAATCAAGGATTTTAAAAACCTCGCCCTAAAGTAAAACTGGAACGACCCAATACGAATCAGGAAAAAATTGTGATAGATATAAATTGATACATGTAAACGTAACCAAAGGGCAAAATTAGTCTTAAATGTAATGTACTGATTAGACGCAGTGAAAGCTACTAAAATGTTGTCGAGCCCCCGACAACTGCTATTTGTAAACAAACTGTTTATCACGAATTTAATAATAAACATGAAACATCATAACAAAACTGCATATCCAAGATGATTAATTGCACTTCTAATGCAATATCGTTAGGGTTACTTACTTATCATTTTTCTTATAAATATAAAACACACGATAATATTCAAAGTAAAATGTTAATAATTAATCACTAGTGAAAGAAATTCGATCGTAACTTAATTAAAAAAAAAATAGTTTTTTGTAATAAAAGAGTAATAAATTGATTTTTTTAAATGCTAACAATTTTGTTTTCAATTGATTCAAGTTCTTGGGTTTTTCGAATTTCTTGATCATAGTTAAATCATAGTTCCCCAAACTTTTAGTGACGTAGACCCCTTGCCATGATTTCCCGTGTTGGGTAGACCCCCTACTTACCTGATGAGTACTCGTGTAATTTTGCATGATTGAATATTAAACTACTAATAACTAAAGTCATGATTGGCGTGATTTATCTATCTTTGCTAACTACGAGTACAAAACTAAAATTTAATAAAAAATAATGTACTTACTTTTTCTCAAACAAAATAACACTGACTCACTATAATTTGTGTGATATATACTATATGTTTATATTTTTTTAAATATTTTCTTAGCACTTTCCTTTTCATGATTCAGGAAACGAATAAACGTATTTGTCCTACATTCGTATTTATAGAGTGAGGAATTGAACAAGTCAGTGCAAGGTAGCGAAGCTCTGAGACTGCGACTCTCAGGTTTTTACAAGTTCAAAATGTATTGCGACCACAAAGCGAACACCAACATCCTACAACTTACACAATTTTATAAACATGTATAATATTTTTTTTACTTCATAGGTACTTTTATAAATAATGTATATGTTTTGATATTATAAGATAGTATGATGTATGTAAATAGGTACATCGGTGTATGTGTTGAGATCCACTATCGTGGACCCCCATTTTCATTTCATGGACCCCCAAATTTTTTTTTTCGCTGACGTAGACCCCTTGCAGGTTGCCATATACCCCCTAGGGGTCGATATAGACCACTTTGGGAATCACTGATCTAAATGAATCTCAAGTCTACAGCTACCCTTCCAAGGGGGGAGACGTATTTCCAGCATTGGACTTGTTTCGGTTGATTAGATAGATGGTTGAATTTATTTACTAATCTAAATATTTTCTATGAATATCAATTTCTTGTAAAAATAAAACTTGTGAACCCTATTCCGAAGAAAAGAGCCGCCACGATAGTCCTTAAGTTACGGGTCACACTTACAAAGAATCCGAATAAGCCGATACACTTTTGCAGTCTTTATTACAATTGTATACGGTTTAAAATCGCACTTATAACCGTTATTTGTAATGGGCATTAACATCGTACGATCCGTTGATAACCGAGAGGTTTTACGTCAGTCTCCTTGCCTTTGTTCAGTTATTATTGACCTTATTTTCATTACACGTACGTGAGCGTATAATGTGCAGTTACTATCTGCTGTAAACGTCATTGACAGTTCACAGTGATGCATTAAATTCATTAATTTGAAGTGGTATAGTTACGACACGTTTTCTCGAAAGTGTAGATTTTCTCAAAAACTAGATGTCCCTCATGGCTCCGTTTTTGTTAGACACATTCATCAGACCAATGTGAAAGCGATAGGGTGTGTCCCCAACAATAGGCGCCGCGTAGGCAAGTTAAAGTGGGTACACATAACACATCTAGTGATCTCCGGGTCGGACAGGTACACTTGACTGGTCTGCCCCAAACAAAAATAAAACTGAAATTATAAAATGGGAAATGATGCAATAGTAATTTAAACGTCTACCTAAATTTCGTATGATAAGCTAAGTGGACAACGCAATCAATCTTAAAGGATTTGTCACAGGTTTCCAACTGATAATTAATCAATAATACAATCTTTCGTCTGGCAAGCTATTTATAAATATAGTAACGATAATCTTACATACAGCCAGAGATTCAAACGAAGCAGTACTAGTTAACTCAATTTTTTTTAAACCCTATTGGCTCATCGATCGATGAATGATGACAAGTCCTAACGTTGTTCACGCTGCAAAGTGGGTTAACGCTTTGCCTGTTTGAATATTCCATTAGAGGACTATGAATCATGTTAGGTGAGAGTAAGGCCATCCCGTGTTTGCTCCAATTAGGTGGCGGGAGGTACCGGGGGGTTTAGTGGGTAGTGGTCAACGGCGCTTCTCGCCGCGAGTCCCACACTAATCCTGTGTGACAGCCTCTCGTGCTTTTCGTGCGAGAGACTGTCACACATCTTCAGACGTGTTTCAACCAGATCTGGAAGGGGGGGGGGGGGGGGTCCCTATCAGATCTGGCTGGACAACTAGTGCGTAAATGCATTCCCCTCGAAAAAAAAAAAAAAAAAAAAAAAGGTGAGAGTAAGGCCAATTGGGTATGCGTGTTGTGGCACAGCAAAAAACACAAAGGTAGTTACAATTCCAACACACCCATTCGCACCGCACCTCCTTCACAAGACGAAAACGTCACTCAACGGCATAAAGCTCGCTCTGCTGCTAATTGTTCATGCCTATCGGCTAACATTATTCGCGAAATCATTCGTGAAGAGCTTCATACTACATTCGCTCAGCAATTTAGCCCTCAACTATTTGAAATCAGCAATGCCGTTTCAGCCATCGAGGTATCAATTTCATATCAATATCAACAACTTATCAATGTCATTATCTAAAATTTTGGTATATGTTGATGATATGAAACTATTATCCAGTGTAAATTCTCTAGCCGATTCGGCTTATCTTCAACAGGATCTTGAGAGATTTCAAAATTACTGCAATGATAAGAAACTTGAGATAAATGTAACGTTTGTTCCTTTACTAGAAAACCTAATCCTATTGTATTTAATCTTAAATTAAACGACTTTTGACTATTACTTTTGACTTTAAGCTTATTTTTGATATACACGTCGATAACATTATTTACAAAGCTAGTAAAGCACTGAGTTTCATTTTTCGCGTGTGTCATATTTTACTGTGCGTTTGTCCGCAGCCAGCTTGACTATCCATCACAAGTATGGAATCGGAACTACATTATATATATTGGTATTAAAAAAAAATTACGTCGTCTACAGTACAAATCTAGCTATTATTTTTCTTCTTATCTTGACCGCTCTAGATGTTTTCATTTCCTCCCACTATACGAACGCAGGCGAATAGCAGATCTATCGTTTCTTTTAAATACAACAATTAGAGTCGTGGACTGTTCTAAATTACTGAATAGCATTTCTCTGCGAACTCCTACTGCTAACCTCAGAAGTCCACAGCTCCCCTACGTGCCATCTGTAAACGTTACTTACCGACGCAATAGCTATAATTTAAGAGTATGTAGCCAATTCAATGCACTCGACCGAAGTTATGATATATTTAATACTACTTCTACATTACTTAACCCCTTGAGCACTTACCTGGCGTTTACGCCAGCTTTCCATTGTTTTCCTATTGTCTTATTTTTATGGATACTCGACATATTAAGCATAGATTTAAATCGTCATTCTTCCTGTAATCTAATACACTTAATCAACCAAAAGACTTTAATTTTCTTACTATAGTTATGTATTGTACTGTGAGAACTCGTGTAAATGACCTTCAGTAATTGTTTATTGTATTTATTCTAGTGTTTAGCTGTATGTTTTCTTGTAATAAATAAAAAAAAAATACTTTAACGGTGACATAGAGAATATCAAATCACAGCAGGCTGCACAGTCGACTTTATTGCAAAGTATGAAGAAGGAAAATGAAGCATTGCGTGCCGAAATCAGTCTCTTTCATTGCGAGTAACAAAACTGGATCAACAACATTCACGATCTACCAATATTGAAATTCAGTGTGTTCCTAAACATAAATTGTGAGGCCGGATTCCGCGTCAATAGATGCAGATTCAAACCCACTTATCAAACTCTAAAATCAGCCTACGCTTTCGGCGAAGAAAAACATCTTGAGGAAACCATAGCATGGTGGTAGAGCATTCGTGCTACGTAACTGTAACTGTAATTTGAAAAAACATGGTACTACGATCGCAATTTACACTGCCCTTGTACGCAGCACCCTTGATTATTGTTGCACTGTGTGGAACCCTCACTATGAAATTTATATTAAACGTCTAGAGAGTGTCCAGACACGTTTCCTGTGGCACTTGTCATATAGCCATACCTTGGCAAAAGATCTACCGTCTTATGATGATCGCCTACGCCATTTTAACTATCATCTTTCCATCATCGTAGTAAATTACTAGATGGTATGTTTTTCTTCAAGTTTAACTATCGGACACTCCCTATCTTTTGAATAAATTAAATATCTGTATACCTGGTAGGTGCCCGAGACAATATAGAAAAACTCACTACGTTTGTAACGACCGAATCCCGAACAAATATGGGATTGTACTACGCCTATTAATAAGATGATAATTACAATGCATCTAGTGACACTGAGTTTAAAACCGAGAAGAGAGAAACGGTTATGATGGACATCATAAATTACATCATTTGGGCATGTATCCAAATAGTCTTCATAATTGTTAATAATATTTTCACCACACATACGGCTGCGCCTTAAGGTATTATCCGCCTACATCCGGTGGGGCCCTCTCTCACCTGCCAAATGTCATATCGCATGGACTGACTATATGAGGCTCTGTAGGGCCGACAAAGCACACGTGGAGTTACACAGAGATCTGAACATACCTACCATCCATTCCGTAATCAAGTCCTAGTGTCGCGCCTTCTTTGATCGCGCAGAGACACATCCAAATCCGCTCATAAGCCGTAGCATACTCCGCCGATCCCTTAGCTCCGAATTCGCTTCGGAGAACATGAAACGGACTTACCGACCCCGACGATAAAATCACCGCCGCCAATAGGATCTTTCCCCATCACCCGAGGAAATATGCGTGCCAGCACCCACGCCCGCGAAACCGCCGCTCCCACCGCCGGGGACTGGCAGCCAACTTTCTTACCGCACACTCAACGGGGTCCCCTTCAAGCGGCGACCCAAGACGCGTCTCGTTCCCCAACTGGGGAGGCTCTTGACGTCGCCGCCAGCGCTATGCAGTGACACTGACCATGAATTGAACATTACACGCAAAAAAAAAACGCACACACAAACTCCTGCACGCAACACGCAGGTACATAGGTCCTGCAAGGAACCTTTTTTTTATGGTAAATAAAAAATGTAGTGATTAGCTAGGAACAAAATTCCGTGGGGAGTTTTCAATCTCAGGTAGCGGCCAAGCCGAGGTTCGAACCTTTGTGCTAGTTACCTTTTGCGGCTGAGTGCCTTCAGCACTCGCCCCCAAAGTTCGGTGAAGCTGTAAAGGTCCTTCAGGTCAACAGCATTATCTAGGTTAGAGAAAAAAGAAAAAAAAAAGACAGACACACTTGAGTTCTATCTGCTAAAGTGCATATAATATTGTAATATAAAAAAGTGGGTAATAATACAGGGTGATAATGTTTAATAATATAGCGAGAGTATTTTAATATGTCGATTACCCATAAAAATGAGACAATAGGAAAACAATGGAAAGTTTGCGTAAACGCCAGGTTAGTGCTTAAGGGGTTATTATATTATATTCATGATATAACTTACAGCACTATATCTACTATTCAATTTTTGTTTGTTGTGTATTTTTTTTTCATATAATATAATCAATTTTTTTTTTACATTTCTAGCGCGCCTGTATCACCAATATATAAGTTTTGATGATGTTCACTTTGTTGGTGCAATAAATAAATTAATTATTAATTAAATTATGTAATTAATGACTCGTGTATTATTCTATGACAATTTTTGATTTTTATTGCGGTCATTTGGGTGCACGCTTGTGACGGTAATTTGGAACTATGAGTTATTATGGGATGATCTGATTGTTACAAGGGTCGTAATTATCATTACTTAAAACGTGACACTTTAATATTGCTGACGTTCACTTTGATAATAATGAACTTTAATATGTCGATTACCCATAAAAATGAGACAATAGGAAAACAATGGAAAGCTGCCCCTGCGCGTAAACGCCAAGTTAGCGGTCATGGCAGACAAGTCGTGGCTGTGCGGTCGTAGCTGTGCGGTCTTTACGCGTTTATGAGTCATTATGAGTCTTTATGAGTCAGATATATAGCCAGCTGAAGTATGATTATATGTGTGACAGCGAAACGAAATTAAGGTTTCCCAGGTATTCTCGGTAAATCCAAGGTAGGCCCTGTAAATGTTTCCAAGGTAAAGGTAGTCATGCCAATTAATAAAGCTTCGATTCGAATCTATTCAAAGATAAATCTTTTTGGAAAGAATCTCCATCCCTATCTTATCGGAGAACAGTATGCGGGCTCTTTGCCCTACATGAATTGTTTGATGAATACCCGTATATAGAGAAATATTACGGTACGGTACTTTACAGACGGCGACCTGTATTCCTTACATGTTTAACAACGATCTAAGTCACTGGCTTGGAGGCTGAATACCTACTGAATAATGTCACTGAATTTTGGAGGCGAGCGCCTAATGCGCTCTCCTGCGGCGGTTTGGAGGAGAGTCCTTGGTGCACTCTTCTGCAGCGAGGAACATAAGCCTTCCCAGCGAGGGCTTGGTCTACGTCCCGGTTCGCTGCCGGACGGTGCTTTGAGGTGGTGCAGAACAACTCCACTGCCTTTCAAGCCGAACATCACGAATGCAGTCGAGGACTACGCACTAAACGAAATCTTATGCTGTGAGCGCCGAAGTCTGAGCTGGCGTGCCAACCACCGCGGATTGTACACTGCGTGCCCGGAGCACCACGGCTAAGCTTCGTACAGCGTACGGGTGTGAGACACTCCGTACGGTATTATTATCTACTGCGGTTTATTTACAGGTGATCCAACATTATAACTCATTTATTTTTTGTTTAAATTTCACTTCGTATCTAACAACAATATATTATATAATCAGTACAAAAAATAGTTTTAACTGAGTATTGAATTGGTAGGTAGATCTCAATACCAGTCGCGGTGCTTTCTTGAAATCCCATGTTGCCCTCCTGGTGTGGCGGTAGAGACGGTCACTCATAGGGTTTTAGTGGGTAATCCTAGGGTCCTCTTCCCTAGTGTTAGTCCCACACAACCTCCCTGCCCCCGCATGGGAGGACGGTGCCTAAACGCATTTCCTTATGTAAAAAAAAGGCCTCAATGCCAGTGGATTTAGGAAACCCTCAAAGTCGCAACAACACGAGATCCATCGAAAACTTACTGCGGTGCTTACAAAACGATATTGGATCTTTGTAAGCTATAAAGATACGTTTTTGTCATATGGTCAGAAACTGGGTAGAAATAGATCACGCCTTGTACGGCTTTTTTTTTCTAACAAGCTAACTCTTCACCGTGTCTTTGGGGGCGAGTGCTGAAGGCACTCATCCGCAAAAAGTTTTTTTTTTTTTTTTTGACGGGGGGAAATGCATTTACGCACTCACCTTACCTATTGTATTAGTGGGACCTGAGTCCCTCCAATACAATAGGTAAGGGGGCACGGAGTGACGAGAGTTCCGTGCCAGTGTGGGACTCAAAACCGGGCGAGAAGCGCCCGGGAATACCCACTAAAACCCCCCGGGGCCGTCCGCCGCATTTGAGATAGAGGCGATACGGGGTTGCAAGGCATGTCACCCCCTGCGGCGAAACCACCAGGCCCGTCTGTGCAATGGCCCAGTGGGGGTGGGGGAGAACTTCTCTACCCCACCTCTTCCCCCGCCTCTGAAAGAGGCATTACCTTCCGGAGGGAAGAGGAGTGATCACTGCGACCGCAGTAATCACCTCTCTTCACCCCCCCCCCCCAAAAAAAAAGTGGGCTTTCGCCCGAGCCGCCCAGTCAGACTATTAGCCGGCAGTCAGAAGGACTGCCGTTGCCCAGGGTGCACCACGAGGAGGTTGTCTGACACCGCACCCCCGCAAAAAAGTTAACTAGCACAAGGGTTACCAGAGTGGTATAGACTCCTGCTTGGCCGTTACCTGAGTATACTAAATTCCGCTAAATTTTGAACCTAGCTAAGCTCTTCATTTTTAAGAGGTTCCTTACACGACCTATGCACCTGCGTGTTAAATGCAAGAGTGTGTGTGTAGCGTTGTGCTTAATGCAATTTCTGTGTCACTGTATCGCGCTGCCAGCGGCGTCAAGAGCTTCTCCAGTGTAAACGAAGTACGTCTTGGGCCGCCACCAGAAGGGGACTCTGAGTGTGTGCGAGAGTAAAGTCAGCCGGGCATCGCCGGCGGCAAGAACGGCAATTATGATTTCGCCACACATTTAGCGGGTTGGGACGACAGTGCGATGTTTCTATAAAATACTGAATCGACGCGAGCTGACCGCGAGCCGAAGGGTCACTCTTAAGAATCTTGAAAAGAAAGAAGACCGCCGATCTGTTTAAAATATTTTATATTCTTATATTTACTAGTAAGCTATTGATTTGTGAATTAAAACACTGCCTAAATCGAGATATAAATAATGATAACCATAATTTAGTAGTTTTTTTTTTATCATATTACGTCAGTTAAGGTAAAGAAATATAAAAACAATAAAAATTATTTTGTGTAAAGAAACATTTTATTGCCAGCAATTAATTCTTAAAAATAATTACATAATAAATATTTTCTTTTGCTGTAATTAAATTATTATAGCTAATCATTTATAACGAGCAACTTAAAACTAAAAAGGAACATTCTTCAATACAGATATCAAGTGCTTAAACATAAATGTCAGATACCAAATTTTTAAATCGCCCACAATTACAGTTCACCTAATTTACAATAAGTAATACAAGTTTTGAAAAGTTTAAACTCATAAAAAATACAATATCCAACAATGATAAGTAAGAAAATATAACGGGCGAAGTGATACAATCTATTAAGGAACATTTTACAAAAATATAAAAGAAAATAAATACAACAATTTACATAATTTAAAATGTAACATTTTAAATTAAATACTGAATACTTAGACGGGTGTGCCTAATAAAGGCGCGTGATATCGAGTCGATTGAATCGAAACTCGTTCGATTTATTCAAAACCGAATGAATAATTCTGTTGGTAACACTGTCAGCTTAAAACCCTGGAAGCAGTGAACCGACGATGTACGGGCCGCGTTCCTTTTGAGTTTTCACTACCGGATTTGTTGTACTCTATGCGACATTGGAGAGTAGCTACATATTTTAAGTAGACAGAACGTAGCTTGCTTGTGATGACGCGGTCGGCTTTCAGTTGCCGCCGTTAGAAGCAGCGCCGCCAAAACGATCATGATTACTCGTAGCAAACGCATTTTTATTCACTTATATGTACTTTATTTTATTTTTGATTATAAACTCGACCTCGGTCAAGCAATGTTTGTGTACTACCGTGAAAGTTTCGTAGTGTACTGATGATTTTATTAAGATTTATCGTTTATATAAAGCGCGAGGTTATCTAGCGCGTGGATGATAACCCCCCGAATGATACTGATATAAGTTCGATGACTGCGTATCAATGTCATACGATTGAGGCAACTTATTGTAGTAAAGCTTATCATAATTAGGTAAGCTTTTCGCGCGTATATTTTAATACGGACCGGTACCTACTTTATATTTTTATTTCATTGCTACTAATCAAAATATAATTTATTTGAACTAAAATAAACTAATAAAAGACTTTTATTTATTAACTAATATAAAATATAATTTTATTTATTTAGTGCCTAAATATCTACGATTAATTGTTAATTAAATAAAAATAAATATCTACAAAAAATATCTATATAAAGGCGTTTCCTCGCCTCGTTATCAGGATCAGCCTACGCGTCTTAAGATATTTACAAATGGCGGCGAAGTAATACCAATAAAATAAATTGCTTAGTAATTACAGAATTGGTCTATATATCATTTCTAGTTATTGTAAATGGAAAATGTAATAAGATTGCGAGGAACGTAGGCGATTCGTCGGACAAGATCCGCGAGCGAAGAAGTGTGAAGTCTGTCACGTCTGCACCGACCATTGACGCTTCGCCAGACTGCCAGCTTGTTAAGTCTCGTTCCTATGTAATTCAAAAGAAGGTTATAATGACGCGCCGTCATATAACCTCAAATAACGTCATATATTTTCATGTCAAAAACATAAAAAATTGTACACTCACAATGTTTGTGATATAAAAATGAAGAAAAGAAATAATACTTCAATACTTCCAGCGGAAATGTATTTATTTATTTTTTTGTAATAAGGTTCTCATTGCTAAATGAGTTAGTATGGACAATTATTGTCATTATCATCAGTTGAGTTGTGATGGATATTAGCCACACTGATGTTAAAATTACTGAAGTTACAACATCAGTGTTGCAAAATGTACAAATATTTTTGACGGATATCACCACGACGCAGTCATGGATTGTTGGTGTTTTTAGCCAACTTTGCTACAGTTAGCAGACTGTATACGGTATGTACATAATCTATACTGTACAGTACTGTATCATATCAGTATGTAACGAAAGCTGTCCTCAATATCCAATCACTATGTAGAGTTCAGCACATCACAATCAATCTTCACATGACATCTACTGACTATACCTATAATCTAAACTTTTGATCTATGTGATATAGGTAAAATAAAATAAAAATAATAATTAAAAAAAATAATTCTCCATTTTTTTTTATAAGTAGAGATGATATTTAAAGACTAGATACCTAAATGCCATCGCTCGTTCATAAAATGGCATCGTTATCGGGGATAGTTCAAGGTGAACCACAGATAATGCATAGATACATATAAATTGAGGTAGGTTGAAGCAATTTACAATTATGCATTTATCTTGAATTGAGTTTTTGATATATTATATAATAAAGTTGAAACGTTGACTTTAATCATTTGCGTTTTATATGTGGTTCACAAAGCGAATTTATTTTTTTTTTTTTTTTTTTAAATACACCTGCTTTGCTCCAAGTATTTTGACTCCATTATTTATACTAGTGTTTACCCGGTGAAGCGGTCAGAATTGTAATTTATTAATTTATAAAATTTTATGATTGATTGAAATCTTTGCCGGCGTATAGTGATTCTCGGTAGGAGGAAAACTTATAAACTCGTGTTGTCAATGTTATGACGTCAGCCGTCAACATGCTACAGTATATCAAGTATATAATGGTGATAAATGCTGGCGCTCAGAGATAAATAATTAAATTTATACTTACACAGCCTATCGTATGCTTTGATTATGTATAAACTATAAGATGTATAGAAAATCTACATAATTACTGCCAGGAGAGCCAATAGATGTAAAAACTACACAAATGTTAAATGTCAGATTATATTAAATTATGAAATTAAACATTAAAGAAATATTGTTTCCAAAGTTTTCACTTCTGTCGGCAGTCCCCATGACTCCCTACATCTTTAAAATTATAACGATTCATGAAGCTCCTTCAATAAATAATCAAAAAAGTCTTGCACTGTTTTATTTTAACCTTTTTATTATTCATAGGTATCTTAAACGAATTGCAACAAATAGATGTACGAAGAAAGAAAGGTCAGAAAGTAAAGTATTAAATAGTAATAACTTGGAAGCGAACTACGTGATTATTTGGCTAAATGTATGCACGTACATACCACGAATTGTAACAATTTTTTCTCTCTCTATTTTTAGTGACTTAAAAGACATCCGTACAATCGTAAAATCCAATTTAATTATAATCTCAAATAGTCTAAACTATACGTAGGAAAAAAACAATAATTATTTTAGAATATTGTGATACACGGCTACATCCCAGATATTAATATTAACGCTAATAACCAGAATCACCCTATTATTATAACTAGTGGAATATTCCATGAAGAAATGATGGACACCATCAATCTTATGGCACTTGTTACATAAAAGAGACACTGTTTTTTTCGTGAGATATACAAACTTAACCTTAACACAGTAACGATAGATTTTCGATCCATGTTGGTTTGTTTAAATTAGGTTAATGGTTCGATACCAAATTCCCTTCCTTTAGGAGCTAAATCAATACATTATTTCCACGAGTCACGGCAAATACTTACCCTAGAACTGTAACAATAATTTTATAAAACTTGTTAACTTTGATGACCGCAAGTCAAAATAGTGTACACCGTTTTCCTAAGTAATAATAAATTTATTTCACGGTAGTACACGTTTTATTATGTTTCCCATAAGCGTAAAAATACGCCATTGTTTTTATTTGGCCAGTTAATAGGGATATCCTATCCTACCTTAATACTATCGAAGTTTTACAATGTTATGTTTCGTTCAAGTCTTTTAAGGTCTATTTCAAATTATTGCAAATGTAATTTTTAACCCCTTGAGCACTAACCTGGCGTTTACGCCAGCTTTCCATTGTTCTCCTATTGTCTTATTTGTAGGTACTCGACACATTAATTGTAATTATAATTAATTATAATGATGAATAAATATAATAGTCGCGTATTGTTTTGTTTAAGAATCGCTTCGTCTTTTTTCAACTTATTAATATAATTATTTACACTTATCAAATTTTTGTATAAAAATTCAGCAAAACGTTAATTGGGCGCGGCTGATAAGAGCAGATATGTGATACTGATGTATACCGCGAACTGGACTAATCTAGAATATCATGTAGTCACATACCATTATATTAAAAGTTATATATCATTTATAAAAAGAAAAAAAAAAGTATAATGAAACGCGTGGACTATCCGTGTTCTATCACGCAAACTCGCCGGTAGCTATATATAAATAATTTATGATGTAATTAATCTCCTGGCCCGATTTAAATTAGGTAGTAAGTACGTTTATCAACTGACAGTCTGAGGCCGTCTAATTATATGATTAAGTATCTATTTGAAGTTGCGTTACATACGTGTATCGAATTATCATTTGAATTATTTCACAAACTATCTCGCGCCTCATAAATTTAAAAACAATCAGGTCAATGATTTAATATTAAAAACAAAAACCTTGAGTTTTACGATTCAGAAACGATAATTATAAAATTATGTTACTTGAGTCGCCCGCTTTGTTAGAACTTCAGTACGTTGAGTTTCATTATCATCTTCAGCTTTTTTCAGCCCACTGCAGGGTATAACCCCTTTATACTATTCCCCCCTGTTTCGCGCGAGTACTTTATGATGTCGTCGACCCATCTCACTACAGTTCTTCTTATCCGACATCTACCCTTTCTCGGACACCACTCAGTAGGGATCTACTCCACCTGTCTTCACCGCATCTTGCTAAATGTCCTGCCCACCAGGCTTTAAGTTGAGTAATGTATATACTAATATCCTTTACATTTGTTTATCCGGATATCGGTGTTACGAACTGTCAGCGTGAGGCCTAGCATGTTGCACTTTATGGCTCGTTGTACAACCCTCACTTTGTACATAGTTTCCTTAACGAACGTCCATTTCGGACATTACGGACAAAACACACTGTTTAAAAAGACGGCTCTTAGACATAGCGGAATTTGTTGATCTCGAAAAACGTCCTCAAGTTTGTTGAAAGCGTTGCGTTGCGTTTACGTAATTGAAAAGTGAACAAAGTATATCCAGTGTTAGGTTCCTTATTGCCTACATAAGCAGAGTCTCAGAGATTTTACTCTTCCAGTATAAGTAACGCATAGACATCTCCACCCCCCCTTGATGCTAGGGGCTTGACACTTACCACAAAACTAAATGAAGTTGTCAAAGTCTTTCAGGTCAACAGCGTTAGTCAGTTCGAGTTTCTATTCAAAGAAATAAAAACAAAATTCTTCTTATAAGTGACACCTTTTTGAAATTTCTATCTACGATAAATCAATTAAATTTTTATATAATATTTATTTTATTTATACGGAACGTGAGAACACTTATCGGTCTACTGTCCCCTCCCACCTTGTCCCAAGATTATCAATCTAGGTTAAGTGCTAACTCCCACAGTTCGAATAGACTAAGGTTAATGTTAATTTGAGGTTAACTATAAAATCGTATTATTTCCACGTTCTATTCTTTTAGTTCCACAAAATGGCGGTACCTATTTAACTCATTATATACGAAAAAAGGTACAGTTCAAACAAATATAATCACTACTGGAATAGATTTTTTTTTATACAGGCTTTGCTAAATGACCACAATTTATTTGATGTCAAATAAAGTGCTGCACTTACGATATATGAGAATTTATCGATAGTCGTCAATCTGAAAATTAGCGCTATGACAAATTAGCGTTTTTAAGGCGCTTTCAATGAACCTTTTTTTTTTTTTTGACGGGGGGAAATGCATTTACGCACTCACCTTACCTATTGTGTTAGTGGGACCTGAGTCCCTCCAATACAATAGGTAAGGGGGCACGGAGTGACGAGTTCCGTGCCAGTGTGGGACTCAAACCCGGGCGAGAAGCGCCCGGGAATACCCACTAAAACCCCCCGGGGCCGTCCGCCGCATTTGAGATAGGGGGCGATACGGGGTTGCAAGGCATGTCGCCGCGTCGCCCCCCTGCGGCAAACCCACCAGGCCCGTCTGTGCATTGGCCCAGCGGGGGAAGGGGAGAACTTCTCTACCCCACCTCTCTTCGCCCGCCTCTGAAAGAGGCATTACCTTCCGGAGAGAAGAGGAATGATCACTGCGACCGCAGTAATCACCTCCCCTCCCGCCCCCCAAAGTGGGCTTTCGTCCAGCCGCCCGGTCAGACTATTAGCCGGCAGTCAGAAGAACTGCCGTTGCCCAGGGTGCACCACGAGGAGGTTGTCTGACACCGCACCCCGCTTTCAATGAACCTGCGCCGGTGTCATAATGCCGGACGTTCTAACTAAACCCCACGCAAAAAGAGCTCTGGTTGTAAATTTAAAGTATTTGGTAAATAACTAACAGGGCGATGCGTTCCCAAATTAACATGTATAAATAAATGTTATGTCAATGTAAATTGTAAAAATATTTACTCTCTATATAAAAAATGACCGATCAACTCATCAAGTTAGTATTTCACTATTTTTAACATTGATGTAACATTTATGTACACATGTTAACATTTGTACTTATTCTATTTTGACCGCGCGCTTAGAGTAGGCGCTTAGGGCGTTAGAGTAATGATTGCTCACGGTGCTACATGGGCTAGAGACGCCTTTGAATATATATATATTATGTTCCGTAATTTAGTGCCGAATAAATATTTCTTTCTTTCTTGTGCCGGCTTTCATCTACCACGATAGCTCTGGATAAACACTTTTTTGTGAAAGAGAAATCTTGATAAGACTGCCAGTCTCTATTAAGAGTGCTAATTAGTTTAAGCTTGAAAACAGTTGCAATTACCTAACTAAAATTCTCCAATTCTTTTCGCCGTGGGTTTTGCGCCGATGTTTGCAAGGACTCTTACAATTTTTCACATTTTTTATAATTCGAGAAAGATAAACGTACAAAAGTCACTACATCTCCTTGGATATAAATAAACCCCTGGACAAATTTAGGGAAATGCTTAAAAGTGAGATAATAGATAATAAACAATATTTTTACACCTTTTATGTTGAAAATTGGATTACAGTCATATTATTTTCAAATGGTATAATAGATACCATATACCTAGTCAATATGTAGGCCTATCCTATCCACCTTAATCTTTACTTACAATAAAAGACTATGCGGGGCTTCATATGACATAGGACATAAAGATCTTTAAGACTATATCAAAACTAGATGATATCATAGCTTTACAGGCCGTTCTCAATAATCTTGAGCACTATTGTCACGTTAATAAACTAGAATTAAATCCTAATAAATGTTCGGTAATTACATACACTCGTAAACGCTCGGTCATTAACTCAACATACAATCTATGTGGCCAGCCTCTTGTTAAATATAGTGAAGTACGTGACTTGGGTGTGTACCATGATTCGAAATTAATTTTTGATATTCATGTAGACACAATTGTGAAAAAGGCATTAAAATCATTGGGTTTTATTATGCGGTTATCTAAATGCTTCTCTCAAGCTAAAACATTAAAAATTCTGTATTGTACATTTGTACGAAGTCATTTAGAATACGCATCTCAAATATGGAATCCGTCTTATCATAAGTATATTGAGCGAATTGAGAGCATCCAGAAAAGATTTATCAAATATCTATGTTTTCATCAAAAAGTACCTTACCAATCCAATAACTACCTTGAACTTTGTAAAAGATACCATCTATTACCATTGTCAACTCGGCGTGAAATTTATGACTACGTATTGTTATTCAAAATATTGAGTAATGATATAAATAGTACGGATCTCCTTTCCAAAATTTATTTTAATGTTCCGTGTAAGCTAACTCGTCATAGTTGCCTATTGAAAGTTCCATTTGCTTCATCTAATTATAGGAAAAACTCTTATCTAATTCGGGCTAGTAAAAGTTTCAATGATTTGTGTGAGCGGTATAACCTTGATCCTTTACGAATAAGTGTTACTTCGGCTAGAACGTGCTTAAGTCTTACCTTTTTTAATACTTAAATTGTTCTCTTTTCTTATTCTATAGTGAATTTTTGAGTCCGCATTGATTTTTGTAGTAGTGTTAGCAACGTCACACATACCCACATTTTCTTTATAATGTAACTGATTTATATATGCGATGACTTGTTATTGGTAAATATGTTATTATACTATCAACTGTTACTGTTAAATTTCTTTACTGTTAGTCGTCCATAGTAATAAATAAATAAAAATAAAATAAAATAAATAAACTACTACAAAACAATTCGATAGTTTTAACTTTTTATTGTCTGTCTGTTTATTAAATTGTTCGCCAATCACCCAAAAACTACGGAACCGATTTCGATGGAATTTGGTATTGTGGTAGTTTATTTATTTATTTGTTGGAAGACCAACAGCTATATCTTACATTAATTAGTTAACAGCCACATTAGAAACAAAAAGCCATCTACAGGTCCTCGCCGTTAAGTAGCAGATTAAAAATCAATTCGTTATATACTCTATAGTAACATCTAACACTCACACACACTCTTTCACATTTATTTAAATATAATAATTAAGTGTATACAAAATAACATTATCAATAAATAGTCAAAGACGGGACGGAACGGAACATAGATAGAGACAAGAATGTATTGGTAGAGATTTATTGCATCTAGGAGGAGAATATAATCTGTCTATTAGAATATATTTGTCTGAATTCCACGCGAGCGAAGTCACGGGCACAGCTAGTATTATAATAAAAAATAAAATATCAGTTATTTTTTAGTCTTCCCCTAGATTTGTTCAAAAGTGTATAAAAAGCCATAATCCTTTTATTATCATTATCGTCTATTATAAAACGCAAAGTATCTCTGTGTGTCTGTTAGTAGGCTTAAAGATCCGATTTAAATGCTTCTTTTTCAAATTCGTGAATAAACAATTTATTTGACCAGGTTTTATATTATATATGAAACGATGATGGCGCAGCGGATAGTGCGGCCGAATACCGCGTCAATCGACGCGGGTTCGATCTCCAACAATCCGACTCTAAAATCGGCTTTCGGTGAATTCATCGTGAGGAATCCATAGCAAGGTGGTAGGACATTTTCTAATATTGCCCGCCTGGGTACCTACCACCCTCAAGTTTGAAAAACTGTCGCCAAATACCAACAGGTGTGTTCCGGCATCATCGATTGAGAACCAGTACCTTTTAACTTTAAATGAGATTATGGTCAAAGCACTGAACCTAATCCATGGTATACGAAAACAATTTATCAGAATAAAAGTAAATGAAATCGACATAAAATTCATCGTATAATTTTCATTCGATAAACATTAATAAGACGCAATTTCATTGCCGATTTGAATTAATTGTTTGTTAACCTCAAATTTATGATGATTTTTTTAAAATAAAAATAGATAATGAGATAAATGTACGATGATGCAACATCTTTTTGAATGAAGTAATACATACCTACAATAAAACCAAGACTATAACTTTAACGCCACGTGACAATATTATGATATTTGTATTAAATTTTTTAGACTGATCAAGAAGAATGCTGACTTTGAAAAAGTGCCGTCAACTTTGTAATAAATATCCTAATTATTAAAGAAGGTTTCATTAGCAATGTAAAAACCTATTTGATATGTCATTCTTATATAAAAGATTATTATAAGAAAATGTATTGTTGCTTAGTGACTAGTTGTTTAGTGTCATTCGGTATAAATTAAATTGTTTTATTGAGAGCTGAGTATGCCTTATAAATTCGTCTTCCTGTTGTGTTTTTCCCTTAATTCTAATATGGCTTTAAAATCATGTTCATGAGTTTTGAATTTAGAAAGATCAAGTTTATGTAACTAATGTTCAGTAAATTTAAAACCCCTTAAAAAATTTAGGATGTAACTAATGTGAACCTGAGAATGTATTTTTTTTAAATATTGCATTGCTTGTTGTTCCGACTATAGAAAGGAGCGATATAAAATATATCCTCAAGAAATAAAAGAAGCTACTGAGGGTCGGTGGGAAGTCAATATAATAGAAAATTATTGATATATGATACAGTGTGATGAAAGAAAAGTTCACAAGCAAACCAAACGAAGTCTAGCCACGGAAAAAATATCCTGATTAATATTTTTCAAGTAAAAAATCCTTTAGCAGCCTGCAGCGGCTCGGTAGAGGAAAGTCTTATAGATTCGCATCACCTACAATGCTATGACATCAGTAGTCAACATGCTACAGTATGTCAAGTATAAGATGGCAATTAAATACTGGCTAATTTCAATTTACAAATTATGAGATTTTAATTATTCAAATTATACTTATAAAAAACAGTTTTTCTAAAGTTTCAAGTTTTCATTTCCGTCGGCAGTCTCCATGGCTGCCTAGATTTTTTTTCTTTTGGTATACTTTTCTGTATTCCTTGACTAATAATAGACTAAACAAAACACGAAGACATCTCAAATTCGTTTTAATTGATGATTATTTTCTAGTTCTTTGTAACCGCTACACAAAACATTCTGCCATCTGAATGTGGTATTTGTGACGTGACATAAATCTCATAAATATTTTTGACATTACCTACTTTTAAGATATCTAATTATAACAACTATTATCAAATCATTCATGTCGCACAAATGTGTAATAGATATTCAGTCATTATGGGTTTTCTTATTTATATACAAAATGGCGTTGGACGACATTTTGGACACTTCACTGTGCACGATAACCAAATTATATCACTCAAAACGCCACTAAAATTACATTATATAAGGTTAAATATGCAAATCATGAATAAAAGACAACAGCTGCTACATGACAGACTGAGATCCCGCCAAATCCGCCAAGTAGAGATATCTATTACTTGTTCGTGCAATAGAACAGGCGAAGGATTTAGGATACTATCAATTTTGAAGTTCAATCTTATATGAACGCTCTAACAACAAGATGGCGCATTCTTTACATCTTTACACACTTTGCAAATCACCCTCCTATATTGGCATTAGTATGCATGTTGAACTAAACTAGGTCAATTACATTGTGAAACTGTATTATATACTATTGCAGAAGGCAGAACTTCATTATATTTGTAATCACAAACAAATTTAGAATAGAAGTTATTATTATTGTGATCCTGTTAGAACTTTCCATGGCGTTTTCGTGGCACATCGGAATAAACGTTTCGTGTTATATTATTTCCAAAACACTTCACATGTGCATAATAGATACTATATAAAAGAAAACTCCACTAAAATGATGATGGTGCAATGGGTAGTGCGGCCGGATTTCGCGACAATCAGCGCGGGTTCAATCACACCTATCCAACTCTAAAGTCAGCCTGAGTTTTTTTTTTTTTTTTCTAACCTAGATAATGCTGTTGACCGAAAGGGCCTTTGCAGCTTCACGGAACTTTGGAGACGAGTGCTGAAGGCACTCTGCCGCAAAACGATAATTAGCACAAGGGTTCGAACCTCGGCTTGACCGCTACCTACACATAAAAATTCCAACTGAATTAGACCGTATTTAAATCCTACATTTTATATTTCTTATAAAATAAAATAAAAGTTCCTTACAGGACCCATGCACCCGCGGGTTATGTGCAGGAGTGTGTATGCAGTGTTGTGCGTATAATGCTCAATGCATGGGCAGTGTCACTGTATCGCGCTGGTGGCGACGTCAAGATCCTCCCCAGTTGGGGAACGAGACACGTCTTGGGTCGCCGCCTGAGGGTCAGCCTGAGCTTACGGTGAAGCAAAACATCGTGAGGAAACCATAGCTTGGTGGTAGCGCATATTCTAAAAATGCCCGCCTGGGTAGCTACCACCATCAAGTTTGTAAACCTGTCGCCAAATACCAATAGATGTGTTCCGGCAGCATCACTTAAGAACCAGTACCTAGGCTTAGGGTCTTTACCATCCTGGACCACATCACCAATAAACATCAGGTGAAATTATGGTCAAAGCACTGAGCCATTAAAGTGTAAAAAACAGATCTGCTACGTAAAAGTCTCTGTTCCTGCCAAAACTCCCTTTTTATGTCCTAGTTTACTGTAAAATTTTATCAACATCTGCTGTTATTTATCTGTGCGCTGTTATCGTCTTCCTCGATATTAAAAGGCATTTATAAGTGACTTGGAAACAGCTATTTATGAGCCATACCGTTTTATAATTGAAATAGGTACACAATCGATCCTTTATTTATGAACTAGTATATTTTTTAAACGCGTTTATTAAGAATCCACATTAAGATAGAAGAATAATATTACAGTTATAATATTTAAAAGCGGCGGAAAAGTAGGTATTTTTGAGAAATCTATTGCTATCGTGTTGCGACCCTAAAAAAGAATTATAAAACACGAAAGGGTCAACTGAAGCTCGGGCTGATTTTATCTATGCGAAATAGACGAAAATATCACTTCGTAGTACCCTTTTTCGTTTTCTAGAACTGGACCGATTTTTAATTTTCTTTCGGTTTTCGAGAAATAAAGACTTTGACTATCTCTGTACGTTTTTCTTTTTTAAATTTTAACAATCAAATTTGTTTCTATTGCGATATATATTACTTGGTATAGAAATATTTACCATAATGCTATCATCCAGGGAGTATACAGGGGGCTATGTTTGTATGGAATACTTGCCGCTAGGACGTACTCGTAAAAAAATAAAAAGTTTTTGATAATCGATTCTTCGATCTTTTACGAAGCAGTTATCTTCATGATGACTTCATTAATTAGTCATCGAAATAATTGAATGTTTACAAATTTTCATGCTACCTGTATATAATCCATGTGGCATTAATTTTTAATCAGATATACACACTGTAAAATTAATCTTAGTGATATTGATTTGTTTGTTTGTGATTATTTGTTTCTTTAAAAACTAATTTCAAATTTGTAGCCCTCCATATTTACTAGTTCAAAGATTGTAAATATATATGTTGGTTGGGCGGGTAATCCGCATTTTTTTTTTTCTTTCTTATTTTGGTTTAATTAGCCTATGCAATGAATCGGGGGTAGTTTTCTGACGCCGGACTTTCGGGTGAATGTCAGTCGCCAACCGCTCGCTTACCGTGCGCCTGCGTTCCTTGCGCGCAGACGTCATTCCGCATAATAATTACAATTAAGAATTAGCCTACAAAAAAGAACTTTAAGTGTGGTGTATTACTGGTGGACACCAAGGAGATACGAGCCAACGGGACCCGCAGGTAAGCGATACACATTTTACCCGATGGTTTTTGGTGTTAGATACACCCCTGGTTCATTGCAAAGGCTATTTATCCGCGGACCTATCCATAGTTTAGTAATTTTAGCCTGGATTGTTTCCAACCTACATTTGCATAGGCAATTCTTCCGCAGACCACTTAAAGACAAAGTTGGACAGTCACGTCTCCGCGTGTACTGTCGTAACAGTTCTCAGCCCGCTACAGGAGCACGGCTATTTACACGCCTGCCTCTCCATATGTACTTATAAAAGTGAGGCTGTATGGCTTAGTATATAGGTTTTAGATGTGCTTTAAAGTAAGACTTGATTATTTGATCAATTAAACGACTTATCAGAAAATAAAAACGAATATCATTCCCCACACAATCCCACATACCTATATACCTCAATCTATGGAACACAATAAATGCTCGAAAAGACTTCTTTCCTTTAAGAATTTTTTTTGTCGTAGCCTGTGTTAGCGCATCGCAAATTGGCCGAAAAAGGGCGGATAAGGATTTGACGAAGTGTAGCCCAGGTTTACGTATGTATGTATTCCCAGAAATATCAATAATTCCAAAATATTATAATCGGACGGAATATTTGGTCTTCCTTGACCTACGAACCAATTCAACGCACTTATGTTTAATAACGTATATTATGTAACATTTTATATCATAAAGAAATCCCCAAACTATTACGTCTTCAACAACGTAAATAAACATACGAAATTATTTACACTTACGTATTTAAATTTTATAGTATAAACCAGGGTCGGACTGAGACGAAAGGGACCGGGTGGCTGACCACAAGCCCGGGCCCGAAACTAAATGATGATAGATGGGATACTATCGGAAAATACTGAGATGCACAAATTAAGATGAATAAAATAACAAATGTAATATTATCAACGATATAATAAATTATTAGGTAGGTAGGTTATAGTCACCGGGGCAACGCGGTAGAATGCACATGCCATCCCGTATTGCCCCAGTCAAGGTGGCGGGAGGAACCGAGGGGTTAAGTGGGTAGTGGTTAACGGCGCTTCTCGCCGTGAGTCCCACACTAATATTGGTGTGTAACAGTCCCTCACTTTTGTGAGAGACTGCCACACACCGTCGAATCCAGTCCTTTCCTGGGGTGTACGTCCCTTTGGGTTAGGCTGGACAGCAAGTGCGTAAATGCATTCCCATCGAAAAAAAAAAAGGTAGGTCAATAGTACATTAGAACATGTAAAAAAAAATTTCATGTATGAAACAATGTAAAATCTAATGCATTACGGTATAATGATAAACGTCTAAATAAGTTGATTCGATCAAAAGTTATTACCATTCAGAAAAAATTCAAAACTAGTTTCAGGGGGTGGCTTGCTCAGGTTCAACCATTTTTGGAATTTTGGAATTTTTCTATTTCATTTCTCTCTAATTGTATGAACGTGCTATATGACCTAGTTTTACATTCAGGTCGCAAGAGCTGGGATCTAGCCTGCGCGAGCTTCCTATCCTACGGTTGCCGCAAGTCCCGCAAGCCAGGCCCGTGGGGGGCTCGCGCAGGCTAGGGCCCGACTGCCAAATACCACCTGGACTAAATGGCCAGACCGACACTGGTATAAACAACTCAAAATGTACAATATTCTTTAATCTTTAAATTTATATCTTTAATCTTAATCGAATGATTCTTAATAAATAATACAGATCACTTTTAAAAGAAAAACGTGACTTGTCAATACTATCATAGATAAGTAATAAGGAGATAGTATTAAATTATCAGGAGTTATCGATCACATGCTGGATATTTAGGATATGCGCAAATATATAAGTACTCACTAATCCATACTATTAAATAAAATTGAAGTATCTGTTTGTAATGTCAAAATATAATTTTTTTACTTAGTACATATATGAATATATATATGATACCTATACCATAAATACATTTTTTAATCTTTGCCTGTCTGATTGTTGCGGGTAATTTCCGAACCGGTTAGACCAATTTGTAGGATCTTTGATTTGTTGGTATTATAGCCGTCTTGAATAGCGAAATAACTACCTACCTCTCGTAACAAGGAAAAATTCACAAAAAAAAATATGAAGAAAATTCTTTTTTCATACGGTTTGTTTAGAATTACTTTTATGATGATAACCCAGGATTGAATTAACTGATTTCGATGGGCTTTTTTATTCGCCTCGTACTCCTCGCGCTGTGGAAGGTAAACTGTATTTAATTCATCGAATAACACAACATTTATTGATTCTGTTGCGGTACTATGTTCATCTGAACAGCTAGTTAAAATGAATTTACGAAATTCTTTCTAAAATAGAACTACTGTAAATAATGGATCCCGATGCGACGCCAAATTCAGATTGCCACCAGATTAGAATGTTTTTCCGTGTTGCCACGTTATATTGTAATACTTATAAAGATGTTACCCAATCATCATCGTCCTGCTCTCAATTTATTATATGGAGTCGGCACAGGATGTCTTCTACTTCCCTACATCTTTATGAGCAACCATATATTCCTTTACCCCTTTTGCCTTCATACACGTCAAACACTCCATCCATCTTTTCTTTGGACGTCCGCTCCCCCTCCATCCCTGAACTTTTATAGTCAACACTTCACAGACCAGACGCATTACCAGGAAGGGTGACGTCACGCAGGCGGCCGACCTTAAAAATATGTTATCCAATAATGTCTCAAATAGACGGCTCGCGAGCATATTGAATATGTTATTAGCAATCGTACTCCACAATCCAAAAGTCTCAACCCCAAACAACACAGATATGATATTATAATCCAAAGTTTTTCTTCCCTTCTTTTTCTTATTTTGCTCACCCAGTTTGAGAATATGTTTTTTGACCCCTTTAATCTTAATTTCTTTTCCCCCTTTTTTAGACTGTATTTTTAATCTACACCCTTATATTACATTATTTATCTTTTAACTCTACATTACTCCACCGAGTTAACTATTTTGTTTAGGTATAAAAGCGAGGCGGACGAATAACAGCATAGTATTTTTTTTAATACAATATTTGTACATGTACATACATATATAGATAATGTCACTGAAGTAATTCATTCATCATATTACAAGAGAAAAATAACTTATCAGCACCACACCCACGGCCGTCGACGAGATAAAGTGTCACCTTGTGTTATCATTAGGTACGTCAATATCAACTCTTGAGGGGGCGCTTGACTTGTTTACATTTAAATTTACACCTACAAATTCTATAGATCCTATCCTTGAAGTCCTTGAATCTACGTAGGGCCCATTAAAGTATCGTACACTAGAAAAAGAAACACTACACGCAGGTACATAGGTTCTGGACCATTGCACGGACGAGGCCTGGTGGGTTCGCTGCAGGGGGCGACGCGGTGCTTGCGAAAGCCACCTCGTATCGCCCCCATCCCAAATGCGGTGGACGGCCCCGGCGGGTTTTAGTGGGTATTGCCGGGCGCTTCACGTCCGGGCGAGTCCCGCACTGGCACGGAGTCGTCCCTCCGTGCCCCCTTACCAATTCCATTGGGGGGCTCCGGTCTCACTATTGCAATAGGTAAGGGTAGTGCGTAACAGCATTTCCCCCGTCAAAAAAAAAAAAAAAAAGGTAAATAGGTTCTGTAAAAGAAATCGAGATTCGTAGTTTTCCTTAACCATATGGTGGTTTAGCGCGGAGCAAATCCCGCAGAATTTGCGCCTTAGCCCAATCTGTTAACTGAGGCACGTACAATAATTGTGGTGCCCTTTCCTTGATTACCATTTTCTTGCTGAGCCCTCGTCACAAAGTTTTTGATGGATTGATTCAACCGAAAGAGTCCGCTGCTGGACATAGGTCTCCCCCAAAAAGGAGGGAATTGCCATAATCGTCACGCTTAGCAGGCGGATTGGTGATCGCAGTAGGTGTTTGTTGTGCTCAGAGAATCCTGCTGCCCATCCCCTGGTTTATACCTAAGTCGGCTTTTAAAACACCCACGGGAAGATATGGAGTGGTGCTATTCTTAGCCGGCATCAAACGGTTTTAGTCAGGGAAAAATTTTGGTTAATAATATACACTTCTCAGTAGAGATAGCATGTACGCAATGCTCATGAGAAAACCAATGACCCAGGAAGAAATGCAACACTATAATGTTCCGCCGCAATCAATCCTCTAACGTCATAGTTTATCAATATATATGTATCTATATAAATAATGACATAATTTTATAGCCGTATACTTCATAATAAATTCGCATCGTAATGCTAATAAAATGACACGTTCAACTGTCCATTTCATAAAGACTTTTATGAGTGACGCCGCTTGCTTAGGTAAGTATATAAATTATATCGTACACCAATTTCATTGATTCGAGCGAAAGAGTCCACTGCTGGACATAGGGAGGAATCGCCATAATCACCACGCTTGACAGGTGGGTTGGCAATCGCAGTCAAATCTTTGTGTTACTCAGAGGATGCTGCTGCCCTTCCAATGATTTATCCTTGAGTCGCCTTTTACGACACCCCAGGAAGATACGGGGTGGGACTATTCTTAGCCGGAACCTCACAGAATACCAATATTCAATGCATATAATACGTTTTTATAAACTTAAATCATTCCAAGACTTCATTTCTGTCGACCCAATTATCCTTATAACTTTTTCTATATATGTATTTATATAATTCGTTTCAGTGTTTCTTGTGTTATTAGCGTATTACTAAACAAACATAGGGCCACATATATAGAAATTGTTTTCCTTTATAATATGTAAGTATATAAGAATTTATTCATTGATATTTTAACACGCTTTTATAAACGTCACTTGTATCAAAGACTGATATTTCATTGCGTCCATGTAACCTATTTATTGTCTTTGAACATATTTTACATCTATGTTCAGAATTTCAGACTAAGTGGAAATTTAGCACACTTGTGAAGGATCGATTTAACTAATTTTCCATATGTAAACATTTTTTACATTTTAGTTCGGCTAGTTCTTTAGTTTGTTAAATTTATAGTTTGATTTATTAATTATTAGGTTAACTAACTTACAGCGATATTTAGCAGCTTTGGTTAGCACAGCGAAGAAGTTAGTTTAACCTTTAACCTATAGGTAAAGTTTTATATAACTATCCGTCTGTTAAGTCGCAATAATATACTGAAAAGGTTATCTTCATAAAGTACGTACTGATTTACTTTAAAATCGTTTGTTCTTTAGAGGTCAGTAACCTGATACGAAGATATTTTCACGATAAGAAGTAGGTATTTTTTTTTTAATATTTTTAAATAAGATCACGCCCTCACTGATACGAGAGAATCTTAATTATCATAATCATATCATTGTTTATTCATTGGGAATCCTGTATATGATAGTTAAATTCCCTTTTTAAGTACCTACACCTTGCTAACCGTCAAAATGATATGTACTCTGTGCCGTCAATTATTTGCCATCAAGACAAAATACTTTTTTGACAAAACGCACGTCTTTTTTTTAGCCAATGGCCATGTATAAAATCGTTTCAAAGTAGTTTTCGAACACTAGCCCAATTAACAGACAGACATGCAAAGAGACGTTATTTATTTAATTAGGATTGCCAGTGATTAGTGCATTACAAACATTATAAAGCAAGTATGTGAAAATGACTAAGCCTCTTTAAATCGACACACAGCTCTCCTAGATTCGACACGTCAAGAAGAACCTTTTTTTTTTTTTTTTGACGGGGTAAATGCATTTACGCACTACCCTTACCTATTGTATTAATGAGACCGAAGTCCCCCGAAACAATAGGTAAGGGGGACGTCAAGAAGAACCTGAATGAGGCTGTCAGAAAAGACCCTCGCCATTCTAATGACAGATAATGAAACTCGCCCGCCTCTAATTTGTAGAGATGGTGGTCAAGATGGCAATCAAAAGATATAAATAGCATGGAACTAAGGTTGACAGCTTATTACATTGCTATAGTATGTAATTATAATTTTACATTATAATTATAAAGTCTCGGATTCAATCGGAAGATAGCAGGTAAAAAATAGTTTATCAAACCTAACCTAAACCATTATTGTTAATAAAATTAGCATATAGGCGAATCTCCATAAGCTGAAGTCTAGGCCCACGCAACTAACGAATGTCGATTTCCTTCAACCTGTAACTTACTACTTTAATAAGTAGTTATTTACTTATAAAATATTCTCTAATAGATTCAGCTACCGGGTCCCAAAATATTACGACCCGCATCTGAATTAACATCAATAAAACAATAATAATAAGTATAAAAATAAAATTAAAACAGATTAACGGCCGGCTTTATTATGGAATCCCATTCTGTTTTACCGAAATTTGAAACTTTTTTTTTTCTGTAAAGTGTCAAATGAATATCAGCGAACACATTGACAAAAACCGATATGTTTTTGGTTCGATCTCAATCTTAACTTTAAAGGTTCCATTTTGAAACCTGTCATAAATTAGGTAAGTATATATATAATGAAACACAGTCTATAAAATTCTTATAATAATTTATTGCAAACACAAACCTCGCCCCCTCTCTCCTCCCCATCAGTCCGTGACCCCGCCGAACTGTATTTGTGTACCGATGTGTGTCAAATCACAATAGAAAATAATAAAAAAGAACATCTTTATTTATTTACATACTTAGGATAATGAAATAAATAACCAATTTCAACTAATAAACGAATAAACGATACGAAATTACATACTTCTACGTACGCTTATGTATAAAGCCGGCATTTTATTTTTTGGCGGTAATAACCTCAAAGTCCTTCCTTGTTTAATTAATAGGAACGTTTGAATTACATACACAATTCTGCCAGTGTCAAATGAGTAGAATATTTTTGCAATCGTACATAAACGTTTCAACGTCCGCCATCTTGCTAGAACTTATCAGGGGGGAAAAATATGGCATCGCAAAATTTATGTCATAGTTTTTAATGTAATTCTTTTAGCTCGAAATGACACCCAAAATAACATAATACAGAGAGTTATACAAAATACTGCAATAAGCTTATGTAATAATACATAACTACCACAAGACAGATAAAATTCTCTTCTATTTTTTTTCTTATTAGTAAGGGGTCGTCCATTAATCGTTTGACGTTGTTTAGCAACTTTTGTAACACCCTCTAACGTAGTCTGGAAAGCATGTTAAGATTTTTTTGAAAATTTTTAGAATTTGTTGCCTGACAAGGGTTAGTTAAAGTCATACGACGCTTTTTGGTTCAGATATCGATTAAGATATTTCGTGAATTTTGCCGAACCCCCGTCAGTCCCTTTCGAGCCTCACGCGATTAATGGATGATCCCTAATGTTATTGTATTAGTGATATATTTCTAACAGACAAATAACCGAGATTTTTATTTTTTACTTCCAAATAACTGTATAAATTTCAAAATATCCATCGGTCTTTACGGCTACCGGCTTTATCAAGAAGCTCTAAAGTATTTAATAAAAAAAAAAACTAACTAAATCATATTTACGTTTTGTTATCATTACTATTAATAATAATAAACGAGATCATTGTTTCTATTTTGTAATAAATACATACATAACTCGTGAACACAGCTGGCGTGTTATTTTGAATACCTAAATATTTATATAAATATATAAAGTTTTCCAGACAAACACAAAATCTATCTCGTGAAATCTGTTCATTAAAATCTCTTTGAAAGTTCAAAATAATTTGTAAATCGTTTGCCGTGGATTCGAATCATAAACTAAAGAAAACTAAAAATATATATTTTTAAAGCGCCAATTTAAATGTGTTGCGAAATTTGAATACACCGGTAAAATTAATAATTCTGACATTAATTAATTCTATATCGAAGAAAAATAAATATTTCACGATAATAAATTTACATGAATATAAATACTATTACGATAATAAATAAAAACTTCGTGGTTAAAAGAGAAATGGCCGCATGACATATTTGACAGTTGCCATAGATAAGCTAGAACAGCTCCATATCGCATAGCCAGAGGCAATTATGAACTGATATTCATAAAATAACGACTTTGCATGTATTGTAAGATATTGGAAAAAGTTAAATATATGGTTCGGATGACAAGCTGTTCTGGCTTGTATATCCAATGTTCGTATTAAAACAACCCTGATAGTAAGCCCGGTATTTTTTACATTATCATTAGATGAAAGAATCCACGGCGGTAGACATATCGTAACCAAATAAATAAAAACATTTATATTGAATTTCAAATGTTAGGAATATAAATAAAATATACTATTGCAAACCGTGCTTAAGTAGTAAAATACAAAAAAAAAAAAACAAACAGTATAACCAAATTATTGCCCAATAACGATAGAATAAAATAATAAATAAAATTAAATCTAATCAAAAATAATAATTATTTACACAAAAAAAAAACAACTATTTATTATAAACTGTTAAAGTTAACCAAACCTCTTAAAAGCCAAACAATCGACAGTGTTATTATATAATTATGATGTATGTATGTATATAATCATCAAGTGGTACAGATATGGTGACTAATTTTTCACATATTAAAAACGCCCAAAAATTCAAAGAACTTTTAAAATGATTGGTCTGAAATTTGCTAAATTTATATAATATATTTTGCTATCATTACAATAATATACAGTACCAATAACTTATCTTTGCGATTGGCACTAATGAGGCCGCATTGAAAATAATACGTCGGGGAAAAAGTATTTTCGCATTTAGTACGTATAAACTTGAAATAAAATCTCTTTGTGTGTACTATTTGTATCTGGCCGGTTTTGACGATATTAAGGAGGTTAGATTTCAATTTTTTTTTTTGTCTCTAGCCATTTTTCATTTGTTTTTCTTTCTGACAAAATGATTGAATAAAACGAAGAAATACGATACATTTTAAAATTTTATTAAAAAAAAGAAAAAAGAAAAAGTGCAACACAAGCCGCGAAAATATGACATTTATAGACCTAGTGCAGTGTCAGTAAGAGTAAGAGTATGAGTCTGACCGCAACCGCTGTACCGTGCCTTTGGTATGCGCAGGGTGATGGGGAATGGGAAGTAAATAGCACGATATCACATGAGATTCGTAGTCTCAGACAGATCTTACGATATCAAAGCACAATTTTTTGAAGCTGTATATTTACCAGTATAATTATATCCAATTTGCTTTTATCCAATATGGTTTTTAGAATAAATAATTAATATAAATGAAATCTTTAATTCTTGAAATACAAAATCTTAGAAGCCATTTGATACACGAAAATAAAAAAATGACTGCAATTCAAACCAAAAAATTAAAAACATTTTATTAGGTAAATACTGAAATAGATTCTGCTTTTGTTTTCATAAAATATTCGACCACTTTGAAAATGACAGTCTTGATATTTAGAAATAACGCACGACCCACCCATCTTTAGATATTTTATCTCATGTGCGTCTGAGACAGAGTCGGTAACAAATAAAACTAGTCGCCGCCGTGAGCGATGACCGCAGAATGACAAAATGGAGCAACCGCTTCGCCCCTCCTCTCGCCGTTCGCATACCTAACGCGCAGTACCAGCGGTTATGGTCAGACTATATCACAAAGACGGTATTCAATCCAGGAATTTTGATGACAAACATGAACCTCGCTCTGTTCGCCCTATTACGGATAAAAAATGGAGTAAGATCGGCATACCAGTAGTTACGACATAGCTAAAGAACTGGGCATTGACCACAAACTACTTTAACCCATTTGAAAATACGGAGTACACATAAAAGCTCGATGTTAAGAGTGCCACGCGAGCTCACTGAAAGAAACGTGTCTTCATTTGCGATTCCTTATTGAGACGTAATGACAACGAACCGTTTTTGAAGAAATTGGTGATGAAAAGTGGATCACGTACGACAAGAACGTGTGCGAAAAAAAGTCGTATTTAAATATTGGTCAGTCTTCACAGACTGTAGCAAAACATGGGTTAACTTTCAATAAAGTCTGTGTGTGTGTAGTGGGATGGATTGGAAGGGATTTGTTCATTATGAGCTATTACCGCAAAACAGAACTATTAATTTGGATCTCTACTGCCAAGAAATAATGGGATTAAAGCAAGAACTTGAGAGAAACCGGCGGAATTAATCAATAGAAAGGGTGTGGTCTTTTATCACGATAACGCTAGACCACACACATCTTTAGCCACTCAGCAAAAATTAAGAGTTTTGCTGGGGGGTATTAATGCATATAGCCCTGACCTTGCGCCTTCAGATTTCCATCTATTTCGGTCCCATCAAAATTCTTCAGGCAGTGTCAGGTTCACATCAAGAGAGGACTGCCAAAACTACTTGACGCGTTTTTTGATCAGAAGTCCCAAAATTTCTATAACAACGGGATCATGTCACTACTTACAAGATGGCAGAAAGTCATCGAACAAATGAAAAAACGAAAAAAAAAAAAAAAAAAAAACGAACATTTGAAAAAAATGTCTTCGAGTTTTCATATGAAATGCGAATAAACTTTTTCCCCAATCGTAACAGTTTATCCGAACGTTAATCCCTGTCTTATAATTTATAAAATTGTACAGACAATTAATTATGTGTTCGGACTAACTATACCGTTTCAATTATTTATTTAAAACAATAAAAAACCCCGAAATTATTATGGCCGTTTTTTTTTTGTAATTATTTGTACCGCCACGACCCCATACTTTACTGGTAAATTGGTGCGACTGTTTACAGAATGTCAAGGACAAAGTGAATTAGTTAACGCAGTATTTTCACTAATCTGTGAACCTAACGTCATCGAAGAATACGAGATACTCTAAAAATACTCTATTTCTTATTGTGAAGCTGCAACTTTTCAGTTTTTAGAGATGTAGACTGTAGAGATAGTTTTTGTGTTACAAAAACGGGCAGTTCGAGTAATACGAAATGTGGGATCTCGCGAATCTCTAAAGAGCAAGTCTCAAGAATATAGTATCTTAACATTGCCCTCTCGATAAATCTTCGATAATTTAATGTACGCTCGCAAAAATTGAGACAAGCTTGATCTTGTGGCGTTATTGGTAAGTAAATTAAAATATGCGATTTTTTGTATACTTATTTACTATAAAATACATTACATTGACAAAAAATATAAAAGAATGAATGCGTCGAGAGGCGACGTGCGGTCGGTTACACTGATACTAGCCCACTGGCTGGTCGTTCGGCGTCTCGTGTGCTCGTCTATTGTCGGCGGCCGGCGGCATCTTGCCGTACGAGGTAGGTACTTAATACGGTACTCGTGGTTTCAGGGAAGTTACATGGCGCGGAATTATCATTTATTAATTTTAGTAATATAGAGTACGCCACAATCTAATAAACGTTCAGCGTGATATTAATCTCTGTAGGTAATTCTAATAAAATCTTTTTTAGGCAATAGTGTTTGTTTTGGCCTTTGTTTAAATCAGGTTGTAGAAGTAGTCTTAGAAATTATAAACCGATTTCTGTACTTCCGTCAATAAGTAAGATTTTTGAAAGAATTATGCTAAATGTGTCGCGACACCCCATAAAAATGAAACAATAAAAAGACAATAGGAAACAATGGAAAGCTGGCGTAAACGCCGGGAAGGTGCTCGAGGGGTTAATCAGCTTATTTTAGAGCAAAAACGACGATCGGCAATTTGGTTTCATGAAATCGAAATCTACCACTGACGCTGATGCAACATTTACAAGTCGAAATATTTGCGATGATGGCTTAGTTGGCAGTGCGGTCGGATTTCACGTCAACGGACGCGGGTTCAAATCCACCTATCCAACTTTAAAATCGGCCTGAGCTTTCGGCGAGAGAAAACATCTTGAGGTAATTATAGCGCATGGTGGTGGGGAATTTTAAAATAACGCCCGCCTGGATAGCTACCACCCTCAAGTTATTACCCCAAATACCAATTAGTGTGTTCCGGCAGTATCACTTCAGTACCTCTAGGTGTGTACCATTCTGGGGTGCGGTGTCAGACAACCTCCTCGTGGTGCACCCTGGGCAACGGCAGTCCTTCTGACTGCTGTGCGGCTAATAGTCTGACTGGGCGGCTGGGCGAAAGCCCACTTTTGGGGGGGGGGGGAAGAGAGGTGATTACTGCGGTCGCAGTGATCACTCCTCTTCCCTCCGGAAAGTAATGCCTCTTTCAGAGGCGGGCGAAGAGGTGGGGTAGAGAAATTCTCCCCCACCCCCGCTGGGCCATTGCACAGACGGGCCTGGTGGGTTTGCCGCAGGAGGCTACGCGGCGACATGCCATTGCGACCCCGTATCGCCCCCTATTAATGCGGCGGACGGCCCCGGGGGGTTTTAGTGGGTATTCCCGGGCGCTTCTCGCCCGGGTTTGAGTCCCACACTGGCACGGAACTCGCCACTCCGTGCCCCCTTACCTATTGTATTGGAGGGACTCAGGTCCCACTAATACAATAGGTAAGGTGAGTGCGTAAATGCATTTCCCCCCGTCAAAAAAAAAAAAAAAAAAAAAAAAAAGGTGTGTACCATTCTGGACCGAATCTTCACTTAACATCAGGTGAGTTTGTGGTTAAAGCACTGAGCCTATATCGTCAAAAAATATATATTTTGGGAGCCTAGGAGGATGCACAGAATGCAATCGGTGTGTTTTATGATATCTCAAAGACCTTTGACTGCGTTGATAACAGTACCTACTGAAACTAAAACATTATGGTGTTTCTGAATCTTCTGTTGCCCTTCTAAATGAACCTTCAAGGAATTATTAGCTCGAATAGGCATTCCGCATGACTCGGTTATGGGACTGTTTTTATTCCTGGTATATATCTTAATGGTTAGTAACTGTGCTGACATGGTTCTATTTGCACATGACACTTAACTTATATTCAAGACTAGATGTGCCACCGCGGCTGCGCCCGCATTTCATATATTCTTTAGCGCGATTAAATGTTAATCCGGAACCCTTATTTATTTAGTACTAAGAAAAAGTAAAAATATTTCCCATAAATTCAAGCACTTGCCCGTAAAACTGTGCATTTAATAAAATTATTTCATTTTTTTATGTGTTTCAATTTTTTTACGTGGAACCCTAATTATTTTCGAAAATTAAAAGTACCCTAAGTTACCCGGTGTAACTTCAGCTATCTACCAAAAAAAGTCCCGTCAGAAACCGTCCAACCGTTCCGGAGATTACCCGGAACAAACAAACAAACTAACATTCAGACAAAAAAATTTGTAAAAATTGTAGTTTTGTTATAGGTATCGTACACACAATCATATCTATTTATAAAAAAAAAATTAATATTACAAACAGACACTTTTATTTAATAGCATAGATGTATTTTAAGATATGATCACACATGAGATAAACCAAAGTACGATCAAATAGCACCTAGACCGTTCTGTTGGAGCTTGGTAACGCTGATACAAGATTGAAAATCTTACCTACATGACATTGGCACAAATTGTGTGTACACACAGATTGCCATTAACTAAGAAGAAGAAGAAGAAATAGCACCTATAAAAAATTAGTAATTTGAAAAAGCACTAAATAATCACTTAGTCCGTAACACCAAAATTCAAAATGTCTATTAGAACTGTCTCCTCGAGTGAAAGAGACAGGAACAAAACGCCCACAGTACTGTTAATTTACTAAATAAATAACCACAAATCAAGGACTTTGTCAGGATTTCGTTTTTTATATACTACTATCATTAATTAAGAAGTAAGAATTTATTTTGATATATTTTTTTTAATGTTTGAACATGTTTGTTTTTCATAAACGTCAAAGGAGTTTAAAGTTATCGAGAGAGGACTTATTAAAATGCACGTTAAACACTTCTAATTGCGACCGACTATTTTTTTTTTTAGTATAAATCGCGCTATAAAACTGGTTTTGTTTGATTTCTTAAAATCAATTAATAATTACACCATCTGTTGATTACGAGAATTTCACTTTCTAGAACATTCATATGTTCTATAAGAAATATTGCTTAGTCGATTTTAATGAGGTTCCTAAAGAATCGTTGCGTGTTTTTCAAGAGGTTCAGATTACATACTATATATATTAAGAACTTTTTTCTAAGCGGGGTGAAGTACCTATTCCGAAATGCCCTTTATTAATTTGACTAATTTATTAACAGTTATCTTATGGAGGCACGACAAATGTTTACGATATCGTTTATAGCCCTTTTCATACTATTAATATAATTTATATTTTTTTTTTTTTAAACTACACATATATCAGTTTATCTCTTAAATAAAACCCTAGGTAATAGGCCGTTGATTTTTTTTTTATAAAAAGTCCCTACCCCTTATATGTTGCAAGACAATTGACAACATTTAAAAATTTCAAGACAATGAATCAAATAAAAATACCCCTTCCTTCATTTCCCTATGAGAAATTCAATGATTTATTTATCGCTCTCACTACACGTTGGCTATCAAAAATATTTAAAAAAAAAAATATTAAAAAAAAAAAACAGAAGTTTTTCGATTAACGCTAAATTGACAACACAAGATAGCGAGTACCGAGTGTCATTTTTTTTTAATGACGTCATTTAGTGTTTAGAATTGTACCTTATATTAGAATAAAACAAAATTCAATAAGGGCACCATGAATTTAGAGAAATGAAAAAATACGGGTCTTTAGATTTTGGATCTTTTAAAATAACAATATAGGTGTTTAAAATAAAGAAATATTGTCAATTGGTCTGATTAAAACGCGACCACCCTTTGCTAAGAGTCATTTATATACATTCTGTTATTTATAGCGATTCGCTTCGGCTCATCACGTTCTAAGATCAGCCAATGTACCCAAGCTGATGTGACAGTGGCAATTGTAAATCTAAAGGTTTTTAAATGACAACGCTTTTAGTATATCTGCATTTATTATTAGTACAATAGTAATTTTGACGGCCTTTGAGTGTTGTTGTAATAATTTTAATCAGCCAATCGTAAAATTTGTCGTGCGACACTCTATGCAGTTCACGACGCGCCATTTTGAGTTCTTCTCTCAAACACATTCTATTTGATAAATTTCCTATTATATTACACGTCTTTGGGGTTGTTAAGTAATCTCGAGACACTCTAATTTCAACGACCGTTATCACATCCAGTCACTTTTCCCCAATTACCAGCCGGGTTTCCCACTAATATTTAGGCGATAACCGAACCGAAAATGTCAAAATGATGGAATCGATTTAAAAGAAGGCACAAATAACATGCGAAATACTAAAGTTATATATAACAGGCGATGTATTGCAAAGTGGATCGCACCGTACGTCACGCGAACAAAACCAGAAATGTATTTCGAGTGAATTAAAAGCAACTTGGCACGCCGTCAACGTTCAATTTACGTAACGCCTTACGTCCTAAAAACTCCCAACTCACAATATACACACACTCTTGGTCCTGTATTTACAATTAATAATTAAAAATTTAGCTAGATATATACATTGCCCGATGGACACCGACACGTCTTCAACCATCACCGATTAAACCATATATATATATATATATATATATCGAAAACATTAGAAACTCTATCGAAACCAAACGTCGCTGATATTTACTTTTAAAGACGCCAACTTTTGGCAGCTATTAACCTCCTAATTTTAATTTGCCCGATACGTTACACACTCCAATAAGCTCCGGTTTAAGAAAACCCCTCGAATCTTTTCAACCTTTTATGAATTAACAAAAAAAAAAAAAACATAATTACTACTAAGCATATTTGAAAGTAAAAAAAAAAAAAAAACAATTACTACTAAGCATATTTGAAGGTAAAAAAAAAAAATTACTACGAAGCATATTTGAAGGTAACAAAAATAAAATTACTACCAAGCACATTTGAAGGTAAAAAAAAAATTATTACTAAGCATATTTGAAGGTAACAAAAAAAATTACTACTAAGCATATTTGAAGGTAAAAAAAAAAAAATACTACTAAGCATATTTGAAGGTAAAAAAAAAATTACTACGAAGCATATTTGAAGGTAACAAAAAGAAAATTACTACTAAGCATATTTGAAGGTAAAAAAAAGCATAATTTACCCCGTTACGCGCGGTTTCACTATAACGCGAATGTCGAATTTCACGCTTAAATGCCTCGCATTACGCGAAATAGTGCGTTTTATACGCATAACGTAAAGACAATGGATGTAATTTTTCCGTAAAAAATAAGAGTATGTATCGCAAAAAGTGTTCTTAGAATTAAAGTGATTGATTAAAATGATTTGTATTTTTTTCGTATTTTAAATTTTGACGTATGTTTAATCATAAACCTCGATATACGCGAATTCCAGTTAACACGTTCTCTGCCAACGCGGTCAGTGCTGACCGTCAGTGAAGTTTCCCTTCAGGCCAATTAAAATTTGAAATCTGTATAAAATTACTAAATTGTTTTTTTTTGCTTATATGCTTTTATCTTTTACTCAAATGTTACTTAGTAATAACAAAAGTCAATTTGAGCCATTATTTATGGAAATAATGAACGTCAGGCAGCATTGACCGACGCGGCCTACAGAGAGAAAAAAACGGTTTGCTGTTTCAGGGGGCCGCGCGGGTCGCGGTGTCGGGTCAGTATCTTGAATTGAGACACCGTGCTGTGCTTTAAAATTTAACATTCGTTACTACTGCAGTGCATTTATTGGGTTTCATTGGTTTATTTGTTATCACTATGGATGAATTTGACGATTTGGAAATTACGCAAGATATCTTAAAACAAATACACATTAGAAACACATCTAATTGGAACTTTACGAAAAAATAGGAAGCATTTTCCTAAGGTTGTCGTTTCTACGAAACTGAAAAGACGCCAGTTTATAGCGAAAGAAAGTGAGGATGGGATAACTGTTTTACGATGGAAAGATAAACGAGATGTGTTAGTACTTTCCACAAAACATTCAACAAGTTTTGTTTCCGTTACCAAAAATAATAAAACCACGATGAAACCGGCTATTGTTGTAGATTATAACAAGGCAAAAGGAGCAATGGATTTAGCTAATCAAATGGCAGTATATAAAACTCCATTAAGAAAGTCCCTAAAATAGTATAAAAAACTGGCATTTGATCTCATTTTGAATGTCGCAATGGTAAACGCTTTAGTTTTGTACAAAAGCGTCACTAATAAGTCCATACCTATAGTAGATTTTAGAAAAGAAAAAAGTTTTATGTCATAACCTTCAATACCCAGAGCATCTTCGGGCCGTACGACAAGAAGAAAGCACGCTCTTCAGAAAAAAGCAGGACCTTCTTTGAAGGTGCGTCGGTCTTGTGTAGAATGTTACAAGAAAAATGTGTCTACATTTGGTCGTGTAATAGCCAGAAACAAGACCAAAAAAGTACCTACTTTCTGAATTGCTTGCCCAGACACACCATTTCTATGTGTTGAGTGTTTTGCCAACGTTCATATATAATTTTATAGGCATTTTTCATTACTGTTCCTTTTTATAAGGCTATTATTTAGTATCGTTTTTTCTGCCAACGTGTTAAAGAAAGTTTTATTTTTCATTGAGTTTTAATTTTTAGAAAAAGCAAACGTTTATATTTTTTGTGGTTTTTTCCATAAATTCCTTTGTATGGTAATTGTTGTTTTCTTTCAAAGTTCTTAAATTTTTCAAAAACCAACTTGATATGGAGAAACTCGTGGGCCACGCGGGTCAATTAATATGCGTTTTAGTTTGAGAGCACTGCCCAACGGCCTGTAAGAAGGAAATGAAAACTCTCGTAAAACGCGGTCAGCGCTGACTGACGCGGCTCGAACTGAAAGTCTATATGTCAACCATCACTGACCGACACGGCCCGAACAGGAAACTGCGATTTTTTTCTCGGCATAGAACGTGTTAACGCGATTTTTTTCGGAACGTATCCCTCGCGTAAAGCAATATTACTGTAAGCATATTTGAAGGTAAACAAAAAAAACAAAAAAAAATCCCTCCAACTAACGTACCGGTTTTATCGATATCGATGTCGATAAGCGAATATCGAGCAACGACCCTAGTTTCGATAGAGCGAAACGGTTCAAGCGCAACGTGAAGCGGCGCCCGTACGGGAGAGCTCTACGCTTCAGTGGCGACCGGTTCCCTGGCGTGGTGTATTTTAACGTGCTTGTTATGGTTCGATTTGTTGCTGGACGTTTTCCCGCATATATTGCAAGCGAACGGGCGCACGCCGCTGTGCACCTTCATGTGCTCCGAGAGGTAGTAGCTCCGGTGGAAGGACTTACCGCATTCGGGCACCTTGCACACGTACCGCTTCGCGGTCTCGTGCTCGCGCACGTGCCGCTGGCAGTTGTACTTCCTTATGAACTGGCAGCCGCAGTAGTTGCACGTGTACGGGCGGACCGACTTGTGCGCGTTCATGTGCGACACGTACTCGGTGTGCCGGATGAACGCGCCCTTGCACAGGTGACACTTGAACGGCTTCGCCGAACGGCTCAGGTGGGTCCAGCGGTGGAGCTTCAGGTTCCACTTCGTGGTGAACGCCTTGTTGCATATGATGCAGATGTAGGGACGTTTGCCGCTGTGCGTCTGCAGGTGGGACCGTAGGTTCGTTCTGAGGTACACCTAAAATGAATACGAAACTATCTTTTACTAATAATGAAAGTGAAGTTTTCTCTGTAAATTTGTCTGTCTTTGTTTATTTTTTTTTAATTTTGTGACTCGTATGGATTTAACTCGAAAACAGCACTACTAGGTTTTGATGAAATTTTGTACACAGACATTCTATGTTAAGGAGCTGTTGGTGAAGAAACTTTGTGTGCTTATAAAGTATGATATAATAATTAGTGATATATAGGTAATAAAAAAAAATTATAATTAAAAAATCTAAACGGGCTTGATCGATTTGAAAAAAAAAAAAAAGAAATTTGTACAGGAAGCAAGATTCCTTCGGTGATAAATAAGAAATCAGAACATCCCATAATTTATCAAAATAAGACACATAGGGGAAGTCACGGGCGCCCTCTTGTAATTAATAAAGTACATCACACACGTATAACATCTGGCAAAGTTTGTTTTCTTTGTCGGAGGTAAACTCGAAAACTACTGGACCGATCAGCGTGAAACCACAACCATTCGACGTGGAATTAATCGTAGATGGTTATAGGCTATATATTTATCAAATTCTATGAGCCCTTTGCCATGTTTTCTCAATTTATTTGTTTATTATTCCTTTGACGCACCATCACCTCAAAACTACTGAACACATCGGGATAGGACTAACACCTTTCAACGCAGTATTTCTCGTCGACAGGTATTTTTTGGATTCCACCGATCCTCTCTCATTGTTTTTTCGATTTACTCTTTTGTACATTTTCCACTTCAATTTACGCTTATATACATTTTTTCCGCTAATAAAAACCAAAATTCATTCATTTGTTTTTTTTTTTACCGTAACCGTGGAATACTAAATACTGGGCACATTGCTCGCAGAACCGATGCCCGATGGTGCCATCTGGTTCTCGAATAGCTACCACGCACCGGAAGACGTAGCGTGATTAGCCCCCCCCCCCCACAAATTGGACCGACGACCTAGTGAAGGTCGCGGGATTCCGCTGGATGCGAGTGCCGCAAGACCGGTCGTCGTTGAGATCTTCGGGGGGGACCTATGTCCAGCAGTGGACGTCTTTCGCTTAAATGGATGGATGGAATGCTTCTCCTTCACCGTAACCTCACCCCCCCCCCATAATTAGTTAAGTGATTCGGCGATATTACCTGTTTACATATAGGACAAGGCACGTTGTCGACTTTCCCCTTGAGCCGCTCGGAGAGGTAGTACTCGTTGTGCGAGCGGCGCATGTGCCGCGTGAGCGACGCCGCGTGCACGAACTTGTCGCTGCAGTACGGGCACGACTTGGGCCTGTCGTCGTGCGTCTCCTTGTGCCAGAGCAGCTTCGCGCGCGAGTGGAACACGGCGCCGCACTGGCAGACGAAGTCGCGCACCTTCATGCGCTTCTGGAAGTGATGCCGGTCCCTGCGGGTCGCGAACCGCGTTCATACTGAATACTGCACTTGTATCAACTTGAAACTACCAAAATACGTCTTCGCTATAACTTAGCGAATTAGAGCCAATTTTTCGATCCGTAGTCAAAGTTACTATATCCATTTGTCAATTTTACTATTACTATTACACAAACCAATGGTTATAATCACAATGCGTTTTTTGATGACAAAATCTACTATGGTTAAATTTAGCAATAGTTATTTATGTTGCCAGTAAAATGAACTGTATAATAGAATACTTTTGATTCCGGTATTTTTTTTTTTTTTTTGTATGATCATTTCGAGTAAAATGTATCAGAGTCCATAATTCGAGTTGTCGAACAAACATTACAAAAAACAAAGGGTCGAATTACTCTCGAACATCTGTGTCCATTATTATTTCTTGTGATAGTTTTGTAATGATATTAGCTTTTTTTTATTTCGCCTTGTCTAAAATATTATTTAATTTTATAATTTAATTCTAGAATTTAATATATCTTACAAGCCAAATAAATATTTGTACGAACTTGATATACTATACATAATGGAATACTGAACTCTTATCAAAAACAAAATTCATAAACAAAAATATTACGAAAAAGATAATAAATAGCAATACGTTGTAATTATTTAACAAATTATTTTATATAAATTAATATTACATAATGAAACTTCACATTATCTACTTCAAATGTTACTCAAAAGCAATGAAACAGCTGTTCGCACTAGGGTTAACCATCCGCCATCTTGCTAACCCGACTGAGCTGTATGGTTAAATTTTTTAACAAATAGTCACATTTTTGACAAATGGTTAGCTTAACTATGTTTCAAAAAAACGCATCAGGGTTCAATTTAACCATTTGTTACAAATCTGACCATTTCTCGAGTTGACTACGGATCAAAAAATTGGCCCTTAGAAGAAAAAAAAATTTTTTTTTTTTCCACGCTATATGTTGTGACAACAATCTCACCTGATATTAAGCGACGCTGCCGGAACACACCTATTGGGTATTCGACGACAGGTTTTCAAACTTGAGGGTGGTAACTGCCCAGGAAGAAAATGTCCTATCGTAATGCTCTATGGTTTTCACGATGATTTCCTTCACCCAAAGCTGAGGCTGTTTGAACCCGCGTCCGTTGACGCGGAATTCGAGAGCACTGTCCACTGCGCCATCATCGAATTAATATCGTGTTTAAATGAGAGTGCAAACGTACCTGTGCTGCACCATGTTGGAGTACCTCCGGAAGGTGTCGTCGCACAGGGTGCACTTGACGGGCGCGCGGCCTGTGTGCACGTTGTGGTGCTCGGCCAACTTCTGACGGGTTACGAATCGTTTCTCGCAAACTTCACACCTATGTAATACGCAAACCGTTCAACATTAACAGTATTGCCAACCGAAATATATCAGTTTAATGGTTTCGCCACACAGCGGATAGTTTGGGACGACAGCGAGCTTTTACTATAGAAGATGTCACGCACGGGTCGCGTCAATGCGATGTCGTTATTTAGAAACATCACGCTGGCGTCCCTACCCGCACCGCTATATGGTGACACCATAAAGAATACTTAAAATTGTAACTTAATAAACTTTACTCTGTGGTTTTTCGTTTTTTTTTTTTGGGGGGGGGGGGGGGGGGACAAAATAAATATTAGTTTATTCAAATTAGGCTCTAGAAAAAAAATAGAAAAATATGTGATATTTAAAATAGTCAGATTTTGAAGTCGGCCCGGTACAAGTTAATTTCAGCCTACGAGTGTAATACAGAAACGAGAACACAAACATACAGACGCGCATAATTTAATCCATACTGTGTCTACTTGAAATGTCTTAATTATTTTTTTTTTTACTAAATATATATGAATTTATATACGACACCTATAATAAAAGTACAAATTTTAAATTTTTTGTCTGTCTGTTTGTAATTTACAGAACGGCTGGACCGATTTTGACGGGACTTTTTTCGGTAGACAACTGAAGTTTCTCCGAGGAACTTAGGCTAGGTTCAAACGCAGTGAAGAATATATGAAACACGGGCACAGCCGCGAACGCACAGCTAGTAAATTCTATAAAATGTAATTAGTACTGCTTTTAATCGGCACTTTATCGACAATTTATATTACTAAAGATTATCAATAGCCACTAACTAAACAAACAAAAAATCTACATCATACCTATATATATATATATATATATATATATATATATATATATATATATATATATATGTAACGAAAACCATTTTAATCTAGTTTCTATTATTATCTATGTTTTTCTTTATTTTTGTCTATGCCTTGTCATCAGTAAAGATGACATTTAAATGACATATTTAAAATGAGATATAAGAGTGAGTTGTGAAATACAATTGAAAATAAAGGGCTTTAAATGTTGTTTCTTTCGTCTTACAGAGAAACCCAATTAAGTCGTTTTATTTTTACCCAAAGTTACACTAAGAGTAAAACCTTATTATATATATATATATATATATATAAATTGATACAAATAAATCTTTAGGAAGAACTGAACCGCATTCAAGCATTATAATATTACATTAAAAGCGCTAGAAAGCGATAATAAAAAAAAAATATGCACATAAACAACTTACTTGTAATTTTTAATACCCTAAATGGGTCTTTATATGCAGCGCTAGGTTCGCCCGCCGGAAGAAGCACTTCCCACACGTGAGACACTCGAGCGGATGTATCTTGAGGTGTGCGTGGAACGCGGCGTCGGTGACCTGGTCCACTTTGCACGTCGGGCAGACGAAATCCCTCCGCCTGCGCTTCGTCTCCTGCTTGATCAGCCCTTCGATCTTCGCCTTCGTGTCTTCCATGTCGTAGGCCTGGAGTATCGTCGTCGTTATCGACTCTTTCGAGTCTATCGCCATCATCCTACCTGTAATTTTATTTACTTTAGACACTTTTACAATGTATATAATGGTTGTTTTTTTTTTAATTTTTACTTTAAATTTTAAAGTAATTAATGTTACTTGTTAAAAGAGATAACTGCAAATGATAAATATGCATTATAAAAGTTTTTCTTTAACCTAGCTAGCGCTGTTGACCGGATGAGCCTTTACAGTTTCACCGTGAATTTTGGAGGCGAGTGCTAAAGGCACTCCTTCACCGTGAATTTTGGGGGCGAGTGCTGAAGGCACTCCTTAACCGTGAATTTTGGGGGCGAGTGCTGAAGGCACTCCTTCACCGTGAATTTTGGGGGCGAGTGCTGAAGGCACTCCTTCACCGTGAATTTTGGGGGCGAGTGCTGAAGGCACTCCTTCATCGTGAATTTTGGGGGCGAGTGCTGAAGGCACTCCTTCACCGTGAATTTTGGGGGAGAGTGCTGAAGGCACTCAGCCGCAAAAGGTAACTAGCACAAGGGTTACCGAAATGGTACGAACCTCAACATAGCCGTTACCTGAGTGTGAAAACTTTCTCGCGAATTCGATCCTAGCTAAACCTACATTTTTTATTTAACCTAAAAAAAAGGCTCCTTACAGAGATTAAAAGATATTTTTTACAATAACATTCGATGAAACATGACCGGAATAAAATTAATAAATATAGTAAATAGTGTTCAAATTAAAAAATAAATAAATATATATATATATATATATAAATATATTAATTAACATTTTTTATTTCTGTGAATATACGCGCGAAAGTTCGCAAAAACTAACTTCAGAGTGGACAAGATACACCGGTCATACTGCACTTGAAATAATGACGACTCATTAGAAGGTGGTCCGATACAACAAATGAGTTATCAGCAACATATCATAGTATGGTTGGTTATGAGAAGAGAGGAATCGCATGTGGGTAAAATAGTAATAATAAATACGAATCTGGAAGGGTGGAAAAGTAGAGGAAGGCCAAAGAAAGTGTGCATGGAGTGTGTAAGAAACGATATGAAAGAAAAAGGAGTAAATGCAGAGATGGCGGCTGATAGGGGAAGTATGGAGGGAGAAAAAAACATACTGCACCGACCCCAAGTGAGTTGGGAATAAGGCATGAGAACGATGACGTTGTCAAGGTCATACAGGTGACCAAAATTCTAAACCTATAGAAACAGTATATAAAAACACACATATATTAATATATTGTTTTTTATACCATCATACTATACGGAATAATCATTACAATGTGACAGTAAAGCAAGACATTTTAAATAAAATAAAACATAATATGGTGGTAAAAACACTATTTCCAGCGCTCATTAATCTAATTACCATCCTCAAGTTAGAAATCTGTACAATTATTAAATTTTTGCTGCTAAATTTTTTAGTCAAACTCTTAATTTTAAGTGAGATTTTAGTGTCCAAAGCTAGCCAATAATTCAATGATGAAAAAAAAAAAACCATTTAAAATTGTAACACTTTGAAATCATTAATAAAATTTGCCTTCAATATATTATGCACGTTCCATTTTGGAAAGATTTGAGGCATACTTTTACATATGACCTTATTTAAGCCGCAGGTGGCTAATTTTCAGAATTTAATCCTATATTTTATAAATCAGAGTCGGTTTAGTTACGAAATTTATAATTCAAGAACATCTGAGCATGTTTTTTTATGATTTCTTATACATATGTTTGCACTGTCTCCGCCCTGAATATCAAACTACTAAATCAATGGAAAAAAAAAATTAAAAAGTAAATTCATTCATTTTTACCAATACAGTTTATATATGGCAAGGTTTCTTTTAATGATATCTTGGGAAGGGAGAAAAACTTATTTCGATGACTGATTTTTCATTTGCATTTTGGACTGGACAATTTTCTTACAGAATGGGGAGAAAAACTAATAACACATAATTTATTAATTCTGATGCGGAAAGAAGTTCGCCCGAACAGCTAGTCCTATCTATAGTTTATACTAAATTGACAAGAATATGAAAATTTTAACAATGGTAAAAATAAATCACTCACAAGTCAACATAGTCTCATTGGTTTTGACTTCTTCCTCTTTCTTTATCGCTCTGGCGGTCACCATCCGGCTGTACGTTGTTTTGGCGACGGAACACGTGGGCAGCGCGTGCGCTACGCTTTTATGCGTGCGCAACTCCTTTGCCGACGGAAACTTCGCATTACATAGTACGCACGTGTGCGTCCGACTTTTCGGAAAGTGAAGTTCTTCTTCCCTGTAAGTTTTTATTTTATTTTTTCACTCGCGATCTACTATATAATGGGTAATTTATGCCTTATAATTCTTAAAGATGACTTAAACAACCTGATTATTTTTATATTGTCTCGTCTAAAAAAAAAACTACAAATAATGCTGACCACTAAATAGCAGAATCAAATAGAAACATACAAAAAATTTTTTTTACTAAAATGTGACTTCACACTTTACATCATTTATACAAGTTATATGGTAATACTCGATTTACGAGAAAGGGATAGAGCATTCTCTCTCAGTTTCTCTTGAAATACATAAAAAAGCGATGTCAAGAATGTACCGAACAAGGACAAGCTATGATGGCGCAGCGGGTAGTGCGGCCGGAATCCGCGTCAATCGACGCGGGTCCGATTCCCACCTATCCGATTCTAAAAGCGGCCTGAACTTTAGGTGAAGGAAAACATCGTGAAGAAACCATAGCATGGTGGTAGGGTTTTTCTAATGATAGCCTGGGTAGCTACCAGTCTCAAGTTTGAAAACCTGTCACCAAATACCAATAGGTGTGTTCCGGCATCATCACATGGGAACCAGTATCTCTAGGCTTAGTGTGTTTACCATATTGGAGCACATCGTCACTTAACATCGGGTGAGATTGTAGTCAAATCACTGAGCCTATATTGTGTAAAAAAAAATAAAATCAAAAGTCAATTTTACAGAAGAAATAAATTATGAAAAACATGAATTATTACCATGGTCATATTACTATGAGAAGACCATGACATATATATATACAACAATGACAGATAACCTATTGAATACAATGATAATTAATATTATTAACTATGAGGCTAAGCTAATCAACAAAGGAAGGTGATATGGGGAATTTCAATTTACCATAAACTTTGCGAAATTTATTTACAGACACACAAATTCTTATGATTTAATATAGGTCAAGATAAAAACATTAAAAAAAATAGTTCACAAATCATGTTTATCAAACTTATGACTGAACATACGAAATAAATATGCCTAAGTAATAATGTTTAAAAATACAACTTACAATGATTCCCTCTTCTCATTTGTATCCACATCTGAACCATCAGAGACCCAACTCTCACGTGCTATTAGGTCGTAGGGTTCAGATGGCGTCACTTCTGGATACATCTGCGGAACATAGGACTAAACTAAAAAAAAAGATAACTTATGTCCTAACCACAATTTTTAATTGATGTATTTCTTTTTTTTTATGTATTATTACAAGAACAGATGTGGTACTAATTCTTGTAAACAAAAACTGTAAATTTTATCAACCCTATACAAATGAGTGTTCGGAAAACCGAATTTGCAATTTTCGATACTTTACATACATAAAATTAAGGAAAATTATATGTGAGCACTATTTGTGACGATCATTTTGTAAACTATTTCCTGTTGGTTATAGAAAATATATAAATCAAGTGCAGAAAGATCATTCTATTGATTTATTTTTTAAATAAAAACATAAACATACTATTTATACAAGCAAATTTAATACCATTAGTCAGTTTTGACATCTCAAAGATGGAAGGAAGTAATCTGAGATATCAATTAGTTAAGTTTTAAAATCTTCTCACTGGATGGGGTTGGCGCAGGTAGTCGTGGGGATCTTTGGGGGAGACAGTGTATGTCTTTTGGTCGAATGGATGGATGGATAGATGGAGGCTCTAAAGTAGATTAGGAACTTTTTTAATTTTCTCATAAAACTAAAAACACCAAGACAACTAGTTTTTGTGTGATATTCTTATGAATACCTTAAGCATGTTGGTAAAATTGTATTTAGCACTATTAAAGAAATCCTTACCCCATTCCAAGGTGACTCCATATCTCCATTGCTCTCCTGGCCACTAAGCTCACCACGGGGCGGCATGCGCTCATCTGCACAAATGTTTAATGGTGCTTCACTTTCACTCCTGCTTTCACTTAACACTTCCGCTTTGCTGTCTCTCTCACAAACATCACCATCTCCATCTGCCAGCCTCTCCTGCTCCATATCATTATAATCTGTTTGATTACTCTCAGCGATCTTGTAACTTTCATGTATGAAATTTGGCAGAACAAACTCATTTTCTTTTTGCGAAGGTTCTCCCCATATACTATAAATCCCATCTTTTTGTGACGGTCTCTCATTGCTAAAAGATTCCACACGGTCTGGGGTGAAATAATCAGCATAAATATTATCCCCAAAATAATTTTCATTCATCATGGTGACAAATTGCTTGTTTTTAGATGCAGCTTCCAGGTCAAGAAGTTCTCTATGGTTAGATTCATCATCAAACTCGCCAGGCGGCGCAGTACCATAGGAAACCACACTGACCGGCCTTAACGTTTCTAGTGGAGTTAAGATACGTTCAGACGTAACAGTTTCATTGCTGAAGCCACCTTCGTTACTGCTGGTAATTTCTTCTTTTACTTGCACCATGTCTACTTGTGTTATAAACTCTGTAGTGCGTAAATGAGATGATGAGTTTGGCTCAACATCCATGGCCTGCTCCTCTGTATCAGCATCGAAGCCATGTTTTTCATTGCTTTCATCATTATTATCATTTTGTTTAATCTCCTCTACAGACACTGTATGCAAAGTTGAACATTCATTCACTACATTGGTTTCCGCACGATGAACTTTATTTATAGCAAAATTTTCTGGAGATCTGGAAGACGATGAAGGTATTGGCTCTGTATCAATAGCACTAACACTTTTATCAGGTTTCTGCTTTGCATTTTTTATTTTCAAAACTTTTTTATTTTTATTCACATATGTATTGTTCAGTCTTAATAAATTTAATCTATTTGGCTTATTGGTTAATTGATTTTTCCTTTCAAGTATTTTTGTATTCTCACATAATTGGCTATTATCTGCACGTACTTTTAAAGACACCGTGGAACGATCTGTTGAATTTTCCCCGCACTCTGATAGCTCACTACATGGTGATATTGAAGCTTTTTCATTACATATTAAGTCTGGCACAGGGCAACTATCGCTATATTCCATGTCTAATTTACTATCTAAAGATTTATTGGACGAATCCCTCTGTGTTATAGGATTTCCAACATTTTTTATCACAGAAAATGCATGAGAAACTACACTATCAATGCTAGAAGTGGAAGGTTGCGTGTTATCATCAGTTACATTATCTTTTTTTTCTTCTAAATCAGATTGTTCTTTTTCAGGTGAATCAGGACAATCTTCATTTTTTGTATACTCTGGATCATTAGAACCAGTCAAATCCATAACAGTATTAACCATATTTTTATTATGCTGTACTGGTACTTCTACTTTAATGTTACTTAATATTTTTAAACCTTTGGTTGAAACAGGTGTCTCGCACTTAGCTTCTAGTTTTTCTACATCTGATTCATTCAATGTATCAGACTTTACAGTAGTGTCTGATGCACAACCATCTAAAACAGCACAAGAGCTTACTTGTTCTGAAGCAGCTATTGGCCCTACTTCAATTATAAAAGTTTTGGGATCATTTATAGTAGGTGCAGGAGTTTTTGATAGGTGCATACTAGGCACCAAGGTTCCAGACTCTGCATACATAGTTGGTGTGCCAGGTTTAGGTACTACTTGTTGAGGATTTGTATACATACAAGATCCAAATTGATCTACAACCATTAAATTTTGATACATAGATGCAGTGTGAGGTGCATTTGGAAGATTATCAGGCCCTGTAGGAATAACTGCGGGCACACTGGAGATAAATTGTTTACCATCTATATTATGTAACATTTCTCTATAAATTATTTGTGAGTTCTGGGTCACTACAGTAGATAGTCCAGGAGTGTAACTTCCAGTAGTGAACTGATTGAACTGATTTCCAGTTAATTGTTGTGGTACGTCTTTAGGATCAATTTGCATTTGTGATTGTGGTATACTCCCTGAAATCATCATATTATTTTGCATATTCTTTTGAATAAATGTCTGTGTACCAGGTACCACAACATGCATTGGTTTAGCTCCTTGTAAGTACTGCATACTACCTGCATCAGTTTTAACAAATATATTATTTGGTTTCTGTACAATTTTGACAAAACCAGAGCCCTTCCTGCCTGGTATACTTGAAATTAAACTGCTGTGATTGGGAAACCTTAATCCAGTTCCAGGAGCTTGTACATTGTATGTAAAAATACCATTACCATTGTCCACGGAGTTATATTCTGCACTACGAGAATATTTTATTTCTCGATCATCTTGTGGATCTTGGTAGTATCCACCCGTTTGTTCAAAATCTGACATAGAAGTGTTTTGAAAATTTTGTTGTAATTTATCTGATTTCAGCACATACGATGAGAGTGAATTTTGTCCACTTGTAGAACCACTGTCAAAAGTTAGACTGTCTGGCAACTTCATTTCTGGAGTCCCATTTCTTGAGATGTTTGTTGATACAGTGGATTTAGGGGTCCTACTAGGAGTTCTTCTCCAATACCGTTCATGTTCACCTGTCCTATTAGATCCATTCCATTTATCCTCTGTCGCAGGAGTGCGAGACCGGCTCCTGTATGAGCGTTCTGAATGTAATGGTGAAGATGTCCTGCTTGTATAATTATTACCTTTTGATGTTGCAAGACTGCAAAGAGCCTTTATAACCTGATCTTTGGGATGTGTATCCAAATGGGATTCCAATGTCATCCCATTGTGAAGATAAAGTGTGCAAACTGGGCACTGAACGAGTTGATCCATATCTATGATAGTAAAATCACAGAATTATATTCTAAATAAGTAAATTCAACACAAATAGGAGTTGTGTCGAATGTTTTCAATTATATGTGAGGACACACGTACACTCAGTCTTCAGAGTCTATCAACACTATGTCGGTGACACGCATATCTACTCTCTACACTTATGATTCTCACTGAACCCCATAAAATACATAATCTTCATTACTAACATTCGCCTTTATCGATCTGTGGAACAAAACATATCGTTTAAATAAACTGTATTTAAAATTACATATCATACACTACAATCAAGTTCAACAAGCAAACACAGGACAAAAGAAAACAAAACTCGCGAGATAAAGGCCAGTGAGACATAAAAAAGTCGAGCATTAGGTACTAAGAAGAAAGAATTGTGTATATAAATTGTTTGAGCGCAGAGATCGAACTCACCTATTATATCATAAGTTATGTATAGTCCATTGCATTTATATTTTTAAATATCGATTGTAATTATTGGTGATTAAGCTAAAAATTATTTTATTTCTAAATTGTCAGACATATTGCAGACGTCTTGTTCACGTTCACAGAACTCACCTACTCCGTTATACGCAACAAACCGTTGATAAGCAATTCCATATGGTGTTCTGTAAGTTTTATTCGATAAGAAATGAAACAATTTAAGCGTAGAACGGATCCGTTCTAATTTCAATAGGCAACATTTAAATACATCTGTGTCACAAGTTTATAATCTGTATACCAGAGATAAAAAAAAAGTTACTCCATGGGGGAGGTAAGGGAACATTGGTGAGTCCCGACATCGCTGGTCCCGACTGTTCGGGCACCACTTTTTACTATTCATCTCTGGGCACCACCTTTATAACTCTCAGACATATTGTAGATTTTTAACAGGCTGATTGACAACTTTTAGAAACCCACTTTAAATTGAAAATAATGTCATAATAATACCAACAATATGTTTCCCTTTAATATTTTCGGTACTTTTGCTAAAAACCGTCTAATAAAAATTCAAATATCTAAAATGCACGATTGCAAGCGCTCCGTGTGTGTAAACATTACGAAGAAGGACTTATATAATTTATATTCGTTTGTTGCTGTTAAAACGAAATAAGTACGATAAAATATCAATCTCAGATGAAATAAAAACATTTGTTATTTCGCGTCTTCGAATTAAAATTGAATAGCGATTATAAATATCAACCATCATGAACATTCACCTATTTAACGATTTATTAGTGTGTTATTTGACATTTCACACATAGCGTGCTAAATAAATATCGCAATAACTGGTCTAATCTTTCAAGTGTAGTGTTTTTTTTTGCGGGATCTCAGTCTTTCATGTAGCGGTCGTTTTCTTTAATTCATTAAATTTGTGTATTAGACTCTATATCATGTAATCTTGGTGGCGTTTAGTGTGATATAGTTTGGCTAGGGGGTACAAGTTTATTATAGAAGATAACACGTAACATTTATTCTGAGGTGCCGACAAAGCTCAATGGGAAGTTCTAGCAGGATGAACCACAGTTTTGCTGGAGCTTGGTAAGGCTGATTCAAGATTGAAAATACGTCTCACGTACATGACATTGGTACTAATTGTTTGAACACAAATTGCCACAGTTGAAGAAGAAGAAGAAGTATATATAGTGTTTTATCTATAGTCTAGTCCTGGTCTAATATTCTGTCAAAGTGACAAGACAGCAAAATTAGTCGACATATTTAGTCGCTACTAAGAAATTTGCTTTTACAAAAAAAACAGCATTTTTGAAAATAACTATGTCTTTTAATTACGAAGAGATAACAAGCGAAGGTGTGTATTATCATTTTTCTTCTTTTTCAGTTTTGAAAAAAACTACAAATCTGTCTAAATAATTTTTCACGTTGCTGTGTACAAAATTAATTAAATCTAATATCCCCACGGTCCCTACGTACAAAGCGATATGTCTAAAAAAACCGAGGTTCACAGGAGAGCGTAGTGAATATTAAAATCACTCTAGAAATTAATCTATTTACATTTTAATATTTATTTTTCTGCAATGTTTTAATCAATTTTTGAAGTTTATGGTGCTATTCACTTTAATAAATATTTACATGTTTTCATGAAAAACCTGATAGATAGCCCTGTCGGTCAAATGTAATTTTTGACATGTTGCTTTTTACGTAGGGCTTGTCAATCTATTATTGCTAAATAATAATGTTCTTGTACATATATTTATAAAAAGTATAGTTAACAGAATAGCCATTTCTATTTGTGAATATGTTAAAAAATAAACTTCATGGGTTTATTTATCCATGCTTATTTGAAAACATTGATTTTGGATAGTTGGATTGGACTGATGTCCTGCCTTAGCCACCTATCAGAATTCATTATTTTAGAAACGTAGAGTACAAGAAAAATACGCTGACAGTATACACTGTTATATTGATCACAGGAACTAATACAATTATGAAACCTAGCTAAACAATTAAAACTTGAGTGTCAGAGGGGACTACCTAAGGCTATCTCACTCCTTATGATTTTGGATAGTTGGATAGGACTAATGTCCTGCCATAGCCACCTATCAGAGTTCATTATTTTTGAAATGTAGAGTAGAAGAAAAATATGCCTACAGTATACACTGTAATATTGATCACAGGAACTAATACAACTATGAAACCTAACTAAACAATTAAAACTTGAGTGTCAGAGGGTTATCTAAGTTAAGGCTATCTCACTCCTTAACTACGCTTTTCAGTAGACTGCCTTGGGGCTATCTCACTAGTGAGCGTCTAGCTAAGAAAATCAGCTGTGCTTCAGCTTATATAGCCATCCATAAGTAGTGGGGTTGTTGCACGGAAAATCTGGTAATCTGTGTGTGATCGAGAAAGTATTCGAGCGACGATTCCATGTGGAATATTATCTTCGCGCTACAGAAATAGTTTGATATTTTGTTCCAAAGTATGTTTGTTATTTATTTATTTGCAAATTTCAGAAGCAAGAGATTTATTACGTCAATGGAGGGAGAATAATGATAGAAGAAGTGAGGATGTTATGGAAATTTGGCAGGTTGCTGTTGGTGACGGTTTAGACATACATGGTAGTGAAAGTAAGTTTATAAATCTATATCAGCATCTATTACTGTAAAAATAAGGAGTTTGTATGTTTAACATGAACTATCATTCTGCTTTGAAACTGATTTTTTTGTTACATAGTTGACTTTATGCTTCAGGTAATTATATTATATATCTTTTAATATGTTTGTATATTCAATTTTTATACTTATTACTGGCAGATGATTTTTGTACATATTTAACTATAATATATATATATACTATACATAAGTACATTAGTAACAGTCTGCTTATATTCTTTGGAAGACTTATCATACCTACCATAAATAATATTTATTTGATAAACAAACCTCATAAAAGAGCTTTATTATTAGTCAAACTAGAGTAAAATAAAAAAACTTGACAGTTAATAGATTTTGTTTTACCATTTACTATTAGGATTGGAAAGCAAAAAACCTATTTTTTTCATGATTTTTTTTTTTGTCAATTACATTTTTATGGAGTTCATTGTGATTTTATTTCAGACCATATTATATTGGAACAAGTGTTTTATGCGGCTCTAGACTGCCATCAATATAGTGTTGCAAAGGGCTGCATCACAATTCTGTCTTCAGAATTTCCAGGCAGTTTGCGTGTTATGCGGTTGCAGGCGACACTACATGAAGCGAATGGAAAGTTAGTTCACTATGTCTTAATCAGCTGTGCTTAATTAGCAAATTATGAATCTTTATTCTTAACAATTATCACTGTATTATCTGTGTGTCTTAGATAAATTATTGCAAGATGTCCTTGTGATAATTATTCTGTCAGATTAACAAAATATTTACAATAAAGCTTGTCCAGAAAATAACCTGCACCATCATAATTTTAATCGTAATTCTCGAGATTATCCATGTAGTAACAAAATGGCAAACAGAAATGTTGCTTTTTTAATTTGTAAGGCTTTATTATTTAGCTACATTAAAAAAAAAAACTGTTATAAAATTGTCTATGCTCATACTAGTTTTTAATTAATTTTCATCTTATTAAACACAAATTGATGTGTTATAAGTTAGAATATAATTAATTCGACGTACAATATCATGAAGCAAATTTACAGATATGATGAAGCTCTGGATATTTTGGATAACATAATAAAAGTTGATGAAACAAATGCAGCAGCGAGAAAACGCCGAGTTGCCGTGTGGAAAGCTCAGGGTCTAATTGTTGAAGCAATCAAGGAGTTAGTTGATTATCTGAAAAAGTAAGTAGTAGTGTAGCATTATACGATATATACGACGCCGTACCGCGCGTGCATACCTGTTGCGCGCCCCACTCATCATCCCCTATTATTGCGTCGCCGGCTTGAACGCCTGTCATTCGACGTTCGGCTCGCACGGACACGGTTCTTTTTCGAGGTCTTGGGCTGTTGAGCGCTCTCCGGCTTGCACGGATCAGCATTCGGGCGGTCGTCATTCTTGTTCTCATGAAGATTTTTGTAATAAACACAATTGGTTTGTGAGTGGTTTTTGATTTTCATTGAAGCCCAAACAGGCCCCTTATAGTAGTTTTTATAGATCATTTAAAACTGTAATTAGATTAATTTAGTAATGTATGTGGTTAGTACCGGGAGCGCAATCTCATGTTTTTAAAAGAAAACTAGTGAGTCGTTCCAGGGTTTAATCTAGACTGACTTTACATTTAATCTTAAACTAAAACTTATCGTATGAACAAGAGATGTTTGTCCCTTCACAATTCTTCAAAACCTTATCCCGCCTACTCAGCATCGCCCGCCAATAGCGCTGTTTAGACCCCTGTTACAATATCAAGGCTGGGTGGAGGATGCATAACTATGTGTTCTCTAATTGTATTGACTAATATTATTAATGTTGAATTTTATCAATATTCAATACTAGCATTCATCCATCTTCTTATATCTACTATTAGATGAATTCAAATTAAATATTACTAATGTACTAACAATATAAACTACAAGTTTATAAATGAGTAAATGTTTTTTAAATAAATTAATATAAAGTACTAAAAAAAACTACCTGCGCTGATAGACGCTGTGCTACAAGACAATTTTTAATATAAATTTGTGTTCGCTCAGTGGGAGAAATTACAATGTAATCAATATTGCAAATATGAAAAACGAACAAGTAACTATTTCCAAAGGTTTTTTTACTGATAACAATTAAGCTCATCTTACATGATAAAAAAACTTTTTTAATTAAAAACATATCAGACTTCAATAGATGGATGAGAAGCGACTGCATGTAGCTGAGATGTGAATGTTGAGATGGATGTGTGCTGTTACAAGAATGGATAAAATAAGAAACTAATATTTTAGAGGGAGTTTGAAAGTTGCATCAGTGGTAGAAAAGTTGAAAGGTTCTCGTTTGTCGTGGTGTGGACATGTTATGAGAAGAGAGGAAGCGCTTGTGGGTAAAATAGTAATTAATATGAATGTGGAAGGATGGAAAAGTAGAGGAAGGCCAAAGAAAGTGTGGATGGAGTGTGTAAGAAATGATATGAAAGAAAAAGGAGTGAATGAAGAGATGACGGCTGATAGGGACGTATGGAAGAAGAAAACATACTGCACCGACCCCAAGTGAGTTGGGAAAAGGCAGGAGAATGATGATGACTTCAATAGAATAAACTATAAAAACGCACTAAATAGTCAGGAAATAATTCCTTTATTAATCATTAATTTTGAAATCGGTGCTAGCTTATGGATAACTAAGTGGTGTAAATGTATGATTTTTTTTATTATATACAGTTTTTGATAAATTGTTCTTTAAACCCCCTAGACTTTATGTACAATTGTGATAAAGTTTAGGCAGTTATTTCCATTTGTTATTGAGTGCATTGGTTAACTCTAGCTGGAACTAACTACAAAATTAAGGAACCAGATTAATAATGTACTTACTTGTTTATTGACTTTTTAGCGCATTTTTATGGTTTATTCTTTTGAAGTCGGTTTTGTTTTTAATGGTGTTTAAAATAGTTTGTTTTTTCTCATGGAATGTCTATAACATTCGAGGGTTTTACTCAATTTCCCTGAGTTCCACTGATCAGATCCTGATTTGGTGGAAATGGGACCAAATAGGAAGTGTACCACTTCGATCAAGAAAAATAATTTGCGAATCGTTTCACAAATGACGGAAAAATTGCATTAACTAACAACGTACAAAAGAAAATATACAGACGAATTAATAACCTCCTCTTTGAAGTCGGTTAACAAGAAATGAATAAAAAAAATTGTTTGATAACATAGGAGAAAATTATATATAAGAAAATTATTAGAGAAAATAAGGCATCGTTTATCGGGTTCACATTTTGTGATTTTTCGTTTTTTTTTTTAATAAATTCTATATACGTTTTGAATATGAGTCATTTTGGTCGTCGGTATAGCATAGTATAGGATTTGTTACTAGCAACTAGAGCGCCATCTACTATCGGGCCGAAGCATAATTACAAAAGATCGTCTTGACAAAACAAATATGACCTCAATCAGTCAAGTCATTAATACCAACAGATGCAACAATGATTATTTATATGTTGGATAGAATTTAATTTAATTAAATTAATTAGTTATTCGTATATTGATATGTCGTGACATATTCCACCAGGTTTATGTCAGACGTCGAAGCGTGGCAGGAGTTGTGCAACCTTTACCTCCAGGTCCAAGATTACTCTCGCGCAGTCTTCTGCGCTGAGGAACTGCTGCTGCATCAGCCCCACAACCACTTACATCATCAGAGGCTCGCTGATATACGATATACAATGGTATGTCGCAATTAAATCGAGGGGTATTGCATACCGGCATAATATGGCATATGGCATTATACTAATACCAGGCATTACTTTTATATTAAAAATATGACTCAGTTCATTTAGACCAATATTACAATGTAAAGTAAAAACCTTTAAGGCCGTTGAGGGAAACTTACAGATACCAATGCTATATGCTTCGATAACTTAATGCATATTCGTAAAAATTTAGACAAGCTCGATCTAGTGAATGATCGTCATAATTTTAATATTAGAAGTAAAGACAAGTTGTCCGGAACCACGCTTTAGGTTAAGTAAGTGTAATAAAAGCTTTATAGGTAATAGTATTCGGTTTTACAATAAGATCCCAAGTAACATTACCGATTTACCTGACAATAAGTTCAAGTATTATGTCAAGCAAGTTTTAATCTCAAAAGGTTATTACAGGGTGGAGCATTACGTGAACGATAGTGATGTCTGGAATTAACCCACGTCTCTGTGCGCACCCCGCTAACATTAGTTAAGACTATGATTTGTATAGTTTTTTTTATGACAACAAAATATATATATTATATTTATTACAAAAAAAAGAACCAGATCGAGTTTCTCGCCTGCGCTCTTCTCGACTGGGTTGTTTTCCGAACCGGTGGTAGTGTTTTTAGACGTTCATAAGCGCCTTCTTACGGCCTAAATTGAATAAATAAATTTTGATTTGATATGACGTCAGCCGTCAACATGCTAGAGTATGTCAAGTATAAATATAGTGTTTTTATTGTTGGCGGTTCAGAGATAAATATTACAATTTATACTTACGCAGCGTATTGTATGTTTTTTTTATTATGAATAAACTATATGACAAGGTACATAATTAGAGCGTCACTAGATGTAAAACCGGTAATTTCGTTTAACAAATTATGAAGTTTAAACATTAATAAACGGGTTTTTTTTTTTCGAATTTTTCCCTACTTTCGTCAGTCCCCATTGCTGCCTAATTTTTTTTTTCTTTTGTTATCTGAGCTCGGTGAAAAGCTTAGAGCTATTTGTAAAGGCAAATAATAATGTTTGTACTAAATATCGTATATATATGAATGTGACATATATGTACGATACCTACATCAAGAATACAATTTTTAATAATTTTGTCTGTCTGTCTGTTTCGGGTAATCTCCGGAATGGCTGGACCGATTTTGAAAGTTTTATTGTTAGATAGCTGAAGTTACTCCGCGTAACTAGCGTACTTTTGTTTTTTGAAAATTATTAGGGTCCCGCGTAAAAAAATTAAAACTCATGAAATTTCGAATGAAATCCAATTCGACGCACAGTTTTACAGGCAAGTGCTTGAATTTATGAGAAATATATTTACCTTATTTTGGAACTAAAAAGAAACTTTAGTAAAATAATGGGTTCCATATAAAAAAAATTAAAAAGCAGCGAAGAATTTATGAAACGCGGACAGAGCCGCGGGCACACAGCTAGTGTTAAACAAAATTCAGTCCAATAACAGTCTGTATCGTTTATGCCAGATTACCTCTACCATGCCTAAAGCCTCTGGATACAGGGGTACCTGTATATACAGGTGATGCCGGAATCCGATCCTCTATAACGTGTCACTATGGGTTTTTACTATATATATAGTGGTCGCGACCCGTTTAGGAAACTATAATCTGAACTTCCCAGTAAATCTTCTGAACCACCTCCTCGAAATGAGGACTTTGATTTATTTTATGGAAACTAGTCGGTTTGTTACCAGGGGGGCATGGACAACATGGAGTTGGCCAAGTCTTACTATTGTCACGCTTTGAAATTGAACCCGGAAAATGTGAGAGCTCTACTCGGATTGTTTCTGGTGAGTCGATGAAAACTCAATTTATCATTTTAAATATGCACAGGGGAGGAAAGCACCCTTTTTTCGCAATAGGTAAGGGGGCGCGGAGGGACGTCTCCGTGCCAGTGTGGGACTCGCCCGGACGTGAAGCGTCCGGAAATACCCACAAAACCCCCCGGGGTCGTCCGCCGCATTTGGGATGGGGGCGCACCGCGTCGTTCCCTGCGGCAGACCCACCGGGCCTCGTCCGTGCAATGGCCCAATGGGGATGGGGGGGAAATTCCCCACCACCTCTTCGCCAACCTCTCAAAGAGAGATATGACCAAAGGTCAACAATCCGGGGGGCAGGACATGCTTCCTGCCCCCCATAAGGAAAGCAACCTAACTGTTTATGATGAAATTTACTGTAAGGAAATATTCCTTTATTATTGGTTTGTCTCAGCCTGGAATCAAATCAAATAACATTTTTAAACAACTTTTATGATGCCAATCGTATTTTAAATAAAGGGCAGACCCCAAAAAAGTAAACTACCCAAAAAAAAAAAGTTTTTAAACCTTTACAAACAACATTAGTAAAATTAATGAAATGTTTCCTTTCAGTAAAATTAACTATCATTAATATTTAGAGTGCTTTCACTCCGACTACGGCCTTTTTATTTTCAGCCTGAATATATTTTACACTGTATACATTTATGCTAGATCAAATTTGTTTTTAGGATCTTAAAGTGAAAATGTGAGAGTTTGTCCATTTTGGTTTGTCATGTAATCGTCCTTATTCATTGATTACAGTTTTAACTATATATTATGTAAATTTGGTGGAATATTACGTGATATAGTTTAGTTATAGTGCACAAGTGAAGTGAATTAGAAATAATAATACGGAGCATGAATTCTGAGATCTCCCAACGACTCTCGTTGAAATAGATATAACAAAAAGCCGCCATTTTGTTACCGCCATCTATGAATAGTGTTCATAACGTCTGACTTGGCTGCATGGTTTAGTACCTTCGTCTTTTCTATAAAAATAAATAAATGGAACAACAGAAAAACGTGAAAATGAGAATTCAGAACCCTACAACTAGTTACCAAGTTATTTTACTTTAGGATTGAGAAAATACTCTACCATAATGCCTTGGTTTCATAATGATGTTTCCCTTCAATGGAAAACTTTAAAAATATTGCGGAAATGGATCAAAGTGGTGCCTGCCCATATTACCCACTAAGCTATATTATTTATCATTTTTTTCTGTATGTGACATCTGGTTAAGAGATTATCAGTGCTGCACTCATTTCAGAACTGCAATTATGCTAAGGTTGGGCTTATTTGTTCCCGGACAACACTTTTTTTTTTTAAATTCTAGGATAGTTTTTATTTAAACGACAATTTTGTTAAGGCGCAAAATTTTGTTGGCAATATGTATGTAAAAATATTAACTCTCTAAGTATCATCCCAGATTTCCGATCAATACTAATAAATAAAAATCTGTTTATGAAGGCGACGAATAACCTGTTGAACCAGTACAAAAACGTCAGGTAACAGCGGTAAACGAAAGGAGGCCTGGAAGCTTTGCCACTGGGCGCAGTCCCGCGCCACCGAGTCTACTCGGGCTGCGCACCCGGAGACGATCTCCGGAGTCCCGACACTCTCGCAAATGACATTGACCCTATCAATCACAGACTAATAAATAATGATACCGACTTATGTACCCCATTCACACATAATTAAATAAGTGACAAGTGATTAATTTAATTTCAAAACGTGTTTGAACTAAAACTTTCACTAAATAATTTGCCAGAATGTTTGACTCATAGGCCACGCCTACCGAGACGCAAGGGCGCGGTGCGGGAAGGGAGGTTACAATTTAGTCAACTTGCAACTTAAGATCTTTTAAATTAGGTTGTTTTACTTGAAATTAAGTTAATCATTCCGTCAATTTGAATTATTATAAGAAGTAAGTTATTACCTCGGAGTTACTGTAGAGCTCCATTTCATTATAAAGTCTGTCTTGTTATACTGGACGTTAAATTATTTTGTTAGTTTCTTTTTCTTAGGGACTGTTTGCTTATTTTTGACGTTGATATGGTGGGGGGGGGGGGGGGGGGATGGCGACAGGGGAGGTTCTTAATGGTGATTACGAAAGTAATTTTTTTCAATTATTTCATCGCTTACGTTATGTGGGGGGAGGTGGTAGTAAGAGCGCTGCTTACTAATACTGGGAAAATGGGGGGGGGGGGGGGTGTCAAAATGATCATTATTATGCTTACGTAACATTTGTACAGCCCCTTATTAAACGTAGTGATTCGTTATCATTAAGTCTGATACGAGTCGTATAGAATCATAGGCGGCTATGTACAGTCGCTAACAACAAAAACGTTAATATTGATTTATTTTTCAACTTTGTGCTACTAACTTCATGTTGCCATATTAATAAACTACAGTATTAAAATACAGTTTATACATCAATCACCACTGATGTACTTTAGATTTTAGAAAGAAAAAAAAATCACTTTTGGTTCTATACGACTCATACGTTAAATTAACTATCTCAATGACTTCACTTCTTATAAAAATTGTGACAGACATGAGGTAAACAGTTTTGCAAGTATCAAGCGGTTAAAGTTTAATAGGAAGAGGAAGTTGACCAATGGAATTTTACATATAAGGGGGCGTACAAGTATTACACGTAGTAAAATTATGGTCATTTAAGACATCCATGTCCCATGGTCATCAAATGTAAGCAAAACATTAACCCCACCCCCCTTATATATTCATACGTAATATTTGCACGGTCCCTAACTTGTGGTTAAGGTAGAAAAGACATGAAGGGATATACATACTGTGTGTTAGTTTCCTTTATAAGTTTTATTTATAATATGTTAAATCCACTGTATCTTGTATGTTATTAATTATTATTAAAATAAAATATAGTATTATAATATATAATATTATTTTGTTTTTATTTATTGCATTCCTGTATACTTTTTCAAAAATTCATAAATTTCACTTAACTTAATAAGTAAATAAATAAGGAGCCGGTAATTATTTTTTTTTATTTCCAAACAATCGTTTCAGCAATAAGTAAGCGAGGCTCTTATATGTAATTCACTTTTAAAATATAACCAATCTCAATATAGACATATCGATCAATAAAATATTTTTTTTATATTGGTTTCATGCGTTATACATTGAAGATTAATTAATAATTACAAAGAGAATTTTGGAAGTGAAAATTTGCGTTTAGCGATTCTCGGTAGGGGGGAAACGCGTCTCGAATGCTATGACGTCAGCCGTCAACATGCTACAGTATATCAAGTATAAGATGGTGTTTAGTGTTGGCGCTCAGAGTTTAATAATAAAATGTATACTTAAGCGGCATATTGTGTTTTGATTATTAATAAAATATAGGAAAATGTAAATAATTATTGCTCGGAACGCTAATAAATGTAAAAACCAGCTAAATGTTATGATAATAGTTTCAATTAACAAATTTTGAAAAAAAAAAGTTTTCCAAAATTTTCATCCCCATAGCCGCCCTGTACAGTATTACCCCGCTTAGCGCGACCCCGTTACGCGCGGTTTCCCTATAACGCGAATGTCAAATTTCGCGCTCAAATGCCCCGCATTACGCGAAAGAGTGCGTATAAACATAATGTAAAGACAAAAGATGTATTTTTAGATGTATAAAGTGTTCTTAGAATTAAAGTGATTGATTAAAATGATTTGTATTTTTTTGTATTAAATTTTGACGTATGTTTAATCATGAACCTCGATATACGCGAATTACTGTTAACGCGATTTTCTTCGGAACGTATCCCTCGCGTAAAGCGGGGTATTACTGTATATTTAATCGACTTTATGACTAATCGATTCTGACCGAGTGAAGTCTATGACGTTCTGCCACACGTTGTATGCTTATAACAAAATTGCAAAGAAATAGTCTGTACATTTAATATATTTTTAGAGAAAAAATCAGCGAGCATTCAGAATAAATGTCAGAACACGACGTCATCTATAATTTTCGAAAGCTGAAGAACGAAACGGGATATAATATTATTGTGATAATTTATGAAGTTATCGAATAGTGCAAATTTTATTGAAATAAAAAAAAAACACAAGTTGTCTGAAATAAACTTTATTTGGAGATTATTTATGTAAAAAAATACACAAATAACAATTGAATAGGGTTTATTATCATTTATTACGCTTAGCCTCTATCATTGCAGCGACGTGCGCCGCTATCTCGGCTTTCTTCTCTTTCCGCTCTCGTCTAGTTATCTCGCCTAGAGCGAAATATTTCTGCCTGAAACCAGATATATTTATCCGTGTTACACAATCTTATTTAGTCTAAACCTAATAATCGATAGCTTTGCGAACATGATTCTAGGTCTTTTTCCTAGATAATGGCAATCTGTGTAAACACAATTTGTGCCAGTGTCATATGGGTAAGATGTATTTTCAAACTTCACACAAAACGCCATCAAGATTACATGATACATAGACTCAAATACACACGTTAATGAACCAAAGAAAATAACTGCTACATGACAGACTGAGATCCCGCCAAAAACTCAGGACTGTAGTCGCTAACATTTTTGTAACTTATTACGGACACTGAACACAAGCCCTTTAGGCCTGTCTTGAATGTTTTGTTTCTAATGTTTTATGATATCTTAAAATTCATATTTATTGGTGTAACGCAACGTTATTTATTGTATTAATTTATACAAAATTTGCATTTCATATAATTCCATTATTCCATTGAAACCTGATAATAACAGATAAACCGAAATCATATAGAAAATTTTTTACATAGAATAAAAATGTTGCCTTTTCAAATACTTTTTTTTAACCACAATCTTACCTGACGTTAAGCGACAATGTGGTTCAAGACGGCAAACATACTAAGCCTTAGAGGTACTGGCTCTCAAGTAATGCTACCGGAATATAACTGACTTTTGTTGATCGTATTTTAACACATAGATATTACATTGGCATTACGTGGACAGTTAAAAATTTTATATACCCTAGGTAATTTTTTTGTAATCTTGTTTGTTGGGCTTACCTAAAATTATGGGACCCACTGTTGGGATCGACGGGCATGTTGGGCACGTCATCGTGTATCTTCTCGTAAGTGAGAAGGCGTCTGGAAGTTAGTTTGGTAAGTACTTGTTCCGAATTAGCCACCAGCTGGAGACAGGGGTGTGAGGGTAAACGCTCCTCTTCGTATTCCTCCCTAAAAAGTTGATTATATCAACTAGTAACTTATGTCTTCGTGGTAAATAAAGACCTATTGGTAATGTCATTTTGAGGTCAATATCAATATGTCTTGACTGTATTTAGTTCATCATAATTTTAGCTGAAAATCGTCCGCCATTGGACTTAGGCCTCCACAAAAAAGCTCCGCAACGATCGGTCTTGTGGCATCTCCATCTACCGGATTCCCGCGACCTTCACGAGGTCGACAGGTTCATCTTGTTACCATTGTGATAGCCATTCTAGAATCCATTGGCCCATCGGGCATAGTTTCTACACTCAACGTCAGTGGCTTTGGTTCTTCTGTGGATGTTCTCGATTCCATCACACATTAGAAAGCACTCAAGTATTACATATGCAATGTTTTGGACAATATTGACAATTAATAAATATTGCTTACATAATCATTATTCAGACACTATCCCCCCCCCCTTCCCTATGTCATCATCAAAAATAAGCAAAACAGAGGCCGTCTATTGGTGCATACGCAATAAAAAAAATTTTTTTTAAATCATTTATTTAAACAGGCCTTTTACACATTAGTGTATGCCAGCCCTATCGGAGAATACCCAATATACCTTACATAACAATAAAAAAAAATACAACTAAATTAAATTATCTCTTAACTTACTACTTGTAACAATAAAGTTCCATAGCATACTAGCAGAATCGGACATCGGTTCTGCTAGAACACCATGGAACATGCCTATATCTAAATAACATAATCGTAAGGCCAAAACCAAACAACTTCTAGCCCCCGCATTTCGGGTACATTCCACCAACTGATGCTGAGCGTCTTAGACTTTTCCACAGCCTTCACAGTTGGGCGAGTCTACTTTCCTCATTATATACCCAAATCTGTTAAATGGAACATGCAATAAATACTTGAATGACGCTTTACTTTATAGTTCCATATTAAAAATTCTCTTCTCACGTCTTTTTTTTTAATTTGCCCATAGTTTAAAGAAATCATAATGTCAAAACATATATTGGAATATATTGTGTAATATTTGTAAGAGATGTTAAAATAAAAAAACTTTATTATAAGTTTAATTTGATAATAAAAGTGATCAATTTAGATTAATACAGAAAAAGAATGTTTGTGCTGTCGCATATATCTCAGTATTGTGTTAGTCTTCAGGACTTTACAAACAAACTATGCCGAGCTTTTGCCCGTCTGTCTACGTTCATATAGAATCTAGTAAAGGAATTATTTTAACCTATTTTAAGAACTAACGCTCATCTATAATCATAGTGAGCACTTTTAAGTTAGCACTCTTTGTAATTTTGCTCATCTATACTCACAAGTAGAGTTGATTTATTCACAGGCTGTTTTATTTCGACCACTATCACTATATATATAAAAGAAAAATGGGGGTCCTTTGAGATATCATCAGCTCAAAACTACTGATAATATCAGGATGGGCCTACTAAAATACGACAGGGAATTTTTCGTAGATGGTTATAAGATATTATTTATTTATTGGGATTCCATAGACCTTTTCTCATTTACACTTATGCAATTTTTTTCAGCTAATAAAAACAAAAGATTCTTTAATTTTTTATGTACGCTTTGAAGAACACATGAAACGCCGGCCGGAGCCGCGGGCACACAGCTAATCATCTATATAAATAAAAATGAACATTTGTATGTCTGTCCACTATACATTCTTAATCATTCATCAGCTTCTAATAAAAAAAATTGGTAAACCAGTGAAGTTTTCTGGCTGAAAATAAAATCTTTCCGAAGCATTGCCACACACACCAGGCACAGCTAGTAATATATATAAGCAAAACTATAATGCTTACCTGACCAAAGGATACCAGCAGACCAATCGTTTCCCGATCTCGAGGTGCCTTGCAGCGAAGTCCAGCAAATCACTATAAATGTGGGGCAATTCATATTCCACCTTTGAAGGTATGTGGTTCACGAGATGTGCATCAGTAAGGGTATAGTTCTCTCTCACGATGCCCACCTTCTCTATAGGCTCTCTCACACCGTATGGAGCTGGAGAAAGTGTTTAATAAATTAATCATAGCAATAAACAATATATTATAATATCTTGCACTTGGACACCGAGGTTTTGCTCATCTATATTCTATAATTACTATTAATGAGCACTCTGAGCATAGACACTAAACTATCGCTCATCTATAATCGAAGCATACAACCTTATACTCATTGTTTGGGCCGATCACTGCTGAATTCCTTGTCTTACCAATATCGGGGACGGGAATTCTCTCATTTGGAACACGCGCGCTTTTTGAATGCGCTGCGACCAATGAAAAGCAATAGGATCTCGACCAATCGCCTCATCGCAGTGAAAAAAAGACTTTACCGCGCGGTATACGATTATATAGCGCACAGAAAACATTATAGTTTTGCATTTTGAACTCGCATCGTACCAAATAAATTTGATTCACAATAAATATACTGTTATTGGATAACCGCCGCGCGGACGCATAAATAGACTGTGTGTTTGTGAACGTTACTTTAAAACTTTTTGTGTGTGTAAAATTTATGTGTGTCGGTGGACGGTGCTGCGCTGGATAGATGACACGCGGCTTCCAGGTCTGGAACCCAAGTCACCACCAGATCAGTGGAGTTTTCAGCGTTCTTTGGTATTGGTGAGGGAGGATTCAGCGGTGTAAGCCCAGTTTGTCCCCGGTTGTTTGCTGCCTAGCCCATTGTGCCATAAGGGGCATCGTTCCCATTCCAAGTAGCAGTGATCGTATAATTTTATATTTAGTGGTCGCTGCTACACTCATTTAAATCGGACAATAAAAACTATGTAGATAGACTGTCTAAACTTACGCTCATCTATACTCAACGTCTATTTAACTATTTTTCAATTAAATTTACAATAAGAAAGAAAGAAAGAAAAATTTTATTCGACATACATACAACAAAGAAAAGTTGAAAGGTTCTCGTTTGTCGTGGTATGGACATGTTATGAGAAGAGAGGAAGCGGATGTGGGTAAAATAGTAATGAATATAAATGTGGAAGGATGGAAAAGTAGAGGAAGGCCAAAGAAAGTTTGGATGGAGTTTGTAAGAAATGATATGAAAGAAAAAGGAGTGAATGAGATGACGGCTGATAGGGACGTATGGAAGAAGAAAACATACTGCGCCGACCCCAAGTGAGTTGGGAAAAGGCAGGCAGGAGAATGATGATGATACATACAACACATCATATTAGCATTACCTATTAGTTAACATTAGTCTAATTTTGTACAGAAGCCGATAAAAGCAATTTCTTATACATTCATTAATATGTTGTTTGAACTTTAAAAAACTATCAAAAACTAGCCCAAGGCTCTTAGCTACTTGAACTCGCTCCACAGGCACATTGTTAACCATAATATTGAAACGTGTACTGTTTCGTTTTAATATATTTCACTTGGTACAAATTACTATGAAGTTGGACTTTTTTTTTGGGTATTAGTACCAAACAATTTGAGACAGACGTATTGTTGGAGCCGCGCATTTACACATGTAGTTAAACGGGTAGGTAGTTTTGTTTTTTTTTTTTGTCGTTTTTTAGGTCGCTGGTTCATATCCGGCTCGAAGGACCAATAAAATGGTCACTCCCGCTCGAACTGGGGAGCGACCTTTGGTTTTCTAATTGCGAAAATCTACGACGACGACGATCTAGTGAGTGCACTGTTTCACTAAGGCTAGACCACTCACCTTTACCACCGCTGCGGAGTCGTAGGTCAGCGCTGACGCCCTTGTTATGTGGTTGCGGACTTATGCCACATATGCTATCAAACGAAGTTGTATGTCCAGTAATATGCATCCACGTGTCACTATGATACAATGATTTCACACCACAGTCCACACGTGTGCTCGCAAAGGATTGTACGACGAGACTCTCTCCGGGAAGCGGGTGCGAGGTGCCGGTGGCGGCCACGACCAAAATGTCCCACCACCCTCACTAGATTTGTTAACGATATCAAAAAACAAAAAAAAAAACTACCTACCCGTTTAACTACCTGTGTAATGCGCGGCTCCAACACGTATAGTTGTTGTAAATTATAGTTTATTTTATTTACTGCTATAGTATGGTATTAAGATTATAAACTTTCGCTCATCTATACTCAGAATATCCAAACTTTTTCTCATACATATTCGGACATCTCAAACTCTGAAATTTCGCTGATTTATACTGAAAATAAAATAAAAAACCTTACGATCAGTAATGATTGCGTCAAACTTAATTCCATCCTTCCATAGCGGCAAAGAGAAGTCGCTCACGACCACGTCCAGATACTTCGACGCTGTTCCATATTGGTTCATATTACTCCGTATACTCTCTTCGCTAGTGCGTACCTGATATTACAACATATTTCAATAATAATATGAATTGGTAATCTGACACATGACCAAGTTGAATCTAAAACCCTTAACAGACGCGCGCACCGGACCACGTACACAGTACGACAGACGACTGGAGTCATCAATCTCTTTGTGGGTACAGTTAGTTTACACGGAATAGCATCAGTGCTTTGACCACAATCTCACCGAGTGTTAAGTGACGACGCGGTCGAGGATGGTAAATACACCTTATTATACATAATTAGCCTAGAGGTGATGCTGCCGGAACACACCTATTGGTATTTGGCGACAGGTTTTCAAACTTCAGGGTGGTACCACCAAGCTATGGTTTCCTCACGATGTTTTCCTTCAACGAAAGCTCAGGCCGATTTTAGAGTCGGATATATGGGGATGGAACCCGCGTCTATTGATGCGGAATCCGGCCGCTCTATCCGCTGCACCATCATCGCTTCATCAGGTACGGCTGTGATTATCGAAGCGGGAAAAATATTCTACTGCTGATGCGGAAACTTTAACGCCGACATGAAGATTCATAGGCATATTATAAAAGGCAACATTTATCTGTCTGTATGTCCGTTCCTTGCATAAATAGTAATTTTTATTTTTTTCCCTCTTCGATAATTTCCGTCCGTACCTTATTATGCCTATAACGCAACTGATAACTACGGTCGTTTGCCGTACCATGTCGCTACGGTCCGCGCACTGTTACGAGTTTAAACAAAGTATAGCAAAACAGGGTTGTGCAACCCTCACAATGATTATGCTTTTCACACCATTAAAGTTAGTCCAGTGGAGGACTTAATCCCAAAACCGGTTGATTTAATAGTGATGTTTACTATACTTGTCGAGAAGAACCGGCAAGAAACTCGATCTGGTTCTTTTTTTATATATAATTTTTTTTCATATAAAAAAACTACACAAACCATAGTCTTAACTAATGTTAGCGGAAGCACAGAGATGTGAGTTAATATCTGAACCAATTTACTATTAAACGCCGTGATTTCGCCTTTGTGGTTTTTATTGTTTTCTGACATATTAGAAATATTTTACGGTACTGTCTTTTTTTTTTTTAATTATTTTCCTAATGTTTTTGATTATGTATATAAGGTACCTATGCAAAAAGTACAATTTTTTAATTTTTTTTTAGGCTAACCTCCAGAACGCCATTTTTAGCCATTTTTAACCATTATTAGCCAGAAGTTACTCTGAGCAACTTATGATACTTTTATTTGTCGATAATATTTAGGGTTCTGCATAAAAAAATTAAAACTCATTAAATCGTAAATAAAATCCGTTTCAATCCTAAATTTTATTAGCAGATGTTTGAATATTTGCTTTCTGTTGGTACCGAAAATAATTTTAGGAAAATAGGGTTCCGTGTAAATGAATTAAAAACATGAAATCGTAAACAAAATACGATACAATGATGAGCACCATCAAAAAATTATTTTCCAATGATTATTTTAAAAACTATATTACACAATGAATGATGTATGAAACACGGGCACACAACTAGCTGTATTTATTAATTTACTAGATTTATACAATTGCTATATAACATTAACATTTGCAATAAAACAAACTAAATTAACCCCTTGAGCACTTTTCTGGCATTGACGCCAGCTTTCCATTGTTTTCCTATTGTCTTATTTTTATGGGTACTCGACACAATAATATACATGAAATTCCGTTTTAAGGTTGCCAGATTAAAAAAATATAAACTTCACTATAAACCAATTTAACCCTTGTAATACATACATTGTTACCTTTTGCCCAACGCGAGACGGTCTCGTTCTAGCGTGAAGCATCATAAAGTCGATATCCGAACCCCATACATATGCTGGAAATAAAGAAAGTGTAATTATTATCCAAAATAGTAATACTTATCATTCTTTGGTTCTTTAATCGGATGGTTATAGATGTACCATTGTAGAACCCCTAAATGAATGTTAGTGGAATTTAATTGGAAATTAATCAGAGCTTATTGAAAATATTGAATTTCTCAAAGTAATGTTGGCCTCTATAAGTATAATAGTTTCTAGTTCAGAATTCATCTTACTAATATTCACATATAAAAACGAACAATCTTTTTAAAGTTAATACAGGATGCCTAAGTCCCTTAGCAGTTAGCATGAGACATTAATTTATTAAAACTTCAAAACTTATTAATATTTATTTCAGTTTCTTCACATTTTTTCAAAAGAAATGAAAATAAATTACAAGATTTAATTATGTTCGACAACAATGAAAACTTCAAAACCGTTAATAGAAATGACTGTTGTCTGAAACTAGCTTATCAAAACTTACCACCAAAATGTGCTGCAGCTACAAACAATGATCCAGACCCGACAAACGGATCGAGGACGATGTCACCAGAGATCACACGAGCCTGATTCGACATTATCAACGAGAGTTGCGCGTCCATGCTCGTATTACCAATGAACTGGCGCTTTTTTAGAGAATGCCTGTGAATAAGATCTCTTTGCCCATCTGCTATCTGTATAAAACAAAACCCACCACTTCTTACATTGGTTATTTATTTCATTATAAAAAAATAGTAATTACGATTTTTTGCTGTGGGGTACAGCAGCAGAGGTAGACACCACTTTTACGTTACAAAAGAGAGCTGTTCGAGCAATATACAATATGGGACCTCGCGAATCTCTAAAGAACAAGTTTCAAGAATATGATATCCTAACTTTGCCCTCCCAATACATCTTCGATAACTTAATGCATATTCGTAAAAAATTTAGACAAGCTAGATCTAGTGAATGATCGTCATAATTTTAATATTAGAAGTAAAGACAAGTTGGCCGGAACCACGCTTTAGGTTAAGTGTAATAAAAGCTTTATAGGTAATAGTATTCGGTTTTACAATAAGATCCCAAGTAACATTACCGATTTACCTGACAATAAGTTCAAGTATTATGTCGAGCAAGTTTTAATCTCAAAAGGTTATTACAGGGTGGATCATTACGTGAAGGATAGTGATGTCTGGAAATAACCCACATCTCTGTGCTTCCACTAACATTATTAAAACTATGATTTGTATAGTTTTTCATATGACAAAAAAAATGATATATATTATATTTATGAAAAAAAAAAAGAACCAGATCGAGTTTCTTGCCTGCGCTCTTCTCGACTGGGTTGTTTTCCGAACCGGTGGTAGTGTTTTAGACGTTCATAAGCGCCTTCTTAGGGCCTAAATTGAATAAATAAATTTTGATTATGATTTTTTTGAAAAATATTTCTTAATAAATAAATTATTGTTAACAATAGCTTCTAAACTATATCCTTAACAAAGTTGTTATACTAGTTTCACTACATAATAAATAATAACAACACTGGAATTATAGCCCTTAGGGGTCATTCAAGGACTACATAAGCAAAATTTTGGAAATGTTTAACCCCTCTCCTTGTCAGCACTAGTAAGTAAAACTCTTTGAGGGCCTCATATTTAGATGTGGAAAAAATGTAAATACTACTTCCGTAAATACTATTCAGACCACCCATTTTATCAAAAATAAGAAGACCATAGACAAATAGAATTTTATAACCGTACAAGGTAATGAATAAAATTCTTTGATCCAGTCTCAAGTTTACAATAGATATATTATTTTACAATTTCAATGACTACAAAATGAACAGATATTAAAAAACAGAACCAATGATTATATACATACCAAACGTCCGAAAAACACATCATATGGTTTCTCAGGAACATTGTTGGGATCAGCACCATAATATTCTAAATATGATAATGTTATATCAGGATTTTTTAATTTTACTGGACCTTTCAATGGTAAGTAACTGAAACCCTGTAAATTTGCACATTTTATTAAACATTTTGATCTAGAATGCAATCACTGTTCTTATTATGACAAGAAAACAGAGGCCTTAGAAAGGCAGTGAAAGAGGATTAACCTTTCACTACTCTCAATTATGAGTCTGTTCTGAATATTGATAGATTTAGATTATAATATGATCATTCAGTAATAACTGGACAGATTGTCAAGAGCAGCAGTGATAAGACAAAAATAGGCTTAGTGATAATTTATAAATGGTAGAACAAAAGCTTTTATCAAAACCATTAAGCAGTTCTTCGTCATTTGTTACTATTCAGTATTGCACAATTATTCTATAAGCTAAATAGCTTTACATTTTAGTAATTATTTTATATTAAATATAAAAAACTAAGATTTTACTTTGATTTTTTTTTTTGACGATAACTAAGTAAAAACGAAAATCTAAAAGTTCACTTAAAGAACTTACTTCTATCTTCTCAACTTTCTCCTCCATAGTATAATGTTTGCAAAATGTTTCAACTTGCACTTTAAAAGATTTCTTCAATGTAAAACATGACTCAATCAACTCTTTAGGGCATATGTGACAATCACTTATATTATTCGATGAATTATCTGATAACCATCGTCCACATGTATTCTTCAAAGCAGTCTTTAAATTCGTGTGCAGCTGTGCTTCAGTTTTTGCTCTCGACCAAAGTTCTATACAATTTTTTACGAGTACTGATCGTGAAGCAATTTTTTTAATGCAATCCTCAGAAGGCAACTCTACTATCCAGTATGGTTTCTCAATGGAAGGTTTTTCAATAAATTTTATCGGTATTTTGAACATTGTAAGAATACTGTCTATTTCCTAAAATGTGAAACGTTCAAAGTATATTTTGATAAGTTATTCATTTCATATGCCTCGTGGATTTGGCTAAGTTGTATAAAACATAAAACTTTTACAATAAGAGATTTGAATGTGTTGCTTACAGAATATCGGAAATCGACATGTTCATGGGCAAACCACATTAAATAGCGTCGCCACATTTTGTATAATAATTTTATAATTATTATTCAAATAAAAATAAATAAGTTTTTCAATACCACTTTTCAAGTTTGAAAACATAACCTCAAAACTCATCTGACATTAGGTTATTATAATTTTTTATGGTTGGTTGCTTCTAAGGAAAAGGCATCTAAAGCATATAGCCAAATTTGACGTTATGGCACTTCGTGTAAAATAACCATATTATATTACGTAAAACGCTATACAAATTAATGTAGACCCAAATACTGCAATTTGATGAACTACAAACAAGGACTCCTACATGGAAGACCAAGATACTTTAGATAAGATCATTATCTATCCAAAGAGTGTCATAACTATACAAGCCAAACAAGGGGCAGAATTGAAAATGGTAGTTTTTTTTTAAATTACATTAATATACTCCTTACGTATTGAAAAAAGCAAAGCCACTCTGTTTGTTTCTTGATGCTATTAAAATTTGATATCCACTGAACTGGTTAATAAAATTATTTTTAAAATCAATAATGTATACTTTGGTCAAGTTTATTATATGACCATCATCATCATCTCCCTACCCTTTTCCCATTTTTATTTGGGGTCGGCGCAACATGTCTTCCTCTTCCATTCCTCTCTATTTGTTGTCATCTCCGCATTCACTCCTTTTCTAAACATATCATCTTTCACACAGTCCATCCATCTTTTCTTTGGTCTTCCCCTTCCCATGTAACCGTCCACATTCATATCCAATACCTTTCTTACAACATTCTCTTTCTACCTGCGCATCACATAAACCAGGATAAACGACCGCCTCTTAACTTGTCTGTTATTGGCGCCACTTTCAAACTTCCTCTAATATATTCATTCCTAATCCTGTCCATTCTTGTTACCCCACACATCCATCTCAACATTCGCATCTCAGCTGCATGTAATCTTCTTTCGTCCGTCACCTTTATGGGGTAACATTCTGATCCATACAAGACGACAGGTCGTATTATGTTCTTGTAAATCTTCCCCTTTAATTTAAAGGGGATTTGCGGATCACACGTAGTAGCCGAAACCTGCCGCCATTTCATCCATGCTGCGTTAATTCTATGCTAAAGCGTCCGGTCTATTTCGCCATTGCTTTGCAGGAGTGTACCTCGGGTACTTGAACTCGTGGCAGATTGGCATTGGAGTGCCATCTAGTGTTATGACAGTTGAACTAGAGGTGCCGCCGAAATCACAAAACATATATTCCGTTTTGGATCTGCTCACTTTTAGGCTGACACTCTCCAGCTTCTGTTGCCACTTTACCAATCTGCTCTGGACCCCAGTTCCATCCTCACCGACAAGGACAATATCGTCGGCAAACAACATACACCAAGGTGCCTCTTCCTGTAAATCCGCTGTCAAGGCATCCAATATTAACAGGAAGAGGTATGGACTCAAGGTCGACCCTTGGTGTAAGCCTACCGATACCCTGAACTCGATTACGAGAATAATTACTATAACAGCTAGTAGGAAATGTTAATCAGAATAGTTTTCTTATTTTATCATAATCTGCTAAATAATATTCTGCTGCCCATGTATATTTATTTTATCTCTATATATGTATCTAAAAATGGATGCCCTGCAACATCTGGTGGCGAGTTAGAACAAAGTGGTAACATAAGAAAACTTCTTGTTGGAGTTTAGTAATCTCATACAACATGTATACAGACATCTAATTACTCTCAATTCTTATACTGGTACCAGCATAGCTTAAAAACAACAATAATTGAAAGACTAAAATATAACAACCAAATATTTATACACAAGTATTTTAACAAATGTTATTAAAGTAGCTCAAGACTGCTACAAACCATCTCAATCAGAAACAGAATCTATACAATAATGTCTAACTTTTCCTATGTTGTTATGATTCAGTGTTATCTTCTTTATTATCTGGTTCTATTAGTTCTTGGTATCTTTCATGCAGGAAGTCCTGATAAGCATCCTTGATGGCACCTGAACAAGCCACATAATGGCCTCCGGAATGTTCTGCCACTACAGATTTTATAAATAGATTTATTAATGACTCACTCATCTCTGTAACAAAAGTGATTTAGCAAATAAGTTTTGCAGTTCATAACATAATTTAGATTTCATTTATTGCAGCCATTATCAGTTTGAATATGATACAAGCATACACATTATGTAATTTAAAGATGAAACACTAATTACCTTTAGGTATAATTGAATCACTTTCTCCATAAACATGTAATGATGGTAAAGTAATTTCTTCATCATAGAATCCTTTATGAACTAGACTGCCTGATCGGAAACCAGATGCGAATATTGCAAATTTGAATGAGTATGGTAAATCTGAAATAAAAATTTAATTACTATTAGGGTTATTGTTTTTAGATTAATTTACATACTGATTACTACTATATTTGGGAATTAAAATTACAAGTTTTATTCTTTCAACATATGTGACTGCACAAAAATAAAAGAAATTAGTATAAAATGTAAACTTACATGAAATCATATCTAAATATATGAATCAAATCTCAATCAGAATAATAAATTTTCAATGTCACAATGTACATCTGTCAAAAACTTCTAAGCCAAATTTAATGTAGTTTCCATATTAATATGAGGCTGAATATAAGAATGAATTAGGGGTTATATGTTATTATGATATAGATACGTAAATATAAAATGTATTTTAGAAACACTCACATCCTTTCTGCTGCATTGCAGCCAACAGACCTACAAGGCAGGCACCTTGTGAAAATCCCATGAATCCATCAAATGGGCCATGATCTTTAACTACCTTTTCTATAAGTCTTAAAGTCTCTTCAAAACCTATAGCTGGGCCTCCAAGGCATTTTCCACTGAATGTATTGTCTTCAGCGTTGAACCACCATGACCTGGCATCTGTAATTGTAATACAAGGTTAAAAAAAGTTTTTACAATATACAAAAAATACAACAGTAGCACTATTTTTTTTACCTGCTTCAATCCATTCAAGATATTAAACAAAGCCTATATTAATAAAAACTATGAAAAAATATAATGATAGTCTGACTTGGCTTTGTTCAGTAATGAGAGAGCCAACAATTAATTATATAAACCAACATTATAAAACTGGTTTACGTTAGTAAAACCTTCCTAATTTTTAACTGATGAGTTATGAGCCTTGCCGGTATTGTGACCTGATTCCACGTCAATCAGCGCAGGTTCGATCACCCACCTATCCAACTCTAAAAATCAGCTTGAGCTTTCGAAGAAGGAAAACATAGTGAGAAAACCATAGCATGGTGGCAGGGCATTCTCTAATGATGCCCTCCTGGGTAGCTATCACCCTCAAGTTTGAAAACCTGTTGCCAAATACCAATAGGTTCGTTCCGGCAATATCACTTGAGATGTGACCGTAAACATATGTGTTTACCATCCTGGACCACATCATCACTTAACATCAGGTGAGATTGTGATCATAGCACTGAGCCTACACTAAAAACAAAAAAAAAATCAGTACTTGTCTGTCTGAGTCAATTCAAATTCAATTTGAATATTATATGTTATAAATATATTATATACTGTATATTATAAGTATATTCTACTAAATATTTTTTTTTAATCTTATTACCTTCATCACCACCACCATCTTCATTTACCACTTTATGAGGGGCAGATAAGAATGTAAGCTGTGCATATTTTCCAACGGCTTTACGGAATGAACCAATTTTTCCGCGAAATAAGGCTCCGTTCTGTCTGTACCCATGGAACGCAAGAATCTTTAGTTTTCGTTGATCAATCTCAGTGTTATTTTGTGGTGGAGATTGGTTAGAATTTGTATTGTGATCCGACATTTTTTTTATTTTTATGTGTTCTGACCTGGGTGTCTTACAGTTTAAAGTTAGTATGTGTAGTTTTATGTCATTAGATCGTTTTAATATTTTGCAAATGGTTGAAATTTCTGAAATTATAATTTTTGAAATAAACTACTCAACTTTCAAGTTTCACAACAAAATAATAACCAGAGAGTTTTTTTTTTGTTCTGTATTAATCCAAACTACCAAATAACCAGAGACAAACGTGAACTTTGGTCACAAGTTAACATTTTTTTTTTATTATTTCACTATTTTATACTACTATTAATTTTGTTATACTTTATGCCGTGAAATGTCACTGAAATCACATAATATGAAGCAGTAATATCTAATAAAATGATGTTATTATGATTATGATATGAAGTCAAACAATAATAAAAAACAACTAAATACTAAATGAAGGTCACTATGCAGTAGCGTACCTATACCATCTGAGCCCATGGCTAATTGGTTGGATGGGGTCCCAGTAAAAATTGTCACGTTGATTTTAATAAATCATTGAAGTAATCACTAAAGCGTTTAAATATTTAGTCGAGTCTAACATTAAAAGTATTTACATTTATAAAATTTTGATAAAAAATTTAGGATACTTCTGAGCTCACTCTTTCGCTGGACGGTGTGCTCCTAACAGACCAGGGCCCGTGGCAATTTGCCAGCTCTGCCACCCTATAGTGTTTGGCTACTGATGCTACATAACATTACGAATAAACACGATGACAAAAAGATGATTTAGACTTTATTTAATATATATTTATTTAATATTTTGTTACCGCACACTCTCCGGGTCCCCCTCAGACGGCGACCCAAGACGTGTCTCGTTTCCCAACTAGAGAGGCTCTTGACGTCGCCGCCAGCGCGATACAGCGACGCTGACCATGAATTGAACATTACACGCACAACACTCTATATACACTCCTGCACATAACACGCAGGTACATACGTCCTGTAAGGAACCTTTTTTTTATGTTAAATAAAAAATGTAGGGATTAGCTAGGATTAAAATTCCGCGGGAGTTTCCACACTCAGGTAGCAGCTAAGCCGACGTTCGCTAATTCTTGTGCTAGTTACCTTTTGCGGCTGAGTGCCTTCAGCACTCGCCCCGAAATTTCGGTGAAACTGTAAAGGCCCTTCCGATTAACAGCATTAGTTAGGTAGCGTAATATGGTTAAAGCTCTTTGGTTGGGTCTGTATCTACAATTTGTAGATATTATTATTTTAGCCATCGACGTAGTAGAACTAGGTGTCGATTCACATAAGGAGTATAGAGCTGTGATTGCCGTTAGGAGATTATTTTTCTGTGGAACTAGCTTTGGCGCGAAATTGGACTGTCAATGCTGTCAAACTATAAAACAAATTTATTACTTTGTGTATCATTCAGTGTTTACTATACATTTTTTGTTAAAAAATAAAATAAATTACATAAATATTTAGATTTCAAGTACAAAAATGGAAGATGGAGATTTTGATCAACGTTTAAGAGATCTACAAAGAGAATACTTAGAGTTTCTTGATGATGGGGTACGTTATAAATTATAACCTTAGTTTTGTATTGTCAAAGAAAACCGCTTTTATATAAAATGAAATTTTTGATAAGATGTGACAATAATATACATTTTTAAATACTTTATTATTACTTGAAGTTACTATAATACATACAATAATATAGAAAATAAATTGAAATATAATTTTCTTTAGGAAGATCAAGGTATCTATATGGAAAAAGTAAAACAAATGATAGATGACAAATCAAAGCGTTTGGTTGTAAATATAAATGACTTGAGACGGAAGAAACCAGATAGAGCAAAGAATCTATTAGAAAATGCATTTGAGGAGCAAATAGCTTTTCAAAAAGCCTTAAAAGAATATGTCTCATCTGTAGATGCAACATACTCTAAAGAACAGGAGGAGTTTTTTGTTGCATTTTCAGGGAGTTTCGGCAATAAGCATGTTACACCAAGAAGTTTGACTTCAAGGTAAAAGTATATACATTTACATTTCTATATACAGAAATTACTTTTTTTATATAGGTTTAGAAATGTAATAAGTGTAAAGTTTTTGTTTACATAAAAATAGTTTTAATGGTAGTTGCCATAGCCCTAAACTGTGTTGAAAGTCCCTCCAGATTTAAATTACATTTTTCTAATACAGTTAAACCTGGTTAAGTGAGATCCCTAGACAGCTAGATTTATTTTTCACTTATGGAAATTTCTCATTAACTGAAGTTTTTTTGCTTATAGAGGTACAGCAAATATATAGTCTTGTATAGAGTGCAAATATTAAATAATAAAAGATGGTGCATGTGGTCAGTTTTATTATAGAGTTATAGAAATCAAAGGAAAATATGTTCAAAACAATGTAAGTTCCCTGAAATTTTAGAACATATAGATTATAATTTTAATTCAATGAAATTTGATAATTTTAATTTAGTTTGAGAATATGTTTGACTGTCACTCACAAAGGTACAGACAGTTAGCAGTCTTAGCTATAAGAAATCCACACACAAATATCTGTATGTCCAAAACTCTCATATAAAGGCTTCCATTTTTTACATATGTTAATTTTATAGGCTTAATATGATGGGACATGATTACTCTCATTTATACATTTAGATATAAAAATTTTACTTGTAATAATTTATAAATAAAACAATGTTGTTTTATTCTTCTCAAATAAGTCTTGTTAAACATAATTCACTAAAATAAGTGTTTAAACATTTATTGCTTTTTGAACATTAGTCTATCTACAAACTGTGTATACAGCCTATAGCTACATGTAACAAATGCCAACAAAACAGCAGTTCTAATAAATAAGTCATTTCTAGATCTTGAAATGGCTTTTGTATGGGAATGCTAGAATAAGAGAGTGTTTAAGTATTATGTATTATTTAAGCAGAATTTTAGATATTTTTCACTCCCTTGTCAGTACTATAGTAAGCAAAACTCTTATCACCTCCCCCCATGATAATGTAATAAGTTGACATTATCAAAAACAAGCAAAACATAAACATCCCCACCCCATTGATGTTAGACTTAAATGGCTCACAAGGTGAACATCTAGTACTCTATTACTTTGTGTCAGAGCTAGATTTAGTAATGGTGACACTACTCTGCACATTTTCAGCCATTCTTAAATCCATGTATTGTTTTTGGTTTAAGGTATTTAGGTAATCTCATATGTGTTGAAGGTATAGTGACAAGGGTGTCACTTGTAAGGCCCAAAGTGGTAAGAAGTGTTCACTATTGCCCCGCAACTAAGAAAGTCATGGAGAGGAAGTACACAGATTTGACATCCTTCGATGCATTCCCAACAACTGCTGTATATCCTACAAAGGTAAAAAGTTACAGTGACAAAACTATTTTTTTAAAAATTATTCTTATAAAACTGAGTTTGATAAATATTGCATAAGATAATGTTTTAAAACAATATTCTATATCGTTAATCATCTAAATATCCTTTCTGATAAATACATACATACATACATATCATCACGCCTTTCTCCCGTGGGGGTAGGCAGAGATTACGTCCTTCCACTTGCTACGATCTTGGCATACCTCTTTCGCTTCCTCTACTTTCATGAGCGCTTTCATACATGCTCGTCGGTTATGAGTACTTTTTACCTGGCCTTTATTTAAGACATGATTGATTTGGTCTAGATACATTCGCCTAGGTCGACCCTTACCGGCTTGCCCATTCACCCTCGCCTTATAAATTAATTTCGTTAATCCTCTCTACATGCCCAAACCAACTAAGCATACCTTTCTTTATTTTGGTCAGCACATCCTCTACCACACCACAGCGTTCCCTTATCATACTATTCCTGACTTTGTCAATCGTCTTCACTCCAGCTATACTTCTCAGACTTCTCATTTCCACTGCGTTAATCTTACTTTCATGCTTCTTCTGCCAAACCCAGCATTCACTGCCATACCTAAGTGTAGGGACCAGGACTCCTTGATGCACATGAAGTTACGCAGGGCCCCATTCACTCTATTCCCTAACAAAACTCTTCGCTCAATATCATCGTCACACTTTCCATCTCTCGTAACCTTTGATCCCAAGTACACAAACTCTTTCACTTGTTCCAATCTGTCTCCTTCTATCGAAATTACGCAATCTGTCATACTTTCTTCTCTTTCAAATACCATTACTTTCGTTTTACTAACATTCACTTTCATTCCTTTACTTTTAAGGGTCCTTTTTCTGATAAATAATTACAATAAAAGTTTGTATCTAAAATTTGTTAGTTTTATTTTCCAAAGTAGAAATGTTCAATTTGGAATGTTGATTTGAAGAAGAAAAATGATGTTTATTAAAAACATGGTTAATATTTTTTTACTGGGGTAATAGATACTAAATGTATAAATGATTTAACATATGGCTATCATAGTTTTCTATTTCATTAGCAAAGTATGGTATGTGAACAATCTAAATCTGCTGTATATAAATTAATTATAACCTATAAATTGGAATAATTTTACGACCCATCTATGATTATCCTGAAGTTTATCAGCAAATTTTACTCGGTACTAACAGGATGATGAAGGCAATACTCTGGAGACTGAATACGGTCTTTCGCGTTATAAAGACCACCAAACCCTAACAGTTCAGGAGATGCCGGAGCGGGCGCCGGCCGGCCAGCTCCCTCGGAGTGTTGACGTCATATGTGACGATGATCTTGTAGACAAATGTAAACCAGGGGACAGGGTCCAAATAGTTGGTAACTACAGATGCCTGCCTAATAAGCAAGGCAGTTTCACAGCTGGTACATTCAGGTAAATCATATAACATAGTATAATTGATCATAACATACAGACATAAGCTCATGCCTGTTATCCCCGAAGGGTTAGGCAGAGGTGAAATAGCGAACTACACTACTCGCATTCCGCCGAGCTTAGTCCCGTTCCAGATATGATAGGGGCAAGCCTGTCGCCATATCGGGCACAAATTCCAAACTCCGGGATGATACTAAGTAGAAAAACCCAATACCACTTGACCCGACCCGGGGATCGAACGGCAGTCGCACCGTAATACAACTGCGCCACTGAGGCAGTATACAAAATCTGTCCAGCCGTTCTAGAAATTAGCCGAAACAAACAGATAGACAAAAATATAAATAATATATCGATTTAGTAAAAAAAAATAATTTTGACATTACAAATAGACACTTCAATTTCAATTTATTAGTATACATAATTATTTTATTGTTATACTAGCTGGTGCCCGCGGCTCCGCCCGCGTTTCATATGTTCTGTGCATATGACGTTTGATTTATAGCTAATTTTAAAAAACAAATGAATGAATAAAAGTAAGAGTATTTTGTTTTTATTAGCGGAAAATGTATATAAGCGTAAATTGAAGTGGAAAATGTACAAAAGAGTAAATCGAAAAAAAATGAGAGAGGATCGATGGAATCCAAAAAATACCTGTCTACGAAAAATACTGCGTTGAAAGGTGATATGTTCAGTAGTTTTGGGATGATGGTGCGTCAAAGGAATAATAAACAAACAAATTGAGAAAATATGGCAAAGGGCTCATAGAATTTAGGTAAATATATAGCCTATAACCATCTACGATTAATTCCACGTCGAATGGTTGTGGTTTCACGCTGATCGGTTCAGTAGTTTTCGAGTTTACCTCGGACAAACAAAAAACAAACTTTGCTTATATACATATAGATTTCTAAATTTTCTGAAAAATTCGACGTAATCTCATCCAGAAGAGTTCGTATGCATAATTGACACTTTCAAATTCCAGAACGATTCTCATAGCGAACAACGTAACACAAATAAACAAAGACATGATGCCGTCCGTTACTCTGGACGATGTGAAACTGTGCAAGAGCCTTGTGAAGCGGAACAACACGGACATGTTTGAACTGCTCAGCAAGTCGCTGGCACCGTCAATACACGGACATGATTACATAAAGAAAGCAATCCTTTGCTTGCTGCTCGGTGGAATCGAGAAAGTATTACCAAACGGCACTAGACTTAGAGGGTAAGGGGTCTTTATATTAGCCTTAGACATAACATAAGCTCACGCCTGTTATCCCTGTTATTTAGGTAACTATGCGGACACGGACCTATTTCTGCTTGGCTTGTTACGACCGTTAATAAAATAATAATAATAAAAAAATTTTTTTTTCAAGTAATAATTATGTAATTAATTAATTAATAATAACAAAATAATTTAACATATAGATATAAAAAATTTAATAGAAGTAGATTTAAGCTCACATATGCGAAAGAACATTACTAACTGCATAGCTGCTTGAATTGCTATTATAGGCAAATTTTTCCGACGCAAGTCAATTTAAATCTACATTATAAGAAAAGGTGCGGACCCAGAGTCTGCAGATAGTTTAATTTTCAATAATAATAAAAAAAAAAAAAAACCCTGTTATTTCAGAGGTGAAATAGCGAACTACACTACTCGCATTTTGCCAAGTTTATTTCCGTCCCAGATCTGACGGGGCGAGCCTGTCGCCATATTGGGTACAAATTCCAAACTAACTGATGATACTAAGTAGAAAAACCCAATACCACTTGACCCGACCCTGGGGTCGAACCCGAGACCTCAGAGCGGCAGTCGCACCGTAATACAACTGCGCCACCGATGCAGTTATTATAAGATTTCCCTAAGGATAATAATTTGCCTCGGTGGCGCAGTTGTATTACGGTGTGACTGCCGTTCTGAAGTCTCGGGTTCGATTCCCGGGTCGGGTCAAGTGGTATTGGGTTTTTTTTCTACTCAGTATCATAGCGGAGTTTGGAATTTGTGCCCGATATGACGAAAGGCTCGCCCCCTGTCGCATCTGGGACGGAACTAAGCTCGGCGGAATGCGAGTAGTGTAGTTCGCTATTTCACCTCTGAAATAACGGATAACAGGCGTGAGCTTATGTTATGTTATGTTTAAAAGGAAATCTGTGTCTGTCTGGTTGTCCATTAGTGGGCTTATAACTCGAGGACTATTGAACTATTCCTTCGTAAAGTCGTAGATATATTATCTAATCACGTTTTTTAGTATTTATTCTGTTACATTATATGAATAAGTTAAATTACATTAAGTTATCGAAAATCAGAAATGATCCGCAGATGAACAAAAGTAACCGAGATTGCCCGAAGTATTGCTAAAGTTTAGTGGGCTGAGCACAATGCTAATAGAACCGATGCCCGATGCTAACGGGTTCTCGAATGGCCCTACATGGTGGACCGAGGACCTGGTGAATGTCGCGGGAATCTATTAGATGCGGGTGGCTCAAGACCAGTTGTCGTGGAGATATTTGAGGGAGATCTATCTCCAGCAGTGGACGTCTTTCGGTTGAATGGATGGATGGAAGTATGTTTAGAAGAAGATAACATACGCCAACGCCAAATGAGTAGGGAGTCAGGTCATGAGAATGATGCAGGGGGCGACGCGGTGCTTGCGAAAGCCACCCCGTGTCGCCCCCATCCCAAATGCAGCGAACGGCTCCAGGGGGTTTTAGTGGGTATTTCCGGGCGCTTCACGCCCGGGTGAGTCCCACACTGGCACGGAGCTCGTCACTCCGTGCCCCCTTATCTATTGTATTTGAGGGACTCTGATCCCACAAATACAATAGATAAGGATAGTGCGTAAATGCATTTCCCCCCGTCAAAAAAAAAAAAAAGGTCATGAGAATGATAAATAAATAAACCTAGGATACATTCTTTAAGTTAGTTTGAGAGTTGAATAAATTTGAACTCTACATGTCGCTGTAAGTTGAAATCAATTTTTTTTTTTTTTTTTTAATATTAACAGTGACATCAATGTTTTACTAATCGGTGACCCGTCGGTAGCGAAGTCACAGTTACTGAGGTACGTCGTACAGACGGCGCCTCGTGCCATCACAACGACTGGCCGAGGGTCCTCGGGTGTGGGTCTGACCGCTGCGGTGACCACTGACCCTGAAACCGGTGACCGCAGGTGAGCACCATTAACTCCTGACTCCATCTATCTATATATATATATATATGTATACTAATAAATAAAATTGAAGTATTGTCTGCTTGTAATGTGAAAATTATTTTTTTTACTAAATAGATATTCAGATACCTTTGCGAAAAATACAATTTTTAAAATTTTTTTTTTGTTTGTTTGTTGCGGGTTATCTCCGGAACGGCTGACGGATTTTATAACGGGACTCTTTTTGGTAGATAACTGAAGTTACTCCGAGTAACTTTGGGTACTTTTAATTTTTTGGAAATAATTAGGTTTTCCCTAGCAAAAAAAAAATTAAATAAAAAAATTGAATAAAATCCGACTCAATGTTTTACGGGAAAGTGCTTGAATTTATGAGAAATATTTTTACTTTGTCTTAGTACTAAAGAAATATTAGGGTTACGTGTAAAAAAATAATTAAATGCAGTGAGGACTATTCATATAGTCGTAGTTCATACGCAGGCGCAGCCGCGGGCACACAGCTAGTATATATATATATATATAATTGCTCGACTTGGCTGATTCATCATCGCAGGGCCTAAACTATATGAGGGTGAATTAGGTGTTGTGATTTTATATGGGAAGTTTGACATTTTTTTTAAATAAAAATCGTGTAACTTTATAGTTTTAACCGTGACGGATAATATAAGTATGAGGCTGCAAATGTTAAATCTAAATTTAAGGCGAGCGAAGCGACGGGCACAGTCTGTAAAACTATAATTTCCAGAACCAGTCTTCTCTAATTATATACTTTTCTATCGCAAAGGTACTAGTAAAAAATAGTTACAAACAATGACAGATTTTTTCTTGGTATCATTTTTTTTTAATCATTTTAAACATCATTATGACCTATCAATCGCTCCCTGACATATATACCATTCCTGTATACAAAATTTCATCAAAATGGGTCAAACAGTTTTCAACTTAAATACGGATAAAGATTTGTTGTATATACATCATTAAATAAAATTATAATAAAATAATTTTTTAACAAACAAAAACTGACTATTTCTTAATTTCTGACTGATTAATACCTATTATAAATTTACCAAACCAAAATACCTATTACTTTGTGGTAATTTTTTTTTTTTTTTTTTTGCTTTTTGGTATCCCGTTTGAAGTCGGTTTTTTTTTGTTACATTTATTTTATTTTACAACTTTAAGTGATGAATAGATCTAACAGGGATACTTCTCGAATGAGGAAACGAAGTCTACTTCAGACGGAAAATGTTAGACGGGAACGTTTAGAAGGAAAAAAAATTAAAACTAATGAAAATAGGAAAGATAAAACGCCAGAGGAGCGCGAAAATAGATTGTCGTGCATGAGAGCTTATATATCAGATAGATTAACTAACGAAAGTCGAGAAAACTGTGACCATCACTTTTCTATCGCTTCTTTGAAATCCAAGGAGTGACATAGGATAATTTTTATTCCGAACATCCCAAGGGAACGGGAACTACGCGGGTAAAATCGCGGAGAGTAGCTAGTATTATTAAACGATTTCTGAATTAGCTACGATTTTCCCTTCGATCTCTATAGTATGCCATCGTAAGATCCTGGTTTCTTTATCATGGGACTACCCTTGGGATATCTCATTTCCAACAAAAAGAGAATCATAAAGGACGGAGTTATCCGCGAACACACATAACAAAATATATACGGTCGAATTGAGAACCTTCTCCTTTTTTGAAGTCGATTAAAAATAAAATAGAGATAGAGTTGAATGAATGAAGATGGCGTTATAAGGTGTAACGAAAATACCCTAGTAAAATCAATAAAAAGCTACCACATTAAATCGCGTTTAAAATTGCAATAAAAACAACAATATACGGTAGAATTGAGAACCTTCTCCTTTTTTGAAGTCGGTCAAAAATAACGTAAGGAACTTCGTTCTTGACGGGCGGATCCTCTGCCCGCAAGTTTTTTTTTTTAAGTAAAAACTTATTTAGCATCGTTGTGATTTGAAAGTCGATGAAACAAAAATGCGACAGTAGGTTTCTGTCGGAGGTCGGATTTTTTGTTTATCAAAGTTTTGAGAACGTGGTTAGCCCGGTGGATTAATCCTCGTGTCACGAATGAAAGGTCTGGTAGTTCGAACTGTTATACGACGTATTAAGAATGTCTTTTTTAAAAAAAAAAAGAACTTTTAGTCGTGGAGAACTTTTAATAGATTTAATAGAAATATGGATTTGGAAATATGTTTCCGTAGAGGATATAATTATCTTTAGGCAACCATCCAGGGTGAAAGCTCAAGTCCAACTGACTGATCTTTTTTTTTTTTGACGGGGGAAATGCATTTACGCACTACCCTTACCCATTGCATTAATGAGACCGGAGTCCCCCAATGCAATAGGTAAGGGGGCACGGAGGGACGAGCTCCGTGCCAGTGTGGGACTCACCCGGGCGTGAAGCGCCCGGACATACTCACTAAAACCCCCCGGGACCGTCCGCCGCATTTGGAGTTACGCTGACCTGGGATTGTCAGGGCAGCAATAAGGAGGGGGGGGGTATAACAGAACCCCAGGGTGGGTTCATAGTTAATTTGATTTGTTAATGTATCGACTAGGCTGGAGGCCGGTGCGATGGTGCTGGCTGACCGCGGCGTCGTCTGCATCGACGAGTTCGACAAGATGTCGGACATAGACCGCACGGCCATACACGAGGTGATGGAGCAGGGCCGCGTCACCATCGCCAAGGCCGGGGTGCACGCGACGCTGAACGCGCGCTGCTCCGTGCTGGCAGCCGCCAACCCCGTATACGGAAGAGTTAGTACCGTATTCACTAACTCTACATTACGAGAGGACATGCGGTCGGTAGCAGCTTTCAAAAGTATATATCGCGGTGCGCCCCAAAAGGACAAGTTACAAAACACGTTTGGGGACAAGCGCAGCTCTGGGTCACTTCTCCAAAACTGAATCGATTTTTTTTTTTTTTTCAGTTTTAGAATAAGAAAGTCTATGGCGCTTCTATGTTTTGATTTATTTTTTTTTTAATTTTGTCCATCAAATTGTTTGACGTACGTCGGGAAATGACGGTAAAAATTCGAACAGGTATTTTTTGGATTCCACCGATCCTCTCTAAATTTTTTTTTCGATTTACTCTTTTGGACATTTCCCACTTCAATTTACGCTTATATACATTTTTTTCCGCTAATAAAAAAAATCCGCCATCCGACTATATCGGTTATGTAACAGCCAGTAATAATCACAAAGTATTTATTTTATTACTAAAAAAAAACTTGTGCACATTTTTACGACAAATTTTTATTTAAAAAAAAAAAAATGACAGACGGAAAATTTTGTTACAAGAAACATTATCGGGTTGCCAGCTCACTAATGATACCAGAACGATATTTTAACTTCCCTAACAAAAAGCGTATTCATTTCCCCCCCCCCCCCCCTCCCCCCCCCAGTACGACCAGTATAAGACACCGATGGAGAATATAGGGCTCCAGGACTCGCTGCTCTCCCGTTTCGATCTGCTATTCGTGATGCTGGACATCGCCGATGCTGACCACGACAACATGATATCCGAACACGTCCTCAGAATGCACAGATACAGGTATCTATATCATCTATATATATATATATATATATATACTTACTTCAACACCTGATTATTTTTTTTAAAGTAAAAACTCGGTTCCAATCGAATTCGAATAGTAGCTATTTCAGAAATCTATTGCTATTACGTTGTAAAGCGCGAAAGAGACATTTCGGGCTGATTACACCAATGCGAAAATAGACATAATCACCGTTTCCTATTGCCCTGTTTCCTCCTCGAAAACAGGACTGATTTAATTTTTTGATGGGAAAAATACGGACATGGTCTATCTTATATACATATAGGCAAAGTTTGTTTCTTTGTCCGAGGTAAACTCGAAAACTACTGGACCGATCAGCGTGAAAAAACCCGCAACCATTCGACGCGGAATTAATCGTAGATGGTTATAGGCTATATATTTTTCAAATTCTATGAGCCCTTTGCCATGTTTTCTCAATTTGTTTGTTTATTATTCCCTTGACGCACCATCACCTCAAAACTACTGAACATATCGGGATAGGACTAATACCTTTCAACGCAGTATTTTTTCGTAGACAGGTATTTTTTGGATTCCACCGATCCTCTCTCATTTTTTTTTTTCGATTTACTCTTTTGTACATTTTCCACTTCAATTTAAGCTTGTATACATTTTTCCGCTAATAAAAACCAAATAATCTTACTCTTACATTCGTTTGTTTTTTAAAATTAGCTATAAATGAAACGTCATATGCACAGAACATATTAAACGCGGGCGGAGCCGCAGGCACCAGCTAGTAATATAATATATAGAATGAAAATATTTACTACAGTGCCATTTGTATCCAGGGAGGAAATAGGGGAATACGTTTGTATGGGTTTAAACACCTTACGCATTTCCTCTTTAGGTTTTAGATGTTTATCTATACTAACAAATGAAATTGAAGTGTCTGTTTGTAATGTCAAAATTATTTTTGTCTATCTGTCTGATTGTTTCGGGTAATCTCCGTAACTGTTGGACAGATTTTGATGGGAATTTTTTTTTGGTAGATAGCTGAAGTTACTCCGAGTAAATTAGGGTACTTTTAATTTTCGCAAAATAATTAAGGTTCCGCCTAAAAAAAATTAAATCTCATAAAAATTATTACGTTACAAATTATCTTAGTACAAACAAAAAATATTAGGGCTCCATATGAAAAATAATTAAATCGCAGTGACATATGAAACGCGGACGCAGCCGCGGGCACACAGTTAAGTTAGTAAATAATACAACCGTAAGTCAAATACACACGGAGTGAGTCACCGTGACTGGTTTTTTTCTCATGTAAACGATTCTGAAACACAATGACATACCAGTATGATTTATTAAGATGGTTTCTTAATAGAAATCCCAAGGAGCATGACGGTGAAGTGTTACCGATGGGTTCGTTGGTTGAGATGCTCTCAACGGAGAACCCTGATCAGGTTCAAGTCGAGGTATGTCATTTATATCCTGATGTTCTATGGGTGAAGGTAAATTTTAAAAGGTTTATCCGCGTGGATAGAACAAAGGGAATTTATTTAATTTCGCCACACAACTTAATACAGATAAAAAAATATGTAACTACACTTATTGTTTTTAAAACTATAAACGAAAAATATTAATAATAAAGGATGTGGATTTTTTTAACATTCGCGGATGCGGACGCGAAGTTTTTTATCTCTGTGAAGTTCAAATTAATTTATTACTAGATAACATAACATAATCTCACGCCTGTTATCCCCGAAGGGTTAGGCAGAGGTGAAGTAGCGAACTACACTACTCACATTCCGCCGAGCTTAGTTCCGTCCCAGATGTGACAGGGGGCGAGCCTGTCGCCATATCGGGCACAAATTCCAAACTAGTAGAAAACCCAATACGACTTGACCCGACCCGGGGATCGAACCCGAGACCTCAGAACGGCAGTCGCACCGTAATACAACTGCGCCACCGAGGCTATTAGTATATAAGTCGGCTAAATGGATTTTTATTTGATATTTTTTTTTATACGGAATAGGCTCAATGCTTTGACCATAATCTCACCTGATATTAAGTGCAGATGTGGTCCAAGATGGTAAAAACACTAAGCCCTAGAGGTAGTGGTTCTCAATTGATACTGCCGGAACACACCTATTGGTATTTTGCAACAGGTTTTCAAACTTGAGGGTGGTAGTGTAGAGAGCGTGTTATGTGCTCTAGTATTTGAATACTAGATTATGTATAACTTTTTATATTTTATTCGAGGGTAAGATGAATGGAAACAATATATTTGTTTGACGGTATAATCAGCTACAATTTACAATGAGAAATGCGCAATGTCTTGTGTAGGACGGGGGGAAATGCATTTACGCACTCAGCTTACCTATTGTATTAGTGGGACCTGAGTCCCTCCAATACAATAGGTAAGGGGGCACGGAGTGACGAGTTCCGTGCCAGTGTGGGACTCAAACCCGGGCGAGAAGCGCCCGGGAATACCCACTAAAACCCCCCGGGGCCGTCCGCCGCATTTGAGATAGGGGGCGATACGGGGTTGCAAGGCATGTAGCCGCGTCGCCCCCCTGCGGCAAACCCACCAGGCCCGTCTGTGCAATGGCCCAGCGGAGGTGGGGGAGAACTTCTCTACCCCACCTCTTCGCCCGCTTCTGAAAGAGGCATTACCTTCCGGAGGGAAGAGGAGTGATCACTGAGACCGCAGTAATCACCTCTCTCCCCCCCTCCCCCCCAAAGTGGGCTTTCGCCCAGCCGCCCAGTCAGACTATTAGCCGGCAGTCAGAAGGACTGCCGTTGCCCAGGGTGCACCACGAGGAGGTTGTCTGATACCGCACCCCTAGTCGCAGCTACCAAGTATTTATAATTATCAGCAGTTAATAATATTTATCAATCATGGACGAGCATCGATGCGCCGGAGTTGACCTATGATTGGTCGTCGCACGCAGCCATATTGATAGGGGCGTACGACAAGTTCATTGTCCGTGTAATGAGTCTTATATCTCTCAAGGAGCGTTTAAGCTATCCTTATTGCTGAGGATAGTAGATCCACCAGTAGCGTGATTTAGTGGATCCGCTAAAGTAGCTACTCAGGCGGGCATCATTAGAAAATGCCCTTCCACCAAGCAATGGTTTCCTCGCGATGTTATCCTTCACCGAAAGCTCAGACCAATTTTAGAGTCGGATAGGTGGGGGGATCGAACCCGTTTCGATTGATGCGGAATCCGGCCGCACTACCCGCTGCGCCCCCATCGCTGCTTAAGCTTAAGCGATTAAGCTCAAAAGGGGTGGTAGTTGACTGGTGGTTCAGCTTATTAATAACAGCAGACAAATTAAATAATACAATACTCATACTTAGAATTTTTTTTAAAAATCTCTTATATTGTATATTATTTGGGCAATAAAATTTTGAGATTTAAAGCGTTTATAGTTTTTTTGTTGAGTTGAACGCACGCGTTTGACGGGTGGGAGCTACACGGGAATAAGTGTCTGACGGACACTTTTACTATATTATTATTGCCATATTATGTGTACTATAGTGGAGTTATATATTAGAATGAGACAGAGATATGAAAGATAAGATAAAAAAAAATACTTGAGTCCGTAGGACTCACACTCGGTTGAAGTGAAACCCGCATTTTAGTGACATCTAGTTTGTTTGTCTTGTACTAACAAACGAACGTGTCGCAGCTATTACGTATATACTATTTAACGACATCTATCGGTTAATGATGGAACTGAAATTCGTTACACATTTTCGTTTCATGAAATCCGATTCACACGGTCCCAAGAATTCTCACTTCAAACGTTGTTACATCACCGAACTCGAGAGCTCGAATTTATATTGAATATTGTACTGGGGGGGGGGGGGGGGGGGGGGGGGGGGGGCGAGTATTCTCGCAAAACGTACTTCGCCCACATCAAAGTATAGTCTAGTCCCACCACTACTGACTCTAGCTACCCTGTACCGGAGTAGAACCCTGGAGATGCGAGAAATGTTTTAGCGTGATCAATCTCGAACACTCCGCTAACAAAGTTTATATCCAAGTGTCTCTAAAGTTATAATAATAATTCCACTGCACTATTAAAACGCTCTATTTCCTTGCACTTAAATTCACTATAGATTATATGCATCGCGGTTATACAAGTACACAACTCGACTGCACCCGTGCTAGAGCGGTCGGGTACGTCTAAAGATACCGACGTACCCTCAGTTACTCTTCGTTCATGACGTAAAAAAGAAAAACAATATAAAAAATTAATGAAAACGAGCGTAACCGTTTGCCAGGAATCGAACGCGTCGATATACGAGAAGTACGATCCCCTGTTGCATGGCAACACTCGGGACAAGCGGGACCGGATTCTGAGCACTAAGTTCATGCGCAAATTCATACACATTGCGCGGCTGACGAAACCCAAGCTGACGCAGGAGGCCTGTGACGTCATCGCGGACGAGTACGCGCGCCTCCGCAACCAGGACATGATGGACAGCGACGTCGCCAGGGTCAGTCACCGCCACCACCACCATACCACACCACACCACACCACCTCATCTACTTTCTTACTTTCCCATTATGTTTACACAATAAAATCTATGTCAATAAATTATTTTTTTAATGTATAAATATGATTGTATACTCTATACGAAAAATGTAATTATAAAATTTTTTCTCTGTCTGTTTGTTCCGGGTAATCTCCGGTACGGTTGGACGGATGATGACGGGACTTTTTTTTTTCATAGATAGCCGAAGTTATTCCAGGTAACTTCGGGCACTTTTCATGTTCGAAAAATTGGGGTTCCGCGTAAATAAATTAAAAGGCATAAAAATTAGAATAAAATCCGATTCAATGCACAGTTTTACGGGGAATTTGTTGAATTTATGAGAAATATTTTTACTTTATCTTAGTACTAAACAAATATTAGGTTACTTAATGCAGCAGTGAAGAATATATGAAACGCGGGCGCAGCCGCGGGGACACAGCTAGTTATAAATACAATAGGTTGCGTTTCACAGAATTAAAAATATATAAACAACATTGTAAAATAGCGGTTTCTTTTAAGTGATGCTAAGAACGTATATGTTTGTGGTTGTTGTGCCTGTATTTGTTTGTGTGAGTACGTGCGTGAGTATGTGTGCGTGTGTGAGTACGTGTGCAGTATGTGTGCGTGTGTGTAAGTATGTGTGCGGGTGCGTAAGTACGGGTGTGCGTGTGTGGGGAGTACGTGTGCTGTATGTGTGCATGTGCGTGAGTACGTGTGTTGTTTGTGTGCGTGTGTGTGAGTACGTGTGCTGTATGTGTGCATGTGCGTGAGTACGTGTGTTGTTTGTGTGCGTGTGTGTGAGTACGTGTGCTGTATGTGTGCATGTGCGTGAGTACGTGTGTTGTTTATGTGAGTACGTGTGCGTGTGTGAGTACGTGTGCTGTATTTGTGTGAGCGTGTGTGAGAGTACGTGTGCGTGTGTGAGTACGTGTGCTGTATTTGTGTGAGCGTGTGAGAGTACGTGTGCGTGTGTGAGTACGTGTGCAGTATGTGTGCGTGGGTGAGTACGTGTGCACTGTGTTTGCGTGTGTGAGCAAGTGTGTGCGGTCAACAGTTACAGAGGTGGTCGTTATTGTGCTATACAGACGCAGCCGGTGACGGCGCGCACTCTCGAGACGCTGATCCGGCTGGCCACAGCGCACGCGAAGTGCCGGCTGTCCGCGCGCGTCACCACCGACGACGCGCACGCCGCGATGCAGCTCGTGCACTTCGCCTACTTCAAGAAGGTAACCGCATCACAGGGAACGTAACTCTCTCTGTCTCTCCGTAATGTATTCATTGGTAGAGCACCCCCCCCCCCCCAAGGTGGACCGACACGACCTGGTGAAGGTCGCGGGAATCCGCTGGATGCGGGTGGCACAACATCAGTCGTTGTGGAGACATTTGCGGGAGACCTATGTCCAACAGTGAACGTCTTTCGGTTGAACGGTATATTGATGGGTTTCTAAATGTCAAACACGACTACTCAATCCCAGAAGTGGTATAAACCATCGATGTAATATTTTTAATACAACATGTAACGGGAATTTTTTTGTCCGAGGTAAACTCGAAAACTACTGGACCGATCAGCGTGAAACCGCAACCATTCGACGCGGAATTAATCGTAGATGGTTATAGGCTATATATTTTTCGAATTCTATGAGCCCTTTGCCATGTTTTCTCAATTTGTTTGTTTATTATTTATTTGACGCACAATCACCTCAAAACTACTGAACATATCGGGATAGGACTAACACCTTTCAACGCAGTATATTTCGTAGACAGGTATTTTTTGGATTCCACCGATCCTCTCTCATTTTTTTTTTTCGATTTACTCTTTTGTACATTTTCCACTTCAATTTACGCTTATATACATTTTTTCCGCTAATGAAAACAAAATACTCTTACTTTTATTCATTCATTTGTTTTTTTTTAAATTATGTATAAATGAAACGTCATATGCATAGAACATATGAAACGCGGGCGGAGCCGCGGGCACCAGCTAGTTGTACATACAGACAAACAATATTTTCTTATGATCATTAGTTATACTAATTGCGAATGAGTAGTGTGGTCAGATTAAAAATCTACGCGCGGAATGCGTTGTAGAGTTAACAGACTTGTGACGTCACGAGACAGCTCAACAAACAGTCCAACGAGGCAATTTTAATACAAAAAAAAAATTATCTGAATTCGATTCAGTAGCCGATTGTTAAGGGGACTTATCCTAGCTGCGTTTGTTCCATACGAACGTAGTCCCCCGTTTCCTCCCTGGATAATATGTATCATGGTAAATATTTTTTATACCGAATGATATATATCCACCAACGCAATGCCCGTACGTTTACGAACTTAGAGCCTTTTTTAAATGAAAAACAAAAAAAATAATGATTTTTTTTTTTAACTGACATTTTTAAACGTTTTCGTTAAACAAATTTGATGGATAAAATTTAATGAAAAAAAAAAATAGGTAAAACGTACAGGCATAGCCAAAGTCTTGACTATTCTAAAAATGAAGAAAAAATTAAAAAAAAAAAAAAAAAAACGGTTCAGTTTTGGAGGAGGAAACAGGGGCTACTAACTACGAAGTGATATTTTCGACTATAGCGCATAGATAGAATCAGCCCGAGTTGCAGTTGTCCTTTTCGTGTTTTTTTTTTCTTTAGGGCGCAACTCCCGCATGTCCTCTTAACAGTCTATTTTCAAAAATGTGCGTTTATTACGTTAAATATTGTATAATTGGTTAGTTAGATATAATGAGATGAATCTATACTAATAAATAATAATCGGAGTGTCTGTTTTGAATGTAATTTTTTTTTACTATATTGTTGATATTTAGTTGATTAATATTGAACAACAGAACACAATAAATGCATAAAAACGTATATTACTGCACACTTGACACAATGACATTCATATATTGTACAGTGAGAGAAAGTTGCCAACATAAGACATTAAATTATATCAAAAGACAATAAATATAATATTAAGTTGCGTTCCTATTTTCCAACATATATAGATATGATTATACTGTAATATACGATACGTATACCGAAAATACAGTTTTTTTTTTTTAATTTTTTGTGCCTGTCTGTATGCCTGTTTGTTCCGGGTAATCACTGGAACAGTTTCATGTATTTTGACGAAACTTCCTTTGGTAGATAGCTGAAGTTACTGCGGGTAACTTAGGGTGCTTTTAATTTTCGAAAATAATTAGGGTAAAAAAATTGTCATAAAAATTTAACAGAATCCGTTTCACGGTTTCACTGGCAAGTGTTTGAATTTATTAGAAATATTTTCTCTTAGTAATAAAAAAGAAATTAGCGTTCCGTTATAAAAAAAAATTTAAATGAAACACAGTGAAGGATATATGAAACGCGAGCGCAGCCGCGGGCACACAGCTAGTGCTTAACATTTGTAGGTTCTGACGAAAAGAAGCGAAGGAAACGGCGCGCCTCGTCTGATGAGGAAGCCGTCGATCCTGACGCCGAGCAGCCCGGACAACCGCGACCCAAGAAGTCCAGAAAATCTGTAAGTTCAATCTAAACTCATAATAAAGCTAAAGTCTTTTATACAATTTAATTTTTTTTTACTAATTTCAGGACATATTTTTGCCGTTACTAATCTCGAATCTGACACTGGAAAATAATTTTGTATACCTATCTGTGTGTATGTCTAGGTTTAACTCTAAAAACGGCTTCACCTATTTTGATGAAACTCTTTACGTAGATAATCGTGTGTCAAATGAGCTATTGATTGGCTATACAGATTATCGAGACTACTCTGGAAAAAATTATGAAAAACAATATATTTCGAATTTGTGCATAAAGTAATACGTTAATTAGCTATTGGTAGGATATAAAAAATATTAATATTATATTTTAGAATTTATAAAAAAAATATGTACAGTAATACCACCCGCTTTACGCGAGGGATACGTTCCGAAAAAAATCGCGTTAACCGAAATTCGCGTATATCGAGGTTTATGATTAAACATACGTCAAAATTTAATACAAAAAATACAAATCATTTTAATCAATCACTTTAATTCTAAGAACACTTTATGCGATACATACTCTTATTTTTTACGGAAAAATACATCTATTGTCTTTACGTTATGTTTATACGCACTCTTTCGCGTAATGCGAGGCATTTGAGCGCGAAGTTTGACATTCGCGTTATAGTGAAACCGCGCGTAACGGGGTCGCGCTAAGCGGGGTATTACTGTATTTGAATGAAATATGATGTACGGGAAGCAGGTGTCGTTCTTTTACAAAATAGGCTATGAAAAACAAAACAGAATTAGGACATACCGCATTCAATGAATATAAAACATTTAGACGAAGTCGCGGGCGTCCGCTAGTAATAATATATGTATGTAGAAATTAGAAAAGTGGATTAAATCTGTTACACTTATTATTATCGCATGAAATTATGTTGCTGTTTGAAAAAAAAAAAAACGCTTTGACAAGAGAGTACACGTGACAGAAGTGAAACTTCTTTCGCAATCTTTAGTTTAAACCTGTAAGACAATATTACTTATAGGCGATAGATAAAAAATATATTGTTCACTTTTTAAAATCCGGCCTGCGCACGTTTCCTCCCCTAACTAATACACCGCAAAAGGGGAGAAAATAATGATTCTACAGTCAAGAAGTATAGCGTGCTTGTTATTTTTGTTTCTGTCTCTCTCACTACCTTCTGTTTCTTTATTGGTCCTTTAATACTATCACGTGTCGGTGTTTGTGTATTTTACCACTTTTGCAAACCCCTCTCCTTCTCCTTGATAAGTGGCGTTGTTTTAGATCACTCCCCCCCCCCCCCCACGAAATATCATAGTTTGGTACAAAAATGTTTTGAATGTTGTTGTCTTAAGAAAATTTTGGAAAACGTTATCTGGCGTCAAGGCATCAAGGTCACACGCCATGTTATAAATCGCGCATTACATGAAAAAACATTATGTGGGTTGTATGTATGAAAACACAATGTAGGGGAACCTTTAAAAAAAAAACAAGAGTCATTATTTACTTTAGTTTAGTCACCATAAAATATTTCAAACACACACAAATACAACGGAAATAAGACGAATGAATGAGTGACGTAGTTACACGGTTAACTGATGCGACACGTCAACGTCGCCATATTGTCGTTGGCCGCTCTACAAGTCAATTGCGCAGGGACATAGCCTCTCTAAGCGTATTTTACCGCTTGCATCATGGCGAGTGTTCTGAAGAGCTCTTTGAGCTGATACCCTCCCCTCCATTCCATAACAGAACCACGCGGTAGGGACTTCGGTGTCACGGTTTCACGGTGACACCCATAAATTCAAGAATTCAAGGTTAGTCTGCTTTGCTTACTTTCACAGCTTAATGTCTTACGGTATTTTGCTGTGGGGTACAGCAGCAGAGGTAGACACCATTTTTACGTTACAAAAGAGAGCTGTTCGAGCAATATACAATATGGGACCTCGCGAATCTCTAAAGAACAAGTTTCAAGAATATGATATCTTAACTTTGCCCTCCCAATACATCTTCGATAACTTAATGCATATTCGTAAAAATTTAGACAAGCTATTGAATGATCGTCATAATTTTAATATTAGAAGTAAATACAAGTTGGCCGGAACCACGCTTCAGGTTAAGTAAGTGTAATAAAAGCTTTATAGTTAATAGTATTCGGTTTTACAATAAGATCCCAAGTAACATTACCGATTTACCTGACAATAAGTTCAAGTATTATGTCAAGCAAGTTTTAATCTCAAAAGGTTATTACAGGGCGGATCATTACGTGAACGATAGTGATGTCTGGAATTAACCCACATCTCTGTGCGCACCCGCTAACATTATTAAGACTGTGATTTATATAGTTTTTATATAAAAAAAATAGAACCAGATCGAGTTTCTTGCCTGCGCTCTTCTCGACTGGGTTGTTTTCCGAACCGGTGGTAGTGTTTTAGACGTTCATAAGCGCCTTCTTAGGGCCTAAATTGAATAAATAAATTTTGATTTTGAACCAAAAAGTTTGCCAACTCTTACTCTTGTCGCACTGTGAGGTTATGGAACCGTCTTCCTGTCAGCGTGTTCCCTAAATGATATTGGGTCCTTCGAAAGAGGCGTGAAGAAGTGTTTAAGCAGGCCAGCATGACAACGGTGACTGGCAGTGAACTCTGTTCAGTGTCAGTCGCCGCTGTTTTGGATTGTACTGTACAGTAATACCCCGCTTAGCGTGACCCCGTTACGCGCGGTTTCACTATAACGCGAATTTGAAATTTCGCGCTCAAATGCCTCGCATTACGCGAAAGAGTGCGTATAAACATAATGTAAAGACAATAGATGTATTTTTCCGTAAAAAATAAGAGTATGTATTGCATAAAGTGTTCTTAGAATTAAAGTGATTGATTAAAATGATTTGTATTTTTTTCGTATTAAATTTTGACGTATGTTTAATCGTAAACCTCGATATACGCGAATTTCAGTTAACGCGATTTTTTTCGGAACGTATCCCTCGCGTAAAACGGGGTATTACTGTACTTACCATCAGGTCCAGTGCAGTCATTGTGCTGTGCCTTATAATAAAAAAATGACCTCTACTCCGCCGCCGGGTGTAATGCGACATGCGATAGATGGACGAGCAAAATTTGAATGGGAAAAAGTTTCACTTTTGAATGAGACACACGTGACTTCTCACTGCACCCCCCCCCCTCCCCTTGTGATGTTTTCCGAACTCGTCACCCCTTTCGAGCCTCACTTGTTAAATACACGACCCGTTACTCGGTATCTCCAGGCTACGGATAGACAAGACCCGTACGATTTCTCATCGGACGAGGAGGCCGAGCCGATACTCCGCGCGGCGCACTCGCAGGACCCGGGGCCCTCGCACCGCGCCACCAGGTCGTCACAGAAGACTCTAGAACCTGAGAGGTCTGCTTATAGTTTCCCTTATCACGTCTTTTTTTTTCTACTGTTTAGGGATCGATCAAGTATTATGTAAACTAATTTTTTGTCACCAAAGTAAGCAAAGTTCATAACTCGTTCCCTAGATCATGTGAGCATTAGTATAATTTAATCAACAACAAAAAAAAAAAATAGAAAACGAAGATTAATAAGGAAATATTGCTTACGTAATCATCATTCTGAACTCCGTGTGAATTGCTCACTTCTTTTTTTAAACTAGTAGGCTCGTATATTTATCATAATGTAGTTAATCTCTGTGGATCTTTATCGTATTCGGCACTGGGAATTCTTATATATATATATATAGTATGAATAAAGGACAATTAAAATAAACAATGTGTTGCTTTTTGATAAAGAAACGACATTTTAAGTTTATTATTTTACAATTCCAAACTGAAAATACAATTCTGAATAATATTATATAATATATAATATTAATAATAATTTATAACATATTTGACATGTATCAAAATATAAAAATGGCCAGCATGATTTTTCTTAGCCTTATAAACTAAACTCTTTACATTATAAAATATAAAAATACATAATTAAGGAAATATATTTTCTTTACATCTTCCCCCTCTAGAAGAAAATTTACAACAAAATTTTGTCCTGTTCTGTCTCCTCTATTTCTTCTCCTTCAGGGGTTGGCACAGGAATAAGTTTAGTGATGTGAAAAAGATTTGATTCTGTTTTTTTTTTTTGTGACCTATATCAATTCGGTATATATAATTTGAAATTTTGCCAACAATCTTATATGGTCCAATTTTCAGTTCATCCAATTTTTTGCTATTAAGTTTGTTTCCATTTTCTACATACACCATATCTCCTACTTTAAATTTATAATACTTTCTATTCTTGTCGAAAAGTATTTTATTGTAATTGTGTAATTTTATATATATATATATATATATATATATATATATACCAATTAATAAATAAAAAAAAAAATTATTATAAAATAAAACTATAAGCGTAGACTGTTTCGAAACATATATGTGTAATGAAAGACAACAGAACCATATCGCGATGGACAATCATGTTCAAAGAAAATTAACTATTGTTTTCGTTAATATAGAAAATTTGAATTGTCATTTTTTTTTACTAAATACATATCAATATTGTATTAATATATTCACGATATCAATACCAAAAAAACATTTTTTTTTTGTAATATCCGTAATGGTTAATCCCCGGAGCGGCTGAACCTATTTTAATGAGACTTTTTTTGGTACAAAGCTTAAGTCCCACTTAAAAAATATCATCGGTTTATATATAATCGTTTATCTCATTGGTCCAGATTGAAGCAGTTCAAGGTCGCCCTCCACGAGCTGTTCCGCTCCGAGAGAGTGAACTCCCTCCCACTGGACCGAGTCACCAAGTTCCTCAACGAGAAGTACTCGCACCAGACGTTCGACGCCGGCGAAGTGCAATCCGCCCTCGGTACTATGATGAACGACAATCAAATCATGATGGCCGATGATATCATCTTCCTGATTTAATTCGTAAGTATAATACATAAATAAACACGTTCCACGTTTTTCTCGTCAAAACTTATAGATTCGCATTACCCATGCCGTGACGTCATGCGTCATCATGCCACAGTATGTCAAGTATAAGATGAACAGTTTTGCCAAAGTTTCCTATTTTCACTTCTGTCAGCAGTTCCCATGGCTGTAATGTATAGTTAGAAATAATAATACGAAACATGAAATCTGAAGTGTCATAAAAACTCACTAGAAAGTCCTAGCAATATGTTCGTCATTTTGCTCGAGTATTTATATAAAATCTGAACATCTGACTTGGCTGTATGGTGTATATATAGCTTTGCCCTTGGAAGATATAAATGGAACAACAAAAAAAGAGAGTGCTTGGTGCGATTTTGGTCTGTCATGTCATCGTCCTTATTTTTATTCATTATTTTGCGGTATTTGACTATATATTATGTAATTTGGGTAACATGTTACGTGATATAGTATAGTTATGATGCCCAAGTGTAGTGAAGTCAAAATAATGACACGGAACGTGAATTCTGAAATTTCCCAATCATTCCCGTTGTGGTCTTAATAGTGCTCCTAATGTCTGACTCGGCTGCATGGTCTACTAGTACCTTTGCCTTTTCCTTAAAAAGGAACAAAAAAATTTGGTCACACTATGGTCCACTTTACATCCTTTAAAATAAAATGAAAAAAGTTCGAAAACAATTTTTGTTGTTTCCTTATTCGTGTTTCGTTGTTTCTATTTTGATTGTTTCAAATATTTTATTGACTTTATTAACCCCTTGAGCACTAACCTGGCATCTACGTCAGTTTTCCAGTGTTTTCCTATTTACTCATTTTTATGGGTAATCGACACATTAATTTATAATATTTTCTAATACATAGGTTCAACTATTTTTAATGTGTATATGGAATTACGAAATATAGCTATTTGTCACATGCGTCGCCATATCTTGTTTTTAGTTCGAGAATTTCCTTACTGAGGAAAAGGCAAAGGCAAAAGGCATTCAGCTAAGTGAGAAATATATATCTTACATTAACACGATAGCAAAAAAAGTGATCATTATGCAAGGACTTTCCTTACGAGTTTTTGCGACATCTCCGAATTCAAATTCAATAAAATTCATTTGTGCGCAGTAATAAGCAAACGAATAAAGGTACACCGAAATGACATAGAAATACAAGAATTTTAATGAAAAACAAATAGGAACACTACTACATCATAGACCAAGATACCGTCAGAAACCTACGCTAAATATAAAATGCATTGATATATATTTCTACTATTCTTTTTGTTTCGCCAAGGTATTGCCAGTATCAAATATCTTTCACAAAATATGTTATAAAGTAATATTTTGTTTTATTATTCCACAGGGTTTTCAGAAACTGCGGATCGGCGAGCAAGGAACTAAACATCAGTGGCAAACAAGCATTGTTTTTTTTTACAATCTCCATAGACTGGTTTTAATTATAATCACGTTTGATAAGTTCTCTGTACTGCTATTTGTTTTTTTACGCCACATTTCCCCGTAAAAAAGAAAACTAAAAACAAGAAAAAAAAGAATGAATTCCAAGTGCTGCTTTAAGAATTGAGGGTAGCTACTAAAAAATCATACAGTCGGCTAACTTATCATAATTTAGCCTGTGAGAGATTAAAGTAATTAGAAATTATTCTCATCGAATATTTCAAGTATACTCTTATCGATAAGATTGAAAATGATTAAAAGTTGAGTTTTTTACTGTCGTTTTTTTTAACTACCTACCCTGAGAGATTGTGAGAGAGAAAAAATTAAAGTCCTACAAAGTTATCTGGTCCGGTGGTGGCGTCGCTGTGATCGCTTTTAGTGTTGCCAGTATTAACTTTTTAGTATAAAATTGGGTATAGGCAATATACATATTATTGTGCGTGGACATTCTTAATTTAAATGATAAGTCATCATATTAAAAAAGGTAAAAAATAATAAACACACGTTGCTGTGAACCAACAGTACAATATTCAACGAAAGGCAGACTGTTGACATTGAAAGATGGCGTTCGCTAGTTCCTCTTTTGTCCGCCAGGGTCTGATAAGTTTGTCGCTCTATAAAGTGAAAATTCCTGTAAATCGATTATGACCATAGCCAATCGTCCAAATATGGTCTTTTGTAATATGTAGTGTGTCGTAAATAGAAATAGATGTACAATTATGGTCACCAAAATAGCAGATCCCAACAACAATACTATAGCCGATTGATGTTTCATTTATTGAAAACGCCAGACTAAGTGAATAATAAATTAAATATAATACACGTATATTAAAATAATTGTATGCCCGCGGCTTCGCTCGCGCATACTAACAGAGAGATAAGACCTTGTCCTTTATATAGTGTAAGGATATAACAAGTAAAATAATGGTCATATTTGTAAGATTTTTTTACCAACTATTCTGATTACTTTCCTCTTATATACTTATATATATTATTTAACGTAAGAAAATAATTAACATTAAAACCTTTTTCTTTTTGTCGAGGGGAAATGCATTTACGCACTACCCTTACCTATTGCATTAGTGAGATAACATTAAAACCTGACCAGATAATAAATCTTGAACAAATGAATGATTCCTTTCTCTGTATTCTATACAGTTGCTTTATACTGCCAACTATACAAATCGGTGACTTGAAGTTGTAGACAGTTAATTATACCTAGGACAAACGGGCCAGTTAGGTAGAATCAACTTGGAGAAAGAGGTTAATAGTGGAATCCAACTCGTTTGGGCCGCGTTCGGGAAGCTACGCAGAATTACTCGTCCGAAAAACCACAGGGTCTCAAGACGAAAGTCTTCGATCAGTGTGTGTTGCCCGTGATGACATACGGCACAGAGACGTGGTCGCTCACAATGTGCCTAATAAGAAAACTCAATGGGGAATTGAGAGGGCTATGCTTGGAGTTTTACTGCGTGACCGAATTAGGAATGAGGAGAACCAAAGTAACCGACATTGCCCAAAGTATTGCTAAATTTAAGTTGTAGTGGGCTGGGCACATTGCTCGCCGAACCGATGCCCGATAGGCAACAACGCACTGGACGTGGGTAGGCCCCCCCACAGGTGGACCTACGTCCTGGTGAAGGTCGCGGGAGTCCCTTGGATGCGGTTGGCACAAGACCGGTCATCGTGAAGATTTATGGAGGACACCTTTGTCCAGCAGTGGAGTCTTGTTGAATACATGGATGGATACTTCAAGAACCAATGAGAATTACATAATCCATTTTAAAACTTACATATATAAATTAAATGAAGGAAAATTTAAATAAACGATGAGTTGCGTTTTAATAAAGAAACGAAATTTTTAAGTTAATTTTAACTTAACTTAATTTTGATTTAGATATATATTTTCTTTTTGCCTACAATCTCAGCCTAAGTTTTGAGTATATATCTTGTTACTATGTAAGGTTTATTTATTACTGAATGAATAGGCCATCAAAAATGTCCATCATCACATTTCTTGCAATATTTTAAGAAAATCCATAGATCATTTTATATATATAATACAATGAATAATTACAAAGGATGAAAATGGAGCTAAAACTCTGATTAGTTTAAAATGAAACTATTGCCACATTGAAATTATTTATTAACAATTATTTTCTGCCTTTCCCTTTACTTTTCCCCTTCCCTTGTTTCCCTCTGTTCGTATTTTTCATCTTATTAACCTTCCCTCCGAACACTTTCTTTTTGCCGAAAGGTTTCTGTCTCTCGTTGTCATGATGTTTACCCTTTTTCCCGGCATCCGATTTATGAAACTTTCTCTTGTCGCCATCTTTTCTCTGGAATTTTCTCTTTCCCTCTCTATCGTTCTGCGGTCTATTCGAATCCCGATTCTTCTGGAATTTTCTCTTCACTTTCTTATCGAGACGCATCTTTTTGAAGCCGCGCGCGGTATTGTCGTCTGCTTTACGCTTCCTATCAGGGTTCTGGGTGAAGAGATCTAAATGCAAAGATTCGCAAAATGAAATATAAATATATGGAATAATAACAGCGGGACAATTAAGAACATTGATAATACATAGTTGTAACCGCGGTTTCGCCCGTGTGGAATTCAGACCATATTTACAACCTATATCTATATGTATATAAGCAAAGTTTGTTTTTTTGTCCGAAGTAAACTCGAAAACTAATGGACCGATCAGCGTGAAACCACAACCATTCGACGCGGAATTAATCGTAGACGGTTATAGGCTATATATTTTTCAAATTCTATGAGCCCTTTACCATGTTTTCTCAATTTGTTTGTTTATTATTCCTTTGACGCACCATCACCTCAAAACTACTGAACATATCGGGATAGGACTAATACCTTTCAACGCAGTATTATTCGTAGACAGGTATTTTTTGGATTCCACCGATCCTCTCTCATTTTTTATTCGATTCACTCTTTTGTACATTTTCCACTTCAATTTACGCTTATACACATTTTTTCCGCTAATAAAAAACAAAATACTCTTACTTTTATTCATTCATTTGTTTTTTAAATTTCGCACCAGCTAGTTGTTACTATAAGCAGCAGGTGTATGGAAATTCATGCTTTTTATCTTTAAAAATGGATGAAGTGGACGTTGTAGTATGGCCACATTAAAAATCTACGCACAATATATATTCAGTCTAATTATAATGTATGCAGAGTCAACTGACACGTGACGTCTCGACTAACGATCTAATTGGAAAGGGAAGGGCAGAGGGGGGGGGGGGGGGTTTGGTTTGAAATCGATTCTTAATAAACTAATTTCACAGCGTACTTTTATTATGTTTCATGTTGCTAATAAAAAAAACAATGATTACCTTCTTCCGGTTCAGCTCCGACTTCCTGTCTGTAGTAGTCGGCGTCATTGTCTTCTACGTCCATATCCTCTGTTTGTTGGGACTCCGCAGCGGCCAGCTCCATCAATCTATAATATTACCTGGTAAATTAATCTAGATCTACTACTAAGCGCCTACACATTTGACTTCTAGCTCTTTGTTTTTTTTTTTTACACTTTATAGTCTTTTGACATGTGATGCGCAGGGAGAAAGAGAATGTTGTAAGAAAAGTATTGGATATGAATGTGGACGGTTACATGGGAAGGGGAAGACCAAAGAAAAGATGGATGGACTGTGTGGAAGATGATATGTTTAGAAAAGGAGTGAATGCGGAGATGACAACAAATAGAGAGGAATGGAAGAGGAAGACATGTTGCGCCGACCCCAGATAAAAATGGGAAAAGGGTAGGCAGATGATGATGATGACTTTATAGTCTTTGACTACAATCTCAAGTGAAGTTAAGTGACCATGTAGTCCAGGATGGTAAACACACTAAGCGTAGAAATACCGGTTCTCAAGGATGCTGTCGAAACACACCTGTTGGTGTTTGGCAATATGTTTTCAAACTTGAAGGTGGTAGGTCTACCCAGGCGGCGACGCGGTGACATGCCTTGGCAACCCCGTATCGCCCCCCGTCCCAAATGCAGCGGACGGCCCCGGGGGGTTTTAGTGGGTATTTCCGGGCGAGTCCCACACTGCACGGAGCTCGTCACTCCGTGCCCCTTATCTATTGTACTGGGGGACTTCGATCTCCTAAGTACAATGGATAAGGGTAGTGCGTAAATGCATTTCCCCCCGTCAAAAAAAAAAAAAAAAAAAGTCTACCCAGGCGGGCATCATTAGAAAATGCTCTACCCCACCATGCTATGGTTCCCTTCAACGAAAGCTCCGGCCGATTTTAGAGTTAGGTAAGGTAGGCTCGAATCCGCGTCCATTGACGCGGAGTCCGATCTCGCTACCAACTGCGCTATCGTCACTAAAGTATTATAGTAAAAGGGTCATTCCCGTCCGCTTAACATGCGATAAGACAATCGTTTCAATAATTCCGTACTGTTATTTGACCTTGCAATTTTGTAGCATGGGTTTGTAACTAAAATTCTGTCCACTGCTGGACATAGGTTTCCCCCAGAGATCTCCACGACGACCGGTCTTGCGCCACCCGCATACAGCGGACTCCCGCGACCTTCACCAGGTACCCACGCTACGTCTTACGGTGTGTGGTACTCTTTCGAGAACCCGTTGCCCCTCATCGGGCATCGGTTCTGCGAGCAACGGGTCCAGTCCACTGCCGCATAAGTTTAGTAATTCTTTGGGCTAAGTCGGTTACTTTGGTTCTCCTGCGGATCTCCTCATTCTTGATTCGATCACGCACTGAAACTCCAAGCATAGCCCTCTCCGTTGCCCTTCGAGCAACTTGGAGCTTCCTTATTAGGCCCATTGTAATTGACTAACTAATATTTATTACTATTAATTATTTTAAATTTGGACTAACAAAAAAAAGGTAAATGAATAGGGGAGAGAGAAAATGGCTTGAACAGAGTTATATTTGCCTATTTATATATAGAAGATTATTATTTCTTAGTTGTCTTATTACTGTGAAGGAATGATGTTGAAGGAATAAACACTTCACCTTTGACTTTCAGTAATTTCTTTTTTCTTCTTGATCCCCTCCAGAGCTTTTTCTTTTAATTCTTCCTTTTGCTTCTTTTTCCTTTTAACGTTCTCCTCTTGTTGAGATTTACGCTTCTCTTTCTGTCTCCTGTTGGACGAAACGAATTAATTAGTTTACTGAAATTATTCATGTAAATAAAGAAACACTTTATATAACAAATTAAATTTCTATCACATTGTAGATATATTTTGTTTTGTTGTTTGCATACGACATACCTCTTTTCATCTCTTCTCTTTTTGATTAAAGCTTTCTCCTCCTCTGTCTTGTCAATTAGTTCATGGAAAAGTACTTCTCCGTCCATCAAACCATCTTCTACCTGTTCAATATATTTACCAAAAATTACAGAAAGAGAGCTAATATTCAGAAAGAAAATTATTATAAAAATGAGCATTTTTGTATTGTGCTTTTATGACTATACCAGCTGTGCCCGCGGCTCCGCCCGTGTTTCATATAATTTCCACTGCGTAATATAATCGCTAAATGACGTTATGATCTCCTGTCTATTGAATCGAATTTGGTTATAAATTTTATTTACACGAAACCGTAATTATTTTCCCAAAAAAAAATTTAGCTACTAAGGAGAAATATTTCTCATAAATTCAATGACTTATAAGTGAAACTGACAATTGACTATGAATAGACGGATTCAAATCTACGACCATCGATGCGGGATCTGACCGTCATCAGGCATTAACGCTTCATCTTTTTGGTAGTTAAATAGACAAGAATCAGGAAAATGTCCTATTTGCTAACATGGTACGAGGCCGTAATACAATTTTGATCTTTTGCGACCCCCGTCCCCCCCCGTTCGAATCAGTAAGCAAAGTTCTTACATTTTTGATCTTTTGCGACCCCCGTCCCCCGCGTCCGAATCAGTAAGCAAAGTTCTTACAATTTTGATCTTTTGCGACCCCCGTCCCCCACGTCCGAATCAGTAAGCAAAGTTCTTACCACCCCTCACCATGCTTACGTGAGCGTTGCTATAAAAAACCGCAGATTAATAAGAAAATAGTCTATAGCGAGCCTATAGTTGTGATTTCCGCCAAAATACCAAGTTACTCTTCGACATGTCTTACTTTAATAAGTTGCATAGTGATCCTAGGTCCTAGCTCGAACAGCCTGATGGCGGATTTAGACTCGGCCGCTGCTCCTCTCGAAGCTAGGTTCTGAGGGAGGACCACCTGAGAGTTGGGATCGTCTTCGAACTCACTCTCGGACATTAGGGCAGCCCTATATAGAAGTGAAACGTATATTACATCACTATTCTGGTTCGGTTAGGAGTAGTCCCAGCAACACATAAGCACCATAGGCAATTTAGGGGGTTTAGTCTTTGCTTATTTTTGTATCAATGTATGCTTGGTTTATTTTTGATGATATGGAGAAGGCGGTCTGAATGATGATTATGTTGGCAAAATGGACAAAATCTCTTTTTTGAAGTAGAAACTTTTTTAGCGGAACTGAACGTTTTCTGTAGGGGGAATTCGCATCGTGTCGCCCCCATGCCAAATGCGGCGGACGGCCCCGGGGGAGTTTTAGTGGGTATTTCCGGGCGCTTCATGCCCGGGTGAGTACCACACTGGCAGAGTTCGTCCCTTCGCGCCCCCTTACCTATTGCATTGGGGGACTCCGGTCTCACTAATGCAATAGGTAAGGGTAGTGCGTAAATGCATTTCCCCCCGTAAAAAAAGAGGGGGAATTCACATCACCTATGACGTCAGCCTTCAACGACATGCTACAGTCTGTTAGATATAAGATTGCTTTTAAGTGGACGCTTTATCTAAAATCTTTACTCACAATTTTTTTAATATTTCGGACGGCCACTTAAAGATAGGCAACACCGTATACTTACTTATCAAAGAATTCAGACATGTCCTTACATCGGTTCAGATTTGGTATTTTTCCCTGGACCATCTGCAAAATAAAAATATGTTAGTTAAACACAATTACTACGTTACAATAAAAGCGGTTACAAAAATGGTTTATTTGCGAATTAAAAAAAATTATGAGCATCAGCTGAGAATTTATTAATTTTGAGTTACATAATCTGTAAATATTGGGACATTCAAAATTTCATGTTAGCATCTATGAGGGGGGGGGGGTTCCGCTTTATTTATTTTTGCTGACATTTTGGGGGCAAGGTGATATAGTGAATAGTGATTGCGTAAGCAATGTTTACATATTAATATTCGTTTTTTTATTGTTGACAATTATGCAAGTGCTTACGTAATCATGGAGGTTAGAGGGTAAATTTTTTGCTCACTATTGCTAACAAGAAGGGGAAGGGAGGGCGATTAAATTAAGCAACATTTTGCTTAAACAATATTTGAATGCTCCCAAAAACTATATTTTAAGCTTCCAATAAATTATAAAAAGAAAGCTGATGCAGAGTTTGTAAATTTATACAGGATTCTTGTTCTTGTAACTTGCTTGGTGTCAAATTGTATAACAGTTTACCGTTATCATTAAAAACTAGGAACTTATTAAACGAATTTTTAAAACAAAACCAAAACGTTCAACTTAATTTTATTTATTTATTCTTCTATTTTTTTTTTTTTACAGAAAATGTATTGCTTTTTTTCTATATACAATTATGATTTGATTTAAAACGGATGTTAGATCTGCCAATAAACTGCCATACAGTTTGGCAGAAGTAGTAAAATGTATATTTGGTACTGAAGAAACAATATTTTTAGGAATTGTTTTATATGGTAAATTATGTTAAATAGAAAACTCCAAAAGGGCATGTACCTTTTTGGTTCCTCTATTAAGGCCCACGGGAGTGGCTCTTATGACATAGTGCCTCATGTCGATCAGCTTTGTTGCTGGATTGTAGTTCATTAATACGCACCGGCGTATATTCTTTAATTTCACCTAAAAAAAATTTAGTATAAATGTTAAGTAAAATTCACAATCAGCCATTCGATATCTAACTAATTTATATATTAATATGGGAATTTATAGAGTAATAATATTTATTTATAAAGGGAAGGGGGGAGTCGAAAATGTCTAAAAATATTTCTGACATAATACTTGTTTTTTTTTTTTTTTTTTTTAACGGGGGGAAATGCATTTACGCACCACCCTTATCTATTGTACTTAGGGGATCAAAGTCCCCCAGTACACTAGATAAGGGGCACGGAGTGACGAGCTCCACTTGTATGGCCCCTAACCGTTTTGGGTAGTTTGTTAACTAAAATGTTTAACATCCAATGTAAATAAATCTGGTAAAATGTGGTAAAATGCAATAACATGACCATTTTCATATGAAGGCTGATCTCTTGCCTAGACGTCTCAGAGCTAATAGTTACACACAGTCATAATAGATACAACAACAGACAAGTATTATAAATCTGAATGGAAACAAACAGAACTTAATTACATGTCTGTCCTTAGAAAATACCCCCACTATGAATTAACTATGTGGTGACCAAAATAGAGAAAGGTATGCTTAGTTGGTTTGGGCATGTAGAGAGGATGGATGAGAGAAGATTAACGAAATTAATTTATAAGTCGATGGTGAATGGGCAAGTCGGTAAGTGTCGACCTAGGCGAATGTATCTAGACCAAATCAATCATGTCTTAAATAAAGGCCAGGTAAAAAGTACCCATAACCGACGAGCATGTATGAAAGCGCTCATGAAAGTAGAGGAAGCGAAAGAGGTATGCCAAGATCGTAGCAAGTGGAAGGATGTAATCTCTGCCTACCCCCACGGGAGAAAGGCGTGATGATATGTATGTATGTATGAATTAACAAATATCCACCAGTCATTAAACAAGAAGGCTATGCGATAACTTCAATTTATACTCACTGTTGTTATGTTTATGGTGGGGAACATATTTTGAAACATGGTCGCCATCAGCTTCATTTGCATGCCCTCACCAGAGAAGCTGTTTAATACAATCAGGGGTGCATTCTGGAATGCACGCATCATGACATACTGCTTCCGGAGTGATGAGATTACATCCCTGGCAAGGCCATACTGGAACAATTGATTTAATTTTTTATTCGTAATTTTGTTTATCTAGCAGTTAAATTTAAGTCATGAGGAAAACTGTTTACATTTTTTTTTTACTGATAAAAAATTTAAACTTCGTCAACAGTGCTAAACAAAAAACGAAAATAAACAGAAGACAAATATGCATTGAACCATTTTATCTTTGCTTATTTATATGTGGATGTATTTGGCATATATAATAAAAATACTTATTGTAATAATTACAACATTCTGTATGGAATATACTTTAATTACAATACTGGCTATGGAGATCTTTGGATGGATGGAATAATAAAACTCATCAATAGCAAATTGAAATATATATATATATATTCAAAACCTTCAGAATATTGGAACTTGGAAATATATTGTGATTTATTTCATAGCTTTTTATTAACTTTGCCTAATAAGGAGACAAAGATACCATCAATGTGAGTTAGGATGAAATGACACCTGTCATATACATTCTTTATGAAGGGATGACAGCTCATTTGGTAGTGAGGTTGGATTCCGCATCAATGGACACAGGTTCAAACCCACCTATCCAACTCTAAAATTCATACGTAAGAAATGTTTACTGACATGAAATAACGTTGTAAAATCGATGGCTTATATTTCGAATTCAAAATTTTTTTGTGGGCGTACAATAAAGGAACAGATGTAGTTTATATTCTCTGTTTTCCTAATTTTTAAAAACTATCTACTTACTTCCATGTTATTGTAAAAATGATTATTTCTCGATAAATGAAAGTGATTTTTATTTGTAGCTAGGTTTTTTTATAAGATCTGTAAGGGACCTTAAGATTCGTTGTTTCTGTAAGTTTAGTTAGAGCAAATCAGAGCCTGAGCCTTTAGTGAAGGAAGATATAGTGAGAAAAACATAGTGTGGTGGGGCATTTTCTAATAATGTCTACCTGGGTAGCTAACACCCTCAAGTTTGAAAACCTGTCATCAAATACCATTAGGTGAGTTCTGGCAGCATCATTTGAAAACAAGTACCTCTAGATTTAGTGTGTTTTACTATTCCAGATCACACTGTCACTTAACATCAGGTAAGATTGTGGTAAACCAGTGGGCCTATAAAAAAAATTGAAAGTGTCAATAATATTAATATTAGCCATAATGTTCACATTATCAGAGTTACTTACATTGTGGATACGGAAAGTGAGAGTAGGTCCACGAGGTAACCGTGCCAACCTCATATAAGTTCCAAGTTCAGTTTCCGTAAAAACCATCATGTGTGACACATGAAGGTATCCAGAAACTGAAACAAAATCTTTTATTGTGTTCTTTTTACGTTCCTGTAAGAGTTTTATATATTCAAATAAGTGTTTTTAGTTACAGTATATTCTTTAATTTTCTAGTGCCACTTAGAATGAGGGATGGAATTTTGAAATTTCAAACAAAATTTTAATATTATTATTAATTAATCTATATTTACTAACACCTTATTTTCATAACTAAAGAGTAAAAATGAAACAGCAAGGATAAGAGAGAATATGAGTTCAATTTTTACACCTATCTTTTACATTAAAGTAGATAGGTAGTTTTTTGTCCAGCATGAAATTACATTGTAATAAAATGTGAATAAAAAATTATGACAATATTCAAATTTTCAATTCACCTTTATTAGGCAAATAATATTAATAAAAAAATATACATTGAACAATATTAACCAAGTATATTTAGACAGTTTATTTTATCTTAAAACTTATGTTAATAAAAATAACCTTATAGGGAAAGGGAGATCTAAATGAAGAAGTAAGACTCAGAAGTCTAAACTTCAAATTTTTGTCACTATAAAAAAATACATAGTATAAATTAATTGTTTAAATTAAAATTAAGAAACTATTACTCAATTTACTTATATATTTTTCTGCTGATACTATTAAACATATATATTATGTAGAAAACATTAACTTTAATTAAATAAGTAAATGTTGATTACCCATAAAAATGAGATAATAGGAAAACAATGGAAAGCCGGCGAATCACCAGGTTAGTGTTCAAGGGTGCTTAATAGTTTTATTATACCAAACTCATTGTAGTTTATAAAAGTAAAACAGTAATGGAGGATAGTTAAGCATTAATAGGCAGGTAAATACATTTTTAGGTCTACTCTGACGTATCTCTACAATATATATTTCAGAATTATGTTAGTATTAATGTTACTCCCAACTCTAAGATTTGCACTATAGACAAACCATTTTATTTTACTAGTTTTTGTCAAGAACTACTCATCTAGTACAATATAATGCAAGTTACTGCCTGAAAAATAGTAAATCATATAAATTTTCAACAACAAACCTTCAATTGTGAAGCAGTAAATGGCTCCATAATTTTTCTAAAGTCCTTGGTCAGCTCTATTAGATCCTTGCTGCACTGTCCACGATGAATTACGAAAGAATGTGGCGCCTTTACTAAGTTTTCAGGCTCCAAAGATTCCTTACTAGCAGGATTTTTTTTGACGCATTTACCTTTACGTTTACCCATCTTGTGGAATAACCAAATTAATGAAAACTAATAGAGCATATATTAATTGTTTTTCGCTCCTGTCCAAAGTTAAAATTGTTGCTATTTCATTATTTGTAAAAATACAAATATTCAACATAACATTTGAGGTTAGAAAAATAAAACAAACGTGTGAATTGACAGTTGACACTGACAATTTCGTTTAAATTATACAGTTGAATCTTATTATTTATCTCTGGTAGACAGTTTGCAATTCGGCGAATATGAACGTTTCTTTCTATAGGTAGGTTTAGGTAATTTATTTATTATTACCAATATAGGTTTTTTATTATTTATTTTATAATTATTTATTTATTATCAAAAATTTTTAAATAACAAATCACGCTATCATTATCATTTCTTCGTATTCCTTTTTCTTTCATATAACCAAATTAGATCAAATTATTATATGTTAGAAAATTACGAACAGACGATAATATAATCCCAAATTAGGATTTAAAAAACAAACTCATTACGTGAAACAAAACCTTACTAAAAACAGCTTTTTACCATTGCTGTGCGATGAAATTAGGTATTATTTAATATTGCATGATTTTCACTCTATATATAATTCGTGTTTTTTTAAGTTTTTTCAGTATTGTATGTAAAATATCGAATATTCTAAAATCAAGAACATTAAAATACAACGCTTAGTTTTTAAAACGGATTTTGAATTACAAAATATAAACGAGCTAACAGATCCGGAATCTATTCATGTTTCTGAACGTAACACCAAAAGAATCGTACGCTAAGCGTTTACCTAAAAGAGCATTTTTTAGACGGCAGGCCTTATACGTTACGTAACTTTTCTCTGTACCTACGCTGTGTTTTTTCCATATTTGTTATTTTCAGGAACTTTTATTATCACGGTCGCCACGTTGTGGGGCTTTGGGAACATTTATTTATTTAAATATTTACGGTCATTTTACTTTATAAAATTAAAAGCATCTTATTATTGAATTGTATATTTTATTACTTCTTTTATTTTAGATTGACATAGAATGTACTATTTTTAAAATTAGAAGTTACATATTTTTAACATATCAAATAAAACCTTGGTCTTTTTGGAACATCCTCCAAACCAGACACGAAACAACAAACATACACAAATAAATTAAATTAAAATTATTTGCGACAATTTCTCTGCCATATTTCCAAATAAAGCCGTATGAAATAAATTATATATAAACATTGTATTTACTCAGCATTTTTACCTTTCTGCCACTGCAAGTAAATTGTTCAGGTCTATCGTTCTGCTCTGGTGTTTGCTTTATATAAAAACATGTATAAAATAATTAGAAATTACAGTTTCTACAACAATAAACCAATACAAAACATTCATATTTATAGATTTCAATTCTGTTATTATACATTATTATTAATTTTCCTATTTTCATTTTGTAATTCAGTTCAAAAAATCTGTTACATAATTTTATGACTACCATATTTGATACTAGTAGAGGACAGCTATGGATAGTCTGACAATATTTGTGCTAGGATCATATTCACCATTATTAGTTTCAGACGCGTCTTATGTACCTGTACCTGTCAATCTTTATTTTATAATAGCTCAACACTCCATAGACCAGAGAGATTTATTATTTATTTATTTATTTAGATTCAAATCTCTCAACTTCTTTAATAACTAGTCATTCTTAACTTTTGGTAGGTGCCCAACATCATAAATCAGACTGTTTTACCACAGACTGTTTTACACCTCCAAAATAATATATATATATATGACCTTTTTTTTTTTTTTTTCTCCTGTGCCACTCTGCTGCAACCCCCAACACCGTGGTGGGTGCAGCTTTTACTGCGACCTTTAAAACCCGCTGTCTAAAAAAAAACTTTCATTTAAGAATCAGCGTCTGTAACAAAGTAGCAGTATATATTCTGACACAGAGGACACATTTCATTTCAGATTATCCCACTATATTCTTATCATGGATATCTGAATTATATAACTATATTTATGTGCCCTTTTCTTAAATATATGTAGCAAAAACCACGTTTTTCTTTATTCACTCTATTTTCTAGAAGAGACATCTTGTTGGCTTTGCTACACCAAAGTGTTGAGTCTATTTTACAGAATTGACATATGGTCTACCAAGCTACGTCTGTTTACAGTTAGTATCCCTGTGAATCATATTAATAATACTTTTATTACATATAAGTCAGACTTGCCATACCAATACGGTCCTCTGTTTCTACCTTCCATTTTTAATAACTCTGATAGTCAAATCTACTTCAACGGAAAATATTTCTTCTTTGAACACTTTTTATCTTTTATATTTTCTTTTAATAGGGAATTATATTTCTCAACTAAGAGGAACCATCTACACTCATATTTTTCAATTTCGTCAAATTCTTTTTCAATTAAACTCTCGTCTTCTTTCTAGTAATATTTTGTTTTTAATTTCCTCATCTAATTTATCAATTATTCTTTAATATTGATGAGTCCTTTATATGTTGCTTTCAATTCAAATTCAGTTGGAGAATTCTTTTCTGCGTTTAATAATGTCGCCAATATATTTGCTTTCTTTGTAAATTGACCTCTTACTGACCTGTGTTTTTTCTATGTTTATTATTTTTCAGGCACTTTTAATTATCACGGTCGCCACGTTGTGTTTTTTTCTATATTTATTTCTCAGGCACTTTTAATTTCACGGTCGCCACGTTGTGTTTTTTCCATATTTGTTATTTTCAGGAACTTTTATTATCACGGTCGCCACGTTGTGGGGCTTTGGGAACATTTATTTATTTAAATATTTACGGTCATTTTACTTTATTAATAAAAAGCTTCTTATTATTGAATTGTATATTTTATTACTTCTTTTATTTTAGATTGACATAGAATGTACTATTTTTAAAATTAGAAGTTACATATTTTTAACATATCAAATAAAACCTTGGTCTTTTTGGAACATACGCACAAATATTGTTTAATTGTTTTATAAATAACTGTTTTTGTATTTTATTGTTGAATCCATTAGGAACATACCGTCAATGCTCTACGATATGTTCGGAACTCTAACTGGGTAGGTTGCTGTGCCTGCTACAGTAGGAGTATTATTATTCTGTGGTCCGCTGACAGTGATACTGTGACACTTCGAAGGTCTTTCGATCCCTCGAAACCAAGTACATCTATATATATTTTTTACTACCTTGTTCGCTAGGATCGAATGGGAACCCTGCTTCTAAATACAGCGAATTGATGAAAGTTGAAAGCATCCATAATTGATATCAAAATGTTATATTAGTATTTCACTACAATAAACATGACTACGCTCTTGTAAAAGTAAAAAGCGCAGTATTTTTTTAAATTAAAATTAAAAAGGGATAGAAATCAAAACACCATAAGAAAAATCAAAACAGCTTTATTTCCTGCTAGCCTGTTATGGTTCTTCCACATGAATGAAAACTACACTAAATTTGCTTTGTCTAAGTCTCATTACATATAGTTTAGTTTATTCTTACTCAAAGTATTAGTCAGTTATCATGTACCCAAAAGAGAATCCTTTCTCGTTTTCACATTTACACAATTTAAACTTGTTTTAACTTCTACTGTAATTTATTATGTACATAAGTCAATATAATTTTCAACGTGGACCACTGTTGCCAGATTATATTAAAAAAAAAAAATATTACAAAGATGTCGAATTAAAAAATATTTTTTATTTAGGCAACACAGACGACTTGCTAAATTCATTACAAACTTTGTAGTTTTGGAAAAAAAAAATCGGGCAACACAGGAAATATGAATGACTTAATTTTATGGAGGGTGGATGTACGTTTCGGTAATTTTCTACTTGCATAATGAAGTCGCGAAACTCTTTTAACATTATTTAATTTAACTGACAAACCCTTTAAGTGATATCATAGTTATTGTTTTTTTAAGGAAAGTATTCTTTATATTAGGTATAGTTTGCAGAGAACCATTAGGACCACCCTTCGACGTATTACGTATTGTGTACAAAACTTCCATGACATGAGAACTTAGAATTAATCGCTTAAACAGTAATTGTTAGAGAATAAATATTTTTTAAATGTACAATGCAACTCACCTGGAACATTATTTTTGTACCAGATTAATTAATATAAATTGAATTATGACAGGTAACAGCTAACCACACCCGCTGTTAATCATATTATCTCGAACTCGACTATTTCGAGGTCCACTACCTCGAGTCATTAGATAAAAAAAAAAAATCACAAAGACAAAAAGCACGAAAAGCGTAGTATGGTACAAAATAAACGCTCATGACTTAAAAAAAATACTGATGCAAACTCGTAGTAATGGTAAATTCGATCGTAAATTTACGAAAGAACACAATTCGCTATCCTATTTTAAGTGCATTTAGGTGCAATATCGATTAATTTACTCCAATTATAATATACTATCAATTTAAAAACGATAGCCCAAAATGCGTTTCATACATGTTTCCGAACGATAAAAGATACTAGATTAATACATATTTATTCATCCTAATAAAAAAAGTAAATTTAACAAATCGTTTTTAAAATCTGTCAACGAGGTACATGGAAAAAAAATAACCACTAAATGTGTGAACCCCAAAACAAAATATACAGAATCTATCTTATTTAAATTGTTTATATGTATAAAAAAAAAGAAACAGGGGAAATCAGTACACGAGTGAAAATCTTAACCACTATGACTTCTTTCCCATTATATTTAAATTTGTATCAATAGGAGGATTATGTACGATGAAATCGTATGATATAAAAAAGCCCCTAATATAGTACTATTAAATTAGCTATTATCTATATACCATTCTATAATATTATCAATTAAATATAGTAATATTAATTTAAAGTAATGTATACAGTATATGTATGTGTACACGTGGTTTAAAAGAACTAAACGTATCACCGACATAAGAGTATAATAATAAAAAGATAAAGTTTGGTACAATGAGATAATAGGGTTGAGACATTTAGTCAAGCATCGATAATCATCGACAAAACATTCAAATATTTTGTAAAAAAAAAACTACTTTAATATCAGTTTTACCGTCAGCTGGTAACATTCGGGTATTTATTTTTTGTTTTTATGTCGAAATATAAATAAAGCCGCAGGTTAATATGCACTGTAAATTTACAGTTAATATTTTACAAATTATTACGTAACCCTTAAAAACATACGTTTGACATTCAAAGTTTGTCAAAAAAACTGTCAAAGCATTAGCTAGTTTATGTACTAAAATATGGTAAGCAGTGTCGACTGTTAGTAAATAAGAAAAAATGATAACACAGCGATAACCACACACAATATTCCTTTAAAAGTTATAGTAGGTATGTAAAAAAATTCGTTGTGAATTTAAGGTCACAGCTGGAATCGCTTATCATGCTGAGAATTCATTTTGAATTTAAATCTAATTTATATTTATCATAAATAGAAAAAGATTACATATCGACCTTCAATCAATACTTTCTGACCTAAAATTCGACCTCTCCATATTACTGGACAGTACCGAAGGCATACAAGACACGAACCACATATCAGAAAGTTGCCATGTTTAAGTCGCACGTAAAAAAAAAACCGAACACAACTGCATCTTTGATAATATTAATTTGTATATAGTAGTAATATGCTACAAAAAAAAAAAAAATTACACACCCCTGTACAAAGCATCATAAAGTACAACAAAGAAATCTGTAGACATAACAGAATATTAAGTTAAAATCGAACACAAATCATTAATTAATTATTAACAAAATATGTTTTATATGAAAAAAGAATAATGCCTCGTCTCTAAACCAGGGGATGCAGAGTAAGTTTCTTCAAATTGTATAAGTTTGTTTTGTTGAAAACCTTTGATATACAAAGTTGTTTGTTTGTATAATATGGTTTGCATTACTCACATAGCCGAGACCTTTAGTGCTGATCCATCTGTAATAAAAATTAAATAAACAAACCAATTATGAAAGTGAAGAGTGCTCCAAGTACATTTTAGAATTTCCTAGTAATACATACATAAATTATATCAAAATCAAAAATAAAAAAAAATTGTTCCTAAGAAGGCGCTTATGAACATCTAAAACACTACCACCAATTCGGAAATCAACCCAGGCAAGAAACTCGATCAGGTTCTTTTTTTTTATAAATAAAATTCATATCATTTTTTTTTTAATATAAAAAACTATACAAATCATAGTCTTAACTAATATTATCGGAAGCACAGAGATGTGGGTTAATTCCAGACATCACTATCGTTCACATAATGATCCACCCTGAAATAACCTTTTGAGATTAAGACTTGCTTGACATAATACTTGAACTTATTGTCAGGTAAATCGGTAATGTTACTTGGGATCTTATTGTAAAACCAAACAGCTATAAAACTTTTATACTAATATTAAAATTATGACGATCATACACTAGATCGAGCTTGCCTAAATTTTTACGAATATCCATTAAGTTATCGAAAATTTATTGGGAGGGCAAAGTTAAGATATCATATTCTTGAAACTTGTTCTTTAGAGATTTATTAATTACCTTCGTAAATATTAAAAGATGGTAGGTCAATTAGAGAAGCGACGCGGTGCTTGCGAAAGCCACCCCGTGTCGCCCCCATCCCAAATGCAGCGGACGGCCCCGGGGGGTTTTAGTGGGTATTTCCGGGCGACTCTCGCCCGGGTGAGTCCCACACTGGCACGGAGCTCGTCACTCCGTGCCCCCTTATCTATTGTATTTGGGGGACTTTGATCCTCCAAATACAATGGATAAGGGTAGCGCGTAAATGCATTTCCCCCCGTCAAAAAAAAAAAGGTCAATTAGAGAAATTAATAAAATAATGACAGTGTCAACTCTATATAAGACATGTCTTAGGAACTGCACATTTTATGGTGTTATTTAAGGTCGTTATTAAATGGAGAGAACAAAAAACAATATCATTTTATTCAATTCATAAAGGTGCTGCTTTGCGGAAATCCATCATAAATAATATGGTTGATTTTTTACTTTGCTTCAAATGATTTTCTACAAGTATAAACAAATTAGTTTCCAAGAGATGTAACAGCTGATAATCATTTGAAGCAAAGATAGCAAAGTAAAAATCAACCATATTAATGTAATTTTACTATTATAAATGTATTTACTAAAAAAGCATGAAATTTACAAGGAACAAACATTAATATTAATAAAAATAATCATATTTCTTGTATATGAAGTTGTCATAACAAAAGAGTAATTTTTTTAGAATATTCGGTAGTAGTGAATACTGTTAGATAATAAAGCAATATAAAAAGTGTGAACACAGCTTGAGTTCTTATTTATTATTATTTCAGCAACTTAGAAACATGCTGTATATGGCTTAATAAGAGCATATTGATGTTATTATTTAGAGTGGTTATGAGGCTATGTAAAGTGTATGTTTGTATGACAGAGTAAAAAAACGGACGTCAAGTAATTGTGACGTTTTAAGAGGTTACTCATTAAATCATAATACATGCAAACTCATATTTTATTTAAGTATGTGCCATGTGAGAATTCTTCAGTGACATAAGACAATTAGTATTTTATCCAGGACTTAACTCTCAGATTATAGAAATAGGATATTTCAACTTACGACATGATGACATAACAGTCAGTATAGCTTTGTTTATAATGTTGAGCAATGAGAACAGGAAAAAAGAAATTATTTCTATGGTACCTGTTCTTGTCCATTGGTTTCCTGTGACTTCATCACATCAGGCAAGTCGGGGGGTGAAGAATATGCAGTCAGGTCGAGAGCCTCAAATTCACCATTTTCCTTTCTGAAAAAAGAAACAAAAATTTAATTGAAAATATCTATTGTTATGAAAGAGCTACAATAATTTAGAAAATCATCAACAAATGAATAGCTTAAATACCAATAAAAATTTGATCACGGGAAAACAATTGCAGGCTGGCATAAACGCCAGGTTAGTTCCTAACCGGTTAATAAGTGTTTTACTCCATAATGTTTATGATTGGTGAAATGTGCATTCAAAAACTGATCTTATAACATTATTTGGTCAAAGGTAAGGTAGGTCTACACAAAGACCAATATTAAGTTTCAAATATTATTATATATATTTTACATAAAAATATATATGTACATCAACATTTGGAGCCCCCCAAGGTTGACCGATGACCTGGTGAAGTTCAGGGGAATCTGCTGGATGAGAGTTGTGCAAGACCGATTGTTATGGAGATCTATGTACAGCAGGGAGCCTTTCGGTTGAATGAATCCACATTTTTATAATAAAGGAAACCAAATCGACTTTCTTCCTGGCTCTATGAACTGGGTTGTTTTTTGAAATAGTGGTACTTAGAAATTCATTGGTTAAATAAAATAAAACATTTTTTAATTAGATCTTTATGAATATAGTAAGAGTTGGCGATGTGCACGTGATGCCTATGGTGTTGCTGGCGTCCTTAGAATATGATGACCGCTTACCATCAGGCGAATCATGTGCCTATTTGCCAATTTAGAGGTATAAAAAAAAATACAAGGAATACCGTAGAGCCAGTCCGATAGGTGCAGGACACTGAGCTTTAGCAATATTAGATGTTAATCCATATTCAGCAAGAGTCTTCTCATCCTCCATCAGCTGACTGTCCTTATTGAACAGCATTTGGCTAGCTGGAGCTACCTTCAATATACCTGTAAAAGTAAACATAATTTACCATGTACAATAAAAAAACAGATAAATGTCGTTTAGTTTCATATAAAGTCAGATGTAACTGATTTGTGTTTTGAATTAGTCATAGTATTATTAAAACCAAATTTTGTATAATAAATTCTTAAGTACATTTTAATTTTGATATGTTATTTAAATCACTCTGTCCAAAACTGGGAGAAACAATAATAAAGTTCATTTTTTTAGATAATTATTTATGAAACTAAATAATATTTGTACAATAGATCTATTTACTGTTATTTCTGAGGAACCACTATCATGTAGTTGATGTTATTTTTACATTAGTTAATATGTCTTAGTATTGTTTACCTTAGGTAATATAAGAAATAATGGATAAAAAAGTTAAAAAAAAATGTTTAAAACAAGAAAAGATAAACTTTCTAAAATAATTACAAGAGAAACAAAGAAAAAAATTATAGGCATAAGGAAATAAAAGCTATCTCCTTGAATACAATAATTACTTGTTTTAATTTTCTTTTACCCTATCATTACATATCATATAACATATAAAATATAAATTTTAGCAAAGGATGAGTTAAGCTCATAAAAAGGATTTTGAAGAGGATCTTACACTTTCTACATTTCAAATTTTTGTATCACATCACTACTCAGACTACTTATCAAATATACTCAAAAACATGTAATTCATAATAAAAAATATAGACTTACTTTATAATAGTGAAAAGTCGCTTAGAACAAACAACTACAGGTAAATTAAACATACCAATGCTATTTCTATCGAGTTTATTGTTACAAAGAATTCTTTATATATCACTATTGATACTCTAAAATACATAATACAAATAATCTTGAATAGTAATTTGCAATTTGTATAAGTATTTCTTATATACAGTATTTATAAATTGATATCATGTTCATAATATTTTCAATGGTCGCGTAAGAAATATATGAGCGTCAAATAAAACGGTTCATAAAAATAAAATAGTATTATCTTATATGAAACAACTCAAAATCTGACTAACCTCCCGACATTGCACCCTGACTATTAATAGATTTATTCACATATCACCAGTATCGTACTCACCTTCGATCATTTTCTTCAATTCTAGTACAGTCGTAGCATCTTTGGCGTCGGTGAAGATGGTTAATTTTTTTCGCCTTATCATTAGAAAAACGTCCTGAAAACATTTTTAACATTTGAGGTTACATAGATTCTGCCATTATAGTATCTTTTGCGTTTATAATATACTATTTGGAGGCATTTGAAGCTTACCATTTTGAGGTGGTTTTAATTTATTTGTATTCAGTATTTATTATGTATTTGTAATAAAAACGATTGGTCGCGACAAGGCGTACAAAATGAATTTATTGAAATGACAATTGACAAGTCAAGCACTTTGCTACAGATTGTCTATAAACACAGAGTATATAAAAATAAACTTGGATCTTGGCTCCATGCCCAAAGGTAAAATATTAGGTTGGTCCGTAAGCAAAATTTTAGTTAATTTTGATCCCCCGTCACCCTTGTCAGTTATAGTTTATAGTAAGCAAAATTCTTACCCCATATGATCACGTAAGTATTGGCATAATTTTGAAAAAAAAAAAAAAAAAAGATTAATAAGTAAATATTGCTTACGTAATAACCATTCAGATTTCCATCTCCCCTGTGACGTCAAAAATAAGCAAAGCGTAAACCCCCTTTGTGCTCATGGAATGTTTGAATGCCTCCCAACTGATGGTTAGGTGAGTACCCTTTTTTACACGGGTAAACGCCTTTACGCATTCAACGTTATACAGAGGTATAGAGGAATATATGGGACTTACACGGCGACCTAAGCCGCCGCAAATACTAACTAAAACTACCATGATGTGCTAACATCTACCGCCGTAATGAGGTTCAAAGGTATTGCGATTGCACGCGAATTGGGCTATCCCAGCGAATGGTCCAGTAAATTTTAGGCCTCTAATGTATACGAATCAGCTTGTTCTGAATGACTCCCACAGAGCCTCCCTAGTGCAGTGGAAGGTCAGGTTTCCGACCTCTCCCCCCTTTGTTTGGCAGAAAGGTAGGCAAGTACTTAAATAAATCATTAAAGAAAGTAGGTATAAAGAATTAAATTTAAAGGGTAAGAAAATTTTTCATTTTTCATTTTCCATTTATAGTACACAGTGCACTCTTACTCCAAGCCTCACAAACGAGTTTCTGAAATCCCATCCCACTCTCATTGTTCTCAGCCTAACCATTCGTCGGTTACAACTATTTATACTACTCCCTGTCCCAGAGCCCAACTGGTCATCTCTTATGATAAAACTGTCCATAGAGGCCTTGTTTTCACTCCTGCGTCGTCCGTGCCGAGAGGCTGCGTAATAATTGAATCTGGCACAAGTGTACAAAATGACACTATGATACAAACTATCCTTTCCCTAGTCATTGATATCATCTGAATGAATCTTTAACAACTACCGTCCATCGTTGCCCAAAAATTTACCCAACTCCTATCCTATCAAATCTCACCATGGATCAGTTGAGTATCTTGGTGGAATACCTGGAACGTGTATCGCATCGGGATCCCATTTTCGTATCTGGGGCTACTCTCGCGCCGGAGGGGTATGCAGGTAACTCCTTATTTATAAGATGTTCTCTACTCTTTTCCAAAATCCCTTTTCCTGCCTATCTTGGCATCAATATTATTGGTGTTAGAGTCTGTGATATGTCCTTCGTATCTATCTATATCCAGTATACTAACTCCTCTTTAATCACTGATATCTTATCTCTTATGTTATGTTATTTCGTCCATTCCTTCTCCTAAGCTCGTCATGGGTGACTTTAATGGTCATAAGGTAGTATGGCGACATAGCAACACGGATTTGTTTGGCCACTCCCTACTAGATGTCTTTGATGATTCTTATTTATGCTTGTTGAATGATGGTTCGCCCACCCACAGAGTTCTCCCTTCCCAAAATCTGAAAAACGCCGTTGACCTCTCCCTCTGCTCCTCTTCTCTAATGTCTATAACTTCCTGGAAGATTCTGCCATTAACCTATGGTACCACATCCCTATACCAATGTCCATTTTTCTTTCAAATCACGTTGTTCCTTTCAGAAACTTTTGCCCTGTAATTAAATATAAGTTTTCGGGATCTGATTGGTCGTTGTTCTCATCTGCTCTGGACTGTAAGTAGCTTCCGATGCATTACAACCATTCGCTTCACCCCTCGTTTATCGGCAGTATCATTTCTTGTGGTAATCTCCATACCCCGCTTATAAAACCAGCTGATGACTTTAGGGTTTCTACCCCTTGGTTGGAATCTGAGTGTTCTGCAGCAGCAGCAAAAAGAAGAGAGACTGAAAAGTCTTACGGTAGATCTATGTTTGTTCAATGTTTTCAAGTTTAGAAGCAATCTGCAGAAAAATTTCTTAGGCTGACTGCCAGGAAAAAAAATAAGGGTGGATTAGTTTTTGTGTGAAATTAGCTACAGATTCCTCTTCTGAATTCTTCATCGCTTGTCTGGAAACAGATAAGGAGATTTAGAGGATCTTGCAATACGAAAAACACGGCAACCAAAGCTCAGCTTTGTGGCTGGAAGCCTTTCCGGACAATTTGGCTTCCTATTTTGTGTCGTGCTTAGCATCAATCCCATCGCCTCCTATTTTATTACCTTCGCAAAATCCATTTAACTAGTCATTTTTCGCTATTGAACTATCCTTATCTCTTGATGGGCTAACTGACTCTTCCCCAGGCATCGATGGCGTCCCATACTTCTTGCTAAAAAATCTACAAATAAAGCCAAGACAGTCTTTGTATCTACTATAAACTCGTTCTTTGATTCCGATAATGTTCCTGACCAATGAAAATCCCAAATCGTCATCCCCATACTTAAACCCGAAAGGGTCCCTGGAGATCCAAACAGTCATACGCGAATTGCGCTATCTTCTATTATGGCTAGAATCGCAGAAATCAAATCAAAAGTACTCATAAACTCAAAATTAGGTGTTTGTTTATATCAATAAAAGAAAGGAAGATTAATAAGGAAATTGCTGTCAAAAATATTATTCTCTAAAATATCTGTAAAAAATTATGGAACATTTCATTGTATATTATTGTTAATCAGGTTTTTTAGAATTTGTTGAAGTTTTTAATAAGCAAATAAATATTTTTTTAAATAGTTGATTTCTGTAAGAATACGGTAATGTTAGAAACAATTGATGTTTTTATTTCAATGGTTCAGAATATTTTTGTAATAGCGGTTATCCCTAGCCATAGCTGTCATTCAATAATTTAGATTTTAGTGTTCTTTTAGGACAATTCAAAAACCTAATTCTTGAGCTAAAGCTCAAGCTTTATAAATGTTTATAAAATATGAGGAGATAAATATTTGTGAGTTTATCTTTACTTTAAATTAAACGTAATTGTAAAATTCCATAAATTTATAATAAAAAAAAAAACAAATATTGCTATGTTTGTAATGACAAAATTTATAAAATACAAATATGAAATTATCATCTTTGTAAATACTGAAATGTTTTAAACGTACTTGCAATTTTGCAGATTCTTTGCAAAAGGAAAATAGGTGGGAAATAATAAAAACCTTTGATTTATTGATGAAGATTTCTATTTAAATATAATGTTATTGTTTGATCATCTAATCATTTTATTATGAGTTGTAAATTTTTGTTTACGACTTTCAAACATAACCTATAGTGTTGTTATGTGAAAATGAATACTTTGATTTGTGTGATTTGTCGTAATGGAAAACCGGTGAATTCAACAAATAATCGCCTGGTGACGGAGAGATGCGGGCATGTGAAATGTATGGATTGTTTGCTACAAGAGAAAACTGGTTGCTTAGCATGTTTGGAAGTGAGAAACGAGCCGGTTTTAAACGATGTCCTTTCTGCCGAGGAGTCTGAATCTCTTACAGAGGAGACGACAACACAAAACAACGTTGAAGCCATCAAAGAACCAGTGGTTAAGATACAAAAAAACATTGGGACCTATGAATATATGAGCATAAATAAAACAAAATTAGAAACTTCACATATTAGAGTGGAAACAGGTGAGAATTTTATGTAATTTACCAGTACGTATAGGTGTAATTAGTAACAGTTCCGTCCAAGGTTTGACCTCAGTGGAACAACTACCACACTAATTTTTGCTATAAAACAGCAATACTTTTTTCTTTATTCCAGCATAAATTGTATTTGATGTAATACAATAATTATAATTTAGTCTCTATGATAGTAACTTGTTTGTTGCTATCCTTTGTCAAGCTTCTGCTTGGTATTATTGGGTTATGTAAAACAATTATCACTCTTAACATCAGGTATACTGATATCAGTTTGTTATTTTGTCCATTCCCTTATCTAAATTCATATTTATTATAATAACATTGGAGACTTGATGATTTTTTTTTTCATATTTGTTACATTTCTATATATATTTAATTATTATTTTTTATAGATGGAAACGGCAGGTATTATTTATGTACATTATGCGATAAAAAGTTTCATGCTCGAAGTCAGGTTGCCTACCATGCATATTGCAATGGGCAAAGAAAACCTTACCAATGCCCAGAATGTCCAAAGGTAATATTTTTTATACTAAATAAGTCTCAACAAACATTGGTACTTATCTATAAAAACACAAATGAGATTATAAAAATTATTACTTTATGCAATATTGTTGCATAATATTGGTAAATGCATTTGCAATTATAAATCATCCTTTAATATTAAAGAGTGAGCACAATTTTCATTAGTGAGCTTATAATTTGAAACATAGTTATTAAAAAATTACATAAACAAAATTTTGGTCATTTTAAACTCCACCCATTGTCAGTAATAGTAAAGCAAACTCTTGTCCCATGATTACATAAGCATTGGCATAATTTTAAACAAAATGAAGTTATAAGTAAATATTTCTTACAACATGTATACTTAAAGAATGGGGTTGAAAATGGCAGCTAATTATACTGGTACTGTCAGCATACACAAAATCTGTAGTGAAAATCCACTAATAACAATATGTTTTAATATAACATTATAGCAATATATCATGTAATTAAAATATCTATACAGATGTAGGTACAGGAATATTTATATTTGTTATATTCTCTCTCTGGCTTGTGTTTCTTTTAACAAATGTAAAGGTTTCGTCCATGAGTCGTCATAGTGTATTCCACTTTCACATATTCAATATTGTATCTCAGCCTTTCGATTAACTGCTGATGGAGGTTTTACCTTGGTAAAAGGTAATAAGGTGGTAATTACCTTTTTTAGATTTGGCCTGTTACTTTTCCCACTTTCGCATTACTATATTGCAGTGAGTGGTAATGTCCCAGATTTTTCTACTCTTCAAAATACTTTTACATCATATACAATTTTATGTGTGTCACTATGTAATACTTTCCCGCATTACTTATGCATTGCCAACAAAAGGTGTAACAATGGAAAAAAAAACACCAAAATAACGAAAAATCTAACACTTAACAATATGATAATTTTTTGATAACAATAAAAATTATTTAACAACAATATTAAAAACCAGAATCAACAAATAGCAATTACGAAGAAACTTAGAACTTAAAAACTGAACTTTTATGAATACAAAAGACTGTCATCAGAGATAAATAATAAAAACGGTCATCATAATGGTTTTGTGTTGCTGTCTGTACCAGCGAGTATGAATATAGATAGCGACAGTGTGCGAGTAAGAGGTGAACAGAAGCGACGCCATTTTAAATGCCATTCTTTACAGGTAATACATAATCGTCATTCTCATGACCTGCCCCTCCCGCAAGTGTCATTAAAAATGAGGATAACTGCCGTTGATGCTTATGTAATATTTAAACTGACCATATAACCATAACCAAATTACATGATCCACTGTTTATTCTCAGATTGATGTTTTGTCTGTCTGGATATAAAACAATATGCTAAGTTATGTACTAAATATTAAAGATAATCTATTTTCATTAGATTGATCCTTTTATCTGATGATAAATGACAAAAAAAATACAACATAGTTTGGTATGTGTTGAGGATTCACATGACCCTTCTAATAACTGTGACAATCATCATTGTCATACTGGTTTTAAAATACCTCTGTAAAGTCACTGCAACCAGATAAGGTTGAATATAATTGTATTGGTTTGTCCCGAAATGTGATCCACTAAGCTAAAACACTATAAGGTCACAATAGAGTTGATTTTGTGAATCTATTACTGGGCTATATACAGTATGTAAGTTAGGTTTTCATTTATTAAATAATGTCTATAATCAGTCTTTTGTATGTCAGTGTATAATAGAGTGTTATGTCTCCCGTAGAGTTTTGCTTCAAGATCTCATTACAAATACCATATGTGTGTGCACCGCAATGAACGGATTTATCGTTGTGACATGTGTAGTGACAGCTTCTTCCAAATGTCAAAATTGCAGAGGCATAAGCTAAAGCACACCAGTAAGTATCATTTATAGTAATAAGGTTCTACAGTATAAAAATAAATGTGTAAACACCGGTTGAATCTGTTGCTATAATAGTGCTAGCAGATGTTCGTATTTAGTATAGAAGACGACCAAACTTAAACGTCTTGTACGCTTGAATATCATGTTTGTAATATTAAAAAAAATTCGTTATCTATGCAACTAACTGACAGCCAGACAGATTAAAGCGGTTAACACACGTACGGACCGGACCGCGAACATGGTACGACGGGTGGCTGAAAGTAGTTCCGAAAAACATTAATTTTAGAATGGGCTCGAATCTAAGTTTAATGAATCGATTATAAAACATCGAGGTCTAAAATATGATCTTTCAAACTGATAAGGTATTAATTATTAGAGTATCCTTTTTGATTCGATTGAAGTCGAAAAAATATTGATCTCTTGGTCTGCGAAGTTTTGTAAATCTATTAAAAAAATCAATCTTTTTGAAAAATCTTATTCCCTATCTCTACCCATACCATGTCCCCGCGGTCTGGTCCGTACGTGTATTAACAGCTTCAATGTCTCCTTATAAATGGCGCTGTTAAAGTATTAAGTAAACACATATGAACATGTATCTCGTGTGGGATGCGCGGGTCTTGTTACTTGTTGGTGGGCTCCTGTTTCCGCACTTAGACACATTAGCGGTCCATTGTGCGTGCAGGATCAGCCAGCTACTCGAGCCAGCCCAGCTCCTTCCAGAAGCGCAGAAGCCTCCTGGGGCGATCACAGGCTTCCTGGAGCAACCTCATTTGCTTGAGGGTTTTTGCCCGTTGGTTGACTACTCCCGTGCATTCCAGGATCACGTGGGCAGCAGTCTCTCCTTTTTTTTTCAGACATCCCCTACACATGGGGCTATCTGTCAGACCTATAGTGAATAAATGTTTATTAAGTGAGCAATGTCCCGTCATTACACCCACCACTAGACGAAGATCAGTGCGAGATAAGCTGAGCAGTCTCCGGGCCAAGCTCCGTGATATTACCGGAACAGCTTGTTTAGACTGTCTACAGCCAGGAGTGTTAGCCCATCTCTCACTATGAGTGCTGTGGGTGTATTGAGGCAACCATGATCTAAAAGTACTGTAAGCAAGAGGAAGATAAGGCACAGGGCCTGCCACTGTTGTTGTCGATCCTCTTCTTGCCAGACGCGCGGGTCTGAATGTTAATTACGTGACTTATATTTACATATTATTTTTTTTAAATATGCTAATTCCTACTCATATTGTCCAAAATTTTGCTTACATAATGTATGTCTTGACCGCATTGACGTTATCACTAATGCAGTAGCAATATTTTCGCGCTTAGATAATATCGGAGGTGTAACATCCGTCCCTGATTGTGCACACAGAGCGTCAGATAATTTCAGTTGTCCGCAGTATGCACCATGTTTGGTACCTAATCGATCATCTATTAATAGTGTGAGATATCTAAGATTTAAAATAGATACTATGATTCAAAAACTATACATTCATCACCAAATTTTATTTTATCATAATTATGAATTGTTATTTAGAATTATAAATTGTTATATAAGCCCTAACAGACTCATGGACTGGACTGTGTAGATGTCAGACGGCCATAAAAATTCAAACATAATATAACATCTACTTGTTTGTATATTCATTGAAAACGACGTTTGTATTTCGATAACTTAATGCATATTCTTAAAAATTTAGACAAGCTAGATCTAGTGAATGATCGTCATAATTTTAATATTAGAAGTAAAGGCAAGATGTCCGGAACCACGCTTTAGGTTAAGTAAGTCTAATAAAAGCTTCATAGGTAATAGTATTCGGTTTTACAATAAGATCCCAAGTAACATTACCGATTTACCTGACAATAAGTTCAAGTATTATGTCGAGCAAGTTTTAATCTCAAAAGGTTATTACAGGGTGGATCATTACGTGAACGATAGTGATGTCTGGAATTAACCCACATCTCTGTGCTTCCACTAACATTATTAAGACTACGATTTGTATAGTTTTTTATAAGACAAAAAAAATGATATATATTATATTTATAAAAAAAAAAAAGAACCAGATCGAGTTTCTTGCCTGCGCTCTACTCGACTGGATTGTTTTCCGAACCGGTGGTAGTGTTTTAGACGTTCATAAGCGCCTTCTTAGGGCCTAAATTGAATAAATAAATTTTGATTTGATATTGGGCTATACCCATAAGGCGAGTGATAACTTCTGTTAGTTCGGTCGCCCGCCATACCGTGTAAGCGGTACGGTTCGCTCGTCTGTTATGACTATAAAGAACGGAATGCTTGGGCCATAATGTTAAAATAGTTAAAAAAATAAAATGGGTGTGTGTACTTATGTACGCGCGTGAGAAGTTATACTTCTTTGGCATCATTAAAAAATAGTTTTTAATTGCATGCAAATAATTAATTACAATAAAATAATAGAAGGATTGGAAAAGGATAATCAACAAAGTTCATTTTAAATTTGAAATATTCAATTTAATAGCAAATATTAAAAATTAATATTTAATTTGATGTTCAATTTTAATTTTTATCACAAACTTTTTATTAAATTTATTTCTTAATTTTGTAAATATTAAATAACCAATAATAAGTATTTAACATTAATAATTTAATAATATTTAGTGTTAATTATATTAAATAAAAGTATTTTAATTTATATCAATAAATAATACATACGGATAGTTAACCTCAATTATATTGGAGCACTTGAAAAAGTATATAAGCACAACTTTTTTCACTAATATTCACAAATAGTAAGTGATATCAATCAAAATATTCAATTTAAATCACTACTGAATATAATTTATTAGCACATATATAATTCGCACTTGTATGAAACTAAAACACGTGTTGTGAATGTATAAACTAGAAACATGTTGATAAATATTATAAATATGAAAACAGTGATCAGAGGTGACGAGCGTACCAACATGCGCGACTAATATCGAGGTTCAATTTCTATTTTGTTGGTAGCTTTTTTTTCGAGACTTAATGAGCGGTTAAGCAGACAACTTCATACTGTTAATTTTGTGTCACAGATGCGCGCGCATCTTAAAATTTCACTCTCATCATTTTTTCATAACGCGCCTAAAGAAGTATAACTTCAAAAATTTCAGAAGAAAAGAATCACGTGTGCACAGAATGCAACAAAGCATTCAACAATGTGACATCGTTGAGGAAGCACGCGCTGACGCACACGGAGGAGCGCCCCTACGAGTGCGACACGTGCGGCAGGCGATTCCGGGACGGATCTAACTATAGGAAACATGTGCAGAAACATTCAGGTATATCGAAATATATTTTCTCAGGTGTCTTTTAAATTTTTCCCACATCTATCTCGAGAAACTTTGTTTTAAATTTATTTGCTTTTAAGTCCTAAATACCAAACGTGAACGTTCGTTTTGAACTATCGCTACTATATTAATTATTAAAAATTATTAAAAAACTATATTAATTTTTATATACGCAAAACATTGATGTTTCATGGGAAATACGTGTCTTAGATAAAAAAAAGTAAAATTTTATGTAATTTTTTAAATTTCCGCGTTCCATATTTAAATTCAGTTAATTTAAACGGGTTTTCAAGCATTACCTTTGCTTTTTTTTCCTCTATCCCGACGTTTCGGCTGGGTTTCACCAACCGTGGTCACGGGCTGACTGGCGGTGCGCGGCGTCGCCTGTTGCGTTGAGGGGTATTTCGATGAACTACCCCCGTTTGGTCTTTATATTTATTATAGTCACAACACACAACACTAACAGTGTCCGTCGACGATGCCTGTGACGATAAATCACGAGCATTAAGATTTTCTAGCACCGGATTCCACGCTGAGGAAAGCCTATATCCATCCTCGCGATTGAAATTTGGATGTTTTTTAAATTTCAATCGCTTCGCGAGCCATTCTGCGATAGTATTGACGATCAGTGGATAACACTTTCGGTCGATGGAATTCGATCCAATTCCAATTAAAAAAAAAAAAAAAAAAAAAAAGGTAAAGCGCGTGAAAACCCGTTTAAATTAACTGAATTTAAAATTTTACGATTGTTGATGCTACTTCTAGTATCTGTAGTAGCTTTAAGTGAAGCTTATTTGAAAGTTAAAATATTATGATTTTCCCATAAAGATAAATATTGGATATAAATGTATTGGCTTCTTGTGAAGGAAAACAGATACAGTAGCAAACTTTTCATATCGACTACGATATAAAAAAAGTATAAAAGAGCTCACAGTTTTTTAGTGTTCGAGGTTGACATATGACTTTCCTTCATCTGATGTTCATACATCCCAAAAACGACAACTACCGTCGAAAAATGAGAATCTATCAACAGTTGCTATCATCAGTTGCTGGATATACACAAAAAAAAAAAAAAAAATTCACAAGTGTGTGGTGGTCGCTATCCAATCTGACTCTATTAATTTACTGAGCAAAAATTGGATATGCTCTAAGCTCACAGATTCTCAACCTTATTTTGCTCACTCCCCACTTTGAGAATTTTTTTTATTAGATTATATTTTCAATCTGCCCACACCCCCTCTGCGCTATCTCAATGCGCATTAATTTTCTCTGGGTTACCACCCACGTTGAGAATCTAGGCACAAGCTGATTCAGGATTGTTTACCGTAAAAACAGACGAACAAGAGAGTATATTTCTTCTTGTGTTTTGTAATGGCTCTGGACGGCTTGTGTCTTAGCCAGTGTCAAGTAAATTTTTCCTTGTGTCAATTTATGGCTTGACAAAGTTTGAGAATAAAATCGGTTTCAAACATTATGTACCGATTTACAATAAAACGCGGGAAACAAAACCGCGAATAAAATAAGAATTAAAAAAAAAATCAGACTAATTTAAATAACTAAAACATATTTAAGTAACTAGTCCTACAGTTTAATGCTATTATATACAATGAATTTATTTATAACATTATATACAGAATGTTCACAAGTACAGTAATACCCCGCTTTACGCGAGGGATACGTTCCGAAAAAAATCGCGTTAACTGAAATTCGCGTACATCGAGGTTCATAATCAAAATTTAATACGAAAAAAAAAAAACAAATCATTTTAATCAATCACTTTAATTCTAAGAACACTTTATGCGATACATACTCTTATTTTTTTACGGAAAAATACATCTATTGTCTTTGCATTATGTTTATACGCACACTATCGCGTAATGCGAGGCATTTGAGCGCGAACTTTGAAATTCGCGTTACAGTGAAACCGCGTGTAACGGGGTCGCGCTAAGCGGGGTATTACTCTACTAAGTAGTAAAGAAATGTTAGTAGGGAAAGGAATACAAAGAGAGACTAAAGACTCATAGAAGAGAGTATATTTGGGCGGCACGTTTCAAACAAGCGATACGTAACCGCTTACTCTTTTTCATTCAGAGAAAAAGACTGATTGCTCGTGCGGGACTTGTGAGGTGTGCGAGAGTGAAGCACGTCCTGGTAATCCCCCCAAACCGATATCGCGGGTGAAACGTACGCACCAGTGCCCGAGGTGCCCGCGGGCGTTCCACTCTTTAAAAGACATGCGTCGCCACACTGCCGTCCATACTGGTTAGTTTTTTTTTAAATCAAAATTTATTTATTCAATTAAGTCCCTAAGGAGGCGCTTATGAACGTCTAAAACACTACCACCGGTTCGGAAAACAACCCAGTCGAGAAGAGCGCATATAATATTTTTTTTTGTCATATAAAAAAACTATACAAATCATAGTCTTAATAATGTTAGCGGGTGCGTACAGAGATGTGGATTAATTCCAGACATCACTATCGTTCACGTAATGATCCGCCCTGTAATAACCTTTTGAGATTAAAACTTGCTTGACATAATACTTGAACTTATTGTCAGGTAAATCGGTAATGTTACTTGAGATCTTATTGTAAAACCGAATACTATTACCTATAAAGCTTTTATTACACTTATTTAACCTAAAGCGTGGTTCCGGACAACTTGTCTTTACTTCTAATAATAAAATTATGACGATCATTCATCGATTTAGATCCATTTATTCCTTAAGGAAAAGGCAAAGGTACTAGTAGACCATGCAGCCAAGTCAGACGTTAGGAACACTATCAATATATGACGATAACAAAATGGCGTTTTTCTGTTACAACCACAAGGGGAATGATTGGAACATTTTAGAATGTCCTACTCATAGTTCCGTTTTTTGTTAATTCGTTTTTTCCCGGTTCAATCCGTTCTTCTCTGGAACGCGCTTCCTCTTGATATTAGAATGTGTCTACCAGTCGTTACACGTTTATAATAAAAGTTCCAGAATTATTTATAAATAAAATTGCTGAACTATAACAATAGCATATTAGTAATGCAAAGTTCGTGTAATATTATAATTTGATTATTTATTCCATTTATTTATATGTTTATGTTTGTGTTTATGTATGATGTATGTAATATTTATATATATATATATATATATATATATATATATATATGTATGTATGAGTGTATGTATATGTGCTTATAATATCATATGTATTATGTATAAATGCCACCTATTTTTTTCACTATTTTTTTTTCTATTCATGTCTATTCACTATTTACCTCTTATCACACCTGTTTTTTTTTTTTTAACGAGGGGAATGCATTTACGCACTGCCCTTACCTATTGCATTAGTGAGACCGAAGTCCCCCAATGCAATAGGTAAGGGGGCGCGGAGGGACGCCTCCGCGCCAGTGTGAGACTCGGCCGGACGTGAAGCGTCCGGAAATACCCACTAAACCCCCCGGGGCCGTCCGCCGCATTTGGGATCTCTTATCACACCTACTTTATTTTATCTCTGCACCACCCTAAGGTTGACTGGTAGAGAATGCCTCTGCCATTAAGTCCGCATTTTTAGACAATTTATAAATAAATAAATATTCGATTACAGATTTGAAACCGTTCTGGTGCACGGTGTGCACTCGCCGGTTTCGCAGGAAGGACAACCTGGAACGTCACATCCGTAACACCCATTCGGATAAGACGGCAGCGGCGCCCGCGGACTGCGAACCCGCGGACCCTGGACCGCAAGCGGCCAAGAAGCACCAGAACGGCGACACTCAGCCGGTCGTAGACAAGTCGTACATACTGGTCGCGAACAACGCCCGGCAGAGCGTCATCGTTGGTAAACGACCGACGATGGTCCAGCGGGCCCCCAGCCCCCCGGAATGCGAGTACGTGCATAAAATAAGGCGAGCCAACTCGCTGGCCAGCCAGAAGAACCTGCCACTGCCGCCGATAGACGAAAGGAAAATACTCGAACTGAACGAGCTGGACAGCCTGGGTACGCTGGACATGGCGCCGCCGAAGGACAGGAGCAAACTCATCGAGATGATCATGTACGAGGACGGGGGGAAGAGGGACGAGGACAATGCGGACACGGGCAACGATGAACATTGGAAAAGGCGGAAGATGAAGCTAAACACGAACTGGTAAGTGCTTATTCCTATATAAAACTTTAAAATATTGCCTTACAGAGGCTATTAGGGTAATGTGGCAGCTAAACGTGGAAAACCTAATATCTGTAAATTATCTATACTAATTAAATAAAATTGAATTGGTCTGTATGTCATGTCAAAATTAATTTTGTTTACTAAATAGATACCGAATATATATAACAACATTGACTAAAATGTAATTTTTAAAATTTTTGTCTTTGTTTGTTCCGGGTTATCTCCGGAACGGCTGGACAGATTTTAACACATCTATCTGTTTTATATTGTACAATTAGAGTGAAGATGATTGACAAAGTCAGGAATAGTATGATAAGGGAACGCTGAGGTGTGGTAGAGGATGTGCTGACCGAAATAGAGAAAGGTATGCTTAGTTGGTTTGGGCATGTAGAGAGGATGGATGGGAGACGATTAACGAAACGAATTTATAAAGCGAGGGGGTGAATGGGCGAGTCGGTAAGGGTCGACCTAGGCGAACGTATCTAGACCAAATCGATCACGTGTTAAATAAAGGCCAGGTGAAAAGTACTCATAACCGACGAGCATGTATGAAAGCACTCATGAAAGCGAAAGAGGTGTGTCAAGATCGTAGCAAGAGGAAGGACGTAGTCTGCCTACCCCGCACGGGAGAGAGACGTGATGATATGTATTTATGTATATTCCCCTCAAAGCTCAATATTCCTTGTTGTTGATGTACTTTACCCTATTTGCCGTTACAGTCCTTAAAATTTAACTTGATCGGAATGACAGCTGTCAGCGGGACCATGTGTTTTGTTTTTTTTTTTTTTGTCATAAAATGCAAGCACTCTATCGCATGCTTTATTGGTGTTTGCACTTGTAAAATGGATGTGTAATATCTATTTGTTATTGTACAATATATGAAAGTCTTGTACTTATGTCAATTTACCATAATTCTGTTTTTTTTTTAAATATGTACTTTTGTCTATTTAAAATAATTACATCAGAACTAATCACATTAGGTTGACAGCTGTCAAACTAATTAAGCTTATTTCCTAGGGGTTTATAGTTGGGAAAAATAATATGTACGTACAGTTATAATTCATTACATGTTACATGAGTGACAGATTTTTTTTTTATTTTTACAGATATTCCACAGACTGAAAGGTAACTCTTAGAATGGTTATGGAAATTCGATTTAATATGTCTATGTGTGGCATTAATTGAATGTGACGTAGAAAAGTTTTATATTCAAACTAATTTTTACTCTTAGAGGTGGATAGAAATCAATAATGGTATTTAAAAACAATGAGTAATCAAAAATTTTTTTTTCGTTATTTCTATCTACATCGTGTTGGATTTGAAAGAAAATAATTAAATAAATATATGAACTGTACTGTAACGGATAAAATTTGTTTGTAATGAATTTTTGGGATATTTTTACGGTTAGCATTTTTTTTTAAAATTATATATTAAATTACTAACTATATTGTGAAGATGCGTCCGAGACGATAGTGATGTGACAAAGTGACTGTGACAAATTGTTTTATAAATGCGTACAGATGAGTCCGTATTAGTATGAAGTAAAAATGAAATGTTTTATGTATTTTTGTAATGTTCTTCGGCTCGAAGGACCGAAATTTATATGGAATGAATTTGATCTCATTTACATTTTTTTTTTAAATAAATGAAACGTATTTGTGCAGGGATTTTTGAAATCTTACGCTTTTCCAAAATTTATTATAATGTATATATAAATATGTAGAAATATTATCAAGTATATATTTTTTAAATTAAGAAAGACTTTGATAATTAAAAATTGTTTGATATTCGCTGTTTTTGATTTTACATTGAAAAAAATAATGTAGATGATTTAAATAAACAATTTTTACTTGCGTAAGAAATAGAAGGCAATGAAATAGCGAAAGAAACAAATCTTTTCATATCGATTAACAAATTATTGTTAATATAATAGGAGTAAAATATAAAAAGAAATCGTGTATGCGAAATAACTAACAAAATAAATAAAATATATCGACATTATGATGCCTTAAACATGTGGAGGAACGAAATAATCTTCATAAATAAATAAAGACTGCATAATAAAATCTATAATATATGTCGGAAAAAATAATGATAAACTATGATATGGACAGGAAAAAAATGTTCCAACCATAATTCATACGACTTCTGTTTTTTTTTTTTTTGTTATGGCAACGATATCATAACAATACAAATACGGTTTTCAACACTTTCATTCTACGGTAAATCCGGTAAAGGCTGACGAAACATAATTCACAAAGTTATTAACCGTTAAACGTTTACTGTATAAGTCGGTTTGCTTATATTACAGCGATGTCGTAAAGACGCGTTACTTTATAAAAATCGATCCGATCCATTCAACCGAAAGACGTCCACTGCTGGACATAGGAACATTAAATCGATATTGAAAAAAAAAATGTTGATTATAAAGTTAAATCGATCGTAAAGGTTTAAATACATTGGTGATATGACAGATTGCGTTAGTTGTAAGTTTCAGTAGCGATTTAAATAAATATCATCACAATTCACTCATATATTTACATCACATAAATTAACACAAATGTAGGATTTTTTATACAGGCTGTATCCGTATACACGCCAAAAAAGTTTAAACAACATGTTTGTTTCTGTTTTTTTTATATAAACATACTTTTTGTTTTTAATTCGATTTAAAATTTTATTCGATTGTTAAATTTAAAATAAATATCATACGTACTACGAAATAACATTACTTCTTTAATGTGTCGAGTACCCATAAAAATAAGACAACAGGAAAACAATAGAAAGCTGGCGTAAACGCCAGGTAGGTGTTCAAGAGGTTAAAACGAAATCGAACTTTTCATGATTTACAAAATTAAATTATTTTTAATGAATTGATAATTCAATACAATATTTAACATTTGTCGGCAACGATTCTTCATTGAATTTATAAGATTCTTTATCTAATTCTGCGGCAATCGCTCCCTCAGTTTCTCTAGAACACTTCTCTGGAGCGCGTCCCATGCGTGCTCGGTAGGGTTCGGGATCTGTTGATTCTTTACGGCGATACCTGGATGTTTCCCCCTTGCCAAATACTCTCTGGTCCACCGACCTTTTTTTTTTTTGTCGGGGGGAAATGCATTTACGCACTACCCTTACCTATTGCATTAGTGAGACCGAAGTCCCCCAATGCAATAGGGACGAGCTCCGTGCCAGTTTGGGACTCGCCCGGGCGTGAAGCGCCCGGAAATACCCACTAAAACCCCCGGGGCCGTCCGCTGCATTTGGGATGGGGGCGACACGGGGTGGCTTTCGCAAACCTATGTGTTACCCTACAATGGCAAAGTCGCAAAAACATTTCTCGAATCCCCCTTCTTCTTCGTACGTAAGATTTAATATCGTTTTAATATAATTATTACGTATGACATTAAAATGGATGAAAATAAATATATTTAAGGTTTTTTTTAATTTTATTAAACCTTAAAAATTTGCAAATGATATGTAAATGAAAAAAAACCATTCAGCATCCGAAATAGAATTTAAATAATAAATTTCGACTTGTAAAATATTACGTAAGAATGGAATTTACTCTCCTTACCCCCAAAATAAGGGCATGATTTTCTTGACCCCCATCCCTTATGACCCTTATGTGATTAATGCATGGCCCCTTCATATGTTTATAATTTCCATTCCGATTAGATATATGATTTCTATGATTTTTATAACAAGTCATTTTGATTTATGGATAAGTACTGATTTCTAAATGGAATTATGATATCAAGGCTCATTGTCGACACATTCTACTAGGTCTTTGGCTATAGCGACGCGGCGACATACCTAGCAACCCCGTATCGCCCCCATCCCAAATGCAGCGGACGGCCCCGGGGGGTTTTAGTGGGTATTTCCGGGCGACTCTCGCCCGGGTGAGTCCCACACTGGCACGGAGCTCGTCACTCCGTGCCCCCTTATCTATTGTATTTGGGGGACTCTGATCCCACAAATACAATAGATAAGGGTAGTGCGTAAATGCATTACGCCCGTCAAAAAAAAAAAAAAAAGGGCTTTGGCTATAGCGGGTCTATAAAATAGCTAAACTATATCATGTCACCACTGGCGCTATAGATTTCATGTTGTAAATTTGAATGCTGAGACTGAAAGATAGACTGTGTTTTTAGCAGATTTTATAAATTGCTTCTAATATACCAGATGGTTTACGTATCTAATATAATAATTCGTATATTTTTAATTACTTATACCATCGCATAAAGCGGTTTGAAGTTGTTAACAATTCAAAATAATTCAAGACGAAATCCAAAATATATATACTAATAAATAAAATTGAAGTGTCTGTTTGTAATGTCAAAATTGTTTTTTTTACTAAGTTGTTATGAATGTATTTATGAGACCTACACCAGAAATACAATTTTTACATTTTTGTCTCTTTTTTCCAAGTAATCTCCGGAACGGCTGGACGGATTTTGACGGGATATTTTTTTTTTAGATAGCTGAAGTTAATCCGGGTAACTTAGGGTGCTTTTACTTTCCAAAAATAATTAGGCTTCCGCGTAAAAAAAAAACAGATTCAATGCGCAGTTTTACGGGCAAGTGCTTGAATTTATGAGAAATATATTTAATTTATCTGAGTACTAAAAAAATGTACATCTTTGTGGTGGCGCAGTTGCATTACGGTTCGACTGTCGTTCTGAGGTCTCGGTTTCGATCCCCGGGTCGGGTCAAGTGATATTGGGTTTTTCTACTCAGTATCATCCCGGAGTCTTGAATTTGTGCCCGATATGGCGACAGGCTCGCCCCCTGTCACATCTGGGACGGAACAAAGTTCAGCGAAATGTGGGTGGGGGGTGTAGTAGTTCGCTATTTGACCTCTGCCTAACCTTTCGGAGATAATAGGCGTGTTTATATAATAGGCTTATATTTTGTTATGTTAAAAAATGTTTAAGAAAATAATTAGGGTTCCGTATAAAACATTAAAACGCAATGAAGAATATGTTAAACGCATGCGCAGCCGCGGGCACTCAGCTAGTTTAAAATAAAAGTGTATTTTTTACAAATCACGCGGTTACTAGCGTTGCATGCATTTATTATTCTCTTCGCCAAAGCCCGTTTCGCACATCTGCCAGTGTCAATATCATCGGTTATGATTGTTAAAAATGTAACAATCATATGTTAAACGTGAAATTGCTGAATATCTATTTAACCTTTTATTTTACCTGGGGAAATCCTCATGGACGAACCACTCTCCCGGGCAGGAGAGTGGAACAGTGCCGGACTCCTACCGGCTAAAACCCCAGGGTGACCTCATTCTCGCACTATAGCCAGGGGGCTCGGGAATTGCGACTGCACTACTACCGCTCCCCCCGGCGTGCGTAGGCTCCGACGAGCCATCGACCATCTGGTCTGAGGCGGGTCAAGGAGTGATAAGACCCCCCTCTGACGTCGACCACGGGAGGCGCAACTGGGTCACACAGTGCGCCTCAACCTCCCTGCCCGTGCAGCTAAACTAGCTGCTGGGACGATGGGTGTGCCCGCACCCACCGCCCCCGGTTGCCGATCCCGCAGCGGTCGAGGATGTTGGCCCCTCGATATCTATTCAACCTAACCTAACCTATATAATTTGTCTAAAGAGTTATTATTTCAGTTGTAAATATGTTCAAAATGAATAGTTACCTTATCCAACGGTCTTTTGTATAAAACGAAACATTTTTAAAATTTTCTTAATCCTTGCAAAATAGGTTTGTTATAATCATACAAAATACAATCATAAATTCTCTTCAGATTAATAAAAAATTGTCTATTCACCACTGTTAAGATTTAATATATCTTTTGTATGTTTTTTTTTCTATTTTTATACCTATTTGTCGGTTGCCATCTGCAGTTTACATATATATAAGTATTTAGTGGAACGTGAGAAATCTCGTTTGACTCGTATAAATCGACTGAAGATCGTGATCTCTTTACACACGTTGATCTCAATTTATATTAAGCCGATTTGTGGGAGAAGTTTTTTTCGTGACTTATAGACACTGTGCTGACCGCTCAGTTTAAATTACAGTGCAATTGATTAAGGGAGGTAAACAAAAACTAAAGTAATACATTTCTCTATTACTACGTCACAATAATTAAACTGTTAAAATAATTTGGAGGTTTATTAATATTTAACTGGATATTTGACAAGTATTTTGGAATGAGGTAATTATAAAAACAATAGCCAACACGCATATTAGTGAAAATATGCAAGTAGATGTTTTTTTTTAATCTTTGCCAATCAAAATCAAAATCAAAATCAAAAATCAAAAATCAAAATCAAAATTTATTTATTCAATTTAGGCCCTAAGAAGGCGCTTATGAACGTCTAAAACACTACCACCGGTTCGGGAAACAACCCAGTCGAGAAGAGCCGGCAAGAAACTCGATCTGGTTTTTTTTTTTTTTTTTTTCATAAATATAATATATATAATTTTTTATGTCATAAAAAACTATACAAATCGTAGTTTTTAGTGGAAGCACAGAGATGTGGGTTATTTCCAGACATCACTATCGTTCACGTAATGATCCACCCTGTAATAACCTTTTGAGATTAAAACTTGCTTGACATAATACTTGAACTTATTGTCAGGTAAATCGGTAATGTTACTTGGGATCTTATTGTAAAACCGAATACTATTACCTATAAAGCTTTTATTACACTTACTTAACCTAAAGCGTGGTTCCGGCCAACTTGTCTTTACTTCTAGTATTAAAATTATGACGATCATTCACTAGATCTAGCTTGTCTAAATTTTTTTAAATTTTTTAATGATGCCGTTGCCGGAATCTTTTGGAAGTTTTTGTTTTATATGCTAATCATTGTGACTCAAACGGCATCGATTGGCGATAAAAACGACCTGGGCCAACGTTTAAAGTCGTGATATACCGTTTGCTAAAATTTTATTATATTCATTTGTGAGCAATAAGTTTTCGCGATTTCGCGTTTGATATCGACATATTGTTATCGGTCCGATTTGCAATCATGCGACATCATCTGTCGTTATTGGTATATTTTTACATTTGCCATCCGATGCCGACACCCTAGTGGCATCGCACTTGAAAAACGTGATTATTATAACTACCCTGTCTAATTAAGCAAATATTTGTGTAGCTAACTTATGGTTTCACCACACATAGCGGACGGGTCGGAACGCCGCAGCAGCGCGCTTTTACTATAAAAGAGGTCGCTTATTTGTCTAACTATCTAACGCTGTTGATCGGAAGGGCCTTTACAGCTTCAACGTGACTTTAGGGACGAGTGCTGAAGGCACAAAAGAGGTCGCGCACGATTCGCGTCGACGCGATGCCTTCTATAGAAACATCGCGCCGTCGTACCGTCCCGCACGCTGTATGGCGAAACCGTTAAGCGACGTTCAGTTAATTGAAACACTATTTTTTAACTGACTGAAATATTGTTTTATAGCGCTAACGATTATTATTATTATTATTAAAGTGCATATAAAGACCGTTTACTTAACTAGTATATTGTGTGACCAGAACTTTTCTTAGATTTCTTTTTTTGCAATTAAATCATTTAACTGTATAATTTTCGGGGTTAGAGACGTCGATGGCAACTTTTATATCGCCTGGAAGGTTTATGTTTAATGCAATCTAAATAATATTCAAATCGAAGCGTTGCACGCATTTTTTGTTGTTAAATGTCTGATTTATTATTACTCCGGCAGTAACTGCGATGACAATCAACTGAGTAAATGTTATGAAATCCGCAATCCGTACACACTGAGCTCTTAGGCCCCCCCTTCCGTAAATTATGTCTTTTTTTATTTTATTTGAATAGATATAGCTTCGGACGAGCTTATTCAAGGCCACGTAGTTATATCGCAAATTGGAGGCATTTGCCATATTTCATATATTTTTACGTGTAACAATGATAAATATATATACATGTAATGTGAAGTCTTTTGTACTTTTATACTTTGCTAATATTAAGGTAGAGGAAAAATAAATAAGATTTTTTTTTTTTCTGTTATAATATTTATATTTTTCACTGATGACATGATATTGATGACTGCCTCGGTAGCGCAGTTGTATTACATACGACTGCCGTTCTGAGGTCTCGGGTTCGATCCCCGTGTCGGGTCAAGTGATATTGGGTTTTTTTCTACTCAGTTTCATCCCGGAGTTTGGAATTTGTGCCCGATATGGCGACAGGCTCGCCCCCTGTCACACCTGGGACGGAACTAAGCTCGGCGGAATGCGAGTAGTGTAGTTCGCTACTTCACCTCTGCCTAACCCTTCGGGGATAACAGGCGTGAGCATATATATGTATGTATGACATGATATTGTATTTTATTTGCGTCCAGAACATTACTAAGACTAGTATCATGCAATTTTGTTTGTATTGTTGTGAATAGGATGGCCTCGATTTTTTATTGCATTAGATAATATATATTTATTGTAAAATTAATTTTTTTTTTGTAAAAGATACCTTTAAATTTTTTTATCTATAAAAACTTAAAATTGTGTTGTTTTAAATTTTGATACATGAAAAAATATCTTTCCCGCCTTTTGTATTACCTAATTTTTTTAAAATTAATTTCCTAATAAAGTATAGATTTTTTCTCAAAATCCTTTCGATGGATTCTACGGAATCTGTTTTTCATTATGATAATTTTGCAATAACTACGGTTATAAAATTTATTCATTTGGAACGTTTTTAAAAGAAATTACTCTTTAAATTTAAATTATTAACCCTTAAAAAGTCAACTATCAATATGATATTTTATTAAAATCTACCTTTTTTTTTGTCGGGGGGAAATGCATTTACGCACTACCCTTACCCATTGCATTAGTGAGACCGGAGTCCCCCAATGCAATGGGTAAGGGGGCACGGAGGGACGAACTCCGTGCCAGTGTGGGACTCACCCGGGCGAGAATCGCCCGGATATACCCACTAAAACCCCCCGGGGCCGTCCGCCGCATTTGGGATGGGGGCGATACGGGATTGCACTGCATGCCACCGCGTCGCCCCCTGCGGCGAAACGCCCCCTGCGGCGTATCGCCCCCTGCGGCGAATCGCCCCCTGCGGCGAATCGCCCCCTGCGGCGAAAAAATTAAAATCTACCTACTTTAAACGAGAAAAAGTGTAAGTTTTTTTTTTTTTTTTTGAGAATGAATAATAATTTTTGTTACGATATTATATTATAATTCATATTTTATTGGTGAATAATATATGTCTACTAAATAGTATGGAATAAAATATTTTCGTTACATTTTGATTTTGTGTAATTCACTAGTAGATATTTTATAATTTGTTTGTAAACTATACGCGACATTTATGAATAAAATGGATTTTTTATAATATTATTGTTTTATTTCTCTGTGACATGTAATTGATGAGCGTCAGATGATTAGACGCTCTGTAACAAAATTTCATAAAGTTTATTATTGAATGACGGTTTACACGTCGTTGTAAATTTTTATTTACCTGTTTAACGGCTCTGTGTTCAAGCCCTTTTGAGCCTAATGATCACTTACGTGGTATTGTGTTACCAATTTACTCAAGGGGTTGTGAGCGTTATATGTTTAAAATCTATCCAAAATCTTATTATTAATCTATCATTTTATTCGGACATTGTAGAAATTATGCCTAAATCACATAACTTTTTTTTTATTGTAGCACGGAAAAACTTTCTTATGATAAGTTCAATACAATCCATCCAAAGTTGTCGTTACAATGTTAAGGTCTGGACACATTCCGTCAAGAAAGTTTGGATATCTCATGAAAACTACAGATTCTCCTTTATGTATCGAATGTAACAGGATTGATGATGTCCATCATTTCTTGATGGAATGTTCAATTAATTACAACAATAGGATGACACTTGTTACTAAGTTCAATATTAATATCTGGAATGTAGGTGCATACCACAGCATTCTGGCAGATCCAACATCAAAGTCTGCCAGAATGCTGTGCAATTCTTTTAAATTTAGTTAATAATTTATTAAAATATATTTTTCTAGTTGTATTTTAAAGTATTATATAAGTATCATAAGTATTTATGAACAGATTAAGATTCGTTACGATGGGACTGGCATGTCTTTTAAGACAAAAGTCCCTTAAAAATAATAAAGAGAAAAAAGGAGTTTTTGGCGGGATCTCAGTCTGACATGTAGCAGTTGTTTTCTTTAATTCATTAAACTTGTGTACTTGACTCTATATCATGTAATCTTGGTGGCGTTTTGTGTGAAATAGTTTAGTTATTGTGTTCAAGTTAAGTTTATTATAGAGGACAACGCGTAGCATACATTCTGAGGTGCCGACAAAGCTCCATGGAAAGTTTGAGCAGGATAGGCCACCGTTCTGTTGGAGCTTGGTAACGCTGATACAAGATTGAAAATCTTACCTACATGACATTGGCACAAATTGTGTGTACACACAGATTGCCATTAACTAAGAAGAAGAAGAAAGAGAAAAAAAAATCCATCCAAAGTCCATTGTGGGTGGCAGCTGTCACGCGGGCCTGCATAAAATATAAATGCCTTTTTATATTACGCTTTTATATTCTCATATTTTTCAAAGCTATTTTGAATACATATCTATTTTGGATTTAATAATTTGACCTTCTAAAGTTGAATTGGGACATTCATAAACTATTTTTCCGGTAATTAATTTATAGTGTTCATTTAAAAAATGTACCAAACGCAACCCACCTTCGTATGCATCACAGGTAAGCGGGACGAACGTGGCCGAATAATAGTAAGATATAAATACGACATAGTACGTCAGCAAATAGATCAATCACTTCCATTGCGTAATGCATTGTCGACGGTCACAGTCAATGTTACGTTGGCTTGCTAAACACATCCGCATATTTTCTCTGTCTATAAAAGTTCAATTAGTTTCAAATTTACAGTTACCTCGAAGACGTACATTACGTTTTTTTATTAGTAACAGCTTGTTGATATTTTTAATTTAATTCCAAACGGATCTGCCTTCAGGTATGTTGACGAGGTAAAAGTTTTTTTATCAATCTCTCTGAAATATCAAATGTAAGTTTTCACATCATCGCATGCATAGATTATGTTAGCAGAAGTAGAAATGCTAGATCTCATGTTTAGAGCTGAAATGTGTGTGTGTGTGAGCGTGTTCTCAGTGAGCGATTTGTTTTTACGAAATTTACTTTTTTTATACTATATATACTTTTTTACGCTGTATAGGTTCAATGTTTTGACCACAATTTCACCTAATTTTAAGTGACGATGTGGTCCAGGATGGTCAACACACTAAGCCTAGAAATACAGGTTCTTAAGTGATGCTGCCGGAACATAAAAATTGGTGATTGGCGATAAGTTTTCAAACTTGAGGGTGGTAGCTACCCAGTCGGGTATTATTAGAAAATGTTCTATTACCTCCTATGATTTCTGCACGATGGTTTCCTTTAGCCAAAGCTTAGGTTCCTTATTCATTATAGCCGTTGTTATGTTGTCATATTTTATTAACATAACTTTTGTTATAAGACCCACGTTGATACGTACTTAGAAGCATGTGGAAACTTTTTTACGGGGGATTAAAAAAATAATTGCATTGAAAACATTTAAGTTTGTTCACTATTTCTTACATTTATATTAAAAAAAGACAATGGCGCACTGCACTACAGTAGGTGTAATTTGAGAACAACTTATCTTCGATTAACGTATTTCTTTTTTTTTTATTTATTTCTGGCCAGATATTAGCATTTATTTTACTAAATTAGATAATATATGTAACTTATGATTAGGATAATAATTATTTATCTACATTTTTATGCATAATACGAGGGCCCTTTGGAACACTTTTGTAATTGAAACATCGAAAGATTTTGAATTAGGCAATATTTGATTGATCTACCTATCACTAAAATAAAAAAAAGTAAGTATTTACATACTTAGAAATATTGATTCAGCGATTATTCCTATTTCTCCATGTTTAAGCAACGAAATGTTTTTGCAAATATTAATTTGCATCTTAATTTTTTATAGCCTCGTTGTTCGCATTTGCTACAGGTTCACATTAAGTGATGATATGACTACGCGTTGGGTTCCTTACATTTTGTATGAAAATTAAGATACTCGTCTTAATAAGGAATTGTAAGGTTTAAGGTGGAAACATCAGAGTAATTGATTCTTAAGTGTTACTATTGTAACTTATCAATGTTTGTCGACGTGTTTTCATCATAACGGTGATGATTTCTAGCTAAGCGCTACCTTCCTGCTATGGCTTCATCACGATATTTACGCAACCTCTGGTTCTATAGAGGTTCAACTAATTTCAATCGAAGTTGTCCTCAACAACTTGAGTACCAGGGGCGTAGCTAACCCGAACTACAGGAATCCCAACGTGTATAGGCAAAAAGCCTCGTCTTTCTCTCTACTTAGGTTTCGCTACAAGAAAGTAGAAGAGCTGAAGAGCCCCTCGACAAATTTTAATACAGGACCTGCCTAGAGTAAGCTACGCCACTGATTTACTTTAATTAAAGAGCTGCCATTCATTCTGTTTTTAACTGACTAATGTTGTTGACCGGAAGGGCCTTAATGGCTTCCTCCATTAATTAATGGAACCTTAAGGCACTCAGCCTAAGTAGGTATCTAGCACAAGGGCACTAAATTAGTATGAACCTTGACTTGGCAATTACCTGAGTTAAAAAATCCGCAGAATATGCCCTTATTAATGCCCTATGATTTGTATCCAAAGAAAATAAAAAAGGTTTTATACAAAACTTCTCTATCTGCGCTTGATGTGCAGATGTTTGTGTGATGCGTGTAATATGCTAGAATGCATGCATTGTCAGAGCTCTCCCAGTTGAGGATCAAAGCAAGTCTTAGGTCGCTGCCGAGTCCCCCTCCCGGTGTGCCATCCATTCTGAAAATGGATCGAGAAAAGCCGACAAAAAACTGAACGTTGTGACTTGTCAAATCTATTCTGCAAATATTGAGTAGCAAATAATGAAATTTAAATTTCAGACAATTCTATTAAAGATTCCGATTAAATGAATGACAATATTGTAAATGCAATCGTAGAGCTGTACGAAGGAAAGAAATGGAAAGAAATAGGAGAAAGGTACCACGATCACCCGAACAGGAACAAGTTACTCTGGGTATATCCGAATGAGGAAAACTTCTTGTTTTTAAGGCGCTGTTTAAATGATTTCGATTGCGAAGAAGTTGTAAGTGTAGGCTGTGGTAGCGGTTTGCTAGAATGGATGATAAACGAAGTTACAGGTATGTTATTTAAAATATTTTAAGAACTTATTGTAAAATGATAAAAATATGCGATCAGTGTAAATCTTCAGTTTGTTCAGTTTGCGATCAGTTCTATAGTATTAAATAGAATTAATTTGGTTAAATACATATGAATGTAATGACACTTATACCAACACAACACACTTATTAATTTTTTTGTCTGTTTGTTTGTTTCTGCTAACCTCCGGAACGGTTAGACCGATTTTGTTGGTTGTTTTTTCTGGCAGATGGCTGAAGTTACTCCGTGTAATTTAGGCTACTTTTACTTATCGAAAATGACTAGGGTTCCCTGGAAAGTAAACCCAAGAAATTGTAAAAAAACACAATTCAGTGATCAGTTTTACTAACTGACCTAGTATAGACGAGCGTAGCGAAAAGATGTTATGTCTATGGGGTTTACTGCCCAATGCTTGAATTTGTGGGAAATAACTTTATTTTCTCTTATTCAAAAAAATAGGATAGTAATAATTAGCGTTGGTTCTTTGTATAAAAATTAAAATATATGAGATTGTGAACAAAATACGATTCAATGGGCAGCACCATGAAAGCATTATTTCCCATTGATTATTTGAAAACTATATTACGCAGTGAAGAATATATGAAATGCGAGCAAAGCCGTAGGCACACCGCTAGTATTCTATAAATGTTGTTCATGACCATCTATAAACGACCATAGATAGGAATAGTCTTATATTCACAAATAATTGGTTGGAAAACTAAAATTTAGTGAGACCTATTCGTATAAACTAGAAAAGACCGTGTGTGTAAACCTCTTTTATAATCTTTACTTTAAGATAAATTGGGTCCTCATTATGTGATGCAACCTGCAACTTGAAGTTTTACTCTTCTCCCGTGTAGTTTCACTTCGATAATAAAGCATGTAAACCATTAGATACAGTTAGCTGATGGATAAACAGAGATACAATATTGAGTGGTATAGGTCAGTAGATTATATATGATCACCATACACATGATGGAATGTCCGCTGTTGTAATCATTACGCTATGTTGCTTTTCTGGAACGTCTTACAAGTGGTAAGTACAGTCACTATCTGCCAAAAAGAAGCCCTTCGGTTTATTATCGTCGTAAAAACTAGGCAATCAGTTTGAAATGTGACCAGTACACAATAAATCTTATGGTTTCAACAATTAGTAGCGCTTCATCGCGAGCTACCTATTCTAAAAGTGCGCTGGCGTCCCGATCCGCCTGTTGTGTGTTGCAACCATTATAACTGGTATAGAACTAAATGAGTAGCCCTCTATTAGATTAATAATAATTTAACTGAATACTATTCTTTGTAAACTAATAATATTTTATTAAAAACGGGCGATTCGCACGGACTTAGCATACGTGTTATGCATTTTGAATTGACTATTTAGCTGATGATACAGGCCCTGCACTTTTAGAGAGGAAAAGTAACGTATCTATGAATTTCACAGACGAAATGCGTTTATTCTAATTATCCGTGTTGATTCTTAATTTTTTCTTGATATAATCAAGAAAACTTTGGAGAATTAATTTTATTAACATAACTTTTGTTATAAGACCCACGTTGATACGTACTTAGAAGCATGTGGAAACTTTTTTACGGTGGATTATAAAAATAATTGCATTGAAAACATGTAAGTTTGTTCACTATTTCTTACATTTATATTAAAAAAAGGCAATGGCGCTATGCACTACAGTAGGTATAATTTGAGAACAACTTATCGTCGATTAACGTATTTCTTTTTTTTATTTATAGCTGGCCAGATATTACCATTTATTTTGCTAAATTAGATAATATATGTAGACAAGAAATGATTACAAGCACGTTGTATTGGAATACTCTACCTAAACCATTGCTACATTTATTTGAAATTGAAAGTTAAAGTATTTCCAACCTATGTTATATATGTATGTATATATATATATATATATATATATATATATAGTCACGCGTATGTATGTAATTTCCTTAGTATGAAATAATGTATATGAATTTTGACATGTCCCAAAAACTCCCTGAAAAGTTCTAATAAAATGGTGACTATTTTTTGGAACATTGAAGATTAGAACATAATACAAAGTTGCGCCTATAGAACTAGTATTCATGGCCGAATAGTTAATTATATAATTGTATAAAACGAACGCATTCGTTATTTTATTTGAATGTATATGACTAAAGTTTGTGTCATGTTCATAAGTTTACTAATTCGTTTTATTTTTAGGACTCCCAGTGTCTGGGATAGAAGTGGACGGCGCGTGGTGGGATTGTAAATACGCTCCACCCACTTTCATACCACTTATCTTTACGTCATCAAAATTAAACGAGCGTACTCTAAGCGAATTACAGAAACCCAAATCAGCATTATTGTTCTGCTATTTCAATAATAGAATAGCTTTTGAAGACTATTTAAGAAAATTTGTGGGGAACGTACTGATTATAATAGGCCCAGAAGGTAAAGGGGTCCATACCGATCCCGGGCCTTTCGATGATATGCCAGAACACTGGCATCTTTATAAATCTCAGGAAGTGAGACGAAGCCGCGATTTTATCGCTGTGTATCATAAAAAATAATAATAAAAGATGGTTTTATCGGAATTAAATAACTCTCAACAATTGTTTTTTATTTGCTATTTCCTTTTATCCCCCTCATTAATTTTTCATTAATTCTATATTTTTTACGTTTATCTTATTGGTCGATTGTCGTACCGATGTGTTCATCATCGGATCCTTTTTCCCCTGTATGAAGTTCGCGAAATCGCTGCTAGTGTTGTCACATGGCACTTCTAAATTGTCCTTTTGGTTTATCACCTGCCCTTCTGTTACCATTCTGTTTATATCGGACGGCACCTCATTAACTATTGTATTAGACTGTATATCATTGTCCAGGAAATGGAAATCGTTGTGCATTAGATACAAAGATTCTAAGGGAAAATTGTTCATATCGAAACGGGGTAAGAGTTTATTGTCATCGGAGTTATCGTCTATTTCTATGACGTCGCTTTGCTGATCTGTTATTCCTTGGAGAACGTTATTGGATACATCCATATGACCGGAGTACTGTTCTCCGATTATATTGTCTATCAGATATTGGTCTATGATTGTCGGATTCGCTGTTGTATTGTTCAATGCGATGTTGTAGAAGGCGTCAGATTTAACTTCGTTCTTTATCTCGTTCATATTCTTGTGTATGTCTTCGAGGGGAGGCGAGGCCTTGTATTCACGACCAATGGCTGGATTGTTCAGCAAGTTCGCGTCGCACATCCTCTCGAGTCCCGGCGATTGTGTGTTCTGTTTTATGGTAGCTTCCAGTTTAATATAACTCGGGTCGTTCGTTTGTATCTCTGCGGTGGAGGAAGCATTGTCATCGAGTTGACGTTTATTTGCTGGTTGAAAGAGAATATCTGCGGGTCTTCAGCGATCGCCGTGTCGGGAGTCGTGGCTGCGCTAGGCAACAATGATTCCTGAGAGTAAGGCAACATATCGCCCGACGACTCGTCCAGTGATTGCTGCGGTTGCAGCTGCATGAACTGGGTCGTTATCAAATTATTGAAAGTGACCGGCCCGCCCAAACCGAACCTCTCGTTATCCTCCAGCCTCCGGAACGCCATTTTCTGTTGCGAATGAAACATGTTCACTTGATCTGGCCCCTTCAGAATTAAATTGCTCTTGACAGAAATTTTGGGTTTCTTCCTCGGTAAGTTATCCAGAGAGGCATTAACAGGCGAGTTAGAGGACAGAGGCACTGGCAGTATCTGAGTCGGTTTTATAATTGGACCCGTGACTTTGGTTGTCAAGGAAATCTTGTCGACCGGTTTCAGCATAATGTTATTATTTCTGTGTATATTGTTTTGTGGGGCAGGCGGAAGCCTTATAGGGAAATTGCACATTATATTATTCCCAATAGTCCCTATAGTGCTAGATGCGAGAGAATTGACGTTACTGTTCTGTAACAGGCTCTGTTCGACTGTGGTGTTGAGGAAACCGTGCAGGTTTGACTGGCTACTATCATAAGTCATTTGGAGAGGATGTTGTGATGTATACTGATGCCTTTCCACCATTGTGACATTAGCGCTCTCAGGCATTAAACAGTTTGATTTCTTCTCGTCTGTACTCAGGTCTGTCACAAGCACTTGGCTGTCATAGTTTTGTGTCTGAGTGTCACTAGTTGACGTCGCGCAGTAACTTTTCGAATAATTTTGCGGAATGCTCTCCGAGATACTGTCGCAGTCGTACACTTCTATGGGAATTTCGTTAACGGTTTTAGCCGGCTCGAGTTTCGTGTCATTTGATTGCTCGTCACTGTTCTTCTCAGCCTCACTCGGGATCGTCCAACTTGGTTTATTCGCTTTACCTTTCGTCATTTCGATTAACAGCTGTATACCCTCTTTATCACTGTGGCTTGTTAAATGGGTTACGTATTTTTCTTTGTTCACTGATTTGAAAGGGCAATACGAACATCGGTGTAGATCTGTTGAGTTTAGGTTCGGGTGCTTCGAGATCATGTGTGAGGCGAAGACAGTTGATTGTATGGTACTGTATGGACAATATTTACATTTGTAAACGCCCTCTTTCGAATGCATTTTCTTGTGTCGACGCATTGCATTGTGGTCAGCAGAGCGGTAAGAGCATTGGTCACAAGAGTAAGGTTTGTCCCCTGTGGAATACAAACTAAATATAGGACCTTTATAAATGATGATTATGTGCATACAAGAATAATTTTTATAAGTTGATTCTAAGATCTAGACTAAGAGAACTACTCCCATTTTAGCATCATTGACTGACCTTTTCATCACTTAATATTAGATAAGTTCAAAGCGTTAGTTGCAAAGGTACTTATTTTTTTTATAGTTTAGCATTTCACTAGAATCTCAACTATTAATTAAATGATGATGTAATCGAAAATAGTAATACACTAAATATAAAGGCACTGGTTGACCAGATGGGTACTGAAAATAACATACCATAATGCTATGGTGTTATCATATTTTCCTTTATCCAAATCTTAAGCTTAGTCTGAACTTACATTAATTAATATAGGTATTATTTTATAGATTCATGTCTATAATTTATTTAGCAATCTCACTTGGATTCTAAAATCTTTTATATTTTACTGGTATAAGATTTGAAGACATGATAGGTCAGTGATGGTACGGTGAAATAGTACATCAAAGGATATAGGTTTACACCATCTGTCTCATGAGCCTGAACTTTCAGTGAAGGTAAAATTGTGATGAAATCATAGGATAATGGTAGGGCTTTTTCGTGTACCTCTCCTCGAGAGGTGGGCGAAAAGGTGGGGGGCATTCTCCCCCCCATCCCCATTGGGCCATTGCATGGACGAGGCCCGGTGGGTCTGCCGCAGGGGACGACGCGGTGCTTGCGTAAGCCATCCCGTGTCGTCTCTATCCCAAATACAGCAGACGGCCCCGGGGCGTTTAGTGGGTATTTCCGGACGCTTCACGTCCGGGCGAGTCCCACACTGGCGCGGAGACGTCCCTCCACGCCCCCTTACCTATTGCATTGGAGGACTTCGGTCTCACTAATGCAATAGGTAAGGGTAGTGCGTAAATGCATTGCCCTCGTCAAAAAAAAAAAGAAACAAAAGGGCTTTTTCGTGTGGTGCTGGTTACGAATTGTACCACCACAAGTCTTCCCGTGGATGTCATAGCAGGCGACTAATGAATTAATCAGGAGATGGACAACAGCATCCTCTGAGTATCAAAAACACCTGACTGTGATCGCCAACCTCCCTGCCAATTGTGACGATTATGGCAATCCCCCTCTTTATTGGGTGAGACCTATGTCCAGTAGTGGATGTCTTATGGTTGAATAGATAAATAGGGCTTTTTCTCATGTCTACCTGGCTAGCTACCACTCTCAACTTTGAAAATTTGTTTGAAACACCATGTCATCACCTTTTTTTTTTTTTTTTTGACAGGGGGAAATGCATTTACGCACTACCCTTACCTATTGTATTAGTGAGACCGAAGTCCCCCAATACAATAGGTAAGGGGGCACGGAGTGACGAGTTCCATGCCAGTGTGGGACTCACCCGGGCGTGAAGCGCCCGGAAATACCCACTAAAACCCCCCGGGGCCGTCCGCTGCATTTGGGATGGGGGCGACACGGGGTGGCTTTCGCAAGCACCGCGTCGCACCATGTCATCACCTAAGTGAGATTATGGTTAAAGATCAGTATAAAAAATATAATATATATAATGTTTCTATTGGTTTTAAAATTCATAATTATCCAAAATATTTGGATTAAACATTAAAATTTACCTGTATGTGATCTTAAATGTAGTTTTAATTCCTCCTTCCTGGCCGAGGTGTAGTCACAGTGGGAACATTTGAAAGGTTTAACTTTATCATGGACAGCTGCTACGTGTACTTTCATCCGTTTCTCATTACTGAACTCTTTTTGACAGATGGGGCATTGGACCGGAATTAAATCTTTCTTGTGTACCATTTTGTGTTTTGATAATTGATTTGCATTTTTAAACGATCTTGAGCATACTGAGCCTAAAATTGTTAAAATATTACTCAATTAACACATTCTATGCCGAGAAAAAAATCGCAGTTTCCTGTTCGGACCGTGTCAGTCAATGCTGCCTGATATTCATTATTTCCATAAATAGTGGCTCAAATTGACTTTTGTTATTACTAAGTAACATTTGAGTAAAAGATAAAAGCATATAGGCAAAAAAAAAAAACGATTTAGTGATTTTATACAGATTAAAAATTTTCATTGGCCTAAAGGGAAACTTCACTGACGGTCAGCACTGACCGTGTTGGCAGAGAATGTGTTAAAACATCATAACCCTATTCGTTTAATACCTATTTCCATACATGTTACTAAATTCTAAGAAAAACACATTGACAGTGACGAAGTCCTTACAGAAAATGAAATGGAAAGCGTATTAAATTGTTTCCAAAGCATTTTTTTTTTTTTTTTCTTTCACAACTAAGCAGAATACAAGTTTTCATATGCAATAAAGAACAAAAGTAAAAAGAAATTGTACACAATATTTAAGTAATTCTATGAAGGAATATTTAATTTGTGTAGGCACATATTGAAAGAAAAATTTCTTACAAAAATGTACTTTGATTTTTCCATGGCATTTCATATGTATGTTATGCAATCTGTATTTTTTGTACGTTTTGAATCCGCATATTTCACATGTAGGCAATTCTAAATCAACAGCATGAATCTTCCATAAATGTGTGTGCAATGCATCAACTGATGGACACATTTTTGCACACTCTGGACATACCAATTTCCCATTTTGGTGGCATTGCCTATGGTAAGACAGATTATTTTCTTCTTTGAGACGTATATGACAACTGTCAAGTAAACATAAGACGCCGATCTTCTTCTCTGTGTTATCCATTTTCATATTCATTTTCTCATTAATTTCCTCTGGTTTACGTATTTGTGGTACATTGACTTCTATGTCTGTTGGAAGTTGTGTAGTTTTAGAATTCTCATTACTCAATATGCGAGGTTGTATGGATGATATGAGATCAGGAGTGACATTGGAAACTTGAATGAGATTACAAGACTTTCCTGATGCTGATTCAGAAACATTCACGTATTGTGTTGAGACTTCATTTGTGTAAACAATATTTATACTGGCCTCTTGGATAATTTCCTTAGGATCAACTTTTTCAAAGTTTGGTGTGCTCATTTTGTTCAGTTCATCGACTGATATAAAAGCAACACCCTTCAGAAGATCATTGTTAGAGTTAGCTATGTCAGGACCTATTTCAATAACTTGAGGTATTTTTATATCTGCTATACGCTGCCTAGAGACTGTCGGTACCGTGTTGTTACTACTGTTTTCTTTTTTTTCATTAGCATTCTTCAATGCGATCTGAACAAGACTCTTGATCATTTTTTTAACATCTTTAATACCCATTTTGTGGTGATTTCGTAAATGAGTTCGAAGGGTTTCTTCTGCATCGAATACGCTTGAGCAACCGGGACAAGGTATTTGAATATTCTCTGCAAGCCCGTTGCTTCTTGCTAAGTCAGGATGTACAGTAAACAAATGAAATTTTATGTCGTCTTCTGCTAGGGCCATATAAGGGCATGCCTCGCATTTAAAGAATGAAGTCGACCCAACAGACTTTTCCTCATAAGACATTACCTTCCCAGTTACTACAGGTGGCTTTGATTCATTGGAAACACTAAGATTTTGATCTACAACAAAATTTATATTGTCCATTTTGTAGGTTTGAGAACACATGATGTGACCAAGAACGAGCTATTTTAACATTCATAAGTACGTAATTACAGTAATTGAATTACTATAACGTATAAAAATGTAATACAAAAGGATTTCATCAGTACATCATATTTTTAGAAGAAATGTCATTTGCAGTTTGGCACTATACAGCTGTAAAGTGTTAAGTAAACAATTTTTTTTTGGTTCCATTTATTCCTTTTTAAAGAAAAGGCAAAGATACTAGTGACCATGCAGCCAAATCAGACGTTAGAAACACTCATAAATGATTGGCGGTAACAAAATGGTGCCCTTCTAAGATCAAAACTGAAATGATTGGGAGATTCTTGAATTCACGCTCCTTATCAGTATTTTCACTTCACTACACTTGTGTACCATAACGTAAAATGACACCAAAATTACATAATATATAGTCAAATTCTGCAAAATATAGAACTAAAATAAAGACGACGACATGACAGACCAAAATCGCGCCAAACACCCCCAATTCCATTTATTTCTTATTAAAGACAAGGCAAATGTACTAGACCATGCAGCCAAGTCTGACGTTTTCATTTACCAACCTCAATACAACGTAGTAACAAAATAGCGGCCTTTTGTTAGAGATATTTCAAGAGAGTGCTTTGAGGTCTCAGAATTTATGATCCGTGGTATTATTTTCAACAGACTTCACTTGTGCACAACTACTAACCTATATACCGTAAAATGTTAATACCTACTGCAATTCAACTAGAGACTCTAGCCCAGAGATGAACGTTTGGCGATTTATTACCCGGAGGTACCGTGTAGTTTGTCGACGGAGAAGTTAAAATAGAACACCGTAGATTGACTCACTGCTTTTAATTAATACCAAAAATACAGAATGAGTATATATAGTTTACAATATAATACAATGTAATTGACAAGACGTATTGTTTTTTGCTTAATGTTTTTTCGGCGTCTATCATAGCGTCCTGCAGCAAAGAGTATCTAATACACGTTAAAGTTAAATAGTTAAAATATGAAACTTAATAATATTAATACAAAAAAGGCGGAACGCCACATCACCCCCCCACGGAGAAGGATAAATGCCTAAAAATAGAAATAATCCTCAGCTTTCCGAAATTTTACACGACGACCGGATCTTGTTGCACTAGGTTGTGAGTTAGGGGTGACGGAATCTGCGGTTGAGGGTTCAGGATCCTGAGGTATGTCTGAAGGAGGTAAGTTACCTGCAGTTGTGTCTTTAGTCGTAGGACGTTCCCAGTTGTCAGACTCAGAAAAAGCTGGTTTGACGCGGTTTACGCTCACTACAATCTGTCTGCCCTTGATATCCAAGGTCAGGGTCTTTCCATCAGTAGAACGCTCTAATATAGCGAACGGACCGGTGTAAGGAGGTTGTAGTGGGGGTGTCGTACTGTGTCGTCTCGTAGGAAAACGTGGGAGGCCGAAGATAATGATTGAAATACAAAAGCAGCTGGATTTGCGTGACGTGAGGCAGGTATTGGCCGTAAAGCTGCCATCTTACGTCGTAGTTGACCTACAAAATCAACAGGGTCGTATGGACGGTCTGCGCCAGGTGGATGAGCCAACATTTCTCCTGGCAAACGCAGCGTTTCACCATACAGCATCTCTGCTGCTGTAGACTTAAGGTCTTCTTTGTATGCCGTTCGCATTCCGAGAAGTACGAGCGGAAGAGCCCGAACCCATGATTCTGTGTGCCACATAAGAGCTGCTTTCATTTGGCGATGTACTCGCTCGATCATCCCGTTTGCGCAGGGGTGATAGGCGGTCGTCCTAGTACGTTTTATGGCGAACGTTGCCATGAGTCGACGAAACAGATCAGACTCAAATTGAGTGCCTTGGTCTGTTGTAATTACTGCGGGTACGCCAAAACGCGATATCCATTCTCGAATGAGAGTGTCAGCCACTTCTTCAGCTGTAATGGATCTCATGGGCCACGCCTCAGGCCATCGTGAAACTCTGTCAACCGCGGTTAGGCAATAACGATAGTCGTTGCAGACTGGCAGAGGTCCCACGATGTCGATATGGATATGCATGAAACGACCAGATGGTTGATCGATGGTACCGAGAGGAGCAGAAATGTGTCTGGATACTTTAGCGCGTTGACAAGCCATACAAGCCTGAGCCCATTGGCGAGAGTCCTTTCTGATCGAGGGCCAAACGTAGCGTTCGACCAGAAGGCGAGTGGTTGCTCGCACGCCAGGGTGGCTCAAGTTATGAATCTTGTCGAACACCGCACGGCGAAATGAAGGGGTCAAGTAAGGACGAGGCTTGCCTGTGGACAAGTCACATAGGACAGAAACCTTAGTCCCTGGAATGATAACCTGATCAAATTTAAGGCTACAATTTCCTTGACGTAGGCTTGCGAGTTCTTGATCCTCCTCCTGTGATTTTGAGAGGGCCTCGTAATCTTCTTCTAAAGAAATGGCCTCTATCCGGGACATTGCATCAGCGACAATGTTGTCCTCACCTTTGATATAGCGGATGTCTGTCGTAAACTGGCCTATGAACGATAACTGGTTCAACTGCGCAGGTGGAAGTTTTTCTCGGCGCTGTACGAAAGCGTACAGCAACGGTTTGTGATCTGTGTAAATCGTAACGTGCTGGACTTCGAGTATGTGTCGGAAATGTTGAACGCTCTCGTACACCGCCAATAATTCCCGATAATAAGCTGGCCACTGTGTCTGTTGAGGAGTCAGCTTTTTGCTGAAGAAGGCCAGCGGGCACCATTGGCCGTTCACTTGCTGCTGAAGACAGGATCCAATATGGACACTTGATGCGTCCGTATACAGGCCAAGGGGTACGCCGTTGACTGGGTGCTGTAACAGAGTCGCGTTAGATAAGCTCGATTTGCAATTTTCAAACTGTACCAGAAGCTCAGGTGACCATACAAATGGCTTAGCACCTTTGCCATTGGTAGCAACAACAGCTTCGATTAGGGGAGCCTGAAACTGAGCAGCTTGGGGCACAAAACGGCGGTAGTAATTTAACATACCGAGAAAAACGACGCACACCTTGAACAGTCTTCGGAGGGGGAAAATCCAGAAGGGCTTGAATGCGATCTTGAGGAGGACGCGTGCCTTCCCCACTAATATTAAAGCCCAGGAACACAACCTCTGTGGCTCCGAATACACACTTTGACGGATTAATTACAACCCCATAATCATTCAAGCGCTTAAAAAGGGTTCTTAAATGTTCCTTGTGAAGAGCCTCATTTGCTGAATATATGAGGATGTCATCGATGTAAGGAAAAACAAAATCAAGACCCCGAGTGACCTCATCGATGAACCGTTGAAAAGTTTGCCCTGCATTTCGCAACCCAAAAGTCATGTAAGGGAATTCGAAAAGGCCAAACGGGGTAATGATGGCGGTCTTAGGGATATCCTCCTCAGCAACAGGTATCTGATGATAGGCCTTCACAAGGTCAACAGTACTAAATATTTTAGCCCCAGAAAGATTATGGGTAAAATCATTGATGTGTCGTACCGGGTAATGGTCTGGTATGGTCCTGGCGTTCAGGGCACGAAAAGTCGCCGCATGGACGCCATGACTGGTCTTTTTTACGGGTCATGTGCAACGGAGAGGACCAAGCACTTTGCGAAGGTCGCGCTGTGCCATTCCGCAGCATATCCTCGAATTCCTTTCTGGCAGCAGTCAATTAATGTGGCGCCAAACGTCGAGGACGGGAGGAAGTTGGAGGTCCATCTGTGGTCCGAATATGACGCACAGTGTTATGCTTTATTTCCCGTGGTAGTCCAGGTGGTTTAGTGACGTCAGGGAACTCGGCCAGCACTTGTGCAAAAACAGAGCTCTGAATATTAATAGTCTTGATGCTGGACTGTTTGCTGGTGGCATCAGAAGCAATGATAGCTATACCAGTAGTGCCGTCAACTAATCTCTTGGTACGGCAGTCTGGCAGGAGGTGGTAGTATGCTAGGAAATCTGATCCTATAATGGCAGTGCTGACGTCAGCAACCACAAACTGCCAAACAAAGGTACGGCGCAGTCCAAGATTAAGTTTAAGGTTCACAGTTCCAAAGGTCTTGATAGTGCTACCGTTGGCAGCACTGAGTTCCCAGTCAGAAGGTTTCCTCTGATCTCGAACCCAGCGATAAGGGTAGCAGCATAAGTCAGACCCGGTATCAACTAAGAACTGGTGTTTGGTCTTCTTGTCTGTAACAAATAGACGGCGGCCGTGATCCACTAAGCAGCAATCAGTTTCCGCCCTTACTGATTGCTGGTCGGGTTTTCCGGCTTCCAATCGCAGGGCTTTGTGCACTTGGTAGCATTGGTACCATACTTTTTGTGATACCAACACCGCTTAGTTACCGGAGTGCCACTTCGGCTGTTGTTCCGTGAGGCAGGTCGATTCCTAAGTCTACCACGTGGCTGCAAAGCAGTATAATCCTTGAAATGTTTATTTAATTGAATCAGGAGGTCTTTGATTGATGGATGTTCGTTAGGTTCGCTGTTTACAGCATATACCTTTGAAGAACTAGGTACGGTCACTTCAATAATTTTATCTGCAAGCTCAGCTAGCTTTTGTAAGCTGAGATCCTCCTGTGCAGCCAGAATTGCTTGGACCTGAGTGGGCAATCGACGCATCCAAAGCTGTCTAATTATACTGTCGTCTTTAGATTTGCCGGCAAGTGACTGCAGATGCCGAAGAAAAGCTGTAGGCTTCCGGTCTCCTAGTTCTTCATCACTAACCAAGCGTTCCACCCGCTGTTGTTCTGATGCCGATAGTCTGCGAATGAGTTCCTGTTTCAATATATGATATTTGTTTTCAGGTGGCGGATCCAAGACAATATCCTCAATTTCCCCAATTAACCTTTGGTCTATTGTGCTGATAACGTGGCTGAACATTGTGGTATCATTTTTAATTCCTGCCAGGTGAAATTGAGCCTCCGCCTGGGCAAACCAGACTGCAGGTCTGTCTGCCCAGAAGGGAGGAAGCTTGACGGATACTGAATTAACCTGGTGTTGTACTGGCTGTGTCTGAAGGCGTGCCTCGAGTGCGGCATTCTGTGTCCGCAGGTGTTCGAGTTCTACACGCAGGTCTTCGCTCATTATGACAACCTTGTATGTGCTCACAATATGTTGGTAGGCTTACCCTTTTCCGTGAGTTGTGGACAATTATATAAAGCAATATTTAATTATAATAATATAAATACACAAATAATACAATTTACAATCGTACACCAGAGAATAAAAGAAGACAAAGAAAAAATAATAGCAATTGAAACTGTTAAATGCACAAAACCAAACAATTAATGTAAATAATAATTAATGTTACTCAAAATAAAATAGAGGTGGTTATTAAATAGTTTGCAAGTTCTATGCACACTTAAAATTAACTAATGGTCAACAAATGTTTTGAGAAACACAAAAAAATAAAATAAAATATAAGATTTTGTTCAGCTACCTAAAAAGATTACATTTAACAAATTATATTTAGTTCGTAACTTAATGTTCCAAATTCCAATGCAAAAAAAAAAGTTTTTACTTGTGTTCAGAAATTCCTGTGTTAATATACAAAATTAATATACAAGAGTTCGAATTGAATAAAATGTTTCTGCTCATAGTGTATCTATTCGACATTTAGGCGAGTTGTCGATTGATGACGTACGCTGGTTTTTTGAACAAAAAACAAAAACCTAATCTAAAAGTTCGATGAGAAAATCATGAAACAGAATTATGTTCGAAGTTATTATGACCGCACTTAGAAAAAAAACACGCACATATGACAAGATATCACTCTTAACACAATGCTGTTTTTAACGTGGTGTTGCAATGCCGGTCGAATGAACACGTTGACCTCGAGGTGTTTATCGGCCGCCAGATGCCGAAGCCGCAATCGGAGATGAGTGATATGCACTCAATGCACGCTGCAGGAAGAGAAGAATCCAGGTGCGGTGCAGGGATAGATGCCTTCTTCGATGCGTTGACTTAGGTGTCGTAAGTCGAGGGTCACCACTTTGGCGATTTATTACCCGGAGGTACCGTGTAGTTTGTCGACGGAGAAGTTAAAATAGAACACCGTAGATTGACTCACTGCTTTTAATTAATACCAAAAATACAGAATGAGTATATATAGTTTACAATATAATACAATGTAATTGACAAGACGTATTGTTTTTTGCTTAATGTTTTTTCGGCGTCTATCATAGCGTCCTGCAGCAAAGAGTATCTAATACACGTTAAAGTTAAATAGTTAAAATATGAAACTTAATAATATTAATACAAAAAAGGCGGAACGCCACAAACGCCACTGTAGCAAGTGGATAAATTTCACAGTATGTTTTTAGGTTATATTAACAAAAAATATTTTGGACTACGTAAACCGGCTCATTTTAATCCGTCTACAACTGATAAATCATATAGCTTTTTGTTACGCGCTGTTTTTTTGATTTGTATTGTAATTTGTTGTTTACACCTGGACGCCTTTACAACATGCCGTACTTATAAGATGGTTCTTCTTATCTATATTCTCTATGCGTAGAGATGAGACATTTGTTAAGCTTTTTTTTTAGTTTTTATCATTGGTCACACTTTCTGTATTCAAATAAAAAAATCCAATTCCAAAAGCCAATGGATAATCAAAAATAACCAATATTTGGCTTACGTAATATTTAAACGACACCTTAAAATACTTTTGGTGATTTATTACCCGGAGGTACCGTATAGTTTGACGACGGAGGAATTAAAATAGAACACCGTAGATTGACTCACTGCTTTTAATTTTTTACCAAAAATACAGAATGAATGAATAGTTTACAATGTAATGACCAGACGTATCGGTCATAAGCTTAATGTTTTTTCGGCGTCTATCATAGCGTCCTTCAGCAGAGAGTATCTAATACACTGTGAAATGTTGCCATCCTTAAATTATATACATTATTAAAGTTAAGGAGTTAAAATATGAAACGTAATAATATGAATACAAGAAAGGCGGAACGCCAAATACCAATGTTTTTGCTGTATATTTATTGCTATAACGTGGCCATACATTCCGCTTTGGGCGGTACAGTCCTGCTTTTAGGTTTTATGCTTGCTTTCTGCACTACATATGCAAACAAAATGTGTAACCGTTAAGATTAATTCAATTTACATGTTACTAATATGCTATTAATAAGGGCATAATAATGGTTAGAAGCGATGATGGCGCAGTGGGTAGTGCGGCCAGATTTCGAGTCCATGGATGCGGGGTTCGAGCCCATCTATCAAACTCTAAAATCCTGAGCTTTCGGTGAAGGGAATCATCGTGATGAAACCATAGAATGGGGGTGAGCATTTGCAAATAATGAAAATCAGTCAACAAATACTAATATGTGTGTTCCGGCAGCATCCCTTGAGGACCCTGTACTCTAGACTTACTATGCTTACCACCCTGGACACATCCTATTTAAAAAATTGTCGCAGGCTCTGACGGAACAATAAATGGCCAGGATAGCTATAACAGTATATAATATGAATTAAAAGTTTGTATGCTTTCGCATATTTAACAGATTGTCGATAATTAATACAGATAAGATTTATAACTGTTACTTATCAAATTGGTAAATTTGTAAGTGACCGATAAACACTGATAACAGATATCTATAGAGCGATAAAAATACAATGAAATGTACAGTGCAACAAAGGCATAAACAGAACATGCATTGTGCTCCTTTGTTTTGATAATATAATAAAATAATGCTGTGGTAAGTGTTCAGTTTTTAATAAGTAATTTGTAAGAAACATTTTAAAGATGGAATTATCCATTAATCCAGTGGAAGATTCTAGAACTAGACTAGAAGATTTAATGCGGTTATTGTTTATAATTTATTACGGTCCTGAATACAAGTTCTTCAGGCCTAACTTGTGTAAGTGGTGGGCATTTGTTAAAGTGTTCCTAGGAAGTTGTTGTGAGTTCTCAAAAGTCATGGTACGCGTCATTGTTTTTAATACACTTCAGTTGTACACAATAATTAAACAATATCACATAAATTGCCACCAAAATTACATTATTCAGAATTATGTAAGTTAATTAAACATGGTGACTGCCGACAGAAGTGAAAACTTGAAACTTTGGAAAAACTGTTTTTTACTGTTCAAATGATACAATTTTTATCAGTTGACATTATTAACATAAACTAAGATTTAAACTTTGTCTGGTTTTTACATCTATTGGCACTCGGAGCAATATTTATTTACATTTTCATATAGTTTATTCATCATCAAAACAACCGATGGGCTATGCAAGTATAAATTTTATTATTTATCTGTGAGCGCCAACACTTAAACGTTATCTTTTACTTTATACTTTACCATTTTGACGGCGACGTCATAGCACTGGTAACGCAAATCTATAAGTTTTTCTTTACCGAGAATTGCTAAACGCAAATTTTTACTTTATATGTTTTAATTTTATAACTTATTAAATACAAAACCTTCCAAAGAATAAGAAAAAAATGACAAAACCAAATAAAAAAACTAAATCAAATACATATAGCAACATATGTCAGAACTTTATCGAAATACGACCGCTTATTAGAACTACATAGAAGAATCAATGAAAGAAATCAAATACGCTGTAATTGGATATTTGAAATAAGACGCCAAGGTACGACAGTAGAGGAGTATAAGAACTTCATACTATGCTACTTAAGTCGGAGTACGGAGTAGGATTTATAATAAACAAAACATAAAAACGACATACAAAGCTAGATTAGTATAACTGAGCGTGTCGCAGTACTAAACATGAATTTTTAAGGCTACATCACAACTATCATACAAGATTATGCACCAACTGAATCAGCAAGCGAAAACGATATTGACGAATTTTACAATACAATCGACAAAGCTTTAGAAACCACACATCTTAACCAGCACCACACGGTACTGTGAATTACAATTTACTAATCGTGTTTTATGTTTTTATTTTAACAGTTCTCCGTTGGCGTAGTCGGACAAATTTAAATTTCACAAGCGGATTCGTTTATCAAACATCCGATGCAGATATCCGTACGACAGGCATACCATAGGTACCTACATGTTTTAGGTTTCAAGTTTACAGTCCCTACAATAAATATGATACGAATATGACGGACTCGAACGAGGAAGTGTTAATACAAAATGCAAAACTATTCATTGCTTTACGTGAGAAAGCTTCCAAAGAGGAAAAACAAGAGAACATTATAAACTGTTTGAAGAAGGGAGCAAACATAAATGAACGCTTTAGTAACGATCGCAACAATACTCCGTTGCATATATCCGTCATAAAAGAAGATAAGGATACCGTCATTTTTCTTCTAGACTTAGGTGCAAATTCAGATTATAAAAACAACGACGATAAATCACCTCTAGACATAGCTAAGGAACTTCAAACCGACACAGGAAGGCATATTGTTAACATATTAGAAAGTCATAATAACAAATCGCCAAATGAGAAAACTACAAATACGACTAAAAACATAATTTCAAAACGTATATCATTAGAAACCAAAGATTCTGTGTTTGCTAAGTTTATGTTTAAAAAAACGACCAGGTACTACTGGTATTAAAGGTGAGCTATACGAAACAAAGTTACTTAGCTTGATTTATATTCGAGCTACGTTGAACAAAGAATTAGATCAGTTTTATTTAGGATCTAGCTTGGAAGGAATCGGAGCATTAGACGATATATGTTTGAGATATGAACAGAACGAGCGAAAGAATATTATATTTTTACAAGCGAAACACAAGGAAAACGTGACAAAACATAAAATAACCATAAATGATTTGTGGAATGCTACTGGTGACTTTAGTTTACTTAAATATTTTAATAGTTATTTGAAAATAAGGCAAAGATTTAATATAAAAAATGACGATGAAATGTTTCGAGGACATTACGAAGATGTAAAATGTTATTTTTTTTCTATATACAACAATTAAAGATGATTTTGATTGTAAGAAATATGTTGACGTATACAAAATGGATAAGACCGTCAATGAGCTGGTGTGCAGCGGCGAAACTTCTGATGTATTTCAATATCAGTACAATGAAAATGACATAGAAAAATTAACTAAAATTATACTCTTAGAACGCATAAAAAACCTAGGAAAGAGACTATTTAAACATATACGAGAAGGTAAATCGATATCTATGTTGAACGATGAACTTATCCGCAAATTTCATGTAGTATTGGCACAAAGGGTAATTAATGTTTCTGATATAAACGAAGAGGGATTTCGTATGGGTTCGATTCGTCCTGAATTTTTTTGTTCGAATGATGAATTGTTAATATCTTTAAAAAGTAGTTTATTTAGTGAAGCTTTGAATGATCGACAATGCCATGAGAATGTTAATCATTTTATTTCATCTGTCTTAATAAACCCGACCCCAGAATCCATCAGCAAAGTAATTGGAAATGTGATAGTGTATAATGAGAAAAATAATAAACTTGAAATAAAAGATATCAAAATAAAAGATCAAATTAAAGGAGCGCATTATTTATCTAAACTAGAAGTCACTCGGACTACTATAAATGAAGCTATTGAAATTGCTGGAATAGAGATTTTAAGTTCTGGGCAGTGGAGTAGTTTTACATTATCATCAACATTTGGTAATATTGATATGGCAATCCTCGATAGTAAAGCGGACAAGAGGATAAAATATTTAGCCGGGAAAGTAATCAATTTATTGTCAAAATCTGAAAATAAAACTATTACTATTAATCAGGATTTAATTAATTCTAATAATTCATTAGAACCTGGGGTTCTAAACGTAAAAGGTGGTTTAGGAAGTGCTGTTGGCAATCTATTGATATTGGATGAAAATAAATATTTGAAATTTAATATGTTAAACAAACACTTGGGTAAACATGCTACGAAACTCCTCCAGATTCTGAAAGATAATGTTACAGAATTAGACTCCTTTAGGTTTGAAATTAACATAGAAGGATTTCCCAATTTGTTATTTGATACTGATGAATGTGACACAAAAATTGTTAAAGATTTTTTAGACAGTTTGTGGTTTTATACATGTCAAGCCAGAGAGAATGAAATAGAAAAAAAAACATATTAAAATTGATATTGAAGAATACAATAACAAAAATAAGGAAACATATCAAACAATCTCAGCGAATCATGCTGAAGACAATATTTTTGAAAACCCATAACGAAATACAAAAATGGTGGATGTTAGAATATAAAACTTATTTGACAAAGAAATTGACTGATTTTAATGTAATGCTTAATGAATTTGCAGACAAGTCGTTTCTAGTAATTATAAATTACATTTTTTTGAATAAGATGAAAGAATATGGTTTGCAATTTAACCAAGACTCTGTAAAGTATTTATGTCTAGACAAAACAGAGTCAGGATTAACTGTTATAGTAACCGAAAACAATATATTAACGAGCATTAAATTAGTTCAATATTATCAAGATGTTGATAGTGTTTTGTATTTTGATCTAGATTATGTATTATTACTTTCCTCGAGCGACTATGGTATGGTTACAAATGAACTAAATAAATTAAAGATCAAAGTGTTAGTAATATTATGTAAAATTATTTCAAAGACGAATATCAATCAGTTTTTACGCCATATTAATACTTCTATAGCATCAAAGGTAATAGTGGTAACAGGTGAAAGATCTATTTTAGAAATAAGAAAGCGTTTAACGGATACTATATTTATAGAAGTCAAAGATATCAAATGTAATTTGATTGATCTAACTCTTGAAAGTCGAAACAAGGTTTTAAAGGTGCCACTTATTTATCAGGGCATAGAAGTAGAATTTAATGACGTAGTTAATGAAGAATCAGTGCATTTGATAAATTCACATATTTTAAATAAGATTATAAATAAAGAGAAGCTCAGTATTGGTAAAACTCTTATACATTCAAATTATATAGATATCAAGGATTATTATATTGAGAGAAGATTGTGTCATGGGAAAAGTTCAACCTCTATGCAGACTTATTTTACTGATGAAGAAACTAGATACTTTTCTTCTTCGAGTGCGGAAGATGGTTCATGTTCATCTCATTCCTCATGTGAGTTTATGCCATTTATTAACATTAATAAAAAAAAGATATTTAAAGCTAAATCTCTCGAAGCATTGAAAGACACTGTTATTATATTAGCTGCACCGGGTATGGGTAAATCTACTTTATTAACACATTTGTCAATTACAACAAAAACCATGAAACCATTTGTTTGGATTGAAAGAATTAATTTACTCGACTATACTAAAGAGTTTCATAGATGGCAAGAGAACAAAATTAAAATTAGAAAATTAGAAGCTTTTAAATTTATATGTAATGCTGCTCTATCAAAAAATACATCTAGATTCAATCTCCAACACCAAGAGGAACATGATTACGATCTTAAAATAAAAAATGGACAATTAAAATTGAAAAATTGTAACGTAAAAAATGTTTTAGATTTATTCGAGCTCGAAATGTTTATTCACTGTTATAATAAAGGTGATATGTATTTACTTTTTGATGGATTTGACGAAATTTGTCCACATTATGAAGTTGAGATTACTCAGTTGCTGAAAGCTCTTTCAACTCGGTTACCTTGTAAAACCGATAAGAATACTGTGGGTGAGAAGGAAAAACTATGGATTACTAGCCGTTCTTATAATAACATAAGAAGGTCTTTAGAACGCGAATTTGGTAGTTCTTACACTTTGGAACCATTTTCTGACAATGATCAAAACATGTATTTGGAGAAATATTTTCAAAAAAATTTTAACATAAAGGAATTTACTTATGATCAATTCTTAAATGTCGACAGCCTCTTTGGATATATGAAACAATTTAATAATTTGTACTACTATAAGTCTGACGCACAGCGCACAAAACTGACTAGTGTTCTATTGCATAGCATATACTTTGCTGCTGTAGTCTACTTTCAGAGTGAAATAAAACAAATACATCTAGCAGCTGAAAAACAAATATTTAGAGATAAATGGAACTTAGGTAGGTTTATAGTTTTAGATAAAATTCTCGCCAACTGGTATGATATTAGTGAAGCTATGAATCTATCGAGAACTCCGCTTCATATGCACATAGCACTCGATTATTTCCAAAATGAAATCAAAGGAACCAACTATTCAGGAGATAGAGATTTATCCAATAAATGGGATTTAGACACGAATACGTTTGCTTTCTATGAACGTTTTTTAGAAACAAAATTGAAAAAAATCCGATTCGAAGAAAAAAGGTCAAGTAGATATCTATAATCCCGATATGAAAATGATATACGATAAAGAACATAGAGAATTTGTTAATAAGCACAAGAAATTAGCATTTTACGCACTATTTAAAGAAGATTTGGGAGAATTACTCACAGAAATAGAAATTGTAGAAATAAAAGACACAATAATTAGAATGGAAAAGGGTGAAGAGAAAACAGGACTAGTGGAATACATTATTAATGGTGTACCTAAGTTTGTTCATTTAACATTTGCCGAATACTTTGCTGTAGAATATTTAACGGATTTGTTGAAAACAACTGAAGGAGAATTAGAACAAACCAAATTATGGAAGTTTATATTATGTAACGTTATGTTTCGAAGTTCAAGGGGATTAATGAATTTATTTGATAATAAATTGAAAATGGATAGTGGATTGATGAATATTATATCAGGTGACGATTTAAAAAACTTCATTTTTAAAGAGCTATCCGGGCAGACTGTAGATCCTTACCCGCCAGAGGCGTACGATGATTATATAGGAGATCCATCAGAATTCACTGAAACGGCATTGGATAAAGCCGTAATGTATGGTTTAAGATACGTAGCAATGATATTATTGAAGGCCGTTACAGACATCGTAAACGAAAGTAACCTGAACAAGTTTCTTTATCTCGTTATGGAATGTAAATTCTTTAATGCCGCAGTCTCTTTAGGGTTTGACGAAATTTTAGAACAAGCTATAGATTGTATCAGAAACGTAGATTCAAAAAAATTGTCTAGTCTTTTTACAATGAGAATATTCACCAGGGTCAGAACATTCGATTGTAGTAATGAAGAGATTATTAACGATTTAAAATCACAACTAAACGATACACGTAATACACGATATTTTGATTATTAGATTTGAATACTTTAGAAAATTCGTTTTGTATATCGTCAACATGATTTGCTTCATTTTACCACAGATTCTTTGATAGAAAAATGTGACTTTGAATTAGATTGCACATGCTTATTATTCATAAAGTTTTTTTTGCATTCGCTATTATTTGAGTTTTTATTCGCTATTAAATTATAGTTCTAAAGTTGTCTACAGTTAAAGAAATTTTGGTAGAACTTCTTCTTCTTGTGTTTTTAATGGCTTGTATCTTAGCCAGTGTCAAGTAAATCTTTCCTTGTGTCAATTTATGACTTGACAAGGTTTAAAAATCAAATCGGTTTCAAACATTACGTATCAATTTACAACAAAACGCGGAAAACAAAGCCGCGAATAAAATAAAGATTAAAAAAAAATCAGAATAATTTAAATACGTAACTAAAACATATTTAAATAACCAGTCCTACACAGTTTAATGCTATTATATACAATAAATGTATTTATTACATTATATACGCATAGTTCACAATGGTATAAATTTGTGGCGCTCCGCCTTTCTTGTATTAATATTATTACGTTTCATATTTTAACTCTTTAACTTTAATAATAATAATAGTGTATTAGATACTCTTTGCTGCAGGACGCTATGATAGACGCCGAAAAAACATGAAGCTTATGACGATACGTCTTGTCATTACATTGTAAACTATTTGTATACTCATTCTGTATTTTTGGTAATAATTAAAAGCAGTGAGTCAATCTACGGTGTTCTATTTTAACTTCTCCGTCTATAAACTACACGGTACCTCCGGGTAATAAATCGCCAAAAATTCTTATAAGAGATTGTCGGCGCCGTTTCTAGCCAGTCAGCGGCCGCCGATATGACGTGTGACCTCACTGACCAATCCCGAGAGCGATGTTATCGACGGCAGAAAAGGTTTACGTTGATCGGTTAGACGCGCATCAAGAACAACGCATTAAGGAACTATTAACAGTTGTTTTAATAATATTTTCTATTGTAACAAGCAAATAAACTAACTATAAACTACAAAAGGTGTTTGTAATGAACAGAGATATTTTTGTCATATAAAGGATGGGGTAGACAAGTTAGAGTATTTTTATGCATTCATATAATTTCATCTTGCATCATATCAACGCAATTTCCAAAAACGTGTGCTACTTGAGTAAAGTAGTTACTAGTTATAGTAAATAAGTTACAACATAATTTCAAATTAATAATAATATTTTATTTCAATTATCAAATTTTATTACATACTATTTTATTACTTAGTAATATTTTATATCTATATATAGCTTACATTCTATATAATATATTTGATTACATGTACACAATAATATCAGAACTTAATATTTATATAGAAAAGACAAAGAAAATTCTCATTACAAACAAAAAAGCCGTACAGAAAGTATACAATTATTTATATGGTACTTATGGTATATAAGTGTAAATTGTTTGTTAAATTTTATGTATGAAAGTGTGATGAAAATAAACTCATTAAAAAATGGGAATTAAATTATTTACAAAAAAAATTTGCCGGTAAATAATTATTTACCGCGTGGACCGTTATTATGTTAGGTACACAAAAACTTATCTCTATTCAACGTTTTTGAATGAATGAACAGTTGTAAGCAAAAAATATCAAAAAAAAAAAATTAAAAAAAGTATCGAAGATCTAGATTTTAGTTTTTACCCCCAAAAGTCTCGACAAGTTAGGGAACCGTAGAAGAATGCTCATACTTAGTTACTTACTTATCTAAATAGATTTTAATAATATTAAATATCGTCTTTTTTTACATTTTGATATCTTTTATTTATGAAATTCGAATGAGCAATACCTACACATTCTTATAAAATAAATCAAACGATCTCATAATATAAAAAGGTAAATGATTGGTGTTTTTTTAGGCAGAAACCTTCACCTTTTTAGTTAACAAATGATGAAGTAAATGAAGTTAAAGTACCGTCTTGCCACAAACGGACTTCAGTCATATTGTAAAATATTATAGTAGTCAAATATTGAATCCTTCAATTTTTTTTCTTGATAACAAAGTCGTTTCCCTTTTGATTAGTCGACAATATGTGATTGATGCATTAATTTTCAATGGACGCTGTGAGACGTTCATGTATTATAGAAAGGTTTTTCAAGTAATTGTAAACAGTAGGAGGCAAAATATCTTCAAAGAAATCTTCTCTATCAATATCTTTTGTTTTCAGTGAGTGTAATATTTTGTAAACAAACGTACCGTTGTACGTTTTACTATATATAGTCGCTTTGTACGGATAGCCGCATAGAGCGTTCAAATAATTCATTTGTTCAAGACAATGTTCAAACTCAATTAATGGATGAATCAATTTGCTATCGGAAATACATTTTATTTCAGTTTCACTCAACTGAAAATACATTTTAGTCGCGTCAATTGCTAATTTACAATCAGTTCTAGTAATATTAACATCGTCTTGATCTTCAAACACAATTCCAAGCATTATATACGATAGTAAAATACTATACAGTTCGTCTATGGGTTCATTTTGACTTTTAATTGTGTAATAAGTTATAGAGATCATTAAAAGTCTAGCATCTGCTGGTAATTCGTCGAGATACTTTAATTCGATCCCTTTCATAGTTCCATTCAGAAAATGCTCCAACAATCTAAGATTCCCAATGGTATCCCATCCGTTTTCGAATACAGAATTTTCAGCTTCATACACAGGTTTTGGAAAGGGCAACGATCTTGTGTCCACGGACGTAATGACTTCCCCGGTACTTTGATTTAGTGAAAACTGATCTTTTGTATAATTTGTTAGGAGATTATAAGCATAAATGATTATATCTGTCGATAGAAGATATTCATTTTTACCTTCACAAGAATTTACGGTTTGCTTGTATAAATATACATTGGAATAATAAAGATCGGTATACGGTTTAGCTATATTTTTATTTAGGACCCCTTTTTCAAACCACATTGGATCGTTTCTAGTGATTCTAGCTCTGTCACCGTGCAAAAACTTTTCAACCGGTATCCCTTCTTGTTTTTCTTTTAAATATATATCTGCTTTATTCATCATTTCAATAAATTTATTGCGATCATTATTGTTTAGATATTTGAAAATATTATTTAAAGCCTGATTTTTTGTGCGTACCGATAGCCACTTTAATAAATTAATAATTCGTTGGTAATTATTTAAAGGAATACCATTACTCTTGAGGAAAAATTTAAAATGGTTTTCTGGAAAGTAATCAGTATTAGTGAGTACAATAAACAACACAAGTTTGTCGTTATCTAGTCGGTATTTTTCTAACATAAAACTAAGGTTGAATTTAACACATTTAAACGAATCCGTTTGTTTGTCAAATATCATTTCGTCATACGGAATGTATGAAACCTTCGATAGTGCGTATTCTTGGTCTTTAGCAAGAATCGGACAACCGAATTTATTCGCCAAAGTAATACAATAATCTTTAGCTTCTAGTGGACAGGTCACATAATCAAAATTCATTTCATCTAGTACTTGCTTGCAGATATCAGTTGCAAATATAGGTAATACAAACTCCTTAACAGTTCTTGAGTAATATTTTTTCTTTTCAAATTTTTTCCCTAAATCCTTACTACCCCCTTTGAATATAAAATAACACTTTAGTTTGGCCGCTTTAAAATTGCTGAGGTGTTCTTTTAAAAATTTTGCAAATCTGTTGCTCTCACACCCAAACTCGAATGGAACTTCGCTTTTTTCATACAGATCGTATAAATAGTTATGAGCGTCTATCACAATAGTGCTGTCTTTAAGTTCGTAGGGTTTTGCTTCAGTTGTTACGAAATAATTAAACGCCTTGATTCCCATTATGCTGGTTATCTGTAATAATAAGGAATAATGTAAAAAAAAACTTCATAGCGGAAATCCTATCCTAACATTAAATTCAGAGTGTGACGGCCTACACACAAAAAGAACTCAAAAATGAAATACAGGTTGTCTCAAAAGAAAGTTTATATTTGTTTGGCTGACTACATGGACGCATAGAATCTGGGAATAGCTTTTGAGAATTCATTCGCTATTCGCTATTCTGCGACTGTAGCTCGTAGAAGATTCTCTAGTATGCGAGGTTTTCGTCACTTAAATAATGCGCCATGGAATTATTCATTCGAAAATGAGTTCAACACTAGAAAAACCAAAATCTGTGCGGCCAAGGTCATCAAGAACGGCAAAAAAAAAAAAATGGAGAGTGTAAACCAATCTGTTTATGAGGACACGAATCTTTCAATTCAGAAGCCCGCAAGTGCCTTTAAATGTGCATAGATTATCATTACACCGAATTTTCCATAAAGATTTAAAACTACACCCGTACAAAATTTAGTTGGTAGAAGAATTAAAATGCCATGATGCCAGTCATAGGCTAGATTTTGTAAACCAGGGAATTGAGCACTTTTCGACGTTTAACAACATCTTGTTTTCGGATAAAGCTCATTTTCACTTTCATGGGCACGTAAATAAGCGTGGGGGTAATCTCAAGTCTAAGGTTTATTATAACAGTAAACATACTACTCTGGCGGATTAAAACCAAAATATTCGGTACGAAATCGCAGCCATCACAGAGTCGACCTGCTTAGCCGTCATTGGAAGTTTTACCGTTCGACTAAATGAATGCCGTGAACGCGAAGGCTTACATTTATACCATATTATTTTTAAGAAATAAATTCCCAAATACTGTACTGTAATAAATAAATATTTTTTTAATAAACATCGTATTTTTTTCACTTTATCGACTCACAGAATACAAACTCTCTTTTGAGACATCTTGTATTTTTATTTTATTTATATGGCATACCAAACAGAGTAAGAACCAATCAAAATAAAGATTTTTTTTCCTGGTATTTTAATAAGAATGATTGTAAAATTATAAATCTATAGCTGTGAAATCCCATGGGAGCTTCGTAGCTCATCATATATCTATGAAGTCTGTTCCAAAAAGACCAAGGTTTTACTTGATATGTTAAAAATATATAACTTCTAATTTTAAAAATAGTACATTCTATGTCAATCTAAAAATAAATGAAATAATAAAATATATACAATTCAATTATAAGAAGCTTTTAATTTTATAAAGTAAAATGACCGTAAATATTTAAAATAATAAACGTTCCCAAAGCCCCACAACGTGGCGACCGTGATAATAAAAGTGCCTGAAAATAATAAATATGGAAAAAAACACAATGTCTATATATTTAGAATTGTGGCTATGCAGTCAATTATACTATATCTGCGATACAGTCTATAAAGTATCTATGAAATAACAAAATGTTTGGCCCCATATAATAAATTCTTGAAAACTTAAAAAAAAAAAAACAATTGAATTCACAAAATTTGCACATACCTTGCCTTATATTATATTTATTCGCATTACGTTAATAGATAATGTAGCAATAACGATCAAACGAAATTTGTGAAATTGCTAATAAATAAAAACTGTTTGTTTGTAATATCAAAATAACAATTTTGTACTAAATCCATATGGATATATATATGGTATACCTATATAAAAAAATGCATTTTTTAAATTTTTTGTCTGTTTGTTTGTTCCGGCTAATCTACGGAACGGCAAGTCCGATTTTCACCGGACTGTTTTGATAGATAGTTAAAGTTATATAGCGTAACTTAGGCTGTAATGATTTTTCGGAAATTATTAGCGTTCTGCATTATGGAAATAATTTGAAAAAAGACAATGGAACCAGTTGTACGGGCAAGTAGCTACTTGAATTTTTGAGAAATATGTTCACTTTATCTTAGTATCAAATATTTTTTAGGAGAATAATTAGGGTTACGTACAACAATAAATAAAACCCTTAAAAAAATTTTGAACAAAATATGATTCAATGGACAGCACCATCTAAACATTATAATTAAACGGTATTACGCACTGAAGAATATATAAAACCCGGACAGAGCCGCAGGCACAAAGCTAGTTTAACCTATAAATACAAATTGACTTCATCCAGTCCTTTTAATTTTTCAAAACAATTTATCAATTACAAAATAGTTATAGCGCCATCTATGAATAGCCGTTTGGTAGAAATACCAACTGCGGGCTGGCCGGCCTCCAAATCTCCTATTTCTTGCCGAGGGTCTGGTGATACACTGGGTCGCTCAGGGCGAAAATATAAGGAATATGTCCACTTACCGAGCAATCTCTCGTGCACATCCAATCCCGAGGATCCTGCAGCTTATGTAATGGCGTAGAAGCGGTGTAAAAACGTGATGCGGCGATATTGTAGATTATTATAAAAGTTATGCGGTTTGCGTTGCGGAGCGGTTGCGCGTATACTTTTTTTTTAAACACAACTGTCAAACTTAACTCGCGGCGCGGGTTGCCAGGCAAGAGAAAATCACTCGGCAAGAATGACAGTGATTCCTGACATTCTCACCCCAGCAACCGAATGATTCACCATAACCCCCGACCTTAGGAGAGAAGCGTCTCCTAAGCTCAAAATATTGGAGAGGAGGTGAAAGAAAATTAGATGGATGAGCGGAAATGCGGAAGCGGAATTACAAATTTAACTGAAGGATAAACTAATATTTAAAGTAGAAAAAGGATAATAATATACAAAGGAAAGGAACTATTAGAAGGATTATTGGGTAGGTAAAGGACAGACCTTTACAACCGGGCGCGTATAAGTACCGCTTTGAGTGCGGACAGTAACCACACGGACTATTCCGTCAGCACCAGGGTGGCAGGTTTCAATAATACCAAGTGGCCACCTTAATGGAGGAGCGTTATCAGATTTAAGTAGAACAACAGAACCTACAGTAGGATTTGCGGTACGTGCATTCCATTTTTGTCTAGTTTGGAGCGTTGACAAATATTCATTCCTCCAGCGTTTCCAATAGGATTCCACGAGCTTATCCAATAAGTATTTGCGCTTCAACAAAGATTGCGGTTGCGAAGTGGTGTCAACTAAATTAAAAGAATTGAGCGGTTCATAGTTAAGAAAATGTGCGGGAGTTAGAGCTGTAGGTTCGGCCGGATCCGAACTCAAAACAGAAAGTGGTCGTGAGTTTAGTATACATTCGATTTGTGTAAGAAGTGTTGTAAACTCTTCATAGGTAAGTAGCGTTTCGCCTATAACGCGTTTAAAATGTGACTTAATGCTTTTTATATTAGATTCCCAAGCACCACCAAAATGAGGAGCGTTGGGGGTAATCGTTTTCCAGGTGATACCGTGCTCTACAGCTTCATTTAAAAATGCCTCCGAATAAGTTTTAGATTTAATAAAATTATGTAAATCATTATAATGCGCTTTTGCACCTACGAAGTTAGTGCCATTGTCCGAAAATAACTCTAAGCAATTTCCTCTACGTGATATAAATCGCTTGAAAGCTTTGATAAATGACTCAGTACTTAAATCAACCGCGAATTCAATGTGCACAGCTCTTGTTACTAAACAAGTAAATAAACAAATATAAGCCTTTTCTTGGCGCGCACCTCGATATCTACTTATTAATATAGGAATTGGGCCTGCATAATCGGTCCCGGTTTTTAGAAAAGGCTTAGCTTCATTAACTCGAAAGGAGGGAAGAGCGGACATATATGGAAACATGGGTTTAGGCGAAACTTTAAAACAGCTGTTACAAGCTTGAAAACGCTTTCGAACTACTGTCCTGCCTGAAATAATCCAGTAATTTAAGCGTAACATCGAGAGTAATTGGTGAGGACCTGCGTGTAAATATTTTTTATGATAATAATCGATAAGTATATTTGTGATGTGATCGCGTTTAGGAAGCAGAATAGGGTGTTTCGCTTCGAACCGTAAGCTACTGTGCTGTAATCTGCCCCCAACCCTGATCAAGCCATCGCTATCTATAAAGGGTGACAGTGTTCTAAATGATTTTGTAAGTGGACGATTTTCTTTTAAAGAAGTTAGTTCGGTTGCAAAATGAACTTGCTGAACGCTGCGCAAAATGTACAACTCAGCTATTTTTAACTGATTTACCGTTACAGTATTAGATCTAGGAATTTTCCTAATAAATATTAAAACATAAGTCGCAACTCGCAAAAGTTTCGACCACGAAGATAGTCGAGCTGCGACTGTATGGAAAAAGGGTTGTTCATTTATCGTCGTGACTAAAGCGCGATCATTTTTATGTTCATATTGTTTATCAGGTGGGAATATTTGATCCTCAAATAAAAAGCGTCGAATAGGCCATTCTGTCACTGGATTTTGAAGCCAAGTGGGGCCATGCATCCATGTCGGATGGTCTAATAATTGGGAAGGCAATAAACCTCTCGATAAGCAATCACTCGGATTATCCTTTCCCGCTACGTGAAAAATGTGTTTGGGTGATAAATACTCTTGAATGCGAGCGATGCGGTTTGCTACGTATACTTGAAATCTATGCGGAGAAGAATGTGCCCAATATAAGGCTACTGTGGAATCGGTTAAGGCGAATATATTTGTAATATTGCAACGCGGTGAAATAGTGGTGATAACAAAGTGAATAAGCTTCGATAATAATAACAATGCACATAATTCGAGGCGTGCTAGAGTTTGCATTTTATTAGCAGTTGGCGACACCTTGCTTTTAGCGCATACTAGATTGACCGTGTTGGGAGAACCCTTAATGCACAAATAAACGTTGGCGCCGTATCCACTTACACTTGCGTCTGAAAAACCTACTACTATCAACTCAGAACTGTAAGATGGCACTCCTAAGAAACGAGGAATTTTTACACTAGATAAAAGTGGTAGCTCATTTCGAAGGATGCACCATGCGTCGCAAATATCTTGCGGTGGGCATTCATCCCAATCTACATGTTGTAACCAAAGCGATTTCATAATTAACTTAGCCTTTAATATTACGGGTGCACAGAAACCATTGATATCCCACAAGCGAGCGATAGTTGCTAAGATAATGCGTTTAGTAATTATTTGCGAAGTTTCCTTTACCGAGATTACGAATTGATCTTTTTCAGGAATCCATTTTAAGCCTAATAATTTTAAATTGTCATTTTGATCAAAATGAACATGTGAAAGGTTATGATTTTCAGGAATTGATTCTAATAATGCGGGGCAATTACTTATAAATTTTACTAGATCAAAACCACCTTTTTTAAACATGTTTATTAATTGGTTAGATAGGTTTATACCTTCTTGCGGTGTACCTACGGATATTGCCAAATCGTCCATGAATAAATTACTTTGAGCTACATCTGCTGCGTATGGATATTCCTGTCTCTCTTGTTCAGCTAGTTCGCGGATTGTCCGCATTGCTAAATATGGGCTGCAAGACAGACCGAAACAAACGCGATTGAACTCATATAAATTAGCGCTATCCTCATCTTCAAAGCGATATAGAATTCGTAAAAATTTACGATAATTATTATGTACCAATATTTGTAAATACATCTGCTTAATATCGGCACTTATAGCAATAGGAAATAAACGAAATTGAATTAAGATCGCAAGTAAATCATTTTGTAAGTTTGGCCCGGTATGCAGACAGTCGTTTAACGACAACCCGGAAGTTGTTTTTGCACTTGCATCTAGAACTATTCGTAATTTCGTACTAATTTTATCATTGCGTGAAACTGCGTGGTGAGGAATAATATATTGCCTCTCACTGGAATTATAATTATCTATGCGGGTAATATAATTTTTATTTAAGTACTCTCTAATAATTTCGTCATACTGTAATTTTAAATTATTATTAAGTTTAAACTTGCGTTCTAAATGCGTATATCTCTTAGATGCGATTTTAAATGAATCCCCTAACTGCGACGGGTCTTGGTTAAAGGGTAAAATAGTAGTGAAGCGGCCTGATTTATCGCGAGAAATATTATTTGAATATAACAACTCACATTGTTTATCCACGGGTGAAAAATGTTTTTTGTCCGGTACATCTTCAACGTTCAAAAAACGATTCATTAAACCTTCCATTGAAGTATCCTCACTACAAATATATGAGTATGTGTCACTGAGACAAGCGGTAGCGTTAGCGGACGCGGATTGTAAAACACGTGCGGAGCCTATAATAATATAACCAAATTCGGATTCAAGAGCGTCGGGATTCCCATTCGAACCTATGATTTTATTTCCCTTCAATATGTGGGCAAAAACTTCTGAACCAATTAGCATGTCTATTGGACCCTTCGTATGAAACGATTGGTCTGCGAGCGGTAAATTAAATAAATAATCGAGCGATGTACAATCTACATTCACTTGCGGTAAATCACCCGAAATCTTATTAATAACTAAACATTGTATGTTCAAGCGGAAATCATTATGTCGCGAAAATACTGTTACATTGGCTATACCCTGTATCGGTTGCGGATTGTCACCAATACCATTTACTTGAATGGAATTGGCGGAGTTAAATATATTTAATCCAAGTTTCTTACAACATTGTTTGGTAATAAAATGTCTCTGAGAACCCATATCGATAAGTACTCTGACTGGGTGTAATATAGAATTTTTATCTTTTACTAAAATGACTGCGGAACCTAACAAAATAATTTTATTTTTATGACGCGTGGATTCAGAATTCATCTGACTACAAAGAGATACAGTTTTGTCTTGGGTACTTTTAGATGTATCGTTATTATGTAGTTGATTATCAGAGGTCAATGACCTTAAATTCCCCCCGACCATGCCATCTGAACTGTTCTCATGAAAGTGTAACAAGGAATGGTGCCTCTTGTTTCCTTTACAAAATTTACACGATGATACAGACTGACAAAATCGACTAGTATGCAACAAACTCAAACAATTTATACAACCGTTCACATTCTTTATATATTTGTATCTATCTAGCGGTGAAAGAGTTTTAAATTTCGCGCAATTATATATTTGTTCATGTTCATTCGATTTACAAAATGAACAGTGTTTATTAAGACGCGCGGTGACGTCATTTGCAATTAATGCGCGTGGAGCTCGCTGTGTCGAGCGACCGCTCCTCGCGTCTCCAGCGGCGCAGTGCTTATACTTACTACCGGCGCTTGCGTTGATTTTAATATCTGGAGTAATTCTTTTTAATATTTTATATTGTTCCCTGAGAAATATTACAAATTCTTCGTAATTGGGATATGATTGTTTTCTATTAATATTTTCGAATTGTTGCACTGTGTCCGTATCTAGTTTGCGTAAACCTAAATGAACAAACATGTAATCTAACAAATTATCGATCTTTAATTGTTTCAAAGCGGCTACAGACGTAGAATATTCGTCAATGAATGCGTCTAATTGACTCGGCGTAGCATTGTGAAGCGATTTTAGATTTAATATTTTTTCTATATAGGTAGTAGCTATCTCACGGTCGTCCGTGTATTTATCAACCAGTGCGTTATAAATTATATTATAATTTTCTGCGGTCGGGCTTAAACTTAGCCATATTGACTCAGCCTTCTCTTTAAGTTTACTAATTAAGTACCTTACACGTAGTGAGTCATTTAGACTCGGATTATTGTGAACCATTGAGTTATAACATTCAATGAACATAGGAAATTTTTCATAGTCACCATAGAATTCCGGTATTGATAATTTCTCTAATTGAAAATTTAAATATTGTTCATTGTGTTCAGCGGATTAACATTTTGCGATATATTGAAGCGTGTTAAGGCATTTTTTACTCCACAATAATAATCTTCGAATGCCCATATTGCCTCATAATTTGGTAGGTACTTAGGATCTAATTTCAAATTAAGTCGGTTAATATTATCGACTATATTTTGAAATTCTTCGCGCATCGAATCTATGTTTGTCGCTTGACTAATAAAGAGAGGAGTTTGGCGATCCTCCTGACTCGTAGGTATAGATTCGTAAATAGATTTAATGCGTAAATAATAAGATTGTTTTTTACTTTCGAGTAGAGATATTTCTCCGATACCTACTGAACCTTCAGCTACTTCTCCCTTTTTGGACCTATGCTCCATTTTTAAAGTTAATAATATTAAACAATGTAATTAAAAAACAAATACAATTGAATAGTATTCGTCTCAACGGTAATATAAAATATCAAAAATGCGAGGGTAAATAATAAATTTATGAAATTGCGTATGCGGTTTTAAAGTCTTAGGATGTAAAATAGGGAATTTAGGACACAATCCAGGAACGAAGGACCATTAAAAGATGGTAGAAAATACCAACTGCGGGCTGGCCGTCCTCCAAATCTCCTATTTCTTGCCGAGGGTCTGGTGATACACTGGGTCGCTCAGGGCGAAAATATAAGGAATATGTCCACTTACCGAGCAATCTCTCGTGCACATCCAATCCCGAGGATCCTGCAGCTTATGTAATGGCGTAGAAGCGGTGTAAAAACGTGATGCGGCGATATTGTAGATTATTATAAAAGTTATGCGGTTTGCGTTGCGGAGCGGTTGCGCGTATACTTTTTTAAACACAACTGTCAAACTTAACTCGCGGCGCGGGTTGCCAGGCAAGAGAAAAATCACTCGGCAAGAATGACAGTGATTCCTGACATTCTCACCCCAGCAACCGAATGATTCACCACCGTTGAAACCGTCATATAGTTATTTATAATTTTCCTTTTGAAATTATATGAAAACAATTTAAGTAGGTTTAATTTTATTCTATTAGGTGTTAATTTTACTATTAATTAATATTGTTATTTTGCATACATTTGATTGTTGTGGTTATTAATGTGAATCTAGATAACACGCTCTTTACGCTCAAGGTACTTTTTCTGAAATATCTTCAATGCACAGATTTCGTCCCTGTAACCTTTTAATATAAGTATCGATGTATTTAATCGTATGGATTGAATATTATAAATTAAATTATGATACAAGTATGTACGATGAAAGGAAAAAGCCACACCGCGTTGTTAATTGACTAATTAAATTATAATAAGTATTAAATACCTTTATTTTTTATATTGTAACTAATTCACAAAAGCGAAGAGAGTCCTTTCTTGTATCTTCTTCGTGACAAATTATAAAAACTTAATACGAGTACAAACCGACTGGAGTACGCACACAGAATGAAGATTAAATTTCCTGTGCTCATGTTTATATGAATTTATAAGGGTGAAGCCAAACGAGCGTAATTTTGAGTTAATCGAGAGACGCCTTATTTTAAGACGCGTAATTTATAACTCCCAGAAATTAACTTAGGACGTGTGAGGAATGTGCTTCTCCTCCCGTCACCCATTCGGCTTACTGCTCTTACCCGAGTAGCTTCAGTACGAATAGTAATATAAGTAACTGGGTGACCGAGCTTAGCTTGGTGTTTTTAAAGACGTGTACTTATTCATGATTTAATACGCTTAAATTTATCTGTTTATTCAAATTCAAATTAAAAAAGACTATTCAATTTGAATCATCGAAAAGAGATGACAAGAAACTCTATCTAGATTTTATTTTATATGTTTTTATGAAACTGTACAACTCATAGATTACAAAGTTGGTTACATGCTCAAAGAAGGGTGTCATTTAAAGACAACGCCATCGTTCATAATTCTAGTTATACTATAATTAGCTCTGTGCCCACGGCTCCACCCGCGTTTCATATATTCTTCACTGCGTGCCTAAAAAAAACAAATGAATGAAAAAAAATAAGATATTGCTAATTAATATTTCTAATAAGTTTCAGAAGAGTTTCAAAATCTATTATCAGGTCAATTGTAACGTTGTATACTTCGCGAGCATAACGGGATTGCTATGGTACAAATAATCAATTGTCTAATGGCCGTCAATAAGGTAATACAAGGTGTGAAATACTACCGGCGGAGTCGTCGACGACGTCGAGCACACGTTGGTCGTGTGTCCCGCGTGGAGGGAGTCCTTCAGAGACTTGGCGTCCGACGTGGGTAGGGTCCTCTCCTTGCCGTCGCTCGTGAGGGCGATGGTCGGGAGCTCTAGGGCATGGGCGGTTGTCTCTTCCTGTTGCGAAGCCGTCATGCTCGCGAAGGAGGAAGCAGAGCGGGAGAGGGAGCGGGCAGCGCACCCCAACCGAGCAAAAAAAAAAGGTGTGAAATACTACAATACTCGTGGAACTATGAAAATTCAACGATGAAATCAATTTATAATGTACCTTTGCTAAAAACCAAATACATATTGAATAAGAATAATGTAATGTAACATTATAATGTATAATGTTATTTATTGACATCTGTTGTTGCCTAGCAACTATCGACCATTTGCAAAAGTATATCAGTGTAGGTCAATGTCCTCTGTTATTATGTAATTAAATCAAAACAAAAATGTTAAATATAAATGTGAAGTTGCAATTTTCAAAAAGTATGAATCCAGATAATCTTAGAAAATGAAGCTGTTATTATATACAAAGTTTCATTTCGATCAGTACAGCGGATACTGAGAAACCAATTACATATATGTATATACAAGAATTGCTCGCTTAATAGTATAAGATAATTACCGTTTTTTTACACGATATAGGCTTAGACCACAATCTCATCTGATGATATGACGATGTGGTCCAGTATGGTAAGCTAAGCTTAGAGATACTGGTTCTCAAGTAATGCTGCCGGAACACACCTATTGGTATTTGGCGACAGGTTTTCAAACTTGAGGGCTGTAGCTACCCAGGCGGACATAATTAGAAAATGCCCTACCACCATGCTATGGTTTCCTAACGAAAAATTTGTGTTCCTTCACGGAAAGCTGAGGGTGGTTTTTTAGAGTTGGATAGGTGGGCTCGAACCCACGTCCATTGACGTGGAATCCGGCTGCACTATCCACTGCACCATCATCGCTTTGCGTTACACGGACGCGATCTCTATGTTATTTCTATTGGCTTATTTAATATATTTAGTTTATTTAGAAAGAAAGATGTGCTGATCAAGCTCTTAAACGAACTCGTTTAGCAACTGTGCTTGGACATGTGTGTATAATTAACAGTCATAAAATTTTCCTATTATTATTTAATCTATTTTTCTATTTTATTTTACATAATGTAATCCGGGCAAGGCCGGGTAGGATGGCTAGTAGCTATGTCAGTCTCACTTATAGATTACAAATTTTACTTGTACTATTAATTTCTGCGCGTCGTACACTGAATTCGGCTTCATATAGAAGTGAAATGAATTATCTGTGAATTCACACGCGTAAATAAAAAACTGAATTTCGATAGTCACGTGGACATTCGGGTACGGGTTTATAGGGATTGAGAGAAACGGGCAGTTTTGTGATGAATATGCAAGAATCAACATTTTTTTTTAAATCAATCAATAGATTTATTGTTAAGATAGAACAGCTCGGTGCTGTTTGTGAAATTTAGTGTAGTGATAACTTATTGAAATAAAAGATATTGTATCAAGTTGTCGCTGAGAATTGTAATCAAGAATGGAATAATTTTTTCAACGAAGAAAATGCTCTATTTCGTATATATAATCTTCTAATGCTTCATTAATTTTTATTATTTTAATGGCCTAATGAGACAAACGCCCTTTACTAATGTGGATATTCTACTGAATTAAATACGCTCGTCGGTGATCTAAACTAATTTCAGTCGAACGTAAAAACGCAACTCACAATTCAAAAATTACGTCCGATTGTATTAGCCCTAAGGGCAATGTATACCTATTGACTCACTGCGCTCATATGTTTCGGGAATTCACAGCGCAAAATAACACTGAGTTGCCAGGAATAAACATTAAAGACCCTAATGCATGAAAAAAAAAAAAACCGTGAATTTTATATTTTGAAAATCTTCGTTTATATATTTAATATTACTAGTGCACGCATAGTGGCAATTCGATTATAAACATTAATGAAAAAACTATTAATGAACACCAAAGCTATGAGATTATATAGATGGATACATCCATAAAAAATAAAATAAAATAAAAAATCAATTGATCAATACAGGGGATTTTTTTAAAGTCTATTTTATCTTTTCCTATTGATATAGTATAATATTAATGCTTAAAATTGATATTTGACATAAAATTTAAAAATATCTGTACAGGTAGCTCCTACAGTCTTATTACTTTAGTAGCATAGCGACTACTGATGTTCGAAGATTAGTATAGACAAGTTTGGCAACTATAAGGTGTTCTTCATAAAAAATACAAAATTGGTAATAAGATATTTTTCATCTCACAGGTGAAGTTAAACCTTTTAAAAATTAGGTTGGTAATAGGTATGGTTGATATTTAGTACCTACTTTAATTTGACATTAAACGGGATATCCCCGCGGAAAACATTCCCAGAATTTGCATGCGTCTCATAATAAGACATTTAATGTAGCATCCACTAACAGTTAAAATCAGAGATCTATAATCTACAATAATAATAAAATTGTAAATTTCACGTGTCCGTAAATTTTCAATTTTTGTGAAAATAATTATCGCAAGGGGCTAAAAATAGATAATTAATCACATTAGATAATTTTTAGAAAAAGATAATAAAAGCATATTCCGGGGTAACATCAAAACTTATTCATTAAAATCGGCCTATAAGACACAAAACGATTCCGAATCTTTTGTAAGGTGTGAATCTGGGGTCTCCTAATGTGAGCGAACACGGGTGCGCAGTATGTGATTATGGGTCTAACCACCATCTTGTACAGGGTAACTTTGTGGCGGAGGGCCATTTTACTCTTGGGGTTGTAGAGAGGGTAGAGACGGCTTAGCATCATGGCGGTCTGGCCCTTGACTTTCTTGAGATGAGCTTCGAAAGTCAGATTGGCGTCTAGCTGGAAACCTAAGTATCTAACTTAGGTGTTATAGGGGATATCAATTCCTGCGTGCTTGATAGGTCTGGGGGTTTTTTTCTTGCGGTCTCTATTAAACATGATCGCGATACTCTTACTCGGGTTTATAACGATACGCCACTTGAAGTACCAAGAGCTGAGAACGTCGACGGCTCTTTGGACGTATTTTCGGAGGATGCATCTCTTACGATGACCATAGTAAATGACTGTCGTCCGCGTAAAGACCTAATTGAACTCTTTCGAGTGCAAGGAGGTCTGCTAGGTAGAGATTGAAAAGGACAGGTGCCGGAACGGAACCATAAGGAACTCATGGGCGTATCGGATGGGCTAAAGAGAGAGCGTTCTCCACTCTATTGCGGAAGCTACGATCTTTAAGGTAATTAATTGTGTATAATGTGGGCTTTGAGTGTCGCGCATGCCTAGCTCAGTGAGTTTGTAGACAAGACCTGTGTGCCAGACCTTGTTGAATGCTTTGGCAACGTCGAAGAAGACTGCGAGCGTATGCCAAGGTTTCTTAATATTCTTTTAAAAATTACCGTGAGGCGGTGTACTTGATGCACGCAGGGGTGTCTTGCTCGGAAACCAAACTGTTGGGGAGGCTTGCCTTGCTTGCTTGCTTCAAAAATGTCTTCAGATTTTTGACCATTATCACAACTAGGAGACGGTTCTGAAGGATACGCTTGTAGAGTTTACCTGTTGTGCTTAATAAGCTGATTGAACGGTAATTATTTAGTAACCTAGTGTCTTTTCCAGGTTTGTGTATGCCTATAACTATCACTTATTTCCAGGCGGCTGGAAAGTGGTGACTTATAATGGCCGCATTGAAGATGCAGACCAGCGACGCGACGAGGCGGGGTGGAAGAAGCTTAAGCATTTCATTCCTAATTCCGTCCAGGTAGGAAGATTTCCTGAGCTTAAGGCGTTTGCGGCGCTTGCACCTCTTTCGAGGTCTCCCTGATTCCGATGTTGAGATGCTCAACCAAAGAATCGATCGCGAGATCCGTGTCCGCAGGCGTATTCAGTATGCCAGGAATCCTATCAAGAGAGTATAAGGACTGATGGTCCTTCAAGTAACGGCCGACTTTGTAATAGCCCGCGACTGTTACAAACCGGTGGGCTAGAATTAGAGTCATCCGTAAGACCTAACATTAAAACGACTGGGCGGTGCTCGGAGTCGAGTTCGTGTACGACTTGTATAAGACGCACAGGAAGCGTGACTCCTTTCATCAAAGCGAAATCTAGTACTGACGGGTGACAGTTTGGTTGAAAGTGGGTGGGCTTTAGGGGCTTGACGACCTCAAAATCGAGCTTCTGTATAAAGCGCATGAGAATCTTATCGTTGGGAGTATACCACGAGCTGTTCCAGAATGTGTGCCCGCAATTGAGATCGCCGGCGATAATGACAGAGTGATAATACACTAATACTAGAGACATTGAATGATAATAATCCTTTTTTTTTTTCTTTTTTTTTTTTTTTGTCGAGGCGAAATGCATTTACTCACTACCCTTACCTATTGCATTAGTGAGATCGGAGTCCCCCAATGCAATAGGTAAGGGGGCACGGAGGGACGAACTCCGTGCCAGTGTGGGACTCACCCGGGCGTGAAGCGCCCGGAAATACCCACTAAAACCCCCCGGGGCCGTCCACCGCATTTGGGATGGGGGCGACACGGGGTGGCTTTCGCAAGCACCGCGTCGCATAAAATGTGTTACCCACCCTGGGTTCGAACCTCCAACCTTTCATTCGTACCGTCTATGATACACGCGGATTAGTCCACCGGGCTAACCACGCTCTAGAATGATAATACTCCTACCGCTTACCACAAGAATCTCAATACTGCATCACTGCGTTTTGCACATTTCATATACGTATATATTGCCGGCTGGCTTGGAGTAGTAATGCTTGTTAAGACTATAGTACCTATCGATTGAAATTCTCTTGTACCAGTCGCTAATATTTCAAAAAATACTTACGGATGTTAGAGAGAAACAATGTTCATTAAGTTCTTTTGTCTTTGAATTTTGTAAAGAAGATAACTTAGCTAATCTTTTAAATTAAATACAATACCTAATAATATATATTAAGTAGTTAATTAAGCAACATTTTACCATGTACCATGAAAATTATCCACAATCCTAGTGTTGTAAAATATTATTGTTTACTATTTACTGAATACTGTTAGATGTCTTTTGCTGGTTGAAACACTTTATTTCGGATAACCACATTTTTCTATTAGTTGTGACAAAATAATTTAAAATATAAGACTTGCATACACGTTAGACTTACATTTAAAGTGCGTGTCTTTACTTATTTGACTACTATATCTTAGTAACTAGAAGAATATGATTTAATAACTGTACAATATATACCTATTGAAATGATTTGGCATGAAATCAAAATATTTTTTTTTTGTGGACGTAAATGAAATAAAAAATCAGTATTAACCTAATAAAGAAATTTAAATTCCGTGGAATCTATGGAAAGTGTAAAGTTTCCGACAGAGTGACAGACAATTTCTTTTAACCGATCACCATGAAATCTTACTATACATATAATTACAATTTAATAAATATAAGGCTAAAATTATTGCTGCAGGAGAGGAAAAGCTTTGGATTGTGAACTAAAGATAGCCAGGTTATTCCAGCATTTGGTCGCCAAACATCTGAAGCTGCCACGTAAAGTAGATGTTCTATGCTTAGGAATATGGTACAGGGAGTTAAATATAGAATTAAAATAACATTTTTATGATAGTAAAGTTTTAATCACATATTTATAACATACTTGTAGCTGCTAGGTACTTAAAATAAGTATATAAAAATACAATATTTATAAGTAATTGAAATAATTTTAATTTGACCCCCCGTAAGTATATTTTTGCCGTTGAAAATATAAATACCTATTTTTTTATATCAGAGTTTAAACGTAGGAAAGATGGTTTACTAGATTAACAATAGCTTAGAGTACTTAGAAACAAAAAATATAATGTAGTATTGGAAAAATATAGTTCACTAGCTGTGCCCGGGACTTCGCTCGCGTGGAATTCAGATAATATCCATGGAACATTTGCACTAATATTTTAAAGTTGGACGATCAGAAGTAATCTCGGATACTACTGATCCGATTTTGAAACTTTGTTCACAGTTAGAAAGGTTTATTTAACATGGACTACTTTTTATTTTGATAAATATATATGTTCTGTATTTTTCAGATTTTCTCTAAACGATTATGATGATCAATTATAATTATTGTACGAATTTAATTATCGACAGATATTATGAGACGTTCATGTATTATGGAAAGGTTTTGCAAGTAATCGTAAACAGAATGAGGCAATTTCAAAATAATAACAAAGAAATCTTCTCTATCAATATCTTTTGTTTTCAGTGAGTGTAATATTTTGTAAACAAACGTACCGTTGTATGTTTTACTATATATAGTCGCTTTGTACGGATAGCCACATAGAGCGTTCAAATAATTCATTTGTTCAAGACAATGTTCAAACTCAATTAATGGATGAATCAATTTGCTATCGGAAATACATTTTATTTCAGTTTCATTCAACTGAAAATACATTTTAGTCGCGTCAATTGCTAATTTACAATCAGTTCTAGTAATATTAACATCGTCTCGATCTTCAAACACAATTCCAAGCATTATATACGATAGTAAAATACTATACAGTTCGTCTGAGGTTTCATTTTCACTTTTAATTGTGTAATAAGTTATAGAGATCATTAAAAGTCTAGCATCTGGTGGTAATTTGTCGAGATACTTTAGTTCGATCCCTTTCATAGTTCCATTCAGAAAATGCTCCAATAATCTAAGATTCCCAATGGTATCCCATCCGTTTTCGAATACAGAATTTTCAGCTTCATACACAGGTTTTGGAAAGGGCAACGATCTTGTGTCCACGGACGTAATGGCTTCCCCGGTCCTTTGATTTAGTGAAAACTGATCTTTTGTATAATTTGTTAGCAGGTTGTAAGCGTAAATAATTATGTCTATTGATAGAAGGTACTCATTTGTACCTTCACATGAATTCATACACCTTTTATATATACACACATGAGAATAATATAGATCAGCATACGGCTTCGGGATGAACTTGTTCAAAACCCCTTTTTCAAACCATAATGGATCATTGCATTTGATTGTAAGACAGTCACCATACAAAAATAAGCTATCCGTTAATCTTTCTTGTTTCTTTTTTAAATATATAGAAGTTTTGCGCAACTTTTCTATAAATATATTGCGATCGTCATTGTTTAAATATACGATAATATTATCCAAAGCCTGATTTTTTTGTGCGTACCGATAGCCACTTTAATAAATGAACAATTCGTTGGTAATTATTTAAAGGAATACGATTATTTTTGAAGAAAAGTTTAAAATGGTTTTCTGGAAAGCAATCAGTATTAGTGAGTACAATAAACATCACAAGTTTGTCGATATTTAGTCGGTATCTTTTTAACATAATATCAAGATTAAATTTAAGGCATTTAAACGAATTGGTTTGGTTGTCGAATACCATTTCGTTATGTGGAATATATGATATGTTTACTAGAGCGTATTCAATGTTTTTGTGCGATAACTGGACAACAAAACCTGCTTGCTAAAGTAATACAATAATCTTTGTTATCCATCGGACAGGTAACGTAATCAAATCCCATCTCATCCAAAACCTGCTTGTATATATTCATTGCAAATATAGGTAACACAGAGTTACTTCTTGGGTCAGACGTAGACGTTTGTATTTGTTCTAAATTCTTTCTGCTCCCTTTGAATATAAAGAAGCACTTCAGATCAGCTAAACTAAAATTGCTGAGACGTTTTCTTAAAAAAATAGCAAACCTGTTGCTCTCACATCCAAATGCGAACGGTAATTTGCTTTCTTCATATAGATTGTAAAAAAAAATGGTGAGCGTCTATCACAACAGTCTCATCTTTGAGATAGTAGAGCATTGCTTCTTTTTTTAAGAAATAATTGAACGCCAGTATTTTCATCGTGCAGGATATCTGAAAGAATAAGAGATCAGATTTAGAAATGTAATGCTGGAAAATAGAAACTACCCTAAATTGCCTTACGTTTAGAGAGGCATATCTCTTCCTAGTTACATGTCATCTGAGAAGAACGTGAGGAGGAGAGGGTGCGAATCCTTTTTGGTTGGTGGTAGTCTGTGCCGGGCTGCCCCTTCTCAGGACGAAAAACAGCTTCCAATCAGGACGCGCCTGATGCCGGGGCGACGCGGTGGACGCAAGAATAATCCCGTGTCGCTCCATGAAGGTAGCAGACGGCTCCTTGTGATTCACGCTGGGCGAGTTCCACAAACTCCCTAATCCCTTTTTTTTTTTTTTTTTTTTTTTTTTCGAGGGGAATGCATTTACGCACTAGCCGTCCAGCCAGATCTGATAGGGACCCCCCCCCCCCCCTTCCAGATCTGGTTGAAACGAAACGAAGATGTGTGACAGTCTCTCGCATGAAAGCGCGAGAGGCTGTCACACAGGATTAGTGTGGGACTCGCAGCGATAAGCGCCGTTGGTCACTACCCACTAAACCCCCCGGTACCTCCCGCCACCTAATTGGAGCAAACACGGGATCGCTATGCATGCACCGCGAGTGCTCCAGTGGCCGCCAAGAAGTCACAATCCTACGCTCCTGGGAGCGGGTAGGGAGTATACCCTCCCACCCCTACTCCCCAAGTTCCCTCAACCCCCGGCAACTGTGGCGCGGGCCCCCCCCTCAACTCCACCTGTTATAATCAACAGGAAGTAGCGAGAACGGGGACCCAGGCCACAGCTGCCTAAGACAACGCTGGCTACATCCCAGCCAAACTCCCTCCTCACCTCCCGCTAAGAGAGCCGACTAACCCCCTCGCACAATGGACGACCGCGCAAAACTCCCTAATCCCTAGCAACTTAACCGGGGATAATATACTCCCCGCTTAAGTTGATAGCGAGATGTGTAAATACATTTCCGTAGTTAAAAAATATTATATCAGTCAGCATCTACACTCTGTTTACTAATAAATAAAATTGTAGTGTCTGTTTGTAATTTCAAAAATAACTACTTTTTATTAAATATATGTGAATGTACATGCGATACCTATACCAAAAACACAATTTTTAAAATTTTGATTGTCTCTCTATTTGTTTCGGCTAACCTTCGGATCGGCTGGACCGATTAATGGTAGACAGTTAAGTTACTCCGCGTAGTTATGGGGTAAGTTACTAGCCTAAGTTAGGCTACTTTTATTTTTCAAAAAAAAATTAGGGTTCCGGTTAAAAAAAAAATTTAAAACTAGGGAAATTGTGAAAAACGAACGATTCGATGGTTACTTTTAATTGAAAGTTCTTGAATTATTGTAAAATAACTTTGATTTTTCTTAGTAACGAAAATCATTTGGACAATAATTAGAGTTAGCGTGTAAAAAAAACTCACGAAATTGTGAACAAAATACGATTTAATGGACAGCTTTGTGCCCGCGGCTCTGCCCGTGTTTCATAAACTCTTCACTGCATAATATAGCTTTTAAATATTCATTGGAAAGTAATATTTTGATAGTGCTCTCCATTTGGTGCCAAACTCAAACATTTTCCAGAAAAACTGTGCATTGAGAGGAATTTTTTTACTCGGAATCCTTATTATCTTCGAAAAGTAAAAGTAGCCTAAAGTACGCGAAGTAACTTCAGCTATCTACCAAAAAAAAAAAAAACTATCCCGTTAAAATCGATTCAGTCGTATCGGAGATTACCCGGAACAAAACAGACAAAAAATTTAAAAATTGTATTTTTAGTATAGTATAGTATAGTATATACATTCATTTGTATTTAGTAAAAAATTGATATTTTGAAATTACAATCAGACACTCCAATTTTATTTATTAAATTATTTATTTTTACTATTAAAACAAAGGATATGGTATCGAAATAGGAAGTAGATTAATAAAGTACATATTTATTTACTTTTCGTGCATTCTTATAGTATATTCTTTTGAAGCTGGCTTTGTTTTTAATTTAAAAACTTTTGTTTTATTTATTATAGCAAGTAAATATATAAAGTGACGTTAATTTTCATAACAAGAAAAATACATAAAACAATTAAGATTCAATATTATTACGATGTTATCTTTCGCAATAGTATTCAAATATCCGTGGTACTAACCTTCGTCTTTATTATAATTATTCACAGAACTGAACCAGTTGAAACGTTATGTATTTCAATGACGCTGTTACTCAGGTTACTCTGTACTATGCTGTGATACAATTAATTATGAAGTACGAATATGAAACGGACCAGAGTACACAACTCATGGTATTAAAACTTAGCAATGTTGCCAACCTCAAGAAACTAAAAACAACAGCTCACTAATAAAGAAACGGGAGAAAAAGAAAATGGGGAAAACAGTAGGAAAATTAAATAAAAGGCAGATTTCATACTTTATAATTATAATTAAAACAATCACCTACTTTTATTAGTTACCAGGACTTACATACGTTGTAATATTGATCACAACATAATAAAAAAAAAAAAATCAATGTAACATTATTTTCCGCTTTCATCCTCAATTGCCTCATCTTAAGTATTTTCAGAATCATTTTCCTTTTTTTTAAATCATACATACATATGTCAAATTTCTTCACGTGTCTTTCTATGGGTTCAAATGAGTAGCAATCGGTTATTTCGGATTTAGTCTGTAATGCTCCTAAAATAGTTGGTATATCATATATAATTATATCAAATCGTCTAGTGTCATTACGTTTTATTACATAGTGTTTATCAATAATATTTGCATGGTGTGATATGTGGCGCTGAACGCTAATTGAAAAACAGTAAAAACTAGGAGTGAAAAAGAAAACAGAGGTATCAATGTGAAAACAGCAAATTTATAGTTGGTAACACTGTAACTTAATACAAAGTGGTCATTGTATAATACGACTATTTTATGTACAATATGTTGTGACCGTTCGTATCGTTACTTTTAACCGTCGCGTACTCCACCGATCCGTTAGCTCCGAAATCGCGTCAGAGACAGCGAAATGTCCTTACCGTCCCCGACGATAAAATCATCGTCGCAAATGGCATCTTTCCCCATCACCCGATGAAATATGCGTGCCAGCGCCAACGTCCGCAAAACTGCTGTTCATGCCGCCGGGGACAGGCGGCTAACTTTGCTCCCGCACACTCTCCCATCCGGCAGCGACCCGAGACGTGTCTCGTTCCCCAACTAAGGAGGCTCTTGACGTTGCCGCCAGCGCGATACAGTGATACTGACCATGCATTGAGCATTACACGCACAACACTGCATACACTCCTGCCCATAGCACGCATCTACAAAGGTACTGCAAGGATTCTTTTTTTTATGATTCATAAAAAATCTAGGGATTAGCTAGGATTAAAATTTCGCGGGAGTTTTCACACTCAGTTAACGGGCAAGCTGAAGTTTGAACCCTTGTGCTAGTTACCTTTTGCGGCTGAGTGCCTTCAGCACTCGCCCACAAAGTTCGGTGAAGCTGTAAAGGCCCTTCCGGTCAACATCATTAGCTTGGTTAGAAAAAAAGGAATCGTTATTTTTAATTTAGATGGACAATAATCCGAGTCTCTTGATTCAGTTGTTAGATGGCACTATATACAAAAAATTATTTGCATCTTTCGTCTTAAAATCATGTGCTCATAAAGAATTAATTATTAATGTTAGGAAAAAATGTTGGAAAATTTTTAGTGATTGGGCAAGAGGAATAAAAAAAAAGTAGGAATCAATTAAATGATCTATAATATAAAAAAAAAAACATTATCTACGAGTGAAGCTTATGTTAGAAATTATTCAAAAAATTAAAAAAAAAAAAAAAAATTAAAATTTTTTAAATGTTTTTGTATAGCTGCCAAAGCAAAATTGGAAACAAAGTTCTTGAGTCTAAAAATAAGACGAAGACTGTCTAGCCAATCTTAAATAAGGAAATAGGTAATAATAGAATAAATGACAATGCTTTCGATCTGACCGTCGATGGAGTACGTATTTCAAGCAGTTCTGAGGTAGCAAATGTTTTTCAGGATTACTTCACTAACATACTTCTTGAAGTTACAAAACATATAACTTCATCACCCCAAAGTGCCGTGTTACTTCTTAATAATTTAAGTGGTACTGTAAATTCAAAATTTTATTACACTTCTGTTAGTGTAGGTGACATAATAAAAGTCTTTAGGCATCTAAGTTTAAAACGCATTCAAGAGATATGGGGAATGTCGGTAATTGTTCTGCAATCAATGATTTTTAAATTTCCCCGTATTCGACTAACATTTTTAACGGTTGCATAGCAACAGGCATTTTCCCAAATTTAATGAAAATAAGTAAAATGGTACCCTTATTTAAATCAGGTTGTAGAAGTAATCTTGAAAATTATAGACCAATTTCTGTACTTCCATGGACTAGTAAGATATTCGAGAAGATTGTCCTAAATGAGTTAGTTGAATATTTTTAAGCAGAAAAAATTTTATGTGTTCGGCAGTTTGGTTTCACGAAATCCAAATTTACCACTGATGCTAGTCCAACGTTAATAAGTCATGTATTGGGAGCTTGGGAGGATTCGCAGGATGCAATAAGTGTGTTCTACGATCTCTCAAGGGCCTTTGACTGCGTTGATCACTGTATACTTAAACTGAAACTAAAATATTATGGTGTTTCTGAAACCTCTGTCTTCTTATTAGTCTCTTATTTAAGAAACCGCTGTCAGAAAGTAATACCTCCAACGGATCGTTAGTTCGAATCGGTGTTCTGCAGGGGTCCATCTTGGAAACGTTTTTATTCCGGGTTTATATTAACGACTAACCGCTGTTGGGTAATAACTCGGCTGATATGGTTCTTTTTGCAGATGATACTTTGCTTATATTTAAAGTAAAAAGAAAAAAAATCAGAAGTTAGCCTCTTAAATAATACACTAGCAAACATTTCTAAATAGTTTGACTTAAATAATTTAATTCTAAATACTAAGAAAACTGATTGTATAAAATTTATATTGCCCAATTAATACATAATACGGGCCTCCGGGCTACAGAGGCCCCTGACCGTGTGTAAGCAAATATTAGTAAAATGTTATCTACAATGCCACTTAATCTCGTGCTTCCCGGCGAAAAAAAAAAAAACATATAAAAACTGTTATACGTGCCTATAGAGTTTTCATTTCAGAAATTATAAAAGTAAAAAAAAAAAAGCAATGTTTTCCTCCGGGCTAAGCGTGCACCCATTTGTTTGCAAGATCCTACTTCGATTATTGCGGGATTCCCCCATTTAAGTCATTCACTTCAACGGGACAATCCCGCAATAACCGATATATAATGTCAAACCACGAAAAGGTTTAATAAATCAATTTGTCGAAAAAAAAGGCAAAGAAAAGTATATTTTTAATTTAAATTGTTTGGCTAGCTCAATTTCTTGGTAGAAGTGGTAACTTATAATCAATAAATATTTTTTTAATAATATGCAAGCATTTTTGTTCCTTTTGTGAGAGATCTATACCTTTTATTTAGGCCACTCAACTAATTTTGGTACAGGGCCCTTCTAAGGCACGCTACGTCACTGGTATTCAGAACGAAACTCAAAGACGACTAGGTAATATTTAAAGTTAACTATGATGTTGGCTTCTGCGATATATTGTTGGCTCACCAAATATCAAAAGAAGTGAAATCAATGTATGATTTGATTGTCGTAGGTATTAGAGTAAAAAATTGAATTTTTTAACAATTATTTCTGTAGCTTAGTATTAATATAAGTATTATGTAAAATATTGAATGAATGTAGGTGTCATGTTCTTTATGAACAAACTTAAAAAAAAACTCAGTCATGGTTGTTTGTTTTTTTTTTTTTTTAAAATTTAAAGGACATTTACCCTTTTTAAATATACATATCTATAATTTAAAAAATCGATAATTTTAACGTGAAAATACTATAATTTAAATCTCACGAGTTGGCAACTGCCAAAGGCAAAATAATAATGATATAGGAGTTTGTCAGGCCCGTAGACAGAGTATTGTACGTCAATGGTCAGGCCTATTATTACTATTCTAAACAATGAAAAGATAATTGTCATTTATAGTGGAAAAGTTAATATAATTGTCAAAATAAATATTGTTAAAGTAAAAAAAAAAACCCTTGGCTTAAAGAACTATATTCCAACCTTTAAAAAGAAACACATATTAGCTGACGTTGATGCTTTTGATTCGCTGTCAATTAACGTTAGGGATGCAATGTAAAATATATTTCGATACATAGTGTCATAAATTCAAACAATATCGATATCAATCGAGTGAAAAATATTGATACTTCGTTAGTTTTACCTCAAGACGTTTTACCTGATAAATAGTCGAAATATTGAGAAAATTAACATATACACTGGACCGCAAAGAAAAAGGGTCGGTTAGAAATTCTTCAATATCTTAGAAACAACTCTTATAACAAATAAAAAAATATTTTAAAATGCTTAAATAAGAATTCTATCTTTTTTTTTGTAATAAATAAATAATTTTTTTAATAATATTAATAAAAATGCATAGTTTTTCCAGTACTCTTAGATTTGTTACAGATGTGCCGTTTTCATAAATTTTGGTACTTTGTGTTGTCTCAGCGAGTTCGCAATACTGCTGTTATGCGATATAGGATACTTTCTACTAGGTTTTTGAGGCTTTGATGCTGTGGAATATTCTATCATTTCTCTATTATAGTTTTTTTAATTTAAGGTACCGCGATTGGTCACGGATTCCGCTGATGGACACGGCGTCCCAGTTTGTCCCATGCATGGTCAGTAGGCTTTGTGCTAGGTGCTTAGGGCTCCGGGTTTGAGTCCCACACTGGCGCGGAGCTCGTCACTCCGTGCCCCCCTGCTTATTGTATTGGTGGGGCACTCGGCCCCACTAGTACAATAGGTAGGGTGAGCGCGTAAATGCATTTCAGCCCGTCAAAAAAAAAAAAAAAAAAAGTGCTTAGGGCTGTGTGCTGGCCACTCCAAGTGGGTGATTCTGAAATCTTGAAAATAAGCAATTCTATTAGTATAAATTTAAAATGATTAGCCTAGCAACACTCTCTTGTCGGCTAGCCGCCACTATCATAAGTTTAGAGTCAATATATTTCTACAATTATTTGTGTTGTATATTTGCTCTAGACTGTTTAGAACAAAATATATCTACAAAAACCTATCAAAGCTGTATGCAGGCGGGCTTTCTCTTGCATAAAAACGACATTTTCGCCCATTTCCACTAAAAAAGGAAATCATTCAGAATTACAGTGACATATCTTTCTGCAGTTGAAGTTCCATTTTCTATCACCGCTAGCTTAATGAGGCTTTCGAAAGAATCCCACCCCACACGTGGATAGATCATTCGCCGTGTAGTACTTTTTCTCACACACGTGGACAGAACCTTCACCGTATGGTACTTTTTCTTCTATAGAGGCATGGTAATAGAATAACAATAATAATAATAATTTTTATTAAAGACAAAAGTCCATTTGGTTAGTATAGATACAACTTAGAAACTAGTGTTAGTACTTACATCTACATTTACATCAAATAATTATTTTTATAAGGCCACAGTGATATGCAGGCACACCTGATGTCCCAGTATGGGACTGCCCCACCTGTCTGCTAAAGTATTCAGGATGCTGTTGGGGCTGGCGTGAACCCTGCGCATGAGAGAGGTGCATCGCTTGCGCATGATGACATGAAAATTATCAATTCTCGCCTTCATGAACATACCTGAAGCGCTGCAGTAGCGCGGCAACCCGATCAGCAAACTGAATGTATTGTTGTATTGTACGCCCTCTGCGTGTAGTTGACCCACAGAATGCATGTGTACAATGACTGACAGTATGTGATCCTCCCGTTTTGCCATTGCCAAGACATAAAAGATTTTTATAATATTGATAAGGTCACCATAAGATGTTGTTATGTTAGCTAATTACCCAATAACATAAGTCAGAAGCTCCTTTGAGTAGGGGCTTAATAAAATAGCCGACGTGGGATTACATGGAACTCACAACTTTTACGGTAAAAGAACTGAGTTGCGAGACTTGGTTTTTATACAAGTTTACAATCATAAGTGGATTGCAGAATACGTATTATAAAATGTAATAAAGCACTTAAAAATATATCAAATTCGATATTCGAAATCGAGATCGATAAATAGAAAAATAAAAGTATCACCATTAAATATCAATTATTTAAAAAATATATATCGATATTTCGATAAATCGGTAGTCGGTGCCCTTCCTTAATTTACGAGTTTGACATAAGACGTAAAACCTAAAACCGGTGAAATCGTATTATATACGTATTGCATTTGTTTGGTCTGCGAATAATTATTATTAGAAAAAAAATGAGTGTTAGTCCCTTTAATTGAAAACATGACTATATTTATTTTGTGTACATAATCATACAATTTAAAACGCATCTCTGTTTACAGTTGGAAATTGAATCTATGGTGCGCTACGCGTCTCCAATTAACCCGGCGATTTTTCCACACCTAACGCTACTATTGATGGGCATCGGAATATTCTTCACAGCGTGGTTCTTTGTGTACGAAGTCACGAGCACGAAAGTTTCGAGAGATTTATTCAAAGAGCTGTTACTCTCTTTGGTAGCGGCTTTATTCTCTGGCTTCGGTATATTATTCTTGCTTTTATGGGTTGGGATTTATGTCTGATATATTTTTAAATTATTTATAAGAATAAATCTTTTATTTACTTGACTATTTGTTTGTATTAAAAAAAAAAAATGTAATGTAACAAATAATCTGGCCATTAAAGCTGATTCAGTGCAGTTATGGAACTAACCTTCGAATGTGAGAAATTTATATTGTCTTAGCTAGAAATAAATCAATCCTCAGTATATAGAAAATAAATAATAGTTTCATAAAAGTTATATTTTTTTGAGTAGTATAAATCTTATTTTAAGTATTTTATTTTGAGTTATATCACTCAAACATGTTGAAAAATATGAAATCTTATTAATTAAAAACTACCTTAGTTTTGAAATTTTCATGCTAACAGTTTATGGTTGATTATTGAAAATTACACATTTAGTTGTATTGTGGTTGGGAATATTTGAGTAGTCATATAGATATGAGTTTGAATTTTTAGCCTCATTTTATATTGTAGTTGAGCAGATAACCTGTCCCGTTTCTCAACAGTAACTTGTAGTGATTTACCATCCTGTGAGATTGAAAAGTAAGCATATTAGCCTGTTATAAAAAAACTGCTAAAGCAAAACATGAGAGTATTAACAAACTTTAATTAAACTGTCAGTTACATAAGAAATATTTCAGTCATAACCTAAACAAGAGTACCTTAAGAGCAAGTAATTTAGATTGTATAATGTTGACAACATTCCGGTAGAGCCTTACAATAATATCTCATTACTTCTGGTAGTACTAAAGGTGTAATTCCAGTGGGGCCTCACTCATTTGTCAAATGTCAGATCACTGGGGGAGTACTATATAACACTAGAACCGACACACTGCCACATGATTTCTATCAGATAAAGCAAAAACTACTGGCATTCCAATATAATTGTATGTCTGCAAACATTTAGACAAGCTCGACTTTGTAAATGACCAGCATAATATGAATACAAGGAATAAACATAAATTAACAGTTCCATGTTTCAAACTCAATAATACTCAAGTTTTTTAGGTAATAGTGTTAGATTTTACAATAAAGTCCCAAAGCACATTACCGATCTACTGGACAATAAGTTTAGGCTGTCAAGCTAGTTTTTATTGGGTGGATCATTATGTGAACGATGGTGATGTCTGGAAGTGAGTTTTCTCTGTGCATCCTACTAATAACTTTGTAATTACTAGTAAAATAATAAAAAAAAAAGATCGAGTTTCTTGCTGGTTCTTCTCTATGACTGAATTTCTGGTTATGGTTTTCTGATCCGGTGCTAGTATTTTAACTTTTATAAGCGCCTTATCAGGGCCTAAATTGAACAAATTATTTTTAAATTTGAATAATAAGGTGCATATGTTGGTCTTAATATATCTATACTAGGAGTGTTTATTAATTGTTGATTAATGTTCTTTGTTACTAAAATATGCATCTAGGAGTGTAAAAGAAAATCAATGTCGGTTAGTGAGGCGACAAACTGTTAGTAATATGTTGTAATAAAACTAAGTAGGCTACCACAAAAACAAATATATAGTAAAAAGTATGAAGATATTCTTTTTATTACATCATTATTCTAATATTTTCACTGATTTATACAAAATTGTTAGCTAGCACTGAAAATTCAAAGAAAAAAGGCAATATATTTTTATTGATAACAGTAAAGCTCATCAAAAGGTACTAACAGTAAATAAACGAAATTTTTACCCATTTATAAACCAGATATGAAAAATGTCTTGAAATGTCTATGATAATATAAAACAGATAATTAAGGAGATAAAATATTTCAAGTATTGAAAACTACTAATTTATAACCTAATTCACAAAATTTACTTAGTGTCTTTCTGAGAAGGGTAAACGCTATTATTATTATTTAATATGTATAAAATGTTTCAGTTGTATAAGGTATGTTAAAATTATCTGTACTTATAATAAAATGCTAGAGGTATGAAATCTGTACATTGGAGGTATTTCATAAAAATTACCAAGAGGGGGTTCAGAATTGACAACAGAACACATTTCGATAGTGTCTACAATTTTTGTCAGTCGGTCTGCCTGTCTGTTTATTAATTTGTTCGCCAATCACGCAAAAACTACTGGACAGAATTGGATGATATTTGGTATGACTATTGTTTATACTCTGTAGTAACATCTAGAATTTTATACATATATATACATTGTTACACATAAATACATTTATATAATACGTAAATAGCGTTTATCTATATTCATATTAAAAGATCATAATTTGTGTTTGAATAATTGTTATTAATGAATAGTGAAATGAGCAGAAATAATACTGAATTAAATCAACTATTACAGGACACATTTTGTCTGTTTGTTCGAAATGTCGCAAAAACTATTGACCCGATTTCGGTATGAAAGACGGGACGGGATGGGATGCCTGAATTCCACGCGAGCGAAGTCGCGGGCACAGCTAGTTTTATGAACACACGAAGTGAAGATTTCGGGTCATTTGTTAAGAATAGTCCAAAGGAGTCCGAAATTCACATCATTGTTAAAGTTTATATGGAAAAGAGTTTAGCAAGCTAAAATAACAGCATTTCACAGCAAATAATTCAACAAGTGGTACCTATAATTCACACTGTTAATGTCAACGTCATAATCTCAAAACAAAACTGTAATAAGTTTTCATACAGAGTAGTTATGGTCGAATTTCGATCACCACGGGAACACAAGTATTTATAAACATTTAACCAAATTAGACATAACATTTAAAATAGTTGCCACTCTTAATTTATAGAGAACTTGTACGGTTTGTTGGTATCATTCATTCAAGTAGGGGAAACGATAAAGGGTTAAAATAAAAAAAAATATTCAGTATAATTATTTGTGTATTACAAAATAAATTGTTTCATATTAATTGCTTTGTCTCATCGGACCATGATTTTTATATTCGGTCTGCTGCTTTTCTCTGTCTCTCTTGAATGCATCATCAAGCAGAACAGTCTCGTGCATTCTCTGTGAGGCCAGCGTTTGGATACGTTCAAACAGTATCTTGTGTGGAAAGAGGAACTGCCTGCTAAAAATAATAATACTTAACTTTGAATACCTTTATCTTAATAGAAAAATATCTCTAGAACATTCTAGTACATGAAAACATAAGTCATAAGATCGTAAATTTACGTTTCTGATACGCATCCATATTTATTCAAAATGCATAGTTAGGTGATTTATTACTGTACAAATATTGAGGGATATTTTAGGGAATTATAGAGGGTGGGAATATTCTGAATGTTCTCCAAGGTCGGCAACGCATCGGTAATACTCCTGGTGTTGCAGTTGTCCATAGGCGACGGTAACCATTGATATATAAAAAAAAATGTTATAAAATACATCATAAATATAAATCTAGGCACTAGAGTCGTAAGAAATTATGTGGTCTATCCATGTTGTACGCCAGGGGTTCCCAAAGTGTGAGCCGCGGTACCCTGGTGCACCGTCGAAAGTGAAGCGATTCTATTTACAATTCTGCGAATCTTCAACTTAGAGTGTTCGCGGATACAAAGTGAACATTCTTGTTTATGTTAATCATATATGCTTAGATTAGATTCATAACCTAGATGTTGTAATTTATGTCATCTATCTACATAGTATCATTGTACCTAGCTATCTATTTCGACCACTACCTAACCTAGATAGGTTAGGGCATCGAGACAAAATAATAAACATATATGTGTGCCGCGGACTGAAAAAAAATGTTAACCCCTGTAGTGCGCAATGTCTCATGCCATCTATTTTCGAGTCCACTTGACAGAACGAGGTAAGCATTATATTTAGTAGGGAGATGAAAAATCAGGCTGGTAATCGTAAAATTTTGTCCAAAACAGCGCAAAGCTCGGGCTTCTTCGGCTATTTATTTTAAGAGACTTCAATACATATTTTAATTTATTTTAGACTTTCAGTGTTACCCCTTGATCACCTTCCTGGCGTTTACGCCAGCTTTCCATTGTTTTCCTATTGTCTTTCTATTGTTCATTTTTATGCGTACTCGACATAGTATAGTTTTTAAATAATCATTGGAAAAGAATAGTCCTTTTTTTTGTACAGGCCCAAAAATATTTTGTTACTGCTTACAGAAAGCAAAGACGTTTCTCGCAAATTCAAATACTTGCCAGTAAATAATTTGTTCACAATTTTATGAGTTTAAGTATTTTTTATGCGGAACCCTAATTATTTTCCAAAAATTGGCAAGTACACCCTTAACTTCAGCTATCTGCTAAGAAAAGTACAATCGGTACAGCCAGACAAAACGAGCGGAAAAACAGTATTGGTTTTGCCTGAAGTCGTTTGCGTCGAGGCGGTAGACCTGCGTGATCTCGACAGCGACGATCGTCGCGCATCGTTTGCCGTCGCGCATTAGCAGCGCCGACTCGCCGAAATACGCTCCGTCCTCTAAGTGACACACCTGTATCAACGTTTCAATCGACTTATTACTAGCTCTGCCCCGTGGCTGTGCTCGAACATAATATAAATATAATTTTCACATTTTTATACATCCGGAATAGACTACCACACCTTTTTTTTTTTTTTTTACAAGGAGAAATCCTCATGGACGAACTGCTCCCGGGCAGAGAGCAGAACAGTGTCGGACTCCTACCGACTAAAACCCCTTGGTGTCCTCAACAGCGCATGTATGGCGAGGGCTCGGGATACAGCTGTTAGCATTGACGCCGCTCCCTCGCCACGCGCTTGACTCTTTCGAGCCGCCGTCTAGATGGTCTGAGGGGGGTCAAGGAGTGATACGACCCCCCTCTCGACGTCGACCGTGGGAGGCGCAACCGGGATACTCGGTGCGTCTCGACCTCCCAAACCCGTGCAGATTTAACTGCTGGGACGATGAGTGTGCCCGCACTCACCGCCCCCGGGCCCAGACTACCACACCTGCTTGGCGACAAGTATTCAAACTTGAGAGTGGTAGCTACCCAGGCTGGCACAATTAGGCTATGTCCTACTAACATGATATGGTTTCCTCGCGATGTTTTCCTTCACCGATAGTTCAGGTTCATTTATAGCAATGGAACGGTGAGTTAAAAGTTCGAACCTATATCCATCGATGAGGAATCCGACCACATTACCAACTGAGCCATATCACTGTACATTACCAAATTCTCCATAACTGACAGGTTATATTATTTGTTTATTTCCTACGTAAGTTCGAATTTTTGAGAATTTTAACTGTAAAGTAATAAACGATTTATTCAATGGGCGAAATACCTCAACACCCTTCAGAGAGTAGACGGCGACGGTGCCGCTGGCGATGAAGTACATACATTCTCCATTGTCGCCGGCGCGGACCACCAGGTCGTTCGGGAGGTACACCTCCGGTTGGAGGCAGCCGAGTACGGACCCGACCACCGCCGCCGGGATACCCTCGAACAAGGCGACCTTGTTCACCAGCTTGTGGCACGTGTGGAGAGTGATCTCGTTGTGTAGCTCTTCTGTTTTTTTTTTTTTAAATTTAAAGTTTTTTATATGAAAAAAGAAGTACGGAAGAAAAAAAAAGATTTTTCAAATGTTATGTTTTTAATCCCTTAAAAGTAAGTTTTGGGTGGTTGTAGGATATGAGAATTTGTTTTTTTATCTTTGTAAAAAATATTTAACACTTTTCGTATTTTTTTTATGTAATTTACTGGATTATTTAAATTGAGAACAAATACATACTATCTATGAGGATTTCCGATAAGTAGTCTGAGTTTTCAGTGAAGAAAAACATCATGATGTAAACGTACAATGTGGGTAGTTAATTATCTACCAACCTTAAATCGGAAAAATAGCACTTAAGACCAAGTTTAGCGAATTAAGTGTTACCGACTTCCAACATATTGTCACTTAACATCAGATAAGGTTGCAGTCAATACTAAAACAACGAAAAAAAACTGTATTATACAGTATAACAAATAGACTTGTTTTAATATGGTTGACCATTAGATATTTAAAAACTTGTCCGGGTTTAAAAAAAACCTTATATATCGGTGCAGTGGTTCTAGACTTGAGGTCAGTGGTCGTAACACTTCTCTGGTCAAGGGCCACATAGGTCAATGTTAGATATCACTGCGGATCATAACTTATGGATACCATTGTTGATACTATTTTTAATTGACAAATTTTTATGAGTTGTCAAATATGAAAACCCCATAGATTTTGTGTGGCAATAACAACCTAATTCCTAGTCATTTTTAACTATCTAATTCACTATAGTATATGTAAACAACGGTTTTACACTAAAAATGTCTGTGACAACGCAGGCCATACAAATACGTTTTAGTGGGTATTTCCGGGCGCTTCACGCCCGGGTGAGTCCCACACTGGCACGGAACTCGTCACTCCGTGCCCCCTTACCTATTGTATTGGGGGACTTCGGTCTCACTAATACAATAGGTAAGGGTAGTGCGACAATGCATTTCCCTCCGTCAAAAAAAAAAAAAAAAGGCCTTACAAATACCGTCCAAGGGCGCAGTTTGACGACCACTGGTATAGAGCACGTTTCCTAACGGACCGACAGATAAACGTAGGAATCGTTGCATTTTATAATTTAATTTGAAAATCAAGATCGATATTTTACATACTTAATTTATTACCAGTGGTTTCTTTCGCGAAAAAAATACCTAATTAGATTTATGTTACTTGTTCAACGAGTCTAGAAGTGTGGATTACCTGAAAGACTGTCAAGGGCCCTCTCTTTCCTGTAATATTGACCCCGGTATGTGTAATTGTAAAATGTACGAACACGCCTTTTCAACTGCGCCGGAAACTGCTTGTATCGCATATATTCCTGTAAAGGTAGTTTTTATATGTATGTACTAATAAATAAAATTGTAATGTCTGTTTGTAATATCATAATTAATTTTGAATTAATTTTTTCTAAACACTGATAAATTCATATACGGTACGTATACCGAAAACACAATTTTAAAGTTTTTTTTGTCCGTCTGTCTGTTTTGTTGCGGCTAATCTCCAGAACGGCTGGACAGATTTTGATGAGAGTTTTTCTGGCAGATAGCGGAAGTTAATCCGCGTAACTTAATCAATTTTAATTATTCAAAAATAATTAGGGATCCCTGTAAAAAAAATTAAAACTCATAAAATTGTGAATAAAATCCTATTCAATACACAGTTTCAATAGTAAGTGTTTGAATTAGTGAAGTATCTTTGATTTCTGTTAATGTCTATAATAATAATAAAATTCTAAAATTCACGTGTCTGTACATTTCCGATTTTTATGAAAATAATTATTACAAGGGACTAGAAACAAGTAATTAAACGCATTTCTATCATTTTTAAAAATGTCTGTCTGTCTGATGTTTGTTTGTTTGTGCAGCATCAAAACCTTATTTTATTAAAATTGGTCCACTCAATCAAAAGTTATAGTAATTTGAATGACACGCGGCGACGTTAGTATGAAAGAAGAGTTTCTAAGTAAATGCGCGTTTTAGTCTTTTTAGAGAACAAAAAATTAATGGATTCATTGAAATTGATCACAATGGCATAATCTAAGATTACCTATAAGATTGTCGATTACCTATACAAAAGAAACAATAGGAAAACAATGGAAAGCTGACGTTAACGCCACTTTAGTGCTGAAGGGGTTAATAAGAAAACAATATTTTTATATTCAATTTTCACACAATCGTCTAGGCATTTTAGGCGTTGTATTAAAGAGTTATTTTTTTGAAAGTAGTGAACTGAATTTCATTTATAATATCAATAGGTATCAGTGGCGAGGCGTGAAAAAAAAATCGTCGTTAAAGCCGAAGCATAAAAAAATCTTCCTGGTCGTCATATTTCTTCCTATTGAAGAATTACAGTAATAAATGATTGATGCTTGTGCTGCTGAGCGAAATATCCGGTTGTTTTTGTTTTTGTTTTTTGAGTGTTTTGTTTTTTAGTAAGGCTTTAAAGAATCGGGTTATATGAGCGCTTCGCCACTGATAGGTATAAATATGGCGCGAACATAATGTTATTTCATTGTAATTAGTTGGACGGTTCACGATTTTTTTATTTTTTTTTTGATGGCATGGGGGACGATGTTTTATGAATGTGTATACGTAAGCAAATTATATATGTACTTCTGAAGGTTATTCATAGATGGCGCTATACTTATTTTAAATGGACTGTTCTGAAACAAAGATAATTTGTTTGAATAATGTTGGACGGGACGGGACGCCTGAAAACCACGCGAGCGAAGTCGCGGGCACAGTTAGTCGAAAATAATTTTAGGAAAATTGTCAGAGTTCAATTGAACAAATTAAAAAACAAAGAAAATTTGAAAACGATTATTAAAGTCAGTTTTACAGGCAAGTAAGTGCTTTTCGCTTTTGTTGGTAATTTTTTTTTTTAGGTAAATATTAGGGTTCCTTTTAATAAAATTAGAGTAATAAAATTATGAACAAAATATGATTCAATGGACAGCACCAACACAACATTATTTTACAATGATTTTTTAATAACTGTATGGAATGTATGAAACGTAAACGGAGCCGCGGGGCACACAACTGGTTTATAATATTGTAATTCACCTCTACTTGGTTCATCATCTCCTGGTGTCGCACCGTAGAGTTGTACACCGTCATATATATTTTCAAAAGGAACACTGAAACATTTATAATTCAAATTGTCTTTGGTGGTGGTTAGGCCAGTCAACTGATTTAAATCTGATTGATACAACCGAAAGAGTCCACTGCTGGACATAGGTATCCCCTCATAAAAGGGGTGAATTGCCATAACCGCCACGCTTGGCAGGCGGGTTAGCGATTGCAGTCAGGTCTTCGTGGCACTCAGAGAATGCTGCTGCCCTTCCCCTTGTTTACCCCTAAGTGTTTTACGATACCCACAGGAAGATATGGGGTTGTACTATTCTTAGCCGGAACAACGGAACAAATGGTAACTTAAAAAAAAAGTATTCAAACCATTTTTAAATATTTTAAATGGTATAAAATAATTATGAATAAATAAAGATCCGACAAAACAAAAGGTTATAGAACAATAGATTAAAAATAAAATAAGGATTGTAATTTAGAAATAGGATTTAAGTAAATATAAAGATTCGACATAACCACAACGCATTAGGAACACATAGATAAGAAATAGAATAAGATTGTAAAATAGAAATAAGATGAAAACAATAAAGGCAAAAATAAAAAAAATAGGGGAAAGCCACAAAAAAAGTAAACAAAACTCGGATTATGTCTGAGATGTAAGGGAACTAAAAAAATATATATTTCGCCCGGCGTCTTTGAAAGCTAAGGCCGTTTGTACTTAGCATAACCTCAAACATTATATAATTGCAAATTATACCTAATACATTTGATACGTGCGTGGCTACGATTGGATTTAATAGCTTTTTATTATTTATAATCGTTAATTACAATATTATATTTCTAAAATATTCTATTTAAAACTACCTTATACCAGCGACGTTGTCTGCTTTTATTATCTTAATAATGTATGAAATGAAGATATAGGTAGTCTTTTTTTAAATAAGACCAAGTGTCTAATAGCACTGGATCATGACTACTATGTTTTAAAAATAATTATGTTATTGAGTCAAATAATTCTCGAGTTATAAGTCAGTTAGCGGGCAGATAGATGAAATAATCGTGTAAAAATGCAATGATGTCATTTATTTTTTTATTAGGAGAAATGTACACAATGCGTCGCCACACCGTACACACTACTGCATATAGACTGTATATATACCATCATATAGCGTGGCGACGCGTCGCCACGGCGTGCGTCGCCACACCAGAAATCGGTTTTACGTGCGGCTATAGATAAATAATCGTGTAAAAATGCAATGATGTCATTTATTTTTTTATTAGGAGAAATGTACACAATGCGTCGCCACACCGTACACACTACTGCATATAGACTGTATATATACCATCATATAGCGTGGCGACGCGTCGCCACGGCGTGCGTCGCCACACCAGAAATCGGTTTTACGTGCGGCTATAGATGTTTCACATAAAAAATATACAGTACCCACCTAGTGTGTAGACCATGAACATAGCTGAGTAGATGATAATCAGGGAATGAATGACAAATTCATCGGGCTCCGAGGCGCGGAACATTGAGAATCCAGTACCTGGTAAAGAATCTTTATGCTAGTAATTGTTGTTTATACTATACTAGCTGCTATCCGCGAATTTACCCGCGTAGTTCCTGTTCCCGTGGGCTTTTAGGAATAACCATCTATCCTATGTCAAACCCTGGATTTCATACTATCTCCATACCAAATTTCATCCAAATCGGTCCAGTAGTTTTTAAGTTTTTTCGTTACATACAAAAATATAAATCTTTCCTCTTTATAATATTAGTGTAGATAGGCTTAATTAACCCTTTGATCACAATCTCACCTGACGTTAAGTGATAATGTGGTTCAGGATGGCGAACTCACAAAGCCTAGAGGTACTGGCTCACAAGTGATATTGCCAGAACGCTCCAATGGGAGTTTGGCGATGTTACAAAATGCCCCATCATACCATGTTATGGTTTCCTCACGACGTTTTCCGTCACCGAAAGCTCAGGCTTATTATAGAGTTGGATAGGTTCTACTATATCCGTCGACGTGAAATTCGACGGCACTAACAACTAAGCCATCATGAGCTTCTAATTTTACGAATTTCTGTTTAAAAACAGGCCATTATTAGATCCTTAACGAATGTTAAAAGGGCAATTATCTACTGCATTTATAGATAAGGCACAAATAAGATTAATTTATCAAGACAGAAAAACATTTTTAACCTTTGTTAATACAATATTATTTATATTCAGAAACTATCAGATTTGAAGAGCGTGCAATATAATAAATCGCCAGACATCGCAGACAAAAATGCAACGTTTTTATTGATGATAAAGTAAAAAATATATATAAAAGGGATACATGTTCACACAGATCTGAGTTTAGATTTAGATCGACAAAATATGTCTTCAATCCCTTGATCAAGTGCCAATAGGCAGTATTTTCAGAAATTTGTGTTCCTAATCAAAACACTAAATACATTCGAATACTTTTTTTTTTTTACATAAATCTACTTTGAATGACCAATGAGTATTTAAAACATAATCACCAAGCATGCTTACAAAGTTTCAAATGTCAACTGTATTATAAAAAATATAAATAGAGGAGTACCAAAAAAAGCCGACAATGTAATGAACAGTCCCTTTTTATATCTTATCCGGATGTTTATATTTAATAGACTTGTGTGAAACATTTCTAAAAAGCGATTGTAATTCGTCGGCATCACGCCGTACCCTGAAACAAACATGCAACAATGAATTTAAACACAATCGCTCTATATATTTCAAGCATGTCATTGACAATTACTGGAAATAAACAATACGTTATGTACCTAATGTGGCTACTTACATTGGTGAAAGAATGGAATTAATAGAATTAATAAACTAGCTGAGTGCCCGCGGCTGTGCCCGCGTTTCATATGTTCATCACAATTTTTTAAACTCTAAGCATAAGATTCTTACTTTAAAGAGGCTCAATATATATCTAGACTAGCTGTGTGCCCTCGGCGGCGCCTGCGGTTCATATATTCTTCTCTGCGTTTTAATTTTTTAATACGGAACTCTAATTATTTTCCTATAATAATTATTTTACGGGGAACCTTAATTATTTTCAAGAATTAAAAGTAGCCTAAGTTACCTGGAGTAACTGGAGCTATCTACCAAAAAAAGTGCCGCCCAAGTCGGTCAAGCCTTTCCGGAGATTTCCCATTACAAACAGACAGATAAACAAACATTTTAATAATTGTATTTTTGGTATAGGTATCGTATACTTTCATATCTATAAGGTAAGAATTTTTTTTTTTTTTATAATACATTACAAACAGACACTTCAATTTTATTTATTGGTATAGACTAGATTAGTCTACAGGAATAACTTTGGGACAAACTTTACAAGTTTTTGGACGGAGTTTGTGTGACAGCAGATTTCTAACATGAGGATAATCTCGATGAATAGATTTTACTTCTGTTACTCCGTAGTAGTCCTTGTTCATTGTTGAATTCATATTTATGGCTCATGGCCTATGGACTCTGGACCAGTGATCCTATTTTTTTCTTGATCAGAGACTACTTTTGTTTCTTTTTGCTATTAGAGACCACAATAAATGAGAAAAAATTTTACTAGAAAGTTACCTTTTAAATTAACATAATTGTTGTGCTGGCCTCTTCTTCACAAGTTCGGTAATCCCGGGACTAGTACAATTTCTCAAAGCCTTGACTCTTGTGAACCATTGCTTTAGAGACTGCGGTTTAGATCCATCCATTCATTTAACCATAAGACGTCCATTACTGGACATAGGTCTCCCCATAAGGGGGGTATTGCCATAATCGCCACGCTTGGCAGGGTGATTGGCGATCGCAGTGAGGTGTTTGCGATACTCAGAGGATGCCATTCTCTGGTTTCTATCCCTTAGTCGCCTTTTACGACACCCACGGGAAGGATATGTTGTTGTTGATACTATTCTTAGCCGGCATTAGATCCATCTTTACAATAACAAGTTTTTTTTAATGAGCTAATCGCTAATGAAATGTAAAATCATATATAAGCAACAATAATAATTTTGTTTGAATTATGCTTTGAAAGGATTTAGTACAACAATGAGCGCCATCTGTCGATTTTATAAAATTGTAAATCGATGAACCTAGTTCAATATTTATACCGATAGATGTCGCTAATGAGGGATTATGCTTACAGTAATACGTGTAGACCGGTGGAATGTAAACGAGGCAGCTACACCAGTGTGCTGAGATTGCAAAAATAACGGCGTAACAAACCGACTCATGCCACATATACGATTGCGTGATCAGCTACAAAAAGAAAAAGTATAAATTGATAATTTTTTCGTAATCCTTTGTTGGTCCAGACATCAATATTGATTTCGTACCTTCATGAAAACCTTCATATCCACGATAACCGTGTGTAATCTCGGCGCCCTTAATAATGGTAATACGTGAGAGATAAATATATATCGACGGTCTTCAATCCTCTGAGAAAGTATGAAATACGCAATAGGCAAGCACGAGATGAAATCGAATAAAAACCAAGATTGAAGGTAACGTCTGTAAACATACATCAGGGGACGCTTGTCCCGATTCGTAAACAAATTAATTTTTAATTCCGTTCAATTTATAAAAATGAAGAAGTTCGAAGGGTTATCCATAGATGGTATTAATAAACTATAAATATATTATTATTTTTGTCTTGTAGCGACCTCAAATACAACTAGTAGATTAATTTATTTATAACTATGAATATACTCTTAATATAAGCTTAATTAACAATTCAATCTGAATGAGTTTTGATCCTTTTCCCTGTCAAAGGCTAGAATTAGTGTTGCCAGACCGTGCGATAATTTTGGGTAACAACGAAATAAACACCAATGTGCAAAAATCAGGACACAAAACGCATTTTTCATAAGTAAAAATGACACGCAATAACTCCTTCATTTGTAATAAGCAGATGAGTTCTAGAAAATCTAGAATTAGTACTAAAGAATTAATTTGTAATTTTTTATCAATGATGAATGTAATGACACCAAATTAAGTTTTGAAAGGGATTAAATGATCGTTTTTATATATTAAAACAATATATTCAAGACTGTAGGAAAAATTCTGTTCTAAAAACGATAATTTTCACACGAAAATACGACAATTTGATCTTCAAGAGTTGGCAACACTGCCTAGAATGGGTTCAGTTTTAACTTTCTTTAACAGATTTACGAGTAGTCAATATGGATTGCAAGTTAAATAAGAAAAAATGGCGCTCGTGCGGGTTAAAGAAATAAAGTTTACATTCTCAATCCGCTTGTTTATATCCATCTTAAATCATAATTCGATCAAAAATTCGACCATTACAAATCTAGTCCTATGAAGAAAATTTGCATGTCTATAAAGTATGTATAATTCGAAAATATCAAAGTACTTAATAAATAAAGGTAAAAAAAAAAAAAAACCATACCCAGCGATTAATCGTTTATCCATAATTATAATTGACGAATATTTTTCCTTACTATATCCTATATTGAAATTAAAAATTAAATCTATGAAACATAAGATGTGCAGCGTGAGAAGTATATCGTCGATTACATGTAGAGATGTGACGTATGGTGGATTTATTATGAAGGCGATGCGTAGGGATGAGCTCAGCATATGACCGAGGTTCACAAACACCATAACGGTTTTCCAAACAAGACTGCAATTAAACGGCGGTATTAATGAAAAGAAAAAACAAATAAAATAGACAAACATAATAAGCACTTTTATTCGCACCGTGGGTAGGCCCGCACAAGGTGGACCGACGACCTGGTAAAGGTCGCGGGATCCCGTGGATGCGGGTGGCACAAGTCCGGTCGTCATGGAGATCTTTGGGGGAGACCTATGAACAGCAGTGGACGTCTTTCAGTTGAATGGATAGATGGATAATCACTTTTATTATTCATCTGTGATAGGCACGCTTTACTTTTTCAGTACAGACTGTGGAATTAATGTTTTCCCAACTTTATGGTAGATATATGCATTTTTTAAGGAAGTGAGCGCATAACTGTATTATATAAAATAGGCCTTTTTTTTACGTGGTTGAAATCTGCTCGTTGAACGCTCGGACGTATGCCGAAAACCAAGTTTTTTGCACACGTTGATCCTCGCGACAGACTGGGTCACCAAGGCACACCCCTCTGCGAGAGGCGCCCTTTTTGGTGCCCGTGTGCCAGGTTGGCCGAAACCGACTGACTAAACACTCCACGTCCCTAACCGGCGCAAAGATGCCAGGGCCTCCGGAGGCACACTATACATGTATTCTGCAGAGGATATAAAATAGGCCTACATATTTTTTTTATCTTATTAGGTTATTATATATCTTTTTAGATTTTAATGGTTAGATCCTTAATATGTCGATTACCCATAAAAATGAGACAATAGGAAAACAATGGAAAGCTGGCGTAAACGCCAGGTTAGTGCCCAAGGGGTTAACGAATCGAAACATTAGAAGATTTAGTAACTCCTTACCAACCTAGCCAAGCTCAATGGATGGATTAAATTCTTTCCTCCATCGAAGAGTTGTCTCTGTCGTTCCGCCACGATGGCTGGATAGCTCCAGATGTGTTCATACACTTCAGGATGATATTCCGATACTTGAGTTAGTTTTCTTATGTTGCGATAAATGTTTAAGAACGTGCCCGGTTTCTCGGGCAGCATGCTGTCTGATCCTAAGAAATATGGTGTCAATCATGTGTAAAAAGACTCTAAAATGACATTTTGGAATAAAAACTCTATCATGACCCTTCGAGTTACGGTGAAGTATGAGCCTTCAGTTGTCACAGACTATTTGTGGTTCTGGTCACAATTACTTTAATTTTCAAAATAATTATAAACATAATTAAAATATTGTTTTTTTTTTTTTTTTTAATTCTCGTTTCTCCTTTTTAAGCCTTCCCCTAAATTTGGTCACGGATTTATTTAGATGATCGCTATCATTGAAATTACAAGATAACGTGTATTTTACAAAAAAGTAAGTAAAATTACATACTGATCATATAATGCATTACTCAGTTATTAATTTAATAATATATTACCTAGTCCCAGCTGGCAGTTATGTTTTTTATAATGCATCTTTAAAATAAATAATTGTCTCAGATTCTAATTTCATTAGACGATCTTTCATTAAATGCACAGACTAGTAATATACAAGTCATTCTATGCAAGATACGATGTGACATTAACATTTTATTGAAGGTCTATTTCATCTATGCTTATAAAAGTAGGTTTGACTAAAGAATTGATAATTATGTCGTATAATTCTGTTGAAGAGTTTAAGTCGGGAACAGGTGGGTTTTTGCTCCTGACGGGATGATGGCCACCATATTATATTGTTACGGAATCGTTTAAATATTACGTAAGTCTATGTTTCGCTTATTTTTGATAACTTGGGAGACGGGAGGATTGAATATTGATTACGTAGTAATGTTTACTTATCACTTCGTTTTTTTGTTTTCAATTATGCTAATCCTAACGTAATCATAGAGGGGTGGGTTCTAACCAAGCTCTTGCTTTGCTGACTATTAGGGGATGGGAGGGAGATCAAATTGTTCTTATTTACGTAATATTTAAAAGGCCCTTTGGAGTTTGTATTTGAGAAATTAAAATAATAAGTTAAAAGTCAAAATTAGTCATCACTAGTGATGTTAAATTGTACTTTAACCATAGAAATAAAACACTCGGAAGGGCACTAGTCACAAGTTGGCCTTAAAATTCCACGGACGCCTTTCGTTACGTGCTAACGAATACGTAATTTTGTGTTGCTTATACCCACCCACACATATATTTAGGTTTCAATGTTTAGTATGATACTGTCACTCTTAGCGTTATTACTCTATGACTTTAACATTGTGTATTCACTGTAAAATCCCCAGTTACAATAACGCAATTTGGAGTGACACAAATACGAAAAAAAAAAAAAACGCAAGTACATAAGTAATTGAATTGAGAAATTTCGTGTCTCCTATACGGAGACACTTCCTATATAGGAAAACAAAGAAAAGAAATTTTATTTTAAAACGTTTTAACGAAATAATTAGATTACTTAAATTAAGAAAATAAATATACGAATTATTTAAATTTTTATTATTAATAAATACATTTTAATGGATAACATAAATATTTACATAATTTTCTATATTGTCAAATGATATTTACTCTCTACACATATCACTAATTACAATATTCATTAATATAAACGGTATAAGTGTACAACTATAAAGTTTAAGTTTTGGGGTTTTTTTTTTAAAGCGAAAATTAATTTAGTCGCTTTGAGCGATTCTCCGTTGGGGAGAATGATCTTATAGATTGGCGTTACCAATGCTATGACGTCAGCCGTCAACATGCTACATTACGTCAAGTATAAGATGACGTTTAAGTACTGGCGCTCGTAGATAGATTATAAACTTGTATATTTACCCAGCCTATAGTATGTTTTTGATTATAAATGTACCATAATGATTGCTCGGATTGACAATTTATTTAAGAACCAGACAAATGTTAATTATGTATTATACAATGTTAGGTTATGTTAATAATTTATGCAATAGGTAAGGGTATGCAATAGGTATTTTCGACGCGGTGCTTGCGAAAGCCACCCCGTGTCGCCCCCATCCCAAATGCAGCGGACGTCCCCGGGGGGTTTTAGTGGGTATTTCCGGGCGCTTCACGCCTGGGCGAGTCCCACACTGGCACGGTGTTCTCTCTCCGTGCCCCCCCTTACCTATTGTATTGTGGGACTTCGGCCTCACTAATACAATAGGTAAGGGTAGTGCGTAAATTAATTTCCCCCCGTCAGAAAAAAGGGTATGCAATAGGTAAGGGTATGCAATAGGTAAGGGTATGCAATAGGTAAGGGTATGCAATAGGTAAGGGTATGCAATAGGTAAGGGTATGCAATAGGTAAGGGTATTCACTAGTTAAGGGTATGCAATAGGTAAGGGTATGCAGTCCATCTTGTCAGAGGGTATACAATAGGTAAGGGTATGCAATAGGTAAGGGTATGCAATAGGTAAGGGTATGCAATAGGTAAGGGTATGCAATAGGTAAGGGTATGCAATAGGTAAGGGTATGCAATAGGTAAGGGTATGCAATAGGTAAGGCAATACAATAGGCAAGGGTAGTGCGTAAATGCATTTCCCCCCGTCAAAAAAAAAAAAAGATTTTGTTAATAATTTCAATTAACGAAATAGGCTCTTCTGTCTCCGTGGCTGCCTGTTTTTTTTTGTGCATTATTATTATAAATGTAGGGTGTTGACGTTGATGTTTTTAAAAAGAAATGTTTTTTACCTTAGTTACCGATTGAAGTAAGTCAGAATAAAAATCTCGCAACGAACAGTCGTATTTCATTGTATATCAGCAGCTAGTGTCCTTTAAACAAACTCAACATACACTAACAATTCGGTCCTTCGAGCCGGATTCATAATAAACAAGGAATATATTATTGTCGAAGAGTTTGTATATATTTCTATAAACAAACTCAACATACACTAACAATTTGTGGTCCTTCGAGCCGGATATGAACCAGCGACCTATGGATATTGGACTGTATATCCATAGGTCGCTGGTTCATATCCGGCTCGAAGGACCAAATTGTTAGTGTATGTTGAGTTTGTATATCAGCAGCTAGTGTCCTTTAAACAAACTCAACATACACTAACATAGGGTTTATTTTAACGCCGTTACTTAAATTCTAGATTAATAATAATATACATATAATATATTTAATTGATTATCGTTTGAACGGGCTGTTCACGAACTCCGGTGTAAATGGTGTCGCATTGAAGCCGAAGTTATTGTTGTGATTTGCTATAGAATCGCCGTTCTGTTGAAAAATGGTAAATTATAAAATTAATTGCCTAATCGTATTACGTTGTCTATTAAAGTTACGTCCTTTCGTGAATTAGGTGCGTAAGCGTAAAAGGGTATGCTTTGCTTATTTCTAACTAGCTGTTTGCCGGCGGCTCCGCCCGCGTTTCATATATTCTTCACTGCGTAATTTAGTTTCAACTATTTTGTGTGTTATTTTTTTTATGCAGACCCTAATATTTTTCCTAAATTATTTTTTTTTTGACTCTAATAGAAAGCAAAGGTATTTCCATATATAAAATAACATATTATATAGTTCTTACAAATTCAAACACTTGCCAGTAAAATTGTGCATTGATTTTATTCACAATTATTGCAAGAGTTTTTTTTTTAGTTTTTTTAAGCGGTACTCTAATTATTTTCGAAAAATTAAAGTAGCTTCAGTTGCGCAGCGTAATTTCAGCTATCTACCAAAATCGGTTCAGCCATTCCGGAGATTATCCGGAACAAACAGACAGATAAAAAAAATATTTTTGGTATATGTATTGTATATAGCAAAAAATTGTTATTCTGATATTACAAGCAGATACTTCAATTATATTCAAAAACGATTCCAATTCTTGTCACTCGACGCGGATATAAGAATACGTTACGGCTTGACAATAATAGTGTTAACACACATACGGACCGGACCGCGAACATAGTACGTCGAGCGGCCGATGTTATCAGCGCTCTAAGTAGGGATGAGAACCCTTTCCGAAAAAGACCGATTTTTGAATCGATTCGAATCTAAGTTTGTTGAAACGATTCACAAAATTTCGAGACCCAAAAAATCGATCTTTCAAACTAATAAAGAGTTATTAGAGTGTCCTTTTTTTGTATAATTGCTATTGATGCCCTTTAATAACGTTAATAAAAAAATTGGAAACAGTTTTGTAATAAATGTCATCATCTATAATCATTTAATGTTTTGATAACTGGAAGAATACTATTTACGATTAAAAAGTCAAATAAAACAAATAGGAAAAAGATTGATCTCTTGGACCTTCATTTTTCTGAATCGATTTACAAAAATCGATCTTATTGAATTCATCTTATTCCCTATCTCTATTCAGGCGACTGGTTACCTAGGCCGCTCGACACACCATGTCCGCGGTCTGGTCCGTGCGTGTGTTAACAGCATTAAGAAGATATGCGGCAAGCGAAGCGAAAAATAGGTATCGTTGTCGTCGCGTTGCATCCCCCCCCCCCCCCACCCCCAAAGAAAGAGCATGATACATTATAGAGGACAACTGCAGCTCGGGCTAATTTTACATATGCAAAATAGATGAATACATTCCGATTTCAATTTTAGAATACTTTGTTCTTATTTATTCATAAAATTTGTTTGACGGTCGTCCGAAGACGGCGGCACAAATCGATCATTTTTATCACCTTCAAAGACTCCTAATTTCTATAATAATTTATTTTCTGGACAAAAACAAAATGCACGTACGGCATGGCGGCGGCGGATATATATTATATGGTACAAAAATATTTACCATCATGCTATTATCCAGGGAGGAAATAGGGGACTACGTTTGTATTAATTAGGGAATTAACGCATATCCTCTCAAAGCATATGTCGTAAAAAAAATTGACAATGTTTACCGTTACTATGGAGGACGGGAGTATACTGGGATCAATGGGAGATTTCTGTTAACGGAATAGTTTTTTTTTAAACACTGTATAGACTCAGTGCTTTGACCACAATCTCACCTGATGTTAAGTGACGATGTGGTCCAGGATGGTATACACACTAAAACTAGGTTCTCAAATGATGCTGCCGGAACACACCTATTGGCTACCCGGGCGGGTATTATTAGAAAATGTCCAACCACCATAGACATGCAATACTTGGATGATCTTTTATTAACGCACCTTGTCATCGCCGATGTTACCCTTCAAGGAGTTGGAGTCGGCCGGCGGGAAGTAGTTCCCGAAGTGTACCAGATCCTCCACACCGATCAGGTCAGAGCCGTCCGATACGATACTGTGGGAATACGACATTTCAAAGTAATATTGCTGTAAAAATATATTAAAAAAAAAAAAAAACCGTTAATATAAACAATTAAATTTCCTAAAGCCATTATATTAATTTGTTTACAAATATTAACTTTTTAATCGTAACCTAAAATTTAGCGCTGTTTATGTATTATATAGTGTTCTAGGCGACTTTTAAGTGTGTGAAAATATTGATTATTTCATAAAACATAACATAACATAAGCTTACGCCTGTTGTCCCCGGAGGGTTAGGCAGAGGTGGTGTAGCGAACTAACTACACTACTCGCATTCCGCCGAGCTTAGTTCCGTCCCAGATGCGACAGGGAGCGAGCCTGTCGCCATATCGGGGCACTAATTCCAAACTCCGGGATGATACTGAGTAGAAAAACCCAATACCTCAAAACGGCAGTCGCACCGTAATACAACTGCGCCACCGAGACAGTTCATAAAATTACGCCCAAAATATTGGAAAACAACATTGTCAAGTCAATGTCATTGGCAAATATATTATCCCTTATTTTCACTAGATAGTGATGCTTCTAATCTATTATTTCTAGTATAAAACTTCACCAGAGGAGTGAGGGTTACAAATTTGCAGTAAAAAAAAACGTGACAAAAACAACCCCAAATTGGTTCGAAACGTAGGTTGGGGTGCGGTGTCAGACAACCTCCTCGTGGTGCACCCTGGGCAACGGCAGTCCTTCTGACTGCCGGCTGATAGTCTGACCGGGCGGCTGGGCGAAAGCCCACTTTTGGGGGGGGGGGGGGGGAGGTGATTACTGCGGTCGCAGTGATCACTCCTCTTCCCTCCGGAAGGTAATGCCTCTTTCAGAGGCGGGCGAAAAGGTGGGGTAGAGAAGTTCTCCCCCACCCCAGCTGGCCATTGCACAGACGGGCCTGGTGGGTTTGCCGCAGGGGGGCGACGCGGCGACATGCCTTGCAACCCCGTATCTCCCCCTATCTCAAATGCGGCGGACGGCCCCGGGGGGTTTTAGTGGGTATTCCCGGGCGCTTCTCGCCCGGGTTTGAGCCCCACACTGGCACGGAACTCGTCACTCCGTGCCCCCTTACCTATCGTATTGGAGGGACTCAGGTCCCACTAATACAATAGGTAAGGTGAGTGCGTAAATGCATTTCCCCCCGTCGTGACGAAAACAACCCCAAATTGGTTCGAAATGTAGGTAGGTCTCTAGAGGACATATAACATCAAATCACATTGTAAGTAGGTGGGTGTATAGTTTACCTTGTGGTATCGTACTGGGGCATCTTAACGGCTTCGTTGTAAATCGGGTTCGAACCCTCGATCGCGTGCTTGTTGGTCCCGGGCGCTGCGATACCCGCGCGGTTCAGACCCGAGTCTAAAGAACCGTATTTGGTCATAGAGAGCGCTTCCAGCCGACGATTTAAACTGTAAATATTTACGAAATATTTTCATTCACACAAAAGCTCTTTAACCCCTTGAGCACCAACCTGACGTTTACGCCAGCTTTCCGTTGTTTTCCTATTGTCTCATTTTTATGGGTAATCGACACATTAAGAGGAATTACGGGCGATGTTTCTTCCCCTAATTCCTCCTGGGATGATCAGTATTTTTTTTATACCATGTTTAGTAAATCTTTTAATATGCACCTCGACTATGCCCATACCTTATGGCTTTCCATAAATTAATGATTATATAAATTAGGAGCCTTCGAAATAAGGGAAAAAATGCTTGGGCGTAAATTTCAGACGTCACTATCGTTCATGTAATGATACATACATACATGCATATCATCACGCCTTTCTCCCGTGGGGGGTAGGCAGAGATTACATCCTTCCACTTACTACGATCTTGACACACCTCTTTCGCTTCCTCTACTTTCATGAGCGCTTTCATACATGCTCGTCGGTTATGAGTACTTTTCACGTGGCCTTTATTTAACACGTGATCGATTTGGTCTAGATACGTTCGCCTAGGTCGACCCTTACCGACTTGCCCATTCACCCTCGCCTTATAAATTCGTTTCGTTAATATTCTCTCATCCATCCCGTCTACATGCCCAAACCAACTAAGCATACCTTTCTCTATTTTGGTCACCACATCCTCTACCACACCACAGCGTTCCCTTATCAATGATCCACACTCTAAAAACCTTTAGGCAATAAACTCGTTGTCAGGTAATGTCTTTTGGAACCATATTTTAAAAGCTAACACTATTATCCATAATATTGTTTTTAGTAAAAAACCTGAATATTTGTATAATAAATTTGATTTGTTTAAGAACATTCACAATATTAATACTAGATCTAAAACAAGAAATACTACATCTATACCTAAACATAGGACTACAGGTTATAAAGGAGGTTTTAAATATGCGGAATTAAAAATTTGGAACGATTTACCCCCTCCGCTAATTTTTACAACAAAATTTACTTTCAAGAAAAATTTAAAAATATGTACATATATTAGAAAACCAAAAATTAACTTACAAGTCAAATTTCCTTTTTTTGTTATTTTATTTTTTTAATCAATTCGTTTAATCTGATGTCTGCATTTACTTTTTATTTATTATATTTTTTTGAGTTAAATTATAACTACTTCACTATTGAGGTTTTAAGTTTGTTTCAAAATATTGTTTATTTATGTAATTTTTTTTAATTTTTATTTATTAAAAAAAAATCTGTTATTGTAATTATAAAAGTAAGGTACGAAGTGTTATATTTATATATTTTATGTTACGGCCGGAAAAGGGCTGGCTGAAAAACAGCGCCGTTCTTTATGGCAACAGTTATAAAGCGGCAAATGCTGACGCCAGTCCTTATTACCATATGTTTTTTTTTTCTTATATGCTTAATTGTAGTTTTTTGTAAATCTGTTCTAAATATGGTAATAAATGTCTTTCTTTCTTTCTTATTACCTAAAACGATTTTGTTAATCTTACTAGGTCTAAAGCAATGGGAAGGCTAATTTATGATAATAATAACAAGTCTTACGCTTTCGTTCTAATGATAAAGGTAAGCAGCAGGATAAGGCACATGAAGCCCAACAGTGCAGAGAGCGCTGCGAGCACGTAAATAGTCCTCTGGTTGGAATCCACACCGGCTTCTGGACTGCTGTCCGTTACGAAGTCTTGCAGGACGAGCTGCTGGAGATCCAGCCTTACTTGTATTGACGTCAATAGTACCAGGTCAGTGCGAAGTCTGGAACCAAATTATCAGGAATTTGTATTTGCCGGCCAAGGAGAAATTGGTTAGTAGTTTTTTTTTGCACGGTATATAGCCTCAGTACTTTGACCACGATCTCATATGGTGTTAAGTGACGATATGGTCCAGGCTGGTAAATACGTTAAGCCCAGAGGTACTGATTTTTAAGTGATGCCGGATCACACTTATAGGGGTTTTGGCGACAGGTTTTCAAACTTGTTGGTGGTAGCTGGCCATGCGGGCATTTTTAGAAAATGCATCCTCACGATGCTTTCCTTCATCGAAAGCTCAGGCTAATTTTCAGAGTTATATAAGTAGGTGGGTTCGAATCCGACCCCACTACCAATTGCGCTATTATCGCTTCGCGTTCCATCCAATAATAAGCTGGAGCTTTTTCCAGGGGTCGTCCAAGTATTACGTATGGGTATGAGTGTTGTTCTGACTGACGAGTACGTTAGCAATGTTTACGGATTTACTTTTACTCACAAACAAGTTTTGTAAAACGTATGGCCATACTAACGTAATCACGAGGGGAGGAATAACTGATTTGTTTACTACTATCGCTGAAAAAGAGAAGGGGGCATCAAAAACGGCTCCTAAAAAACATCGTGACGAAAACAAAATCATGTGAGTAGGTTGTTTTCCAAATTTCATTCCACGAAATGCTACCGTTTTGCAAATTCTAAATAGAACAGTTAAAATATTTTAAACCTTTTAAAAGTAATACATATATCGTATCGTAACTTAAATGAATAATTTATAATTTGGGGTGTTTCAGGTATTACGTAAGCATCAATGGGGGAGGGAGCTCTACGCTTTGTGGTGGTTTTACTTCTGTGGTGAGATGGAGGTCTGAATAGTGATTACGTAGCAATTTTTACCTATTTATTTAATTGTAGTTTTTTTATTCAAAATTATACCAATTATACTAATAATCATTGCGGGGAGTAAGAGCTTTTTTTAATGGTAACAAGCATAGAAATCAAATACTCAGAACGGCAGTACTCACACGAGGAGGGAAGCCATTTAAAGTTGGTTTTAAAAAACTAGGCATTCCTTTCGTTACACACACATATTATTTTTATTTGGCTTCAATGTTAAACGGGTTTTTGTCTAGAACCCAAAATTCAAAAAAATAAAAAAAACTTTATTCAATTTAGGCCTGATAAGGCGCTTATGAACGTCAAAATACTATCACTCTTAGTGTTTTTACTCTATGGGCCGAGGGAGGGTTTAAATTGTTACGTAACATTTGAACGATCCCTTTTCGTAAAGTACAGTAAAGGTGGATAGAGAGAGAGAGAGAGATATATACTGACAGTTCTATCTCTGTCGCCGGTACCGGTATGTGGTCTCTGATGAAGTGCCCCCGTACTTCAGTGACGCCATCGACAGCGACCCCGGCCTGGTCGCTCGCGGGGACCACTTGGTCTATGTTGAACGTCATGCTGAATCCGACGCCGAGGGTCTGCGCTATCTGTATACACACATCCACTCTTCTCATCTATACTTAATAAATAAAATGTAAGTGTCTTTTTGTACATACACGGTACATATAATAAAAATACATTTTAAATTTTTTGCGTCTGTCTGTTTGTTCCGGCTAATCTACGGGGATTGCTGGACCGATTTTCACGAGGCTTTTTCTGGCAGATAGCTGAAGTTACTCCGTGTAACTTAGGTTACTTTTGCTTTTCTAAAATAATTAGGGTTCCGCGTAAAGCAAGCAAAAACTTATAAAAATATGAATAAAATTCGATTCAAAGCACAGTTTTATAGGCAGGTATTTGAATATATGAGAAATGTCTTTGTTTTTTATTAGTACCAAAAACAATCTTGGACCATAATCGAAACATTCCAATGATTATTTCAACACTATATTTAGCAGAGATGGAAATATAAGAAATAAATAAGACGCGGGCGGAGCCGCGGTCACGTAGCCAGCAGGTATATAAAACTGTTATGTGTGAGAGGATATAAATTCTATAATAATTTTTTTTAGAATCTAGATAACGCTGTTGACCGGATGGGCCTTTACAGCTTCACCGTGACTTTGGGGGCGAGTGTTGAAGGCACTCGGCCGCAAAAGGTGACTAGCGCAAGGACTACCAAAATGGTACGAACCTCGGCTTGGCCGTCACCTGAGTGTAAAACTCTCTCGCGAGTTTGAACCTTTTTTTTTTTTTTTTTGACGGGGGGAAATGCATTTTACGCACTACCCTTATCTATTGTATTTAGGGGGATCAAAATCCCCCAATACAACGCGAGTTTGAACCTAGGTGCTATTCCCTACATTGTTTATTTAATATAAAAAAAAAAGGGTTCCTTACAGGACCTATGTACCTGCGTGTAGTGTGCAGGAGTGTGTTTGCAGTGTTGTGCGTGTAATGCTCAATGCATGGGCAGTGTCACTGTACCGCGCTGGCGGCGACGTCAAGAGCCTCCCCAGTTGGGGAACGAGACACGTCTTGGGTCGCCGCCTGAGGGGGACCCGGAGAGTGTATTTTGTACATTACTAGTTTGTGAATATATTGTAGTACTCACAAAGTCCCTGTTGTCTTCGATCTGTTGTATTGTGTTGACGAACACAAAAGTGACTCGATTCAATGACGATATGAGGTAAACCTTAACTTCAGCTCTGTCGGTAGCGCCAGCTGTAAACACACGCGAATCTCATACAACTAGTGCTCGAAATTCACATATAAGTCATCAATAATCACGAAAGCTCAAAAGGCAATACCTTTCGAAGTTAGTAAGAACAACGAAATGGGGGGTGGGTAAATACAGGGACATATAACTAGTGTTTATTTTTTTGTTGAACGCACAACTTCTATAGGTTTATACGAAAAGCGGCACGTGACCATAACTAGCTGTTGCTAGGCAACGGTTTCCGAAATCCTCCAAAATTAAATTAGGTTATGTATTTGAAGGTAGTATTCTGAAAATTTGAATCGAACGTATCATTAGTTGGTAGAGGGGTCATAAATTTGCAAAAAAAAACATCACATAATTAAAGAGGATCTCGTCTGTCACGTAGCAGTTATTTTCTTTGATTCACTAAACTTGTGTATTTGACTCTATATCATGTAATCTTGTTGGCATTTTGTGCGATATAGTTTGGTTATTGCCTACATAAGTTTATGATGGAAAATAACGCGTAATATTTATTTTGAGGTACCGATAAAGCTCCATGGAAAGTTCGAGCAGGTCGGGCCACCATTGCTGGAGCTTGGTAACGCTGATGCAGGATTGTAAATACATCTCACCTAAATGACATTGGCATTAATTGTTTGTACACAAATTGCCATTATTTTTTTACACGGAATAGGCTCAGTGCTTTGACCACAATCTCATCTGATGTTAAGTGAAGATATGGTCCAAGATGGTAAACACACTAAGCCTAGAGCTATTGGTTCTCAAGTGATGCTGCCGGAACACACCTGTTGGCATTTGTGTGATAGGTTTTCAAAGTTGCATCATTAGAAAATGCCCTACCACTTTACTGTGGTTTCCTCAGAATGTTTTCCTTCACCGAAAGCTTAGGCCGATTGTAGAGTCGGATAGGTGGGGATCGAACCCGCGTCGATTGACGCGGAATCCGGCCGCACTACCTGCCGCGCTATCATTGCTTCATTATCTAAGAAGAAGAAGATTCAAGAGCGATCCCGAACTGTAAGATCCTGAAATGCGATAAATTATGTCACTGTGGCCGGTTTTTTTACCCTTCCACTCCGCCACAGATATATATTCAAGGACGAAGGAAATAAATCAACCTGTTACCTGGATCAGTGACTAGTACGTCGAATTCGAACATGCCGTGCATGGAGGCAGACACCTGGATGTTCAGGATGAGAATCCCGGAGACAGGGTTGAGAACGAAGGCTGACTCCCTCACGGGTTCGAGGGTTGAATCGACTACCATCGTTGTCATGTCCATCGTGAATGTGAGGGTTGCACCTTCCGAGTGTGTCGCCTAGTGATCAGTTAATCTATGTACTAATACTTACCGATTAATTTCAGGAGGTTTTACCAACAAAATTCGTAAAATCATAGATTTAGTGAATACTTTTTTTTCTTCTTAGCTGTTTTCATAATGTCAATTGTGTTTTGTTATTTGTTTTATGATGATTTTACTTTTTAATTGTATTTTTGTCTAATTCTACACGTCGCTATATGATAATTAATAGAAGCTGTGAGTCTACGGCAAAAAGTGGTAATTTAAATGAAATATTTGTACAAATTATCTTGTTGTAGAACTAGAAAATCGTGTGTAGTTTTGTAGACAAATAAAAAAAATACGTAAAGCGAAACTATAGATGACTTTTTTTAACAATAGAAACGCGCACGAAAAAAAATATTTTGTTATTTTGTTATAGTTACAAGTTTTAATCGTTTCAAATTACAAATACAGTATTATATTTCAAATTAAATGAAAAAATTTCATCGCCAGATTTTATGACATTTATTTATTTTCTAGGAATTGAAAACACGAGACTATTAGTTTAACTGGATAATTAGATTAATAGATGAATTTTGAAGCATTCTCCCTCAGTGGTAGTGAGGCCAAGGATCGAATCTATTAACGTGAGGTTGAATCTCACAATGAATTTAGATGCTTTTGTTGAAGGAGTATATTATATGAAATCAGAGCACGGCGTTAGGGCATGCCTATTATGCATGTATGCATGGTTAGCTACCGCCCTCAATCTCTCACTTGGCACGTGTAAATTCACGGGAGTATTGTTTTTTTTTACACGATATAGGCTCAGTTCTTTGACCACAATCTCACCTAATATTAACTGATGGTAAACACAATTAGCCTATGTACTGGTTCGTAAGTGATGCTGCCGGAACACATCTATTGGTTTTGGCGACAGGTTTTCAAACTTGAGGATGGTAGCTACCCAGCCAGCATCATTAGAAAATGCCCTACCACCATGATACGGTTTCCTTATGATTTTTTCCTTCACCGAAAGCTCAGGCCGATTTTAGAGTTGGATAGGTGGGATCGCTTCCAGTCCAGTATTCCAGCCTAGAAAACCACCATTTCTAGTTTTAGAGAGTTACCATCTTCGCCCACATTACACCAGTTATCACAAAATGCAAAACCAGTAATTTTCAATTAAATTACCATCAATAATTTAACTTTTAACTAGCATGTAAATAATAATATAATTTTGGACTGACCCTGAAATAACTTTCCAAAAACTTCGTGCTTCTGTTAAAGAAAAATGCGTTTGATATTTTCTTAGCACATTTGGTAGTGCGATCAGATTTAGCATCTATGGACTGGTACGAACCCATCTTTACAACACTATGAATGAGCCTGAGGTTTCCGTGATAGAAAACGTCGTAAGAAAACTATAGCATGTTGGTGAAGTGTTTGCCAGTAATGTCCACCGAAGTAGCTACCACTCTCAAGTATGAAAACCTCTCGCGAAATATCAATAGGTTCCAGCATCATCACCTGAGAACCAGTATGTCTAAGCTAACGTCTTTCCCATCCTGGATCATACCTTCATTTAACATCAAGTGAGAATTTGATCAAAGCATTGAACTGATAGTGTAATTTTTTTCGAATAATTTTATAAGAATTCAGACAAGAATGGCCGTTCCAAGTTCCCAAAAATGGTCTGTTCCGACTGGTATATGAAAAATAAAACGTAATTTTCTTTACATTATGTCAAGTAAAATTACAATTACAAAATAACTTGCACTTACTTGTAATGTTAACAGTTCCCTGTTAATACTGTCCGAGGTTGATATACCCGCTGTGTAGATATGCCTGTCGAATACTGGACGTGGGCTAGATTCTCTCACCTGGATAATTTTCAATACATAATCTAATTACTATCGAGAATTGATCTTGATTTGATCTTTATTCTTGGAAAATTGAATGTTCATTTATCCTTCTACCTATAACCCGGGCGGGTCGGCAGTAATTAGTAACATATAGTAAATATACTAACATTGATGGTGACCGTAAGTGTAGATTCTGCGGATGCGACACTAGGAATAGGTGAGTTACTCGCAGCTACAACAATAGTGTGCAAAATACTCGCTTCACGATTAAGTTCTTTCTGGAGGGATATCACGTTATTTACAGGATCCAGTACGAAGTAGCCATCAGCGTTGCCATCTAAAACAAAAGTCTTTATTTTATCACAATTTATGTCATTTTTGATGCCCCCTTAGATGAAAAGTCTAAGTGGGATGAGAATGATAGATAAATTAAGGAATAGTGTCATAGAGTAACATTGTGGTGTGGTAGAGGATATAGTGACAAAGGTAGAGAAAAAGATGCTTTATTGGTTTGGACATGTAGAGAGGATGGATGTAACAAATTTATAAGGCGAGTATGACTGGGCAAGCTGCTAAGGATCGTCCTAGGCGAACGTATCTCGACCAGATCGAGGAGGTTCTGGAGTAAGGCCAGGTCAAAAGTACCTGTAACCGAATACCATGTATAAGGGTGCTCATGAAGTAAAAGATGTGTGTCAGGATCTTAGCAAGTGGAAGGATGTGGTCTCTGCCTACCCTTATGGGAGAGAGGTGTGACGTTATGTACATATGTTATACCCCCTTGCTCTTGTCAGCAATAGTAAGTGAAACTCTTACTTCCCCTCCCCATGTTTACGTAAGCTTTGGCATAATGCTGGGGAAAAACAGAGATTAATAAGTAAATATTACTTACGTTAATCACCATTCAAAACGCCCCGTTCCCCATGCCATCAACTATAGCATAAACCATACCAAACCCCCGCGATGCTTAGCTAATACTTGCTTATACTATTATTACAGGGTGGATCATTACGTGAACGATAGTGATGTCTGGAATTAACCCACATCTCTGTGCTTCCACTAACATTATTAAAACTACGATTTGTATAGTTTTTTTATACGACAAAAAAAATTATATATATTATATTTATGAAAAAAAAGAACCAGATCGAGTTTCTTGCCTGCGCTCTTCTCGACTGGGTTGTTTTCCGAACCGGTGCTAGTGTTTTAGACGTTCATAAGCGCCTTCTTAGGGCCTAAATTGAATAAATAAATTTTGATTTGATTTTGATTTTATAAACAACAACTTTCAGCCAATTATCTCTTTTGAAATCATTTTCCCATCAGTGTTATAATAGTAAATTTATCTTACCAACGATGGCATAGTAAATGCTGTAGCAGTCGTCTTGACACAGATGATTCTTCGGGTCATTAGCTTTTGGCAGTTCATGACGTTCTGACATACCAGCTTCACCCTCTGTAAAGTTGACGAATTATTTGATTAATGCTCTGGACAATAGATTTAAATTTATAAGTCCATTCGTCCATCCATTCATCCGAAAGACGTCCATTGCCGGACATAAGTCTCCCACAAAGATCTACACAACGTCTGGTCTTGCGGCAGTCGCATCCAACAGATTCCCGCGACTTTCATAAAGTCGTAGGTCCACCTTGTGGGGGGCTACGCACGCTGCGTTTTCCGGTACGCGACAATCACTCGAAAACAAATTGGTTATAAAGTTATAATTATCCAAATGTCTTGATTAACGTAAATATCTGACCAATGAATCGACTATAGTGGTAAAGTCATAGGGAATATCTAAATAATACAGTTTTTCATAACTCAATGCTATTAATTTATGCATATTTAACAACTTTCAACGGCTAATTAACGGGATACTAAAATGGGATTTTAAAATTTCCTTAATGGCGATACTATATTATGTCCAGCCTTAAATATACATGTGTACAGCGTAACTGTCAAAGCATCACATAGTCTTTAAATGTTTTGACGCAATGTAGGGATTGAAAAGAAGCCTTAAAATTTGAAGGATGTATTTGGTAAATAAGGTTTTCCAATTAAATTCACAGAACTACCAATATACTTGACTTATCAATGAAGACTATCGGTGTATCTGCAATGTGGACTTACAGGATTATGTAAAGTCAATATATATGTATTTTCTGGCTACTGGCATTATAAAAAATAACATGATAATTTGGTTAACAATAGATGAGATGTACAAGGACATTATCAAAGAAAACTTCTTACCAATAAACGCGACCGTATAAGTGGCACCGACGAAGGCAGGTTCTCTCTGAGTCGGTACGAAGACCACGCTGAAAGTGCAGTCCGTGGAAAGAGAATGTGGCTCTGTACCACCATCCGTTGCTCGGATCGTGACCTTTAGAAGATTAAAATGGTAATTATTATCATTCTAAAGTAACCGGTTTTGATTAGATGAAATGGTCTACTGGCCTACGTAGAGATATTGCAATTAACTAATGCGTAAAATTGTAATATGGAATAGTTTTTTTTTTATAGGTTATAGGCCAAAGCACTGATGCTTTGACCACAATCTCACTTGATGTTAAGTGACGATGTGATCTAGGATGGTAAACATACTGTCCTGTTTCTCAAACGATGCTGCCGGAACACGGGTGGTAGATACCTAGGCAAGCATTATTTTAAGTTTCCGAGAGCATTCAGAAAACATTTTACATTGATTCGTAAAGCTTATGGAGCTCGTTTAAAACCGAACGTTGTAGGCAACATAAAAATACTATGTCCCTAAGCCTAATACGATCCTAATACGTCCCTAATACGATGTGAGACATGTTACATCTTGTAAATTCTCTAATGCCTTGTTTGAAACTTCCTAATTCGTTTCCTATTGTAAAATTACACCTATTAATAGAATAGTTGTTAGAAGATTACAACATTTTGCTGATCTTTTTTTTTAAATATAAAGTGAACGAACCTGGAATTCTCTAATATCTTCAGTAAATAGCTGAGTTAACATCAGAATACCAAGGTTCTCGCCATTATTTAGAACTTGGAAGTATTGCGCAGCTGAAAGTAATTATTAAATTAAAAATTTTGTTTTTAATATGTCGATTACCCATAAATATAAGATAATAGGATAACAATGGAAAGCTGGCGTAGACGCCAAGGGGTTAATAGCCGTTTAAACTCAATTCTTTGTTTCAATTATATCTGGTAAATTGATAAAAATGATGACACATTTTAAAATAGAAGTTTATACAATTATCAAACTATTTTTATTTTACCTAATATTTTTCTTACTTTAAAAATTAACTTCAAGTGTCAATGACTTCTTTGATTGTTAATTAAAAATTAAATTATATCGTGAAAAATACAAAATAATAAACGCTTTAACTTCCACTAATATTAGAGTTATTATAATATTTTACAATTATATAAGTTTAACAGTTGACCACAATATTAATTGGATTTAAGTCGAAGTTGCTAAGTCTAAAAAGACTGGTGATGTTAAAATCATGTCAAATATCGACGGAATCCACTTGCCAACAGAATTCAACTTCAACTTGATTGTCCTGGTTGTTTGTTGAAGATGAATCTATATTATTCAACGCAATGTCCGAACTCTAAGCTTCGCTTTTAAGTCTATAAGACAAGAGAATCATATATTTCATTTACTATTATTACAGTACCGCCGAAGTACCGAAGAATCAACCTTATTTATGTAAAAGCTATCACCAGCCTTACCGTCTCCAACAACTTCATAGGTTACAACTCCAGCGTGAAGACCGTCTTCGTCGGTAGCGTGTACGGGATCCATAAAATCACCGGCGACAGTTGCAAGCATACCATTAATCACTGCTCGTTCCTAGAATTTAAAACTCACTTTTAAAACCAAGTAATTTTGGAAGCCTTTTATTGAAATCTTTTTTAAAGTTTAATAGATAAAGCGCTTAGGTTAGCTAAAATACTGCCTTCCAAGTTATACCTACAACTAAAACACAGGAGACAGGTTTTCAAACTTGAAGGTGGTAACTATTCGGGCAGACATTATAATACATTCTATCAATCTCCAATTTTATCGCGTTGTTTACCTTCCTTAAAGCTCAATCTCATTATGATACGATAGGTGGAACCGAACCTAGCTCCATTCTTGCGGTATCTAACCCCATTAAAACTGGCCACTGAGTCGTCGTTGCTTCAAATCTAACATACTTTATAAACATTTAGCTGGATTTACAAATATAGGATAGCATTTATAAAGTTACAGAGCTTTTTTACTTTCTTTTTTAAGAATGCAGTAGTTCTGGATTGAAATAGTTTTAGGCATTGATGTTCGTGACAAGAACTTTATAGATATTATACTGTAAATGGTTTTCCTAAAAGGAGCTATCCGGAAAATTACCTAATCATTCACCGTCACATTGATTAACCCTTTATAAATTTAAGTAAGTAGGATAAAAACATTATTTACTTTTATTTTAATTTCATCTTTCAATTAATATATAATGGACATACCGACCCTAGCAAGTCTAATGACAGCTCCTGACTGCGGGTACTGGAACACTGGCGCGTGGAAGTTGTAAGGCCGTATGACCAGCTCGTAAGTCTCGTTGGACGATTGCTGCGGAATGCCGTGGTCGAAAGCCTGGAGTTTTAAACAGACAAATATTTATATATTTGTAATTATATGCACATTAACCATTTACCGGACAATAAGTTGAGGAACAATGTCAAGCAAGTTTTAATTTGCAAATGTTATTATAGGGTGGATCATTATGTGAACGATGGTGATGCCTGGAAATGACAACCTTCTCTGTGCATCTACTAATAAACCTAGTAACTATGAATTATTCAGTTCTATAAAAAAACATATGAAAATAAAAACCACATCGAGTTTCTTGCCGGTTCTTCTCGATGACTGGTTTATTTTCCGAACCGGTGGTAGTTTATTGACGTTCATAAGCGCGTTATTAGGGTCTGAATTGAATAGAGTATTTTAGATTTTATTTGGTACAATGTTTTTATGAATAGTTTATAATAAAACAATCATCTGATGTTAAAAAGTCGAAAACAGTTTTTCTTGCACAGTATAAGCTCAGTGCTTTCCACAATCTCACCTGAAGTTAACTGACGATGTGCTCCAGGATGGTGAACACACTAAGTCTAGAGGCACTGGTTGGTTGGTAGAAAAACACCTGTATGAGTTTGCCGACAGGTTTTTCAAACCTGAGCTACCCCGGCGAGCATCATTAGAAAATGTCCTACCATCATGCTATGGTTTCTTTATGGTGTTTTCCTTCACCGAAAGCTCAGGCCGATTTTAGAGACGGATAGGTGGGAATCGAACCCGCGTCAATTGAAGCGGAATCCGGCCGCACTACCCGCTGTTCCATCATCGCTTTACAGTCGAAGAACAATTACTATAATTGATAGATGAGAACTTATTGACACTTGGCATCATTTACCATAGCTAAAGCATCTACTACCATTTTAGATATACAATAACTATGACTGGTTTTTCACAAATTTACGGTGATCAAGATCGAGTCGGGCTCAATTGTCAGTAGCGTAACTATAATGAAGCCCGTGGCAAATATATTGGATGGGATGGATATCCCAGTAAAAAACATCACGTTGTAATTTGATTTTAATAAATCACTAAAGTGATCACTAAAGCGTTTAAATATTTAGTTGTGTCTAACTTTAATTGTAGGTACTTATAATTTTTACTGAATTTTGTTAAAAATAATAGAATTCTTCTAGCCTCGCGTCTTTGTAGTCTGAGCCACATCGAACCTAGGCCCGTGACATTTTGCCAGTTCTGCCACCCTATAGTTACGCTACTGTCAATGGTCCTACAACTTTACTGACTGATGGATTTATACTGGCTAAAATATTGGAACTCTACGCTATATACGAGATATGCCCGTACTATAGTGGGCTTGTCACTATTGGATTGCATGGTAACCTTGTCGATTTCTTGGTTCTTGTGCTGTTTCACTATGTTCTAAATACCTCATTGGTGTAGGGTACACTAAATATCTATTCAACTTATTTTCTTGACTCTGACACTTACCAGGATATGAATTTCATACGTGCCCCAGTAGCCTCTGAGATCCATTGCAGTCTCCAGTTCGCCGGTGACATTTTCTATCTGATTCATGATGAACAGTTCAGGCGGTTCCATGTCCCGGTTGGTGACGGTCAGACTGAGGATTGCGTATCCTACACGCGAATTGTCAGTGTCCGGTTCATCGCGATCCGGCGCGTATATATCCGGCTCTATTGTAACACCCTGTGAAAAAATTTCATTTTAATTTATTATAGTTTTTAAAGATATTCCTTTGATGTTAGAACTTACATCATGATGTATATCAATGTCGTTATTATTAAAATAATAATTTTGATACTTGATATAAATTACATATTATAAATAAATAAATATAGGCAATTGAATCTAATAGAATCACGAGTGAAATACATTTTTGTATTGTTTCTTTTAACAGCGTAGTGTCTTCTAGTCACGTGATTAAAATGATTGATAACACTATATTTGTTACGCCGTGAATATGGATCTATTATCAAATACTTTTTTTTAAAATCGAAGGAGTACATTTCTGAGGTGGTCCCATTTCCATCAGATCAGCATCTGATCAGTGGAACTCAAGGAAATTGAGAAAAATCCTCGAATATTACACGTGTTTAATATATTCGTTTCGAAAGCTATGAAGCCGACTTCAAAAGAGTAAACTAAAAAAATGCACTAATAAGTCAATAAATAATTTCTTTATTAATCTGCTTCGTTAATTTTGGATTCGGTGTCAGCTAAAATTAACCAATGAACTCATTAACAAATGGAAATAACTGCGTAAACTTTATCACAGTTATAGTTTAAATAAAGTACTAGGGTGATTTTAAAGAACAATTGATCAAATTTGAATATAATTAGCGTGGTATAAGCTGGCACCGATTTCAAAATTAACGAAGCAGATTAATACAGGAATTATTTATTGCCTTTTTGTGCAGATTTATAGTTTATTCTTTTAAAGTCGGTTTTTGTTATTTAAAGAGAATTAATTTATACTAATAAATAAAATTGAAGTGTCTGTTTGTAATGTCAAATTTTTTTTTACTAATTAGATATGAATGTATATACGATACTTAGACCCAAAATATAATTGTTCAAATTTTTCTCTGTCTGTTTGTTTCGGGTAATCTCCGGAACGGCTGGACGGATTTTGATGGGACTTTTTTGGTAGATAACTGATGTTACTTCGGGTAACTTAGGGTACTTTCAATTTTCAAAAATAATTAGGGTACCGCGTAAAAAAATTAAAACTCATAAAAAAAAAATTAATAAAATCCTATTCAATCCACACTTTACGGGCAAGTGCTTGAATTTATGGCAAATATTTTTACTTTACTAAAAAAATATTAGAGTTCCGTATAAAAATATTAAATGCAGTGAAGAATATATGAAACGCGGGCGCAGCCGCGGGTATGCCCGCCAGCTAGTTATTTAAAACAAACATATCCAACAAAGAGTGCGGACCAAAAGTCTGTAGTGTGTAAAAAAAAGACTCAACAGTTTTCTTTATAAAGTTAGTCTAGTTAATTAAGGATATTAGTGAAAAACTATAATGGATTGAGTGGAGATAGATTGATTAGTAACTAGAATTTGTTACCTGAAATAGTTTATCTGTTACCTTCGTTAGGCCTTCGGAGATCGACCACGATAGCTCGTGAGGTTCGGGCAATTCTGGTGCATTGTCGTTGACGTCCAGAAGGACAACAAGTACTTCTGTATCGTTCTGGTTTCTGTTGCCATCTATTAAAGATATTATTCTGCTATAAGATTCATACTCTTTACTAATTCTATTATCATAACCACAACAAACGTATACCTATTACTTAGTTAAATATATGTAGAAAGAAAACATGATAAGAGGAACATTTTAGTCCCACCTATTAATATTTGGTAAAACATTTTAACTTCTACAAAGGTGTCTTCTTCACAGACTAAAAAATGTTCTTTAGTGAATTCACTTGAATATCGTTTGTCTAATATGTACAATTAAAAATATAGATGAAATTTGTGAACGTTATCAAGATCATGGCAAGTTATTTACTTAAAACAGAGGTTAAAAAAAAATTGTAGTGACTGGGGAAATTATTAGAGCTGATCGTGCCAACAAAACACGGAGTAAAATATTTTTTAATATATATATATATGTGTGTGTGTGTGTGTTAAAGGGGAACAAAACACAATACATTGGTTTCAAATAAACGCTACATTTAAAAATAGGAGAATTTATCTATTTTTAATTAAAACTCTTATAAGACTTTCCTTTAAATGTAACCTTGTCTCTAATGTCTTGTCTTGTCTTTGCCTCGGTGGCGCAGTTGTATTACGGTACGACTGTCATCCTGAGGTCTCGGGTTCGATCCCCTGGTCGGGTCAAGTGATATTGGGTTTTTATGAATATGGCGCCAGGCGACAAGACGTGTCTTGTTCCCCAACTGGGGAGGCTCTTGAGGTCGCCGCCAGCGAGATACAGTGACACTAACCATGCATTGAGCATTACACGCACAACACCACACACACACACACTCCTGCACGCAACACGCGAGTACATAGGTCCTGTAAGGAACCTTTTTTTTTATCTTAAATAAAAAATGTAGGGATTCGCTAGGATCAAAACTCCACGGGACTTTTCACACCCAGGTTGCGGCCAAGCCGAAGTTTGAACCCTTGTGTTAGTTACCTTTTGCGGCTGAGTGCCTTCAGCACTCGTCCACAAAGTTCGGTGAAGCTGTACAGGCCTTTCTGGTGAACAGCATTAGCTAGGTTAGAAAAAAAAGCGACAGGCTCGCCCCCTGCCACATCTGGGACGGAACTAAGCTCGGTGAAATGTGGGTGGTGTATTTCGCTATTACACGTCTGCCTAACCCTTCGGGGGAACAGGCGTGAGCTTATGTTATGTTATTGTCTCTAATATGGCAAAACAGTAAAATTATACTACTACCTCCCTCACTGAAGAAATTATCGAAGAGATTGAAAAAGATCCTGTGCGTCGGTTCGTCGCCGTCTCTGTCCAGCACTTCATCGGTAATATAGTTCACGTAAACCAAACCCGTGTCTAAGTCAACGGCGAAGAAATCCCGAAGGCGGGGATTCACCGCGTAGTGAATTTGGTAGCGCACAGTATTGTATATCTCTAAAAGAATATTTCTAATTATTTTCTGTAATTTTACTGTTTCATATTCCAGCAGTAGGAACAACGCAAGACTGCCAAAAAAACTTTTCTGTCTATCTACACCACAACCCATGAAGTGGCTGTATCAAATATTCATAAAACATTGAATAAAATCGTAAGACCGCGGGAGAAGTAGCTTCTCTATCTTGAGGGTATTTGGGATTGCTTTTTTGTTTACACTTTCACGTAAGTAAGTGAGTCACGCCGAGTAAGTAATTACTCGGCCGATCCTTATTAAATTTTGCATACACATTGTCCGGGGTACAGAAGATACCATAGGGTAGCTTTCGTCCCTGTCTTGATTTACAAAATCAAAATCAAAATTTATTTCTTCAATTTAGGCCCTAAGAAGGCGCTTATGAACGTCTAGAACACTACCACCGGTTCGGAAAACAACCCAGTCGAGAAGAGCCGGCAAGAAACTCGATCTGGTTCTTTTTTTTCTCATAAATATACATACAAAATCTACATACATGCGAGCTGTTAGGAGACCGTCCCTGTTTGTCTTTTTTAAAAAAAAACTACACATTGAACTACTAAAATATTTATATATTTTATAAAGATTTACACTGTCACTGACTTCCGAATTTGAGTGGTTACCACCGAACTCCGCGAGGTTTAAATCCTGACTGGTTGAACTAAGTGAAATTTGTAATAAAGTAAACTAAAAATGCGTAATTGTAAAATTGTGCATGTGATAAAACAACGTCATAAGCTAAGACGCTGAGTAAGCTTTGTGGACATAGAAATAAGGGTTATAACAGAGCGAATCCGCGGGCAAAAACTAGTAATATGATAAATTGGAATATTCCCATGAGAGGTAGTGGTTTAACAAATCTATATGGAGTCGTCAAGTTGTATAGTTCTAACATTTGCGCTGGTCAACTTACCGTCTCTGTCCAAATCATCGGAAACCAGTCTGACGACTTCATCCAGATGCGATGCATTCTCGTAAATGTAGACAACAGTACTGAATTTATCGTATTCCAATTGCGGTACTTTGTTATTGGTATCTATAATATGGATCGTTATCTGAAATCACATTATTTAATTGAAAATCCTTGCAATTTTCTTTTGTCTATCTGAATAAGAAGGCGGACTTGCCGGACAGATCAGTGTGTCATCCATATGATCTTGATTCCATGTTGATAAACGTGGGTTCGAATCTATCTATTCTGTTATAGAGGAGTTCTGTCTATATAAGGAGCCTGAGTTTTCGATAAAAAGAAACATTGTGATGAAACTATAGTGAGGCAGGGTATTTTCTAGTTTACGCTTAATAGCTAATTAACCATCTTGGACTGCATCACTACTTAATATTAGAAGTCAAAGCGCTGATCCTATTAGAGTATTAAAAACCTGCTAGGTGCAAGCCTTTCAATCGTCCGATATAACGTGTGACATCTAACATCAAAATTTAAAATATCAATTTTGCAGTGACAAGAATTAACCTAAATAAAATAAAACATAAAAAAAATAATGATTTCGAGTTTACAACATATATCTATAAAATTCAGATTGTCGAGTATTTTGTTAAATTCTAATGGTGCAAATGGGAGCCGCCATATTGGCCACTCGAATGCCATCTTGAGTTCGTTAAGGCCGATTCACACGTATCAGTGGAGTTACTGTTACTACCTATCTTACATTTTGTAAAAGATTGTGTTTTATGAGCCACATTACACCCGAGCGAAGCCGGATTTTCATCTAGTATGAATATAATTTACAGATATATATTAAAAGCGTAAACTAATAACAGCACATTTTATCCACAACAGTGTAAATTCAGCACACAGCTAACCTATCAGGAAATGTATTGGTAACATCTAACGATCCACTCTAGCATCGCGCGTTCGTAATGGCCAAAACAAATAGCGCACGCTTCCCCAGCGTTTCCTGTTATACACTTCCGTCTCTTTTCTCGAAATCTTTCTCAAAGATTGCAGGAGATCGAGAAGAAAGATGTTAGACATAAAAAAAATAATTAAAATCTATTAAATCAATTGGTCAATCATTAATTATTAGTCATACCGTGATTATTTTTTATTAATTAATAGAACGTGAAGTATCAATTTTGAAACGTTTTTGTTGCATATTAATTTACTATGCTATGTGTTTAATTATGCTATAATTGCACTGTCTTTGTAGTTTAATGGATTATATGAACGACAACTTTCTAGTGTTTGCCATAAAATTATAGCTTGCAATGATGGAGGTATTAGTGTTGTTATATTTACTTTCATATATAATATGGGACCTCCCGAATCTCTAAAGAACAAGTTTCAAGAATATGATATCCTAACTTTGCCCTCCCAATACATCTTCGATAACTTAATGCATATTCGTAAAAATTTAGACAAGCTAGATCTAGTGAATGATCGTCATAATTTTAATACTAGAAGTAAAGACAAGTTGGCCGGAACCACGCTTTAGGTTAAGTAAGTGTAATAAAAGCTTTATAGATAATAGTATTCGGTTTTACAATAAGATCCCAAGTAACATTACCGATTTACCTGACAATAAGTTCAAGTATTATGTCAAGCAAGTTTTAATCTCAAAAGGTTATTACAGGGTGGAGCATTACGTGAACGATAGTGATGTCTGGAATTAACCCACATCTCTGTGCTTCCACTAAAAACTACGATTTGTATAGTTTTTTATATGACAAAAAAATTATATATATTATATTTATGAAAAAAAAAGAACCAGATCGAGTTTCTTGCCGGCTCTTCTCGACTGGGTTGTTTTCCGAACCGGTGGTAGTGTTTTAGACGTTCATAAGCGCCTTCTTAGGGCCTAAATTGAATAAATAAATTTTGATTTTGATTTTGATTAATTATACTTTTAGTGGAAACTTGACTGGTTTATGTAATATTGTTATGCAATTCTATATGTGTATGTTATTAACGGTGTGTTTCCCAAATAAATAAATAAACTTACATTCCCTTCGGTTTCCCAGTAAGTGGGGTCCGGTGGACAATCAGCTTGGTCTTCGGCGTAACAGCGGTCGCTGGCGATTACTGTGTAATACAAGTTATAACGTGGCGGTGTGTCCGCGTCTATCGCTCCGCTCGTGTTCACTGATATTTGACCGGTATAGAAGTCTATCATTACGAGATCCTCCAGTATAGTATCTCCCCGGGTTCTGAAATGCGGTACATTCAATATTTAATATTCATATTGTCCGATTATAAATAGCAAAGTTTATTTCTATATAAACACCGTTTTGAAAAGGCAACAATATAAGTAGAAGTCAATTAAGGATTAATGACACACTTGTATACATGCTTTTTGAGACCGTGTGGTGCCGGCTAAGAATATTACCATACCATATCTTCTCGTAGATGTCGTAAAAGGCGACTAAGGGCTAACCAGGGGATGGGCAGCAGCATCCTCCGATCACCTTAAATACCTATTGCGATCGCTAATTCGTTTACCAAGCGTAGCGTTTATGGCACTTCCTTTAGACTTTTTTATCAATAAAACATGTGATAGTGGCCGTGAGAGCTTTACGAACTATTTGCTCACAAGAGGGAGTGTGGGGAATCAGAATGTCCAAAATTATGCGGCCACAGTGGTACAGAACTGTTGAAGTCTCCTGGTACAATAATAATAACAATGCGTTCCTTGAAGGTCTTTTAGAATCATAACTCTTTAGTTTAAGGTTTCCAAGATGATAAACGTACCGGATAGTATATCGCACTTGATTATACAGTGGTCCATCGATGTCGGTGGCGAGCACTGATCCGATGACGACGCCGCTCGCCGACATCTCTCGAACCCTGAACTCTTGGTCAAGGGTCCCGTCCACCCACACCGGCGGGTTGTCGTTCATATCTATTATCGTTATCGTGAATGTTGCTGTAAGTAACAAAAAAATCCTATTCAATGCATAGTTTTACGGGCAAGTGCTTGAATTTATGAGAAATATTTTTATTTTATCTTTATACTAAAAAATAATTAGGGTTCTGTATTAAAAAAAATTAAAACGCAGTGAACAATATATGAAACGCGTGTGTAGCCGCGTGCACACAGCTAGTTGAAAATAAATTAAGGATAAGTAAATCTAAAATACTCACATTCATCAAAGTCTTCTCCGATTTCTGTGTTCAGATCACGAACTCTTATGGTCAGATATAGCATTTCGAATTCCTCGAAGTCGATCGTCACATTATCCCTGATCTCTCTGACCACGATGCGACCGATCGCTGATCCTCGACTGTTTATTACAGGATATAGAGTCTGAATATCGACACAACTGGAAAAAAAGTTTTTATTAGATTTTTTTGTTTTGAACTTTCGTGCCCTAATTGATATAATATTAAATCTACTGTTATTATGTTCATAATTTTCGTTGTTCAAAGGACAAACTTCAGTATAAATACACTGAAGTGATATAAATATAAATTTTAAATCGAACACAATATACTACTATGTGTTTTTGATATTCCTAACCAAATACATTAGCGGAAAAAAATACTTTATAGATCGGCGTTAATATTAGAAATTAATTAGAGCATAAAATAATATAAATGTTAGCATTAAATATAACATCTAAAACTGTAAAAAATCTAAAATATGAAAATAAAGAGTTGCTAATTCGATTGTTACAATAAGTCTTAATTTCTTTAATGGACAAGGTCTTCAAACTGTTTTTAAATATTTTGAAATCACAAATATTTGTCTGATATTATAATTATCACATAAGAGCCTATTTTCTTCGCTTTTCCCCAAATTGAAGAAAAAAACTATCTTCAATAAATCAATTAATTAAATCAAATACAATTTACATTAAAAAATATATTTTTCTTTACTAAAAATCATTTCAAATAATATCTGTACAATTTTTTTAAGGGATGTACATGTATGTACCGTAAGACTCTCGAGTGTTTTGTTTCTCATTATTGCTAAATGTCCTTCCATTTTGCTATAAACTAGTACATCTACCTTTACAATAAATCTAAATTGATAATTGCTATTGATTCATATTATTAAAAAGTTATTATTTTTAAAAATTATTAAAAAAAATACTTTCGAAATTCTTCAGTAGGAGTTTCCCTTCCCTGTTTCGTTGCGTATGATGTGTCCCAATCAATCTCGAAGCGCAACTCCGCTGTAGTGTCTGGATCTGTTGCTGTGATCGCATGCGTTATCTCGTATCCTTCAGGTACGTTCTCCTCCACTTGTGGGCTACCACGAGGCTGTTAAATTGTTTTAACATCGATTTTACAAAAATTTCAATCATTCTATTCTAATAAATAAAATTGATAAATAATATTAAAATAACATTTTTTTTTATTAAATGCATATGACTGTATACATACACGTACGTACAAGATACCTATACCAAAAACACAGTTTTTTTTTATTTTTCATCTGTCTGTTTGATTGTTCCGGCTAATCTCCGGAACTGGACTTGACTGGACTTTTTTTTTTGGTAGATAGCAGAAATTACTCCAGGTGACGTAGTGTAAAAAAAGTAAAACGCAGATAAATTGAATAGTACCCAATTCAATGCACAGTTTATAGGCTAGTTTATAGTTTGAATTTATGAGAAATATTTTATCTTAGTACAATTTTTTTTTAACGAAAATAATTATGGCTCCGTATAAAAATTAAAACGCTGCGAAGAACATATGAAAGGCAGGTGCAGCCGCGGTCACCCATCTAGTACTAATAGACAAAGAGGTAAAATTGATTTCTTGTTTGTTATGAATAATATCAAAGATTACTTAATCGATTCTTGAAAGTTCTTTCACCTGTAGAAAACTACACTATCAGGGGATAACATATATATATATATATATATATATATATATATATATATATATATATATATATATATATATATGTATTAAATTTTATTAAGTATATTGATTAATTATTATATAATATTTGTATGCTATAATAACTACACTCAAAAACTGAATATGTAAAATGTATTAGTAATTTTTTATGTGTGAAATAAAAGGTTTTTTTCTTTTAATTTAATTTTATCCTCAGACATAAATCCGTGATCTTTTTTACTTAAAGCTAGCTTTATTTTAAACTAGCTTTGCCTAAGATTTCGCTAGCGTGGAATTCAGATGATTATATTCTATATATATAAAAAGACAGACAATTTTTTTATTTCATTTTTATAAAATTTAACAATCTTTTATTATTTTAGTATTATTTAGTATATGTTATCTATGTCCTTGTAATTGCATTTTTTTTTAACTTGCAGGTATAAAAATAATGTTGAGTTCATTTAGTTTTATTTCTGCTCATTTTACTATTTATTTACAACATTAAGCATTGGGCCTGGACGGGACGGGACACAGAGTATAAATATGAATATATTGGTAATATTAGACAGATTGCACCTAGAGGGAGAATACAGGATGTCTATTAAGCAAACATATTTTTTATGATATCTTAATATAAATGTAGATAAACGCTATTTACGCATTAAATAAATGTATATACGTATAATAAGAGAACATACTACAATTATAGAAAATTTCATCCAACTCGGTCCAGTAGGTTTTGCCTGATTATTGGGGGGCAGGAAGTATATCCTGCCCCTCGGATGGTTGACCTTCTAGGTCTTGCCTGTTTCGAGGGGTGGGCGAAGAGGTGGGTGGAGAAGTATTCTCCCCCATCCCCATTGGGCCATTGCACGGACGAGGCCCGGTGGGTTAGCCGCAGGGGGCGACGCGGTGCTTGCGAAAGCCACCCCGTGTCGCCCTCATCCCAAATGCGGCGGATGGCCCCGGGGGGTTTTAGTGGGTATTTCCGGGCGCTTCACGCCCATTCAAGTCGCACACTGGCACGGAGTTCGTCCCTCCGTGCCCCCTTACCTATTGCATTGGGGGACTCCGGTCTCACTAATGCAATAGGTAAGGGTAGTGCGTAAATGCATTTCCCCTCGACAAAAAAAAAAGAAAAAAAAAGAAGGTTTTGCGTGATTGGCGAACAAATTAATAAATAGACAGACTGACAGATATATCGACAGACAGACAATAATTTTAAAAACAATAGAAATGTGTTCTGTTATCGATTCTGAACCCCGTCATGGTATTTTTTTTTTTCTGAAATATCTTCAATGTACAGATTTCGTACCTCTAGCTTTTTATTATAAGTATAGATTACAATTCTTTATTCCTCTTCGTTACAAAATTTTCCCCCTTTTTGTTTTGCCATGTTGTTATGTGTGTGTCTCATGTTATGTGTAACATGAATCTCGAAGAATGTCGATTGCATCCATTGACTATAACTAGACGAGCAATTTCAAATAACAACGACTTACCAGACGAAGTGTGGGAGGTGTATTGTTAATGTCAAGAAGTTGTATGACCAATTGTGAGGTCGCTGTATTGTACGGCTCTCCGAGAGTGTCATCAGCTCTGACCTGAAATAGCAAAAATATATAATTTTGGACTATAATGATTCGTTCGTATCCGATAAGGACTAAGAATTCTTTTTTTTTACACGGTATAGGCTCAGTGCTTTTGACCACATTCTCACCTGATGTTAAGTGGCGATGTGGGTCAGGATGGTAAACACACTAAACCTAGATACTGGTTCTCAAGTGATACTGCCGGAACACACCTATTGGTATTTGTTTTGTTTTTGTTTTCAAACTTGAGAGTGGTAGCTACCCAGGCGGGCATTATTAGAAAATGCCCTACCACCATGCTATGGCTTCCTCACGATATTTACCTTCAACGGAAGTTCAGGCTAATTTTACAATTGGATAGATGTGCTAGTAGAACCCAGGTCTATTGACGCGGAATCCGGGCGGCACTATTCACTGCTTAGAATTAAAAGAAATGATACTAAATCTGTTATAGTATTATGCATTGTTTAACAACATAAACTCAATGGCTCATTTCTTAGAGTATGTTTTTCTAAACGATTTAAAATTATATAAGGTAATCTCCAACACGTTATTTGTATGTCATAAATTCATCGATGATTTATAATTTCTATATATGTCCTCAAATCTAAACAAGATTTTATTTACCTCGTATGATTATAATCATATGTAAAAAATATATTAACCTGTACGAAGATTTCACTTTGCCTATGATAATCAAAGGAATCGTTAGCAGAAACGTAAATCGCGCCCGTGTCTCGATCTATTGTCAGGAAATTGACAGCGTTTTTCCCAATAGTGTATGCCTGGAATGTTTATAATATACCATATTAGGGACAAACCAAGTATTGTGTAAGTAAAATTTTAAACATTTTTAACTCCCCCAACCTCTTATTACCAATAATAAACAAAACTCTTACCCCCCCCCCCCCCATGATTAGGTAAGCATTAGCATAATTATGAACATAAAAAATAGAAAAGAAAATAAGTAAATATTGCTTAATTAATTCACCATACGAACCCCCCGTCCTCGAGTCATTAAAATAAACAAAGTATACACCATCTTCTATTAATCTATCTATATATATATAAGCAAAGTTTGTTAGGTAAACTGGTAAAACTACTGGACCGATCAACATGAAACCACAACCATTCGACCCGGAATTAATCGTAGATGGTAACCATAGGCTATATATTTTTCAAATTCTATGAGCCCTTAGCCATGTTTTCTCAATTTGTTTGTTTATTAATTTATTTGCTCCCATAAAATAAAAGACAGGCATTTATCCTTGTAATATTCCGCTAATAAAAACAAAATACTCTTACTTTTATTCGTTCATTTGTTTTTTTTTTTTTTAAATTAGCTATAAATGAAACGTCATATGCACAGAATATATAAAACGCGGGCGGAGCCGCGGGCACCAGCTAGTATTTACTTATAATGAAATATGTTAGGATGTTACCAAAGGACCTATTGATATCATTATTGTCAAGAAACTTCTATAAGTTCGCTAAGGAATTCTGTCCACCTCATGTAAATCGTTACTAGTTAGTGGTAGTGTGATCATTGTGATACTACGCCCATGGACGTAAATTCCATCATAAGTCTAAACTTTTGGTGAAGGAATATGAATAATGAAAACATAACATGATGATGAGGCATTCTTTTAATCTAAGCATCCCTTCAAGACGTAAAAATGTGTCACTTTTTTTGAGATCGAAATTCATAAGCTTTTATTTCACTCATATGAAAACTTGTCAAATTATTTCGTTTATAAGCCAAGGTTAATGAAAATATAGATTCAATCATATTCTGTTTGTTCATTAAGTCTACTCGCGTCGTTTTTGTTAATATTTAGTTAATGATATCGTCACTTAATCCATCCATTTAACCGAAAGTCGTCCACTGCAGAACATAGGTCACTCCTAAAGATCTCCACTAGGACCAGTCTTGCGCCATCCGTATCCAGCGGGTTGTCGCGACGTTCACCAGGTTCACCTTCACCCACACTGCGTTTTCTTGTTAATAAATAAATAGTACATATAAACATAAGGCTTCAAGTTACTATATACGTAGAAATTTCGATCCCATTGCTTAAAATACAAATGAGACAATAACATTATTTAAAGCATTATAAAAAAAAAAACTAGGCAGCCATGGGGACTGGTGGCAGAAGTCATAACTCGAAAATTGTTTTTTATTGTTTCAATTTCAAAATATGTTAATTGAAACATTCAACATTTGCTTGGTTTGACACCCATTGGCACTCCGAGCAATAGTTATGTTACTTTTTCGTCTAGTTTTATATTAATAATCAAATCATATGATAGGCTACGCAAGTATCCATTTTATTGTTTATCTCTGAGCGCCAGCAATTAAACGCCATCTTATACGTTGACATACTGTATCATGTTGACGGCTGACGTCATAGCGTTGGTAACGCGAGTCTATAATTTTTCCCCCTAACGAGAATCACTCAACCACGCTAACGTATTCATTACAAAATCTAAAACCTACTCTACTCTATCGTCGATGTCTCGGTCGTGAGCTATCACAGTGCCCACGTAGAAGCCAGCACCTTCAGTCTCATTGAAGGACACAGTTTGCACGTTTTCCTCGAATATAGGTAGTTCGTCGTTCCAGTTTATCAGATCTATATGGAGCAGAGCTTCGCCTACGTGCCTCGTATCGTTCATATCTATTGCGACCACCTGAAATAAATATTTTGGCAAAAATTACCATAAATCGACAATGCTTAAAACTGCCAAAGTATCTAATGAGAGTATGCGTGCAAAATACAATTGTTTGAAAAGTATGTGTTGTTATTTGTTTATCATTAGTTAATTACTTCCAGGGTAGTTAAAAATATCAAAACTTGAAATCGCGAGATTTAGTTTATCCAGGTCGTAGCTAAAGTCAAATTAAGACAGTTAAGTTCCAGGCCACGCAGAAGTAAAAACTCCTTTTTCTTTTGTTTCGCAATTTCATTGATATTCGTGCTTATAAAATAATGACAAGTGTAAGGTGGTCGTAATCCAATCGGTACATAAGAAAATGAGTTGATTTTATTAATATTTTAGTTAAAATAGCTTAATACATACCTTAAGAATTATAGTTTGGAATTCAGGAACTTCATAGTCTAACATGTTGTGGTTTGATGTGCCCATTATGAAGGTTTGTCGCTGGTATCCCACTTCTGGGGCTATGTAAAAGGCTTCCGCAGCGCCTGGTGGGGAGATACTCTCTAAGTGAACGGTGTATTGTGCATGTTGACCCTGGTGATCATAAGGTAAGGTAAGGTTTCGTTTTAGCAAAACGTAAATAAAAGAAAAATATATTCATATTACGTTGCATTTGAGTTTTAGTTAGCCTCAAAATTTCATTAGCAATAATTGAAATTAAGTCCTACATACGTAAAAGATGTAGATAGTTTTATTCATAAGAGCAGAACACCATCAGACTTCAAATAAGACATTAGTTTCAAATTACGCTAATGGTTCCGATGCTGTAAGAAGTGAAAATCGAACGGATTTATCCAAATGTGGGGGCTAACTAAAATATAACCTACAACTTACTTACCAGATCTCTATCATGGAAACCCAAACTTCTGTCGAAATTCAAAGTCAAGGGAGTCTCCTCCAAAATTTCTATATGGTATTCTGGGTATAAGGGCCTTGGAAATTGATCGTTGATATCATTAACGATGATAACAACGCTGGCTTCCGTCGCAAAGGATTCATTGTCATATTTATAGGCTATTATGGAGAGTTGAAACACCTCGCGCTCCAAGAAATCTCTGTCAATTGGGGCAACACGAAATACGGCACCACTACGACCGCCTGGTACAGTTTCAATTTCAAAGAAGTCATCTGCGGAAAGGATTAGTGTAAATATGACTTTAAAACTGTGTAATGTTACATTTTGTAATAACATTGGTTTTTAATATTTCTCTCATCTATGATGCAAGACCATTTCTGTTGTGTTCTTTAAAGTTATTTCACTGAACGCTTACCATCTTCAGCTGTCTCCAGCTTATAATATATAGGTTTGTCGATGCCCGTGTCACCATCGATAGCCCTCACAGTAAATGTCTGGCTTGTTTTCTCATCGAATTGCTGTACTGCGAAGATCTCCAACCACCGCGGAGGTCTGTGCTCAACATTCTCGACTTGAACCATCATAGTTACTGTGTGAGTGTTTGGAAAGGAATCCTAAAAATATATTTTCTTCAGTTGTTTTTAGCGTAAGTTATTCGTAATAATCGTTTGCTTATTTAACAATTTAATATGAAAATGGCAATAGATTGAACATAAAAGCTTTCTGGAAGATCCAATCCAATAGTGGTTGGGTAATAACTGTAGATAAACATCGCTTGTAAATAAACATAATGATAATATTGATCATGATAATAAGAATCAATACTCTAGACCAGTGATTCTCAATCACTGTGCCGCGGCACTTTTGTGTGCCGCCAAATTTCAAAAGTGTGCCGCCAAATTTTGCAAATATATAATAATGTAAATATTATTAAATTATATCATTTAAAAAGAAAAATATTTTTAACAACATCAATTCAAGTATGCAAGGGCCTAATGAAAATATCTTAAACTCAACCGATAAGCTGGTGGTATTCAAAAAACAAGTAACTTTATGGAAAAATAAAGCTCAGGAAGGCAATTTAGAAAAGTTTGAGTCAGTCCCTAAAGACAGTTATAAAACTATTAAATTAATTTTTGTTGATCATTTGACAACATTAGAGGAGAGAATTATTCATTATTTCCCAAAATTAGATATTAAGAAATTTGATTGGGTTCGTAATCCATTTCTCATAACGGATACTTCTGTATTTGACTTAACTTTGAATGAAGAGGAAGAACTCATTTTGCTTTCCAATAATCCAGATTTAATTTTAAAACATTCAGAAGAATCAATTAATTCATTTGGGATTAACATCAGATGCGATTGTTTAATGATAGCCAAAAAAGCTTTAAACATATTGTTACAATTTTCCAAAGCTTATTAGTTTGAATTCGGATTTTCAGCATTAACCAACATTAAAACTGAAAAAAGATCAAGGTTGTTAAATGTAGAAGACTATATGAGAGTAGCATTGTCATTTTTACGACCAAATATAAATGAAATTATCAAAAAAACATCAAGCTCAAATTTCGCATTAAAAATATTTTTATTTTTAGTAAGTAAATAATTTTTATCTTTTTCTTTGTGTGCCGCCAAATTTTGAAATCGTTAAATATGTGCCGCAACAAAAAAAAGGTTGAGAATCACTGCTCTAGACATTGAAGATGATAAAGGTAAAGTAATATTTGAAAATAGAGAATAAATGTCTATAACAAATCTAACACATCCTAGTTAGATTTCTCGATGTTATACAAATAATACACACTCTTACATAAAACCATTTTGTACATAAAATAAGTTGAGACTCTCGAGTTTTATTAAGACATTCTAGAAATTAATACATTACCAGGTACTCACCAATGCGGTCACGCTAAATATATGTAGAGGATTTGTCTCATAATTGAGTGAAGTATTGATCCCTACGGTCATTAGCATCCACATCCATTGTCCGGGAATGTTTGTGCCTTCCATGTAGAAAATTTCATCGTCACCTCTATCACTGTCTACCCTAAACGTCATGAACTCTGTACTGATCCTTCCATCAGCGTCAGTTACATTGTATACACACTCTGTCAACCTTGCCTCACCTAATTCCTAAACAGATAAATCGGGAATATTTTCAATCAAAAGATTATTTTACAAAATTTCTTGTTTATTTTTTTTAGAGAGTTTATTCTGAAAACAGCAATACCGTTGAACACAAATCTTCAACTTGATAATGTCGTGTTGAAATTTCCTTGTACTCTTTAATTTATATAAGTAAAACTTTTTTGATCTCAAGTATTCTAAAATCAAACTACTATTCATTTTTTACGTATTTTGAGTGCGTATTTAAAATACTTACAGGCACTTGACAAGCTTCAAATATATGTATAATAGGTGCGTTATCGTCTATATTGACTATTATTAAGGAAACACTCGCGATCAGGGGTTCGTCGTCGACTCTTATATTAAAAACGTATTGCTGCATCCCGGGAGCCTCGTAGTCTTGTCTGTAAACAATATGACAAATACGAACTGCCGTTTATTTTTAATCTATAAAGACGTTTTAGAATAATATACTTCTCCGCAAATAATATTTCTTCTTTAAAATAAAATATGTCAAAAGTTTTGGAGCTGTTACACTCTGATGGTAAAATTGTATCTTGCAGACGTACTAGTAAATCAGTATGGTCATAGTTATTGCTAGAGTCAATAAATATTACTTATTCCAGTTTTGAAACAACAGCAAAACTGTGATTAACAGTTGCTAGGGCATTCTTTCAATAGAATATTAAACCGAACAAATTTTATATGTTAGTAAATTTACTTTTTAACCTTTTAATCAAAATCAAAATCAAAATTTATTTATTCAATTTAGGCCCTAAGAAGGCGCTTATGAACGTCTAAAACACTACCACCGGTTCGGAAAACAACCCAGTCGAGAAGAGCGCAGGCAAGAAACTCGATCTGGTTCTTTTTTTTTTTCATAAATATAATATATATAATTTTTTTGTCATATAAAAAACTATACAAATCGTAGTTTTAATAATGTTAGTGGAAGCACAGAGATGTGGGTTAATTCCAGACATCACTATCGTTCACGTAATGATCCACCCTGTAATTAATAACCTTTTGAGATTAAAACTTGCTTGACATAATACTTGAACTTATTGTCAGGTAAATCGGTAATGTTACTTGGGATCTTATTGTAAAACCGAATACTATTACCTATAAAGCTTTTATTACACTTACTTAACCTAAAGCGTGGGACGGCCAACTTGTCTTTACTTCTAATATTAAAATTATGACGATCATTCACTAGATCTAGCTTGTCTAAATTTTTACGAATATGCATTAAGTTATCGGAGATGTATAATATCTCGCAATTTAGCTACAGTTAAATCATTAGGCATACAAAGTGATAACTTTCTATACTTACTTAAAATAAGCTGCGCTTACGGTCATTGATTAGCAATCTATATAAATCGGAAAACTAGAATAAGAATGAGGAATAATATTTTGAAACTTTTGCAAAAGGTCCTACGTTACTACAACCTTAAACATTAAATTTTGGCCATTCGGTTTACTGTTAGTTGTTTGTTTATAATTTTGCTGTGATCAATTTAAAGTAGTCATACCTTTGAGTGATAACAAGATGCCAATCACCGGTGCTTTCCGGTATTCGACGTATCACTGGAGCGAGAAGTGAAAACGAGCCGGATACAAACGGCGTAACAATGAATGGCGTATTTCGTCCTGTTATAACAAATGAAATTGTTTATTGTCTGTTCTACAACTTTCTTTAATGATGCATATAGAATAATAGTTACAAATTACTTGTCACTGACTGCTAAATCTTCTCAATATCTACAATTTTTTTAAATTTAAAAATGTGGTGAAAATTAAATGGAATTTTAATAGACTACTTTTCTGAGGAGGATATGGATTCCTTGTCACTCATGTCATAATGTGCTTCGCTGGCGGTACGCTGTTTGACGGCGATACCCTTTTTTTTTTTTTTTTTGACGGGGAGAAATGCATTTACGCACTACCCTTATCTATTGTATTTAACGGATCAGAGTCCCCCAATACAATAGATAAGGGGGCAGGGAGTGACGAGCTCCGTGCCAGTGTGGGACTCACCCGGGCGAGAGTCGCCCGGAAATACCCACTAAAACCCCCCGGGGCCGCTGATGGCGACACCCTAAGTAAATTATATGATTGAAAATAGGAAGTAAGTAATGCGTGCCCAATAATGCAATCACTTCCATTTGTTTCTTTACGGTTAAGCATTTTTCTAAAAACAGCTTTTGCAGTTTAAGATTTTACATTTTGTTAAGATACGAATAAAGAAAGAATTGTGAGGATATATAAATAGCATAAAAATTACAACAAACATGTTCTGGTGCAATCTCTAATCAATAAAGACTATATGGGTGTATATTTACAGCATAAGGTGATTATTGCATCATATTTGTTAAGTATTCAGTCCATGCCACACATTTGACACTATAAGATGATCTTAGCATCATATTTGTTAAGTATTCAGTCCATGACACTTACCATTATAATTCAATTTTGCAATTACAACGTCTCCTTCGATTTCTTCCTCCATATAAATGATCTGAGTTCCCAATGTGGGTGTTATCGCATAGTATTCGTCCATGCAAACGTCATCCCTATCAGGAGCTGGGAACAGCGGTCGTTCATTCCACGTAAGACCTAGGTAACAAATGGTTTGAAATTAAAACCTAATTAATAGGAATAATAAGTTACTGATGTTATTTATATATTGAATAATATTTTGTATTTTACTTTATAGGTATTATAATTTAAAAAAAAGAACCGTAACCACTATGTTACTATCCCACAACGTAAGAGAACCAGTACCTATAGGGTTAGTGTTGTGGCGATTACATTCGATATACGACATGACTATTAACGAGGGACATGGCGTCCCTGCGTATGACATTAAATTGTCTTGTAAAATAGTCGGAAGCATATATCTAATTGCTGTGTCGTTTTGTATATGTAATTATAGTATATTGTTCTGTCTACATTAAGCTAAAATAATTAGTGTTACAATAAATAAGTGCAGTGAATAAAATTCTTCTATTTCTCACAGTGAGGTGATTCTCACATTCTCACATTCTCAGGTGAGATTGCGGTCAAAGCACTGATCTATTCCGTGTAAAAAAAAGGCACATTGTGGTTCTCTTAACGAAAAAACCTCTAGATTTGAAATTTAACGTAGTTATTTGAGATAATGAGTAGATGTGTTACATAAATAGTGTGATAATAGAACGCTATTATATGGTAGAAGACGTAGTGACTAAGATAGAGAAAGGTATGCTCAGTTGGTTCGGGCACGTGGAGAGGATGGATGACAGAAGATTGACGAAACGAATATATAAGGCGAGGGGGACTAGGCACGTTGGTAAGGGTCGACCTAGGCGAACTTATTTTGACCTAATCGAGCACGTCCTATATAAAGGTCAGGTGAAAAATACCTATAACCGGCGAGGTTGTATGAAAGCGCTCATGAAAGTTTGAAGAAGTGAAAAAGGCGTATCAAGATCGTAGCAAGTTGAAGATCGTTACCTCTTCCTACCCTTACTGGAGAAAGGCGTAATGCTATGTTTGCATGTATGTGTTATATTATTTTGCAAACAAATATAATTTTATATGTCGATTGTGAAGGAGACAATAAAAAAACTATGGAAAGCCGGTGTAAACGCCAAGTTAGTGCTCAAGCGGTTAAGAAAAACAAAATGGAATTTTGTTGGCATACTACTAACGCCATCTGTTAGAAAACTATGAATATAAAGTTTATATACAAAATAGCAGATATAAATAACACATTGAATTTGATTGATTTGTTCGAAAGAGTCCACTGTTAGACACAGGCCTCCCCTAAAAAGGGGGCAATTGCCATAATCGCCACGCATGCCAGGCGGTTTGGCAATCGCAATAGGTGTTTGTGGTTTCCAGAGTATGCTGCTCCCATACTCTGGTTTATCCCTTAGTCGCGTTTTATAACACCCACGGGAAGATACGGGCTCTGATAAGACGCTTATGAATATATTGTAAAAGTTGACCAAATGGGTGAACTGTTAATTATATATTACTAAACTATTGAATGATATTAGAACAGGACAGAATATAGAGCATAAATTTCTCACCGTCAAGTTTTAACTCAGGAAGATTATCTGGCCTCGGCTCCCTCGGTATAGCTATCATATACGCACATCTTTCTGTAATTTAATAATCAAATTTAGTACCTTCGCATTTTAGGACATTGTATTTATGCTGAGACGAGTTACGTCAACTATATAATGTCTGCTACGAAATGATTTTGCGAAGTTGATGTTGAATGAACATAATAGGTAATTAAAAGTTGTATTATATTTTTTATTAGTTGTGTTCATAGCTTCGGTAAACTATTATAATTTATATTCTTAGCAGCTGTTATAATTAATTAACAATAATATTATTATCATTTTATACTAAAAGAAATCAAGTTATTTGGTTCTCTAATGAATAGCCGACTAGTGGACATGCCTGTCTGAACAAACCAATATTGGTAAAAGACATATTTTCAAAGACAAATTATTTTTAAAACTTTTTGAAATAATATAAAAAATAAGTGATTTCTCAGAGATAATAAACGCAAACGCAGCTCTCGATGAAACATGGTTGTAGGCCATTTTCTAATGCCCACTTGGCTAACTACCACTCTCAAGTTTGAAACCCTGTCACCGAGCGCCAATAGCACCCCTATTCTGGTAGTATAAATTGTTATTTGCCATCAGTCGAAATGATGGCGCAGTGGGCAGTTTCAAGCGCGCCTATCCAACTCTAAAATCAGCCTGAGCTTTCGGTGAAGGAAAACATCATGAAGAAACCATAGCATTGTGGTAGGGCATTTTTTAATAATGCCCGCCTGGGTAGCAGCTACCACCCTCAAATTTGAAAACCTGTCGCCAAATATCAATAGGTGTATTCCGGTAGCATCACTTTAGATCCAGTATCTCTGGGCTTGGTGTGTTTTACCATCCCAGACCACATCGTCAAAAAAGAAAGAAAATCTTACCTTGAGCAGTTACAAAATTTGACATATAAACGAGTAGAACGACTAAGATTCTCACGTCAACCGCCATTCTGCATGATATTTTGAGTTCCAATCTATTTTTACCTGTAAATAATAATCATTTATAATGCGAATTCGAATGTTAGTGTCCAAAGAAGTACGAGTAGTAAGAAGTGATAGTGCGATCTGATTTCGCGTTGATAATGAGGCTGAAGGAAAACCGCAAGGTAACCACAGCGTATTCTAATAACACCCGTCAGGGTAGCTACCACCTTCAAGTTTGAAAACCTCTCGCTAGACATCATCAGATGTATTCCGGCAGCAACACATCATAGCCAATATCCCTTGGTTCATCTTGAATCACATCGTCACTTAATATCAGATAAGACGTCCACTGCTGGACATAGGTCTCCCCCAAAGATTTCCATGACGACCAGTCTTACGCAACCTGCATCCAGCGGACTCCCGCGATCTTCACCAGGTCGTCGGTCCATCTTGTGGAGGGCCTACTCACGCTACGTCTTCCGGTGCGTGGTAGACATTCGAGAACCCGTTGGCTCCATCGGGCATAGGTTCTGCGAGCAATGTGCCCAGCCCTCTGCCACTTAAGTTTAGCAATTATTGGGACAATGTCGGTTACTTTGGTTTTCTGCGGATCTCCTCAAAACTAACTCGCTTAAGACTATTTCCCTTAATCACCTCACACGCCATAAATAAATAATTTTCTTTTGTGCAAATGTATTGATTCAATCATTATCCATTCCTATTATTATATTTACATATATCTAGTGATAATTTATTAATTAAATTGATTTCTTAATACTTCCTAATTATTGTGAATATCTGATACGTAGCGAGTGATAAGGCGGACACATTCCTATGTTATGAAGTAGTAGATATTGGCAAAAATTTAGATTTTTTTTAAATGTGAACATTATAATTCCTATTGCTATTATTTATCGGAATAAGTATTAAGTAGATATTTTGGCAGTAGCTCCGCTCGCATTTTGCAGTTTTTATAAGAAATGTTTTAAAATAAATCATAGCTGTCATGTAACATAGTTAAGTTTTATTTTTAATTAATTAATAATGGCATAATTTACTTGTTAAAATCGTTTTATATTGTATGATTCCTACACGATAGAAAAACTGGCTGTTCTGAATGTAAATTTGTTATTGTTTTAATCGGGGATTCAATTGCGTTATGACTAATTGATAATGGGTTTATTTATATCAATGCATAAATTCATATAAATTACACGTCACAGTAAAACAATGTGGCGAAATAGAAATGCGTTAATAGTCTAAAATGTGTCGAAACGAGAAATTGAAATTATTCTTATCTATATTCAATTGGTTTTTACTAGCTCTTTATCAATCCATAAATTATATATCTAAAATATTAAACTGTTAAGGTATAATAATGACTACCACAAAATAACGGGTTGGTGGTCATTATTTCTCGACTTCATTTACTATTAATCTTATTAATTTTCGATATTATATTATTTTATATTACAAACTTATACCCAAACCTCACGCCTCTCTTCCATGAAGATAGGAAGAGACTACATCCTGCCAGTTGGTACGATCCTAACACACATCTTTCGCGTTTTCTACTTTCATGCGAGCTTCATCGTTTAAGGTTACTTTTCACCTGACCTTTTAGATTATCTTCACTTTGATTCAAGTACATTCACCTAAATCGACTCTTATAAATTCGTTTCATAATCTTCTATTAACCATCCTTTCACATACCCAAAGAAACTAAGCATTCCTTTCTCTATCTTTGTTACTATATTATCTTATACTCTTATACTTATTATCACACTGGAACGTTCGCTTATCAGACTATTCCGCACTTTGTCCATCATCTACACTTACTTCCACAGAATCAATCTTAATTTCTTAATTCTTCTAACTATTATAAATAAAAATAAGGACCATCACCCCTCGATATATAGTAACACTTTTCATTTCTCCCAACCTTTGACACCAATTACACAAACTCTTTCACTTGTTCCACTATTTCTCCTAAAACCTGGTCACAGAATATATCTATGATATTTTATATCATAGATATAAACTAAACTTCCTTCTTTATAGAAGGAAGTACGTGTGTACATAATTCTCTCTTTCTTTCATGGTTTAGTGGTGTATAAGTCAACTAACAGAGAGAAAGAGAGAGTAGTTCATACATTGCGGTGAATGATGTAAGTTTGTAATTTTTAACAGGAAATATTTAATGCGTCTAGCAGTATAGTGCAAGTGTGGGTGGTATTTTCTTGGGTAAGTTTAATGCACAATAAAGGAGAGAGATACCTTGAAACTGTAAATCTTTGGGTAAACTGTTGTTTCGGTAAACTGAATTCTGGAAGTTGCAGTTGAAATCATTCTTTAACATATTCGCTATATATTAGCCGAATAAAAAAATAAGAATAAACAAATTATAAAACCGATCGTTGATAAGGATATGATAAGTTAAGAAGGAAATCCTGAATACGTACATGAAATCATATTTAAAATCAAAATATAACCTAAAATGTTGTTCGGAAATCAAATTATTTGTGTCAGCTGAATTATAGTATAATTATATCTAATTATTCTCTTTCGGTATTATTTATGTGTGATTATTTAAACAATTTAATATCAGACTAGATACTGTTATGGGTACCTTTTTTTTCAATGTATGGATGACGCAGCACTTATTTTTATACGGCTTATTTAATTATATAAAATACGTGTAATTTTTTTATAGTTTAAACATTATATTTGGTATGAGTTTTTGGTTTGATATATGAGTATCTAATTTTTGTTATCTTTATCCCTTCAGGTTACGCCGGCCTAATTGCATATTCGAATTTTATGTAAAGTATTTGGCAACTAAGTTGTATACCAATATGGCGTCAGCACTGTTAGGTTCTGAAATGATTCCGTGAAACGTACCCTGATCCCACATATTGAGACCAAGGTGTGCTACAAGTCTTTCCCTCGCTGCTTTGTTCCGGACACATTCCATCAACACGTGATGCATGTCTTCAAATCAATTGCATTTCTCACAATTGGGTGAGTTACGTTTTTTTATGAGATAGTAAAACTTGTTAAGGGCCATATGTCCGGAACACAATCTATGGTGGACAACAATTTGGTTTCTGGTCATTTTTACATCAGAGAACCGCGGTTAATGAGGAGGCTCACATTGCAATGTTCTGTACCAAATTCCTTTGTATTTAGAACTAAGGTCAAAGTGCTCTTTCCAATTCATATAACTTAAGTGTTTATATTCTGGTAAAATCTCATTATAAGAAGGTAAAGTAAAAACAGGTATTCCATTTAAGAAGGCTAATTTAGCTAATCGGTCAGCCTCCTTATTACTATATATTCCAACATGTGAAGGTATCCGTTGAACGAGTCTTATATAGTAGGTAATGCAAAGATTAACTGCGGTACCGTCAAAGGCTTTCAAAAAGACTTACTTTTATTTTTCCGTATGCAATGATATTATATTATGTAGAAAAATAACATTTTTTGTAAATTACTTTTCATGTTAATAATTGCTTTAAGGGAATTTTACTTTGATATCATAGATAATTAATCTGAAAATGCGCGTCAATAATTATATTCGATATGAATCAAATATCTCATGAGTTAATTATTTATCGCTAAATATGTATATTTAAATAATTTTTCACAAAGCAGTAAGTAGAATATATAAAGATGTAGTTTATAGACAGCACTGTCTCTAGTTCGGAAACACTTATGTGCAAACACTGCTGTGGCGTCCCATATCCGTTAGCGATGGTGCTCGTTCTGTAGGCTACTCAGGCCTAGGAACCTGGCACTATCCATCCATCCACCTAACCGAATGATGTCCTGGACATAAGTCTCCTCCAAAAATCTCCACGTCCACCAGTCTTACGCCACCCGCATCCAGCGGATTACCGCAAAGTTCACCAGGTGTACGGTCTAACTTGTGAAGACCCTACCCACGCTACGGCTTCCGGTGCGTGGTAGCCATTCGAGAACCCGTTGGCCCCACTGCATACTAAATGGAGACGAACCTGTATCTTCAATGGAGCCATACCACGAGCGCATTGCGCATATTATTTGAGACCACCGATTGAGCAGGCACTGTTTATAAATGTGATAGATTTATATAGATTTCTTACCTGTTTTGAATAAGATACCACTGTATATTGAAAAGGGATCACTTTCTTCGAAAGGTATATACAGACAGAGTTCAACCAACAATGTAAGTTGCAATGAGACTGTTCAATATTTTCGGCGATACACGGCCGCGAGTAGATAAGATTATATGAATGACGATAATTATTTATATTTCAGCTTACAGCCAATAATTATCGTGTGGTATTGATACTAGGGTATTCCTATCATTATCTTAATCAGTAGGTATACATTGCGATCTGTATTGGCTTTATATTGATGGTGTCATACATTTTTATTATTGAGTTAAAACGCACAAGTAGGCAGTGAAGAGAAAATCGTAAATGGAACAAACCGTATCAACGGTATAGAGACCTCACTCTGGGGCATAGGGGGACTAACTTGTGCAAGCACAAATTTATAAAATAATATTTATCACTTTAAAATCCATACTAATATAGACTACTGAATAAAATGGAAATGTCTTTTTGTAATGACAAAATGAAATGCAAATGCGTCTGTTTGTAACGGGTAATTTCCGGAACGGCTTTACCGATTTTAACGGAACTTTCTTTGGTTGATAGCTGAAGTTACTCCGGGTTACATAGAGTAATTCAAATTTTCGAAAATAATTAGGGTTCCGGATAAAAAAATAAAACTCATGAAAATTTGAATAAAATCCGATTCAATGCAAAGTTTTACCGACAAGTGCTATAATTTATAGGAAATATTTTTACTTTATCATAGTACTTATTTTTTTAAGGAAAATAATTAGAGTTCTGTTTAAAAAAAAGTAAAACGCAATGAAGAATATATGAAACGCGGGCGCAACCGAGGGCGGACAGCTACTCTTATATTAATATAGTTTATAGCACTTTTTACTATTGTTCACTGGATTTTTCTCCAGCAACTGATTTTTTTTTTTCTATTGTTTAGTGGCTATTGGTGAGCTTTTTTATTATTATCGGTAAAAGATTGTAAGTAGTTAGTTAGTTTGACTATATTATTAATAACACTAGTGATAATAATATTATTTAGGTAGTTAAAATGTTGTAAGATAACGTGCTGGTGTTCCTTTCTAGTCGACTTTTTAAACATACATACATAAGCTCACGCCAGTTATCCCCGAAGGGTTAGGCAGAGGTGAAATAGCGAACTACACCACTGGCATTTCGCCGAGCTTAGTTCCGTACCAGATGTGACAGGGGGCGAGCAAATTCCAGACTTCGCGATGATACTAAGTAGAAAACCCCAATATGACTTGAACCGGCCCTCGGGATCGAACCCAAGACGTCAGAACGACAGTCGTACCGTAATACAACTGCGCCACCGAGGCAGACTTAATTCATAATTATTCTAATATTTTCAAATTATTTATTGCATAACATAATGAAGTTTTTTTTTGTTCAATCTATATTTACAATTAACGAGGCTTCAGTGCATCCTGGACGACTATGCCAGTCTCATAAGAGAAGTCAATTGTATATGGCATATTTAGTTATATACTATCTATTTACTTTATGCACCAAAAAAATAAAAGTTATATTATATATCTGTATAACAACCTGAATTTCATATTTAGTATAAAGATTAATTTTGTACCTGATAAAATAAAAATTTAACAATAAATTGTTTTATGAAATTAAATTTTCTATAGCAAAATGTTGTATTTTTTTTGTCGTATTTGATACTTCATTTATTTAATTACGATGCTACATCACTATTACTTTAAAGTATAAATACTACTATCAAACGTTATCGATTTAATTATTTAATTTATAACAATTCTGTATTTTTTAAGATGCTTATGGATATTGTACAGTACATAATCATTACATAAATAATTTAAAAATATACAATTAATGTTAAGCGTTCTAAATATGAACACAGGCGAGCATTTTAGTTGAAATAGGTAACTCTAGATGTCGCTGTACGGCGAGACTAAAATTCTGTATTGCACTGTCAAGATTAGCGCTGAAATAATGAACACTCCAGTTTGTAGTGTTGGTAAGTACCGTAGAGAAATCCCACCCTCCTCGTCCAGTTACTTACCTAGGAGTAGAGATCCCATTATAATATACCTACCTATTAAAAACTGCTCAGAGAATACATTTGTGATTTAAAATTCATAATTAGCGCACTAACGGATAGATAGAGCCTTTTATAATATGTTATAATCTAAGAATTGATTAAAATTTAATACACTGTGTAATATAATCACGTATGAGGGATATTTATGAAGACATAAAATTTAAATTACGGAAGTCGAACAACTTTGTTGATGGTACGAATTCAGTGACGGATGACAGGTTCCATATACTTATTGAGTGGGAATCTTCAACAGAACTGTCGAATCTGCTGTTAAACGGACGGAGTCAGTTTAAACTAGGGTTGTCACCTTGTTTTGTGCAAATAACATAACATAACATTGGTTATATTAAAGGTAGAAAATAAAAATTAAGCGCATTATGTCATAATAAAGTATGAATTATTTTGCTTTAAAACAAATTTTTCACTACTTTTAGTATAATAACTTTTAACAAATAACTAAACCGTTAAAGTTACTAAACCGCTGCACACTATTTTTACAGTCTTTATTAAGGTCGAAGTAAATAAGTAATACGTTTTTATTAGATTCAAAGGCGCTTTGTTTCTTTCGTTTCGTCCCCTGCTATATCACAGAAACTCTCTAAAACTCTTGGTGAATACCGATATGGCTGAAAGTAATCCCAGATAAACAAAGTATTTTCGCGTACTTTATTGTTCTCATAAAATATAAAATATAATGACTCGAAATAACGTACAATACATTATAATAAAGTACGGGTGGCACACTAGTTTAAACTGACATAAAAACGCTACGACTGACTAATTAAAACTCCTCGAACAAGACACCATATTCCTAGTATATACTTTAAAAAAACGAAATATATAGGAGCCATTAAAGACAATAATGTTCGTTCTAATAAAATAGGCAAAGATCTGAAAATTATAGATATTTGAGGGAAAAAAAAAAGAAAATGTTAGACTCGTTAGACCCTAACACATTTCGATAGTTTTGAAATTGTTATTTGTTTGCTTATTCATTTCATTTCACAATCACGTAAAACTACTAGACCAAATTGGATGAATTTTGTTTGATATATGCATACTGAACTACAAATCCTGAGCGTTTTAGAGCAAAACTTTGGCACCCTTCGGCAAAAGTCTAGTACTCTTAGCAGAACTTTGCCACCCTATTTAGAACCTTGGCATCTTTCTTTTTTTTTTACAAAAGGAAATGCTTTTAGGCATCCTCCTCTCAACAACGGAGAGGGGGTATGTGGGATTCGCCCGGCCTAGATGAGCCAGGAATACCCACTAAAACTCCTTGGTGCCTTCTCACACCTTTTTGGCCGGGGAGCGGGAATTGCAAACTGTACTGCTACCGCTCGACGCGGCCGAGAACCTTGGCACCTAACGTAACCATGCACGCAGAAAATTTTTATGGCGCATAAATAATGTTTGCCTATACGTAAATTGAGAAACGATATAAAGAAGTCTGTATGTAATAACAAAAACGAAAGCAAAATTAATTCAATTTAATTAATTTACACATTTGTAAAAAAATATTAAATTGTTTATATAACTATTCATTTCTTATGCGAAATTCCACCCAGACGCAATTGAGAATACAGCTAGTATAGATATCCTCCACGTAGATAGATTGGGACCCATACCGTCCGTTAAATTATGTCTAATCCGGCCCTGCTTGTTTTCAGCCTCTGTGAACAACTCACGATTGGGCTGGTACAAAGTGATCTTACATCACCTGAATAAACCTCCTAGGCTCCTTCTTACGTGTACAATATAACATATATACCAATAAATGTATTTTATTTTGCCTCATAAAAAAATCTAAAAATAACAAGGTAATTCTAAAATAGTAATTAAAATGATTATTATTATTATAAAAATTATGTTTATAAGTTGTATTTCGTTTTCTCTTATCTCGTTTATTATTATTCAACGAACTTAACCGATGGTTTACGATCCGTCGCACGGTCTTTCATACGGACGATAATCGGACATAATATAGTACCTATGGACAACAAAAAATAACTTCCCTCCTCATAAACTAAACTTATGTAACTTATAAATACGGTACAATGTTAAAATCAGGTCATCAGATGCATAAAGATCTCGTTGAAGATTTTAACATCTCTATATCGAATTTTAACATACTATTTACGTGTAACCCAAGTATTAGCAAAAATTACTTTATGACTTGGCTATTTAGTTTAATAAGCATTGATTCGGATTGTAAAACGACTGGATTGGACAAATAAGAGAGAGATACCAAATATACTGAAATTTGTAAAAAAAAAAACTTGATTTAAATCACCAACCATTCGACTCATAATGGTTGAGAGTAATGAATCAACGTCCACATCACTCGCTAGTGATCGACGCATTGGACTAATGGCTGCGCATGCGCATCCGATCACAGTCGAACTTTGCATTTCCATCTCTCCGCTATCTATGCTGTTTGAATTATTAGTAAGTGATTTTTTAATTATTAAATGCATGAATAACATTTAATTGTATTATTAACCGCAATTACATATTATTTAGATGCGGATATATGTAAAATATATGTAGTTACGTACCTACATATATTTTTGAACTGAAAAGTTCTTTAGCGGCGTTTAGCGATGTTTGGTAGGGGAAAACCTTATAAATTTGCGTTACCAACGCTATTACGTCATTTGTCAACATGCTACAGTATGTCAAGTATAAGATGGAGTTTAAGTGTTGGCGCTCATAGACAATAATACAATTTATACTTGTGCAGACTGTCATATGTTTTGATTATGTATAAAACTGTAATGAAAATAAATGTAAAAGCCAAATAGATTTTAAATGTTACGTTAATAATAATAATTTATTTCCCAAAAATATTTTTACAAAAACATAAGGTTACGCCCTGTCACCTGAACTAGGTGACTTCCCAATATACAGAATTCCTTACTCTAAAATATTTATTTATTTTATTTATTTATTATTCTTATAAATACAGAAATGCTCAATTTAGGTTATGTTAATAACTTCAATAAACAAATTAGGAAATTTAAACATTTGAAATGACAATTTTTATCAGTTTTGAGTTTTCAATTCTGTTGGCAGTCCCCGTGGCTGCCTAGTCTATACCAATATTATAAAGAGCACAGATTTGTATTTTTGTATGTAACGAATAAACGTAAAAACTACAAATCCGATTTGGATGAAATTTGGTATGGCAATAGTTTGAAATCCAAGGAGTGACATAGGATAGTATTTATTCCGATAATACCACGGGAACGGGAACTACGCGAGTAAAACCGCGGAGAGCAGCTAGTTTAAAATAAAATCGGAAAAATTACTGTACTGCATATAAAGACTGGTTGTAATAAAGACAACTGTTGAAGCTATGATCGTCTATGATAATGTGATGTGGTAGAGTGGTACCGAGCTCGAACAACGGGTCAATGGATGTGGGTTGGAATTCTACAATAAATTTCAACTTTCAGTGAAAGAAAACATCGTGAAGTCACTATTGTCACCGTGGTGGTGGTACATCAATAAGGTTTAACCACAGATAATGTTTAAGTTATATTGTAATTAAAAAGTTAAGTATGCATATGAGAACGAAGTCGCGGTTATAGCTAGTATATACAGACCGAAGATGATTCGGAAACGGGATGTTATTATTACGTACTTATCACAGCATCTAATTATAAATATGGTTCTTATTCGTTTTTACATTGAATTGTGTTGTTCCATATAAAATAGGAACGTAAACAAACATGATCAGTGTAATTTATTATATAAATCTTTGATGTAAGAATATAAATAATTCTTATATAGAGACAATATTTTGAGCTGTCTATGGTGATTTGTTTCGTAATTTTTAACCTCAAAAAGTTTCTGTTAATCAACATTGTAAAAAAGACGAGAATTAAATACAGGTTAAAATTACCTAAACGCTTAAATTTTAGGCGTACTCGAGGTTATTTGAAAACTACAATGCACATTTTATATCTGAGTTCTTTGAGAGCTCGATTAAAATAGAGTGCAATTTTTAAAAAAAACTCTGCTTGCCCCTCGCTTCGTGTGGTCTGCTTATAATATAGATAAATAATAAAAAAAAAACTCTTACAAGCAAACGATGCTGTTGTGCACTCGACATTTTCAGTTGTGAGCATAATTGTTTATGGAAGTCTTGAATCTTGATAAGTTTTCGTCACATACTTTTTAGTTGATTATCAATTAAAATTCAAAGAGTCTTTGACATGAACATTACTTTATACTGTAGTGATAAAAATTTTACTGGTGTTTGCAACTTCGTTCGAGACCCACATACCTCCCTGGTATCTCTAATCCGGGAGATTTTACTCCCACATAAAAAAAGGTAATGCTGCCGACTTGCGACTTTTCAAACTTGACAGCGCTATCTAGATATATGGACATTCGAAAATACTCTGACACCATGGTATGGTTTTATAACTTATTAAAAGTTTAGGCTTATAGTATAAGTAGATTCGAGCCTAAGTCAATCGACGCGGTATCAGACGACACATCATCTCTTAAATCAGTGGTTCTCAAGTGCACGAGGGAGCACTGTGATTTCTTCGCTGATAGCAGATACCACGAAGATCAATAAAAACTGACTGAATCAATATCAAAAATATTTTATGATTATACTAAAATCTCAATAGTAATTTCATTAATTTAATAATACAATTATCGCATCTTCTTCACAAGTTCTATAATCCCAGGAATAATACTCGTAATTTCTTCAAAGCGACTCAATTGAGAATCTTGCTTGGAACGGATGCTTGACGATGCAACGTCAGCGAAATTTGAAATCGTTCGCGGACCATATTAAGACTCCTGTGAACCACTGGCTAAAAGTCCCTAAATATTATTTTTTTTATGAAAAGTATGAAAAGTACATTCAAATAATTTCAGTAGTTTTAAAAATGATGCTCATACAAGCACAGAATATTTAAGGCTGAAACACACTTTTACTACGCCATGGCACCCAATAAAGCCCTATGCGTATTGAGTGAAATCAAATTGTACTATATTCTATTAACACCTAATACGACCTGCTTACAATTTGTTTCCACCTTTAAGAGGATATGCTAGCTGTATTTATTCCATACTAAAGTACCTCACCTCACCTCAAGTAAGTAACCTGGATAATAGCATTATGGTAAATATTTTTACACCAAATAATATATATCCACCACCGCCATGACAGTATGTTTTGATTTTTTCAATAAATTACTTATTGTATAAACTAGGAGCCTTTCAAAATAAAAAAAATTCTTCATATTTACCGTCATTTTGAGACGTTCGCCAAACAAATTTGATGAATCATATTTGAAAAAAGCAAACATAGAGGCATAGCCAGTCTTTTTTATTCTATAACTGAAAGAAAATTAAAAATCGGGTCTGATTCGGAGAAGCAAATAGGGTACTACGAAGTGATGTTTTCGTCTGTTTTGCAGAGGTAAAATCACTCCTAGCTGCAGTTGTCCCTTCCGTGTTTTATAGCTCTTTCTTTGGAGCGCAACGCGATATCAATATATTGCTGAATTACCTTTTTTTTCTTTTTTTTGTCGGGGGGAAATGCATTTACGCACTACCCTTACCTATTGCATTAGTGAGACCGAAGTCCCCCAATGCAATGGGTAAGGGGGTGCGGAGGGACGTCTCCGCACCAGTGTGGGACTCGCCCGGGCGTTAAGCGCCCGGAAATACCCACTAAAACCCCCCGGGCCGTCCGCCGCATTTGGGATGGGGGCGATACGGGATTGCTAGGCATGCCACCGCGTCGCAATTGCTGAAATACCTACTTTTCAAGTCTGTCGCCTACCGCATGTTTTCATAAGGTTTCAACATACAGAGGACGGCAACGGTAAGCCAGCGCGATTTGAGCAGTTGTAATTGTTACTAGAGAACACGTCACACTGTAACACGCTGTGTGTCGATACTTTATCCATTTGGTTACATACTAACTATACTTCGCGGCTCTAATCGCATACAACAATTCTTGCAATTTTCATAATTATCATCATAGCTTATAAACATTCAGTGGTTTAATTATAGTATTAATAAAATAATCTACTATAATTTTTTTTATTCTAACCATATCTATATTTTACATGACGTAATAAACTAAACGTACTTATATTAAACCTGGTCAGAGAATATGATTTATGGAGTTTTTGATGACATCTCAGTCTGCCAAACAGTAGTCCTTATTTTTGTATTCATTTTCAATTGTGCAGTTTTTGACCTGACAATTTTGGTGGCGCTATTATACGCGATATGTTTTTTTTTTTCAAACCTAGCTGTTCAAACCTGTTGACCGGAAGGGCCTTTACAGCTTCACCGTGTCTTTGGGGGCGAGTGCTGAAGACACTCAGCCGCAAAAGGTGACTAGCACAAGGGCTACCAAAATGGTACAAACCTCGACTTGGCCGTCACCTGAGTGTCAAACACTCTCGCTAGTTTGAGCCTAGCTATTCCAAGCGATATGTAGTTTGAATAAATAAATGTTTACACGTAAAATATATTTGAAATAACGTATTCTTATATACCGCAAACACTTTAATCATTTCAATAGTTTTATTACAATACTGTGTACTAAAGTTACGAAGAGTTCAAAAAATAAAGCGAAGGAAGGTCTCTAAGTTTTATTCATGGCCGTAACAAATTGTAAACAACATAAAAGCGCACGTGGAACGACTCCAGACCGGTTTGGGTCGTTAAAAAAATAACACATTTATGACAAGTCAGCTAGAGACGAATAATAAAAAATGTGAACTGTATGACCTTTAGCTACTTCAGTTATATAAAATAACATACATAAGGAAATGCATAGGTACTTAAAGAAATTTACATATACAAGTATTTTGTAGTTGAAATCACTGTAGTACAAAATCAATTTATTTATTTATTTTAAAGAAACAAACAACCATATCGTAATTTTTTTAAGTCTTCGCGTTCCATATTTAAATAACGCGTGAAAACCCGTTTAAATTGACTGAAACGATCATATCATCGTATAAAAACAATACAAACAAAAAGACCTATGGTTCCCTATATATAACAAATACATATTGTTTATTTTATTATAAAGTATAAATAACCTGACTATGTAATTTATATGAAAACAAAACTGCAACTCCAAACATAAGGTTAATTAATTATAAATTATTTTTATAATGCTTTTTTTTAACACTCTAAGAGAAACATTAAAAGGATCAATACGATTTCATACGTTATTGTAAAATTTACATGCACGTCAATACAATGAGTTTCCTGCGTAACATGTTTAAAAGAAGCTATTGAATATATATATTTTTGCAAATAATTCTTTCTTTCTTACGATGAACACGAAAATTAATTTTACAAAGAAGCATTGGTGAATCAATGATATTATTTATTATTTTGTATAGAAATAATGTTAAAACCTTTGTTTATATTTCAATTTACGGCTGGCTGTTATACAATATTACATTCTTATATTGGAATGTTTTTATAAGTAGTCTAAATACAAGAGTTGTCATATTTTTACACTGTCAATGAATCTATTAATATATACCGAAGTCTCTTTAACAAATAATGCGTCATAAGTATTACGATTAATAAGTTTTAATAATTTATATTAATTTCTATTGTTATTTTGTACGATATTAGAATTTTAAAATAATTTTATACTCTTTTATCAATCAATGCATTTTCAAAGACCACGCCAGCGTCTCGGTGATTTTTTAGCACAGATTACAAATAACAAAATCTGTAAAAAAAGTGTATGGTTTCCCGCCAATAATCTGTAAAAAAAATTGCAACTGACGAAGGATGTTAGCCTACAGAGCCTTCATAGTTTCGATTCGTCGGAAGTTTTGGTGTGCGCTTTTAACTCCTTGAGCACTAACCTGGCGTTTACGCCAGCTTTCCATTGTTTCCCTAATGTCTCATTTTTATGAGTGCACTCAGCGGTAATTGATAGTATTGTATGGGATCAAAAACGCTATCTAGTAAAATATTTAGTCAACGCCATCTATTAGTAACTGAAAGTGAAGACAAGAAATATGATCATGCAAATTCACAAAAAGTATTGCAATAAAATGATTTATCGAAAGTAATAAATAATATGATAATAAATGAAGGACAGGCTGCCGTATAAAGTATAATAATATTAATTATGTCATCTCTATTTTCTCGACACCGCTGACCTTGATTTTGTGTGAGTATCCGAATGTACATTGATTATTTGAAAACTTTAAGATAACCTTTCGTCAACAATAAAAATAAAATAATACATATCAATGGATTCATTAGTTGAACTACTCAGTTGTTGATTTGAAAAATTACCGTGAACATCTTTTTTTATTACGTCGGTATAGATAAATGAATTTAAAAAAATCAAACCAAGCTTAGCATACAGCCAAGAGTTTTATATTGCAAATGACGTTTGAATATCAAGCACAAATTAAAATAAGCGGAATGGCGACAAACGGGGACGTGTATAAAAAATGTTATAACGGCACATGCATTGTGGGCGTTAACAAAAAAGTCAAAGGTTCGATCGCTAAGAAAGCCGAAGCATACCTTCAAGCCGCTAACAAACCCCACAGACATACAGGTAAAACGCATATTTAGGTAATATTTTCTTCTTAGATAATGTCAATGTGTGTACACACAATTTGTGCCAGTGTCATGTGGGTAACATATATTTTCAATCTTATATCAGTGTTACCAAGCTCCAGCAAAAGGCTGGCTCATCCTAATCGAAGTTTCCATGGAGTTTTGTCATAACCTCAAAATAAATAAATTATTTTCTATAATAAAGTTGTACACAATAACCAAACTATATCACACAAAACGTCACCAAGATTACATAATATAGAATCAAATATACAAGTTTCATGAATTACAGGAAACAACTGCTACGTGACAGACTGAGATCCCGCCAAAAACTCGCGTGCATTATTTCGCAAAAATGTTCAAATTTTTTTTTCGAATTGACTAACGCTGTCGACCTGCAAAGGCTAGACAATTTCACTCGGGTGTTGTGACGAGCATTTTACAACGGCATCAAAGTGGTGGTAGCAACCTCGGCTTTAACTGTTTACTAAAATTATCCGTTTATTAAAAAGTTTTCATTACAGAACCTATGTATGCATATAGTAATAGATTTTTTGTTGTATTGGAAAGGTTTTTTTAAAACCTTTCTTGTCATATACGTTCTTAACGTTTAGAATGGAATGTACTTTTTTTGTTCTTATTATTTTTAAGTATATATGACAACCAACCAACCATCCACGTGGATAAAATTAATAACTGACTTACGCTCGCAAATTGGTTCACGAGAAAAAAAAATATCAAAACTATTTAACCCGTATGAGAAATGATAACGATATTTAGTGTAGACTCTTTCTCGGCCGTACTAGTGTACTAATCTGAAATTTACATAAAAATCGGTTCTGATCATTAATAGGATATGTTAGCGGCGTTTATTCCATTGTATACCACTGTTTCCTCCCTGCGTAATGTCATTATAGTAAATATCTTTATACCATATCATATATAATTAGGATTCACCACCATCATGCCCGTACGTCTTGATTTTTCCAATAAATTAATTGTTATAGAAAATAAGCCGTCGTTTTCAGACGTCCTTCACATAATTTTGATGAATAAAAACAAATAAAGCAACGTAGAGGCATAGCCAAAGTCTTCCTCATTCTATAATTGTAAGAAAAGTTAAAATCGGCTCAGTTTTGGAGGAGGAAACATAATACCATGAAGTTGTTGTTTTCGTCTATTTTTCATAGGTAAAATCAACCCGAGCTGGAGTTGTCCCTTTGGAGTTATATACTTAACTCTTTGGGGTGCAACAGGTTTCTATAAACGAATTATCAGACATGAAAAGAGACATGTCCTTTTATAATAAGTAAAAATGATATTGATATTTCGTTTTATATTTGCCAACATAAATAATAACACAATTCTCTGTTATACTACTATATGGTATATCTATTTCAAAATAGTACATAAGGTGAACTAAACAGAGTAATCTTGACCCGAAGTCAATCTGACACGAGCTGTTATCGTGAAAACAAGTTATCGTTTATTTAAAAAGAATTATTCTTTTAATAAACACGAAAAGATGGATTGCGTTCACACTTTTCGATAATGTATACCTATGTAATTAGTATTATAAGTAATGTATCATTAATATGAATTGAAGTAAGTCCATCATCGTAACATAATTATTAAATAACTTTTGTTTAAACAATTGCATATTTAAAAATACGCAACTATTAAAAAGTTCACAAAAACATTATGAGAAAAAAAATATTTATATTTTTTTTTGTATGTCGGGTATTACTTGCTATTTTGTAAAAACAATACATAAAGCTTGAGAAACGGCGCATAATAGCTCAGTTATTAAAATGAGGACAATAATTTTAAAAATAGTACATTTCGATGATCTCAACTTTTAGTTAATGGCAAAGTGCAGGCATACCTAACTCTGCCCGTGTCACGTGAATAAAGCACGGTGGCCATTTTAATAGAACTTTCCAGGGAGTTTTTTGTAGCATGTCAAAACTAACGTTCCATGTTATTATTTCTAATGCAATTCTCTTGTATACAATATTATACAATGTAGGGTCCAAATACTGTAAACTTATGAATCTATGCATGTAATTAAAACCTTCAGAACGGCAGTATTTGCACGCAGAGTAAAACTATTTCAAATTGGTCTTAAAAGGTCACGTTTCGTACCGGTGATTAAGTTATTCCGTGACACTTACATACACACATATATATACTTTTTTCAGCTTAAAGGTTAAGTGATTTTTGTATGAAACTATCGCTCTTAGTATTTCATTATAGTAATTACACACTTATTAATGAATGTTTGTCCTCTATGCGTTTCTAAACTGTTCATTCAAATGAGAAAAAACATTGGTTAGTGTCTCTATATACTTTCGATAAGTTTCGTCATACAATAAATCGCTACGAGTGTCGGATACATTTAAATAACCTATAAAAACACTTCATAACTACAAAGAAATACTATAATGGCGGCAAAACACTCGGTGACCTCTTCAATAATTTATTCCATAGCATAAATGTAAGGAAAATTAAAAAAAGAATTAAAAGATTTAAATTTTTTTTTTTACCAGTGGCAAAGACGAAAGGCGCGAGGATGCCGCGGCTCGAAGTTGTGTCAAGGGTCGCTTCCATACCCATCGTAGAATCAGGGATTGACGTCACCGAAAAATTGTACTTCAGAATCAAGGTGACAAACACATTGTATTTAATCACTAGAATACCTTTATTTTATATTACAATTAGTGTCTGACCGAAGGTCGATTTTTGGCCGAAGCCGAATGTTTAATAACCTTAATAAATACGGCGCATGATTGGGAATATTTTGAAAAAAAAAATTACTGGCTATAACGAGATGATTATAATTACCTCCAACTGGCTAAAAATAATAACACTGAAATGATGTTACTTATAATATTTATTTACTTAAAACTAAGTAATCAGCCCCAGTTCTGTCTCAGTCTCACTTTTTTCGACTAGTGTCAAACTAGAGTAACAAATATAATCTTTACAAATAAACTTGTAATAAAAATATATATTTATATAAATCAGGTACTGGCTATTTTACTGACAAGTTAGTGTAATTTCAGTTAACCATAAATAAAATTATATGAAGTCCCCTAAACCGTCTAATCGATGGCCCTTTAGGGGGCTCCCGTGTGGGCTGATGACCTGACAGCTCGCAAAATCCTGACAGGCTAGCGGAAACCGCAGAGAGCGATGTTCGTTAGGCCAATCAGGGTATATCGCTCGGTATCTTTTGAGGGCGCGAAAGTGTTGGTTGCCTTCCCACCCTGGGACTTGGAGGCGAGAGCTCTCGCTGTCCTGTATTAGTGGCGGGCCGAGGTACTAAAACGAGAAGCTCGCCCTGCACCATGAGAAATCGAGGCACGGAGGTTAGAGCTCCGCTCACTATGCATGACAGCGTGGGAAATGCTACTATTGCTTGATAATCCCAGTTTTAGCATTGCCACTGTAGAGGACATCCGGCCTCTACTACCGGATTGGACTGCACGAAAGGATGGTACCCTGACCTTTTGTCTGACACAGGTGTACTTTCGAGGCATGGGTTCTTTGGTAGTTACCTGTGTCGGATACCTGTCCGATCACGAAACGATACGAGATCCCCTCTGAGTGCCACCACTACCCTAATGGTATACGTGATGACTTACATCACAAGGTCGCAGTCTGCCCGACATGGGACACCCAAAATAGTGACCTAGTCGCTTCAGAGTGTCCTGAGCTCTTACTCCCGTAGCTCTTAACAGGAATGTCTGAGCTTGAGGGTGCCTGGTCCTGTCGAGCTGTGTCCTCATTCTGCGAGGCAGATCTGCTTGCAAGGAGGCATCAGAGAGAGAAACGGAGCGAACCAACCTGGTCGCCACTCGCAGTCGACGAAATGGCGGGGGCATAGGGTCGTAATCGTAATGGTCTACATGTACCGGGCTTTAGCCGACTCCAGTGCATTGCACGCAGGCCCAAAACGGTACGCGGTAGTATACTCTGCCCACATGCGTCAGACTCAGAACTTGAGCTCTGATCTCCGTGGGGCCCCGCTCTGAGGGGCCAGACATTACTGGGATTAGAGCGACGAATGCACTCTTCCGTGTGTCCTGCTCCACCCAGTATCAGGGTTTGAAAATACTTTGGGGTTTTAGTCAGTAAAAGTCTGACATAACCCATCCACCGCTGCCCGACAGAGGTGAGTATCCTAGGAGGATTTCCCCAATTAAAAAAAAAACTTTTCTAATCAGCTTTCTAGGAAATTACTACCACATTGATTATTTTTTGAAAAAAAAAACACATCAATAACAATACCTAAAGTCATTAATTAATTTACCTAGAGTCGTTAATTATTTTAATTATTGTTTTAAAAAAGATAGGGCACAACGGTGTATATATTTCCAATTTTACTTTTATTTTTTTCAATCAAGTAATAATTTTCAGAATCGTATATAAAAAACAAACACGAAATATCAAAGCAGATAATCCAAATGCGTGTACGAAATTGATTTGTTTTTGGTTATTTACTGACAATAGCGGACGGCGGACGCGTTACGTTTTTCAAAAGCGCTCTCACGCATTCGTATCATAATAGATCTTTTAATTACAGCGCTTGCTAGAGACCTTCGGCTTCGGCTAAAATTTCGCCGCATTTTGTCCGAAGCCGAATATTTGGACGAAGGTAGTATATTTGGCCGAAGGTGGCCGAAGCCGAAACCGGAGCCGAAGGTTCAGTCGGACACTAATTATAATTAACTCTATAACATTTATCCCCACTTAGAATAACGGGGTGGTGAGACAAAAGAATTAGAGCATTGTGACAAGTATTGGACTAAAATCAAAAATTAGTTCAAGGCAATGACAAAGCAAATGTTTGCTAATTCACTGTGCTTGGTAGATTATTCGTAAACAGTTTGAATATTGCATCACCACAGCAGTTATTTTTCGCTCGTTTTATTCTTCTATGGAGTTCCTTCAACTTTTCCCTTTCTTAACAAAATACAAGTGAATTTCTGCGCAGCTTTTATTATTACCAGTCTATTATTAGCGTCCGATCTTAGATTGCAGTCTTTTCAATTAGGTAGACTGCTAGCTGGATATATTTTTCAACAACTTCTTGGCGTTAAGAAGACACGTATTTTTTTTTTAATTTCAACGTGTTTTATACAGGAATCCAACCCTATAATCCGATGGTATTTCTCACTTGGTGAGAAATCTCTCGCCACGGGGATTCAACTTGCCCTGCCAGCTGTTCAAATGTTCGAGACACCGATCCACCAGTTCGATAAGTTTTTATGCAAGTCGCTCGATGTTGTGGAGAAGAGAGTGCCTTCCATCAACTTACCACCACAGACGGTAAGTAGCTAAATCCACAGATTAGAACAATGATACAAAATCCTCCAATGACCTTGTGCTTTCGTTAATGGAAAACTCTTGGCGCAACCATATTACGAGTGCAGAATATCTTCTAGTAGTCTCCAACTCGTTAAGGGAGCAACCTATAGTTAAACACCACCAACTGTTACCAAGCAACTGCTACTGCATTACAATCTACGATAGATATGTCACAGCTTACTATTTGCATAATTATAATAATATTAAAGGTTTTTTGGCGGGATCTCAGTCTGACATGTAGCAATTGTTTTCTTTAATTCATTAAACTTGTGTACTTGACTCTATATCATGTAATCTTGGCGGCGTTTTGTGTGAAATAGTTTAGTTATTGTGTTCAGTTAAGTTTATTATAGAAGACAACGCGTAGCATACATTCTGAGGTGCCGACAAGGCTCCATGGAAAGTTCGAGCAGGATGGGCCACCGTTTTGTTGGAGCTTGGTAACGCTGATACAAGATTGAAAATCTTACCCACATGACATTGGCACAAATTGTGTGTACACAGTTTGCCATTAACTAAGAAGAAGAAGAAGAATAATATTAAAAAATCATGAAATAGTCATTTCACCTGACAGACTTAATAAGATAAAATATTTTCTGGCTATGCTGATAGATTCATTAGTGCCTTCTTAGGATTCCAATTTAATAAAATATACCTTTCATTTATTTTAAATTTTGAAATTATCAAATTCGACTGTGACCACGAAGTATTATCGTATATTTTTCAAAATTTGTCTATTATTAGCCCTATATAGCCTAATAAGCCCTAATCAGAATTCCACGTACTAAATAATATTATGTTCAACAAATAAGAAAGCGTATATTTTATCCAATTTGTATTTTCAAATTTTGTGTATTTTATGAATATAGTATTAATTTGGAAGTTGGAATTTCTTTCTTTAGTACACTATTTATCAAATAACCTACGTAGTGATAAAATTTTCATATTAACAATGCTTATTATGTTTTTCTTGCTTCCCACTACCGCTTATAGAAAAGAAATATTATGCTTGTAAAAAGGAAGATGCAATAGAGAACAATATAATTAATGTTTACACGTTCAGATGTATTCGGAAACGAGACAATACGTTCTCCGTCGGGCGGACTCTGTGAAACAGCTCGGTACGGCCGTGCTGGACTCTCGGGTGACAGCGGTCACGGCGACGGCCTTGGACCGAGCCCTAACCACGGCTGATAAGTACGTCGATAAATACCTGCCGCCAGATAACCAGGATGCTGCCGACGGTTTGTATTAAATATCTTTATTATTATTATCACGCCATAACACGCTCTATTGAGGAAGGCAGAAGAATGCATTTTTTTTAGCAATTTTTTCTTCGTTTCCTTTTTATTTTCTACTAGCTTTGTCTGGCAAGCGTTACGATGCCACGGAAAGTTTTTTTGTTGTGTCGGGGACCTTTGCAGGTGTATCCAGGACAACTCACCAAAGATAATAATAATCCGCAAATCGTTTAGGTCTGTAATGACGACAGACATATTGAATTGTTTTTTATTTTTATATGAATCATAAAGTAACAAATTCTTAATTCGTTGCGGTCACTTAAGTGTGAATTAATTATTTGTTGTGAATATGTTTATAGTTTGGTGATAATCTCGTATGATGTAACTAAAGATAGCATAGGGTCAAGGTACGTGGCGATAGATTTTCAAACTTGAAAGTGGTAGTGGCGAAGTGGTTATTGGAGAATGCTTTTCAATCTTGCGATGCTTTTTTCAGGGTTATCAATTCGAAAACGATGTGATGTCAACCATGATATTATCATGCTTATTAATTCATGAGCTTGGGGATAGTATACTATCTTCTCATTGGAAACTTCTTTACCTTTGACATATTTTCTGCCAATTCAAACTCCCCCCCTCCCCCTACAAAGTCAAGTTTTAGTCTGATTTAGTCGTACGTCTGTAGATATTGGTGATTTATATTATCCTAGTTTTATGGTATATTATTATGAATATTTTAAAGTGACACCAGATCTTAATTATTCTTATCTACCCATATAAATATATATTTTTTAAATATTAAGTTCCCTATTATCATAATAGATTATATTCGTTCGTATTTTATGGTTAATTATTGACGTGTGTCTGTGTCTTCATCCATGGCAGTAAGTCTTTAGATATTATTATATTGGTACAGGAATAATTTTACGACTCGAGAGTTGTTATCAGCCGTCTGGAGGTGACAAATTAGACTCGATATCTCGTCTGCATTTGTACTCTGACCTCTTCATGCAACGGTATCATGTCATAGCATGCGTATGATATACTGATTCTTATATAAATTAACGCATATATGTTATTATTATAACAAGCCATGCGTGCAAACCCGCACGGATAATCTACATAAATAGTTCTTACATATTTTAAAAGATGTCGTGAACTATTTTATTTATTTATATTTCAAGTAATTTGTTTATATAATTACTTTTATTCAATTAATTATTATCGTCATAATTTTTATTGTCTATTACCTAAAATGATTTTTTGAAGCTTATAAATAGCTACTATTTAAACAAAAAAATTAATGGTTTGTGAGCTCGACTGAATCATTGTGCCGATTTAATGATACTTTTTTAAAATTTTGTTACATTTATAGTACATACCTAAATAAAAAAGTAATCAGAAAGTTACTAAGTGATAAATTATACGTGAGCGTAGCCACGAGCTCGGGCGAGTACACTATAAAAAAGTTTAAATGGGTACACTAATGTAATAGCCTGTTCACACGTATTAAGTGACGAAATTATTGACTTAATTTTAACTAATACGTTAAAGCATGTAAAAAACCACTTCCTCTAAGCACACTTTGGAGGAATGCTCGGCTTGGGATGCAGAGCGAGGACAACTCGTTGCCGAGGTTGGTACTGATCTCTCCCTGCCGGCTGTCGTTCGCTCAATGGTCGGTGGAGAGAGGTGTTGGAACGCAGTCGTCTCTTTCTGCGAGAGCGTCCTCACGCAGAAAGAGGAGGCCGAAAGGCAAAGAGAGAGGGAAGCTCTGGCAGTTAGTCGCAGGAGCACGGGTCGGGGAAGGCGGAGAGCAGACTTCCACCAAATGCCTCCGTGACGATAGTCTAGGTAACGGATACAGGGGTGTCCGTTACCGAGGAAGAACAAACCCGTGAAGGAGAAGCTGGGTTAACAGCCGCCGCTTCATACACAAAGAAGCATGGGGAGAAAACAACAACCTCTCTCCCCGAGACGAGGGTTGCCCGCATGCCGTGCGCGGGTGACCCAGGCGCGTGGACAGGGTAGCGGCGCATGCTAATCGTTATCCCGAGACCCTGCCCAAATGCGCGCCGATGCGGCCGTGGGGTTTTAGCCGGTAAGAGTCCGGCACTGTTCCTCTCTCCCGGGCACAGGATGTTCTTTCCCTGTGCCCGGGAGAGGGGTTCGTCCACGAGGATTTCCGCAAGTTAAAAAAAAAATAAAAAAAAAAAAAAAAAAAATGTAAAAAACCACTTAAGTGTTCTTTAGTTGTAAGTTGCAAATTGACTAAATTAAAATATAGTTCATTGCTTCTTCTCTTAACCCGTATGTACAGGCTATAAGGAAAAATAATTTAAAAAATAACCTACGACAATAGTTGAATCGATGAGTGATCAGATCCTTTCGCTATCCAGTAAAAGAATATCTCGACTCAATCAAGATGTTGTTAGAGTCTATATTCTATAGTTCGCTTAACTCACTCCTCCCAGTGAGCCCAGTCTTATTAAAACAAGTCTCTAATAACGATGTAATTCCTCGTGGCAATGAGCTTTATGGTCTTATCATAGTGGTGATCATAGTGACGAGCGCAGACGCCGTGGACGGGGTGGAAGGCGAGACGGGCAGGGCTAAGGCGGCACAGGCAGTGCAGCACGGCGCGAGGCTGAAGAGGAAACTACAGCGCAGGATCACGAGGCAGGCGCTGGCTGAGGCCAAGGCTATTAAGGAGCAGATAAATATACTCGTCTATGTTGCAGAAATGGTGAGTCTTTACGTTTGGAACTAATTGTGGTATAACTTATATAGTGGGCACAATTCACAACAATTCCTAACGGTTTCAAATCTGCAGTCTATCGTGGTAATGCTGTTTTGGTTAAGCCCTTGCCTTCAATCAGTTAGGTTCCTTTTCCTAGGAGTTATTCGCTGCAATTATATCAACCGTTTGTTATACGTTATTATTTAAACACACTCGACCACATCTTCGTAAAAGTGTTATATAGCGGTCTCCACAACGGATAATATGTACTTATATAATACATTATCAAAACCATATAATCGTACGTATTATGTAAAAACTCTATATATCAAATATAAAATAAAAAATATTCTTTGTTATATATAGATGAGGGTGGTCTCTTTGTTTTCTCTGCTAACCCTAATCCGGGAGTAAAGTCTATGCCATAATTGGTCCCGCATCATTCCATAATAGACGGCGGATGGTATTGTGGGGTTTTTGTGCTTCACGTCGATCGAGTCCCACATACCCCTATGGCATCCCTAATCCGGGAGTTATAACTCCCGCAATATATAAAACCCCGCTGTACCATCCGCCGTTTATTATGGAGCTATGTGGGGCCAATCATGGCATAGACCGCTTCACCCCGACGGGTGAACCAGACAGACCCACCCATAGAAACTAGTCGGTACCAACTAACTCTCCTAACTCTTCCGCACCCGTACGTCTATGCTCTTCATGCAGACATCTCCGCTCGCTCTAATTAAGAATCTTAACTTAACATGTTTTTATAAACTGTAATATTTACTTCTTCTTAGTTAAGTGGCGTAACTATGCCACCTGAGGCCCGTGGCAAATTCATTGTATGGGGCCCTCGTTATTTTTTTTTTGTTAAGAATGTTAGGATACTTCTGAACTCGCGGCTTCGCGGGCCGAGCCCCCATCGGACCGATGCCCGTGGCATTTTGCCAACTCTGCCAGCCTATAGTTTCGCCACTGGTTATTTGGCAACGTATGAATTACCAGTGTTATGTTGTTAGAAGATTTTCCTGTTCTTATATCGCAAAATATTCGCAGAACGGTTTTCGTGGAAATATTTGTGGCACCTCAAAATTTGTGCAAGAATAGTCGCGAATAGAACTCGATTTATCTATCTATCTATCTAGAAACTTTTTTTTTTTTTTACGGGGGGAAATGCATTTACGCACTACCCTTATCTATTGTATTTGTGGGATCACAGTCCTTCAAATACAATAGATAAGGGGGCACGGAGTGACGAGCTCCGTGCCAGTGTGGGACTCACCCGGGCGTGAAGCGCCTAAAAATGCCCACTAAAACCCCCCGGGGCCGTCCGCTGCATTGGGGATGGGGGCGACACGGGGTGGCTTTCGCAAGCACCGCGTCGCATCTATCTAGAACCTAGATTTATCTATCACAAAAGGTGGCAACGGACCCAGTGCTAGCTTGGACAAAAGCCAAGGAGCTATACTCGTCTCTAAGCCAACCTGAACCCGAGAACCAAGCCCGCCCCGCCACGCTCGAGGAGTTGGTCGTGTTGCTGACCAGGGAAACCGCGAGGAAATTCGTGCATCTCGTCAACTACACCCACACGGACTTGCCTAGGTAAAAGATATTGGCAGTATTTGAGATAATGAAGCTTTCAAGGCTCAGTATCTCTATAACAATGATTTAAGTATGTACTCCCAAAACCTGATTTGTATCTCTTGAAATGCATTTAAGGTAAAACCTTTAAAGATAATCTAAACCCTAGTGTTCACCTCGAAATTTGACCATTATCATTATTAAGGATTTGAGGAACAAAGGCGAAACGTTGCCGAAATTATTTTATTGATAACACACTAAACTGTGTCAAAAGCTACTACAAACTAACCAAATTAAGAAAATCGGTAATGATACCGAACTGTTTTTGCCTTTGTCTATTTATCTATAGATAATGTAATACTGTATTGATCAGAATGTTGGGCTAATAAGAGGATGGATGAAAAACGACTAAATGCAGCAGAGATACGAATGTTAAGATGGATGTGTGGCACAATGGACAGAGTCAGGAATGAGTATGTTAGAGAAAGTTTGAAAGTGACTCCAGTGATAGAATAGATGAAGGGTAATCGTCTCGGTATGGACAAGTTTTTAGAAGAAACGAAACGCATGTGATAAAGAAAGTGATGACCATGAAAGTTGAGGGATAGAAGGGGAGAGAACGTCCAAATAAAAGATGGATGGAGTGTTTGAGGGAAAGTATGAAGACAAAAGAGGTAAATGTAGATATGGTGGTTAATAGAGATGCATGAATGAAATTAAATAAAATTCAGTATCCGAACACGTCATGTACGAGCGTATGCAGTCTAACGTATATCTTAAACAATCTAATAGAAGTACTGTATTAGTTCTCATGTCCTGTTTTTCGCATTATTATTTTATCTTCTTCGTCCACAGAAACGTACGCCAAGGCTTGACGCTTGTTACCAAGCACATGTCTTTTGCAGCCGACTCTCTTCTCAAGGTACACTTTACTCATAAGATCTCTATTTCAAATCATTCTGTCATTATTGTTTTCATCTGTTAGAACGGACTGTTACTGGGATAGAAAATGTAAACAGACATGCAATCAATGCCTGTGTTTTCATTAAAGAAAAAACATCGTAATGAAGCCAGAGGATGGTGTTATCTAAGACTTTTGCCAATACTCCCCTGAATAGCTACCACCGTTAAGTGTATTCCCGCAGCATTACTCGAAAGCCAGTTTCTCTAAGCCTACGTATTCCTATTTTTGATGGTAGTGTCACTTGGAAGTTGTTTCTTTTTTTTTTTTGACCTAGCTAATGCTGTTGACCGGAAGGGCCTTTACAGCTTCACCGAACTATGGGGGCAAGTGCTCAGGAAGTTGTTGGATTTTTGTATCCGACTGAGTCTCAACTAGCCTACACATGGTACATCAGCAAGTGTTTTTATTTAACTGAACAAAAGCTATTGACCAGAATAGCCTTGACAGCTTCACCGGACTTTGAGGCGAACGTTAACAACCACAAATTGATTATTGCTATCGAAGGGGCCGCTTAAGTATTACGTAAACACCAGTAGGAGGCGGGATCTATGTTTTGCTTATTTTTGATGACATTGGGGACGAAGGCGTCTGAATGATGATTAAGTAAGCGACGATTCCATATTTGATTATTATTTTCAAAACTTTGCTAATGCTTGCTTTATAATGGGGGAAACGTAGGGAAGAGTTTTGCTGGTTATTGCAGACGCGAGGGAGGGAGAGTTAAAAACGTCGCAATTTTTGCTTACGTAATTCTTGAACGGCCTTCTGGCATCGATCTTGTCTCCGACAGCTGCGGTCAAACGTAATTTCCAGTTTAAATATGTCATTGATAATAATAAATTATGTACGTAAATCACAGACGGTACCCGTGGAAACTGCTATGGTCGAGATCAAAGGCTGGAAGGAAAAACTCCAAATTCTATTACAGCAGTTACAATCCACATCCAAGACCTATCTTGTAAGTATGGACTCTATTGAACCATCTTCCTATATCCCACGTTTCATTCAATTATCTACTAGATAACTGAATATATACGATAAAAAAATAATGAGATTCGAGGTTCGAAAAAAAAGCTTGGCTGTCAAAAATGCTGGGTATATTCCTTTTTGAAATCTATATTTAGGTATTGCTTACAATACAATAATTATCATCTTTGATCGGTAGACAATTCTAACTGTCTATCCACGTACGTTGTTTACTGAATGAGAAGCTATAGAAAATAACTTCTAAGCTATCACTAGAGTACGTTCCTTAGTTGATTTTTTTTTCATTGCCGAAACATAAATATTCGTTATGCCAGTGTCAAACGTTTTATTTAAATGTAATAAAATTTGTAGTGTGGTCCTTGAGTGTGTCCTTATCTATGATCTCTTCAAGTAATCACGAACTACAAACATAAGTAAAAACTTTATGCACTTTTTTTTCCTTTTTATGTTATTAACATTAATATTCTGGCAGACATTTAATCATTATTTCTGTAATAACTAATCTATATCTAATCTATAATTATGAATAATAACTAATCTAAAACTCATACAAGACACTGCGCACTCGATGACATCGGACGACCCGCCGCCATGATTGTTGTTTTTAATCAGTGCTACCATAACAAAAATAACATTTTCACCTAATCAAACTACCTACTTATAAAACATTTATCATCATAATTTTAAAATAATTAACAATGTTATTTACCTATATAAAGGGGAAAGGTGTATACTTTCGGAAAATATATTAATGCAAATATTTATAAAATTTGTAATTAGTTTTCATTCTATTTTTAGGAACACCTCGCCATTTTCCTCGCGGGAAACGAAGAACGTGAGAAGATAGCACCGCGGTCAGCGTATGAACAACGAGACGACCTGTCGATTATAAATGGACTCAACTAAACTATTTACATGATACTAATTATTCTTATATTTTGTAATTATATTGATACTGATATGTTATATGAATATTAATTATAGTTATTACGAATATATTTATAGATCAGTAACGCTGTTGAACGAAATCTCAGCATATAAAAACTTTTTGGTTTGTAGTTCGTTGAGGTATAACAGTAATTTTTTTTTAAAAGAAATAGTAAAAAGTTATTAAAAATATGTGATTACCTTCTGTTCAACAGTCTAAAGTAAGAGCAATTCAATCATTAAGAAGTAATAACCGAAAGTACAAAATATAATGGTGGGTTCAATTAATATTCTCTTAGTATATTTTACTTTAATTAAGTGCGTACCTTTATAAAAACAGGTATTTATATAATAGTATATGTTATAAAAAGTTATGTGTTTAATGTATTTTAAATAAATCAATAAATGATAACATTGTTGTTTTTCTATCACGTCTATGTCTTTCTATTAACCAAAGAGTATGTAAACATATTAACTAACAATTTTTTACGGGGGTTGTATAAACTAAACAGTTTATATGTTTATTATGCAACTTCTTTCCAATTAATAGAAGTAGATAATAAAATCGAATCATAAATTGACAGAATAAAAAAAAAAGATGAATGTCATTAGTCGGTAAACTAGAAATGGATTAAATTTCGCGTTCTGAATAATTGTAGTTGTAACATTTAATTTTAAAATATGTCTGCTCCAACGGACATTAAAAATGAAAGTCCGCAACGAAATTATTATGTGAGGAATTAATTTATGCATGGTTTACTTGAAAATAAATTGTGTGAGTCAATTTCAGGTTATGTTGTTTCAGACGGAACATAATTATCAAGTAGAATCAGGTCACATACCAGTTGCAGAGAAGTTGTGGAGGCCAGAAACTACTCTTTGGATGTTGGCCTTTGCCCTGTTACTATGGCTCCTGACATACCTGATAATCATCACTCTTACGATGTGCTTCGATTTTGGTTTTCGCGCAATAACTAGTTACAACGGTTTCGTTAAGTTATATAACGGTTCTCTGTTGTTTGAACATTATTATAATTATTAAAAATATCTATATTCAAAAAATACCTATAACTTTTGCATGACTTTATTTTATTGCAAATACAATATAGATGATGATTGATAACACAAATAAAATGAATATGTACTTATTGGTATTTTTTAATTTAGTTTAAAATGCGTGTTCATTCCTTACAAGATATTGTTTCAATTGATTGCCTCCATCCATTCATTCAACTTAAAGACTTCCACTGCTGAACAAGGTCGTCGATCAACCTACCCACGCTGCGTGTTTAGGTACGTAGCAGCCATTCGAGAACTCGTTGGCTGCATCGAGTATCGGTTCTACGAGCAATGGATTTGCCTAGGCCATTGCCACTAAAGTTTGGTAATTCTTCGGGCAATGTCGGTTACTTTAGTTCTTCTGCGATTCTCCTCATTTCAGATTCCCGAAGGCTGCCCAGCCGAGTTGAATTCGACGATTAATCTCTTTTTTGAAGTTGAACTTATACCTAACTGGACAGCTTATCTCAGGTAAACATAACTGTCAACAGCTTTGAGCGTAGAGTCCTCGATTTTTATAGGATTTGGCACAACATGAACATTAGACATTATTTAATCTTGTTCATGTTTATTTTAAGACCACCTCGTTTGGAGGCTCCACAGAGGTCATCGAGCATCGTACTCAGGTCTTCTTCGGTCTCAGCCATGACTAATATATCATCGAAAAAGCGGAGATGTGTTATGTACTTGCGGTTTATAGTGATGCCAAGACCTTTCCAATCGAGCCAAGACATCTTCGAGCGCAGCGGTGAACAGTTTCGGACTGATAACATCCCCCTATATGACGCTACGCCGCAAAGGTATAGGTTTCGAGATCTGGTCCTGTCTGTTGTTTATCTACTAGAGTTATATAGTAACGCTAAGTTATATTTTCATTATTAGTTTCATACAAAAAGTCGCTAAACATTGAGGCCAAAAAAATACATATACGTGTGCGTGTAATTGATACGGAATTACGTAATAACCTCACGCAACAACAGACCTATGTAGCCTTGTAAGGCCAACTTGAAATAGCTTCACTTCGCGTGCAACTATCTGCGTTAAGAGTGTCTAAATTCTGTTTGCCTACACATAACGTGTAACTATAATACTTTTAAAACTTTTTATATTACCTACAATCACTTCACAGCACAGTTAGGACAGGTTCAATAACTCTTGTAGGTATCTATAAACCTTTTTAGTAATAAATTGTCCTTAACCACCTTGGTCTGTAATGAAATAGTTTTTATTTGTTTTATTAACATGTACGAACTTGTAATCGCGTAGGTATGTGCCACGGGATGCGCGATAGGCTTATTTGGCAAGTTTGTGGAAGTATACCGCACAGGTTAAAATCTCGCCTAGGACAGTCGTAAGTTTATAGACTCTCAAATAAACGGGCGCGATTTATACGTCCGAAAAAGTATATTTATAATGCGCAGTTCAAATATCATTATAATTTAATAGTACGGGGTTGGGAGACTGTTTATTTAACTTTTTGGCTTTTTTGTGGGTGGCCACATAAAAAAGGTTGAGAAACGCTGGCTTAGAGTCTTGGACACATCATCAATTAATGTCAGGAGAGTTCGTGGTGAAAGTTTAACTTTTTAATTATAATTCGTTTTGCATGCTGTGGTTAGGTATCTATAACTCGCCAGTGATCGAAATTCAACCATAATTCATAAAAACGCTAACAAATTTGTTTGCTTTTTATTGTCAATTACTTAAAGTAAAACCTTGTCAAAAGTCAATAATCTGCCTACACGGTAAATAAATGTTAAGTCTGACATTGACCTGTGATTGATAATCCACTAATAATCGTAAGAGATAATGATAGATGTGCGTCTGTGTTTAGTTTGACAGTAGTGTGTGAACTGTATTGTTTTATTAATTTAATGTATTTTTTATGCATAATTTAAAAAAAAAAACAATATTAGCATTCTGCACTCTTACTCTATATAAACTATAAGTCTGCGAAATTTCATACTCCTCCGTCCGCGCAATTATCGTATAAAAGAGTACAAAGTTTTTTGTTTTTTTATAAGTTTTACCCGCATATTTCCCGTTCCCGTGGGATTATAGAAATAATATCCTATGTCACTCCCTGGATTTTAAACTATCTCCATACCCAAATTTCATCAAAATCGGTTCAGTAGTGTTTAAGTTTATTCGTTACATACAAAAATACAAATCTTTCCTCTTTATAATATTAGTATAAATTCGTAAACTTTTAGCGTTATGGAATAGCGTTGATAAATATGTAATATTGGTGAAATTTTGAATCATATAATTTGGTTATTGTGCTCTATTAAAGTGCATGGAACGTAAATTTGCAGATGCCACAAAGTTAATATTTCTAGCAAATAGAAAAAGTATCTAAAATAAGCAGTACTTTCAGAGTCATATTGTAAAATAAATATTATACATTATTAAAATGAAACTTTTACATGAATTTATTATCAATTAAGATGTTTCATTAATATCCTACTATTAAGATAATTCACAAACATCCTAACTTTATATGAAACTATATATTAAAAGTTCTTATTGATAATTCAAGTTGGGTATTAATTATTTAAAAAACTGAAATATCAATATTTAGTTTAATCTATTGGGCATTATAGATTAACAACAAGCGAACTTTTCAAAGGGTCACCATTTTATTGGAATATTATTTAAAGTTACTCAACATCAAACTTGGTTACAGGTTCTAGTGCCTTTGTCTTTTCCTCAAAAAAAAAAAAAAATTAAAGCAAAAACATTTCTGGCTGGGGGGTTGGCGCGATTTTGGTTTGTCATGTAGTCATCCATATTTTTTTTTCATTATCTTGCAGTATTTAACTATATATTATATAAATTTGGTAAAAACGTGACATGGTATAATTATGATGCACAAGTGTTGTATTGTGAAGTGAAAATAATGACATAGAACGTGAATTCTAAAATCCCAATCATCCCCTTTGTGCTTGTAATAGAAGGCCGCCATTTATTGAAATTGTTCCTAAAGTCTGACTTGGCTGCATGATGTACTAGTACTTTTGCCTGTTCCTTAATAAAGGTAAATAAATGGAACCAAAAAAGAACATCTCTGGCTGTCAGAGTCGAGAGGTATGAGTAATATTATTCTGTGATCAGAGTTCAAGTATAGTGTATTTTATCTAATGTGTAATTTATCTATGTATCAGAGTTTATAATTTATATTCTGTGGTCGTTTTCTAATTATTGGAATTTGTTTTGTGTTGTAAAAAGAGATATTATTTGCGTAATTTATCCTATATAGATGTTTAATACACTTTGAAAAATTAAGAACGTTTGCAGGGCAAAATGCCTTCCATTGATGTGATGCTCCCACCGGGGCAAACGCTCGATGTTCCACCAGACGAGCCTCAGCCACCTCTAGCACCTGTGATAGGCATTATCTATCCGCCACCTGAAGTGAGGAGTATCCTTTTATATATTCAACGCTACTATACGTAATTGCCTAATATATATACACATACTTTAAAATTACAACAACATAACCTTACGATAGAGTGATATATACATTTCAGTACGTTTTAAAATTTTGAAATATCTAGATGATACAAAACGAAAAGATTATACGAAAAATTGAAAAGCAGTAGCCACTAAAATAAATAGAAATCTTAAAACTTGAACAGTTAAAAAACTTATGTTTGTTCCTACTGGGAGTTAACATCACCAAAGGCATATGATAGTGAAGGCATATGCGTGAAGGCTTAGTGATCAAGCTTGTCCACAGTATATTGGGTAAATTCAAATACAGAAAAACATGTTTATTTATTTATTTCTTATTACTACTTTATTATGACTTATTCTACTGTTGGGAGTAACAATACCTAAGTGGTGTTCCAATTTACTTGTAATGTCTAAAGTAGTATTATTCATGGTCAATACAAACTTGGACACTTCATTTTTCATACTGCAGTTGATAGTGTTGCTAAAAAATAAATCCTAAAGGCTGAATTTAAATTAGACGAACTCTAAACAATGTATTATTGTTTATTTACCAGGTTTTTTTGATTAATACTCTATTTGTGTTAATTGTTCAATTATCACAGTTTTTAATGAGTCTACTAATTTAAAAACACCCCTTGTAAAATAAGTGTAGAGCTCTGATTAGGTTTGTTTGAATTTGTCAAGTGCAATATAAGTCACTGATGGTTTTATAGAATAATTTGTTTTTGTTTATTTGATTTGTATGGTAATGTATGGTTGTAATTTCATAATATGTAAGACAAAATTATTTCTGTCCGTACAAATTTAGACCAGACACATCTAAGTTATTTTTTTAAATCTGTGCTTACTTACTTTGAAAATAAAAGGCTCATATTTATACGACCTTTGTAGGCTGATTTAAAAAAAAAAAAAACAAATTGTTGGCATACTGTTTTGCATAATAAATGAGTTGGTACTCAGCCTGATAAATTCATACATTGACACATTCATTCATTGACACTTGTTTTATAGAAACAGAGGTGGTAAAATATTATTTATAAAAGATGTATAAAAGTCTTTTTCAGATACAAATTTTCTTTAACCATCTCTGTCAGATATTGTTGACAAGACTGCTAGCTTCGTTGCTCGCAATGGTCCTGAATTTGAAGCAAGGATCAGGCAAAATGAACTTGGAAACCCAAAATTTAATTTTCTCAATTCTGGAGATCCTTACCATTCATACTATCAGCATAAGGTCAAAGAAATTAGAGAAGGAAAAGGTACATATATTTTATGTGTAATAATCATAATTTTTAGTTATTTAAGTAATTTTACTTCAATTTAAAAGTGTAACTAATTGACTGATAGAATACAGGATACATTTTTAAAGGTTTAATAAGTGGTTATTCTATTACATTCAGATAAATGCACTAAATATATTGTACATTTAATGTACAGGTAGATTGCACCATAATTTATAACATTTAATCATTTAAACAAAAGGTCTATATGAGTTATTTAAAATAACAGGTAAAATAGGGATATGGTAAAATAACAAATATTGCAATGCAGGTGTTAACAAAATTTCTGAATACTCAGCAATCAAAGGAAAGCTAAGTACATGATTATAACCTCTGTGAACTTGGCAGACGATATTCAACTTTTTTTTTCATTACCGTTGGATTCTACGTCGTTTATACCCATTTGTACCACTTTCATTTTCGTTTGTACCTCATCACTAGTGGTCCAAACCAAAATCACTTGTGATTTTTCTTCCCATGTAGATCCCCGTTCACAGATTTTCGAAATTTTCAAATTGCCGTATCTTTTTTGGGTTTCGAAAAAAATGCTAAACAAACAACCCCGAATCAGGTCCCATTGCAAAATTTTCGATTTTCCATAGTCGGCTGCGGGTCAAATTTTCAAAACGCTATAACTTCTTTTGGTTTGAGGTACAAACGAAAATGAAAGTGGTACAAACAACATAGAATCCAATAGTAATGAAAATAAAAAAGTCGAATGTCGGCTGCCAAGTTTATATAGATATGATTATAATAAGGTTTATCATATTTTCAAATATTAGGTTTTACCCGACTGTGCTTTTTTTTTAACATTTTCAAGTCATATTATTAGGATATTTTATAAATGGTGAATGGTGAAGATATATTATTACTATAACAAAAAAAAGGGTTAAAGAGTATTTGTTTTCTAGGTCCAGAATCATTACCCCTTCCCTCTATTGCACCACCTTTACAACAACGTGCTGGCCTCGCTCCTGCGACAGCGGCTCGTCAACAAGAGTTACTAAAAGCTGCAGTGCCGAGTGAACCCCCACCACCACGTGACCCTCCACCTGATTTCGAGTTCATTGCTGATCCCCCTTCAATATCAGCCCTCGAATTGGACATAGTGAAGCTTACGGCACAGTTCGTTGCTCGTAATGGCAGACAATTCCTCACGGACCTCATGAAGAAGGAGGAGCGCAACCACCAGTTCGATTTTCTTCGGCCACAACACTCTTTGTTTCAATATTTCACACGGCTACTAGAGCAATACACAAAAGTTTTGCTTCCTCCAAAAGAACTTGTCTCGAAATTGAGCTCTGAGATCAGAACCGGAGTTCTAGATCATGCTAAGAGTCGCGCGGCTTGGCATTCGCATCAGGTACGGCGCAAAGCGGCTGACGAAGCGAAGATTGAAAAAGAACGACTTGCGTACGCGTCTATAGACTGGCATGATTTCGTTGTTGTCGAGACTGTGGACTACCCGGCGGGAGAGCTGGGTGAATTCCCTCCACCGACTACCCCTCTAGAAGTGGGGGCGAGGGTGCTTGCACAGGAAAGAGGAGAGGATATAGCTCATACTGCCAATGACGATGACGACACCGAGATGCAGCTTGAGTCCGAATCGGAATCTGACTCCGACGACGAACTCGCCGAGATGGAAGATCGCACTCAGCATCAACAGCGACCAGATGACAATCGCGTGCAGGACATGGAAGAAGAGAGTTCGTCGTCAGATGACGAAGTGGCACCACCGCGTGGAGAGGAAGCCCCGTTACCACCGCGGCCAGATCGTGTTGTCGTCAAAAAATACAACCCGAAGGAGGCGAAACCTCGCCCTCCCACTACTGGGGAGGAATGGCTCGTGTCGCCCATCACTGGCGAGAAGATTCCCGCGAATAAGGTGGCGGATCACGTGCGCATCGGTCTGCTGGATCCACGCTGGCTGGAACAGAGAGACCGTGCTGCTGCTGAACGTACTGATAAGGATGAAGCTCTTGCCCCTGGAGCCGCCATCGAAGCATCCCTGAAACAGGTAAGTCTTGTAATTACAAAGACGTGTAACAAATAAAACTTGTTGTTCTTTTTAAAATATAAACATGGTAGCAAATTCTTAGGGCGGCTTGTACCAAACATAATTTAAAAAGGTTTTAAAATTATTTTATTAAACATGTTTAACGCTCTAAACATTTTTAATTTAAATGCATTTAGTGTTGTCTTGTACCACCTATTTCAGTTATCAATTTAGCTAATGTGTTTAACAGTCGGTAAAGTAGTCCTCGACGTTTCGTTTCTCGCTTGAGTTGCAGTAAAACGAGAATTTGAATAAATTTTAAGGACAAATTACAAAAAGTATCCGTTAATGAAACGCATGTCACGTTTATTATTTTACCACGCTGTATTTTGACATTTGGTTTGTTTTGTAGTGTTCACGCTCGTTCTTGAGTTCAAATAAAGAGGATACTGTGTATTAAACTTGATAGCTTATATTTATTTAAATATAACCATAAAATATTTCTAGAGATAATAACTTAATTCATAAACAAAAACACTACATAATTGTCTGTATTCCTCATTAATTGTGGTGCTAGTTGTTGTAATAAATATATAGCACTGCATTTTCTAAGACAAAATCTCCTTAAAAATGTATCATCGGGAAGACTTTCGTATAAATTGCTTCTTTCAAAAACATGCCGATCTGGTTTGCTCAAGTATTATATGAATTCTTCATTATCATCAGAGAAAAGATCAGAAAAAATTATTTTAGCTCGAAAAACGTAGCAAATAATAACAAATTAACAATGAAATCTGCTATGACAGTTCACTAAACGTATTTATCTGCGTTTAAACTGTAACCATAGAGCGTTTAAGCTTGACATATTGATAAACGTATTTAGCGGCTTAAAATTGCTGGTACAAGACACTTGGTTGATTTAAATAAAAAATGTTGTTTAACTAAAACTTAAACATATTTAAAACAGTTGTTACGACCCCCCCTAATGTTATAACACAAATAGTTCAATAAAAGACAAGAAGAAAGACTACAGACAATATGTTTCCAGGTACCAATATACAAAAGACACAGAATTACATTTATATTTTATGTAAGTTTAATTTGAAAAGTCCCCAGAACAAATATGACATCGACGTGAGATTTCCCACAGCTCTATAAATTTTATCAGACCGTATTCCATGTAATTTCCTCATTTCAAGACGATTCTTTATTTATTTTAGTATCAATTTTAACTTACAAAAAGAATATGTATGGTATAGAAATGTGTCATTTAGCTTGTTAAGCTACATTTTAAATGCTTAGATAAAAATTTGCAAAAACCCACATTCCTCATAATTCCTTTCACATATATATGGGACATCTGGGACGGAACTAAGCTCGGCGAAATGTGGGTGGTGTAGTTCGCTACTTCACCTCTGCCTAACCCTTCGGGGATAACAGGCGTGAGCATATGTATGTATGTATGTATATGTAATGTAAAATATATATTAAAATCTGATTACAGAATAAATCTATGATTAAAAAAATTATCATATAAATAGATTGATTTATTCAAAAGATTTTTCATTAGTTTTTTCATAATCAGGGACTTTGGTAACAACTCTGTAATAAATAAATAAAATCTTTCCCCCATTCTCCCTTTTATTTTCTTTTGTTGGACTTGTTCTTTTGACTCTTGTTTCTATATTTCTTTCTTTTATCTTTTGTTCTTTTTTTCACATTACTCTCTTTTATTTTACTTAAACTAAAGTTTAGATTTTACCATATTACATTATCTTACACTATGTTGCACTGTGTGTACATTCTTATTCGTTTTTCTTACTTTTAACTTATAAACTAAACTCACATTGTAGTAACAGTGACAAATACTACAATAATAATCCCTATGGTTTTTCCCCTTTCCTTCCCTTTCCCTTTTCTCCTTAAATATTTAGCAAACTGCAAACTCCATTCATAGATTTATGTAATACATTAGCTGGCTGAGCGTCGTACGGACATCTTCGGTGTGGGCGACGAGGAGACAGCCATCGGTAAGAAGATCGGGGAAGAGGAGAAGCGTCGCGATGACAGGGTCACGTGGGACGGGCACACCTCCAGCGTGGAGGCTGCCACGCGAGCTGCACGGGCTCATATCACGCTCGAGGATCAGATACAGCAAATACATAAGGTTAGCTATCGCCCATATTTACCAAATGATGTAATCATGAACGTAAAAAAAAATCATTTTCATTACGAATATCGGAAAACAACCCATTCGTAGAAGAGCTATTATTATTATTATTATTCGAAAGGGGGATATGCGGGCTTAAACAGTCCTGTATCACTGTGACCTAGTCAGATCTATTGTGATCGCCCCTATACTGCTAAAGCTCACTGCCTAGACCTACAACCTGAATATACTGTAGTATCTTTTTGGCAGAGAGCGTCTGTACCTCCTCCGGAAGCAACACATGCTTACCCAGAATTCGGTTACGAATGGGTATTAATGGATCACATTCACACAAGATGTGCTTTGGTGTTTCGTCTGCTACTTCACAGAACCTGCACTCTCTTGTGTTCTGGACACCGATGTTATGCATATGCTTGCCCAAACAACAGTGCCCAGTTAGTGCTCTCACTAATACTCGTAGCTGATTCCTACTGAGCATCAGGGCTTCTTCAGCTTTGCGCTGAGTGAATGCTCTGATGAGCTCTTTGGAATGAATTTGTCCTGGCAATTTATTCCAGAATTCTATAGCCTTATAGGTATATTGGTCCCTTATGGTCTATATAGAAGAGCTAGCAACAAACTTCATCTGATTTTTTTTTTTTGTAATTGTGTATAGTTATTATCCGTACACTTTAAGAATGGGATTGAAAATGGCGTCGCTCCTGTTCACCTCTCACTCGCACACTGTCGCTGTCTATACTCACACTCGCCGGTACGGACAGCAACACAAAAACCGTTATGATGACCGTTTTTATTATTTTTATCTCTGATGACTGCTTTTTGTATTCGTAACAGTCCAGTCAAAAAGTTGTTATTGTTACCATATTGTTAAGTGTTGTTAGATATTTTGTTATTTTGGTGTTTTTTTTTTTTTCATTGTTATACCGTTTGTTGACTATGCATAAACGCGGGAAAGTATTACATAGTGATGCACGTAAATTCCTATTTTGAGGAGGAGAAAAATCTGGGACATTAACACTCACTGCAATATAGTAATGCAAGAGTGGGAATGGCATCAGGCCAAGTGTAATCAGGTAAATAAAGGTTACCATGATGAGATGAGTGGGCAAAATTTTACAAAAAGTATAAAAGAAAAATTAATCCCCAACGTCCCTCATGCATGCAAGTTAATAAACATACATCAGCAGTTAATCGAAAGGCTTCGATAGAAAATTGGCTACACGAAAGTGGAATACACTATGAGGATACATAGACGAAACTTTTTTTTTTTTTTTTGACGGGGGTTAATGCATTTACGCACTACCCTTATCTATTGTATTTGTGGGATCAGAGTCCCCCAAATACAACAGATAAGGGGGCACGGAGTGACGAGCTCCGCGCCAGATGCTCCTGGCATCAAAAGAGAGTCTTTATCACCTTTTTTTCTTTTTTTTTTGACGGGGGGAAATGCATTTACGCACTACCCTTACCCATTGCATTAGTGAGACCGAGGTCCCCCAATGCAATGGGTAAGGGGGCACGGAGTGACGAGTTCCGTGCCAGCGTGGGACTCGCCCGGGCGCTAAGCGCCCGGAAATACCCGCTAAAACCCTCCGGGGCCGTCCGCTGCATTTGGGATGGGGGCGATACGGGATTGCACAGCATGCCGCCGCGTCGCCCCCTGCAAAGAGTCTTTATCACCTTAGCATTATTGTCTTTGGTCAAATTGTCACTTAATATCAAATAAGATTGCGTTGAAAAGCTAAACTGTAATGGTATTAAGAAAAAATTTCATTGCTATGCCAACGATGGTTACCAGTTATCGATAAATATAGCACATACTCTGTTATGACAGACAAGCTAGATCTAGTGAATGATCGTCATAATTTTAATACTAGAAGTAAAGACAAGTTGGCCGGAACCACGCTTTAGGTTAAGTAAGTGTAATAAAAACTTTATAGGTAATAGTATTCGGTTTTACAATAAGATGCCAAGTAACAAACATTACCGATTTACCTGACAATAAGTTCAAGTATTATGTCGAGCGAGTTTTAATCTCAAAAGGTTATTACAGGGCGGATCATTACGTGAACGATAGTGATGTCTGGAATTAACCCACATCTCTGTGCTTCCACTAAAAACTACGATTTGTATAGTTTTTTTTATATGACAAAAAAAATGATATATATTATATTTATGAAAAAAAAAAGAACCAGATGGGGTTTCTCGCCTGCGCTCTTCTCGACTGGGTTGTTTTCCGAACCGGTGGTAGTGTTTTAGACGTTCATAAGCGCCTTCTTACGGCCTAAATTGAATAAATAAATTTTGATTTTGATTTGATGACAGTTTGCTATAGTGGATTCAAAAATCAAATGTTATCGTGAAAGTATAACTCTCTTGTACTTTTCTATATGTAACGTGAAGGTCCTGTTGGATTCTTTTTTATCTATGTGTTTCGTAACAAATGTATCTTACTGTATTAGAAATATTACTTAACTTAGCAAATTATAAAATCTTATGATAGATACAAGCACACTGACCGTGTGTTCACCAGCGGGCAATATCAGAAAATGCCACCATGCTATGGTTCCCTCACGATGATTTCCTTCACTGAAAGCTCAGGTCGATTTTAGAGCCCCCTTACCCATTGCATTGGGGGACTTCGGTAAATGCATTTCCCCCCGACAAAAAAAAAAGGTCGCTTTTAGAGACCGATAGGTGAGGATCCCCGCCCGCCCGATACCCCCTGCGCCATCGTTGTATCAATGTACAAAGTCCGCGATTACGGTAGAAATATAGAAAATTAAAGAACTAAAAAGGCAGTATTTATGACATTATAACGAAGTACATGAAGGAAATTTGCGACCTTCTATTGGTTAATGGATGACATCTGATGTGTACACATTAATTATTATTGTTTAATGCTTAACCAGGATAAGGGTTACAAGAAAAAGAAAAGGTATAATTGACTCACGGCCAACACCTGGATCTCACACTCGCACTGTACCGCTGGGTGGTTTTCTGACGGTTTTCTTGAATATTTTGTTTTCTTTTACGGAGCACTCGCGAGTTTCGGTTTTTTGTTGTTTTAACGGCACACACTACTGTTCCTATTGGCTAGCGAGCGCCCGGGTAGCGCGCGTTGCTATTGATGGCATTATGGCCGCGAGATTTAAATGGGTAAAGGAAGGGATGAAAGGAAAGGTTAAGCTTGTCCAATTATTGTAAATCGTTTGAAAATAGGTGAAAGGTTTGCTGCCGGATGAAGAGAAGGAGAAGATAGGGCCGAAGCCTGTTCCCGCGGCCAGCGCTAGTCGTACAGCGGTCCCCCGCCTCCCGCCCCCGCCGGCTCCGCCCCGCGCGCAGATCAGCGCCCCTCCGGCCCCGCTGCCGCCAGCGCCCCCGGCGCCCCAGCCGGTGCTGCTGCAGCCGCTGCCCTCGCTGATGGTGATACCGCCGCTGGCGCCGCGGCCCCCCACTCATACCGACACCAGTCGGACCCGTCGGCGCTGTCGGTTAGTCTCATTCGTATTTTCTATTTATTAATGTCTTAAAAATGGTTAAGATATTTCCAATACTAATAATTCGTGTTAGAACATTCCAGAGTGTTTTTGTAGCAGCTCAGAATAAATGCTCCATATTATTTTTAAACTGCATTGTAAAGTAACCAACGACATCACTCATAACATAGAAATTACACAACACGGAATCAACATTAACATGTCGATAACCCATAAAATAGGGAAACATTGGAAAGCTGGCGTAAATGCCAGGTTAGTGCTCAAGGGGTTAATACACATATTAGTAAATTAAAGATTAAAGAAATGATTTACGGGAAGACAATTCAACAACCAACCACTTTTTCAAGTTGAAAAATTATCACTTAGGACCTTATGTGTTTTTAATAGTTGAACTTGAGAGTGAAAGAAAATATTGTTTTTTTTTTTAATGACCTTTCGATTTACAGCTTTTTTAAATGAATTGAAAAAAAAAGAAGCAATTTGAGCCATTTTGACATGAAAACTCGTTTTGTATTTGACACGCGAAATGTTTTTCAATTTTATACAACAGGTGGCGTAAGCGCGGCGGCATTCGGTTTCGGCGCAGTCGCGGGAGTGCCGGGGGTCACGGCCCCCGCCCCCGCCCCCGGCACCGACGAGGATGAGGGCCCCGCCGCGAAGCGCCCCCGCACTGAGGACGCGCTCGAACCAGAGAACGTCTGGTACTCCAGACATCCGGGACTCATACCATTACAGGTGAGATACAGAAAAGGTAAACCGTTAAGAGGATATCCTAGCGGAATTTATTCCATACAAACGTCTTTACCGTCATTTTCAGATGTTCGTTAAACAAATTTGATGGAAAAAAAATTAAAAAAAAAAAAGCGAAACGTGCAGCCATAGGTAAATGCTGTATTATTATGTAATTGAAAGAAAAAAAAATCGTTTTACTTTTGGAGTAGGAAACAGGGTACTATGAAGTGATGTTTTTGTCTAGTTTTCTTAGTTAAATCAGCCCGAGCTGAGGCGTGAAGAGGTATTTAAGCAGGCCAGCATGACAGCGGTGACTGGCAGTGAACTCTGTTCGGTGTCAGTCATCGCTGTTTTGGATTGTACTGTACTTACCATCAGGTCCAGTGCAGTCACAGTGCTGTCCATTATATAAAAAAAAATAAAAAAAAAAAGTTGTTCCCTTTCGTACCTACTTTTCCCCGACCACATGTCCTCTTTATGTTTCGCGCTAAGACGCGCGTCTTGATGTTCTCACTAAATATAATGAGACGGAAATGTATAAGTCCAGATTAAAACAAAAAAGCTGTACTCAAAAATGTTTATGAGAAGAATTATCATCATATCAAAATTACTACCTTGCATTTTTATTATCAACATATAAATTAAACTAAAAACATTTTCATATAACATCACAATTTACTCGCAGCGCGTTCATTGGTCGAAATAAATGGCGCGCGCTTCCTGTTTCACACTTCCGTCTCCATACGCGAGGGGAAAGATGAAACAAAAAAAAAAAAAAAATCGTAACATGTTTCGCAGGTGTCGCTGCCGGTCGCCCCGGAGCGCAGCGAGTGGCGTCTCGACGGGCGCAGTGTCCCGCTCAGCGTGGCGCTCAGCACCACCGTCGCCGACCTCAAGGCGATCCTGCAGCGCTCCACAACATGCCGACGGCCAAGCAGAAGCTACACTACGAGGTCAGTAACGTGTGTGTCCCCCCCCCCTCCCCCGTCCGGTTACAAATTACCCACACCTCACTCGCGTACAATCCTTCTAAGGGGCCCGTTAATTTACGCATAAGCAAAATTTTGGACATCTTTGAGGCATACTCCCCCCCCCCCCGCTCCCCTCCCCTCCCTCTTCCCCCCTCCCCTCACCAGAGTCAGTATGCAAGCATAATTTCGTACAACGCCTGAAGAATTACCGTTCAAACTCCTCTATTCCCATTGACGTTTGAACGGCCTCTGATAATAACTAAGCGAGATGTATATACTGAGATGTATGCGTAATGTTTAGAACAGTGGTCGCCATACTTTTCTGGTGAAGGGCCACATTTTTTTTTTGTTTTGTTTTTTGTTATAAAATTTGATTCTAGTGTTTTGACTACTTAATTTTGCTTAGTTGTTTCATTTATTTATTTATTCTCTTGTTTACACTTTACAACATAGATTACTGACCCACAAAACTGAATTGAATTCAGTTTGACTGCACGTCATGGTATTAAAATTTCTTATATAATTATATACCTCAAGAGTAATCTCAATCAATATCTCAAAAAAACAAACAATTAAATACTATTCCTATGGTAAAAAATGTATAAAATAATCTTTATATTATATATTAATATATAATATATTAGAGGGAGTTTGAAAGCTGCGTCAATGGTAGAAAAGTTGAAAGGTTCTCGTTTGTCGTGGTATGGACATGTTATGAGAAGAGAGGAAGCGCATGTGGGTAAAATAGTAATGAATATGAATGTGGAAGGATGGAAAAGAAGAGGAAGGCCAAAGAAAGTGTGGATGGAGTGTGTAAGAAATGATATGAAAGAAAAAGGAGTGAATGAAGAGATGACGGCTGATAGGGACGTATGGAAGAAGAAAACATACTGCGCCGACCCCAAGTGAGTTGGGAAAAGGCAGGAGAATGATGATGATGAATCTTTAAACTTAACTATGTTCCTTTCTTTTCCGATGTCTGCGGGTAAACTATTCAATATATATGGGAGATTCTCTTTTTGAGAGTTCCGTCTCCGTACACATTGGTAACTCTCGGTACCGCATATTTACCCGCAGCCATAATAATTTGCGATAATCGTATTTAAATTTCATTTTAGCTTTTTTATCTTATAAACCTCATTTGAAGATTTTCTAGTTTACTGATATAAGTTTTAAATGTTAGCCCGTAGCAGTCGAGAGCGTAGTCCAAAATAGAATCTACCAAAGAGTTGGACAGTAATTTTAGTGTGACAGTAGGAACTCGGTAACTGAGATGATAAAATTTCCCTGGTAACACCTCCCCCCCCCCCCCCCCCCCCCCCCCCCAGTTTATTACATATAAAGTCTATATGCTCCGTCCAAGAAAAATGTTCAGCAACTTTCATAGCCAAATATGTTGCGCACTTAACTCTTTCTCTTCATGGTACGAGGTACCACTGCGGGCCGCACTTTTATGAATACCATCATCATCTCCCTACCCTTTTCCCATTTTTATTCGGGGTCGGCGCAAAATGTCTTCCTCTTCCATTCCTCTCTATTTGTTGTCATCTCCGCATTCACTCCTTTCCTAAGCATACCATCTTCCACACAGTCCATCCATCTTATCTTTGGTCTTCCCCTTCCCATGTAACCGTCCACATTCATATCCAATACCTTTCTTACAACATTCTCTTCCTCCCCGCGCATCACATGTCCATACCAGGACAAACGACCGCCTCCTAACTTCTTGTCTGTTATTGGCGCCACTTTCAAACTTCCTCTAACTTTTATGAATACCGTGGTGGTTAATACCACCTATTGACATATGTTTATTAGCTTCCAAAACGCGGACACCCCCAAAGGTTTTCAATTCCGAAAGCGAATTACGATATCATTTTTTAACAACCCGAATCGCTTATTTGTCTATCAAAATTATTTGCGACATCGCGGCCCGCAGTTTGACAACCGCTGGTTTAAATATTTACCATATCTAAATGTGGAAAGGGGGCGTCAATAAATTACGTGAGGTGTTTTTTTTTAAATTTTCTGCCCCCTCCCCCAACCCCCAATCTCACGTGACATTTTTCAAAATGTTCAAGATTAAATCTTAAGCATGTACAATCTGGATTAAATGGACCAAAATAGTATAATTGTTTTTTTTTGTTTCAATCAGAAAAAAAAAATGCGTGATATTTGCCGAAACCCCCCCCTCTCTTCAACGTAGGATTAGATGAGATTTGACTCGACCCCTCCCCCCCTTAAACACCTCACGTGATTTATAGACGCCCCCAAACTTCAGCCGACTATTTAGATCTAATTAGACCTTTCACCTGTTCACCTAATTTTAGACGTTGTCGATAAATTATCTGCCATCAGGTAGGAGATGTTGAAAATATCTTAACCTTTTCCAGGGTCTATTCTTCAAAGACACGAACACCCTGGCCTATTACAACGTGTCACCGGGCGCTGTCGTACACCTCCAAATCAAGGAGCGTGGTGGAAGGAAGAAGTAACCGTAGAATAAAATTATATTGTGAGATCATAATTGTATTGACATTGGACCACTCGTGAGATATTTCCTGAGCCATGTTTTTGTGCTACACCTAATTAATAATTGCATGTGATCAATTAATTTTATTGTTGTAAATCAAATTAAAAACAAACCATTATTGTATGAACCATGGTTACATTGATATCTAAAATCATTAAACCGGGATCAATTTTTGTGCAAGAAAATTGGATGTAACTTGGAGCGTTTAAAACTTATTAAAAATTATAAATTGTGAAACTCGTTCTTTTGTCGCTATTTTTATATAATACAGACGTTATGTAAAAAACTTGTAAATCGATATACAAATGTTACTCAAGTGGTTCAGTGTCACCTTAATTGGCTGTATCTAACAATGAATTATTCATATTGTGGTCTATTATAGATATTAAAAGTATGTATAAAAACGATTTGTTTTTTTTTTGCCTACCATTATTTAGTATTTCAGGATAATTATTTTTTAATGACTGAATAAGAATCGTATGTTATTGTTAGATACTTATTACCGTCAACTTGGTGTAATAACAGTTTGGTCCTATCCTGTGTTTCATTTCTTTGATCGAACTCAAAAAACTTCACGAAGCCAATTTAAATATTAGATCAGTTTTCCGAAATTTCAACGTTTTTGAAGTTATACTTCTTTAGGCGCGTTATGAAAAAATGATGAGAGTGAAGTTTTAAGATGCGCGCGCATCTGTGACACAAAATTAACAGTATGAAGTTGTCTGCTTAACCGCTCATTAAGTCTCGAAAAAAAAAAAAGCTACCAACAAAATAGAAATTGAACCTCGATATTAGTCGCGCATGTTGGTACGCTCGTCACCTCTGATCACTGTTTTCATATTTATAATATTTATCAACATGTTTCTAGTTTATACATTCACAACAAGTGTGTTTTTAGTTTCATACAAGTGCGAATTATATATGTGCTAATAAATTATATTCAGTAGTGATTTAAATTGAATATTTTGATTGATATCACTTACTATTTGTGAATATTAGTGAAAAAAATTGTGCTTATATACTTTTTCAAGTGCTCCAATATAATTGAGGTTAACTATCCGTATGTTATATTTATTGATATAAATTAAAATACTTTTATTTAATATAATTAACACTAAATATTATTAAATTATTAATGTTAAATACTTATTATTGGTTATTTAATATTTACAAAATAAAGAAATAAATTTAATAAAAAATTTGTGATAAAAATTAAAATTGAACATCAAATTATAATATTAATATTTAATATTTGCTATTAAATTGAATAAATAATAAATATATATATATATAATATATATATTATATAAATTTATATTAAATATATATATTAAATATATATATTAAATATATTATTATATAAATATATTAATTTTCAATTTTTAATATTAATTATTGATATCTAAGATCAATCTAAGATTCTTTTAGTTTAAATTTTTTAATGATGCCAAAGAAGTATAACTTCTCACGCGCGTACATAAGTACACGCACCCATTTTTTTATCTGAACGGTCACTGTCAGATCAGTGATCTCTATGGAGGGCAGGGGTAATCCCTTGCCCCCTGGACTGTTGACCTTTGGTCATGCCTCTCTTCTGAGAGGTGGGTGCGGAGAGAGCCTGTGGGTCAGGCATCGGTATTCTCCCCCCCATCCCCAACGGGCTAAGTATGGACGTAGCCCTGTTGGGTCTGCCGCAGCGGACGATGCGGTGCTTGCGAAAGCTATCCCGTATCGTCCCCATCCCAAATGCGGCGGATGGCCCCGGGGGGTTTAGTGGGTATTTCTGGACGCTTCACGTCCGGGCGAGTCCCACACTGGTGCGGAGACGTCCCTCCGCACCCCCTTGCCCATTGCATTGGGGGACTTCGGTCTCACTAATGCAATGTGTAAGGGTAGTGCGTAAATGCATTCTCCTCGTCAAAACAAAAAAAAAAAGTGATCTCAGTCAGAAAACTCGATATTTTACGGTTTTGATCCTAATCTTAAATTTTAGATTCCATATTGTAACCCATCGATGGCGAATTTCAGTATAGAGCAATCCAATCGTTATTATTTGCTCAATTTGCTTCAGCACTTTTATTCATATTTTCGTGGGTTTTTTTTTTTTTGTTATTTGTTCAATCATACAAGAAGACGCTTGTTAATATAGATATTATTCATTGTAACCGCAAAACAGGATTTACTTGTAATTTAAATCTTGAAATAAAACCAGTAATAGTGTTTTATATAAAAATTTATTAAAAACTGTAAAAAAAATTATAACAAAGCAGAATATCGAGTCATTAATATTATTAACTTTTATAAATATTATTATAACAGACGTGCCTTCGTAAAGCTGTATGTAAAAAATATATCATGTTTAAAAAAATCATCCTTTGCCATAGATACTTAAAAAAAAATAAGAAACAATATTTTAAATCCTAATCTAACTTGAATATACAATAATATTGCGAGACATAGTTAGGATATTTAACTATTTTTGAAAATAAGAAATTCTTTGTTGTTTTTTGTAGAATGAAATAACAATTGTTTGAAAACATTGTTGTCACAACTCACACCTTTAAAAGGCAATTGTAGTTGGGCATTGGACTATTACGTCTTGCAAGAGGAAATTGACACTGGCAATTCCTTGGCAAAAAGTGACTCGAATATTAATAAAAGTACGAACACAATAAATTGATTGATTCATTCTTTATTCATTCTCATTCGTTCATTCAATCTTATAAAATTAACTTTCGTTATTTTTTTGGAATGTATTGCACACAATATACTATTGTACATAACGCCAAAAATTAAGCACCATTACAAAATTATACTTAAAAATATATTAAATAGATATTTTCTTAGAATTTTCTTAATTTTTAGTAACAGTCGATATGTGATAATGTTAGCAGATCACTTGATAGTTGAACTTGAAACATTTCAAGTTTTTTTTTACATTTTATCTCTACTAATAAATGGACGTATTTTTTGATATGTCAAGAATTTTTTTTAACTAGAAATATTTAACCTACCAATGGTAGGAAATTAAAATAAACATGTCTTTTGTAAAAAAAAAATGGTACAAATTTTCTAATCACGATACACTTATAAAAATTACAGAATCAATCTCTATTTATTACAAAAAAAAATATGAAACTTATGTAAAAAATAATATTTCAATAAACGTGCCATTTACATTCTTAACCAATAAATGAACCATAGAACAAAAAAAATCGTAAAAATACAAAAAGAATATAAATGCATAACGGAATGTATAAATTATTAGTCACTTATAAAATAAATAAAAACTTTTTAATAAAAAAAAAATTAAGAAATATTTTAAAAAAAAAAAACTTGACTTTCTTAGTCAGTGTTGCTAGGTAAATCCATAATCATTGGGGGACTCCGGTCCCACTAATGCAATGGGTAAGGGTAGTGCGTAAATGCATTTCCCCTCGACAAAAAAAAAAAGGTGAATCCATAATATAATGTGTTTTCATATTAACGCACGCTATTGTGCTTACATATATTGAAGTTATTTGATCCGCGTGACACTGGCAGAATCGTGTATGTATTTCACATGTTGCCATTAACTAACACCAGGAAGAAAAAAAAATACGTACTAATCGGTTCTCCATAAATGGTTCGATTGATCGTTTACTATATCTTAGTGATATGTCAATTATGTGTATTCAGAGACAGAGAATGGGCAGTAATTATAATATTTCTCTCTATAACCACATAAATAATTACTTTTGACAAAAATGGTCTTTGTATATAAGATATCTATTTTTTTTTAATGAAGCATACAAAAATAGCTACAGTAATACAAAGAAACTTTGCGTGAAACGTTTCGTGGAACGTCTCGCAGCTAACTTCACAATTGTGAAGTAAAAAGCAGATATATTATAGGCAACTTCATGTCTATCTAACCATTGAAGCCGATGGTTATTATTAATGAGTTTAAAAATCAAAGCGTGCTATAATTATTTCCCTTGCCGAGCCGCTCCACAAAATTATCAAGTATAAAGCCCTACTGCAACTTGGGTATGTCCTCGATAATCTTTCTATACCGTGCCAGCATCGGAGTGTAAATCTTGTCGTGGTCCGGGTATGGAGTTGCAACCGGTGTCACCGATGGCTCTGAACCTAATGTATATGGAAACAGAGATAATCTCACTATATTTATCGATGACTAGCTGTGTGTCCGCGGCTGTGCCCGCATTTCATACATTCTTCACTGTATTTCATTTTTGTTTATACGGAACCCTAATGTATTTTTTAGTAATAAGATAAAGTAAAAATATTTCTCATAAATTCAAGTACTTGTCCGTAAAAATGTGCATTGAATCGAATTTGATTCAGTTTTTTATGAGTTTTAATTTTTTTACGCGGATCCCTAATTATTTTCGTCAATTAAGAGTACCCTAAGTTACCCGGAGTAACTTCAACTACCTGCCAAAACAAGTCGCGCCAAAATCCATCCAGTCGTTCCGGAGATTATCCGAAACAAACAGACAGGCAAAAGTTTAAAAATTGTATTTTTGGTATACGTATCGTATGTGCATTAATATCTATTTGGTAAAAAAAAATATTTTGACATTACAAACAGACACTTCAATTTTATTTATTAGTATAGATGTTAGAATAAATGTACACGCTGAAACGATGCAAGGAGAATAGACCTTTTAATAATTATTAAAAAAAATGTGACCCGTCACGGGACGCCTGGCAGATGTGAAACATCGACATTATTTTGTAAAAGTAATATGCAGAAAAGAATAGATTGTGATAGGAACTAAATATGTCATAATGATAAAATAAAATATTACGATTTTTTTTCCAGATAACGATGACTATTTGTTGAATAAACATTTATTTTCATTCAATACAAAAATTTACGAATTTATTTAATATAATAATAAATAGACTGTATATATATATACCATCATATAGCGTGGCGACGCGTCGCCACGGCATACGTCGCCACGCCAGAAATCGGTTTTACGTGCGGCTATAGATGTTTCACATCAAAAAGTCAAACAAAACAGTAAATAAGTTCTCCTATATAAAAGGTGGAGTTTTAGCTTTAGACTTTTCGGAATGCTTATATTTACAGTATTGCATTGTAACTTCGGTGACAATTTCTTGATTAAAAATAAGATGAATAAGTTTTACTATGGCGGCCGTATTTTCTATATATAAGCACATTAACCCATTGAGCACTAACCTGGCGTTTACGCCATCTTTCCATTGTTTTCCTATTATCTCATTTTTATGGGCTATCGACATAGTAATAATTTACATGGATCATAGTTCACGCGATAAATACAGAGCTGGAGTTATTACATACGCTGACATTGGCATATGTGTGAACCGCGCCTTGACATAGACAAATAAGAATAACGAGTAAGCTCTGCATTCAGCGGGGTGCTTGGCGCGATTTTGGTATGTCATGTTGTCGTCCTTTTTTTAATTTATATTTGGCCGTATTTGACTATATATTATATAATTTTGGTGGCATTTTACGTGATATAGTGTAGTTATGATATATAAGTGAAGTGAAGTGACGCGAAGTGTGAATTCTGAAATGCCCCAACTGTTCCTGTTATGGTCGTAACAGGTTATGGTTCCTAATAATTGACTTGGCTGCATGGTCTACCAGTACCTTTGCGTTTTCCTTAAATAGGAATAAATAGAAACAAAAAAAATCTCTTCAGTTAAGTGTGAAGATAAGAGAGAATTGTCGGGTTAAAATGGATCCGTGGCTATATTCAGACATCATTTATTCTTATCACAATCCAACTATCAAAAGATTCAGTGTAACTTTTCATTTGTATAAAAAACCTGAAAAATAACACATTATTTTTTTTATTAGTAGAGTAATTATTGGGGTTATGTGAGGCCATTACCTGGTAGTTTGATGCCTGTGCTGGAGCTCCAGACGTCTGCGGCGCGAATGGCGGCGCCCAGTAGGGCTGCGTTACCGTGCTGCTTCTGAATTAATATAGAAGTATTTCCCATTATCTTTTTCTGCTCAGTCAAGTAGTATCTCAGGGTGGAACTACAATAATTCCCCCTTCTAATGAAGTCTGACATGACATAGAGTACAATCTGTGTGTCTGATGAGGAATCTCTCTCTCTATCTCTCTTCATATGCAACTCAAGGGAAGAAGAATTGAAAAGATTGAAATATCCTATCTCAGTCCAAAATGAACCTGAGCTTAAGGAAAACTTCGCGATGATGCTAGAACATTTTTTTAATATACAGTAATACCCCGCTTTACGCGAGGGATACGATCCGAAGAAAATCGCGTTAACTGAAATTCGCGTATATCGAGGTTTATGATTAAACATACGTCAAAATTTAATACAAAAAAATACAAATCATTTTAATCACTCACTTTAATTCTAAGAACACTTTATGCGATACATACTCTTATTTTTTTACGGAAAAATACATCTATTGTCTTTACATTATGTTTATACGCACTCTTTCGCGTAATGCGAGGCATTTGAGCGCGAAATTTGACATTCGCGTTATAGTGAAACCGCGCGTAACGGGGTCGCGCTAAGCGGGGTATTACTGTACAACTGCTTTTGGATCAAGTTAGAAAAATGTATTTCCACAAATAAATGTATCTTATTTTTTTTTTTTTTAATTAAAATCTTACAAATTGTTTAAATATATTTCGGTTAGTTACCTCCTGGATTCAGGCCGGTAATTATGTTGAAACTAGGCCTAATGTTCCGAGGGAGGTGTCCTACGTGGACAGTCAAGGCGTCAGGGTCGAGCGTCCGGCGGGCTGCGGGGTTCCACAGGGGTCGGTGCTCGGACCGCTTCTGTGGAACGTGGGCTACGACTGGGTCGTCCGGGGCGCACTTCCGAGTGGGGTGCGCCTGATCTGTTACGCGGACGACACCCTTGTCGTAGCCCGGGGGAGGAGGTGGGAGGAGGTGGAGCGCTTGGCCACGATGGGAGTAGCCCTGGTGGTCAAGCGCATCGAGATGCTCGGACTTAGGGTGGCGGTCGGAAAGACCGAGGCCCTGCTGTTCCACGGGCCTCGGCATGGGCCACCGCCGGGGGCGAGCATCTCGGTAGGGGGGCACCGGATCCGGGTGAAGGCCCAGATGAAGTACCTGGGCCTCACCCTGGACGGTAGATGGCGGTTCGAGGCCCATTTTAAGGGACTTGGACCGCGCATCGCCGGTGCCGCGGCGGCACTGGGGCGGCTCCTCCCGAATGTGGGGGGGCCTGGCCAGAGGTGCCGCCGGCTCCACGCAGGGGTCGTGCGGAGCATGGCCGTCTACGGGGCACCCGTGTGGGCGGACGCCCTCAGCTCCCACAACATCCGTGTGCTGCAATCTGTGCAGCGCACGGTGGAGCTGAGGGCGATACGTGGATACCGCACGGTGTCTGTAGCGGCGGCCTGCGTGCTCGCCGGCTCCATGCCGTGGGAGCGGGAAGCGGAGGTGCTCGCTGCCGTGTACCGGCACTCGGCAGCGAGGAGGGATGGTGGTGGGCTCCGCTTCCACCCGGCGGAAGTTAGAGAAGAGCGGTTAGAGAGGCGGGAAGAGGAAATGGTGAAGTGGGAGGAGGACCTGGCGGATGCGCGCTATGGACGGCCTACTATAGCCGCCATCCGCCCGGTCCTCCGGGAGTGGGTGGGGAGGAGGCACGGCTCCCTCAGGTTTAGACTTGTGCAGGTACTGTCCGGACATGGGTGTTTCGGATGGTACCTGCATAAAATAGCCAGGAGGGAGCCGTTGCCGAGGTGCCACCACTGCGACGCGGCGGAAGACACGGCGCACCACACCCTCGCGGAGTGCGCCGCGTGGGAGGAGCCGCGTCGAGCAGTGGTGGCGGTGGTGGGGGCGGACCTCTCGCTGCCGGCGGTCGTCAAGGCCATGGTCAGCAGCGAAGAGGTCTGGGGGGTGGTTGCCTCCTTCTGCGAACAAGTTATGTTGCAGAAGGAGGCAGCGGAGAGGGCCCGTGAAGAGGATCCGAGGGCGGATCCTCGGAGGCGGAGAAGGCCCAGGGGGAGGGAGGCACGCTACGTGCGGAGCTTCTTCCGCATGTAGGCGTGCCCGGGGGGGGGGTGTGTGTTTGTGTTGTGATGTCTTTTTGTTGTTTGTGTGTGTCGTCGTGTTGTTGAGTCTTCTTCTTCTGCTTTCCTTCTTTCTCTCTTCAAGGTATCCCTCTCCTTCCTACGTCTTGTCGACTGAAACAAGATGAGTGAAGGAGAGGGACCTAAGCTCCCTTTGAAAGTAGTGGCGGGCTACTTCCCCTTTTTCTTTGCCCGTCACTGCTCTGTCCCTTCTTCGTTCTTCCCTTTATGGGGGCAGGAAGTACATCCTGCCCCCGGACTGTCGACCTGACGGTCGTGCCTCCTTCCGAGGCGGGCTAAGTGGTGGAGGGGAACTATTCTCCTTCATCCCTACCGGGCCATTGCACGGACGAGGCCTGGTGGGGGTCGCTGCAGGGGGCGACGCGGTGCTTGCGAAAGCCACCCCGTGTCGCCCCCATCCCAAATGCAGTGGACGGCCCCGGGGGGTTTTAGTGGGTATTCCCGGGCGCTCCACGCCCGGGCGAGTCCCACACTGGCACGGAGCTCGTCCCTCCGTGCCCCCTTACCTATTGTATGGGGGGACTACGGTCTCACTAGTACAATAGGTAAGGGTAGTGCGTAAATGCATTTCCCCCCGTTAAAAAAAAAAAAAAAAAAAAAAAAAAAAAAAAAAAAAAAAAAAAAAAAAAAAAAAAAAAAGGCCTAATGTTCCACTTATTTACTGTTTTTTTAAATATTATTTTCTTATGGATAGTTTACAAAAAAATATTTAGTACTAGCTATATGCCCGCAGCTGCGCCCGCGTTTCTTATATTCTTCGCTGCGTTTTAACTTTTTTGTATACGGAACCCTAATTATTTTCATAAAAACAAACGTACCCTAAGTTACGCAGAGTAATTTCAGTTATATAAAACACACACACATATATATATACAGTAATACCCCGCTTAGCGCGACCCCATTACGCGCGGTTTCACTATAACGCGAATGTCAAATTTCGCGCTCAAATGCCTCGCATTACGCGAAATTGTGCGTATAAACATAATGTAAAGACAATAGATGTATTTTTTTCCGTAAAAAATAAGAGTATGTATTGCATAAAGTGTTCTTAGAATTAAAGTGATTGATTAAAATTATTTGTATTAAATTTTAACTATGTTTAATCATAAACCTCGATATACGCGAATTTCAGTTAACGCGATTTTTTTCGGAACGTATCCCTCGCGTAAAGCGAGGTATTACTGTATATATATGTTTTATGGGTATCGTATATACATTTCTATTTAGTGAAAGAAAACAATAATTTTGATATTACAAACAGACACTTTAATTTTATTATTGTAGAGAAATAAACCTTCTTTATACCGATTACTTAGTTATGAGTTTTTTTTTTAAGTGCAAGTGAGAGGGTAAATGTAAAAGTACGTAATGCAACTTACGAGTACGTATACGGGTGCGTTGAAAACGTCGGAGAATATCTGTAACAGCTCGTTGTTGACGCTCGCGCCGCCCGTCGCTATCAGGCGCGAAGAACCGTCTGGAGATAACGCTCTTTTTTTTAATTCGAGCTGCGCTTAAATCTGATGGTCACTCCCGGTCGAAAGGGGAGCGACGTATGTTAATGTCGAAAATTACGATATCTACGAAAAGACGGTCCAGTGAGGGGTACTGTTTCAAATGACTTAACCTCTCGCCTTTACCACCGCTGAGAGGTCAGGTCAGGTTCTCGTCGGATGAGTCCCACACTGGTGCGTCAGACGTCCCTCCGCACCCCCTTACCAATTGCATTGGGGGACTTGATCCTACTAATGCAATTGGTAATGGTAGTGCGTAAATTCCCCTAAATTCCCCTTGTCAAAAAAAGAAAAAAAAAAAGTCAGATCAGGTCGACGCGCAGGGGGCGACGCGGCGGCATGCCTTGCAATCCCGTATCGCCCCCATTCCAAATGCGGCGGACGGCCCCGGGGGGTTTTAGTGGGTATTCCCGGGCGCTTCTCGCCCGGGTTTGAGTCCCACACTGGCACGGAACTCGTCACTCCGTGCCCCCTTACCTATTGTATTGGGGGACTTCGGTCTCACTAATACAATAGGTAAGGTGAGTGCGTAAATCTCCGTGATAGTGGAGGCGCTCCGGTCATTCGGAGTGCCCCACTATCTGAGGGGGCTGTTGGAGGACTATCTCCGAGGGAGGGAGGTGTCCTGCGTGGACAGCCAAGGCGTCGTCGTCCAGCGTCCGGCGGGCTGCGGGGTTCCACAGGGGTCGGTGCTCGGACCGCTCTTGTGGAACGTGGGCTATGACTGGGTCGTCCGGGGCGCATTTCCGAATGGAGTGCGCCTGATTTGTTACGCGGACGACACCCTTGTCGTAGCCCGGGGGGGGAGGTGGGAGGAAGTGGAGCACTTGGCCACGATGGGAGTAGCCCTGGTGGTTAAGCGCATCGAGATACTCGGGCTCAGGGTGGCGGCCGAAAAGACCGAGGCCCTGTTGTTCCATGGGCCTCGGCATGGGCCGCCCCCTGGGGCGAGCATCTCGGTGGGGGGGGCACCGGATCCGGGTGAAGGCCCAGATGAATTATCTGGGCCTCACCCTAGACGGAAGTCGGCGGTTCGAGTCCCACTTTAAGGGACTCGGGCCGCGCATCGCCGGTGCCGCGGCGGCACTGGGGCGGCTCCTCCCGAATGTGGGGGGGGCCTGGCCAGAGGTGCCGCCGGCTCCACGCACGGGTCGTGCGCAGCATGGCCGTCTACGGGGCACCTGTGTGGGCGGACGCCCTCAACGCCCGTAATATCCGTGTGCTGCAGTCAGTGCAGCGCACGGTGGCGTTGAGGGCAATACGCGGTTACCGCACGGTGTCCGTGGCGGCGGCCTGTGTGCTCGCCGGCTCCCTGCCATGGGAGCGAGAAGCGGAGGTGCTCGCTGCCGTGTACCGGCACTCGGCAGCGAGGAGGGATGGTGGTGGGCTCCGCTTACACCCAGCTGAGGTGAGAAAGATTAGGTTGGAGAAGAGAGAGGAGGAGATGAGGCGGTGCGAGGAGGACCTGGTGGATGTGCGCTACGGACGGCCTACCGTAGACGCCATCCGCCCGGTCCTCCGGGAGTGGATCGGGAGGGGGCACGGCTCCCTCACCTTCAGGCTTGTGCAGGTACTGTCCGGATATGGGTGTTTTCGGATGGTACCTGCACAAGATAGCCAGGAGGGAGCCGTTGCCAGGGTGCCACCACTGCGACGCGGCGGAAGACACGGCGCACCACACCCTTGCGGAGTGCGCCGCGTGGGAGGAGTCGCGTTGTGTAGTGGTGGCGGCGGTGGGGCCAGACCTCTCGCTGCCGACGGTCGTCAAGGCCAAGGTCGACAGCGAGGAGGTCTGGGGGGTGGTTGCCTGCTTCTGCGAACAGGTGATGTTGCAGAAGGAATCTGTCGGAATTAACCCACATCTCTGTGCGCACCCGCAAACATTATTAAGACTATGATTTGTATAGTTTTTTTTTATATGACAAAAAAAATGATATATATTATATTTTTATAAAAAAAAAGAACCAGATCGAGTTTCTCGCCTGCGCTCTTCTCGACTGGGTTGTTTTCCGAACCGGTGGTAGTGTTTAGACGTTCATAGGCGCCTTCTTAGGGCCTAAATTGAATAAAGGTTTTTTTTATTCTTTTTTAAATTTAATTCGATTGTCCTCACGACAGTACGTTACGTTGAAATGTCCAAGTGTATGTGTGTGTGTGTGTAGTATGATGCGTGTGATGGTTGACGGTTGTCAATTACCGATCTTGAAGGCCATGTCCTCGGCGTGTGCCCTCCGAGCGAGCGCCTGCCCCTCCAGCAGCGCTCGGGCTTCGAACTGGGCCGCGACCCTCCCGCCGAGGCGTCCGTTCCCGTCGTACAGGAGCCTCGTCGGCGACGCTCGCGGTATTATCTCCGGCGTATCGTAATATATACCTTAGAAAAAAAAATTATTTCATTTGATTGTCAAAATTATAAATTCTTTACAATAACAAATGTTATTTACGACGTCCGTGCCGATAACTCCTATTATAGGAGTCCTATAATACGTTAGTTGATTGGTGTTTGAATTTTTTTTAAACAAAAAATCACGTGACCAATTTCCATTCATCCATCCATTCAACCGAAAGACGTCCACTGCTGGATAAAGATCTCCTTGTGGGGAAACGCATTTACGCACTACCCTTACCTATTGCATTAGTGAGACCGGAGTCCCCCAATGCAATGGGTAAGGGGGTGCTGAGGGACGTCTCCGCGCCAGTGTGGGACTCAACCGGGCGTGAAGCGCCCGGAAATACCCACTAAAACCCCCCGGAGCCGCCCGCCGCATTTGGGGTGAGGACGATACGGGGTGATGTGGCCTTGCCTTGTGGGAGACCTGCCCATGTAACGTCTTCCAGTGTGGTACCCGTTCAAGAACCCAATGGCCTCATCGGGCATCGGTTCTGCGAGCAATGTGCCCAGCCCACAGCCACTTAAGCTTAGCAACCCTTCGGGCAATATCGGTTACTTTGGTTCTCCTGCGGATCTCCTCATTCCTGATTCGATGACGTAGTGAAACTCCGAGCATAGACAGCCCTTTGATTAACTTTATTAAATATGTACCGAGAAATAATAATTTCATTTGGTTAAAAAAAAATTCTGAAATAAAAGTCGTTTAAAGTTTTTAGGAGGGAATCGAGAAATGCTTTTTTTTCCTTTATATCAAACTAAATGTAAAGCGTTACGTGTAATTTTAGTAAAATACGCACTCACTGGAATGGAAAAAAAAACATTATTTATCACCGACTGCCAGAAGAACTTAAACGCCATCTTATATTTGACATATTGTAGCATATTGACGACTGACGTCATAGCAATGGTAACACGAATCTATAGGCGGTTTCCTCTACTGAGATCTACTAACCCATATAGCCCCATGTTCCCCCTGACTGTTGCCCGTAGCAGATCGTTGAAGGTCTCCCAGCTGTGCCCGGCTAGCCGATCCCTGTGGGTCTGCCTGGTGAGTGAGCCGTTCGCGAAACACAGCAGGGCCATGTACCGCGCATGGGGAGTGGGACCGACAAGCACGTGTCCAGCCGTGGGGGCCGCAGGACCCTCCAGACCCAGGAGTAAAGTGTCGCTCGTGCCTAAACTGAGGCCCACCCACCCAGACCGCAGGCGAAGACCTACAAAACCATTATTAGTAATAAGTAACCAGAGTGCAATAGAAACATAGATAAAAATAAGATGACAACAATAAAGGCACAAAGAAAATAGGGGAAAGCCAAAAAAAAAAAAGTAGACAAAACTCGGATCAGGTCTGAGATGTAAGGGGGCTAAAAAAAAAAATGAGTGAGACAAGGGAATGTTGTGGTGTGGTAGCGGATGTAGTCACAAAGACATGAGAAAGGGAGGCTCAATTGGCATGGATACGTGAAGAACGGATGAGAGAAGACTGACAAAACAAATTTAAAAGGGGGAGGGGGGTGACGGCACGTTGGTGAAGGTCATCGTAGGTCATCCTATTCTTTGGAGAGGTGGCTACAGCCTTTGAGCAGTAATCACACCTCTTCCCCCCGGATGTTTTGCTTCTCTTTGAAAGGCGGGCTAAAAGGTGGGTTGAGAGAGAGCCTGTGGGTCAGGCATCAGGATTCTCCCCCCCATCCCCATTGGGCTTGCCGCAGGGGGCGACGCGGTGGAATGCTGACGCAATCCCGTATCGCCCCCATCCCAAATGCGGCGGGCGGCTCCGGGGGCTTTAGTGGGTATTTCCGGAAGCTTCACGTCCGGGCGAGTCCCACACTGGTGCGGAGACGTCCCTCCGCACCCCCTTACCCATTGCATTGGGGGACTTCGGTCTCACTAATAGTGCGTAAATGCACTCCCCTCGTCAAAAAAAAAAAGGTCATCCTATTCTAACCAGATCGAAGAAGTTCTAAAGAAAGGTCCCAATCGAAAGTACAAGTAACTGGGAAGCATGTATGAAAATGCTTACGGAAGTTGACGAACTGAAAAATGTGTTTCATGAACTTAACAGGTGGAAAGATGTATAGCCTTTTTACACGGTGCTTTGACCACAATCTCACCTGATGTTAAGTGACGATGTGGTCCAGGATGGTAAACACACTAAACTTAGATACCGGTTCTCAAGTGATGCTGCCGGAACACACCTATTGGTATTTGCCGACAGGTTTTCCAACTTGAGGGTGGTAGCTACCTAGGCCGGAATCATTAAAGGTTTCCTTGCGATGTTTACCTTCAACGAGAGCTCAGGCTGATTTTAGAGTCGGATAGGTGAATTTGAATCCGCGTCCATTGAGTCAAAATCCGACCGCACTATTAACTACTCACTCTTATGGGAGAGAGGCATGACACTATGTATGTATGTGCTATAAGCGATTCCATGTCATGATATATGTACATGCAACCGAGTCTAAATTTAACCGAGCCACTATGACGGTTTCTAACTCTGTTTTTTTTATGATTCACAAACAACATTCACACTATTTGTTCCGTTTTAACTCAAAAACCATTGATATGAGTTTGATGGTAGAAATAAAATGGCCGCCAGCATATGTAATATAACTTTACGTTTGAGTAAATTCTTGAATAAAATCAAACACATAATATGTCGATTACCGTTAAAAATGAGACAATACGAAAACAATGGAAAGTTGGCTTAAACGCCAGGTTAGTGCTCAAGGGGTTAATATAAGATTTTACAAAAGAGACAAAATAATTACCGGCGAGTGCTGAACAGTTGTCCCCGGTGAAAGCAACCACTCGACACTCAGGTTTGAACCCGTACCTACGTACGAAGTAGTCGGATATCGTACCCAAGTCAGTGGCACTTGGGACCGGCTCTCCCAGCTTACTCTCCAGTGTATCGTCACCGCAAGCCTGTGAAACAGGCTTTTTGTTTAAACCTTTATCATTCAAACATACAATAATCGGTCCGTTTCAATATCGAATCTTAACTTTAAGATTGAGATCAAATCTATATATACATATAAGCAAAGTTTGTTTTTTTGTCGGAGGTAAACTCGAAAACTACTGAACCGATCAGTCTGAAACCACAACTATTCGACGCGGAATTAATCGTAGATGGTTATAGGCTATATATTTTTCAAATTCTATGAGCCCTTTGCCATGTTTTCTCAATTTGTTTGTTTATTATTCCTTTGACGCACCATCACCTCAAAACTACTGAACATATCGGGATAGGACTAATATCTTTCAACGCAGTATTAGTAGTAGACAGGTATTTTTTAGATTCCACCGATCCTCTCTCATTTTTTTTTTTATTTACTCTTTTGTATATTTTCCACTTCAATTGACGCTTATATACATTTTTTCCGCTAATAAAAACAAAATACTCTTACTTTTATTCATTCATTTGTTTTTATTTTAAATTAGCTATAAATGAAACGTCATATGCACAGAACATATGAAACGCGGGCGGAGCCGCAGGCACCAGCTAGTTAATAAATAAAATTCAAGCGTAATTATTTCGAAACATATATGCATAATGGAGGACAACGGAACCATAGCGCTATGTAGAATCGTTCAAAGAAAATATATTTTTTATAGCAATAAGTAACTTCACCTATCTACCGAAAGAAAAGTTCATCAAAAGCCGTCCAGCCAATTCGACACTTCCATTTTATTTATTAGTATCGATATAATTATTATGTTAATATGCGTGACTGGATATATTCAGGTCATTGAAGCCAAACTGTTTATTTTGTACCGTATGGGTAATGTCAAAGGTGCGATCACCTTCATCCATCCGTCCGCGATGATGGCGCAGTGGATAGCACGGCCGGATTCCGCGTCAGTCGACGCGGGTTCAAACCCGCCTGTCCAACTCCTAAAATCAACCCGAGATTTTGGTAAAGGAAAACATCGCGAGGAAACCATAGCTTGGTGGTAGGGCACGCCCGCCTGGGCCATTGCACGGACGAGGTCTGGTGGGTTCGCTGCAGAGGGCAACGCGGTGCTTGCGAAAGCCACCCCGTGTGGCCCCCATCCCAAATGCAGCGGACGGCCCCGGGGGGTTTTAGTGGGTATTTCCGGGCGCTTCACGCCCGGGCGAGTCCCACACTGGCACGGAGTTCGTCCCTCCGTGCCCCCTTACCTATTGTATTGGAGGACTTCGGTCTCACTAATACAATAGGTTAGGGTAGTGCATAAAAGCATTTCCCCCCGTCAAAAAAAAAAAAAAAGGGCACGCCCCGCCTGGGTAGCTACCACCCTCAAGTTTGAAAATCTGTCGCCAAATACCAATAGGTGTGTTCCGGCAGCATCACTTGAGAACCTGTACCTCTAAGTCTTAGTCTTACCATCGTCGGTTGATTAATACCGTCTTTCAAATATATAACACGTCATTAGCATTTTAAAAGAAAAACTTAATTTCTCACCTTCAAAGCTTTCTCATTCCATTTCATATGCGTGATGTCGAGGAGATTCATCCCGGAGCCGTCGGCCAGGTCGATGGGCGCGGTCCGGCCTAGGAACAAGGAGCACGCGAACGACGACACCAATGAGATTCTAGCACAAGCTTGATACACACGCGGTTTACTTCGGTGCATCTTCCTTATTTGAGGGCCCGTGAACCTTTCGTAAGCCCGAGATCCTGTTATTTTTGACAACTCCTGAAATTTATTATACATCATAAATTGCTAGTATGAGACGGACCATACAAATAAACATTACAGTGTGTTGATATTACATAAGCTCACGCCTGTTATCTCCGAAGGGTTAGGTAGAGGTGAAATAGCGAACTACACCACCCGCATTTTGCCGAGCTTAGCTTCATCCCAGAGGTGACAGTGAGGTGGACCTGTCGCCATATCGGGCATAAATTTCATACTCCAGAATTATACTGAATAGAAAAACCCAATATTGCTTAGTGATAGTATGCTGTCAGCGTATAAGTATAACGAATGTAAGTTCGAATCCTTCTGTTTTTTTTTTAAACCTAGCTAATGCTGTTGACCGGAAGGGCTTTAACAGCTTCACCGAACTTTGGGGGCGAGTGCTGAAGGCACTCAGCCGGAAAAGATAACTAGCACAGGGGCTTCGAACCTCGGCTTGGCTGCTACCTGAGTGTGTATATCCTGGTCTATCACCAACCACCTATATTATGTATGTTTTAGCATCGCTTGGTTTTGTTTCTCTACCATTTTGGCATTCATTGTCACTTAATATCAGGTAAGGTAGTGGTAAAAATTGTAAACATTACCAAAAAGGAAACGTTAACTTGTTGAGCACTTTCCTGGCGTTTACGCCAGCTTTCCAAAATCTTCCTATTGTCTCATTTTTATGGGTAATCGACATATTAATTAAAACAATGAAGTTATGCATGACCTGGTGAAGGTCGCGGGAATTCGATGGATATGGGAGGCGAGATATGTTTGGACATTCTTGAAATTGGACGTCTGTCAGCTAACTTGAGGATAATTTGCCACCAACATACCATCGAATGTTGTATAATTTGTGACAGGTGAGGTCAAAGCGGAGGAATAGCAATTTTACAATTGCCAGGCACTATAGGGTCTAGAGGTAGAAAGGTTTAGATCCTCAATAATTTATTTATTTCCATTAAAATTCACAGGTCTTATAAAAAATATATGTTTGCCGCAGGGGGCGACGTGGTGCTTGCGAAAGCCACCCCGTGTCGCCCCCATCCCAAATGCGGCGGACGACTCCGGGGGGTTTTAGTGGATATTTCCGGACGCTTCACGTCCGGGCGAGTCCCACACTGGCACGGAATCGTCCCTCCTTGCCCCCTTACCTATTGCATTGGGGGACTCCGGTCTCACTAATGCAATAGGTAAGGGTAGTGCGTAAATCCATTGCCCCCGTCAAAAATAAAAAAGTCTTATAAAATATATATGTTTATATATATATATATATATATATATATATATATATAGTCCTGTTTGTCAAACAATTTCTGTTAACTAGCTTTAAGTGTTACCAGTAAAAACATTTTAGAACGAGTTTTTACGCGCCTTTACAAGAAAAATAAGGCACTGAATTGTTTTTTATTATAAACTAAATAAAAAGTATGAAGTCCATATTCCAATAAACAATGAACGAATATGAAAAAGGAGATTTTTCTTCGTGAAATGTAAATTCATTCATTATTTTTCCACGACATTTTGAGCAATGAAAACACTAGCGTACGTTTATAAACATACAAAATTGATAACTAGTTCGATAATAATAAATGTCATTTTAAAATAAAGTACATATTAACTGATAGGTATAACAATGCAAATGATTTTCAACCCTGCCCACTACGGGACATAATAAGAGCGACAACATTGATACAGAATCAATTTCACCCTATCCATGGGCAAACTTTGTGAGGAAACCGTAGTGCATTTCCTAACAATGCCCGCATGAGTAGCTAACCACCCTCAAGTTTGAAAACCTGTCGCCAAATACCAATAGGTATGTCCCGGAAACATCACTTGAGAACCAGTACCTCTAGGTGGGTTTACCATCCTGGACCAAATCGACACTTAACTACAGGTGAGATTGTGGTCAAAGCCTATATAGTGTAAAAAACAAACTGTGTGGCAAACTTAATATCAATGGGACTCAAAATCAAAATTTATTTATTCCATTTTGGCCCTAAGAAGGCGCTTATGAACTTCTAAAACACTACCACCGGTTCGGAAAACAACCCAGTCGAGAAGAGCGCAGGCAAGAAACTCAATCTGGTTATTTTTTTTATAAATATAATATATATCATTTTTTTTTGTCATATAAAAAAAAAACTATACAAATCATACTCTTAATAATGTTAGCGGGTGCGCACAGAGATGTGGATTAATTCAACACATCACTATCGTTCACGTAATGATCCACCCTGTAATAACCTTTTGAGATTGAAACTTGCTCGACATAATACTTGAACTTATTGTCAGGTAAATCGGTAATGTTACTTGGGATCTTATTGTAAAACCGAATACTATTACCTATAAAGCTTTTATTAGACTTACTTAACCTAAAGCATGGGACGGCCAACTTGTCTTTACTTCTAATATTAAAATTATGACGATCATTCACTAGATCTAGCTTGTCTAAATTTTTACGAATATGCATTAAGTTATCGAAGATTCTTGACAGCCTTCCTTAGTGGAGGTGCATCCAGGGACGGTATTGACAAAGTAGAGAACGGATCGTCTCCAATGCATTTAAAATAGAGCCAAAAACGTATTCATCATTATTTACAAAAATAAATATATAAGACTGTTGACATGTGTACGTCTGTATGTGAAAATGTATGCGTTTGTCGATATGTATATGTAAGGATAATTATATGGCTATGTATATTATTATATCCTGGTATGGACATGTGATGCGCAGGGAGAAAGAGAATGTTGTAAGAAAGGTATTGGATATGAATGTGGACGGTTACATGGGAAGGGGAAGACCAAAGAAAAGATGGATGGACTGGACTGTGGAAGATGATATGCTTAGGAAAGGAGTGAATGCGGAGATGACAACAAATAGAGAGGAATGGAAGAGGAAGACATGTTGCGCCGACCCCAAATAAAAATGGGAAAAGGGTACGGAGATGATGATGAATTATATGGCTATGTACTTTTTTGTGTTAAGCTTAACTTATGCAGTTCAGATTAAAATGTCTCTAGATGATCAAGAAAAGAGATATGAAGTGATCACCTCTGGTCCTCCGACGGCCTCCTCTATAGCCCTGCAATCGGCACTGGTACTGGAGTCCATCCAGACGGGAGAGTCGTGAACAAACGCTGTCGCTAGTTGCGTGTGGAGGAAGTCATCAGGGGAGAGACTGGACAACTTTCTTTCCGCGTCTTTTGACCACCAGACGGATCCGTGTTGCTGAAATCATACTAGAAATTACAACAAATGCATCAACTCCATAGAACAGCTTCAATTGCGCAGGGACATAGCCTCTCAAAGCGTATTCTACCGCTTGTATCATGGCGAGTGTTCTGAAGAGCTCTTTGACCTGATCCTCTCCTCTCCATTCCATAACAGAACCACGTGGGCGGGACTTCGGTCTCACGGTTTCACGGTGACACCCATAACTTCAAGAACCAAAAAGTTTGCTGACTCTTACTTTTGTCGCACTGTGAGGTTATGGAACCGTCTTCCTGTCAGCGTGTTCCCTCCTTCATACGATATTGGGTCCTTCAAAAGAGGCGTGAAGAGGTACTTAAGCAGGCCAGCATGACAGCGGTGACTGGCATTGAATTCTGTTCAGTGTTAGTCGTCGCTGTTTTGGATTGTACTGTACTTACCATCAGGTCCAGTACAGTCACTGTGCTGTGCATTATAAAAAAAAAAAAAAAATCAAGTCTTTTTTATTTATTCCAGGTGTCAGCAAAATGTGTTCATTTCACTTAATGTTAAATAAAGTGCATTCATAGAACATTGAAGATAGAATCAAATAGACTGTCGCCAACATTATCTCTGTCTACATCTACCACGGGAAACCTCTAGGTAGATCTGGATATGCATTTGCTGATCCTAGATACGCGAGGCGTCTTAAGAAGACATGCGGTCGGCAAGAGATTTGAAAAGTAGGTACTTCAGAAATCTATTGCTATTGCGTTGCGTCCCAAAGAAAGAGTTATAAAAGAAAGGGACAACTGCAGCTCGGGCTGATATTACCGTATGCAAAATAGACGAAAACATCACTTCGTAGTACCCTGTTTCTTCCTCCAAAACTAAACCGATTTTTATTTTGCTTTCTGTTATAGAATAAGAAAGACTTTGGCTATGTCTTGTACAGCCTGCCTGACTTTACTTTCTTTAATTTTATTAATCAAATTTGTTTTACGAACGTCAGATAAAAATCGAGCATTTGTTTCATTCCCAAAGGCTAGTATTTTCTACAATAACTAATTTATGAAAAAAAATCAACACGTGCGTGGATGGCAAAATATTTACCATAATGCTATTATCCAGGGAGGCAACAGGGGACTACGCGTTTGTATGGAATAAACGCCGTTAACATATCCTCTTAAATGTGTCACTAATACAAGTTTTTCAAAATGTACATGACGATGGCTATGAGAGTCAGTTTGCAGTTGTGTATTTAGGGTAATTCGTTTTGAATGGCAAAATTCTTTTCACTTCTCAACTAAAGTATTATTCTATATACTGAAAAAATAATCCTTGAAAATGTAAGCTTTTAATTTTAATTATAACTAGTTTTTATCATCTTATAGTTTTCTATTTAAAACAAGCATAATTTTTAATATTCAATTTTTTATAACGTTGCTACTGAAATGGACCTAAGCACAATTTGTAGACAATAAGACAATCATTAAAATTACTCAAGATTAAGACATATAATATTATAACTCATACATATTTGCTACTTACACATTACCAAAGGCAAATGTTTACGAAAACGTCTAGTTTTTTTTTTGTATTACCGGTGGTGAAATGGTCAAAGGTACAGGGTTATTAAAGGACTTCAGTTTCTACAATAATGTGTGATAGCGACACAGCAACAGCAATACAAAAATAGCAAAGTTACAGGAAATCTTGTTCCTACTAACTAGTAGCTAAAAATAAAAATTAAAAAAATAGCTACGAACAACCCTATATAGTTATACCTGAGCTGCGCCAGATAGAGCTTCAATGGTGGAGAAATCGACTCCAGCCACCACCAGTCTGTCTAGAACCATGTCCAGCGCTTTCACCCACAGGAGTGGAGGCGCTGTCACCTCACCCCGCTCGCCCCTGACCACGCCTCCCGCCGTCCTATTGATGATTCATACAAGACTCTTACCGCATGTTTACTTAACCCCTTGAGCACTTATCTGGCGTTTACGCCAGGTTTCTATTGTTTTCCGATTGTCTTTCTATTGTCTTATTTTTACGGGTACTCGACAAATTAAATATAAAAATCCTGATAAACGAAATAGCACTCCGTTATATGAAAACATATTGCGATAATTTACAATTTACATATTATAAAAAATAAATTAAATGTTTTTACTTGTAAATGTAGATGATTTCAAATTACGTGTGTTTCCGTTACAGTTATCATTTGTAAAACATTAATTTGGCACTAATGTCATATCAGTACACTGTTAACTATTCAAGTTATATGCACATGAAAATATGACTATACATTGTTTTTTTAATTTAACTAGTACTCACAGACTTCCATCAACATAAATTACGACCAAAATCTGCAACCCGCACCCGCTCCAATAAGGGGGGAAAGGTTGGTTGCAAAGCATATTTGATATACAACCTTTAAAACAACTTTAAACAAAATGTTTTTTTTTATTAAATAAAGAATATCTACCATTACTTGTCTAATTTGTCTTTTTGTCCAGGACGACATAAATGCTAGAGCGGACCCTGCTGCAACATAGGTCTAATTTTTATAAATATTCAGCAAAAATAATCTGAAGGACAACTAGAGCCAACTAAATAATATTTTAGCCTAGACCCAAAACAATGGGCCTGAATGTTACTAATACAACAAGGCTCTATCTAAGTTTTGTATGACAATAATATAAAACACAGCTTACACAATTATTAAAACTTTAATAAAATTGAACATTATTAACTATGGGTCTACCCGCGGCTGCGCCCGCGTTTTAAATATTCTTTACTGCGTTTTATATGGAACTATAATTATTTTCCTAAACATTTTCGTACTAAATTAAACTCAAAATATTTCTCATAAATTCAAGAACTTCCCCTAATACAGTGCATTGAATCAAATGTTAATTTAATTTTAATGAGATTTAATTTTTTTACACAGAAACCAAATTATTTTCAAAAATTAAAGATACCCTAAATTACGAAGAGTAACTTCAGCTATCTATAAAAAAAAGTCCCATCAAAATCTGTCCAGCCGTTCTAGATATTAGCCGGAACAAACAGAACGACAAAAATTGTAAAAATTATATTTTTGGTATAGGTATTGTATATACATTCATATCTATTTAGTAAAAACATTATTTTGACATTACAAACAAACACTTTAATTTTATTTGTACACAAATGTAGTATTTTTAACTTTTTTATTAATTATACATCACATATTTAGGAAATCTTTAAAGAGACAAGTTTTAAAATCAAACCTACCTGAATTCTGGAAGATCAACATCAAATTCGACATCGGCTTCATGTAATACTCCGTAATCTTCACCGATAACAAGAGCTTTTAACTGAAACCATTCAATCAAAAATAAATTATATGTCTTGCGTGAATTGTAGTATTTTAGTGTGTTATCCAAGGAGTAAAAAAGAAAAAACCATAGCCAAATATATTAATACTTAGGCTGAATTAAAAATATAGATGCATAAAAGTGAAGGAAGTGCCAGAAGATTATACTTTTAGAAATTACACTTAACTTCTTTCCAATGAGGAACATGACTAGATGTTAGACAAATTTTGAAATTTAATTCCAGAATCAGTCAATTCATGTAGGTAAAAATGCTGGTAAAATTTATAGACAAGCAAAAAGAGATTTGATTTATTTTATAACAAAATTGTGTCATAATTGAATAATCAAATCACAGAGAATATATATTTACAAAATTGTTATATAAATACAACATTTATAGGCAAATATAAAAATATTTTTATTATAAAAATTATGAATGTTTACTTGAAAATATATTAATAAAATTATAAATAGGCCATATGTTAACTTCTTTACTTTTTTAATAACTTACTAGAGTTTAATGAAATCAATAAATAAAATAATAGATAAGTACCTACCTACTTCAAAATTCAATAACTCAATTGAGTACAGAGTTTTACTTCATAACCAGTTTTTAATTTTGCAAGAATTTTTCTTACACCTAAATGCGACCTTCAGAATTAATCATTGCAAAAGTTCACAACTTTACAAGGTTAATGTCAAAACATTCAAATTAATAAAAAAAGTTTACATTATGTAATAATTTATACAGGTAGTACAAAATCTGAGAACCTTTACTTAGTAATAAATTACGGTTGCATTTATGAAAGAATAACAAAAGTTCGAAAAATAAAAGACTACTAATAATTTGAAATAAAATATTAACAATTACTTATTGTACAATACCAAAAAAATCACGAAGATATTCAACATAAAAAGAAAATGGAAAACTAAATAATTAGTACATACCCGCTGTGTACTAAAATCGAAACCCAAAAAAGTTTTTTTTGATTCTTCACTCATTTTCTTATTTGACAGAAGCGACGAACAGTGTCACTGTTGCGTTTCGTTCAGGAACGTACTAAAACTGGACCGCACCTTACGTGACTGAATACAGTTTTAATAAAATTCCACGCGATTTCATGATATCATTATTGTATTTTATTAGCTTCTACGAAATTAATTGCCACAGTAGATGTTTGGTATTATATGATAAACCATTCGCACTTCAAGGTTGTACTTATCTCATTGTGATAATGATAAAATTGTAATTATTATAATCATTACATAATTGAGTAATGTTTATTTTGATCAATTTAAAAGAGGTTTCATTTCATTACATTATCCGTAAATTCGCTCTTAAATATTGCATTAATAAATAAATAAATAAATAAATACTTACCTAGTATTTTAAATCTGGTTTCATTTATTTCTTATCCAGTACCAACATTTCAAGTGCCTAAACTTTCGAGATACATATGCGTCTAACACAAATGATGCAATTAAAACGGTTAATTGGTTACGCTTACCAAAGTTGGATTACATTTTTTATGAGGTGAGTAATTCGCTTCGTACAATGCACTCAATGTAACATTGCCAGATACGGAGTTCAACGACCCACATAAAACAATTGTATTACTGGACGTAAATTAACTGCGAGCTATTCGATTATACTATAGGAAATTTGTATTTACCTAATTGACTACACCTATATTATAGTAGATGTACAAACAGTTAATCTATTTAATTAAAAAATAGATCACGGTGACTATAAGACATTCTTGAAATGGATGATACATGGGTGTTTAGTATTTGTATAGTTTATAAATTGTTATTACTAAATCTTACACACTTAAGACGAAATATCTGATTTCGGTTGCCTATGAAAATCATTAAACAAAAGAAAACATCAATTATACAATTTTGCTATTATTTATTTACAGGGGCTATGTAACTGTTGATTGTTTTGTATTTAATTATGAAATACATAGAAATTAATGAATTATAATTTTATTTTGTGGGGCGCAATGCTTGTTTAATACAATGTATATTTTTACTATGACAAAACAAAAAAAATATCAATAAATTATAAAAGAGTTTTACTACAAAATAGTTTATATATGTTAACAGTAACAAAGTTTTATATACAATCGTTTCTTAACGCAAAGAATAAGATTTTTTAAATTGAGTTTTTTGTATTTTATTTTTAAGAAGTAGAATTATTTTATTAGACTATCAAATAATTGAAGAAACGTCGATTTTTGAATGTCAATTTTGTAAGCAAAATTAAACATCTACATCGGAAAGCAATATATTTGCACGTTAAAAGAAAAAAAAAAAAAATGCATAATTTAGTGATGCAAAGTTGAACTAACCCTTTAGACAGAAAACCTTTGAAGTATAAATCATGTTAAACAAAACAATTTCCGCGACTTCGCAACGTTTACCGGGCACAGTCAGTAAACTGTTAATAATTTAGCTGGTTGCCACACTTTTACTCCAAAAGAAAACACCATTAAACCCGCGATATTAATTTATATTATCAAAAAAACAACGAGATGCATTTTTGTTCTTTTTACAAGTCTAGCAACAGTCAACGTCAAAACTAAATAAAAAGAATTTAAAGTTAGGATCTATACATAGAGTGTCTACGCAACCAAATTGCAATATGCCAACATAGACTATAAATTTGATTTTAATAATTTTTATTATGATTTCTTAGCTATTAGATACTATTAATATAATATAATAATATTGGAAAGTTTTAATTATTCTCCTCAATTACCGTATTTAGATAAGATTTAGAATTTAGATTAGCTACCACAACGTGTCACCGTATACAACAATAGGCTACAGGGCAATGAAAAACCTCATCTAAAATGAATGCACGTAATTATTATCAGCCAGATGTACCTATTTTCGAACGTTGAGAAATCTTCGTTTCTTCATTTTCTTATTGTATTGTGATAATAGAGAAATATATTGCTTATAATACCTTACCATATTTTATTTTCTTACGATTTTATTTTCTTTATCATCAGTTACTTTTCATTTCGTATTGATGCTGTTCTTTATTAACTTTATGCAATTTTAAATTTGTTACTCTCACTGCTTGTTCCATATATCCCGGCTTATTGTAGCGTCTGTCCGTTAGTTAACTTATACCAACAGAAACGAAATTCATGACCAATACATACAACGGGATGTCTCCTCTGACAACAGGCCAGGGTATGTTTCGGTCCCTAACTTGAGTGATTTCTGTACTCATCCTCAACGCAATACAGTAACACTTTCATTCATTACACTTGACCTCACACACGCAGTGTCAAATTTCGCAGTTATTTACGTCACTTGGGTAGTAATGCCAATTAAGGGAAAAACACAACCAGGAAGACGAATTTATAAGGCATACTCAGCTCTCGATAAAACAATTTAATATATATATAGAATGACACTAAACAACTAGTCACTAAGCAACAATACTTTTTCTTATAATAATCTTTTATATAAGAATGACATATCAAATAGGTTTTTACATTGCTAATGAAACCTTCTTTAATAAGGCCGAGGTCCGTCCGTACCCCTTGAGACCCCTGCACTACCTACCATTCACGCGGCTGCACCTCAAAAGTAAAGTGAAGTTGTCAAGTTCCTATGAGCAATACCATTTAGGTACTTTGAAAAAAAAAAAAAAACATAATTTTATTCTTAAATCATATTACAGCTATACCCGCAAAACCGGCCGACTAGATTTTCCGACGATTTCAATAAAATATAGGCTAGACAATTAGACATATAGTTACATAAACGCTTCGATATTACGACCGTTTTTCAATGTTTTTTTTATCCTATATGTTACTCCGAAGTGTAGATACTTCTATAATAGCAACTCTCGACAGTTTAAAAAAAAAATTAAGATGTAGGTCAATGTCATCTGTTATCTTAATATTATTTCAAACTAAAAAAAATAAATAAATATCTGAGTGCAATTTTGAAAAAAAAAAAAGTAAATATCCAGATAATCTTAGAAATGAAAGCTTTATTTACTTTATACATCAAGTTTCATCCTGATCGATACAGCGGATCCCGATAAACCAATTACCAAATTTGGTAAAACTATATATACAGTAAGGTAAATATCAAGGAAAATAGGTTGATAAAAAATAAAACAAAAATAATTCATAAAAAAAAAAAAAAAAAAAATTCTGTTCGTCTCAATTTAACTAAAAAAAAACGCAGTGAACGAATTTGATCACATTGTGTGTGGATAAAGTATGTGTTAATTAGAGTTTATTAAGCTATACAAGTTATTAAATTATTTTGAGAAAGTAAATTAAAAAAAAAAATATTTAAAAAATGAAACGATGTGTACGGGAAGCACGTGTCGTTCGGTAACAGTGAAAAACAAGACCAGAATCAGGACAAATGTGGGATATTTAATACAGATAAGATACGTAAACGAAGTCGCGGGCGCTCGCTAGTTTATAATAATTATTACAAACCCGTTGTCGACTGTACAACCCTTACAGGCCGCCGCTGGGGTTTATATATGTAACGTGTGTGTAATCGAGCGGGAAGCTGACGAGGGGCGCGCTCCGGTAGCGGCGACCGTCTCTATATTTAGTAAGCCGTGTTCCGCCGGTTCACGCCTCCGGTACTTCAAATGGGACTTCGCTTTGAACCTCCACTCATATAACCATACTGGGTCTAATTATCTTTAGTTTTCACTTCACGCCTAATAAACGTTACTATGTACCTAGTTAGCTACGTAGGTACGCGCATTCATGAATTAAGGGAGACTTGTTTGTGCGGCTTATGTCTTACTAGCCGTGCCCGCGACTCCGTCCACATAGGATTACGTAATTCTGAAAAGAAAGCGATGATGGCACAGTGGATAGTGCGGCCTGATTCTGCATCAATGGACGCGGGTTCGAGCCCATCTATCCAACTCTAAAATCAACGTAAGCTTTCGGTGAAGGAAAACATCGTGAGGAATCCATAGCATGGTGGTAGGGCCATTTTCTATTTGGGAGGCGGAAGTCTGTTCCGCCCTCTGGATGTCTGACCTTTGGTCATGCCTCTCCTCAAGAGGCGGGCTAAGTGGTGGAGGGGAACTTTTCTCCTTCATCCCCACCGGGCCATTGCACTGACGGGCCTGGTGGGTTCGCTGCAGGGGGCGATGCGGTGCTTGCGAAAGCCACCCCGTGTCGCCCCCATCCCAAATGCAGCGGACGGCTCCGGGGGGTTTTAGTGGGTATTTCCGGAGCGCCTCACGCCCGGGTGAGTCCCACACTGGCACGGAGCTCGTCACTCCGTGCCCCCTTATCTATTGTATTTGAGGGACTCTGATCCCACAAATACAATAGATAAGGGTAGTGCGTAAATGCATTTCCACCCGTCAAAAAAAAAAAAAAAAATGGGCCATTTTCTATTAATGACCGCCTGGGTAGCAAACACCTTTAAGTTTGAAAACATATCGCCAAATACCAATTGGTGTGTTCCAGCAGCATAACTTTGAGAACCAGTACCTCTAGGCATAGTGTGTTTACCATCTTGGAACAAATCGTCACTTAACACAGGTGAGATTGTAGTCAAAGCACTGAGCCTATACCGTGTAAAAAAACACTTTTCATACTAATATGAAACTCCGTTTACATTAACTAACTAACTTAATAACCTACCAGTGGCGGAGCGCTCATATAACCCGTTTCCTGATAGGCTTACTAAAAATTCCCAAAACACTAATTCATCTTTAAACGAAAAACGGACGGCTGTTCTCAAAGCCACTTTTCAAGTGTCAAAGTCGAATATGGTGAAGGTGGTTTTACCGCTAATTGCAACTAGATAGCTTCACTCAGCAACTCAGACATCCATCATTCATTACTGTACGAACATTCAAGACGAACAAGCATATTAATAAGATAGATTTATTTAGATTCGGCTTTACACAAAGGTTTTTTTCACACTACGCTACCTACTTGCTACTTCATTAATCCAAAATCCCCATGCAAATTTTAATCCACTTTTTCACTCTCTTTTACCGTGACTTCAGACATCGGTTAGTTATGCTGAATACCTAATTTCTGTTCTGGCTGCATTATAATTCTATAATTTTTATTCAATAGTTTTAAATAAAGTATTGTAGTGTGAAGCAAAATAGCCCAAAATGAGGCAACAGTGGATGCCGTGGAAAGTTTTCCCCTTTCGTCGCAGATCGGCTGGACTATTGCATCATTGTTAATAGTATTAATTATTTGCTACAAGGTTTTCGCCACTGCACAGCGAAAAGTAGAAGGTGGCTGAATAACCAATTATAGAGTATTCAAATCAAATCAAATCAAAATTTATTTATTCAATTTTGGCCCTAAGAAGGCGCTTATGAACGTCTAAAACACTACCACCGGTTCGGAAAACAACCCAGTCGAGAAGAGCGCAGGCAAGAAACTCGATCTGGTTCTTTTTTTTTTTTCATAAATATAATATATATATAATTTTTTTTTTGTCATATAAAAAACTATACAAATCGTAGTTTTTAGTGGAAGCACAGAGATGTGGGTTAATTCCAGACATCACTATCGTTCACGTAATGATCCACCCTGTAATAACCTTTTGAGATTAAAACTTAATATTGACTTAATATAAACTATTGACGCCAAAGTTATAGAAGCCGTACATGCTTCAAGAATGAGTTTGCTTCGAGGTCGTACCGAGCCTGCTAAAGCTCGTCAAGAGACAAATATAGAGATAAGTTAAGTGTATTTTACTACTGTACCGTGTACTAGGTACGTACAACTTATGTATATTTTTGTTGTCATTTGTACTAGTTTTCAGAAAGTAGAATTTATTTAATGTTCTATCTTTATGTAATATAAGGTAATTTCTGTTTTTTGAAAAGGGGGAATAGCCAGTCTTGCCGCGGCTGGCACACGTAGTCCACATTCATACACATACCGTGCACTCTGTACACACGATATCATATGTAAACATTTTGGAACATTAAAATAATAATAGTTATTTCTACGTTTTATTTGGAATGCAACCTTCGCTAAACCTAGTATTAAAAATGCGGTCGGTTATCGCATCGATGGACGTAGATTCGAATTTACTTATCCTATTCCATAATAAACTGGAGATTTCGGTGCCGGTAAAAGTTGTGATGAGATCATAGCATGGTTGTTGAGTCGGGCTACATCCTCATTTTTTCAAATCTGTTGAACGGTTTGCCAGAAAGCGCTGTGTTTAAAAAAAATAATAATTTGTTGGTTGTTGTTTTTTGTAGACATAATTCAGTGTTATCCTAAAAGCTTATATTTTATTCTATACTCAATCAACCTGGCTTCGTAAAAATAGCTGGGGAAACATATTTAACTAATTTGTTTCGTTTCTTTTAAATGTAACCTTTTTCGTGTCATCAAAACCAGCCAAATACAAATAGTACAGCCAAAGAGATTTCGTTACAAGTATAAATACTATATGCAATAAGACTTTTCTCCCAGCCTATTATGATTAAAAACCGTAACACTGTCTTATTTTATTAGTCAGTATGATTCACAATTTCTGAAAGTAGAAATGGATTTAAAATTTTTAGAATTGTTCAATTATTTTTGAGACAATATTCTCAATTTTTAGAGTCTGATGACGACGATGACGTCCGGAATCAGTGGCGACCTGAAAGGGGGTTGTAGAGGTCATGACCCCATCACAAAATCGTAAACGTCGAATTGACAAATCTCTTAAAAATAAACAATTTACGAAAGCGAATTACTAATTTCCTGCTTAAATCTGCTACACAATGAAATAAATAATAGGTACCTTGCTAATTAAAACGATTATGAAAAAATGCTTGAAACTCGATAAACATCCTAAAGTCTTTGGCTGTGCCCGTGTCTAATGCCAAATAAGGATATACGTTCCAACTAAAGATACAATTTATTCGTTTAAATAGGGAAGCTTTCAGATAGACACTGTTAATTTAACTTTATTATACCGGGGAACTATAAGTTGACTATAAGGAAGATGTTAAAATGAAAAACATATTCTTTAGGTTTTTAACTTGTTGTTGAGTATTCATCTGTTTATATTCAAGTCTGCGATTGAACCTGAGGGTATGTCTTCATAGTGAATTGTGTCGTAGCGTCTGATGGTCAGGCAACACCGTTCTTACGTTGTGGCCGCGGCAGGCGGCTTGCGCCTCTCAATATTGTAAACAAGAGCTTTTTCGATTGGTGGGCGGTAACGCGCACGCGCTGCCCGATATAACTTTGTAACGTTGTATACTTAACTTTTTTTTTTATATATTTTTCTTTGCTACCTGAATTTCTGGTAACCTATATATTATAGGGATGAAAATTTGTTCACCTAGTCTATGGTAATTTATTATAGTAATTTGTTATAATATTTAAAAATACATAAATAACTACATGCATAAGAGAGAAAAACAAAATTATAATTTTAAGGTCTCTTAACAAATTGTTTTTGAAAAGGAAAGTTTTTAGGCATTTAATATATGATATAAAAATTTTGAATATTGATAAGAATATGGCTAACTAAAAAAAAATATTTAAAATGGATCAACTAGAAAGATACATAAGTAAGAATAGAGGGTATGCACGGACGTTTAGTCGATATTTAGTCGTCTGTGTTATTTTACTTATTATAAATAGAAGAAGTTGTGTAGTTTGTTGTATTTTAGTATCAAATTGTGGAATATAGTGTTACATGGTGTCTCCAAAATTTGAACAGTGATTCCGTGTAGTGAAAAATCAGAAATATGAGTTTAAATCTATAGTGCTTTAGACCTGTTTTCACCTACCTGAAAAAAAAAAAGAATTAATATCAAGTAGCTTATAAATAACTGTAATTCGTCTAGTGTGATCCGTTTGTTGAATGTGGATGCTTTAATTTACATTATTTATTGGTCTATAGTGTTTTGAGAGAAATTTCATATTCGTAAACTGTGCAAGCGCCTGCATATTTTTGCGCCATCTATTGCTCATTTACTATACTTAATAGATATTTCATTAATTATGCCGGGCGTAAGGTGCAGGAGCTGTAGTAAGTTTTATGACCTCAACAGAGGGCGCAAAATGTAGTAATTGCAATACATACTATCATCGTTTATGCGCGGCTTTACCTCCCACGGGAAATATAGCATCGTCCTGGCGTTGTTCTCAATGCAAAAAGGAAGCGAGAGATGACGCGTCAACCACAGGGAATTCGGGTATCACAACATCGACCATCTTTACTGAAACTGTTGGCGATCTTGAAAATGAATTACGACGCATCAAAGATGAACTCCGCGCAGTACGAGGTGAGTTTCAAGCGTTTCGTGAGGAGATGGCTGATATAAGAACACTCATAGGGCGCGTTGATAAAATAGAAAAGAGACTCGATGTTCTAGAACTTACTGGAAGTAATCAGGCCCCAAAAAGCTCGAAAATTGACGAAGTTATAATGCAGCTTAAACGCGACATTAACGATAGGGATCAGGAGCTCCTTGCCAACGACATTGAGATCAGCAATATTTCAGAGAGTAGTGGCGAGAACGTAACCCATACAGTGAAACTTATCGCCACAAAACTAGGTGTGAGCTTGGATGACCGCGACATAGTCAGCGTGAATCGTATTGGAGGTCGTCATATCACTGCCACAGACTCATCTGGTCCTACTGAAGTTCATTCGCGGATAATTGTTGTCCGCCTAGCACGCCGTGACCTACGTGACGCAATTGTGCAAGGCGCTCGAGTACGGCGAAAAATGAGCACAGCCGATCTGAATTTTCCAGGGCAGCCAAGGATATTTTATGTCAACGAGCGCTTGACTAAGCTCAATCGAGTGTTATTTCGTCAAGCCCGCTTGGCTGGTCAGAATAATGGATGGAAATTTGTATGGACAAATAGAGGTCGGATTCTTGCTCGTCGAAAGCCCGATGATATCGTTTATCGCATCAGCTGTGAGGATGACATTTCAAGAATTTTTGGAACCTCAGGGCAAGACCTGTCCAGAGGATCTCTCCAATAACATTAATTTTAGTTATATTTTAATCTATCATTTATTTGCTGTTTCAGTCACTAAGCTCTTATTTCGCATTTATGTTATTAATTTGTACTTCACAAGAATGTCCAAGCGTCACCGCATTATTTTTGATATTTATATCATGAAATGTATAATAATTTATATATATTCATTATATAGCCAATATATATTAGCGCCAGAGTTCTTTACGATCATAAATCACACACATAGTATTCTGATGCATAACATGTCACATTCTTTCATAACATTTTACACTACAAAATACCTATATATTCAAGACAGCTCTACTCAACAAATGTCATTTTATAATGGTTACCTTAAATTTTTTCACTATTTACTAATAACTGCTGTAAATATTACAATTTTATACAACCTTATTACGGATTCGGTTAGTTCAGGTTTCCCTCACAAGCACTCTAAAATAAATATAATATTTAATACATTTATACATTATACATGGCTACTAGTAAGTATTTAAAGTTCGGTTTATTTAACGCAGGATCACTTGCCACCGGTCACGATGAGTTCCTAATTGCCATGTGCAATCACTCGGTAGATATAATGGCGATCAATGAGACATGGCTTCGACCGGGGCAGGAAGGGCGGGCACCAGTCATCCCAGGTTACCGCTTAAAGCACATACCACGGCCGGCGACGGTTCGCGGCGGGCGTGGGGGTGGTGTCGGTTTTTATATCAAATCAAGTATTAAAGCCCGCATTCGATCACATCCCGTGCAGCCAGATGTAGAACAACTTTGGTTGAGCCTTAATTTAAACAAGAAAAACACTTTTGTTTGGTACTGCATACCGCCCTCCTTGGCTAGATGTTAATATATTCCTAGACTCATTATCGTTGAGTATCAGTACTCTTGCTCCACATGACAATGTTATTTTACTTGGTGATTTCAACTTAAACATGTTAGATACCAATAATAGCAATTCTAAACGCCTGACAGACTTCCTAAACCATACCGGATTGAACCAAATAGTAACTTCGCCAACACACTTTGTAAATGACAGTTGTTCACTTATTGATGTTATTTTGTACCGATGCAAGTTATAGGGATCTTTTTATACAACACATTCCTGAATTAGGACATCATTCATTTATAACGTGCCAGTTTCTGTTCAAAAAGGAGAAACCTACCAAAAGACTGGTAGTTTACAGACCATTCAAGAATATTGTATCGGATCTTTTTGACCGCGACCTTGAATCGATTCCGTGGGATTCTATATGCAAACTTGAAGACGTAAATATAATGTTATCTATGTTTAACGCTTATGTGATACAGTTATTTGATGTTCATGCTCCTTTAACACGTAAAATATTCAAAAATCTACCCACGCCCTGGATAACATCTACTATAAAACTAATGTGTAAGCTACGTGATAAAGCTCGTGACAGATATCATTATACCAAACTCGATATCCACAAAGACTATTACCTTCAATTAAAACGACAGGTTGTACAATCTATACACAGTGAAAAGACGGCTTACTTTACTAAGCATATTAATGAGAATATTAACAACTCTAGAACTCTGTGGAAAAACTTAAAATCTCATGTATACCCTTCAAGCCAAGAAAATATACTTCCAAACCACCTGTGCGATCCAGATAGGATAAATAGTTTTTTTCTAGATGTACCGGGAAACCCAAACGTAACAATCTCACAGTTAACCTATTTTGAATTTAACAGATGCGGTACGTCGACTTTTTCTCTAAAAAAAGTAGATGAGAATACTGTTTTTTGTATTATTAAACGTATTACGACTAACGCTCAGGGAGTTGATGGTATATCTAAGGATATGCTAAGACTCACTCTTCCTCAATCTTTATCAGCTATAACATCCATCATTAACGTATCCATCTCCACGAATATATTTCCAGACCTCTGGCGTTGCGCAATCATTCGGCCTATGCCAAAAAATAACATGCCCCAAAATTTTGGGGAATTACGTCCCATAAGTATACTTCCTTGTTTATCGAAAATACTGGAGCGGGTTGTATACTTGCAAATTAAAGAATATTTAGAAGTTAATCATATTTTACCAGATCTCCAGTCAGGTTTTCGACAGGGCCGTGGAACAACTACTGCATTGTTAGATGTAGTTGACAATATTTTAGAGGCTAGAGACTGCGGGGAGGGAACTATTCTTACACTACTTGATTTTTCACGAGCCTTTGACACCATTAATATACCGTTACTGTTATCTAAATTGCGTTACTACGGGTTTGAAGTTACCGCAGTCAATTGGTTTCATAGTTATTTGACCAACCGCTCGCAGTATGTTGAAATACAGAAAGAAGATGGGTCTTTCCTAGCTTCCGATCCACAACCTGTGACAAGAGGTATCCCTCAGGGATCAATTCTGGGTCCCTTGCTATATATCATTTACACCGCAGATATTGCGGAATGTATGGTTCATTGTAGGTATCACATGTATGCAGACGATATACAGCTGTATATGTCTGTTAAGTCCGATGAACTTGAGTCATCCGTACATAAAATTAATGAGGATATCGGTAGAATTATTTCTTGGTCAGAACGTAATACTTTAGTCCTTAATCCTCTAAAGTCGAAATTCATTGTCCTGGGGAGTAAGACGCAAATCAACCAAATCCTGTCGGCAAGTCCTGAAATTAAGATAATTGAAAAAAATATCGATAGGGTAGAGTCAGTGCGCAACTTGGGACTGATCCTCGACCCAGATCTCCGTTTTGAAGAACACATTAATAATGTCGTTCGGAATTGCTTCTACAGATTAAAAATACTCTATCGTTTTAGAATTTACTTCAGTATTATTTTAAGAAAAAGACTTGCTGACAGTTTGGTTCTTTCAAGATTGAACTATTGTGACGTGGTATATGGACCTCGCTTATTGTCGCGTACCTACCGATTAATTCAGCGGGTGCAAAATGCTTGTGCTAGATTTTGTTTTGAGATACCCAGTCGTAGTCATGTCACGCCGTTTTTAAATGAGGGCAATATACTTAAAATGGCTGGGCGAAGGGAATTACACTTGGCTACCTTGCTCTTTGGTGTGATCAAAACCAAGTGTCCTCAGTATCTCCATGAAAAGTTAATTTGGAGGCAAGATCTTCTTATGCATTCCACCCGTTCCATAACTATTCCACTATCTATACCTAGACATAGGACTACGGCTTTTAGGGGATCTTTCAAATATACCGCCACTCATTGCTGGAATAATATTCCCCCGCCATTACGAGATAAAAAATGTAAATTTAGTTTTAAATACCAATATAAGCAGTATTTATTAAATATTCAAAAAAATTCAATATGAACCCGTACCGTAGAGCGACAGACCAGCCACAACATGGAAATTAAACTTTACAGGCAGCTGAATTACCAACTTTATTAGCGGTTAACATTCTCAAATAATATTATATTATTTATTCTACCTACAGTCGCTACGTCTGATCGTACATTATTACATCATTATTATTATTATTTTTTTCCTACACTTATCACTTAAATAACACAATATTCTTACAACCTTGAATTTTACACTCACACTTGATTGGATCATTACATAATTATAAATGTTTGTTTTTTATTATTATTTTTTTTTTTTCTTCTTTCTTGTCTATCTATCTATCGACGGAACGTCTGTGCATGTCAAAGCCCCCTATTGAAAACCAGCGTTGCAGCGTCCACCGTAAGGTGATGCTACAACAAGTAGCTGAATAGGGGGCTATTGTTTGGATTCGCTCGTGACTATTTAAAATGTGTGTTTTTGTATTTGTAATGTATATATTGCTATCCAACAATAAATTTCTTTCTTTTCTTTTTCTTCTTTTCTATAAAAGAGATATAATACCAAAAGGTGATTTATTGAAGCGAATCGTGTACACGCATGTACGTTTTGCATCAATTGTACAATTGTGATCGATTAGGTTGGAGGGAAGTAGTAGGAGCCGTTGTAACAAAGTTAGAAATGATGTTCAGGTGCGGCGGGGGCGGACATGCGCGTTGCTCGCGGCGAAGGTCGCGGGGCGCGGGGCGCGTGCGCGATCTGGTCGGGGCGCGGGCGGCAGACGCGCCGCGATGGTGGGCCGCGACAGCCGCTGTGAGAGCGCGGCGCGCCCCTGGGCGCCGCGGCATGAGTAGCGCGCTCGCTCGGCCCGGCCCGCGCGCCAGCCATGGCGCAGGCCGCGCCCGCGCCCCCTCACACCCACTCCTTCGCGAAGAAGACCTTCCACAAGCCCACGTACTGCCACCACTGCTCGGATCTGCTGTGGGGCCTCATCGGGCAGGGCTACGGCTGCGAAGGTACGCGTCGCGCATGCGCCCCGTGCGCGTCGATACCGACTACGCGCGCTCGGCACCGCGGCCGGCACGATCAGCGCGTTATGCAACCGGGGCTTCGCGGGCCCCGGGCGTGTCCGTGCGACCGCCCCGATCGATCCTTCCGCCCGCTGCGACGCACCGCTCGAACCTCTGCCCTTGCACTTGAAATTTCAAGGACGCCGTGGCCCGGCCGTTTGCTTTCTGAAACGCACTAAATTCTTAGAAACAGGTAGTAAATAGGCTGCAAAATCAGGTACCATAAGGGTTACCACCTGGAATATTGCTGCGGCTCACTGTAGGTCATCATGATGATCTCAGACCATGGTAACTCGTGGCCATTGCGAAAACGAGTGCACAGTTCACCAGTACATTTATATCGATCGATATGTTGTTGGAGGGTTTTTTCCTAGAGCGAGGGCGGTGCGGCGGGCGGGGCGGGGCGGGACGCACCGTTGCATCTCTGTCTACCGTGTATTCAAGCTACGTGACAAATTCTTGTATAACTTGGTAAGTGACGATCAGTAGTGACAAAAGGTCTACAAGAAAATTGGATAAAATCGGTAGCAGAGTCGAGAAGACGTTCTATTCGTGCATATAGCTTTAAGCTTCAAATCCAACCTCCGCAAACTCTACGTTTTCATTACATTTTTTGCAAAACTTACGTGTTCCACCTAAATTCTAGATATAAGGTACTTCGCTATCTATGTAAATCTTTACGTTATTTTGTACACCTGCTATATTTATACCTTTCATTAACTTTATTTGACTAAACTTTAAAACAATTATCTATGCGATGATAATCAACTATTAATAATAACATAATTATAATAAAAAACATAATTATAATTACACCGGCCGTTACCGGATTCTACGAGTTTAAGAAGCTCATACCTAATAAATACTACTTTTCTACTCGGAAACAAATTGAGAAACTAAAAATAGATTTAAAAATACATCTAGAACGTAATGTTTCGTATAATTATTTTGCTTACGTTTCTTTTTACTGTCTTTCGATTTGAAATCTTTTTTCATATTGTATTTTTACGTCAATTTACGTACCTAAATACAGAGGATTTTATACAATTCATTAATGATCATAAAGCTGATTAATTATTATAATCTTTTTGATTTACTTGGTTTAATTAAAAAAAGAAACGCTGATGAATACAATACTAAAAGATGATATAATAATAATAGTTAATTTACATTTATAAAGATATGAAATTACGGACAAGATTTTATGTTCCGTAGTAGGTAAGAAATAATGAAAACTTACCTAATTCCATGTTTATGTAACTGAAACTACTACTCCCTTGTTTTCATCTTGTTTTTCGAATCATCAAACTACTTCGAGTTAGGTATAGGTTATTTACCTATTGTATTGGGGGAACCTATTGTATTGGGGGACTTCGGTCTCACTAATAAATGCATTTCCCCCCGTCAAAAAAAAAAAAAAAAAGGTATAGGTTATTTGTAAAGGAGCTGTTAATTCAATTCAACAAATTCGTAACTTCTCTTTGTTTTTTTTTTTAACTAATGTCCTTACTTTCATAACAAGCGATAAAGTTTCAGATGTCAAAAGATCGATGTTCTCTGTATACGTACATACATATAAATTAAAAATGTATAATTGCTATAAAAATTAAAATATTGCACGGATTTATGAGGAAAATATTATTCACTAGCTGCTCTCCGCGGTTTTACCCGCGTAGTTCCCCTTCCCGTGGGATTTTCGAAATAGAACTATCCTATGTTACTCCCTGGATTTCAAACTATATCCATACCAAATTTCATCCAAATCGGCCCAATAGTTTTTAGGTTTATTCGTTACATACAAAAATACAAATCTTTCCCCTTTATAATATTAGTATAGATGTTATTCATAATGATTTATTTTAAAATTATGTTTATTATATCCAATATAATTTATTATGGATTGTTAAGGTAAACTGTCGCAAGATAAAATGCTGGTGGAATTTATTTTTGCAGTTTTTTTTATTCCCACGTTTCTTATATTGTCAATGGAACAAGATGCTTGTATTCTAACTCCTGGCTGTAAAATAAATATTATAATTAAAAAAAAAACAATTTAGCGGTTCTGGAGTTAGTAAACTCACTGCGAAACCTTGCCTGTTTTAATACTTAAAGCCTAGGCATGTGCATCACTTTGTTATCTAGAAATACGTAACAACGAATGACCCTAATAGTGTTGTAAAATTGTCTTTGGAATTATTTTGTATTAAATTTTCTGTATTTTTTTTATTATTCTTTTATCTTCTAAGCTAATTAATACTAAAATTATTAATATAATATAATTTTTTTTATTGTATTCCATTTATTTCTCTTTATTCTTCTCATTACGTCCTTAAGGACCTTTTTGGAATAAAACAAATAATCTAATTTTGATGAGTTTGCAATAATAGTTACGGTGTACATATTGTAAACTTTAAATTAAAAGAAACTATTAAATTTTTTTAAATCTTATCGCCCTTGTCATCAGTTCTCCCAAATGTACCTGGTACATTAGATTCTTCCGTTCTTTCGAGCACATTTGCAGGCTGGACTAGATTTACGCTGTCATTTATAAACCGATATTCATTATTCACCGAAAAACTTATATTTGCAAATGAACGGTACATATTTTTCCTCTTATTATCGCTGAAAACATGTGCTTAATTACATTAGCATACAAACATGCATGCCAGTTCTTTTTTTTACCGCAAATGCTACAATAAATTTGTAATTTTAGGTATGTTTTTATTTCACTGGATATTTGTATCGAACTAACGATAAACACTTAAAAAAATGTACTTCATTCGAAACGCCATTGAAGTCACTAACAGATCGCATCGCTGATGTTTTAAAAGAGAATATCAGAAATATAATTTTAACGGTACTTACCTAATATACTTGACCCTTAAAATAAAAATTATGCATTAAATGAACTTCTTCAAATGTATTACAGAGTACAAAGATTAAAGAATTAATAAACGGTCCGTCCATTACCTATTTCTGGCTACACATATATTTTATCCGTAATACAGCGTAATGATAGACAACTTAAAAACAAAAATTGTGAATTTAATATGCAAGTTGAGGAAGTCCCAATGATGGTAGATTTAGTAGGGCATTTTTGATTGCTCATCTATCTAGCTTGGTTATACTTCTTTTCCATTCAAAATACAACCAGGAGAAAATCTTGTATATAGTTTGCATTTGAGAAAAAATGAGAGTTTTGATGAATATATGAAAAATAATTAGAAACTGCCTGCTTTCACGTCTAGATACGTATAGAAATTCTATTTCGACGTTAAAAAGAGAATTATGTACAAGTACTTCTAAAAATTCTTCCACTGTTTTTAGGCTTCAGTGAAAGGGTAGAAGAGTTCTTTAAGGATTTTGACTAATGTCTAATAAGTTCTAATTGCTGAGTCTCTTTTTGCTTAAAAGCAATTCGAGCTCACTAAATAACTTGATAACGAATTCTAGTAATACCTACATATTTTTTTGTTTATGTTAAAAAAAATTTACAAATCTACTTCTGTACTTCCCCTAAAAAAAACACCACTATTTTACGAGAAGTCTTCAAGATCAGCTCTGGTTACGCTTTTGCACTATTCTAAATCCTTAGCACGCAGTAGTCTGGCACCATGCCACTCAGGAGTTGTGATAGTATCACGACCTTATCCGCAAACTCCGATTCTTACCTAAATCTACCGCACAAACTGCGGGAGGTTGTTAACTAACACCTTGTTACCATCCTATCTGGATGATATTATAATAAATAGCTATTTTATACGTGTCCTTAAATCCTCATATTATGAAAGGCAATGTTTCTGTGTGTCAGTTAATAAGTTTGTATTACTAGAATCACTTTTTTCAATAGATTATATCTAGGGTCTCTTTGACCCATGTCAAATGCAAAGCATGGACACCCTCCTCCGCCATTGATGCTTGTGTAATACTTAAATGGCCCCTAACTGGTCGCTGACAAGTTGTCTGGCCACTAACTCTCCTCCATCTCAACGTCCGTCCGGGCCCTGCAAGTCCCATTGTCTTTTTAGATAGGGTGCCAGTATCTTTCGGAACACTTTTATTTTCACTATCAGAAGCAGAAGCAATGCTATCGTAACTTAATTTATGAAAACAACAATGGTTTTTTATTTAATTACATTAATATCCGTCTAACACACCTCCAATGAATATGTTCCCAGCATCAACCCACTCGGATACATCATTGATCACGGGGGCGGTAGTATAAGCAGTTTCTTGAAACTTCAAACATGCAAAACCGCATGAGGCTAAATGTGAGCTTAAGAAACACTAAACACTGCGCGCCATATAGTTCGAAAAAGTGTGAAATTTCTCTCGGCAAAATCGACTACGTAACAAAAACCTAAGCCACAACCTTTCCTTAGTGATAACGATCCTCGTTTATAACTTCGAGTATCCTTAAACATTATCAAACTGTGCATATATTATTGTTACATAACTCAGTAAGCCAATTATAATATAATGAATAGTGTCAATATAAGGAAAGAAATTCACAAAAAAATAAATTATTCTAAATCACAAAAGAACTTTTGCCTTCAGTACATAGATTATTCTCGATTAAATTTGGAAAAATGCGTGAATCAAGGTGATTCTGTCCCACTTCCCCGGAAAGTCTTTGTTTGAGACTGCGTCTGAATAGGTATAGAGCTAAAGTAAAATATAGTACCTTCCATAGTTATCATTTGTGTGTGTTTAGTATACTAATAAAGTGTACATGTTATTCTGACATTTAACTAGTTAGGTGATGCGAATTCACTTATAACTTATTTATCTATCCCTCAGCGGCATGTCACAACACAATACGTTATTAAAGATAAAAGGAAAACAAAAGACGAATGCACCCCGTGCAAGTAAGCTCGTAGCGTGAAACAAAAACCTTTCAAGTGTCACGTCGAAACGCGGCCACGTTATCTCGGCACACGCCGGCTGACGTCGACAATACCTCGCTCCGGTGTGCGAGACAAAGCGAACAGCAACACAATAGACCTGTCCCCGGCTCGTCTGCAACAAGGACGTGTTCAGATAACGTGCTCTGGGAAACGGACATCTCATTGTTCTTATATAAATCGTATGTAGGCAAAATACCCTATAGCATGTAATAAATAGACAACTCTTTACAAACAAACAAAAAAAATATATAGACTCGCACTTAAATTCCGCATATGGGTCATTCCACCTCAAATCGACCAATAGTTGGAATCGACCCCTTTCGATTTGGACACATTTTCTTTTATCATATAACGAAGTTCTGCCAAAGGAAAAAAATGAAAAATTTGTTTTTCAAAAGTTATAAAAAATTTCGATCATTTTCAATCTTATCTTTTAAATATCTCAAAAACTATCATAGATACAAAAATGAACCACAGTTCACCTTAAAGAGGATATTTAAGGATATGAACAAAAAAACTTTTGATTAAAATGTCGAATTAGTAACATTTTGAATATTAAATTTATGGCTATTTTTTTTTTTGTTAAATATGTTTTACTGTTCTTAAAAGTTCCTAAAAGTTATGGAACTGGGTTTTTTTTTTTTGTTTTTTTTTTTTCAAAAATAATCAGTTTTGAATTTTATTACAATTTTTTTTTTTTGTATTTTTTCATTTTTATGAGAAATCGAGTTTAAGCAATCATATAATTTTGGAATTTCGACTAGTAAAACTTTCATTTGTTGATATAATAAGGTGTCAAAAAAGCATCGCCATCATTTATACTTTCATTCAATTCATAAAAGTTTTTAAGCGTAATCTTAATTTATATTTTGTTATGTTAGTCGGAGTTTTTTTTTTTAACCCTTTTTGTGTTATCGGTGTCTACTGAAACAAATAAATGAAAATATAAATGTTGGCGATGCTTTTTTATCTCATTATTATATCAATAAAAGAACGTTTTACAAGTCAAAACTACAAATTTATATGATTGCTTAACTTTACTTACCATAAAAATGGAAAAAAAAGCAAAAAAAAAAATGCTTGTTATATAATTCAAAACTTAATATGTTTGAAAAAAACAAAACGCAAACATTTCTACACAGATGCTCCGCTCCACACGTTCAATGTTACATCTACGTACGTATGTATATACGTACAAGTACGTAATCAAGAAAGTACTCTTCATTTCGATTAATTTGAGTTAAATTATATATTTCTTGTTTATTTTGTTTACGATAATACTAATTCTAAATAAATGTATGTAAAATATAAATTGATGGGCTAATTAAATACGTTAATTATTAAGTTGAAAGATGAAGGATGAATAAATTAAAATGACGTTAGCTGCATTTTTAACCAACTGGTGAGATAAGTTGGTGGGGTTGTTACTGTAATGTGATTTGACGTACCTTCGTATTGGGTTTTGAATCAAACAGTGCATCTGAGTTTGTTGTCAATAATGAAGCAAAATTAATATGGTAGTTAGTTAGTTATTTAGTTTTTGGCCGAATTAATTATATTAATTACTGACCATTTCATAGTATTTTAAAAGCGATGTACTTATGTTAATTAAACTAAAAGAGATTCTAGTAGGAAGTTTAGGTTTAAGTACAAAATGGAAAAGGAATCCAAGGCACAGAAGTTAGAGACTCGATTAATATTAAGACCTATATTAGGGAAAGTTCCCATACTAAGTGACCTGTTTTTTTACGATATAACGTAGTATTGTCAAGTATATTTTTTAATCATTTCACAGAGAGAAAGTGAAATAAAAGAAAATTATTGGACTCATATTAGTCTTTATTAATACGGCGTTTATTGCATAATGCACTAGTACACTACATGCATGCATAATTACTAGTAAATTAAATATTATGAAGAAAAAACTCATGTAAAAACCATATTAAAATGTTCGGTAGCAATGCCATCGTAAGTTAATTTACAAAAACAACAATGGTTTTCTGTTTCATTACATTTACAATTACAATTAAAAATAACTTGTTAATATTGCGTACGAGAAACTTATAAAACTTCCCATTTGAATGACTAAAGACAGTCTGTAGCGGTGTACTATAATAATAGAGTTGTCATTTTGAATAAAATACGAATTAGTTCTCAATTCTTAGGCGCGGAGTCTTATTTAGGACTATATTGTTCTGTTTACATTTAGTAGCGCTTACAATTTATCTGTGTGTAATGATGATAATACGCCAAATCAAAAGGCGCTGCCTCTCATAATGCTTGTATGAGATACTATAAGGATAAATCTGTAGGTGCTTGTCGAAAGAATTTTAAGGTGGTTTGCTATGGTTTCACTATAAATGTCTTCAGCATAGAAAGCTCCAGCTTATTGTAGAAATCGAATCGAATCGAAAGTGTCGACTGACGCGATTCTTGAAGACATTAGGTACCTACCACTGAGCTATCGTCATTTTTTAAGCCTAGTTATTAAAACAGAAGAAATGCCACTATGGCTGTACCACAAATCGACCAATTCATACACAAAAGATATGTGTAAAATTATAATAGTTTCATTGATATTGATATTATAATATAATATAATAGTATTTTGTTTTAAAAAAAAAAAAAACAATTTAATTTGATGTATGTATGATGTGAATCGTTGTGCTCGTGTAACAAGGGAAACCAAAAGGGCAAAGTTGTTTCTTTTTAAACAAGAATCAGCCATTATTATAGTCTAACGCTTAATATTTTAGTATTACGTATAAAAAATTATATCAACAAATAAATAATAACTGTGAAGGTTTGTGTGATATATAAAACCTATTTACGTTCCACATTAAGGGGCGCTTTATTGACGTTCTATAAATAAACTTCCTAGCTCTTGCCAGGCTGAAAAAAAAAACATATTAGCAACCAGCGATGGTGAGCCACCATCCAGGGCTACGCCCGGCGTATGTAGGCCAGCAGTGACGTCACACCGTGATGACCCAGTTCCTTTGCCATTGAGAGGCGCGCGTCAATGGTACCCCCTCCCTTCCCGCCTATGCAATATCGCTTCCTCCCCTTCAGCAAACGAATCGGTAAGGGGCGTGTCAAAATTGCGCTACAAAAATGAATTATGAAACTGTTTGAGTAATATGACATTGGTAGTAAAATGTTTATTTACAGCCATTTCCAAATATCTTCATCGTAAACATTTGAGAGTAATATTGCCAATAACATAATGAAATTTCTATATACGAATAATATTTCTAAGTCTGTCCCATTGCTACAAGTGAATCAAAAATGCAGTTATAGTAAACATACTGCCTTGTAGGTTGGCTCGTTGTGGTAATAACGTAAAGGTCTGTCCTATCAAAGCATATTGCTAATACTTCCACACGGACAGACTTTGGGTGAACTTCAATGAAAATATTATTAGTAGCTTGCGTGTCCAATACAATCCCGTCCTTAGAATGTTGTTGAGATTACAGCGCATTCTATAGAGCTTCTGGGACCTTTGCCTATACTCGTATTGATAATTTCAATCATTTGTATCAATTTTGAGTAAATTTGGTGGTAGTTAAAACACATTCATGAACGACAGTCCATTTATAGTAAAGCAATAATTATCGGTTGTTGTACGATGTTATGTCACATGACATACTTTATTTCAATTGTAATTTATAATTAAATTTTATTACTTTATGGGCTCTTCATTATTATCAAGTTGGACGAAAACATCCACTGCTGGACATAGGCCTTTTTTACGTGGGTTAATACATATACGGATCTCCCTACAACCTTTAATTAAACGACTCTCCGCGTTGCTCCGGTAGCCAGCCCGTCCGAATAGCCAGGCACGGTTTCATATCTCAGACGCATATTAGGGAGGCAGTCTGGCACTGGCTATCCCCTCCGTCTGTCAGAAACTGCTCACCACCTCACGTATCTCCTATTTTCGGAGAGGGGAAGGGATCCCTGACTTATGGTGGTGGGAGAGGACGAGGGAAACATCCTCTCTTACCTCCTTGCCTTACCGGCGCCGCGGCGGAATCCATCTCCCGCTCTCTCTTCGCGGTCTCCTTCTACAAGCATGTTATGCTGCAGACCTGCCACCACCTGCCAGGTCCCTCTGCTGTGGTTCACATGGCACATGGTACGTGTTGCACATGGCCTTGACCACGCTGGCTAACGAGAAGCCCGATCCCACCACTGTCACCACCGTGCAACCGGCTCATCCCACGCAGCATATTCCGATAGAGTGTGTTGCAAGATGTCCTCTACCGCGTAGCAACGATGGCAGGCGGTGAAACTACTAGACAGAGGCCTTCCCCGATGAACTCCAACATGGCCGGTCTTGAATTTAAATTAAACTTTAAAAAATTAGATAAGTTTTAAAAAAATAACATAATAAGCATTTATGAAGAAAAATTTTAAACAACACAAAAGTGCCATCTCTTGAACGCCTTCTTATACTTGACACACCATAGCATGTCATAGCACTGGTAACGCTAATCTATAAGTTTTTCACCTACCGAGAATCGCTCAACGCGGCTAAAGAAGTTTTTACTTCAAAACAAAAAATCAGTTTCATTGTTTTTGAGTAACACGCTAACAGACAGCTTTGTTTCACAATAATTATTGTTGAAAATTTGGGGGAAAATAGGTATTCCAAAATTGTTTTTTATTGGTAATGCTGAAATTCGTCGTCGTCGAACACCGCCTAAAACAAAAGATTAAAATTATATTATTTTACCCTACTTATATATACTTTGAGAATTATAGCTGGGACTTTGCAATCAATAGTCTTCAGTACTAGATAACTAGTCTCAGACAGAAGGTCGATGTTTGGCCAAAGCGGGAGCCGAAGCCGATTATTAGGCCATCGGCATAGCCGCCCGACGGAGCCGAAGGCCGAAACCTAATAACCCATAATAAATATGGTCCATGACTGGATTTGAAAAAGTTATGCTGGCTATATTAGCTTAAGAAAATGATTAAAACTATAATATTTATTTACTTAAAAGTAATTTAACAATCACTATCAGTCCCAGTTCTGTCTCAGTCTAACTTTTTTCGACTAGAGTAACAATAGAGTAACTAGAGTAGCATAATCTTTAATCATAAACTTTGGTCAATTAATAATTACGTATACATCAGTTACTGGCTATTTTACTGATAAGTTAAAGTAGTTTTAGTTAACCATTGATAAAATTATGTGAAGATCGCTAAACCGACTAATCAATGGCCCTTAACGGGGCTCCCGTGTGGAAGCGAGAGATGTCACCACCCTGTACTAGTGGCGGATCGAGGTACTAAAAAGAGGTGATCGCCCTGCGCTATGAGAAATCGAGGCGCGAAGGTTTGAGCTCTGCTCACTAATCATGACAGAGTGGTAACTGCACCTGGATCATCCCAGTTTCAGCGCAGCCACTGTAGACCATCTGATGTACCCTGACCTTTCGTCTGACACAGGTACTCTCGGGGCATGAGTGCTTCGTTAGATACCTGTGTTGGATATGCAGAGAGATCCCCCAGAGTGCTACCACTGCCCTGACGTGCACGTGTACGTGATGACGTACACCACACGGTCGCAGTCTGGCCGGCATAGGACATCCACAATAGTGACCTAGTAGCTGCGATGGGTCCCGAGCTCTCGTTTGCCTCGCTCGTAAGAGCGATAGTTTAGCTTTAGGGCCTGGGCAGCTTTGTCCTAATTTTGCTAGTTATTTCTACTAGCAAATGAGGCAGCAGACCACCCTGCTCCCCCTCTTGCGGTCGACGGATTGGCAGGCGCAGGGTTGGAAACCACCTGCGCCCCCCATAGTGTCCTGCACGCGCTGGGCTTATCCGGTGCATTGCACACAGGCTTAAGACGGTACGCGGCGGTGTACTCTGTGCACGCGCGTCTCGAGTCTGTTTCAGAGCTCGAGCTCTAACCGCGGTGAGCACTGCTTTGAGGGGCCGGACCCTACAGGGATTGAACCGTTGATGCACTCTCCCTTATGCGCGGCTTCACCCAGTAACAGGGTTTGAGAGTACAATGGGGTTTAAGTCCGTAGACGTCTGACATAACCCACCCACCGTTGCCCAACGGAGGTGTATATCGTAGGATGATATCTCAACTTAAAAAAAAGGAAGATCGCTAAACATTTCTTATTAGCTTTCTAAAGGAGGGCATTACGTCTACATTATTGTTTGAAAAATCACATAAATAACAATACCTTTTTTTACACGATATAGGCTCAGAGCTTTGTCCACAATCTCACCTGATGTTAAGTGACGATGGTAAACACACTAAACCTAGATACTGGTTCTCAAGTGACTATGCCGGAACACACCTATTGGTATTTGGGCGACAGGTTGTCAAACTTGAGGGTGGTAGCTATCCAGGCGGGCATCATTAGAATATATACCACCAGGCTATGGTTTCCTCACGATGATTTCCTTCACCGAAAGCTCAGGCTGATTTTAGAGTTGGATAGTTGGGATCGAACCCGCGTCGATTGACGCGAAAATAGGCCGCAATATCCACTGCGCCATCATCGCTAAAGGAAGCATTTATTAATTTAATTATTGTTTTCAATAAGGTAGGGCACAACGGGATATATATTTTGTATTTTAATTTTAATTTTCTCAATCAAATAATAATTTTCACAATCGTATAATAAAAACAAACAAAAAATATCAAAGCAGATAATCCTAATGCGCTTACGAACTTTTTTTGTTTTGGTTATTTACTGACAATATTTATTATTTATCTCTGCTGACAATAGCAGACGGCCGTCGGCCGTTACGTTTTTCAAAAACGCTCTCGCGGTATCGTTATGGATCGTTTAATAAAGGTGCTTCGGCCTTCGTCCTCAGCTACAACTTCGGCGCATTTTGGTTGAAGGTTATTTGGCCGAAAGTGGCTGAAGCCGAAGCCGCAACCGAAGGCTCGGTCGGACACTAATTACAACAACAAGGTTATATAATAGTAGTTTTAAAAGATTATGTTCCCTCAATTAATGAATGAAATAGAGAAGACAATGTATAAATAAAACGTCAGTTAAAGTTCTCATCTATCCACTATTTATTCCAGGCAACGACGCCGACAGAGACGCCCTTTGGATTATTCATGCATTTTCATCGCACAATACATTACGTACTTTGTATGAAGTCGTATTGTGTATTTTTATATGATATTCACAAAGAATCTTTTTGTTTAACTTTCGTAACGAACGTCATCTCTAATTGGACTTTGCTTTGTAGAAAAAAGAAAGATGTGTCAAGTTTTCATTTAGTTTACGTGTGAAAATGAAAGAGTTTAGTAGCTTGACAATTGAGATTGAATTTTTTTTAATGTTTTTTATGTCAAAGGGCATCAAACTAAAAGATATATTATGTGATAGTGTATGGACAACTGCGATTTGAATCATTAATATATAAATAACATTTAAAATACTTATTCTGATAAGTAAAATGATTAATAATAGGTCGATTACCAATAAAAATGAGACTATGGGAAAATAATGGAAAGCTGGCGTAAACGCCAGGTTAATGCTTACGTGGTTAATTAACATATCATCAGTTAGTCTAAATATGGAACGGTGGGAATATAATTTCAATTCTAGATCAATTAAGATTATTTCCTTAGGATTATATATTATTAAAGGTTAATATATATTTTTGATGTCTATTGTTAAAATTATGAGGATAACAGTCAATAAGTTAACAATAAATTGCATTATACAATAAAGAAAATTTTCTAAATAATTAAAAGGAATTTTAATACAAAAACTAAAGTTCATTAACAGCTTCTAAAAGAAATAAAGCAAATCGGTTGATAAAAGGAAGAGAAAAATTTACCTTATCATCTTTAACTTATCTCTGTCATTTGTCATCTTAACATTCACAACTTTTTCATTCAATACATCCATACTTTCTTCGGTCTCCCCCTACTTCTCAAACACCTTCGTACTTAACACTCTTCTAGCTACGAGACTTTCATCTATCCTCCAAACAACTTCAACCTATTTACTCCTTAATTTCACTAACTTAGTCATTTCTAATTCTTGTCCATTCAAGTTCCCATCATAACCTTCGCATTTTTTTTTTACACTGTCTAAGCGTAGCGCTTTTCTACACAGTCTCCATGATGTTGTGATGATCTGGTCAAGGTAGGTAAAGACACAAAGCCTACTAACTCTCAAGTGGTGTTGCCGGAACTTAACTTCTTAACTGGCGCTTCTTTCAAGCTTCTTCTGATATACTAATTTCTAATCATATCCATTCTAGTTATGCCACACATCCATCTTAACATTTGCATTTCTGCTACATTCGCTCTTCTTTCATCCATCTCTTTAACATATATATAACACACTTATACATAAATATAGATCTTGAAATAAGGTACTGCTTAATTTCATCATTTACCCAATTGCTAAGTGAAAATAGTGCACAAATCAAACGTTTTAGAACTGCCCGCGTGTGTAAATAAGCTGTAATTACCACGTGTGCGTGCTATAACTGTTCAAAGTCGACCTTAGTTAGTTTATTTCTGATAGCGGGACCATACGCCCTAATGCTACCTAGTGCTTTAATTATAAATCAGAGGGCGTACTATTTAGAGAGGACCTAAAAATAACTCCGAATTCATTTAAAAATATTACCATCTGTTTTTTTTAAATCTGTATAATCAATATGTAATAAGACTATCACTACAATAAATATTTATTTTTACATAGCTGTTTTTTAAACTAAATTAATTTTTGCCTCATTCTTAACACCGGCTTAATATAAAATACTTATTAAATACTAAAGAGTACAACAATTATTTATATAATATAAGTTTCTAGAAAATGCAATCACGCAATGTTAGGTTAATAGTATATAAAGGGCGCGGAAGGGCACGCATGCGGTCAACAGTAAATTAATATAAAAGGTATACTAGGTAATTGCCTAGGGACGGTAAGACTTAGGGGAAAGAAACAGTATCACTTTCCATTGCTTTTTATAAGACCTCAATCATCAATAGGAACGATATGAAACAACTGCCTAACCACACGGAATCTTTATAAACAAAATCAGTAATGAAATAACATCGTACAAAATACCAACCAGTCTCATTGGTGGGAAAACTTCACGGTAATCGAAACACCAGCCTACGATACACTGGCGACCTAAAGTGGTTACAATCTTTGATTTGTGTTTTCCCTATATTTTACCATGTGTTCGATTGTCCGTCCGATTTTCCCTTTTACTCTCAGTCAATACTGGCGAAAATAGTAAAAACTCTGTAAAATTCACTGATTGATACTGCAGTGGTGTAACTATTGGATTACACCTTTTTTTTTTTTTTTTTTTGACGGAGGGAAATGCATTTACGCACTACCCTTACTTATTGTATTAGTGAGACTAATACAATAGGCAAGGGGGCACGGAGTGACGAGTTCCGTGCCAGTGTGGGACTCACCCGGGCGTGAAGCGCCCGGAAATACCCACTAAAAAACCCCCCGGGGCCGTCCGCTGCATTTGGGATGGGGGCGACACGGGGTGGATTTCTCAAGCACTGTGCCCCCTGCAGCGAACCCACCGGGCCTCGTCGTGCAGTGGCCTAGCGGGGATGGGGAAGTATAAACTTCTCAACCCCACCTCTTCGCCCACCTCCCGTAGGAGGTACGACCTAGATAGGTCAGTCAGCCGGAGAGCAGGATATCCTGCCCCCCATAATTGGATTACACCTATCGTGCAGTGCTGTCATTATTGATATCTTTCAGACTGTTTCAAATACTTCTGCTGGTACAATCGATAGGTGCTTAGCGAGATGGACAGTCTAAAACGATCTACCAAAAAATTTCTACAGTTTCAGCAGATGTTTACACATCACCATGTTTTCCTTCACTTCAGGTTGTTCGTAGCATTTGTACACAAAACGATCAACACTGTATCCTACCACATTTCCACCGAGTACTGGAAAAAAAGCCATTCAAAATCTTTAAATTCGGACAGCTCAGTCGAGATCCGTACGCCATTAAAAATTGGCAATGGCGAACAATATGGGTCAAACACGGCACTAACAATAACTCTATTTATATCAACTAAATCTAAAATACACATGTATTCCTGTACGCACGGACGGAAATAACCACCGTGTGTTGGTCTACTTCGGTTGGAGGTAACACCGGACTGAGCAGGGCTACCATGTCAAATATATATCGTCATTGTAATAGTTTTAATTGTATTGTAATAAAGTATTTTATGCCAAAAAAAAACGATTATTCCAAGCATAAATTATTTAATTTTTTATCTAGAATATTATCCTTTATTTTTTAACTAATATTAAGGCGATTTGTTATCGAAGATGATGATCAGCTTTTAATATTGAAATGCCAGAATACTTGGCAACAACTTTTCATCTTTAGGGCGGTAGTTAAATAGATTAACATTTCAAAAATGTATATCTTTACGCCAAGGCTTCGCCACAGTACACTTTTCTCCGCAAAGAGTTTTGTTAAGAGCAAGATTAGAATCAAAAGCCGCTACGAAGCCAAGAGCAGCTAATTTAGTCGCAATTATATAATGCTATTCTGAATAATTAAATACTCAATCAACAAATATCTCACGGACTACATTATCTATAATTTAACAAGAGCATCAGCTACAGCTTTTAGATTTCAATATAAAGAAAGGATCATTTGGAACTCCGTCTTGTAAATTGTCCACTTATACCAGATAAGCTGAAACCGAAATAAACGTTACAAGAACTTCAAGCAGATGTCGGATGCTATAATATACGTTCTAGTCATTAACAGTATCACTTACACGTTTCCTGTACAGCTCTTTCAATTTGTAATTATTTTCCCTCGTAAATGACTATGTTATGACTAAGACTATTCTAATACCCATGCTTCCTATTACGATGTTTTAATAAATGTTCTTTTTGCCTTAAATTACATGACTAAGTTATAAAGACGATTCAATTCTAAGATAAAAGAATACTCATTCGAAGACAATAATCACCCAATACTGCTGAATATTTCTGCAATTTACTGCGTTCTTGACTAACGTTAATCCAACCTCGTGCCTATAAATATAGACTTTAGAGATGAAGTTTCAAATTCTTCTTTTGTAATATAAAAGCTTTTCAGTATTAGAAATGCTAGAAAATGGGCACTACAGAATTATTAGTTACCATTATACGGCATCGAGTACTAATCTATCTACATATTTCTACGAAAATAACAGATATGTATGTTGATACTGTTTAGAAATTGAAGCGATGATGGGACAACAATAGACTGGTCGTAAAGTATCGACGAACGTAGGTACGTACGACGAACGTATTTTTTTTTTTTGACCTAGCTAATGCTGTTGACCAGAAGGGCCTTTACAGCTTCACCGAACTTTGGGGGCGAGTGCTGAAGGCACTCAGCCGCAATAAGGTGACTAGCTCAAGGTGACATTTTTTTATATTAATATAAAAAAAAGGTTCCTTACAGGACCTATGTACCTGCATGTTATGCATGAGTGTGTATGGAGTGTTGTGCGTGTAATTGCTCAATGCATGGGCAGTGTTACTGTATCGCGCTGGCGGCGACGTCAAGAGCCTCCCCAGTTGGGGAACGAGACACGTCTTGGGTCGCCGCCTGAGGTACGAACATCGTTAAATCGTAGGGCATTTTCTGATACGCATCTGGGCAGATACGGCACTTAAGCTTGAAAATTTGCTCCTAAGGATCTAGGTATAGATGTGCTTCGACAACATCACTTGAAACCATTACCTGCAGCTTTAGTATTTTTACCATTTACCAACTTTACTGAAAATCAGGCGAGTGGTCTAAAAACTGAATTTATTACAACATAACAAAACAAATTTGCAAGATCGATCAAAACAGTACGAGCTTATTTGTGAAAACATAGGTAAATTATGATTGTCGTAGTTCCGAATCTAAACCAAAGACTACTTTGGAATAATTTCCTTTTATGTTCCCCACAATCTGGTAACATTTCTTAAACGTGGCCAGTTTTTTTGAATACCTAATATCAAGCATTGTACTCATTACATCGTCAAATGCAATTAAAAATCTATACGTTTATTTGGGTAGGACGTACATCTTATAATTACAGAAAATATTTTTTGCTTCCTTCACGTGCATGAAGCCATTCAAGTATTCACTTACTGGCATTTTATTTCCGTGATTAGTTTTCATTTTACATCAATGAAATCGTTCCGCTATACAAGCGTAAAAAATGAGCGATCACCTGCGTATGGTTGGCAATTAATTCACATAAGTAACATTGTTTACAACAAGTAACATTTTTTTATTTAGGTCGTTAAAAATGCGGGAATACTAGAAATAATAAATTATACATCATATATTTATATCTGTACTTATAATAAAACTGTGAGAAACAAACTCTGTACACAGAATATATTTGAGAAAATCCTCTTGGAACTGCTTGAAACAACACAATGACAGATTGATCAATAACATAAAACATTTCTATGATTATTTAAGTTTTTGTCTATCTGTGTCCGTTTGTCTGTGCAGTTATGAAAACGGGGGTGAGAATTTGTATGCGAAATAAAGCAGTTTTAGGAGTCAGCAAGTAGTGGAGTAGGTGAATAAGGAGGTTTACATATTTTTTATTGATACAGTTGTTTTAAAAATATCACTGTCAATGGCTAGAAGGAAAATAAAGATAATCAACAAACGACCGCATCGAGGCAGCCCTGTGAGACGGCCTACTTCACTTAAGGGGCGCGCGTCAACCGCGCTGTTTTAAAAATATCGCTCGGTTGCGGAACGATTCCTACGATATTGTTATGTTTCGCATTGGGAGAGCGTCTAGTGACGTCACTATACACTAATTGAATCGATACATACGCCGCGATTATTATTATAATCCATAAATATCCAACTTATAACAATACAACGAATTATGTTTTTAATTTCTATTTATATAATTTTTTACTTTTATAACAACGCCGGTTGAAAGGTAAGCTTGAAGATCGATAAATAATGAGGTTATATGGGCTCATTGGAAGGGCTTTAGATCGCTGTTTTGAATAAGACGGGATCTGTATTTGACAATTACTTGTAATGAGCGAAATCATTAATGAATTAAGTCCGCATCTAAAATCTAACAAAACTAACAGAGATGACGAGACCCGACTTTCATCTGTATTTATTTAAGCTATATACTGCTATTATTTGCATTTTTTTTCATTTCTACTATAATAATAATTGAATTGTGCGTTTTGTAGATAAGAATCTTTTTGAATTAAAACCAAATCAATGCGTGATTATGCGTCCTTTCATATTACTTTAATTGGTATACTATGCTTGTCATAAATAAAGACTACGTTGTTTAAAAATATTTACCTATTGAAAATATTTACTAAATTCCGATTGATAAAAGTCATTGATAAACAGTGCATCTACATTGACATTAGTATAATGCTACGTGTCATGTTTGCTACGCTGATTTCACTGTAGCATCGCCGTAGCGAGGTCCGCGTAGCAAAGCGTAGCTCGTACCCCTGAATCGCTGCTCACAAATATTTCTAACTGCATAGGTAGGTAGATTTTGTCAATATATACAGTAACTCTATAATGATAATTTTTGTGATGATTTATTCATTCACTACCGTGTCTTTAATTGTAACTTCATAATTATATATCTTTGTCTATGAAGGTAAATAAAATAGCTAAATATATTTATAAGAAAATTAAATTGTTTAACAAACATCACAATCGATCGATGCAGTATCCAGTAAAATTACGAATGAGTAATCATTGTCTCGAAAGAAAACAATTATAAAAACAATATATAGTGGAAGATATTATTTCGAATCAGGAAAAATATTATAGATACAATAAAAACAACAACAGATAAAGAAAATAGCGAGTCGACGTAAACAGTAAACCATTTTAAATACTTTAATAACAAATAGAGAATTAAATCTATTAGATATTTCTAGGTCTGTATAGAACACCATTATGCACTATATAACCGGACCTCGGGTCGACCCAGTCAGTTCTGTTCGAGTTTGAACAACAAAGCAAGAACGAGTAGTGCAAACGATATGTTGGTGCTATAAGTGTATAGTGAACAATTTTGTCTAAGGGTTAGTGTATTTCGTCGTATAATAATGCGTTTTAGTTACCGACGACCGTAACGATATTACAAAGAGTACATATAATAGATGTTACGGATTATGCGCCTTGTACGTAACCGGGTCGGTAGCTAACCCGAGAAGTATGTCATTGATGACGTCAGGGGCGGGTGTTTCAAAAGATGCGCGCGCCGTTCCCGGGACCGGGAACACGCGGTCATACGCCAGTTTGATATGCCTCGGAAATAGGTCATTGAACTGCACTTTCAATTTCCAATATCAATTTCGAATTCCAACATTTTGAGACGGGTTGCAAACCGCGCTTTGAGATGGGTTTTAAGATTGTATTCTTATGATGTACCTAAGCTGTCGGTGATGGAAAATGTGATGAAACCATAGCTTGGTGATAAGTTATTTTATAATGTGTCGTTTTTCACAAAACACACGGACGTGTATTCCAACAGGATCACAGCTTGTCTTTTTAGGATTAACTTATTACAGTTTTTGACTACATCGTCACTGAACATCTGGTGAGATTGTTTTCAAACAATAAACCTATACAATTTAAACAAAACCTGTTCTCAAATATGAAAACATTTAAACGAGTTATAATGAAATGGAGTTTTTTAAGTAAACAACAGTATCGCTTTCCAAAACAGAATCCCAAACATTCGCTATAATAGATTAGTCGTTTTATATTGTCCAAACAAACATTATCTCGTGTATTCTTAATAAATAAAGTTACATTTAATTTATTTGTTCTCGCCAATATAAACATTTAAGTTCTCATTGTAATAATTGAATAAACCTTTGAGCCGTGTCAGCAATTTCGCAAAATTCAGCAAATACATCGAGGCCTACAAGTTCAAAATAGAAAAACAATATGAATATATTATTACATTTGAGTTTTCGCTCATCAGATCGAGAGAAATGTAAATTTAAAATAGTTATTATTACATTTTTAACTCATACTAAAAAAAATACAAGAAACTTTCAAATATAGAAGATATTTTTAAACATAATAGAAAAACAACACACATGTATTCGATTTTTAAATATCCTCGAGAATAAATTGTGACGTAATTCATAGTGTCGGATATAACATTTATCGATATAGTGATATCGGTAGATCTACGAAACTGTTTACGTTAAACGGGGCAGGTGTCGTACAGTTCCGGTTGTGCGGCCTTTGATGTGCGCCCACGCACGCACTAAATTATTTACGGTACCTACCTACCTACCTTTATTTAATAGGCACTCTTGTATTATTATATATTTTAGAAACGTAAATAGCTCGAGGGAACGTCAAAGCGTCACTTTTTACGCAGTTCCGTGTTATTAATATCAGATTAACAACTCTTTATTAAATTACTTTTGATATAAACATAACATAAATGTCTTACATTAGCATTATTTAAGTACTAGCTGTGTGCCCGCCGCTGCGCCCGCGTTTCGTATATTCTCTACAGCGTTTTAATTTTTTTTTTTTATACGGATCCCTAATTATTTTCCTTAATTTTTTTTCGATACAAAAATAAAATAATACTATTTCTCACAAATTCAAAATTTCATGAGTTTCATTTTTTTAACCCAAAACCCTAATTATTTTCGAAAAATAAAAGTTACGCGGAGTAACTTCAGCTGTCTAACAAAAAAACTCCTGTCAAAATCGGTTTAGCCATTCCGCAGGTTACCCGGAACAAACAGACAGATTTTTTTTTAAAATTGTTTTTGTTATAGGTATCGCATTTTCATTAATATGTATTTAGTAACGAAATTGTTATTTTGACATTACAAACGGACACTTCAATGTTATTTATTAGTATATATGACGTTGGGAACAGGGTATCTGAATGGTGATTAACTTTATTTATTTATCTATAGTATTTATGCCAATGCTTATCTCAACATTGGGTGGAGGGAATGTGTTGGTGAAAGCTTTGTTAACTATTGTTGACCAGGATTAGTTAAAAATGTTTAAAATTACATTGCAAAAATGCTTAAATAATTCTTGAACGAGCCCTAAAGCGTTGTTCGAGTGTCAAACAAAGTCTTTTATTTAGCTCAGCCATTAACGTCTGATTCAATCTTATATTGTAGCAAGGCATATTTTGATTTGTTTTATGTTGCAATTTAGAGTCCCATTAAAATTCTCTTAGCTAGTAAAAATTGCGTCGTTATTGCAGTTAAAATATATGACAGTAGTTATAATTAAGTCGGACGGTGTGTGTACTTGAGTTATTTAAGTGGCGGGGTTGGCGTACAACAAAAATTGCTATAAAAATTCCACTCAGAATAATTAAACGACGCGCCTTACGTAAGCGGTCCCTTGTATTGATGCTAACATGTTATTGAGTCATCGATAAGGTAATGACGTCACAGTACGGCCACTGCGCCCCGCCGAGCGGTCATCTGTGCGTCATTAAAGTATCGATCAACTGTTAATATAAAAAATCGAGCACTTGGTAACACTACGCTGCCAGATTCACTCGATATATTATCTATCTAATGTTGTTATTCGATTTCTATTTTTCCTATTATTTTTGTTACATTACAACTATGAGTTAAAAAAAAAGATCCGTGTAAATCGTGCCGATCCAACGAATGGACAGGCACAGGATAGAGAATTTACATTTTATATTTGTAAGAATAGTTATTTGTTTGTACTAATTATTATAATCGACTATAAAAAAATATTTTCTATTTATTAAAACGTTTTCTAATCTACCACATTCCTTTAAGATTATTTAAACGTTAATTTAAGATTATTACATACATACATATCATCACGCCTTTCTCTCGTGGGGGTAGGCAGAAATTACGTCCTTCCACTTGCTACGATCTTGGCACACCTCTTTCGCTTCCTCTACTTTCATGAGCGCTTTCATACATGCTCGTCGGTTATGGGTACTTTTTACCTGGCCTTTATTTAAGACATGATTGATTTGGTCTAGATACATTCGCCTAGGTCGACCCTTACCGACTTGCCCATTCACCCTCGCCTTATAAATTAATTTCGTTAATCTTCTCTCATCCATCCTCTCTACATGCCCAAACCAACTAAGCATACCTTTCTCTATTTCGGTCAGCACATCCTCTACCACACCACAGCGTTCCCTTATCATACTATTCCTGACTTTGTCAATCGTCTTCACTCCAGCTATACTTCTCAGACTTCTCATTTCCACTGCGTTAATCTTACTTTCATGCTTCTTCTGGCAAACCCAGCATTCACTACCATACCTAAGTGTAGGGACCAGGACTCCTCGATGCACAGCCAAACGCGCCTTTTCAGTCACTTTCTGGCTGCACATGAAGTTACGCAGGGCCCCATTCACTCTATTCCCTAACAAAACTCTTCGCTCAATATCATCGTCACACTTTCCATCTCTCGTAACCTTTGATCCCAAGTACACAAACTCTTTCACTTGTTCCACTCTGTCTCCTTCTATCGAAATTACGCAATCTGTTATACTTTCTTCTCTTTCAAATACCATTACCTTCGTTTTACTAACATTCACTTTCATTCCTTTACTTTTAAGGGTCCTGTTCACAATACTGACCATCGCCTGCAACTCCTCCGCCGATGATGCCAGTACAACCTGAGAATTAAGATTATTAGAGAAAAAAACATTGAAATTTGTATATTTATAGTGTTTTAGAAAAGATAACATACATATTCCTAAAAACTTGTTCTAATTCTTACAGTTTACAATGTTTGAGTTTTTTAAACTTGAGACATCCAGTTTCGCGATTGCGGACAGCTATATAGGTAATGCTAAACTCGTTAACTGTAGTAAATATTTGCACGAAGAACTAGTACAGCACCACTACCCGATTGTAGTAAACTAAAACTCACCGAATTATAGAACGAGGTTACTACCGCAGTTACGTCAATGCACTCTCTACAACTTGCGGCAGCCGAGATTTTCTCATACGAAAATAAATTAGTTATTTCTGATATCGAATATCCCTTAATATATATATATTTAGATGGTAATTGCAATAATTATTTTTAGCTCAGTTTATTGAATTATTATATCTATTGGGCAAATATTCTACGTGATAACTGATATTATTTAGCAAACATATATATAATGCAAAGGCAGCAAATTAAACAGCCGAAGCTTCCGATGGGTATAGAGCTAAGCCACCCGCAGCTAAGTCGAATTTCGAAGGCGGACCGTGATTGGCCTGCGCGAGTGACGTCAATGCCGACCTCCCACCGCGCCCGCCCGCGCCCCTCGACCCCCAACGAAGGCCGCGCCACTCGCCTCTGAAAAATAATCACGAATTACGGACGGAACGGTTTCTTTTCTTCGGGCAAACTAAGACTACGTGGCCTGGATTCATTGTTCCATAATTATTCCACATGTAGATTATATTAATAATATCGGGTCACGGTGTTTCCCAGTTATTTTTGAGTTTTTCGAAACACGTGTCAAACACGTGTTCCTTATGATGACCTTCAAAACGCGTGCCATAATATAACTAACAGATTAAATTATGTTTTAGTTCACATAGACAATGTATACAAGTTTAGTAATTTTTTGTTAAAATTTGAAATAAATTGGTCACAATAGTTTATTAATGGATAAATTTAAGTTTTGGAGATATTAATGAAAACGTATATTGCAAAATTAAATTAATATTGAAAAGAAACAAAGAAAATCGATTGACTTAAAATGCCACTATCTGTGGCCTCGTTGTCACTTAACATCAGTTGCATTGGTAGTCAAACATTTACACATACATGTTTACTAGTTCTTAATGTACAAAAGACAATAAAACATGTTCAGCAAAGACTAAAAAAAACAAAATTAAGGCACGTTTTTTTTTTTAACTTTTGATAATACCGTAAAACTCAATGGAATACATCTACTATCGTGGTTATAAACCAGAAACGTTCGCGCCTACGTTTATATTTTAATGAGAGATTAAATAATACATCTGTTAAGATGTTTTACAAGATCTATCGTAGTTTCTTTAAAAAATAAAAGACATCTACTTCATTTGAACACTTTTTAAGTAATCAAATCTACTCTACAAAGAGTGATTCCTACTATCCTATCCTAAGGTGATATAATTAATATTATAAAACCGAAAGCGATATACAGGAATTGAAATGAATTCTATGTAGAGCGGAATTGTTGTACAAGTAGGATAATTAATCGAGAAAACTCTTTACCTTCAAGTATTTTATGTTGTACGAAAGCTTCGAAAGTAAGCAAAAATATTATTCTTACTGAAAATAAAAAAGGAACTATTTATAAAGGTTATAATAATTATAACATAAGTTGAAGTGGTAGTTATCCTAGTCACAGTATGGCGGAGAAATCATTAAAATAGATGCTATGTTTTAATAGTTTTTAGTTTCTAGTCGGTCAAAGATAATTCTTTCGTTTCGACATAGCTCAAACTATTAAACTAATCAAAAGTATTGCTAAACTTAACTATCATTATTGAACTGTTTAATTTGAACTGAATTATTCGAGATAACTATTTTAAAATGAATCTTGACATTTGGCTTAGAGTTGAAAAGTAATCTCAAGTTATTGAGATTATTTTTATTGGACTGTTATTGGACGGGGTGTTTAAATGAAGAAGTCCTTAAGTGATTTAACAATTGTATTTAATCCGGAATACAATGATGCATTAATGGTTTCATTTTGTTGTAAACAAACTATGTTAATTAGAAAACAGAAGATACGTTAGAGTTATGTGGCGGAAGTTAGTCCCTGACGATAGGCACAGTAATGTAAATCCATAAAACCAAAACAACGGCAACCATCGGCTTGCTGACATGCATAAATGAACAAATACATGAAGATACTCACCTCGAAGAACTAGATCTAGTCGGAGAAGATAATTTAAAAAAAAAAAAACAGTATAATATTTTTTAAGATTCGGAAAATTAGAAAAGTTACATATTAGTTGAACAATTGAAGAATTATATGACTTTGCTACCTTACAACGGGCCTGAGGACTGTACAGCCTTCTTCCGAAGAAGGAAAACATCATTATAATAAAATAGCAAATGTTGGTAATGTATCGCCAAGCACCTGTAGATATAATTCGGCAAATACATTCGACGAATCAGCACCATTTTTAGGCTTTGCTCGTTACCCATTTTGTTCACATCTCCATATAGTGTGAAGAGAAACTGGTCTAACGGTAATTTATGTATTAATATATGTAACGTATAGGTAAAACTATGATGAGTAAGATAAAAATAGAATTTGTTCGACGTATTAAAAACACATAGGTAACGGCCAAGCCGATGTTCATACCACTTTGGTAACCCTTATGCCTTCAGCACTCGCCCACAAAGTTTGGTGAAGCTGTAAAGGCCCGGACAACATCATTAGCTTGGTAAGAAAAAAGAAAAATAAATTTAATAAAATACAGAAGATAAAGAGTATATAGAAAAAGGACAAATGCATTCAACAGCGAAAAACGGCACTAGTCCAGCACGTGCTACAACAACATTTTCATAGCGCTGATTCTAAGTTGGACCTCAGAAAAATAAAGAAAAAGCTAGGGAAATTACGGTTGTATACATTGTACAACATTAGAACAAAGCATTTTCGTAATAATTAGAATGCGCAGTATGAAGGTAGTAGAAACCAAATAAAAAATTACATATACACTTGATCGAAACCTGTTTGCAAGTTTAAAACAACAGTTTAAAGTAACAAAAATCAAAATTAATTTTTTTTTTTATTATTAAATTTAGGCCCTAATAAGGCGCTTATGAACGTCAAAAAGACTATCACCGGTTTGGAAAACAATCCAGTCGAGAAGAGCCGGCAAGAAACTCGATCTGGTTATTTTATATAAATATTATATATACCATTATTTTTGCAGTTACAGTTTTTATACAGTTATGTATTATATATTTATGAATAAAATAAATACACATAAATAAGTAAACAATAGTAAAAAAAAATAGATCAGTTCAAGACATTCATGTAACTAAATAAAGAACAAATATAAAGTATAGTATATCTAAGGCAGTGGTCGTCAAACTCCGACCTTAGGCCAGTATTTGTGCGGCCCGCGACGTAGCAAACAATTTTGGTAGAGAACGATTCAAATTCCAGCATACATACTATGAAGATAGCTAAATAGAAGTACGCAAGATAGGAACACGAGCATATGTAGAGTCAAAAAGCCGGTTGCGGAAGAGAGTTCTCGAAAACAGCTGCCCGGCCGGCACTTCCCTTTTTTTCCGCCTTCCCTGCTTTTTGGTTAATCTTATTTTAATGTTTAATAAGGCCAGGTCCTAACAAGATGATGAGACAAATTATAAATTAAATATTTGCCATTTGAAGCTAATGTATTTGAACATGATACCAAAACCTAAATAGTAAAAAATACCCAAAGAGATACCTAATGTTTGTGTATGTTACATTTGTAAAAAACATTTTTTGAGACATTTTGCTAATAGAATATTATGCAATTAGGTAGGTGATACTATGAACCGATAATTCCAGAGTACAAACATTTCATTTAAGCTTTGAAAACCCGATCATTTTTAATTAACTGCAAATTAAATTTTTATGTTGCATTTAACTCATTGAATAGTTAGTATATAAAAATATGTCAATTAATAGATGGTATCTACTATTCAACATATAGTAGTGCGGCCCGCAGTGATACCGCACGTTGACCTATGTGGCCCTTTTTTTTTTTGACGGGGGGAAATGCATTTACGCACTACCCTTACCTATTGCATTAGTGAGACCGAAGTCCCCCAATGCAATAGGTAAGGAGGGACCTATGTGGCCCTTGACCAGAGAAGTGTGACGAGCACTTTCCCAAGGGATTAGTTGACAGTCACTATTAGGCGGTAAATGTCTCGTGCTGTTTTTTTAAACAAAAAAAGTTTAAACTCCCGTTGAACAAATGTTTAAAAATGTGTTCAATTACAAAAGAGTGTTTTAGGGTTGTTAAGAGATTATATTTTATAGAATTTTAAATTTTAGACACGTTAGTAAAAAGCGTGTTTAACGCTAATTTATTTTTGTTTTTTGTAATAAGACCATTAGTTTTGTAATATGGCAGAAATGACAGAAAATGTTGCTCCTGTTTTACACCATGTTACATAAAAATATTTATGTTGACACTGTATCTTTCTCTTGTTTTTGCACAATATGAAGAGATTTGGGTCGTACTTAAAAAAAATTATTTGTAACACTATTACAAATACAAGTATATTTTTAATTATTAATAATATTTCTTCTTATTATACAGTGCTACTCTTTGTTTTTTGAGTCTATTTTAATAGCCTTTGATGTGGTCTTTGGTAACTCTGTCCTTGATTCTACTTCATTAGCTTGCAGTATTTGATTCTATATTATGTAATTTTGGTTGTGTTTTACGCCATTATTATGGGCAAATGCACTTCACATTCCAAATAATTACATGCATTGAATGAATTGAATGATTTATTAGAAAACCCTATGAAAAGGTCTAACAAAGAGCTGTCATTTTGTTCGAGTATACAGAAATTAAGTAAAAAAACGTTAGGATCTTTGTAAGTGAAAGGACACCACATGACTACCAACTCTCGTGGAATAGAAATGTTACATTTTGTACTACATCCAGCCATTTATCCATTCAACGTCCACTGCTGGGCATAGGTCTCCCCAAAGATCTCCACGACGACCGGTCTTGTGCCACCCGCATCCAGTAGATTAGATCCATGTTATTGCATATAATTTTATCCTAAAATCACAAAAGTCATCCAAATATTTTTATGATAAAAAAGTCGTCGCCTTTTATAAATACATATGTAATGTTATTATTTCGGTAGGATATTTTTAAAAGCACACGTAAAAAATGGTTGGTACGGTGCACACACACACACACACACACATAGAAGAATAAGATGCACAAAGAGAAATGTAAAATTTCGATGTTACGCGTTCTTTTTCACATAAGTTTATACACAAATTAGTCATCGTAACGAACTGAATACGTCCCGTTTATACAGAAATAGTCGGCAGGGCTGTTTATGGAGTTAGAATTGTTCGGAGAACGACGCGGCGTGCGTGGTGCGGCGCTTCGTGCGTCCACGCATATTACGCCGCGCGCTATCTATAGCCGAATGCTATTTGCGTTATATATGATTCATTCTATTAATTATTAACCTTAGGGTGCGTTCAAATAAACGGTGTAGTGTATGCGCTTAATTTTTAACTATCCAATTACTTACCCAAATATGTAACTAAACTTTTAAAAATATTATAGCCGTAATTTAGTTCGTAATTTTAATTAGTTCTTTACTGAAAAAAATTATATATACATAATTTTCATTTGTAATTTTTTAAGTTTTCGCGTTCCATATTTAAAATCAGTTAATTTTAACGGGTCTTTACGCGTTACCTTTGGTTTTTTTTTTCCTTCCTATCCCGACGTTTCGGCTGGGTTTCACCAACCGTGGTCACGGGCTGACTGGCGGTGCGCGGCGTCGTTTGCTGCGTTGAGGGGTATTTTAATGAACTACCCCCGTTTGCTCTTTATATTTATTATAGTCACAACACTAACAGTATCCATCGACGATGCCTGTGACGATAAATTTTCATTGTAAATTTGTACAATTATATTTTATTTACAAAAATGTTTTACTGGCGTCCATGCTTTGGTTCCCGTGAAATAATTATTGTTTAACCCTCATTAAAGGGATACATAAATTCCTTCTTGGGTTTAGTTCTATACTCATCAGAGAACTACAATAAAATTGGATAATGGTTTATGTGATGACGAATTATTTCAGTCCCCCTATACTTATATATGCTTACCTCTTTTTATTTTATTTTCACAGAGGTTTTATTGGAGCTCTGGAGCAAGCGCAATTAGAATTGGTTACTTAGATCTTATAGAAACGTAAAGAAAATAAAACAAGTTGTACAGAACTTCTGTAATAGTTACAAAAGTTGTGTTAGCACTCTAGCCACTCGGGAAAAGTCAAACTCTGTAGTTTTTACTTTTTTTTTACTAAGAAATAGAATATATATACGTTATGTTTACATAAGCTTTAAAAAAACAATTAATTAAATATACCAGTAGTATCGTTCCGAAGTGTTGCAGGGTGCGTTCGCTACGCGAATGCAATTTTTTTTACACTGTACAGGCTCAGTGCCTTGACCAAAATCTTACATGATATTAAGTAACGATGTGGTCCGGTATGGTAAACACGCTAAGCCTAGAGGTAGGTACTGGTTCTCAAGTGATGCTGCCGGAACACACCCATAATTTAGCGACATGTTTTCAAACTTGAGAGAGGTAGTTACCCAGGCAGCTGTTATTAGAACACACGCTACCACCATGCTATGGTTTCTAACGATGTTTTTCTCCATCGAAAGCTCAGGTTGATTTAATAGTTGAGAGCGTGGTTAGCCCGGTGGACTTAACCGCGTGTCTCATAGACGGTACGACTGAAAGGTCGGAGGTTCAAACCCAGAGCGGGTAACACATTTTTTAGTGCGTAAATGCGGGTAACACATTTTTTTTAGTGCGTAAATGCATTTCCCCCCGTCAAAAAAAAAAAAAAGGTTGATTTAATAGTTGGGTAAGTGGGCTCGAACCCACGTCCATTGACGTGGAATCCGGCCGCACTGCGCTGTCATCGCTTCAATTCAGTAGTAAAAAAACAGTTGTTGATTCTCGCGTGAACGCAGCCTTATTACGAAATGTTAGTGACTCCGGGCTGTTCAAAATTAAAACAGTTGGGAGACCCTTTTGACGACAAAATGCCTTTCAATTGAAATTGCCGCGTCCAAAATGGAAAAAGGGGCCGCCCAATTATTACGTAAGCAGAATTTTAGACATTTTTACTAACCTTAGTAAAGCAAAAAGTATTATCAGTAAGAAAAACTCTCACCTCTTCCTCCGTGGTAATGTAATTGACATTTTTTTTACAAAATTTGCTTTAGTAGGCTAACATCAACCGGAGTTTTCCGGTGAAGGAAAACATCGTACGGAAACCATAGCATGGTGGTAGGGGATTTTCTAATAATGCCCATCTGGGTAGCTAACACCATCAAGTTTGAAAACCTGTCGCCAAATACCGATAGGTGTATTCCGGCAGCATCACTTGAGAACCAGTACCTCTAAGCTTAATGTGTTTATAATCCTGGTGGCCTAGGATCGTCACTTACCATCAAGTGAGACTGTGGTCAAAGCACCGTATAAAAAACAATTAAAACTAAATGAATTAACTGAATTCATTTCGTCAATCTTCTGTCATCCATTCTCTCCACCTGCCCGAACCACTTCAAAATATATCAGCTATCTAACAAAAAAATTCACGTCAAAATCGATCCAGCCGTTCCGAAAATTACTGGGAACAAAGAGACAAACAGGTGGCACAAAAATTAAAAAAAAACAATTTTTAGTATAGGTATCGTATATACATTCATATGCATAGTTAAAAATTGTTATTTTGACGTTACAAACACACTTTAATTTATTAGTATAGGTATAGATTTTCTTTTTTAGTGATACTTATGTACGGACACCAGATCCCAAAAACAACCGAAAAATACGGTCTTATGGTAATAAGAATTACTCATTAGAGATATTATACAGTATAAATAAATAAAAAAGGGTTGGGATGTATGTTTTTTTAAAATTAAATGAAGTCAATAAAATTGATCTTAAATCATGCTTTTTGGTTATTAAGACACACTGACTACAAGTTAAAAGTTTAAAGCAGTGTTCAAATGGACTCTGAATTCTTGAGCGATGACGACGGAATGTAAGCCGATAAGCTCCTCGCCTAATGTTACTTGTAAAATCGGGGACAAACTTTAGTAATTATTGTAATTTTAGATAAACTTATAGAATTCTGTATAAAAATCGACCTGTTTTTTTCTTAATTAACAATTTAATCTATACTAAAAATACGAAGTTTCTGTTTGTAATATCACAATATTTTTTTTGACTAAGTAGAAATGAATACCTACACCAAAAATATCATTTTGAAAATTTTCGTCTGTTGTCTGTTTGTACCGGGTAATCTCCGTAACGGCTGGATGGGACTTTTTTTGGTAGATACCTGAAGTTACTCCGGGTAACTAAGGGTACTTGTAATATTCGAAAATAATTAAGGTTCCGCGTAAAAAAACAAAACTCATAAAAAAATGGAATAATAATAAGATTCAATGCACAGTTTTACAGGCAAGTGCTTGAATTTATAAGAAATATATTTAATTTATCTTAGTACTAACAAATGTTTAAGAAAATAATTAGGGGTCCGCATAAAAAATATAGAACTTAAAAAAAAAATTAAAACGCAGTGAAGAACTTTATAAATATCCCTAGACAACGTGGAAGTAGTAACTTCATTGTTGATATTGTTTACAATTATGGTCATAATTTTTTATTAGTATTTACATTATATAAAATAAATATTACTTTTTTGATAACACATTTGGAAACTGATGTGTTCCATACACAGTGTCAATCTACACGGACGCCATTTTGAGAAAATGGCAGTTAAAAATTTAGAACATATTTTCAAATAACATAGAAAATTATAAGTTACTATGAACATATTGACTGATTTTTTTTGTAACAGCGATTGACTTATCATTTTATTTTTAAATATTAATAGATAGAATATGTCAAGGAACATGCTAGTATTAGTTAGTATTTATGAGTTTTAATTTTTTTACGCGGAACCCTAATTATTTTTGAAAATGAAAAGTACCATAAGTTACCCGGAGTAACTTCAGCTATCTACCAAAGTCCCGTCAAAATCCAACCTGCCGTTCCGGAGATTACCCGGAACAAACACATAGACAGACAGACAGACAAAAAATTCTAAAAATTTCATTTTTGGTATAGTTATGTCTACAGTTATGTCTACATAGTGAAAAATTAATGTTGACATTATAAACAGGCACTTCAGTTTTATTTATTAGTATAGATAATATATCATGTCACACATCATCATCATCATCATCATCTCCCTACCCTTTTCCCATTTTTATTTGGGGTCAGCGCAACATGTCTTCCTCTTCCATTCCTCTCTATTTGTTGTCATCTCCGCATTCACTCCTTTCCTAAGCATATCATCTTTCAAACAGTCCATCCATCTTTTCTTTGGTCTTCCCCTTCCCATGTAACCATTACGTCACACATATATTATGTAAAATATACGACATTCTTGGTTAATGTCACATACAAAACGCCACCAAAATTACACAATACAGGGTCAAATACGCAAGTTAATGAATTAAAAACAATTACTGCTACAGGACAGACCTGTAGCAGTTGAGATCTGGTCAAAAAGACCAAATTTTACGTTATCATGTGATCATGCTTTTAACATTTGTGTTACTATCAGTGTCCGTATATACCCAGATGTGAAAGATAAATTCGATAGCAGACTATGTTAATTACAGAATAATGTTTAAAAGGGTTATTATTGCGACGACTCAATATAATAATACCCTTCGAAAACCATCCGAAATAAATTGACATAAGTACCTACCGATGGTCGTTAAAGTGACATGACCTCATATATAAAGGTGTTCGCTATCACACGGCGTATTAAAACGTGGCCACGCCCCGCGGCTCGTATTTAAATACGCCGTTGTGACGCGTTCGTGCTCTTACAAAACTACATTTATAAAGGTGTGTTCATATTAACCTTTTTTTTTTTTTTTTTTTTTGACGGGGGGAAATGCTTTTACGCACTACCCTTATCTATTGTACTTAGGGGATCTCAGTCCCCCAGTACACTAGATAAGGGGCACGGAGTGACGAGCTCCGTGCAGTGTGGGACTCACCCGGGCGAGAGTCGCCCGGAAATACCCACTAAAACCCCCCGGGGCCGTCCGCTGCATTTGGGATGGGGGCGACGCGGTGCTTGCGAAAGCAGCGAACGTGTTCATATTAACCTAAGACACGCGAATACGCGGAACTTAGTTTTTGTTATATTTCAGCTTGAGAGATAGGTAAATATATGCTTCGGGTGAGTCCCACACTGGCACGGAACTCGTCACTCCGTGCCCCCTTACCTATTGTATTGGGGGACTTCGGTCTCACTAATACAATAGGTAAGGGTAGTGCGTAAATGCATTTCCCCCCGTCAAAAAAAGGGACTACCGCGGTATATCGTTTTTTCACAAGAGTTTTTCTTCACAGAATAATAAGGCTTGCTTTAGGATTCGAAGCCATACCGGTCGACGCGATGTCCGAACACACATACCATTAACCTACCATAACATCAAAACTTATTTATAAGCTAAGTTATAATTAAGTTACACTCACTTTCCTTACATGCCATAAAAGGTAACACCTCTTTGTTTGTCTGTTTATACTTAATACCACTTGCTTTATAACTACTAAACCGATTCAAATGATCTTCTTATTTTCAAATTATGTATAGTTACCACTATCAAGACAGACTGAAGTTGCTTTTTATAATATTTGGTAAAGATTAAAAAAAAACAGCTCTCGGTCGCGGCACCTGTTTAATATGAAGACGGTTTACGAAGTTTCCTTGGTCCGTATCCGGCTCGGCTGCCCTTCCGCGATAAATAAAACGACGTGCGTTTATTGACAAGCGGCAGCTAAAAATAACGCGAATCGCCACTTCACTCTAGGACGTCTATTCTGAGGGTGTGTAAGTGTTTTGTTATTGTGAAAGGTTTTGCTTACCGACCACTCGATTGTCTATTGAAAGTTATTCTCGAAATTGGAATATTGTTTATTTAATTGCGTACTACGTATCACTTGGATATAGTGCTAATGTTTGTGTATGGGAGATCCTAGGGCGTGTAAATAGCCCTAGGAGCGGTTTTGGGGGGCAATCTAGCCTAAGCGATGCGGTTGTGAAAGGAGTTGCAGTAATCTACTCACCGATGGTGGCGGCAACCGTTCCCTCTGCCAGCGTATAGTGTCCAGGACGGTTTCTCGAACTCACTTTCACGTAAAGCGTATATAATATTAAAAAGCGTGCAGCTGCAATAGCGCGGGTTTGCGGTAAACAATATTTGTAGCGGAGGTGTTCGAATTCAAGTACACAATCTAACTGTCACGGCTCACTAATGACTCGACCGTCGGGTCGGCGCAGTAGTCCAGCTAAGGTACTACAGCGCCACCACTCAACGGCACAGCAAATCACCAGCAAAACCTTCACCAACCGCCTATAGATGGCGTAACCATCCTCCCCCCCTTGAAAGAACCCAGGGCTTTCAACAAAGGAATAAGGGAGAGTAGGAACAGAGGACTAATTTTAAAGCGGGAACTTATTATGGAAAGCGGATGAAAGATGAGTTATTAGATACTCCTAATAACTTTAACTAAAGCGGTAGCGAAAATTGGAATGAAGAGGTTAAAAATAATCAATTTAATTAGCGGTATTTTATTTAAGCGGTAACGGATATAGTTTTAGCACGGGTCGTTTTTAAAATGCCTGATATTGTCTTAATAAGCGCAACTCGTACAACACCATCGGCCCCAGGATAAACTTCGGTTATAACGCCTGTGGGCCAGCGAAGCGGGGGAATATCATCCTGATGAACTAATACTATCGTTCCAACCCTAACAGGATTTTCGGGCGTACACCACTTCTGTCTTATTTGCAGAGTGTGCAGGTACTCTAACCTCCATTTTTTCCAATATGAGTTAACTAAGTTATCTAATAGTTTTTTGCGGTTGGTTAGGGTTATGCGGTCGTCAGGCAACTCCGAAGCGGGTAAGAATCGTAAAGGAGTTGACATCAGAAAATGCGCGGGTGTAAGTATTTCAGAATTTGGATCAGATGATAAGACGCACAAAGGTCTTGAATTCATGAGGCATTCAATTTGGTTCAATACCGTTAACATCTCCTCATACGTAAGAATTTGTGTGCCTATCACTCTATACAAATGCGTTTTAATACTTTTAATATTCGATTCCCACAATCCTCCAAAATGTGGGGCGCGGGGTGGAATCATTTTCCATATAATTCGATGTTTAGTCAGTTCATTATTCCAAGAGGATCGAAAAATCTTTTGATGTTAAAAATTTGTAAAGCTCATCTAGTTTGGCCTTTGCACCAACAAAATTAGTACCGTTATCAGAGTATATATATGAAACTGGGCCGCGGCGAGAAATAAAACGTTGAAAAGCGGCGAGAAAGGAATCTGAAGTCAGATCCGACACCAACTCGATATGGACAGCCTTTGTTGTTAAACACACGAAAAGACAAATATATGCCTTTTGAGAATGCTGACCACGTCTGCGTGAGAGTGTTATTTTCAGCGGACCAGCATAGTCTACGCCCGTATGTACGAAGGCTTTGGCTTCCATGACACGGCTAGAAGGAAGGTCAGCCATTTTTGGCGTTGGATGAGAGGGTGATACGCGAAAACATGCCTTACACATATGTACTCTTCTCCTGATAATATTTCTAGCGGATAAAATCCAAAAGCGTTGCCGAATAATAGACATTAACAGGTCTGAACCCGCATGCAAGTTTGTAATGTGATAATAATCTACAATTAGATTTATTATGTGATCACTTTTTGGGAGTAAAGCGGGATGTTGCGCTTCAAAAGGTAAATCTGAATTTGACAGCCTACCTTGTATACGTAAAATCCCATTTTCGTCTAAAAATGGACTAAGTTTACGAAGGTTTTTACAAGGTAAGTCGCCTTTTTTAATTATTGCAATGTCTTGCGTAAAATATTTTGCTTGAAGAGCACAGATAATAACCTTTTCAGCTTGATTTAAATCATATGTTGTAATAAATGGAGATCGCGGGAGTTTCTTCATGAAGCGAAGAACATAAACAATACATCGAAGCAATTTCGACCATGATGAAACTTTTAGAGCAAGTTCGTATAAAGGAGAATCTTCAACGACTGTTAGAGCGGTAAGTGTAACTGATTTTTTAATTTCCGGTAACTCATCATATTGTGAGGGAATAAAGGGAGTAATAGGCCAGTGAGAAATAGGAGAACAAGCCCAAGAAGGACCTTGCCACCAGAGCGGGTGATTAATTATTTGGGACGGTAAAAGACCCCGCGAAACACAATCGCTAGGGTTGTCCATACCGTTGATGTGAAAAAAGCGGTCAGGCAATATATTTTTCCTGAATTTGAGCAACGCGGTTACCTACAAAGATTGACCATCTGTGTGGTGAAGAATGAATCCATGACAGAGCAACTGTCGAATCAGAAAAGGCGTATATGGCATTTATAGGATGAAGAGAATTATAAGCGTTGTAAACAGTTTTTACTAATTTAGATAAAAACTAAAGCGGCACAAAGCTCAAGACGAGCTAAGGTGGTAATTTTTACAGGAGAAACTTTAGATTTTGAACACAACAATCTGAAGGTAATATTTCCTATGGAATCTGTGATGTGTAAGTAAACAACACAACCGTAGGCATTTAAACTCGCATCACAGAATGCAACAATGTTTACTTCACAGTCTTTAGTAACACCAATATGACGCGGTATACTTATAGTTGAAAGTAGCGGAAGTTCTTTCACTAAAGATGAATAACGGTAAATTATACTATCTGGAGGTGGATCATCCCATTCTATTTTAGAATGCCAGAGTTCTTTAATTAACAATTTAGCAAACAATATAACTGGAGCTATTAACCCAAGTACATCAAACAAGCGGGCAATAAAAGACAAAATCGTCCGCTTCGTACATTTGTCATTAGCGTCCGAATTTGTAATAATAAATGAATCGTTAGCGGGAAGCCAGGAAAGACCTAAAACTTTCATTGTGTTATAATTATCGTTATTATCAGAAAAACTAACGGACGAACGGTGAGAATCTGGTATAGTTTCCATAAATGCGTTAGAGTTACTTGCCCATTTAACTAAATCAAAACCTCCAACTTTAAATAGTTCAATTAACTCCTTTGATAAGATGAATGCCGAACCCTCTTCAGGAACGGAGGTGACTAAATCATCCATATATAATTGGGATTCAGCGATACGAGCGGCCTCTGGAAACTGATGACCTTCGTCAGATGCTAACTGCCGTACAGTACGCATGGCTAAGTAAGGTGAAGATTTTAAGCCGAAAGGAAGGCAATTGAATGCAAAAGTACGCAGTTTCTCGTTATTATGATAGCGGTAAAATATTTTTAAGTATTTTTGGTGATTAGGTGTTACTCTAATGCGTAAGTACATCTGTTTCACGTCGGCGCATAGTGCAACAGGAAATAAGCGAAAACGGAGTAATAACAGAAATAAATCCGCCTGTAAATTAGGACCGGTGTGAAGAACGTCATTAAGTGACAATCCACTAGAAGTTTTAGCGCTTGCATCAAGAACTACGCGTAACTTTGTTGTAGCCTTGTCTGTGCGGACTACTGCGTGGTGCGGTATATAATAACCATCGTCGGTTTCATTGGAAGCGGTGTTAAGTTCGGTTAAATAACCATTGTTAATATATTCAGTTATTACATTATTATAATCATCTCGAAGCGATGGAAACCTATTAAACTTGCGTTCGAGTGCAAGGAAGCGGCGGTGAGCAACGGCACGAGAGTTGCCCAGATCAATCGGGTTTTTACAAAAAGGTAAATCAACCACATATCGACCATCACTACTACGGGTAGTCGTAGAAATATATTTATTTTCGCATTCCGTTTCCTCAGGACTAAGTAAACGTACTGCGGGAATTTCCTCCAATTCCCAAAATTTATGGAGGCACGACTCAATATCTCTATGTCCCATAGAAATGAAGGATTTATTTAAAGTCAAAGCGGGTTGAAGAATTTTAATATCAGAATAGCACGAATTAATATTTTCTGTATTTACAATAAGCGGGTGAATATTTTCTGTGTTTGAAGCAAGCGGGAGAAAATTTTTTGTATTTGAAGTAAGCGGGTGAACATTTTTGGTATTTAAAGTATGCGGGTGAATATAGGTTGTACTCGATAGTCACAAACTAGAGTTATTATTATTTATAATAAAAGAAGTGCCACTATAACGCACATTCTCCGATCTGCCACTATAACGCACATTATCTGATGTGCCACTATAACGAACATCATCCGATCTGCCACTATAACGCACATTATCTGATGTGCCACTATAACGAACATCATCCGATGTGCCACTATAACGCACATCATTCGATGTGCCGTCATAACGCACATCTCCTAGTAAAATAACTCCTAACGTACTCTCGACTGCGATAGGACCGTGTGTACCAATATCTAATCGGTTATCTAAATAAATGTACGGAAAAAGTTGAACACCTATTACTAGGTCAATTCCACCTGGTACGTTCCAGTTGGAATCTGCAAGCGGTAGATTACGTATATGTTGCAAATTACTTGAATTTATAAAATTAGCGGGCAATTGATCAGTAATGCGATCGACCACCAGAGCGTGAATATGATACTTATTTGGCGAAACTCGAGACTCAATGTCTAAATAAACATATCCATGGACTGGTCGCGATGTCAATCCAACTCCTTTAATAAAGGAGTTACTCAATGGGATAATCGGAATGTTAAGTAATTTACAACAATCTGTGGTTATTAAATTATTTTGTGAACCGTTATCAATTAAACATCGAACTACCTTTCGTTCACCATTATCGCAATGCGCATATACTTGAGCGGTGGCTAATAATATATTATTATTAGATTTTATTTCGGCGTTATGCGATAACGTGGTACGGGAAACATCAAGACGCGTGGTAGGGGACGCAGGCGAAGTGACTTGCGCTCGCGCTTGAGTATCGTCGGTAGTAGGCATATTTTTATTTTCAATTTGTTCATTAATGTGAGGTAATTTTCTAAAACATAGCAAACTATGATGAGTTTTATTACAATGTTTGCATTTAAAGCGCGATTTACATGCCGCCACAGAATGTGTTAGGCTTAAACAATTTACACAACCATTATGAGACTTAATAAATTGAAACTTCTCTTGCGGTGAAATAATATTTTTAAATTGTACACAGTTGTACAATTGCGAATGGTTTGTTTGTTTGCATAGAAAACACTTAGTATGGGGAGATGAAATATTGTACTTAGCGGATGTTACATTTATTTTATTATTATTAATTGCGGGACGGGTCGATTCGTAAGGATTACTATTTGAAACAAATGACTTATAATTAGTTTGTGATCGCGGCGTATTGCGCGGTCCTGATGTTAAGGGCATTTTATTAATGTTAGAATTAGCCCGGTTCAAGACTTTCACTTGTTCTTGAATAAAAGTTATCAATTTTTTTGTAGAAGTAATATTTTCTCCTCTTACTGACATTTCGAAGGCCTGTGCCGTTTGAATGTCCAATTTACGTAATGCACAATGTAAAAGTATAAAATCTGTTAAATCCGTAATTTTTAATGATTTTAATGCAGCGACCGATGAAGAATATTTCTCCACGAAAGAATCAAGGCTAGCGGCGGTATGTGAACAGGCCTTTATATCGAGAATATTATTTAAGTAATGGGTACCTAAGGCGCGTGTATCTTGATATTTATTAACAAGATTTTCCCATATTATTTTATAGGTGTCGCCGTTGGTAAAATTCCCGCGGTTGACCTTAATGCGTTATGCGTTAGTTTACCCATGAGGTACTGTACCTTTTGGGAGTCAGAAAGTGACTCATTATCATGTATGTTTGTTTTAAACGATTCATAAAACGCAGTCCAGTTTTCCATGGAACCATCAAATTCTTTTAATTGGATAGGCGGTATTGAAATCTGACAAGGATTAGCGTTAATTGCTTGTCGGGCTGATAAACTTTTTTGGTTATTAATTTTATTTCTAACGCGAATAACCTGAGAAAATAATTCCTCATACGCATCCAGGCTTGTATAATCTGGCTGACTATCAGCGTTCCGTGCTAAAGCTATATCATTGATACTATCTAAAATTGATTCGAAAGTTTGACGATCACTGTCAACCGTTTCAGAATTTATCATGAAGTTTTCATTGTTTATAGAATCAAAGTTAGATATATTTTTTTTGATTTCTCAAACAACACATTTAGTTTAGCAAATAACCTCTCTTTCTTCGCTATTAACTTTTTAAGAGTATTTTCCATTATAGAAATAACAATTGTAATTAAATTAGGAAAAAGGTGGTAATAATTAGGATTGTAAACAAATGGCGGGTATGTGTAGGAAAAATGTTGCACAGCTCGGCAACAAAAAAAGCGTATAATAAATAGTAAATTTGCTAGAAATCCAAGCTCGTAAGGACCAAAATTTATGTATGGGAGATCCTAGGGCGTGTAAATAGCCCTAGGAGCGGTTTTGGGGGGCAATCTAGCCTAAGCGATGCGGTTGTGAAAGGAGTTGCAGTAATCTACTCACCGATGGTGGCGGCAACCGTTCCCTCTGCCAGCGTATAGTGTCCAGGACGGTTTCTCGAACTCACTTTCACGTAAAGCGTATATAATATTAAAAAGCGTGCAGCTGCAATAGCGCGGGTTTGCGGTAAACAATATTTGTAGCGGAGGTGTTCGAATTCAAGTACACAATCTAACTGTCACGGCTCACTAATGACTCGACCGTCGGGTCGGCGCAGTAGTCCAGCTAAGGTACTACAGCGCCACCCCTCAACGGCACAGCAAATCACCAGCAAAACCTTCACCAACCGCCTATAGATGGCGTAACCAGTTTGTTTATAGACATTATTAGTTTTGTTTTTCATTAATTATATTCTGTTGTTTTTTTACTTAAATAACCATTTCTCCATCCTTCATCGACGTTTCTTATAACTCCTTTACAACTCTTCCTTAGATCGGTCGAAGAATATTATTAATTACTCGCATCTCTAACTAAAATAAGCATACCTTTTGTTAGTATAAGCACTCTCGATGACCGCGAACAATATCTTGCCATATAAGCTTTATCATCATTAAACACATTTCCTATTTTTTTTAAATAAAACATTAAAAATTAAATAATTAGTATAAACACTACTCTATAGACGGCAAATTGAATATTACTTCCTAATTTTATAGCTTTCCTGGCTCAAAAAGTTTTCAGGTGGATTCAGTTTGACCGTTGACTGAATACATCCCAGGTTAAAACCTGTCGCCAAGAACATACTGCTGTTTTCAACTATATTATTCATTGCTCTGTACACAGTCCGGGTTATTCTCTAGCAGCGGCCTAAGATGTGCTTCGAACCTCAAATGGGGTAACTTCTGCAGCCGCCGCTAGCGCAATACAGTGACAATGCATGTATTATTATGCATTTTACATATACCTACCCCTGTAATTACGCGCGGGTATATTGATATCATAAGGAACCTTCTTTTTTTCATTCATCCCAGGAATTATCGATGTGTTAAATGGAACTCTGAGATAGCTTTTTTAAAAAAAAAGAATTTCATACACACTGAAACGTTAATTTTGTTTATTTGAATGCGTTTTAAAATACAACTTAAATATGATTATAATTATATAGCATTACTATAGGACCGTCGTGGATTGAGTATGGATGAGGACTGAGGAGTCATGAGCCGAGAGACGAAAGGAAGGGAATAAGAATCATGTGTCAGCAGCATAGGCAGCTGACTAGGTTAGAAAGGGTACAATGGAAAGATATAACAGATGGTACATTCAGCAGACTTTTTTACTCAGGTAACGGCTAAGCCGGGGTTCATACCGCTTTGGTGTCCTTGTGCTAGTTAGTAACCTTTTACGGTTAAGCGCCTTAAACGTTTGCAAGAAATTTCGGTGAAGCTGATAAAGCCAATCGTTCATTTAAAAACAAAAAAGATTGTAACAACTGACAAACGTTGACCATAACAATTTTTTTTACACGGTATATGCTCAGTGCTTTGACCACTATCTCGCCTAATGTTAAGTGACGATGTAGTCCAGGATGGTAACACACTAACCCTAGAGGAACTGATTCTTAAGTAATGCTGCCGGAACACAACTATTGGTATTTGGCGACAGGTTTTTTCAAACTTGAGGTTGGTAGCTACCCATGCGGGCATTATTATAAAATGGCCCCACCATCATACTATAGTTACGTTTTCTTTTACTGAAAGCTCAGGCTGATTTTAGAGTCGGATAGGTGGGCTCGAAGCCGCGTCCATTGACTCGGAATCCGGCCGCACTATCCACTGGGCCGTCATCGCTTATTATTATTTTCATATAACGATTATAAAGATAATTAAAGAAATGAATGACATACGTTTATTGCAAAATAAATCATTTTGTATTACATATAATTTCAATGTAAAAAAAATAGATTTCCTTCAGGTGAAATCAGAGATTAACGAACGTATATTTGAAATATTGTGAAGGAACTAGGCAAAGTATATTTGTGATACAGTCTAATAAATTATAGTTCTTTTTTATTGATTTGTTATGGTTTCTAATTCATTTTTATAATAGATAGACTAGCAGAATACTCGAAGATAGGGATATCACGCTTTTTATCCTTCGTCTTTATCATTCACTCATTGTTGAGGATCAGGACTGTTAAAAATTTGCCTCTAATTCGCATGAGTTTATGCGAGATTACTGCTTATGGCAATTTTGACTTAATCATGATGGTCCGAGTTAGTGCTCTTTCTCTATCACGTTTGCAGTTATCCTAATCACATTACAAACATCGCATTATAAGTTTAGTTAGGGTCAAAATTCCGTGGATTTTGTAAACTCAGGTAATGGTCGAGTCGAAGTTCGTACCACTTCGGTGCCCTTGTGCTGGTTACTTTTTTTTTGCGCCTGGAGTGCCTTCAGCACTCTCCCGCAAAGTTTGGTGAAGCTGTAGAGGCCCGTCCGTTCAAAAGCAATAGCTGGGTGAAAAGATAAATGAAAAAAAATAAAAAATTTCTTTAAAATTTTTTTACATAAGAATTTTTTTTACATTTTTTTTTCTGTCTCTCCGTTTATCCGCTAACTCATAATAAAGCACACAACTAATTTTAATGCAGTTTGCATCCTCAGTTACATTTTTTGAGGAAGGTTTATATAATATATTTCTAATTAAGCTTTCATCTGAGTAGAAAACAACATTTTGTAAGCAAATCGGGCAAAAAAAAAAAAAAAAAAAAAAAAAAAAACAATTTTCATGGTTTACGAAGGCTAAATATTGAGAGATGCTTACATCTAAACGACACACTAGAGAGTTGTGATTGTTCGAGAAACCTAGAGAAAATTTAACGATTGCATATGCCCATATCGTACGATTCACTCATAATAACGCAATTTCGAAAATGCAACTAATTGACGGACCGAATCTAGTTTACGTAATATAGTATAATAAATAAATAAAATTAAAAGAATAATGCTGCAGTCGAGAAAGCTGATCTGGGGTAAATGAAAACTAAAATAATATCTAGTAACATTGTACGAGTTGATACATTAGAATTGGTGTTTGTTAGGTCGCGGGGTGACGTCGCCGACCGCGGGAGAGACTGCCGGGGAGAGCATGCGCGCCCGTATCGATCGGAGCGAGATGTCTCTCATAGCTAAACGTACGAAAACACCGCGCCAAATCTACACAATATCCAATTATTACAGTACACCAAAGCGATAGGCAGCTTCACGTTCACCGATATCTAACACCAGCAAGTACTAATGCTATAAAATTTACCTCGAATCGAACCGCGGCATGTATCGAGGAAATTTGTACAATGTAATGTTTGAAATGTTGCTAATTCGATCGGTATAATTAGCGGCTGTTTAGGTATTACGTAACCTCTCCTTGTCAGCAATAGTAAACAATGCCGCCTCCCTCCGTAATTACGTAAGCATTAATACTAAAATTAATAAGTAAATATTGCTTACGTAATCATCATTCCTCCTCCACATCATCAAAAATAAGGAAAGCGTAGAGTAGATGCTCCTTGCTCCTTAGATACTCCTGACTGTTTGGATAAGGGAAAATTTTCGGAAAAAATTCAGACAGCCCTTGAGAAATATTCTCTGGGAGCGGTGCTAAGCTGAGGAAATCCACTGGTGCCTTTTACGCTGGTGACGGTCCTTTGGCGAACAGAGTGGTCAGTTCATATGTTACAGCATCTCGACTGGCACGCACATGTCGAATGACGTACCGCGACGTTAAGGAGTTTTACCGTGCCGGCATCCAAAAGATACGTAGAGGCTATAGTTGTCCTAGATTTAGTGCAGTATGACTCTCATCTTTAACATCAGTTGAGATTCAGTCATTTTAGTGAGCTCAAATAAAAAATAAACTATGTAATAGGTATGCTATTTTAAAAGAATAACTTTATTATGTTTTTTTTAAATCCAGGTGTTTTATGACCTTCTCACCTGCTGTAGTGACGACGTAGTTACACTTTAAACTTAGAGAGAAAAGTTTTTCAGTTGACTGTTGGGTAATAAGCCAGGCAACCATTTATCGGAGATCGAATGAAACGATCGGAAGAATCATTTCCCTAAAAGGTAACTAGAAATTCTAACCAAAGAACACCGAGAATATGCATGAAAGATAAAAAAACGAATACGGGTGAAGCCGCGGGTAGAGCTATCTATTAGAAAACAACTTAAATTTATATTGATGTAATTTCGTAAATATTTTTACAAACACCGTATCATCGTTAGCGTGCGGATGTGTCGTGTGTGTGCATCCCTAGCGTATAGCGTGCCCGCAGACATACTAATTCGATTTAATAATCATTATCTACTGAAATAATTTATAACGTAATAGCTTTAACGGAAAACATAATGGATTACATAATAATAATAATAATAATAATTTATTAGACCAAAAAGTCACACAATCTTATACATTATCAAAATAAACACAGAAGTTTTAGGAGCATAACATAATGATTTTACACATCTGCCTGCCAAACTAGGATTCCCTGTATCTTGGCAGTAGGTTTCGCTCTGTTGACAAGTGCTCATCTGCTGCTTCAATATTCGACATAAGGATATTAATTAATAAGTGTAAATAAATATAAGTGTATGTAAGTGTGTGTAAGTGTAAAACATATTTTGACCTTGAGGATAGCAGAATTATAATAGACTTAGCTGCACCTCTCTACCCGCCCATAATCAGGTCTTTAAACAACGCGAGAGGAGACATTTGCAGATCGATATAAAAGGGGCGACAGTCTTTGAATTGTCGATTGCAGTCGAGTGCCTTTTCCACTTGCCCGCAAAGTTCGGTAAAGGCGTTCCGGTCAACAGCATTAACTAGTTTAAAAAAAAAGGATTATCGATCTCACGATGATATCTAGTGTTTTGGAATTCTTACTTTATCATCAGTTGTAATTTTAACTTTTATACTGAAAAAATAAAGTACAATTACAGACAATACCGGAGGACTCTGGATTTTGTGAAATAATTAAATAAAACATAGCTCTTTACAAATTTATCTCTTTATTTCATAAGAGTTAATTAAGAAAGACCAAAAAAGGTTACTTACCGGGGAAATTCCATAAAAGTATTAACTAATTTGCTCTAAAGTCGTATGACAATTAAATAACGATCACCGTTCAATTGTTGAAACCCTGTCATAGTCAGTGGCGCTCCAAGGGGGAAGAGGCTCAAAGGGCTCATAACCTCTCTAAAATCACACGTTGAATTGATAAATCTCCTTAAATCGGCAATTTACGAAAGCTTTACATGAATAACTAACTTCCTGGTTAAAACGTCCAAACAATAAAATAAAAATAGTTAGGTATTATTAGGAAATTTTGCAAAAACCGTGAAACTTAATAGTTTTTTCCACTCTCATGAAGATTGTCCTCTCCTCTCAAAATAATTGGGCTGCGACTGCACCTGGTTATAGTAGCACGTCAAAGTAGGTCGTAAAAAAAAAGGTCAATACGTATAATTCCGAACTACTTAGAGGCTTAAGTCGTGGTAAATGTATACCGGAATAATCATGGCGACTGTCATCTCTCATCTTATATCCTCGGTATAAGACTGTACTTTATTTAATATCAAACGAATTCAGAATGATCGAATCAAGAATGATGAGATCCGCAGAAGGGCTAAAGTAATTGATATTGCTTGAAGAATTGCTAAACTGAAGTGGCAGTGGCCTGATCACATTGCTCGTAGAACCGATGCCCGATGCAACTAACGGATTCTCGAATGGCTACGAAATATCGGACGGTACAGACGCTGGATGGCAGTGGCGCAAGACCCCCCGTTATGGGAAAACTTTGGGGGAGTCCTATTTATTTATTTATTTATTTGAACACTAACAAGATTTACATTTTGATTTAGATATGTACAATGAACAATTTGAGGACACGTGATAAATGCAACCTTAATTATAAGTGATTACGTTGAATTATATATTGAAAACAAGCTTGTGCAAACCAAAAAGATACAAAAGAACAAATAAATCTGTTGAATATTAGAATTGATAAAGTTTAAATCACTCAAAAAAAAACGACTCCAAATTAAAAGTGGAATAAACTTACATTAATTTTAGGCTTTAAATAATATATATATAATAATATAATAACATTAGTGTCACTTTTGTAAGTAGTTAGATTTATACATTTTGAGGCTGTTTTGAAAAATGTCTATATTTTTAGTTTTAGATTTTTTGTTATATAGTGAGGTTATTCTATTTAGAGGAGAGTAAAGACCTAAATTTGTCCGATAATAATTTGTGCTAAATAGATTAAATCGTGTTGCTCGAGGTAGTTTCCTTGGGACGTTAAATTTGACCCTGGTTAACAGTTCAGGTGTGTTTGAAATGCCGTTTACTAACTTATATAAGAATGTAAGATCCAGTAATTCTCTACGGTCTTCCAAAGAGTGCATATTAAAGTAATCAAGTCTTTCATGGCAGTAGTCTTCTTTCGGCTAATTGGGTGGACGGATGAATAGACGAAATCCAGTAGTTATACCGGACACAGTATGTCTAGTGACGTGTCGTTTAAATACTAGATACTCTAGACCTATCTATCATGCATTAAAAAATATTAAAATAAAATAACTATTGAAACCAATGTATCGTATGTAAATAATTTAGTTATTTGAAACGCGTATCTAACGTGAATCAAACCTTAAGAATTTTCCTTAAACCATGATAATTTTCTAAGAAAATCAATGATACGTATACGCGATACGATGCGATGTATGTATGTTGTTGGTGAACGTAAATAAATTTACGAGTTTCACAATATGACCAAAATAGTCGATCAGTCTGTATGTGTATACAAGTAATCGTTGCTTACTTTTGAGATTACTCTGTAAGATTCTTTGTTTTAATTTAATGGACACTAGTAGATCTGATAGGTTTTGTCCTATAATGAGCTTTGAACAAAAAAAATAAAATAAAGCATGGTGGTATGGAATTTTTTAATTGCCTCATCTGGCTAGCTTCCAAGACTCAACTTCAAAGTTTATTACTCCACGCTTAGCGAGTTACCAAATCGTGACCTAACACCCGATGACATTGTGGTCAAACTTAAATAGAATAAAAAACATAGATATCTTGCTTGTTGCCAAACTTACACAATATGCAATACGCTATATGGACTGCACTTATTCTCATTTTAAATAATGTGCAGCCAAGAGAGATGACGTTGAACGTATATATGAATCTATCTACAGTTATCATCACCAAACCAAACAATTATAGTAGATAAATAATCTATTTTTATAAATTCATAAAAGTTTAATAAAGTACTACTAGAAAAAAAAAAAAAAAATCTATTTTCTTTAACCTTAGGCTAAGTTCCCTTATTTGGGTTTTAGAAATATCCTGAATGGTTGTTTTATTTAACTGGGTAACATAATCCTTAAATTTAGTTAACCGGCCTTTCATAGAGCCCCTTTGTTTTATTAATAATTCTCGTAATTCTCTTCTCTCGGCATCAGTAATGCTATATTCTTTATTCTCATTATTTTCGGACATTGTTATTTGATAAAAAAAAAGGCAAGATAATGAATCAGAAAATAGTGAATTCATCAAACCAAAGTTCCGGTGTCCTGTCACGGTCGATGAGAAAAAAAAAGTTTATTGCAATGGGTTTTAATTAGAGTAACACAAGTGATTCAGCTGATGTTTTGTTGTGAAGTGAAGCGCACTCCGCACCCCCGCTCCACGCCTTATCCTCGACCCCGGTCCGGGCGTGAACACCATGTATCTAGCACAGCTAAAGCTTCTAGATAGGTCCCAATATACAGTGCAGAATCCCGATACGCGATGTGCCTTAACATTGCACTGTGACGGGTTTTCACCATGAGTATGGTTGTCGCTACTGAAGTCATGCGTAATTGCTCTCACACGCTTTAAACTGTTACTATACTGTCTAAATAAAATATAAGAACATTGGCTGGATTTTAAAACGGCTAATGCGTCGTGAGGGTTGAGCTGTTAAGATTGATGGCATATCGATTGCCCAGATTCGATACGATGGCCGGTGTAAGATATATCACAGGAATCATTATCTTGGGAAAATAGCAATGAATATGGTGATGCCAGGAGATGGTTTGGCGATTAAACTATATAATGGCTTGTTTCAAAGAAGGCCTTTAGTAATCGCTTATGTGCCGCTCAAAAGTTTTCGACTACCCTTCCCCCTTGTCAGGAATAGGAAACAGCAGGGGGCGACGCGGTGACTGCGAAAGCCACCCCGTGTCGCCCCCATCCCAAATGCGGCGGACGGCCCCGGGGAGTTTTAGTGGGTATTTCCGGGCGACTCTCGCCCGGGTGAGTCCCACACTGGCATGGAGTTCGTCCCTCTGTGCCCCCCTTACCCATTGCATTGGGGGACTTCGGTCTCACTAATGCAATGGGTAAGGGTAGTGCGCTAATGCATTTCTCCTCGACAAAAAAAAAAGGAATAGGAAACAAAGTGTTTTACCCTCCCCCCCCCCCCGCCTCTATAATTACTTAAGCATTAGGTACAATTTTGAAGAAAAAAATCCAAATGAATATATTTATATCTTTATTTATTTATTAAGGGAAACTGATCGTCACTTAATCTAGTTATTTATATTGCTTAAAATATAGTTATATATAGTTTATATTAAGCTTGTGGTATTTTAAAGTTTACTTTCATTATTTTAATAATTGATTGAGTACGTATATTTATTATTAAAAATCGTAAGTCGTCCTAACCGTCACTAGTATTCATTTAGTGACTAGAGGAGTCTGGCCGGCTTCAAGTTTGATATATACACAACAGCCTTTCGGGAGTTCATTTCCTTAATAAGACCATCGACTACTTGAAGTTTGTCTACATTTATGTATTGTGTACAAATTTAAAGTTTTTTTTTTTTTTTTTCTAATCAATAGAAAACTTAAATGATTTTTTTTTAATACTGGCATTTTTAAATCGCCATCTTTTATCAATACTTTGTCATCGCAGGCGATAATTGAAACTTTCGAAGTGGATTAATTTCGATTTATCTCTTAAAAATATTTACAATTAGCTTTTAATAATAATTCTTTTAGATCGATTTTTTTTAAATTAGATACCCATCGCCACTGAAATACATTGAAACCAAAGAGAGGAAATTTGTTTATGTTTATTTCAGTTGAAACTACTTTTCTTAATCTTAATTATAACATAATTTTTCAATTCTTGTTTCAGTGTGCAATTTTATTGTACACGAGCGATGCGTGGGCCAAGTGGTAACACCGTGCTGTGGGGTGGCGCCAAGCCTAATCAAGGTAATATTAATTAAAATAAATACATACTAATAAATCAAATTGAAGTGTCTGTTTGTAATGTCAAAATAACATTTTTTTACTAAATACATATGAACGGATATATAATATCTACGTATACCAAAATACAACTTTTAATTTTTTTGTCTGTTTGTCTGTTCCGGGTAATCTACGGAACAGCTGAACTAATTTTGGCGGATTTTTTGTTAGATAGGAATTTCGAAAATAATTAGAATGTGAAATTGTGAATAAAATCAAATTTAATGCACAGTTTTACAGACATATATTTTAATTTGTGAGAAATATTTTTTCGTTCCCTTTGTCTTTCTCTTAGTGCCTAAAAATTATTAGAAAAATTATTAGGGTTCTGTGAAAAATAAAAAAATAAAACTCATGAAATTGTAAACAAAATACGATACAATGAGCAGCTCCATCAAAACATTAGTTTTCTAAGATTATTTAAAATCTATATTACACACAGAATATTATATGAACCGCGAACGTAGCCGCGGGCACACAGCTAGTATATAAATAAAATGCAATAAAGGAATCTATCGAATACAAGAAATGTAAGATATTTCTTTAATAATTCGAGGTTACATAGCTGTGACCTTAAGCTAGTTACCATTTTCCGGCTGTCATAAGTGTTCAGTACAAAGCCTGAATTAATGAATCAAAGTCATTCAGAATATAAGCTTAAGTTTAAATAAATAACAGTTTTTGAAATCTGTTAACTAACGTTTTATCTAATTTTAACTAATAAGAGAATTATAAAGTGTACAAGCACGAAGTTTATCTGATCTTAATTGGGTCAATACTGTGTCTATAGCTGTTATGGCCAATCTCAGTAATGTCTCTAATGTTTAGACCAGTTATCATTGCCAAACATACTTTTTGGAATTATATACATCAAGCTAGAGCTTCTGGCGTTCATTCTCAGATATTATTGACTGGTCTCAGAACTAACGATTTCCAAATGGCTATAAATTGCTGCTTGACTGCCTTGTACCATTAAAAACTCGAATTCGATCATGTACTTTTACCTTGTTTGTTAACCGAATCGAAAACTAGGAATTACCATGATGTAATTGTTACAGAATCCAGTAGCTCACTGCTGGTCAGAGCCGACACATCACAAACGCAAGTTCTGCACGGTGTGCCGAAAACGGCTCGATGAACTTCCAGCTTTACATTGCATGAGTAAGCACTATAAAACACTGTCTATAATTCTTCATTATTTATCCTTCACGATTATTGTTATAAGAGAGATTATTGAGTACAATGGTAACCATAGATTGGTGGTAAAGCAATTCCTATTGATCTAAACGTGGAAATACGCCATAGTATGTGTTACCAATATTTTCGCCACACATCCGGCGGCGCCTTAAGAGAGTGTTTTTAATATGTGTTGTTATATTAGGACACATCATTTCCTATGATTACAAAAAGATAATGTTAAAAAACATGTCATTAAAAAATTGTATCATATGACCTTAGAAAATATTGCATTTCACAGCAAATTATATAATAGCTTTCTGTATTCCAATATACTCTTTCCAATGAAATATTTAGAAAAACTTAAAAAGGATTGTTTACAGCTTTAGTAATGTTTTTTTGGAATAAAAAACCATTTTTTTTTTTTGCAATATTTCTCTTTTTGTAATTAAAATTTTATTATTTTATAATTTTAATTTGATATAATTTTATTTTGAAGGCTTCTTTCAAATGAAGTCACAAAGAGAAGGTACCTGTTAGATCAATATTCGGGTATGTCGTGGACTATAAAGTTCCCTTGAGGTAAACTTGAGCATAGAGGTACTTGGTGTGTGTTTTATTTATTTCATTGTTTTATATTGCTATTCATACAATTTTATTATTAATGATAGTAGTGAATTATATTGTAGGCTACATTCATATGAGTAGAGCTAGAAGAAACATTGATTTTATGAAACGGTTTAACAAAATCTGACCTCTTTGTGAATTTATCAATCTTTAATGCGGGGCAAAGCGTAGTCATGTATGTAAATATAATTTAAACACATATTCCACTATGATCAAGTCTTTAGAATTTCTTCCATATTATCAAATCATTGAGTACAATTCATATCTTTTAATATGTCGTATGCTTCCCCAATTTTGTTGACTTATAATTGCTAAAGCTATAATTTCCGAGAAATAAATTGGGTTTCAACATTTTCAAATTCAAATCAAACATAATCTATGCATATTTCAATCGGATTATGCAGCTGAGCATATTTCTAGTGTTATGATATTCCAGTCTGCGAGTACTACGTCCACGGAGAATGCGTGGACTTCGCAGCGGCGGACTGCAAGGAGAATGCGACATACTGCGCGGGCAGCGAGCCCCGGCACGTTCACCACTGGCGCGAGGGCAACCTGCCGACCAATTCGAAGTGCGCCGCGTGTCGCCGCGCTTGCTGGTCCGCCGAGTGCCTCACCGGCTACCGCTGCGAGTGGTGCGGCACCACGGTCTCTACAACATTCAATTATTATTACATATAGTATAATTATTTATACGTAATGCTTTCGTTTTCAACAGATTATTACGTTCAGATAACTGGTTTTACTTTTTACAACGATACTGATAGTAAAATTAGAAGGTTTATTAAGGAATTTGCTTCTTTAGTTAGACTGGTTCAATAATGATAACTTAAAACTTCTTTTTATAGTATATTGTCTAGACTGTTCTATTGCTGAACAATGATATTCCTATACGTTCCGACATTTTAAGTAGATTATTCATGAATCTTTCATCCAATATGCTACTTAAGAGAATATGTGGGCGGCGTGTATTCTATACAAACGTATTCCTCTGTTTCCTTCCTGGATAATGGGATTATAGTAAATATTTTTATACAATCTAATATATATCCAACATCTCCGTGCCTGTTAGTTTTGATATTTTCCATAAAATTAATTATGATAAAAACAAGGAAAAAAAAATAAGAAAAAATACCCGATTTTTTTTTTCTATCTGACTTACGCTGTTGACCGGAAGGACCTTAACAGCTTCACCGAACTTTGCGCTTAAGGCGCTCAGCCTAGGAATGGTAGCCAGCACAAGGGTACCAAAATGGCAAAAACCTCGGCTTGAGCTACTACCCGTGATATAAATTTCGCGGAATTAGCCCTAGCTAACCGAATGGTTAGTAAACCTGTAAAGTAATAAAGGTGATTTGTACCGTCGTTTTTAGATCTCTGTCAAACAAATTTGACGAATAAAAAAAAAACAAAACGTAGGGGCATATCCACAGTCTTTCTTAAAACTGGGCCTCAGTTATGAAAGAGGAAAGAGTGATAAATTCATATATTTTGTATAGGTATAATCTACCCAAGCTGATTCTCCAGTGTTTTATTTTTGGCGTCATCATATAACAATGGACTTCTGAAATACATACTCTTCAAAGTTTTACAGACTGCGTAATTTCTCATAGCTTTTGCCGATTTCAGTCGTTAAATATATTCTTGACTATTTGAACGTTTATTATGGTTAATGTAGAGTCACGCCGGGTGCCGCGCCCTCGTACCGGAGGAATGCAACTTCGGCATGCTGCAACCGATCTTCCTGCCTCCGGCAGCGGTGTCGATCCCGCGCACGGAGGTACCCATGGAGGCCATCATCGGGGTGCACGTGCGCCCGCCGCCCTCCCAGAGAGACTTCGGCTGCCGTAAGTGTCTGCTCCACAGCGTCCGCGTTAGAGTCGCCCGCGCCGCACTGCTTTTCATCGTTGACATGTGCCTCGCAATTCGCGACCGGCTTCATCGAACGCGCTTGCATCGTGCCATACCTATCTGATCTATACGTCTCGGCGAAGCGAGGCGAGGCGAGGCGGCCGCTCTCAGGTAACGCCACCCCGCTCCTCGACACACCTGTAAATAGATCCAAGTCGCACCCCGGTGACCGCGACTCGTGTACCATCTTGAGACTCGTTTAAGAGTTGTCATGGACTTGCTCTCTCTCTCATTTCTGGGCGTAGACTCGATAGTCGAGCGAGGCAGTAGAGTAGAGGACGGTGAAGCGAATCGCTAGGCACATGCACGCGAGCGGGTAAAAGCGTGCGGCGGCGGAGCGTGAGCGTCTGTGTTGGGGCAGCGCGTGAGAGGGGCGGCTGGGACCCGGCGCGCCTCGTCACCCTGGCGCGGCGCCTGCTGCCCGCCGCCTGCAGTCCCCACGGCGGCGCATCCCCTCCCTACTCGAGAGGTAACGCGCGAGACCCCCCACACCCCCACCACCACCACCGCCTCCACCACTACTACCAACCAACCAACCAACCGCCTCCACCTGCTCCGGTCACTCAGCATGCTCGCTTGCCGCGCTCGACTTCGCCGACCTACAAATGAGAGACGTGTCATCCACATAGGCTCGGTTGAAACCCGGTGTGCCGTACTTGGAGTCTGTAGATCGGCCGAGTTCGAAATCTTGAACGCTTCTCTTGTACGCTTAGTATGCATATGTAACGCTCATTCAACATCGAATATAGGGCCCATTGAAATACTTCTGTCCTGTTTGTCCTGCGTTTCTAGCTAACCTGGTGTTCTTAGATGCATGTTTGAGCTTTAGCTGGAAATGCTTTTTATAACTATTTTAAAACATATCTACACTATCTGCACAAAACTCTATCATTGCATATATCTATTGTGCAGTGCGTATATAAAAAATCCATTAACTGCAATATTATCTATATCCATAAAAATTTACTTGTCACTTAAATTTCATAAAATCACAAGACATTTTACAGATTACTTTAATAGAATATAGAATAACCATTGAAACTGAATTTTAATCTACAAATTCCCTGTATGTACATTTTCATGTTCATTAAAAAAAACCTATGTTCAGATACAATTGAGAAAACACACTGTAAACCATATAAAAATTACCATAAACAATTTTTTTAATATTTACTAGCGTCAATTTTAATATTTACAATGTGGGTAAAATAGTAATGAAAATGAATGTGGAAGGATGGAAAAGTAGAGGAAGGCCAAAGAAAGTGTGGATGGAGTGTGTAAGAAATGATATGAAAGAAAAAGGAGTGAATGAAGAGATGACGGCTGATAGGGACGTATGGAAGAAGAAAACATACTGCGCCGACCTCAAGTGAGTTGGGAAAGGGCAGGAGAATGATGAATTTGATACCTAGTTAAAAATTTAGCGTGTTCAGCTATGGCTTCCAAAAGTCGAAGATGAGAAAGCACAAAAGATAAGTAAATATATTTGTAATCAAAGAAAAACCTTGTATGTGGTGGTCCGGTTCACGGTACAGACGAACACACAAGTAAAGCTACCCACATTACATATTTTAAAAATAAACCTTACTTTGCCATTCCATAGCACGTAAAAATAATAAGGGTATATAAAATTTCTTACCAGCTCTTGTGGTTTTATGGAATCTTTAATCACTTTGCTCTCTATTTTCAATTCATATCAATTTCCGTACATTTTAAAATCCGTTTTCCAAAGCATTGTATGCCGTGTCGCCCATGAATACACATGACGTAGTATTCCAACGGCATAAAGGTAACAGATATACAAACGAAGTCACATTATAACGTATAGATACATATGTATATATGCTGCGAATTGACCGCTACAATTATATTGTTTCAATCAATTAGTTCGAAATCATCGATATTTGTTAAAATCACCTAAATCAAAGTTCACATTGTTCTTTTTGCTGCTAAAAGAAATATTTTAAATACCTGTTTTAAACTGATAAAGACCTCCTCGGAGTTTTTGGCGGGATCTCAGTCTGACATGTAGCAATTGTTTTCTTTAATTCATTAAACTTGTGTACTTGACTCTATATCATGTAATCTTGGTGGCGTTTGTGTGAAATAGTTTAGTTAACTTGTGTTCAAGTTAAGTTTATTATAGAAGACAACGCGTAGCATACATTCTGAGGTGCCGACAAAGCTCCATGGAAAGTTCGAGCAGGATAGGCCACCGTTCTGTTGAAGCTTGGTAACGCTGATACAAGATTGAAAATCTTACCTACATGACATTGGCACAAATTGTGTGTACACACAGATTGCCATTAACTAAGAAGAAGAAGAAGAAAGACCTCCTCAAAAAGGAAGGTACGGTCTTATCAATACCACAGCTTACGACATATTGTGATCGTTAAAAATCTGTCGTTCTCTATTTTCGCCGATTAAAGTGTGTTACAATGACAATTATTTAATAGCGATACTAACTGTAATAATAACGCATTTCCAAAAGCTATCCGTTAAAAACTCCGTTCATATCGATTCAGTCATTTCACAGTAATATGCGTTCGTTTTTACACAGAAATAAATATTGATTGGGACAATATAATCTATATTACGTGTTCACGAATATTAAACAAAGTAATTGTAACAAATTTTTAAAAGTAACGTAATCATTTTTAATTTTTATAAATAAATAATAACCTTACGTATTTAGGAACGTAGGTAAAGGTAATATTTATCTCATCAATTTTAAAAGCTATAAGAAAATTTGTTACACTGAAACGTATAGATATAAATATGTGTGATACGTAAAAGTTGTATGATTTACACTGCAAGCAATATAATTTAAAAACAGTGCGGCTTAATTATTGACAAAGATTATGTATCTATCGCAAGATAATTACCATATATTTATATTACTCCATTTCGGCAGCCATCTTTATAGTTAATATACAATTTTATTATTATAACTTGTTTAACGGCACTGGGTTTAAGCATTTTTGAGCCTTAGTATATTAATACAGCCATAACTAAATTGCCAACTGTAATTATACAACTTTTTAATTGTTTTATTAAAATAAAACCTAATTAGCAATGTTCAACTGTTTGCTAATACGTTATAATGTAAAAGTAGTTACTAATTTTACCTATGTACATTATAATAATTGTGTAAACTTGATGTTTGTTTAAAAGGTAATTTTTTATAAACTAGGATAAGTAAAAAAAAAACTAAAATTAACAAAAACGAGTTTATGGGAAATTTTTACAATTTTTTTTTGCTTTTGTGAAATTAATTGTATATTGAGTAGTTATATTGAGAATGCAAAAGGTTAATTAACTTCCCATAATACTTATTATATGTTAGTCTAGTGTAATTGTTTTTTTTTTAATTTTTAAGATATAGTTATAATATTATTACAAAAAGGAATACGTATGAATGACAATTCTAGAACGACGTAGGCACTGTAGGATTTTTATAAATGAATAGTTCAGAAATTACATATTACATAGAAATGTTTTCAAAGAACTTAAACTATTAGACATTCTCAAAAGATAGGTATATTATAGTTAGATAGGCATTCAAAAAACAGTAATGAACTGGATAAAAAATAATTTATATAATATTAAATAAAAAATAATTGAGGTGTCCATGTGTATTTAGTACAAAAATGTCTCTGTGTAAAATCTAACAAGTCCAAGCTTCCGGTGAAGGGTAAAAAATATGATTAAAGCTTGATGACATAATTTAACGTGACCTAATTTGATATGAGATTTTTTTAAATAACACACGAATTAAAATTCAGACGCCAGTTAATGTGTCGAGTACCCATAAAAATGAAACAATAGAAAGACAATGGAAAGCTGGCGTAAACGCCGGGAAGGTACTCAAGGGGTTAAGTATGTTTTTTTTGGCATACATGCAACATATTCGATTATTTTTCTAGGCCTGTTGTAATCTTTGGGCACATGATCAAAAGACATTGCGATCAAATTTCAACCTATAACAATATTTAAACAAGGTTATCCAATCATTACTGGATATTTTTTTTACAAAATTAAAAACTGCTTCCAAAAATGATTTTCTATTGCGAACGCTAAAGCTCTTCAACAGCTACTTAGAATAAAATAAAATCGGTTGATAAAAATAAATAAAATTGATAAAATTTTAAGAATCACACAGTCATACAGTCGAAGAATACCCTATAACATTAGGTAGTGATGAAGGCAAGTGAGGCCACAGGCGTGTACTCGGGTACGGGTAACGGGGGTGTATGTGAGCGATGTCCGGTGTTCTAGCTCGCAGCGTGAGCGAGGAGTTCAGCTCGGGCTGCGAGGGCAGATCGGGCTCCGGCACCGGCTCGACGGGCGCCCCCGCCGACCAGGAACACCGGCCTGATCACAAGCAACACCGTGACCGCACGCCCGACGATAGAGATGAAGGTAACCAATCAATGTCTTATTGCTCCACTAATTAATGTAGACCGTGCGTTTTAACCAATCACACGAGGGATTATTTAGTATCGTTAAGACATTTGTTTTTAGACTATATTTACCACAACCCCTAATTTTCTCTTTGTTTTCTCCTTCCACAAAGGGAGTTATCTTCCACAATGAGAACCTAGGTTCCAATAGACCATACAGCATGTCCTATATCCAATTTGTAGATGCCCTTTTCTATCATGATTTTTACCATTTAAACCGTTTGTGCGGGATAGCCTGAGATGTTATTAGGCAGTCCGCTAGTTCACACCGTTGTTGCTGGATTGCGAGAGATGTAGTAAATAATGCCAGATGCCAAAGTTTCAACAATATGTTTATTCATACAATACAGGGTTATGACACGGTTACAATATAATACAGACAACAAATTACACTATAAAACAGACACAATCTAGGAATACTATATAACACAGAGACAACACAATTACAATAGAAACAAGATAGACAGAGACAACACAATATAGAAACAGTAGACACAAGATATTAAACAGGATATAAGCATGCACAAGATTAACACGACATATAGCAAGATACGATTTACAGTTAGACAATATAAAAACATTTTTTTTTTTTTTTTTTTTTTTTTTTTTTTTTTGACCTAGCTAATGCTGTTGACCGGAAGGGCCTTTACAGCTTCACCGAACTTTGGGGGCGAGTGCTGAAGGCACTCGCCGCAATAAGGTGACTAGCTCAAGGGCTACCAAAGTGGTACGAACCTCGGCTTGGCCGTCACCTGAGTACTCAAGACTCACTCGCGAGTTGTATCCTAGCTAATCTTTATTTTTATTTACATAAAAAAAAAAAAAAAAGGTTCCTTACAGGACCTATGTACCTTGCATGTTATGCATGAGTGTGTATGGAGTGTTGTGCGTGTAATTGCTCAATGCGTGGGCAGTGTTACTGTATCGCGCTGGCGGCGACGTCAAGAGCCTCCCCAGTTGGGGAACGAGACACGTCTTGGGTCGCCGCCTGAGGGGGACCCGGAGTGTGTGCGGGAGCAAAGTTAGCCGCCTGTCCCCGGCGGCGGGAACGGCGGTTTCGCGGGCGTGGGCGCTGGCACGCATTCGTACGAGGTAAAGGAGGAAAGATCCTATTACTACGGGTTATGGTATCGTCGCGGCACGATAAGATTCTCTGCGGCCGACGTATACGACGCGGCTTGCGACCTGGCAAGTACGAGACGGCTCGCACGATGAGGGGGTTCGAGTGTGTCTCTGCGCGTTCGAAGAAAAGCGCGACACTGGGTCTTGAAAACGGACCTAATGGAGGGCAGGTTGAGATCCCTGTGTAAATCCACAGTTCTCTCGAACCATTGGGCACCTACTGCCTTCCTTACAAAGCGATTCTGAATCCTTTGTAAGGCGTGCATGCGGGAACGAGTGATGTGTCCGAAGACAGGTGCGCAATACGTGATGATGGGTCTGACCACCATCTTGTATAGGGTAATCTTATGGCGGAGTGCCATTTTGCTCTTGCTGTTGTAGAGCGGATAGAGACGACCTAGCACCATGGAGGTCTGGCGCTTCACTTTCTTTATGTGAGATTTGAAAGAGAGTCTGTCATCTAATTGAACTCCTAGGTACCTGACTTCGGAGGAGTATGGGATTTCAGTACCCGCGTACTGTATGGGCTTGGGAGGGTCTTCCCTAAGTTTACGGCTTCTAGTGAATAATAACGCGGCGCTCTTACTCGGGTTTATCGCGAGACGCCATTTGAAATACCAAGCGCTGAGTTGGTCGACAGCGCCTTGGACGTATTTACGAAGACCGTTTTCTTACGAAAAGCGAAATAGATGACGGTGTCGTCCGCGTATAGACCTAGCTGAACTCTTCCGAGATCAGGGAGGTCCGCTAAGTAGAGGTTAAAGAGGACAGGCGCCAGAATGGAACCTTGGGGGACTCCTGCGCGTATGGGGGGTGGGCTATAGAGAGAGCGCTCTCTACTCTATAGCGGAAACTACGATCGGTGAGGTAATCGTGTATGATTCTAACCAGAGTGTCGGGGATACCTAATCTAGTGAGTTTGTAGACGAGGCCCGTGTGCCAGACCTTGTCGAATGCTTTGGCAACGTCGAAGAAAACTGCGAGCGTATGCCAGGATTTATTAAATTCAGGGTGATTAATATTAGTGAGTACGTACTCCGTGAGGCGGAGCACCTGATGCGCACAGGAGTGTCTGGCTCGGAAACCAAACTGTTGGGGAGGCAAGAGATTTTTGTCCTCTATCACCTCTATGAGACGGTTCATAAGGATCCGCTCATAGAGTTTGCCTAAGGTGTTAAGCAGGCTAATTGGACGGTAGCTATCGGGTTGCCTGGCGTCTTTGCCAGGTTTGTGTATCCCTATAACTATAGCTGCTTTCCAGGCGGCTGGAAAGTGGTTGTTTTTGATGGCCGCATTGAAGATGCAGACCAGCAACGCGACCAGAGGCGGAGGAAGAAGTTTGATGACTTCGTTCCTGATTCCGTCGGGACCGGGGGACTTTCTGGGCTTAAGGCCCTTGATGGCAGTCGTAACCTCGTCACAGGTGACAGGTGAGAGGGGGGGGGACAACCGGAGTAAGAGCGAGGGAGTCCTTCACAGAGGATTCGACAACAGAGATGTGTTCGATATCAATGTTGTCGGTGACGGGAGCGCATTGATGCTCGAGGCTATCGGCTAAGCACTCGGCTTTTTCGATATCGTCAAATGCGGGTTGAAGACCCTGCGTATTTCTGTCCAGGGGGGGCATGTTAACGATGGTACGGTCCATCTTCATAGATCGTGCGAGCTTCCAGTACGCGAGGTGGGAAGGTTTCAGCTCTCCTAAGAGGCTGTCCCACCTTTCATTACGGATCTGATCTATGCGGCTTTTCACCGCTCTACGCAAAGAACGCAAGCGCGCACGATTCTCCTCAGTCGGATACGTGTCGTGGGCGCGGGTCGCGGCGTTTTTCTGGGTGAGCAGAGCTCTCACGTCATCGGGGAGTACAAAGCGGCGATCGTTCGCCGCTTGCACCTCTTTCGAGGTCTCCTCGATGCCGATCTTGAGGTGCTCAACCAGAGCATCGATCGCGAGGTCCGCGTCCGCAGACGTATCCAGTACATCTGGGATCCTATCGAGAGAGGGGGTGGACGGATGGTCCTTTAAATAACGGCCGAGCTTGTAATAGTCCGCGACTTTTACAACTGGCGGGCTAGAATTAGAGTCATCCGTGTGACCTAACATCAAAACTACTGGGCGGTGGTCGGAGTCGAGTTCGTGTACGACTTGTATAAGACGCACAGGAAGCGAGACTCCTTTTAAAACAGCAAAATCTAGAACCGACGGGCGACAGTTCGGTTGAAAATGGGTGGGCTCTAAAGGCGCGACGACCTCAAAATCGAGCTTCCGTACTAAGCGCATGAGTTCCGCCCCATTGGGCGTAACGCACGAGCTGTTCCAGAAGGTATGCCCGCAATTGAGATCGCCGGCGATAATGACAGAGTCGCCTAATGCGAAAAGCTTCTCTAGATCTGACCTTAAGGGTCGTTTATGGGGGGGAGGTATGCAGACACGAGTACGATTGACGGATGGCCAGTCATACCTATTCTACATACCGAAACTTCCATATTGGTAAGCTCCGGAGCTAGCAACGGCGAGCAATAAAGTGACCGTTTGTAATAAATAAGTGTACCACCGCCCCTTTCAGGGGTCCTATCATTTCGCACTATATTATAATTCGCAATCCCGGGATTGCGATCACTAGGCTTCAAAAAGGTTTCCTGGACGAGAAATACGTCTATTTGACGATCGCGGAGAAAGTTAGCGACTAATTCACGCTGCGGAGCTAATTTCCGCGCGTTAAAGAATGAAAGGGAGAGACCGCGAGGCTTGAACTTAGCCATCGATTACGGGTTAAGAGAGACGCGTGCCAGACCTTGAAGGGTCATGGCGATGGCAGGGAAACGCGCGATAGCCTCGAGCTCGGCGTTTCCTGAGCCGCTGTTCAACATTGCGTTGAACGCGACTACTTCCTGCACATCATGGATGCGCAGGAGAAATAAAACCCGGTCTAAGCCGGTGGAGTTGGCCTGAGGGGCCTGGGGGGGGGTAGCCAGGCGCGGCTGCGCCTTGGCTTGGGGCCTGGGTGCCCACGGAGCCAGAGGGGCTGCGGGGCGGGGGGCGGCGGGGGACGGGTCGGCACCGCGGAAGGCGACGCCGACGTGCCTGGGAGGCACGGGAAAGACCTCAGTGTCATAGGCGGCACTTGAGGTTGGAGGAGGAGGGGGGCAGCGTTCCTCTGAGGACGCGTCTACCGCCTTTGTTAGGCTGGTTGCGTCTTACCTTGGGCGCACACGGGCACCCTCGGTAATTTGCGGGATGACCCTCCTGCCTGCACAAAACGCAGCTCGGAGGGTCGGTAGTGTCCTTGGGGCGGGGGCAGTCGGGGGTGAGATGATCCCCGAGACACTTGACACATCTCGGAGCCATAAAGCAGCTCCGAGAACTGTGCCCGTACCCCTGGCAGCGATGACACTGCGAGGGGTAAGACTTCTTGTGTGGGACTTCCACACAGATGCGGGAGAGGCCGCAGAGGGTCTTCAGACCGAAGACCTTCTTGCTAACCTCGTTGGCGGGGAGTGAAACAAGGACCATGTTATATGGTCTCCTGCCTCTTTGGTCATGCATACGATGCACTTCGGCATCGGGGAATCCCTGCTCCTTAAGGGAGTCAGCGATTTCGTTACAAGAGAGTTCCTTTGGAACTCTCTTGATCACGACGCGGAGGGACTTCTCCTCCTCCAGCGCGTGCGTGAAAAAAGCATATTTCGCCTCACGGAGAAACCGCGTGAGGTCGCGGAAGGTGTCCGTGGTCGACACCTTCACCATGATTCCATCGCGAACATTCGTCGCGCTGGAGAAATGTATTTTGCGGCTCGCTAACGCCGCAGAGATTTTCGTCCAGGACGCTTTGTCCTGGATCGTGACAGGGGGGGGGGGACGCACTTTCCTGGGCTGCACCTGAGACGGTGCCGCTGCAGGCTTGGGCGCTGCCGACTTCGCGGCAGGCAGCGGAGTCGGCTGCCGTGACGAGTCCTCCACGGCGAGGACTTTCGGGACTGACTCGGAGGGCGGCGGGGAGGCCGGCGCCTTCCTTTTATTCTTTCGCTTGGGGGTGACGAAGTCACCACCCCCTAGCGGGGGGTACGCGACGTCCATCTCGTCCAGTTCTGAACCGGACGAAGACTGGACAGCGGGAGCGGCGAACCTGGGCATCAGGCTCGGATGCCTGTCAGCCTGGCTCTGGGGGGACAGTGGGGAAAAAACTATTCCCCGTACTGATATTTATTTGCTCCGCAGAGTGCGGGCGATAAGGGGATCGCGAACGAGACCTAGACCGCGATCGACAATCCGAAAACGACGAGTTACGTCGCGACCTAATTTCGGGCGGTGTAATTGCGCGGGAACGCTCCGGAGCGTTGATATTGGGCACCGGTTTACGAACTCTAAGCTGGGCCGCGGTAGTTGAGGAGTCATCCTCACTGAAATTTTGAAATTCCCTGGCGAGGACCGGGGATTTATCTAATAACAATTTCGCGAATCTAAGGAGCTTACGCTCCAACAAGCGAGATTCGGCCATCCCGCGATGGCAAGAGGGCAGGGGGGGTGAACTACCTCCCTGCCTGAGGGGCAGGGGGGCGCGCCAAAAATCTAGTGAGACTTCGCGAGTCTCGCAAAAGACCGTTGAGTCGAAGTGCAATGACTCAAGGTAGTTGGGAGCCTACGGAGCCTAGGGGGAAGCCCTAACAAGCCCTAGGGCCGAGGACGTGGGTCAGACGCCCAAACAGCACCCAGGGGATGGATGTGACGCAGGAGCGGAAGTCGGGTAAGAAAAAAGGAAACCCGGTGTGATCACACACCAGATTCCGGTATTTGGAGACCCCAGAAGGGGGTCCCCAGGGAACCTGCTAAACCCTACACCACCTTAAGTTGGCACCGTTAGGTTTCCGGTGATGACCACAATCAAGAGAGAGTGGGTTTTAATAATGTCGAGAAGCGACACGTATCCTCACCTTAAGGGTGAGTATACGTAAAACGCGCGCGTACTGAAAAGTACGTTTTTCGAAAAAAAAACACGAAGTTATAAATGAGATTTATAAAATCGAGTATTTAACGCTCGCAAAAATACCGCAGCGCGGGAAACCCACACCGGGTACACGACGCGGCGCGCGCGCTTGCGTCACCTCAACCGTTAAATAAATTTAACGGCTGTTGCTACGCAAGCGAACGAACTTCGAAGGCGGCGATAACGAGATCGAACACGTGAAACGTATTTGTGCGAGCGACCTTAGCGTGCGTGCGCACACTTCGGCTTACCAAACGGGAATCTGTCTCAGAGATTAGTTCTTAGTTGTTTCTTCTTCGGAGAGCGATCGATGACTGCACGATTGGCACCGTCCCGGGCGGATACTTAAGCTCCCGGCCTGTGTGTGACCCCGTTGCTACGGATCGAGGTAGGCCGGTCGCGTTCGGCGAATCAGAGCGCACCGCCCGGCGGTGCCGCGAGGTGTTTTGTCTCGCTCTCACGAAGATGCGACGTGTCCGACGCGCACGTTCACGTAATATTCTTTACAATTACGTAATTCAGTAATACTATCCCGTAAACTGTTCTATAATTTCTTAAATATATGCGGGATATATGTAATCTAATATCTAGATAATACACGTAATTTATCTAGCTAATATGCGCCCTCTATCTAGAGGGCGCTGTCCTGCACACCGTTACCGTTTTACCGTAAGAGTAACCTACGTTGTAAATGTGCTCTTGCTATTAAAAGAGATTACGTGATAATAAATTAAATTCATATTCCTTTAGGGCGAAGTGTGTTTGCCCAGGCCTGGTCACAGTCAAAGACGTTGGAAGGTTATATTAACAGTATACATAAAATATATAGGGTGTCAATTCGACGGTCATGGCCGCTACGACCCATCCTTCGGACCGCCTTTGCGTTTATCAATTTTCGATAGTCCAATTCAAAATTGAACATAATTAACATGCGTCTCCTTTCCCATCCCCTTAAATATTGATATCAAAGAACCTGCCTAATAAGCTACCTAAGCTACTAAAAGCTGTCAACATGTGGTGTTTGTAATTGTAGTAAATTTAAGTCTCTTGGATATTTCAGTGGTTCTCAATTTAACTTAACAATTAACGGACGGACACAACTATAGATACGTTACCTTTGATAATATGTATAAATACGAGCAATGTTTATCTAATTTACTTTACTAAAAAAAAAAGATTTAATAATTAAAATATTAATGTTTTGGGCGTGTCTTTTTTCTACTCTATTCGTCATGCCAAAGACTATTTTATTATATGTTTGTCTATGGTCGTACGTAGATTCATGCAATATGATATATAGTGTTTAAAAAATTAACTCGTATAAAAATATAGTATTTTTGTACTGGTTAATAATAATAAATTTTAATAAATAATAGCTTTTTTGTACATAGGCTTAGGCCATAAACACATTAAGCCTAGAGGCACAGGGTCCCAAGTGATACAGTCTGGACACACCTATTGGTGTATAGCGACAGGTTTTCGAACTTGTTGGTGATACCAAGCCACCACCAGCCTTCTGCCATCAGGCTACCCAGGCGGGCATTATAAAAAAAATCCCTACCTCACGATATTTCCTTCACCGACAGCTCATGGTAATTATAGAGTTGAATAGGTAGGCCATGATCGCTAATCGTTACAACAGGGCCATGTAAACAAAAGCTTTATATTAAATATTGCGTTTATTATTAACAGAGGTGGTGAAAGTGTACGACGGTGAGGCGGCGTGGTCCCGTCGGTTGTACCGGCCGGTCGTCGTCGGGCGGAACTGGAACGAGAAGGAGCTCGTGTCCGCAGCGCTGCGGGCGTTCCACGTGGCCCGCGACCCCGACCTGTTCGAACTGACGGACGCACTCGCCGGGGACGAACCACCGCTGAAGGACCCGACGCCCCTCGCGCACGTCACCAGGCTCCCAAACAAGAGGCCCGCCTTGTTCCTGCGTTTCAAGTATGTACACCCCCTCATACCTATATGACATATCTAGCACGTTAATGGACCTAGATTCGAAATCATATACCTGAGTTGTCGGTGAATGAAATAATTGTAAGTTTTGACTAGCTACATACAAAGTTCTTTCTCAATCTGTCGCTAAATCGTCGTCGTCGTCCCGACGGCATTACTTAATAACCAATACCTAATTATAGGTCTAGTCTGTTTCATGTTAATCATTTTGAAACATATCGTCACTTAGCACTAGATATCATTGTTGTGCTCCATATAAAAATATTTAAAAAAAAGTACATAATTTTGCTACCACAAAAAACCGCGTCGATTGACGTTGTTTCTAATGAATATAACAAGATAAAACTATAAAATCAAAATAAAAAAAATCTTTATTCAATTTAGGCCTTAAGAAGGCGCTTATGAACGTCTAAAACACTACCACCAGTTCGGAAAACAACCCAGTCGCGAAATACCGACAAGAAACTCGATCTGGTTCTTTTTTTATAAATATAATATATATCATTTTTTTTTCATATATCGTGAACATGGGCTGTTTGTAATGGTTATACAGTTTGAATTCTAGTCCCTTTAACCTTATGATTTTCGGCCACACCGTCATTTAACATGTTAAGGTTTAAAATAAATTACATTCGCGATATTGAAGGATACCGGAAGGTTGTTTCTTTGAACTGATTAAGACTCTGTTGACCGGAAGGGCTTAAGAGCTTTACTGAATCTTACAACGTCCAGCCGAGAAAGTGTTAGAAGACGCAAGGACATCAAAGTGGTACAGAACTCGGCTTTGGCTGCCTGTCTGACCTGACTCATAAACACCTAAGTGACACTACGAATATCAAGGTCTCTTGCTCTCAAAATACTTGCATGTAGTATGCAGGAGCGTGTGTTGTATAAAGTCTATGGCGGCTCGAATAGGAGTCTTCGCAGTTGGAGATCGGAATACGTCCCGAGTCGTTGCCTGGGGAACGTTTCGGGAGGTATCTACGACGTATTTGTTTCACGTTAGGGAACTAGAGACAGGCGGTGGGGAAGTACGCGTGTACCCCGGACGGGTCGCCGGCGCCGGGGAGACGTACGTGACGGTCCCGTGCTGCGGGGAGGACAACGTCGCAGATCTGATGGCGGCCGCACTGGAGCGGTTCGGGCTAGACCCAGCCACCGCCACCGCAGACTACCGTTGCTCAGAGATACTACTCGACCGCGGCGGTAAGCCACATATATGAGTTTACTAGTTCTCAAAACAGAACATTCCACACATTTTAATAATATAATTATACTAGCTGGTGCCCGCGGCTCTGCCCCGCGTTTCAAATTTTATGTGCATATGACGTTTCATTTATAGCTAATTAAAAAAAAAACAAATGAATGAATAAAAGTAAGAGTTTTTATTAGCGGAAAAATGTATATAAGCGTAAATTGAAGTAGAAAATTAACAAAAGAGTAAATCGAAAAAAAAATGAGAGAGGATAGGTGGAATCCAAAAAATACCTGTCTGCGAAAAATACTGCGTTGAAAGGTATTAGTCCTATCCCGATATGTTCAGTAGTTTTGAGGTGATGGTGCGTCAAAGGAATAATAAACAAACAAATTGAGAAAACATGGCGAAGGGCTCATAGAATTCGAAAAATATATAGCCTATAACCATCTACGATTAATTCCGCGTCGAATGGTTCTGGTTTCATGCTAATCGGTCCAGTAGTTTTCGAGTTTACCTCGGACAAAGACAACAAACTTTGCGTATATATATAGATATTATTAATATAATTAAAATGTCTATGGTCTAAAATTCAAAACAAGCATTGTTTTAGTAGTGTAATTAAGAAATTCAGCATTATCTGTATTAATCAAGGAGAATGCTAATATTGGTCACATTTATTTTTCAAAAGTGATCCTCATTTCATCAAAACCAATGATATTTCCTGACAGTTATCAGTCGTCACTTTCGTCTCTCACAGTCTTTAACCCCGGGTACAGAACATTTTCCCTTGTTGCGTTCTTTCTCCTTAAATCCAAATTGCGCAGTCTTCCTCGTATCTATAATGTAAAAAAAATGTGTATGTCGGAGTGTGTTAAAACGTTGATCTGCAGCATGAAGACTACCACCAGCTGATTATGGAATTACTTTAATAGCATGATACTCTTCAAGAAAGCTGTTGCTCGTCCCACGACCAACTAGAGGTAGAATGTGACGTCACTCGTTTATCTGGTCTCAGCCTGGTCAAGGTTACGTGGCTACGCTCACGCAGTGACATTCACGCGCGGGTCTACGTCTTATCACCTATGCAATTGACTTTCTCGAATGTAATATTAACAATGACGTAGCTGCCCTAAACGGCCCCTGATGATGACGCAGCGGGTAGTTTTATCCCCACCTATTCGACTCTAAAATCGGCCCGAGCTTTCGGTGAAGGAAAACATCGTGAGGAAATCATAGCATGGTGGTAGGGGATTTTCTAATAATGCCCGCCTGAGTAGCTACCACCCTCAAGTTTGAAAATCTGCCACCAAATACCAATAGGTGTGTTCCGGCAGCATCACTTGAGAACCAGTACCTCTAGGCTTAGTGTGTTCACCATTTTGAACCACATGGTCACTTAACATCAGGTGAGATTGTGTTCAAAGCACTGAGCATATTCCGTAAAAAAAAAATTGTTCAGGAACCTTTTTACCCAACTGTTGCGATGTCTAAGTTGTTGATTATATGCGTCCTTGTATCATTGATACGGGTAGTATCCGATGTATATGTAAAAGAATCTGGTGCAGTATCGGAGCGCGTGCTGGAGGCGGAGGAGCGTCCGTGGCGGATCGTGGTCCGTCTCGCGCGGGACTCGGTCCGGCGCATGGAGCTGGCTCGGTTCTACCTGCAGCCGCAGCGGGACCCGCACGGGCCCACCCTGGCGCTGTTCGTCGCCTCGCTACCACCCAGCCTCTCCGAGCGCAACTACGAACAGATACTAGTCGAATTCCTCGGATCCGGTACTTACACATATATACTAAATAAACACTAAAAATATACATTCTTATTAAAGTTTGTTTCATCGTCAATAAACTACTAACTGTATCCTTATCGTAATAACGACCAGCCTGTACATAGCTTTCTGTCAGTGATAAAATTTTCAAAATCTTATGACTAGTTCCACATATTATCTCTCATAAATAAACACAAAAACTTTATCTTGTTATAATAACAGATTTCGTAATTAACGTAGCCTTACTTTTTTCTTATAGGCAAATAAAATAAATTAATTGTAACTTAGATTATATGACAATTAATCTATTAACAATCACTGATAGACGTATTCCTATTCCGCGTGTCAGTTAATCGTCTCAATCCAATGTGGGTCACGTGAGTCAGGATCAAAGACGTGGAAGACACAATTTACCAAAACAGAAATGAAACTCCACCAGTTATTAGTGTAGTTGACGTATATAATTTTAACACATACGTGACGGCTAGGCCGAGTTGTTTAATAATAATAAATACCTGCGCAGAGAACAAGTTCACTTCTATCGGGCCGATATACTACGAATACGGGTCTTTGGTGATAACATATGAAGACGCGAGCAAGGCTGTGCGCGCACTATACGCTCTCAGAGAGGCCAAATATGAAGATAAGCATTTATTAGGTAAGTGCCACTAATATAATATATATTATAAAACGAAAGTCATTCGATAACAACAAAACATAAATATTGGCAAAAGAGAAAAATATATTTGCCGTAATTATGTATTATTTATATTTATACCTTTACAAAGAATAATGATGTGCTTTTTGGTTTAGTTATGTTCCTGCCCAGCATAGATCCGTCGATGGTACCAGCGGGCGTGAAACCCCTGCTGGTATTCGTCAATGTCAAGTCCGGCGGCTGTCAGGGTCTGGAGCTTATTTCCTCCTTTAGAAAACTCCTTAACCCTTACCAAGTGTTCGACCTTGAAAATGGAGGCCCTTTGCCTGGGTGAGTGTTTCTCGTAAGCTTTAAACTGTAACCAACTTTTATGTACTTAATAAAACCCTTTAAAATATAAAATAAATCGTTAAAAATATAAAATATATCGTTAATTATTTTATTAATAATAGCAATATTATGCATTTATAAACATAATATGAAGCTCCATAGGAAGATTGAGTATGTTTGAAGAAAGCACCTGGCATAGTCATGAAGTCATCAATATAAATGTTTAATTAAAAAATAATTGTTTATTGATGTCAATTCAATGCAAACAGTGTTTATAATATATCGTTGTAAATAAATAAATGGTCCTAGAAGCTTGATTAGATCATATAAAGAAAAACGTGATAACTGGGGAACTCATGTGAGAATATTTATACCTGATGGAAGCCTACAAATAAATTAATTGAAACTGCTGTTTCGTGAACAGACTGTACGTGTTTCGCCACATTCCCTATTACAAGATCTTGGTGTGCGGCGGCGACGGTACCATAGGTTGGGTGCTGCAGTGCCTGGACAATGTCGGCCAGGACTCGCAGTGCTCCAACCCTCCTTGCGCCATCGTACCTCTTGGCACAGGTATTTATATCGTTATCGTTTCACAGATACAGGTGGCAGTTCAAGTTCGAGGTTTATACAATTATGGTACTCGTACAACCTAATTCCTTAAGCGCTCGTTTCAAAGCGAATCAAAGCTGTTACGTAAGCATTAATAAGGGATGAGCAATATATGCTTAGCTTATTTTTGATGATATGAGATTTGGGGGACTGAATGATGTTTACATGAACACTATTTACTCATTAATTTTAGTTTTTTTTTAAGTAATACTTACAGGGCCCCTTTTAAAAAATTGATTCTAAGTCTCTCGATATGACTCCTCCTTTGGTCCTCAGTACGAAGACGAAACACCTGATTAATTATTTAACTTATGTACGCATAGGTAATGACTTAGCCCGCGTTCTGCGCTGGGGCTCCGGATACACGGGTTGTGAGGACCCGTTGTCGTTACTGCGTGACGTCATCGACGCAGAGGAGATCCGCCTCGACCGCTGGACCGTGGTCTTCCATCCTGAACAGGACAAAGAGGACGGTGCTCAGGTCTTCAAACAATTCCCTGGTTTGTTTCCACATGCTCTGGGTTTTCTTTTTAGGATCAATAAGTTTCCCATAATGCGTTTCAGCTAGATCTAACCAACTAAGGAATGTATTTATTGATTTTTTTTTTAGTTTAACTTTCACCTAGGACGACCGTTACCGGTTTCCCCAGTCACCTCCGCCTTGTAAATTTGTTTCTTCAATCTTCTTTAATCCATCCTCTCAACGTGTTCAAACCAATTAATTATTCCTTGAAGATTCCTTTCTCTACCCTTGTCAGAGTCAATAAGTATTCCAGAACTTAGTTACAAGGAATTAGTAACAAGGCGAATGGTAAGAGTCGACCTAGGCGAACATATCTCGACCCAATCGAGCACGTCTTGAATAAAGGTCAGGTGAAAGGTACCTCATAACCGGAGAGCATTTATGAACGGGTTCATGAAATTAGAAGAAGCGATAGATCAAGATCATAGCAAGTGGAAGAACGTAGTCTCTGCCTACCACCACGAGAGAGGCGTGATGATATGTATGTATGAAATTAACTCAGTTTAACAATGAATGTAACAAATGCGTTTACAGTTTCTGTGGCGCAAGCGGTTTACCACAACGAGGACAACTCGCAGATCCTCGTGATGAACAACTACTTCGGTATAGGTATCGACGCGGACCTGTGTCTAGACTTCCACAACGCGCGCGAGGAGAACCCTAACAAGTTTAACAGCAGGTCAGTTTTCAACCGATCACGACTTACGGTTACCATGAAAAAAAAAAAACTAGGCAGGCATGGGGAATGCCGATAGAACTAGAAACTCGAATCTTTGGAAAAACTGACTTTTTAATGTTTAAATTACATAATTTGTTAATTGAAGTTATTAACTTCACCTTTTTTTTTTTTTGACGGCGGGAAATGCATTTACGCACTACCCTTACCTATTGCATTAGTGAGACCGAAGTCCCCCAATGCAATAGGTAAGGGAGCACGGATGGACGTCTCCGTGCCAGTGTGGGACTCACCCGGACGTGAAGTGTCCGGAAATACCCACTAAAAACCCCCGGGGCCGTCCGCCGCATTTGGGATGAGGGCGACACGGGGTGGCTTTCGCAAGCACCGCGTCGCTAAGTTATTAACTTAACCTTACAAGTCATTGTCATAACCCAAACATACCATAGACTGCTTAAAGTATAAATTTCATTATTTATATCTGATTGCCAACATTTATACGGCATCTTATACGTGACATACTCTAGCATGTTGACGGCTGAAGTCATAGTATTGGTAACGAGAATCTATAAGTTTATCCCCTGCCGAGAATCACTCAACACCACTAAAGAAGTATTTACTTCAAAAACAGTTATATGTGTTTTTAAAAAACACTTACTTTAATATACAGTATAGATACAACGCTTTGACCACGATCTGAATTAATGTCAAATGATAATATGATACAGGATGTTAAATAAATACGCTTTGACTATAGATATCGAATCTGGAACTCTATCTCCATTATTTTCTTTTTTTATTTATCGTCGGAAATAGGTCTTTGCTTGGCCGTTACGGAAAATGCGCGACAGATTTGAAAGCAGTTCATCGCATAAAATATTTTATGTTATAGTTTTAAATATTACATTGTGGTATAATGTCGTATATACAGTATAATCCGTCCTTTCAACCGAAAGACGTCCACTGCTGAACATAGGTCTCCTCCAAAAACAGGGTTGAGGGGGATTGCTATATTCAGCACGCTTGACAGGCCGGTTGGCGATCGCAGTAGATGTTTGTGGTGCTCAAAGGATGCTACTGCCCATCCCTTGGTTTATATCCCTTTGTTAACTTTTATGACACCCACGGGAGCGATATGGGGCGGTATTATTACGATATTAAACAGTTTAAGGTTTTTAATAATAAATTACAGGCTGCGTAACAAAGGCGTGTACGTAAAGATGGGTCTCCGTAAGATGGTGGGTCGGAAGATGTGCAAGGACCTGCAGAGGGCGATCCGGCTCGAGGTGGACGGAAAGCTCGTCGAGCTCCCCGCTCTAGAGGGAATCATCATACTTAATATCCTCAGGTAATAAAACCTTTAATTTTTTTTACCAATGGTTGTACTTATTTATAACTGACTGATAAAACATTTTGAAATAATAATCGTATAATATTATAATCTGACAGAAATAGAAGAAAACTATATACAAATTAAAATTTAAAAAAAATACATATTCGTTTTTAGCATCAAAACTATTTTAATATTAAACTATTTGAATCGCGAGTTAATTTCCGATAAAAAATAATTGTATTCTGTAAATAAGAAACCAAGTTTGTCGATTGTTAAATACCCATGTACATTTTTAATAACATAATTTATTACGAATGTTAAATTCTTCTAAAGGTTATTCTGTTTTACCAATTACTTGCATATATTGTCCAAAACCACCCACTTCTGTTATGAAATCCGGCTCGAAGGACCGAAATATTTGAATAATCTTTATTTATGCCGTATATATAAATAACAGCTGGGGTTCTGGAGCGAACCCGTGGGGCCCGGAGAAGGACGACCAGTTCAGCAAGCCGAACCACTGGGACGGTATGCTCGAGGTGGTCGGCGTCACCGGCGTCGTGCACCTCGGCCAGATCCAATCGGGCTTGCGCGGCGCTATGCGGATAGCTCAGGTAACTACCCTCTAGATATTACTCGGCAGCGGTCAGACCTGGGAGACTCCTGTACCTTCCCCCAGCGCAATACACTACCATAACACACATTACACTCAGGTACATTGCTCCTGTAAGGGACCTTCAGATCTTTAGTTTCCCTTAACAATCGTAGGTTTAGCGCGAACAAATTACACGGAATTTCAGTCTAGAGCAGTAGCCCAACCCAAGGTTCGTACCACTTTAGTGCCTCTAAACTAGCTACCATTCTCCCGAGAGAGTGTCCTAAGCGTTCGGTTATACTAACTCTGTCACTCTAACCTCCGTTACGTCATCGCACTAGCCCCAGTCAGACTTTTCCCTCATTAGACTCTCTCACGGTTAACTTTCCAGACTCGGTGTGCGTAACTTCACAAAGTTTACTTTTATAAAATTGTCGATTATAAATAATCAATTATATTTAATCTATTTAGTTGTACAAATTGTCTTTTTAAAAAAGACTCTAGTGAACCCGAATAACATTTCGCCTCAAAAGTTCTGTAAAGGCGTCAAGGCCCTTCTGATCAATAGTCCACTTAACCGCCTTTATTTTTTACTTTATCCTGAAACCCAATTCAGACATCGCTATCTTAGATACGCATAAGACCTTTGTTGCTTTCTTCACCACCCTAAGGTTGACTGGGAGAAAATGCCTAAGGCATTAAGTCCGCCTTTGTAGATAAATGTGTACAAAATGTGTTAAATAAATAAATAAATATATAAATTCCGAAAGATTGATAACTTTATTTCGTGGAACGAACCAGAGGATATTAGATCGACTAATACCATTATATAATCACAACTCGACATTAAAGTAAATTATGAAATTACTCGGTCTGTGATGATCATTTGTTCTTTCAACTGCATAATGCCAGGCGAACATCATTGATGGGTTCTATCACAGTCTTGCCTCTTCTTTTCTTTCTCTTTTGTTTAAAGATCCCAAGAGAGGGGTGGGAGCGAACTATCTGCGGGGAAATTTCTCATTTTTCCCCTACCTTGGTGTTTAGAAAAAAATGTTTCCCGATATTGTTCAATGAATTGCCAAACTAAAGTGGCAGGGAGCTGGGCTACATTGCTCGTAGATCCGATATTCGATGGGGTCAACAGGTTTTCAAATGGGTAACACGTACCAAAAGTGGACCGATGACCTGGTGAATGAAGATCGCTGGAATCCCCTGGATGCGAATGGCGCAAAACCAGTCTTTGAGTAGATATTTGGGGGATACCTATGTTCAGCAGTGGACATCTTCAGGCTGACTGGACTGGTGTTTCGAAAAGAGCTGTTGTTATAAACTAAAATTCCCATTTTGTTCTTATAAGGGTGGTCACATCAAGATAAACCTGAAGAGCGAGATCCCGGTCCAGGTGGACGGCGAGCCCTGGGTCGCACCTCCTAGCGAGGTCGTGGTCCTCAAGTCAGCCCTCAAGGTATCAACGAACATTCCCGAACCATTTACCCTAACACTTATTAACAATCCTAAGATATTTTCTTATTATCTTTTGACACAAAATCGTAGATTCATAGCATTCTTGTAACTAAAGCTTTTATAGAATTCTGCTAATAGATACGCTTGAAACACAATAATACCTATTCCCAGAATTAGTATTTTCTTGTGAGCACCAATAACAAAATTATTCAAAGGTAAAAATTATAATAATTCTTGTCTATCGAGTAACAATGACTGTGTTTGGAATTTGGGTATTTATATATATTATAAAGGAATCTTAAAACTATTATTAGCATGCGTTCGCTTGCCTGTTCCCTCGCGGTTACAAATGCAACTAACAATTCGAATAAATAATCAATAATGAATCTTTATATTAATATGTAATGACAAAACTATCGCTTTATTATTAATTATAATTACAAAAATGTTCCTGTAAAACTCTTAGAGTTTCAAATAAATACAAAAAAACAAAATCATTCATTTTAAATTATTCGAAATTGCGATTTCGATTACAACAACGATCTGAATTAAACTAGAAATATTTCGATCGAATGATATGATGTATCTGTTAGAAACCCAAAAAAGAATACCACTGTATATGCACGTATATGCATGTGTAACTTAATATTAAACTAACGAATAATTCCTATGTTCGTTATGTAATTTGATTTAATTATTATTTATAAAAAGCGATAACTTTGTTACGTAAGTTTTAATTTATTCAAAATTTATTTGAGTAAACACGTTACGCCCGAGCACTCTGACCGACTCTCCACCCAGCACTGATTTATTTTTGCAATTATTTTTATTAATTCGCTCTCTCACCGAAAACCGACTTGTTTACGATCGATGAGACAGCGAATACAAAACGAACCCGAACCATCGAATTTAACCTGACACCGCTAGTTAGCAACAGCTTCTTAACAATAGTAAACGATCACAATCTCGACTTCAGACGTCGCCTTATCGATACGACATTATTAATTAATTCACTTTTACTTCGGTAAATTATTTATATATGAGCACGCTGTACAATTACGTATAAAGAATCACATTTAGTAGTATAGAGATAATGAGTAGGAGGAAGTTTCCGCAGCGAGATATGTCAGGTTAGAGAGGTAGGACGGGTGCGGGTGTGCTGGTGCGGGTGGGGGGGAGTGAGGATGGGGAGGGGTGTGGGTCGGCGCGGCGGCTGAGTTGTTGTTGTGGGTGTGGCAGGCGACGATGCTGAAGAAAATCAAGCGCGGTTCGGGCGGCGCGGGCTCGGCGACGGCGGCGGGCCCGTGACGCCCGCGCTCCGCCCCGCTAGCGTCCCGCGCCCCTTCCGCAGGCCACCATGCTCAAGAAGCGCGCCAAGGTGCGGCGCCGCAACACGGAGCCGGTGATGCCCCCGCAGGTGCCGCCGCCGTCGCCACCGCCGCCTCCGCCTCCGCCCCCCGCCGCCGGACGACTCCTGAATCTGGCTGAGCGAGCGGCTGATCTAACGCCCGCGCCCGCCTCGGGCTCAAGGCAGGCGCGCGCGCGGTCGCTCGCTGCCCCCACGCTACTCACCCCACAACCACCCGACGGCAACCACTACCACTACACCAACACCAACACCAACACCGAACCAGACCGCAGCCGACGCCGTACTCGCCGCACCCTGTGCGCCGCTTCTGGTGTAAATAAATCTATTAAACAAAAATATTATATAACTTATAATAAAAAAAATTATAGTCATTAGTCGTTGTTTTATTTATAGTGGCATTATATTATTTGAAAATATGTAAAAAAAAAATAAATACAGAACTATGTACGTGTCGACTTTTATTTTTTGTTACCAAGTTGGGATCCACTAAACATTGTAAGCGGTACAAATATTATGCATGTGCATTCAAAAACCCATTTTTCATTAAACTTCATTAAACATATTACATATAATTTATGTAAGTCCAACTTTGAGAAACAGGTTAATCTTCCAATCCAACTCGGTTTGGTCGCGTTCGGGAAGTTACGAAGAATCTTCTCGTTTGAAATACCGCAGTGTATCAAGAAAAAAGTTTTTAACCAGTGTGTGTTGCCAGTGACACGGCATTGAAAAACGTGGTCGCTCACAATGGGGCGAATAAGAAAGGTCAAAGTTGCTCAAAGGACAATGGAGAGGGATATGCTTGGAGTTTCACTGCGTGTCAACGAGATTGCCTGAAGAATTGGTAAACATAAGTGGCAGTGGGCTGGGTACATTGCTTACAGAACCAACGCCCGATGAGACCAAAGGCGTTAAATTAGGGGACGTATGATTGTATCAATTGGGAAATTTTGAAGAAAACGCCAAGTTATTAGAGTAGGATATAGAGAAACTGACCTAACTTTCTCTACAACTACCAAATACTCTTGACTACTCTTACTTTGACCACAATCTCACCTGATGTTAAGTGACGACACGTCGTCTTGTACCATGGTACAAGATGGTAAACACACTAAGCCTAGAGGTACTGGTTCTTAAATGATGCTGCCTGAACACACCTATTAGTATTTGGCGACAGGTTTTCAAATTTGAAGGTGGTAGCTGCCCTTGCGGGCATTATTAGAAAATGCCCTACCATTGACAGAATCCGGGTGCACTATCCACTGTGCCATCGTCGCTTCCGCTGGACATTTATAAACCAATCCACCGTATAACCCTTACTTCCATTCACAGAGTACGTAGTAGATGAAAAATGATATAATTTATCACCTGCTTACAAATGTTCCTATCTCTGTCTCACCTATGGCAAATGTAAACCTCGCATAATATTATCGTCATAAATTGTATGTAACTGAATGTTACCTTCAAAATAAATAAATATGTCAGCAACTTCGCTTGAATATAATAATAGTCTCTATTATTTATAATTATTCATAGGAATATTTCCAAAATATTCAATAGCTTTCTCACGGCCATGAATACAAGTTATTTAGGACTGAACTATTATTTTTATAATTTTCGGTGTTTCAATAACATGGCAGCTCTTTGTCAGAACTTTCCAGGGAGTGAATAATTTCAGAATTTCTCGCTCCTTGTCATTATTATTAAAAGACTACAATATTATGACCAACAAAATTCCCGCAAAAAACTACCATATTCCATTTCCATGCAAGTATCACGATGACTTTTTATAGTGTATAGACTCGGAGCTTCGACCAGAATCTTACCTGATGTTAACTGACGATGTGGCCCAGTATCTCTCACACGTAATGCTCCCGTAACACACCTACATCTGCTTAGTGTATTTTTCAAACTTGATTTTCAAACTTGATGGTAGTAGCTAATGAAGTGTCCATTATGACAAAAACTCCTAACACAATGTTATGGATTCATCTCAATGTTTCTTTTATCTAAAGATTATCTATACTAATAAATAAAATTGAAGTGTGTGTTTGTAATGTCAAAATATTTTTTTTTTTACTAAATAGATACATTATATACGTCACCTATGCCAAAAATGCATTTTATGTCTGTCTGCCTGTCTCTTTATTACAGGTAATCTCGTAACGGCTGGACGGATTTTGTCGGGACTTTTTTTGGTAGATAGCTGAAGTTACTCCGGGTAACTTAGGGTACTTTTAATTTTCGAATATAATTAGGGTTGCGCGTAATAAAATTAAGTCATAAAAAATTGAATAAAATCCGATTCTACGCACAGTTTTACGGGCAAGTGCTTGCATTTATGAGAAATATTTTTACTTTATCTTAGTATTTAAAAAAAAATGTTAGGGTTCCGTATAAAAAATTAAATACAGCGAAGAATATATGAAACGCAGGCGTAGCCGCGGGCACATACCCATTTATAAAATAGAATAAGTGGATTTGAACCTACGTCCATCAACTCGGAATCTGCGACACATTACCACTGAGTCTACATTTTTGTATAGAATTATACAAAAAACTTACACTTTATATATTCTAGGACGTAGCTAAAGAAAACATGTCTTTTTTAGTAAAAGACTCATATAAATTAACGGGTGTAAGCTTAGAAATCAACTATGGAAGTGAGACGTTACCTTAATATGTAAAAATCTCTGTCAATTTATTAACAGAGGACGTTTCAAAATAATAGGAAGATATAGACTCAGTTGATATTATTCAATTTATAAAAGCAAACCTCTGTATTTACGCATTTAGTAAGCAATGAAATAAAATAATGGCTTCGTATAAATAAAACTACAATGATATACTTAATAGGTACCTCTTTTTTAAAGCACAAGGTACAACGATTTATTATTTGCGAACTAGTTTTCTTATTCAACTATCCCACTATATTCCAAATAATATAGAATTAAAAAGTGCGTTCACAAAATTATTATATAATCTATGACGTTTATATTTACATACATTATTTGCTTTATTCTCTTGTCAAATTACAAAAACAAAATTGATATATTCACCGACAACTGAAAACGTAGTAATTTCTAAGTATAAAAACGCTTAGTAGGATTAAATATTATGTCACATTGCACATCTAAGGAGTTCTGCTTCAAAACTGCAGCGCTTTAACTGCAGTGATTAAGAACAGAATATTACAGAAGTATTTACAATGTTGTATTGTGTTGTATTACATTGTAATACATTTTCAAAAATTACATTAGATACAAAAAAAAGACACAAAAAAGTTGTTTTAATAAAAGTATGTTTTCTTTAATAATATTATCACTAAATATAAAATAAAACGTTAAGTAGATATATATATATATATATATATATATATATATATATATATATATATATATATATATATATATATATATATATATATATATGTATATAGTAATACCCCGCTTAGCGCGACCCCCCGTTACGCGCGGTTTCACTATAACGCGAATGTCAAATTTCGCGCTCAAATGCCTCGCATTACGCGAAAGAGTGCGTATAAACATAATGTAAAGACAATAGATGTATTTTTCCGTAAAAAATAAGAGTATATATTGGATAAAGTGTTCTTAGAATTAAAGTGATTGATTAAAATGATTTGTATTTTTTTTGTATTAAATTTTGACTATGTTTAATCATAAACCTCGATGTACGCGAATTTCAGTTAACGCGATTTTTTTTCGGAACGTATCCCTAGCGTAAAGCGGGGTATTACTGTATACGAAAACCAATTAATACAACATTCCAAAATTATCAAATAAGTTAACATTTACTATTAAATGAAAAAAATAATAATTATCGTTATAACATCATCCCATTTCAATAATAATATAAAAACAAAAAACTCAATAAATTCATATTATTAAATGGCGCCATCGTTGCTAAGCGACAAAGCCCATACAAAAGAATATACAATAATACCCCGCTTTACGCGAGGGATACGTTCCGAAAAAAATCGCGTTAACTGAAATTCGCGTATATCGAGGTTTATGATTAAACATACGTCAAAATTTAATACAAAAAAATACAAATCATTTTAATCAATCACTTTAATTCTAAGAACACTTTATGCAATATATACTCTTATTTTTTACGGAAGAATACATCTATTGTCTTTACATTATGTTTATACGCACTCTTTCGCGTAATGCGAGGCATTTGAGCGCGAAATTTGACATTCGCGTTATAGTGAAACCGCGCGTAACGGGGGGGGGTCGCGCTAAGTGGGGTATTACTGTATATACACACTAGCAAAGTTATTATTCTATTGAGCAGAGGAGACTGCATACAAATAACTCGAACTCCAAACCTACTTGAATCTTAAAATTCCCATACATAAAATGAAAACCAGTGTTGACTTGGGGGAATTTCCATACTATTATATAATATAATTATTATATACATTTTGTCCTTTTAAATAACAAAATAACTCGGTATTTGAATTATGCATTCATAAAATGGGAAGGCAATAATAGATAATTTAAAAATACAGAATTAGTACCTCGTTTTGACTATTCAATTAAGGAAATAATATTTATTTCTATACATTTGTCGTCTGGAAAATATTTATTTTTATTTATCCACTTCTATAAGGACTTTATTCAGAATAAAATCTTCAGTATAAAAAAAAACACCTTTAATATACCGAAAACCAAAGGGTAGATAAAATTCCACAAAAGATGGATAAGTATTTATTAAGTAATAAGTGTGAAAGTGAAAAGAGTTATATGAATTAACCACATTTTAAAAAAACCTTTTTTTTTTTTTTTTTTTTTTTTTTTTTTTTTTTTTTTTTTTTTTTTTTTTTTTTTTTTTTTTTTGACGAGGGGAAATGCATTTACGCACTACCCTTATCTATTGTATTTGCGGGATCAGAGTCCCCCAAATACAATAGATAAGAGGGCACGGAGTGACGAGCTCCGTGCCAGTGTGGGACTCACCCGGGCGTGAGGCGCTCCGGAAATACCCACTAAAACCCCCCGGAGCCGTCCGCTGCATTTGGGATGGAGGCGACACGGGGTAACTTTCGCAAGCACCGCGTCGCCCCCTGCAGCGAACCCACCAGGCCCGTCGGTGCAATGGCCCAATGGGGATGGAGGAGAAAAGTTCCCCTCCACCACTTAGCCCGCCTCTTGAGGAGAGGCATGACCAAAGGTCAGACATCCAGGGGGCGGTATAAATACCCACCCCCATAGAAAAAAAAAAAAAAAAAAAAAAAAAAAAAAAAAAAAAAAAAAAAAAAAAAAAAAAAAAAAAAAAAAAAAAAAACCCCGGCCGCGCTATGTACGGAGAAAACTCCGCGCATAGCGCGCCCGTCTCCCTCTGGGCCTCTTACGCCTCCGAGGATCCGCCCCCGGATCCTCTTCACGGGCCCTCTCGGCCGCCTCCTTCTGCGACATTATCTGTTCGCAAAAGGAGGCAACCACCTCCCAGACCTCCTCGCTGCCGACCATGGCCTTAACGACCGTCGGCAGCGAGAGGTCTGACCCAACCGCCGCCACCACTGCCCGGCGCGGCTCCTCCCATACGGCGCACTCCGCAAAAGTGTGGTGCGCCGTATCTTCCGCCGCACCACAGTGGTGGCACACCGCCGACGGCTCCCTTCTAGCTATCTTGTGCAGATACCACCCGAAGCAGCCATGCCCGGATAGTATCTGCACAAGCCTGAAGCTGAGGGAGCCGTGACGCCTCTCCATCCACTCCCGGAGGACCGGGCGGATGGCGTCTATGGTTGGTCGCCCATAGCGCGCATCCGCCAGGTCCTCCTCCCACCTGCCTAACTCTATCTCCCTCCTCTCCTTTCTAATCTCTGCCGGGTGCAAGCGGAGCCCACCACCATCCCTCCCCGCTGCCGAGTACCGGTACACGGCAGCGAGCACCTCCGCTTCTCGCTCCCACGGCAGGGAGCCGGCGAGCACACAGGCCGCCGCCGCGGACACCGTGCGGTAACCGCGCACCGCCCTCAACGCCACCGTGCGCTGCACTGATCGCAGCACACGGATATTACTGGCGTTGAGGGCGTCCGCCCACACAGGTGCCCCGTAGACGGCCATGCTTCGCACGACCCCTGCGTGGAGCCGGCGGCACCTCTGGCCAGGCCCCCCCACATTCGGGAGGAGCCGCCCCAGTGCCGCCGCGGCACCGGCGATGCGCGGTCCGAGTCCCTTAAAATGGGACTCGAACCGCCATCTCCCGTCCAGGGTGAGGCCCAGATACTTCATCTGGGCCTTCACCCGGATCCGGTGCCCCCCCACCGAGATGCTCGCCCCAGGGGGCGGCCCATGCCGAGGCCCATGAAACAACAAGGCCTCGGTCTTTTCGGCCGCTACCCTGAGCCCGAGCATCTCGATGCGCTTGACCACCAGGGCTACTCCCATCGTGGCCAAGCGCTCCACCTCCCCCCCCCCCCCCCCCCCCCCCCCCCCCCCCCGGGCTACGACAAGGGTGTCGTCGTCCGCGTAACAAATCAGGCGCACCCCACTCGGAAGTGCGCCCCGGACGACCCAGTCGTAGCCCACGTTCCACAGGAGCGGTCCGAGCACCGACCCCTGTGGAACCCCGCAGCCCGCCGGACGCTGGACGACGACGCCTTGGCTGTCCACACAGGACACCTCCCTCCCTCGGAGATAGTCCTCCACCAGCCCCCGCAGATAGTGGGGCACTCCGAATGATCGGAGCGCCGCCACTATCACAGAGTGCGGAAGGCTGTTGAAGGCGTTGGCGATGTCGAGCGACACCGCCAACAACCTATCCCCCTGAGAGGTGGCCTCCATCGACCACCTCTTCAGCCTCACCAAGGCGTCTACCGTCGAGCGTCCCACCCGGAACCCGAACTGCACGTCCGCCAAATCCGGCCCCACGTCCCTCATATGCTGGATGATGCGGGAAGATATTATCCTCTCGAACATCTTCCCGACATCATCCAGCATGACGAGGGGCCGATACGCGGACGGGCAGTCCGGGGGGCGGCCCTCCTTTCCTATGAGGCAGAGACGGCCCTGTTTCCAGGGCCTAGGGAACTGTCCGACCGTCATACACCGGTCGAACAGCTCCCGTACTCTGCCCCCTAGGTACCTGAGGGCCAAACCCAAGACGCAGCCCGGGACCCCGTCAGGCCCTGGCGCCTTTCGTCTCCCGCGCAGGCGACGTACCGCCACCTCCATCTCCCCATCACTAGTGTGGGGAGGGAGAAGGTGGTCGCTCGCCTCGGCCGGAAACGAGAGGCGCCATCCTGGGTGGGGAGAACCCTGGAGGGTCGTGGGGAAACAGCGCCTCCACAACCCTCTCCAGTACTTCCGGCTGGAGAGTCTCCGTTATCGGGGACGCCTGGCCCCGGAATTTCTTCCGGGCGGCCTTGAACGGGCGTCCCCACGGATTCCTCTCCAGCGACTGGAGGAGTTCTCCCCACGCCAGATCCTTGGCCCGACCAATTGCTGCCTTCAGGGACTCCCTCAGGTCCCTGTAGGCAGCATCCAGTCGGGCCACCTCCACGGGGTCCCGTCCGCGCCTTCTCCGGGCGCGGGCTACCTCCCTCCTTGCCGCGGCGCAGGTCTCCCGGAGCTGAGCTAGCTCCGGGGACCACCAATACACCGCCCGCTTATCCGGGCGGCGTGTGCACCGCGGCATTGACGCGTCGCAGATCTCCGTCAGCGCATGTCGCAGACGGAGAGCGGACGCGTCAACTCCCTCCCCCCGTGGCCACCGTCCCATCCCCCAACTCTGGACGATGGCCACCTCCTCAGCCAACTCCCGGTCAAGCCGGCTGAGGACCCAACGGGGGAACGGCGCTCCCCTGGGGCGGCGTACCCTACCTTCTGAGTCGGAGGCGGAGACCTCGAACCATATATATTTATGGTCCGAGAGCGTCTCCACCTCCTCCCTCACACGCCACCCCCAGACGTGCCGTGCGACGGCCGGCGATGCAAACGAAAGGTCCACTATGGACCCCCCGTTCCATCGCACGCACGTCTGCGCCGTCCCACGGTTGAGGAGGACCAGCCCGGCCTCGGCTGCCCACTCCTCAACCGCCCGCCCCCCTTGGGTTCGTGTTCACCCCGCCCCAGGTCCTAGACTTGGCGTTGAAATCACCAAGCAAGACCACAGGGCGAGGTGCCAACCGCCTGACCGCCACCATCAGGGAATCGAGGAAGACCTCGAATTCCCTGAAGGCACGGTTGGGGGAGAAGTACACGCCCACAAGCGCGTACTTCCCCCAGGCGGCCGCCACGAACCCATCGCCCCTCTCCATCGCCGAGAGGGGCACCCGCGGACTGTGGATCGCCACCAAGCCCTCCCTGTCCCCTACCCAGCTGGGCACGTTGGGGACATGGTAGGGCTCCGCGACAATAGCCACATCCGCCCCCCACTCCGCCACTGTTTGGACCAACAGGTCCTGTGCAGCAGCGGAGTGGTTCAGGTTACCCTGGAGGCAGTTAATATGGGCCCTATCCATCAATGGTCCATATTAACTGCCTCCCCCTCGCGGGCAACCGGCCTTACCCCAGGTGCGGGGGTCCTCCCTTTCCCTTTTGTTGGGGGACGGCAGCTCGCCCCCCCCATGTGATGATCCGACGGGACCCCTCTGGCCAGGCATACAGCGCAACTCATCTTTTGAGCCGTACACTGGCCCGCCGTATGCCCTGCCACCCCGCACCTATAGCATAGGGAGGCCCTATCGACGTTCTCCGGGCAGAGTGGCCTGGTGTGCCCAAGCCCCATACACTTATAACAGCGCAGGGGCTTGTCGGGAAGCGGCACCACCCGCGCCACACTCCACCCTACCCGGAGCCTCCCTTCAGCTTTAATTCTCATTGCCGCCCCTATTGGAAGGGAGACGAAAGCCGTGCCCCCCCTCCACCCCTCCTTGATATCCTTTACCACCACCTGGTCAGGGGGACACTCCCCGGCACGGGCAATGGCCGCCACCAACTTGGCCTGGTCGACAGAGTCATCCAAGTCCAGGACCCTCATATCAACCTTTTTGACCGCCCTGGTGACGACCACTGCCTCCCCAAGCACCTCCTTCAGTCTGCTAGCCAGACTGTCTGCTTTCGCCCCCCCCTCTGCACCATGTATTTCTATTAACCGAGCCCCCGTTTGAGTGGGGCGGGTCCTCAACCCCTCAATTCCCAGTTCTGCTGGGTCAATGGCCTCGGCTGCCTTCGAGAGGACGGCCCTATAATCCACCCCCCTGGCTTGCGCCTCTGATTGCAACTTGATAATCACCGCTGCCGTCTTTGGGGCAGCTGGCAACTTCATAGGCACCTTCACCCCCCCTTGGGTACTGTGCGCGGGGCCGCAACCGGCGGAGCCGCAGCCGGCAGAGCCGCAACCGACGGAACCACCGCTGGCCCCACCACCGGCGGGGCCATAGCACCCTTCCCCCCCTTCCCCTTCTTTCCTCCAACCTGGATCCACTCCGTTCCATCCTTTAACACCACTGTCTCCTCTCGCCTATCCCGTCCCCCCAACTCAGGCCACTTTTCCCCAAGCGGGGGCTCCGGCGGCCCTACCTGCAGCGCCGCCTGCAGTAACTCCTGCCTGCTGTGTCCCGGCTGCGCCCTTGTCCCATCCTGTCCCTCCTCCTTTCCAGATACTGTCGATTCCTTTTCCAACCTTTTCCTATCTGCCATCAACGGCGGCCGCATCGGCTTCTCTGCAGGCAGTCGACTCCTAATCTCGTCCAACTGAATTTTCATTATACCCATGACAAGATTTCTGGTCTCCTCCATTGCTTGTGCCACCACCTCCTGCCACTGAGGACCAGGGGCCACCGCCACCTCCGGCCTTACTGGTGGTAACTTCGGCCTTTCGCTCTCCGCCCGCCTATACGCCTCCCTTTCCGCCAACAAATTTCCTATCTCATTCCTCATTCTCTCGACATCCTTCTTCACTGCTTCCATTTCCTTTTCTCGTGCCTCCGTTTTGTCAGCCAGGACCCCCACAACCGACACCAACTTCGTCATTTCCCTCTTGAGACTCTTGCCTCCATCACCCATCAGCCCCTCGTTCTTGTCTACAATTCCCTTAGACAGTCTTGCCACTTCCGCCAGCAGCACCTTCGTACTCATATCCTCACATTCACTCTCACATTCATTCTCACCGCTCGCATCACTCCTCCACTCTTTCCCTCTCTTTCTTTTACACTCTACCACCCTTCCCCCCCGCATCCGAAGAGCCACTTGATCCCCCATCCTCGTTATCTGCATCCTTCATTCCTTCAATGTTATCACCGCTGAGGTACACACCCCCCTTGTTAAAATCACCCTCCGGATCACCCTGTCTCCTTTTTTTCCTCGACTTGGAACGCTTCTGCGCCCCATTAGCCGAGTTCGTCGCCTCCCCCCCCCCCCCCCTTTTTCATAAATTTCTCTTTCCCCCCCATATCCTCACTAATCTCCACCACAATCCTTGTCTCCGGATCAACCACCCTATTCAAAACCGAAAGGAGCCGGTCCTCCAGATCTACATCCCCGCCCAAATTACCTAGACCGTCTCCCTGCCACTTCTCATACGTCGACATATGTAGGGAGAAAAAATTTCTCCCTACACAAGACAAACTTTAAGCCAACTTATTAAAAAAAAAAAAAAAAAAAAAAAAAAAAAAAAAAAAAAAAAAAAAAAAAAAAAAAAAACAAACCCCCGTGACCCGTGGCCCTTCAGCGAGTACCTCCCGCACGCAACACACTTAAAAGTAACAATCCTTAAATACCTACACCCACTAAATCAATCAAACAATCCTTAAATACCTAAACTTAACTTTATACAATAAAATATTTACAGAATATTTTATTCGACGATGACCTCTGCCCGCCGCAGAGGTCACGAACAAAATATTCTGTAAATAATTATTCTAAATCGTCTTAAAAGCGAACACTACACGCGTGCCCAGTCTATTCATAGATTGCCCCGCGTCACCGAGCGCCCACCTGCCGTCGGCCGGCGACAATCTATACCTACACTCACACGCCACCCGCCACAAAAAGGCAAATATCTTAAAAACTACTTACCCTAGAAATCTCCTACACCCACCAAAATTTTCGTCAGATCCTGACGCATGCACTGATGCACCAGGATATTGCCGCACCAGTTCTTTTTCCAGGGATACAGGGCTCCGAAGTGCGCCGATCCTCAGAACTTCGGCACTGCTGGTCAGAGAAATCTGACCGAGGTGTCGAAATGACCGTCTCGGTCCCCTCCACAAAGTTATTACAAAAAATCCCTACCTCCTCGATCTTTCTACTCCAGCGCACGCGCCTGAAGTTTAAAACAATCCGTTTTCCGTCGATATCTTTGGCAATCGAGCTGGTATCGAGACGTATGATACCCCTCGAGAGAGCGCAAAGCACGACGCTTCCACCAATACCCCTTTCACCACAATAAAAACACAAAAAACCCACACTTTGAGATTTTTCGCCCGGGAGCACCTAGAATCGCATCCGTTCGCTAGCGCGCATCGACCGAGACTCTCACATTTTAAAACCCTAACAAACATAAACAAGGAATTTCGTTTTGAAATCATATACACTAAGTAAACTATGTTATGGTGTACGTTGTAAACACTATGTTAACAAAAAAAAAATTAAATTGTTACAAAAATAATTGCGTACCTTATGCACAAAATATAGATGCACAGATTTAGATATTTATATTAAAAGTTCGTTTGTAACATTAAAATAAAAATAAAGTGAAAGGCTTAAAGTGTAATCAGACACACCGTGTCAATATACAAATATGTCGAAAAAATATGATTTCTGTTCATTACAATGCGTTATCGTAGTGTACTCTCTAGTATTATTGCTATAAATGATCTCTAATGTTTGGTTTGCCTTACTCCTCTTATCATTCAACATTAGCTATAGCAGGGAATTTTAATTATGTTATCTCAAGCGTTTTATCGTTTGCCAATACGTAGCTTGATGTTACACAGTCCTGTAAAAAAACAACAATAACGTGATCTGTATTGGCGATGGCGCCATCTCTTGGTAATTCGACGAAATTGTCGTTTTCTAGTGAGCTTAATCCACAACAATCAGCAATATTTTCTATTGTTAAAAGTAATTGTGTGATTTATTTAGAAATGCATCAAAGAGTAATAATGCCCATCAGATAATCATTTAGCCCATTATTCTCTATTTTTTCTGTTCACAAATTTTCTGCTTCTAGTTAAAACTGTAATTACTGCATTATATTAGGCCATCTATCGATTATTCGTTCATATTTTATGTTTTATTATTAATTCAAACATTTTTTTTTTTTGAAATATATTATATACAATAAACTTGTAAAAGTGAATTCTGTGTATAAAAATATGTTTAGCAGAGTTTTGGTTTTTACATCTTGTCATTTAAAACGCATATTTGACATTTACGAAAATTCGCGTCTATTTTCCAATATGTATCATATGTCAACAATATAATGTTCGAGCAATATATAATATGGGACCTCGCGAATCTCTAAAGAACAAGTTTCAAGAATATGATATCTTAACTTTGCCCTCCCAATACATCTTCGATAGCTTAATGCATATTCGTAAAAATTTAGACAAGCTAGATCTAGTGAATGATCGTCATAATTTTAATATTAGAAGTAAAAACAAGTTGTCCGGAACCACGCTTTAGGATAAGTAAGTGTAATAAAAGCTTTATAGGTAATAGTATTCGGTTTTACAATAAGATCCCAAGTAACATTACCGATTTACCTGACAATAAGTTCAAGTATTATGTCAAGCAAGTTTTAATCTCAAAAGGTTATTACAGGGTGGATCATTACGTGAACGATAGTGATGTCTGGAATTAACCCACATCTCTGTGCTTCCACTAACATTATTAAGACAACGATTGTATAGTTTTTTTATATGACAAAAAAAAATGTTATATTTATTAAAAAAAAATAGAACCAGATCGAGTTTCTTGCCTGCGTTCTTCTCGACTGGGTTGTTTTCCGAACCGGTGGTAGTGTTTTTAGACGTTCATAAGCGCCTTCTTAGGGCCTAAATTGAATAAATAAATTTTGATTTTGATTTGATTTTGAACAGCATTTCTTTTATAATGGTACATTCGGACATTAACAAGCATCTGTTATCTGTCTCGAAGCCCTGCTTAGTTATTGTAGTGTCTTATTTTATTGCAATGTTAATATGAGTATGTTATTTAGTAAATAATATTACAACTTAGTTAAGACTTTCACCCAACCGTTTACCGGAAACAATATAACATAACATAAGCTCACGCCTGTTATCCTCGAAGGGTTAGGCAGAGGTGATGTAGCGAACTACCCTACTCGCTTTTCGCCGAGCTTAGTTCCGTCCCAGATGTGACAGGGGGCGAGCCTGTCGCCATATCGGGCACAAATTCCAAACTCCGGAATGATACTGAGTAGAAAAACCTAATACCGCTTGACCCGACCCGGGGATCGAACCCGAGACCTCAAAACGGCAGTCGCACAGTAATACAACTGCGCCACCGAGGCAGTTAACTGGAAGGAAACTTGCAGGAAACAATATAGACACTGGATAAGCAACACAGTGATAACCCACTTAATAATAATATAAAAAAATTTTAAGTTACTATAAACAGCTGTGGTAGAAATATTCGTCCGATGGGAAAGGCTATGAGACGTTTCTGTCCATACTGCCTATTCTGAAGCTGAAACTTAATCAACACCCTAGTAACAATCCCTCTAGAATGCTCCATGGGATTCTCGCGGCACCTCAGAATAAACACTTCGTGCCATTATTTTGAATTCCAAGTGAATTACCAAACTGTATTACGTAAATCGCCACCAAAATCACAGAATATAGGTTCCGTGAACACAAGTTATTGAATTAAAGATAACAGCTACTCCGTGACAGACTGAGTGCCGCCGAAAAAAACCTCGCTATGGACAATTCATTGGTTTTGATTTCTTTTTTATAAGTAATTCAACTATAATTGTATTCTTTTACATCATTGATAGATAGAATGAAATAAAAATGATAAGTTATGTAACGTGCTAGTACGAAATGTCTTTGTATTTGTTTTATTTAACCTTTTTTATTTTCTTAAATATAACTATTACGAAATGTCACACAACACTATTTGTACGTTTATTTTCATAATTCACTTATTACTGTATTGCTTATCTTCGTTAATATAAGTCACTAGCTTGATAAAATTGTATTAGTACAGGGTAAGGTACATTTTTTTTTTGTTTTTTTGTCTAAAGCGTCGTATTTTAAAAAACGGCAAACGACGTCTCGTCTACGCTGGCGCCGTCCACCGTGTTCCTTAAAAGCTATGTGTACGCGTGCGTCGGTAAGAGAGGCGCGAACGTCTCCGCCGTGTACGAGCGTACGCGGCTGAACGCGAACGGCGGGAACTTTGCCGGCGTCAGGTCGAACTGTGTCCAGTGGTCGGGTCGAGTGCTGACCGCGTACCGTTGCCAGACTAGCTGGCAGTTGCGCCTGTTGCGGGCGCTCCTAACGCACAACTCCTAACCCCACAACAAACTCACAATTACAACCCAGCTCACTTCATTAAACTAAATAATCAACTCACAACTCCAAATAACGATATAAATCTGTATGCGTACTTAATTATACCAACGTTCGCTCGGTAGGCGAAATTTGAACATTATTTATAATTTTGAAAAAAAAAATTATACCAATCAATAAAGCTCATCGATAGTAACTAAACAAATTTAAAAATATAAAGAAATCGGTCGATTTCCACTGTATTTATTAATTAAATAAAAGCTCTTAAATACAAATTATTCTGTATAGTGCTTTGATTAAAATCTCACATGATGTTAAGTCCGTAAAAGTAAACATGCTAAACTTCAAGTACTGGCTATCAACGGACGCAACCTGAACACAAGTGTTTGGCGACAAATAGTCAAACTTGAAAATGATAATTAGCCAGACGGATATTATTAAAAAAATTCACAACACTATGCTATAAGTATGTTTCACAAAATAATTATATAAATCGGCTCAGTAGTTCTAAGAGTTTAACAGTGGCGAATTTTTTTCCTCAACTTTCTCTATGTCCCACTTCTGATTTTTCCATATCAATAGAATGGACAACTAAGTTTGGCAGTTATCATTCTAACTAAAGTACAATATAAATAAAAAAATTAAGGAATGTAACGTTAATATCTAAGTGTATAAAAAATTACAGAACATATCTATTTCATAACATCCTTACTGAGATATGATTCTGAAAACAGTGTCATTTACCATTTTCACAGAATTGAAATTGAATTGTTTTTTTTTATTTAGCCGTGTGATGCCGGCTAAGAATAGTTTTTTTACACGGTATAAGCTCAATGATATGACCACAATTTCACCTGATGTTAAGTGACGATGTTGTGCAGGATGGTAAATACACTAAGCCTAAAGGTAGTGGTTCTAAGTGATGCTGCCGGAACAGACCTATTGGTATTTGGCGACAGGTTTTCAACCTTGAGGGTGGTAGCTACCCAGGCGGGCATTATTAGAAAATGCCCTACCACCATGCTATAGTTTCCTCACGATGTTTTCCTTCACCGAAAGCTCAGGCCGATTTTAGAGTCGGATAGGTGGGGATCGAACCCGCGTACCCGTTGCGCCATAATCCCTTTAAACCTCATATCGTTCCCCTTAGTAGTAGTAAAATGCGACAAAGGGATATAAGCCATTGGATGGGCAGCAGCATCCTCTGTACTACAAACACCTACTGCGATCGACAATCCGCCTGCCAAGCGTGCCGTTTATGGCAAACCCTACCTTTATGGGGAAGAGCTATGTCCAGCAGTGGACGTGAATGGATGGATGGATTATAAAACATTCGATATATTGCCTCACCATGTGGAATATCTGGTCGTGCTGTTCTGGTTCCTTGCGTCGCGATCTGAATCGCGTGAATCGCGTTCGTTTTTGCTGCATCTTCTCCGTCGACTTTTTGATAACAATCACAACCTGAAACGAGTTCTATAAAATCAAAACCGATACTTGTCCGCGTAATTATCGATTGGTGTTGCCACTAATCGATGTACAGTAATACCCCGCTTAGCGCGACCCCGTTACGCGCGGTTTCACTATAACGCGAATTTGAAATTTCGCGCTCAAATGCCTCGCATTACACGAAAGTGTGCGTATAAACATAATGTAAAGACAATAGATGTATTTTTCCGTAAAAAAAAAATAAGAGTATGTATCGCATAAAGTGTTCTTAGAATTAAAGTGATTGATTAAAATGATTTGTATTTTTTCGTATTAAATTTTGACTATGTTTAATCATAAACCTCGATGTACGCGAATTTCAGTTAACGCGATTTTTTTCGGAACGTATCCCTAGCGTAAAGCGGGGTATTACTGTAACTCTATCCCTTAACCCAACCCTCGTTTTATTTCAAATTAGAGAAATGTATTACCCTGTTCCCTCCCTCGATAATGGCATTATAGTAAATATATTTGTACCGTGTATTATAGGGTATTTTACTTCTTTTTTTTTTTATCCTTACTTTGCTCGTTCGATGATAATAATTTTTTTATTTATTCCTGTCGATAACGTTAAATGCCCAAAAAAGTTATTTCAATTTTAAATTATAAATTCCCGCGCGAAAACACTAGTCCTCTCATGCTGCTTTATTTATTGGTGTCGCGTAATTATCAATAATGCTTTAAGATTGATTTTTGATGTAATGCTTTAAGATTGATTTTTGAATCGATTCGAATCGTGCTAAATGGATTGTTTGAAACAAAAATTGACGTTAAAAAAATCAATTTCTCAAAAATGTAACAAGAAAAGAAACAAAATAGACAAAACGTTAAAATATAAATATTATGTTTCCTACGAATTTATTATCAGTATAATATACCTTTTCACCGACAAGGCGATAATGCCCGGCCAGGATACCTAGCCCGGGCTTCGAGTGCCTGTACTTGAGATGTCCCACGCACGAGCCCGGCTCCTCGGCCGTCGTCCACATCACCACCAGACCCTCGGGGAAGAACCTGATAGTCAATTACACCTGAGTATCGGTTGATCATAGCAAAATATTGTTGGGAGTCATATTAACCCCTTGAGCACCTTCCCGGCGTTTACGCCAGCTTTCCATTGTTTTCCTATTGTCTCATTTTTATGGGTAATCGACACCTTAATTAAGAATTGGGAGTTTTACATAATATTCATTTCGGGAGTTGGGAGTAATGTTAATCGAGAATAAAACAGATTTCAGTTAAGTAACACATTACTACGTGGTAATAGGGAAATGAATTAATTTAGGAGTTTTTGACGTAAGGATCATTATGCCGAGCTAAAATGTTAAGAAGCCCGTACAGAAAAACATTAAAACACAGCGAAGAATATATGAGACGCGGGCGCAGCCGCGGGAACACAGCTAGTGTTTATATAATATCAAAACATGTTCTAAAAGCGCAGTTCGATACTGTATTTCCTTATCAGCGTTCAAAAAAAAATTTTTTTTTTTACGTGGAGAAATGCATAAGCCCGAGTATACCTGAGATATCTGTAGTAGTCGATGAGATACCAAGGCCTGTAGAATTGGTCCTGGAACGAGTTCTCGCCGTGTCTCAGGTACGTGGTCTTGCTGATGTAGCAGCCGTTCAGCCGGAGCCGGGGCCGCTCCACGAACATCTCTCGCCAGGAGCCGAACCCGCTCGCGCGCGGTGTGCCGCACTCGATGCCCCAAGTCCTTTAACAAAGAAAGAAAACCTTTATTCACTTATAAGATACAAAACGCACACTGAAAAATAATATTAATAACACTAAAAAAAAAAGACATTATCGGGGTAACTACATGTCGACCACCAGCGCATCTCTTTAGATGAAAGCGTCTCCAGCTCAGCATATACTGAAGTACCAAGAGATACTCAGAGAGCCCCGAGCGAGTCAAGGAACGTCAGTATGTAAAAACTTTGCAAAAATTACAAATTACAATAAAAGTAAATTGTAAAATTTAACTCATACTTAGTCTATATATATATACGATATATATATATATATATATATATATCGTAAGCAAAGTTTGTTTTCTTTGTCCGAGGTACAAAAACTACTGGACCGATCAGCGTGAAACCACAACCATTCGACGCGGAATTAATCCTAGATGCTTATAGGCTATATATTCTATGAGCCCTTTGCCATGTTTTCTCAGTTTGTTTGTTTATTATTCCTTTGACGCACCATAACCTCAAAACTACTGAACATATCGGGATAGGACTAATACCTTTCAACGCAGTATTTAGTAGTAGACAGGTATTTTTCGGATTCCACCGATCCTCTCACATTTTTTTTTTCGATTTACTCTTTTGTACATTATATCCACTTCAATTTAGAAACGTCATATGCACAGAACATATGAAACACAGGCGGGTATAAATATACTAATATAAATAATTAATTATAAAACATAAAGGATCCTTTAGTTAGTAGAAGGAAAGTTTTACATAGATTGAGCTGTTAATAAGTTTTTTTTTAATATTGACAAATTACGAAGACTACATAATGGAGAAGGCAAATTATTCCCGCATCTAGTGGCAGTTATGAACAAAACAATGCTAATGTCCTCTCTACATTTAAACAGCGATGATGGCGCAGTGGATAGCGCGGCCGGATTCCGCGTCAATGGACGAGGTTTCGAATCCACCTTTTTTTTTTTTTGACGAGGGGATTGCATTTACGTACTACCCTTTCATTTACGCACTACCCGTTTTATTTACGCACTACCCTTTTTATTTACGCACTACCCATTTTATTTACACACTACCCTTTATTTATGCACTGCCCATTTTATTTACACACTACCCTTTATTTATGCACTGCCCTTTTTATTTACGCACTACCCATTTTATTTACACACTACCTTTTATTTACGCACTACCCATTTTATTTACGTACTACCCTTTTTATTTACGCACTACCCATTTTATTTACACACTACCTTTTATTTACGCACTACCCATTTTATTTACGTACTACCCTTTTTATTTACGCACTACCCATTTTATTTACGCACTACCCATTTTATTTACACACTACCTTTTATTTACGCACTACCCATTTTATTTACGCACTACCCTTTTTATTTACGCACTACCCTTTTTATTTACGTACTACCTTTTATTTACGCACTACCTTTTATTTACGCACTACCCTTTATTTACGCACTACCCTTTATTTACGCACTACCCTTTCGAATCCACCTGCCCAATTCTAAAATCGGCATAGCCACAGCATGGTGGTAGGGCATTTTCTAATAATATCCGCCTGGATAGCCACCACCCTCAAATTTGAAAACTTGCCGGCTGAATACCAACAAGTGTGTTCTGGTAGCATCACTTGAGAAGCAGTACCTCTAGACTTAGTGTGTTTACCATCCTGGACCATATCGTCGTTTAACACCAGGTGAGATTGTGGTCAAAGCACTAAGCCTAAAAATATGGAGACGCATGTCTTATAACAGAACTCATTATTCGAGCATTCGTTGTTTATGTCGATTACCCATAAAAGTGAGACAATAAGATAACACTGGAAAGCTGGCGTAAACGCCAGGTTAGTGCTCAAGGGGTTGGAACATTAAAAAAATATATATTAATCATTTTTCACTGAAACGCATGTCTTATGAAGAACTCGCCAAGGGTTTCAACCGACCCCCCTTGTTACCCTATTAAGGTGATTACTCTAGTCTATCCTGGGAGTTTGTTTTGGTCTATTACCTAACGCAGAGTGACCGCCATATGTCGGGTTCACGGGCCGCCACGTACAACCCTCGGCAGACGCCGGACACCAGCTCCAGGGCGCCAGCGTCCAGCTCCGCGCTCACCACACCCAGCGGACGATCACCAATATCACCTCGAACGGCAACCACGAGATATGACCGTCCTGGGTAATATGATAATCAGTTTAACTTCTTGGGATTTCTTAAAGCGATTGCGGTTTATCGTTGACTCGGTTAACGCGACTCATTAATTAAACATTTCGTCAGGTCGATATTTAGTTCAAATTTAATGACTAATTGTAAATTTAACTAAATTTAGCTTACAAATTAGTTAATCACGTCGTCTCTTTATAACGTATCCTTTAGATACTGATGCGAATAGTAGATTCCGTTTGCCTCACAATTTGGAAACCGTCCTACTTCCATATCTCATTCTCTGTAACTCGTTTTATCGAAATGTTAAAAATTGATTTGAATTTATAAAAAAAAAAAGATGTGGTGTCGTGGGACACCAGGTAGGAACGAAGTTCCTTCGGCTAATGTAGAATCGACACAATTTGCAAAAAAAAAATCGTACTCAATTCTATGTAGGTTTTCTTGATTTTTGTCTTAAATTTTGCCGATTAGTTTTTATTTAAGTACAGGAAAGTATTTAGGAAATAATAAATCACGTAAAATAAAAAAAAATCGTTATTCAAATTATCAATTAAAATAACAAAATATGTCTATTTATTTTTGTTTGACAACATAAAATTACATAGAAATAGAAATAATTACAAATAAAGTTTAATATTATTATAAGTAATTCTTATTAGTCAGTCTCGTGATTAAATTCTATTGCTGAAAGAAGGATAAAGAGAAAGGTATTATACACTACTCGCTTCTGTACATGAGTGTCGCGCCTGCGCACGTCTCATTTAACGGTTTTATTCCATGTACTTTTCCTTACGGTTTTACTATCACATTTTGTTTCGGTTCGGTCGCGCAGCAAAAATCCCTATCTCCTCCAAGCCTGCCGTAAGGAACTTCGTTCCAAAAATTGATTAGTTACTAACGGGAAAAAGTTCGACAAACGGATACATTATGAATTAGATAAGTAGAAATGAGAAGACTTTGAATAGGTCAAGTCAAAATTGGGTAAATCTGAACTGCAAGGCGCCCATTTGGGTGACTACAAACGGAATCAGTTTGAATAGAATGAGTAAAAATGGAATGAATGGAATTTCAATGGAACGGAAATGGAATGGTATGAATGAAAAATGTATGACTAGGTTAAGTTCAAAAGAACTTTAAATGAGATTATTTCCAATGGAATGGTTTGAAAATGATGAGTTCAAATGGAATGCATTCGAGATGAGATTAAATGGGATAGATTAGAAACGATCATTTTTTTTTTAATATTTAAATTAAGCTATACCATCGTAGGCACTGCAGGCTCACACAGCAATCCCTTTCTGGCAAGAATACGCTGGAAACGTGAGAGAAGGTCTTCGCCTTCCACAGCATCTTCATCGTCGCTTGGGTGAGCCTCGTCTACCTGCGTCTCTTCTTCTATTTCTAACTCTTCTAAAAAACCATCAAAAATGCAGAGAGAACCTTTTGCAAATAAATTAAAGGGCCTTTCCAGTAATATGTAATTCCATCCATCCATCCTTTCAACCGAAAGACGTCCACTGCTGATCATAGGTCTCCCCCAAAGATCTCCACGACGACCGACTTTGCGGTAACATTTAATTGCAAAAACAAAATTAATATATGCAAAGATTGTTTGCTAATCATCGATCGCGCTCGGCGTCTGGCGTCCAGACCCGCTCGCTATTTGGCAAAACCATTACTGAGAACATTGATGGTTAACATTGAAATGAAAAAAAAAAAAAGAATTTAGGCATAACATTTTTCACATTACTGGAGAATTTTCAACAGTTATCACTATTTTTTTAAGTAATTTTATGAAATAGATTTTTTTATAATTATCTGTAAAGATAAAATGTCACTGTTTACCTTCAGGTGTTTCTCCCCGAAGTTCTGAACTCTCATACAAACGGGTTTCAATATCAGGTAAGATTTGCATCGCTCTTTTGTAATTCTGTATAGCTTCATAGAGCTTACCGCCACGTTCAAACTCCACACCACGGAGGAAGAGTTGCTTTGCCTAGAAAAAAATAATTTGATAGATGCAACTAGTCTATGGGATCTACCTGTGCGCAGCATTTTCTCAACCAGACAAAATAAACAATTTTTTTTTTATTCAATTTGGGTCCTGAAAAGCCAGATTGAGTTGAGTTTTTTGCCGGTTTTTTTCGGTTGGATTGTTTTCCGAACCGGTGGGGAGACTTCATTATTTCAGCGTATTGAATTATCAGGCGTCCATAAATGGATAGTACATGTGGATACAGATTAGCCGCAAGAAAGACTTTTGGTTCTACAAATTTTTACTGTTTTTTTTTATACACTTATCAATAATAATATTAATGGCCACGATCAACTGCGTCTTACCATCACAGCGTTAAAAATTTCATATCAAAAATCCAAATCAAAAAATTCTTTATTCAATTTGGGCCATGAAAAGGCGCTTATGAACGTCAAAAACCTACCATCGGTTCGGAAAACAAACCAGTCGAGAAGAGCCAGCAAGAAAATATAGTTTTTTTTTTTTTAAGTTATTAAAATTATACAATTTATAATAACAATAAAGGGTTTTAGCGGAAGTACAAAGACGGGTGTCACTTTCAGACATCACTATCGTTCACGTAATGATCCACCCTGTAATAACCTTTGAATATTAAAAGCTGTTTGACATAGTGCTTAAACTTATCGTCAGGTAAATCGGTAATGTGCTTTGGTACCATGTTGTAGAACCTGAGACTATTGCCTAAAAAGCTTTTATTGGTCTTACTAGACCTAAAGTGGGTGGCTAGTTTGTGATTACTTCTAGTATTAAAATTATGCCAGCCGTTTGCTATATCAAACTTGTTAAAATTTTTGCGGATGTACATTAAAATGTCTAAGATGTATACGTTAATATATTATATTTTATTTTTATTTAAACTTGTCAATAATATGTTAGACTCGCCTTATCTTTTAAGTGAACTTAACTTTAGATGCCCTAGACCTAATGCCAGAAATCGATTTTTGTTTAATGTAGCATTTTCCAAAACAAATTTTATTGCGAATACATTTTTACATAGAGCATGTTATTCACATAATTTATATTTTAATGTAATTGATATGTTTAATCACTCGCTATCACATTTAAAAAACTAATCCAAACTAGGAGTGATATTGTTAAGATTGGATTGCAAAAGTAATTATTTAATATTTAACTGGCTCGCCGTTTGTAATTTGATTGTCGGACTATTTTTTTTTATTATTATTTCTTTTTTTTTTTTCATTTTATTGTGTGTGTTTAAAGTTTTTTTTTTTTTTTTTTGTTTTATCCATTTTTATTGTCAAATTAATATTTGTATACTACACGTTGGCTTGTATGTTTTAGTAATACGTGGAAACTTTGTTGGAATATGAAATTTTAATGTATGATGTATTTAGTTTTAAGCGTAATGTACTGTTTGTTTCCCAAATAAATAAATAAATATTTCTTAAACTTATTCTTCAGTGATTCACGAGGTCCCAAACTGTAAAATGGCTCGAACTGCACTTTTTCACTTTCACTTTTTCACTTCACATGAAAAATATGGAGTCTATCTCAGCTGCTGTCCCCCACAGCAAAATGCCGAAAGACGTCAAGCTATGCCATGTCATGCTTACTTACTTACATTACTTACTTCTAAGTAAGATGGTGTATGTAATAAGCGAGAAAAGTAAATCTTGTATCACCTTTTCTTCCTCTGTGACAGGCTCTGTGTCCTTTTCCTCAGGTTGTTGCCGCTGGGGCGTGCCCCTTTGTGAGGTAGGAGTTGCTTCGAGTTCACGTTGCCATTGCTGCCGAAAAACTGAGAGCTCATCTGCACCAGTAGACTTCTGAAAAATTAACTAATAGCTTGTTACAATAGAATTTCTTTCATGAAATACAATGAATTCATGAAGCACAATATAACCAACATTATGCGCTTTATTTAAGCCACTGGAAACTAGTTTTTTAGTTAGAACCTTATTTTCATTTGTATTATTCACAGGAATATTATGCTACTGTGCATTAATATTCTTTTAGCCTTTATTTAAGGGGAATTACCAAAATCTATGAAAATGTTTACAGCCTTTGTTACATATTGCAAACTACTATACACACTTTAAGATTAATGTATTATTAACAAATGAGATAAAAAAAGGATTTAAGTGTGCTTGCAAGTATAAAAAAGACCTCAAAATCAAAATCAAAATTCATTTATTAAATTAAGGCCCTAAGGTGCTTATGAACGTCTAAAACACTACCACCGGTTCGGAAAACAACCCAGTCGAGAAGAGCCAGCAAAAAACTTAATCAGGTTCTTTTCTTTTATAAATCTAACATATATCTTTTTTTTGTCATATAAAAAACTATACAAATCATATTCTTAATAATGTTAGCGGAAGCACAGAGATGTGGGTTAATTCCAGACATCACTATCGTTTACGTAATGATTCACCCTGTAATAACCTTTTGAGATTAAAACTTAGTGTAATATAGACTATGGTAACTCTATTATTACCATTGTGAAAGTATAATATATATGTATGTTAAAGTATAATAAATATTGTGTTGAATAAATAAATTGCATACAGAATAACTTATTTCATACATTAAGTTAATTTTAAAGAATTTCTCAAATACTAACCTGTGAACTATCTGGTATATTTAAATTATTAAGAGTGTTGTTAACATCTTGATTTTCATTATTGTCTAATGATGATGAAACATAATTTAAAATGAGATTAGAAGAGGAAGGGTCTTCTTGTTCCTCACCCTCACAGTCACTACCAACAGTGCCTTGACCAGATGCCTGCATAAGAAAAAAGACATATATAATTTTATTAGTCCTCTCTTGAAGCTGCAATTTCTAAACCTAAGACTTTTTTAAATTGAATTTAACTAGTAAGACTGGTTGTGAAATAGTGAAAGTAAGAGGTTTATAAATAAATATTAGTGTTGTTATAGTGTTAAAATCCAATTGTAGCTGTAAAAAATCAATATGCAGTTGTGAAGCTATAAACACCTAGTAATATAACTGAGTATTTGACATACAAGCAAGCAATTTATGCTATAACTATAAAATGATCTTATTATTTATCAAACTTTCAAGGCTAGGTTGACGAAACTTAATGTTTGTATGACCTACGTTTGTATTAAGATTACAGACTTTAAACCTACTTGACCTTATTTTGACCTAACTATTTTTACAGGAAATCTATCAATTTTTTTTTATCAAGTTTTTAAATACCCTTGAAGAAGTCTTTAGTGTAAAAATTGGTTGAATATGTTTTGAATGTTTTAAAAAACTTTATGCATACAACATAATGAGGTTGCTTGTATTTTCTACATTTGATAATCTCTTCCCCTACACCTTACTACATTACTTTGAGTGCTGCTAGTATATGTATGTACAAAAACAAAATTTATACAAATTCCAAGTCTTTAAGGATTTAACTTTGTCAACAAGAATTTATTCTATGTTTACTTATTATGCATCTCTAACTGACACTAGTCATGTTAATATTTTGCAAACAATTGTTTTGTAAGCTCTTCATTGGGTTTAGTCAGTGAGCTAAAGCAAAAGATTGCAAATTTAAAGAATCTGTTATTCTCGGGATTAAGTTTAATTTCAATTTTATTAATTCATTTCTTTCACAATCATCATCATCAAAGTCCAAATAAATTTTCTAGCAGAAAAACTACATCTAGTAATCTGTTGAGCAGTAGTAAAATATTTAAGTCTAATCAAGGTAATAGTATCAAATAGCATTGAAAACAAACAAAAAACGTGTTCCGATTATTCGTTTTTATCATAAACATTTTTTTTAATATTTTTATATAAGCCTTTAGATACATTTCATTGAAAACATTTTAATAACATTTGTATGGACAAATTGAAAATGAGCACAACACGCACAAATTATATTTAGCCACTAATCATTTCTGCTCATCGCCAAGTCACAAAACCGTAATGAACACATCGTTTGATTAGAAGATAAAAAATACTTGTATGATCAATCTTATTATAGTCGCTTTTATTATCACATTATGTAAAGACTCACCATTTTATAATTTATGAAATATTTAATATATCTGAATTAATAAAAACTTTATAGTAATGTATATACGTATTTCTTATTTGATAATAGCCATAAAAATTAACAATATTCCATAAAAACCAGCTGTCAGCTGTACACAAATAGACTACCTAATTTTATTATTTATCTCAAAGATTTATAATTTATGTACGTAGTGAAGTATCCTAAATCCTCTATCTGTGGATTTATCTCTGCTGTATACATTCACATGTTTGACAGATGACTTAGGGGTGCTGATATTCATCAATCTAATCGATTAATAATAATATTCATTTATTATTGATCAATGAGTATAAGAATTTAAACATCTAAAATATTCAAACGACTTTTAATATGTCAATAAAATGTCAATCTACACATTTCTAACTTTGGATTTCTTCTTAGTATAAGAGGTGTTCGTTTTATCTTTGGGTGTTATTTATCGACGTTAGTGAAATATCTACATTGGGTAAAAGCATTGAAGAAATTGAACAGCAAAATTGACATCGATTTCAATTTCAATGTTTAGCAAAACCAAGCATCTCTAATAGTGATTTTATCTGTGGAGCATGGATTTAAAAATAGCGCAGATTTATACAGATCAACCTTTAGCGTGGCTGCACATGAGACAGAAATACTGTTTACTAGCACGTCTTTTGCAACCTAAAACACTGCAACCAATCATCGCACTTACCAAAGACTGCACTTACAGTAACTATACATGAGTTAAATTAAAGATCACGAGTCACTGCCTCAAAACGAAAAGACTACAATTTTGTTTGGATAACCTTCAAGTTTGCCAAGGAATAAAAATCGGGCACGGCAACAAATACAAAAAAAACTTTATATATCACATAAGTAATATTTATTATTCAACTCTGGGTAATATCAAAAACTTCGGTAATATACAGGCCGCTCTTGGCCATCCAAAAAATCGTAACACGATAAATGATTACCTATTAGGATAAAAGGTGTCACCAAGTGTTTCACATTGAATATAAGCCTCTCTATAATGACGTCAGAATCTTAATAATATGCAAAAAATATTTAGATGGCATATTCCTCAATTTCCCTATTAAGATAAATTATAATTGCCACGTTGCCAGTATTATTTTTCATCTCCGGTTGTCAGCTCACGCTTCGTTTCATGCGACGTTGCCGCTCTTCGTCTTCGACTCTCTTTGTCGACGACTCGACGTATTTGAAAGTATTTATGCAAATTTTTATGAAGTGTTACTAGAATAGATAGATTACCCTCAAAATAGAATTTCTTTTAAAGTCTGTCTTTGGTGTACTATTATTACTATTACATCAATAATTCGACTGCACCTGTTTCTAAAAATTAGTTAATGATTCGAAACATATTAACTTATTAAATTTTACGTTTAAATGACGTGTTATTTTTTACAAATAACGATCACTATAGGTACACTATAAAAATTAAATATCCCTTGTTGTTTCCCTAACTTCATTTCTCGTCCGCTCCATTAAAACAAGACTGGCATATGCGTTATTAACGCCTTGCCAAACAATGGAAAAAAAAAAACTAGAACAAAAAATGTCATTTTTGATGTCATCCGTTGGGACTTAGCCTAAGAAAATTGTAAAGCGGAAATAATATTCAATAGGGTATAAACAGAATGTGATTTTGTACATATTGTTATATATGATTCGAAACATTCCGTTTTTATTTTAAAAAATAACAACTTACTCTACAAGGGAAACAAGATGGTATGTCACAGTAACTTTGGCAATAATCGATATAATTTATACACTTGTTTATTCTAGAACAGAATATGTCACTTATAATATTCAAGTTTTATTCTATTATTAATTTCTAATGTTATCTTGCATTTTTTACAATAAATTTTTCCATGTATTTCTGGTGGCAGTGATGATTTACATGGAACGTCATATCACTTATTACAACGTGTCCCTACCTAGGTACTGAGAATTATAGTCGAAAGTGTTGATTTAGATATGCATTAACGATTTTCTTTAGTTCTTGTACATTTTTATTTTGAAATAACCAAACTAATAATTTTAAGCTTTGCAATCCAACCATCCTGTTTGTTGTGATATATGTATACTATGTACTTATAGTATATTATAAAGAAGTTTAATATTTTAGCATTAAACATCATAAAAGGAAATATTTATATATTGATTTTATCTTCAGATGCAATTCATGCTATTATTTAGTCGGCAAGGCAAGTTGAGATTGCAGAAATGGTATGTAGCACATCCAGATAAGTTGAAGAAAAAGATTACCAGGGAACTTATCACAACTGTACTTGCCAGAAAACCAAAAATGTGCTCCTTTCTTGAGTGGAAAGATGTGAAAATTGTTTATAAGAGGTGAGTCATAATTACTAAAGTACCAGGGTGAAAGAGCTTAGCTTGGTTTTTAAGCAGATGTTATAGTATAGAATAAAATAAAGAAATAAGGAGAAAGAAGGAGACATGTAGTCAGATCTGTTGATTGTCATACATTTTTATAAGTTATAAAATGTCACAATATCTATAAAAAGAAAATAAAAATAAAACTACACTGGAAATAATCTATACTAATAAATAAAGTTGTCTGTTTGTAATGTCAAAATTATTTTTTTTACTCAATAGATATGAATGTATATAAAACACCTACAACAAAATCCAATTTTTAAAAGTTTTGTCTGTCTTTCTGTTTGTTCTGAGTAATCTCTGAAACGGTTGGATGGATTTTGGCAGCACTTGTTTGGTAGATAGCTGAAGTTACTCCGGGTAACTTAGGGTACTTTAAATTTTCGAGAATAATTAGCATTGCACATAAAAACATTAAAATAAAATACAGTTCAATGTACAGTTTACGGACAAGTGCTTGAATTTATGAGAAATATTTTTACTTTATCTTATTTCAACAACAAAAATTAGAGTTCTGTATAGAAAAGTTAAAATGCAGTGAAGAATATATGAAAAGCGGGTGCAGTCACGAAAACAGCTAAATAAAAATAATCAAAGTTAAAATTTGTCTCGTTTCAAGCATAAACATCCTGTTAAGAAAATCCACAGCAAAATGTAATAAAACATAATTTATGTTATTTGTTGTCATCTTTTGTTGCCTAGCAACTGTTGACCATATGCAAAAATATTTTTTCATGAAAACTAAATTGTGCTAGGTTTTAAGATAATTGCTAACTATGTTACTTTACCAGTTGCTTGAAATAGTAATTAAGACACCATCTGTTGTTATATTCTTTATCAGTAAAAATGTAATTAGGCAATAAATCTTTTTATATTTTGGATTATTTGTTTTTGCAGTTTAGGGATACATTTTATTTGAAACCTTTAGATTACAAATATTTGATGTTGTTATTAATTTTTTCCTAAAATAATAACTAAATATGGTATTGAATAAAATATCAACATACATATATCAATTGATATGATGGTATATTCATTATATTTATTTCTGTATCATTGAATTTAAGGACTGTAGTTTTAATATCTGTATAATTTTATAATTGTAATAATGAAAACATTTTTTAATATTTTCCAGATATGCCTCGCTGTATTTTTGCTGTGCAATGGAGCAAGAGGATAATGAACTTCTTACATTAGAGTTGATACATCGTTATGTTGAGTTACTCGACAAATATTTTGGAAGTGTATGTATTTCTATGAACATTTAAAACTAAAATCGTATAGTGGATACATAGTCTTATTAAAATTTATTTCTCTAGATTGATATTTTTGAAAATAATATAATTTGTAAGAAAGATTAAGATATGAGATATATGTATAAAAACAACCACTTACAACCATAGGAAATCACTTACAGTTTTATTAAGAAAATGGGAATTTGTTAGGTGCTAGGCACATGCTGTTTTATTGTGTGAATGTTTGATTTTAATTTGGCTATTATTGGTTATAATATTAGGTTAAAAATGTAGCAAAAAGTAGAAGTATTTATGTCTACTAGAATATATAGTAGAGAGAAATTACAGTAATTGAATGATTAAATGGATGATATCTGAAATGCAAGACTGCATTAGAAGATACCCTTTTTTTTTTGACGGAGGGAAATGCATTTACGCACTACCCTTACCTATTGCATTAGTGAGACCGGAGTCCCTCAATGCAATAGGTATTAGAAGATACCCTACCATGCTACAGTTTTATTTACCGAAAACTGAAGTGCATTATATTATAAGGTAGTTAGATTCCAACTTACATTCATAAACACAGAATTTGGTCATCATAGCTTTAGTTGTATTCAGTTGAAATAATATTTACTTATCAAATTAAAGATTAATTACTGGTGACATATGTCTGCAGGTGTGCGAGCTTGATATCATCTTCAACTTTGAGAAAGCGTACTTCATTCTCGATGAACTGGTCCTCGGTGGTGAACTACAGGAAACCAGCAAGAAGAATGTGCTGAAGGCGATCGCTGCACAGGATTTACTGCAAGAGGTCAGTAGCCAGGATAATGAGCTTGTTTAAATTTTACTCAAATCATTCCTCAGCAATAAATGCATTTATTGTAGCCAATAGGTTCAGTGAGAAACTTAATATTAAATATGATATTTATTTATACTTTTTCATCATGCTTTAATTTTATTTGTGGTTTAAGAATAACAAAATAGTATTCGCTTCATAGAAGAGATTAATTCGAGATTATTTCTGAGATGGAAGTTTGTCGTCTAGCGTTCATATTTTTATTTATTTTCAATGAGTATTGAAAAGGTGTCACAAGTTCTAATTCTATGAGGTTAATATTGTTTATTATTTTTCTTGTCCTTATGTTCCAAGTGATATCGAATATTTGTAGGTTATTATTTCAAATTCCCGGCAGTATGTAAATTACAGTTTAATTCGGAAATTAAAAGGATAACCAATGAAAATAACCAATAGCTTGAATAACTTTTAACATTTCTTAAAGTTTTTGATGGAACTTTAGTCTGTCATATAGATTTCTTATTCATAAACTTACTGTGTTTGTTCCTATTATATTAAATTTTAGTGGAATTTTAAGTGATATATTTTCACTATTTGTACTAATAAAGTATTAATAATAATAACTAGGAACAATTAATGTGTAAGATGTTATAAAAACTGTCTGAAAAGTTCTAGCAAAGAATTGACAAAGTAAGGCATAAAAACTTGTATTATTCAAGTGCCATAATAGCTTACCAACAACGAAAAATCGATAAATTTTGTAATCGATTTTATTCTATTGAAATAATGAGAATTTAACCTTGAAGGTATGTGTAAAATTATTTCTAAATTAAATCGACTTTAAAACCAATTTAAGATATTACTAAATGAAAGAGAACAAGTGCACTTTATGATGTGTTTTTTTTTTTCTTACCCGAATGTGGAAGTTTGAATTTACAACTCTTTAGATATTGTTGTGTTCATTTGGACATGAAATCCACTATTACATGCTTTCAAACTAACATAATTGAGCAGCTATTTCAAGTAACATTTTTTGGTTACACAGACAGGAATATTTTCACCAGTCTTATGCGAAAGATTCTTTTTTACTTTTCAGTTGCTCTCCATTGACTATAAAGAGCGTTACGAAATATAACAAAAGAACGGCTCGTCATCTCGGCTCTTTGCATAAATATTGACTCGATCTATGGGCTGATAATTATCAGGAATTCCACTCATTTGACTGTAATTATTCATACTGTCAGGGTATTATTAATAGCTTATTCAATAAATTTTTATCGATTTTAAATTTTAAACATCCGGACATATGAAATTGTTTAACAGGACCGGATTTAGGTTTCTAAATGGGTGTTCTATATATGTTGATATGTTTGTTGATTTATTATGTTTATTGCGTTACATGTTTATAAATTACATTTTACGTGGAAATAAAATGCGTATTTTGCTCAGTTTTTAGAATTATTGTTTTATACAAATTTGTATTGTTTCTTGTAGTAAGTATCTCAGTATCACTTTTAGAATTATACCCTATTTTATAAATTAAGATATATACTCATAAGGAATTATTTTAATATACTATTAAATTATACTTCACAGCATTTCTAGAATGTTCTAATATCAATCTAGTCGACATATCTGGATGCTGCATATTATAGTAGTATATAATAGTAATATATAAAATATTAAAATTTAATATTTATAAAGTGGACCAGTTAAAATAGGACAGTGGCCTCGGTAGTGCCTTTTATATAATTTACTAGAGATTTAATATGTAAAATAAGCGCGTAGTATCACTATTTATAATATATTTCAAACACTCAAATATACATATCAATTAACATCATAATAAAATAATTTACATTATTTATGCATAAACAATTAGGATTTTATTCAGTAACCATAGGTCTAATTGTATCTATTTCTATTACTATTTACTATTTACCATATATCTATATCATTAGACAAACTTAAAAAAAAAAACAACAATATTATTGCTTTACCACAATAATGTATAATGTTATAATGCTTTACTTTGTGTACTTTTTAAAGTAGAACAAAATTTAAGTAAATTCAAATTAGAAGTAATTTTCAAATATATAAAAATAATGTAAAGCACTCAAACACACTGTAGTTTCAAAATAAAACTCACAAATACTATCATAAACACAGACTGTTCAAATTTTGCTTATGGACTGAATTGAATTTTTACGCTTGAATTCCAACCGTCCTCTGCACTCGGCTAACTTATTATATTTTTGTTGTGAAATGCATGCACTGGTGGTGGTCAGGACCTGAACGATGGATTGTTGCACTGACTCCTTTCATATCACTGGAAAACGATGTGAAAACACATGCTATATTTAAGTATCATTTTATGTTAACTGTACCAATAACACTTGATTTATCATCCAGCTTTTTATTCGAATGATGCGATTCCATTTGTTAAATATATTTCCAGTATCATTTACATTTTTATTACCCATACTGTAGATATATTACTCAAACTCTGCCGTTTTTAGTCAGATCGTATTTTCAAAATAACTACTCACTTACTCGGCTCACTCCTGCAAAGCAATGGCGAAATAGACCGGACGGTAAAGCATAGAATTAACGCAGCATGGATGAAATGGCGGCAGGTTTCGGCTACTACTTGTGATCCGCAAATCTCCTTTAAATTAAAGGGGAAGATTTACAAGAACATAATACGAGCTGTCGTCTTGTATGGATCAGAATGTTACCCCATAAAGGTGACGGACGAAAGAAGATTACATGCAGCTGAGATGCGAATGTTGAGGCGGATGTGTGGGGTAACAAGAATGGACAGGATTAGTAATGAGTATATTAGAGGAAGTTTGAAAGTGGCGCCAATAACAGACAAGTTAAGAGGCGGTCGTTTGTCCTGGTATGGACATGTGATGTGCAGGGAGAAAGAGGATGTTGTAAGAAAGGTATTGGATATGAATGTGGACGGTTACATGGGAAGGGGAAGACCAAAGAAAAGATGGATGGACTGTGTGAAAGATGATATGTTTAGAAAAGGAGTGAATGCGGAGATGACAACAAATAGAAAGGAATGGAAGAAAAAGACATGTTGCGCCGACCCCAAATAAAAATGGGAAAAGGGTAGGGAGATGATGATACTTAAATTAAATCATTTACTATTTTGTAACTTAATCTTTTTCTGTCGGCTATGGAAAAATGTGTGTCGGAAGAAAGTCGAGAACTTCAGGAATCTATTTACTCACCACGGTTATAATAAAATTGTATGCTAATACTGAGAATTAGATTCATGATTTATTTCTCATATTTAACCAACATATTGCGCCATTCAGTCAACAAATCATTTTCAGTTTTTTTTTATTAGTTTAACTAATAAATACCATCCTGCTTCGTTTGCTCTATTATTTATGTATGTTAATATAACATATTTATAATATCTTGTTTTATTGCTATGACATTTTTTGCTTATTATTTGCATGTTTGAAACACTCAGCATCATGACGTTTTACTGTACTCCTCCTTCTCACTCATGTAATCAAAATCTAAAATGGAAATTCATTACATAATTTACTATTATCATTTGAACAGGTTATTTATTGTTCTACGTGATTTTTAATAATTTTTAGGTGATGCGATAATAGTTATCGATTTTATTAAATAGTATAATGTTGTCGCTTTATATTATAATATGTATAATTATTGTTTGTGAGATATTGTATAGAGGACATTGCTTTACAGTGGATTTGGATATTAATAAATAATAAAATTCTCAAATAATTTGTTAGGAGATCTGCTGTATGTGATATAATTTTTATTAAGTTGCTCAAATGTTAAAAAAGATGTTGCAAGTTTATACCGTTTTTTTTTTTTGGTATTATTACATTCTTTATTATATTTTTAATGAAGGAACGAACGGGTAGAGTTATTTGAATTTTATTTGATTGTAGGTATAAAAAAAGATAAAAATGGAATCTCATAATGGCGATTATAACGAAGTTGCATTATTTATTCATTGTAAAACAGTGTCCTTAAAATTGGTAAAGGTTTGGCTGTTCTCATGCATTAATTATATTAATGGGTCTTCGAAATACATTTGATTCAAGTGAAATTCTGTTTTCTTGCATGTAACCGGTTCCTATCCTATTTCTGTAGCATGAATTTATAAATGTATTTTGTCTCATTATTGGACTAGTTTATCTGTTATAAAAAAGAAATGTAGATTCCATTATCCGCTATACAATATTTACATCAATTTTGCGTTAGTCATGCTACAGATATCCTCTTTGTGTTTGGTGTGAAATATCAATGCATTTGAAAGCACTCATCATGCTTTCATTGGTGTGGTATAGTATACTGATTCTATGAGCCGCATGCTGATCTCCTATGCGCGATATAACTATAGCATGTAGTCTGTGTTGGTGAAAGGAAAAATCGTAATTTTAATGAAATCGTGTACTTTAATACGAAAATATTTCTAGCCGGTTACGAAAATTTTATTCTTTGTAGTTTCTCTTGATTAAAAAAAAAGTAGTGTTAATATGTATGTCAAAATACTATACTAACAGTTTCAAGGATCAATTAAATTATGATAATATACTAAAGTTGGAAAATGTTTGTAAAATCTATGGGTATACGTATCCATATACGTATATACTTTTACAGATAACAATTTCTCTTACATTTTACTATCAAATTACGGTTTAAACTTCGTATACTAATTCTTCTCATAATCATTTCTAACACGATAGTAAAATCTATAAATATGTAGCAGTTTTTTGAGTATCTGTTGTAGGAGTTACTTCAAGCAGATAGATACCAACAAGGTCGTGCTTTTTGCCACTGAAGGACCTAAATCAAACTGTAAAACTTGAAATATCATTCGAATAACTTTTTAGTTATTAAAAATATGCAGATATTTAAATATGATATACTCGCATCACTATGAGCTAATTTTGTTAGGACGAGACTGTGGACGCAGCGCTACGTGAAGTCGGATTACTCTGAGTCATCGTCGATATACATCGAGACAAGCGTCGCGGGTACACAAGGATCCCCCATCTGCACACCTAAATGCATACCTGTGTATAGACATAACGGAAAAGAAATATGGTTTTTCCTTGTTAATGTTGCTATAATTACTTACCTATTTTCGGATATATTTACGTAGCTATATAATTATAAACATTTTTTTTTTAATTACTGGAAACGAGGCTATATATTTTTGATTTTATTTAGGCGATTATTTTTTTATATTATTCATAAAATTATTAAATTGGTGAGTATTAATTATCGATCGTTACATATCGAGCTGTTACCAAAAAATAACATGTAAACGTAAAATGGACCAATTCTAAATAATAATTAATAATACATTATTTAAAAAAATAAAAATAAAGCGTAATGCTCCTTTATAGGAAACGTATACGTCTTTTTTAATCACGTTTCAAAATATGTTATATTTTATTATTTATGTTAATTAAACCTCTCAGCTACACCGTAGATTATTTGCAACTTTCTAAACATAAGAGCGCAATTGTTTATTTTCATAAGTGAAATTATTTAAAAAAACCGTTTCGGAGTCGTAAAATTTGATCTGTCACGAAAGCAATGATATCATCGTCCATTTTGTTTTACAATATGATTAGTGGAACTAAAATAAGGTAGGTTAATATTTCTATAATGTATTTTTCGACGTGATTTTTTATAATTTACATGTAGCCATATCGTTTCTGGTTTTGTACACTATACAATAGTGCAGATTAATTAATAATGTTAGGGAGTATTGTACGTAGGTATCGTATTTTTTACACTTTATTATACAAGTTCTTTTTTCGTCTCAGAGATAGACATATCGGAAATTTGCGGTTCAACTCTTCAGAAACGATTAAGAGGACTATAGTCAAATTTTTTTCCCCCTGAATTCAGAATTAATAAAAGAAGTTCTTGGTTTCGGCATTGGAATAGAGATTACACGCGTTTTTGTTTACTGGTCATGTTTTTGTATTCATACATATAAAACATTTTGTTGTCAAAACTTTTTTTTTTTTTTGACGGGGAGAAATGCTTTTACGCACTACCCTTAAACTCTAAATAGTGTGCGAAACCGAAGTACAAGTACTACGCTGTTATAAGAATCTATTCTATAGAGCTACGATTTAAAACTGGTGTTGCCAACTGTTAAGTTTTTGAGACTTGAGAAGCGAAACGACCCAGACGTTCAGGTCTAAAAGAAACGGCTCAGCGACATATTCAATAAATTATTTATATAATAATTATGAAAGTTCGAGATATCTGAAATAGAACGTTTGATAATGGAGTTTTTTTTATCTTAGTTAACTTCGTTTTATTTTATCGCAGCTTAATTTATAATATTACCTACCTACCTTACACTAGAAGCTTCTATCATAGCATAGAACCGAGAAATTCCGAATTTAATGTAGACGTTGGCAACACCACCTATTGGTCAGGACATCGATTTGAAAAGTACAAAGCCTTACTAGTTAGGAACTAACTACGAAAATAATAGATTTTAATGGTTATTTATGTTGATTTTAAAATGTTTATTTCGTTACTGATTTGAAAAAAATATGGATTTTGTGACTAAGTATTATTTAATTTGTGTTTTAAATTAATTTATAACATTTATTGGGTTTAATTGGATAGAATTATCGGTGTTGTGTTTTTCTTTTTATATTATTTTCTTATTATTTCTATTCTTACTAAATAAAGTATTAACGAATAATTAAATTATAGTTACCTCTTAACAGTAAAAAGGTGGAACCTTTTTTTATTAAGTGTCCTACACCATATTAGAGTTAACAAAACGTAAGATTTTTTACCAGACAACGTAAGATTTTTTTTAAATTTGTTGTAAAATGAACGATGTAGTTAGGCGTGCTAAACCTTTTGCTCGTATTAGGAATTAACTACCAATTTCGTCTGAGTGACTGGCGTGTTCGCTCCAAAGTTTGGTGAAGCTGTCAAAGTGTCAAGATCTCTCAGGTCGACAGCATTTAGTTAGTTTGATATAACTAATTAAGATACTAAATAATACTGCCAATTTTTATTTGAATAAAATACGAGGTAAAAAATTAAAAATACAAGTTCATATATCGATATATTGGACTTTGATTATCATAATTAAAATCGTCATTCGTAATTATTATTGTCTTGACAACCAAATGAAAAGCTTAATTTAACACAAACATGAAAAAAAGGTTTTCCACCTCTGATAAGTATTATATACCACTTGAAAACCTGTTTAACGTTAAATTATTTAGCCATTAGTGAAAATAAGAAATGTAATTTTAATTGTTTTGAATTTCTTCAAAATGTTATAAAAAGAAATGAAATATAAAATAAAATCGTAAGACTGCAAATTATAAATGTATCGAATAAATATAGTATTGTGCAATATTGTACCTATAGAAATAATTTATTACTAAAATTTGTGAAACATTGGTTGATAAAGTTCGCATTATTCCATTTTAATTCTTCGTATAAATAAATTATATTACATGCTTATTAGTTTTGTTATTAAACCAATTTAATGTAACTTACGTCTATATCTAATGATTGATTTACATATTTATTACTCATTCTCTAATACTAGGTGACCATAAACAAAATAGTTGTTCTTTTTTTATTTGAACTCCAAACAAATTTAGTGTACAGACTATGCATCAGCAAGTTTTTGAATAATTCAGGATTTTATATTCTTTCCCCAAACATTCGTGTAGAGTTTTCCCGAGAATATAATTATGTTTATCACTAAACATTGTAATATTACAGTTAGTACAAGATTTTATTAAAAAAAATCTAATTTTAACCAACTTTCTTGGTTATGTCATGAACATTTTTTTTTTTCAAATATTCTAAATATAGTAGTATTGCTTTCTTAAAATACTTCTTATTCAGTAAACTTTTATGAGAGAATTAAACTTCAAAGTAGTTTTGGAGAAAATGAAAACGCTTGGGACCAGGGGTGGTTTATACCTATATGGTAAGTCATTATGGAGCGAGTAGTTAAATTTAAGTTTCTCAATTGTGTCAATAAGATAAGTGATTTTCTGCTAATAGGAACTAGTTGTATTAACTATAATTCAGGGCTAATCAACATTTTCCCCCCAGCGCTTTCATACTTGTACCTATAAGAAATATACTGAAAAATCGAACTTATAATTAAGGTTTTTTTAATAATTTCTTGTGATTATAAGCTAAAGATTATGACAAACTTCTCAAAAATGAAAGCAACTGCTGCGTACAGTTTTCAAAACACACCAATAACTTCTTAGGGACGTATATTACAGATGAGGTTGCTAAGGATATCAATGTAAAAAAATAACTTGCGGTCATGTTATGTATGTTTTATCGCAATGTTTTCTGTCACTCAAAACTTAGAGAAAACATTTTTTTATATAAAATTGTAGTGGACCTTCCTAATTTTGTATAAATAGTGACACGATATTTAGGTATAAGGTATGTTTACGCGCAGCCGATAAGCGATGGGTCGTTCTAACGCGACCACGAGCGGCACTGGCTCAGTGATGACACCTTGTTGCAGGAGGAGACGCCGCAGGGTTTTTTCGAGGACCACGGCCTGGGCTAAGAATCTACATCCAGCGCCTTTCGTCCCAGCCTACAGAAACTCCTCACCACATTTTGTTTGCATACGAAATTAAATATTATTAAACGCAATACTGTTAAATCTATTTTTTGTACTTCATTTTGATTTTTTTTTTTTTGTCACTTTGACCCGCTGGGACGAGTATAGTAAGACCGTATTAATTTATAATTCGACTGAAGGCGATTATTTGGGCAATAACAAAGTTATAATTAAAAAAAAAATACCCAAAGCACACTTATGATTTTACAAGGCGTTTTATTTTGTATTAAGATCAAACTTTATAACTAAAACTACGTAATGGCAAGTTCGTGATTATATCTTACTATTAGCCTTGTTCAAATTATCAGTAGTGAAATTTGCGTGTCGAATTAGTTCATTTTGTTAATACATGTTTAAGCTTCATTCATATTTAGCTAAGAGACTATTAAATAAAAAAATGAAATTGTTTCTAATCGCATTTCTGTTACAATATATAAAGAAGGAATTATAATAGCATGCATAATAGTATTATTGACTTTTTATTTTTAATTGAACGGACGTAAATTATTAATCTCCCATGTGTTTATTTACGTGTAGAATGTATGTGTGTTATGTCTGACAAGGGTAGTTACAAGGAAAAACTTTCCAAACAATTTAGTATTCATTTATGCCTGTAAAAGTTTTATTATTAAATCATAATGTTATTATTATTGTCAATAAAACAATGTTTATTTTAGACTTTTAAAATGACTGAATATGAAGATTTTTTTAATGTTCATATTATTCATATAATTGACTTTACCGTGGAAAGGGTTACAATGTTACAAGAAAATTAAATTACTTTTAAATTAACTACTTAATTTAAACAGCTATGTGTATGGCAGCTCTTGTACTTATTTAGTTTTAAAATGATTATATTATATTTTAAAACATTTTGTGGCGCCTCTTCCAATGTACTATTTGTTCGTGATAAAAATAAACTCAAATCGGTGTTTCATGAATGTGCCAACAAAAAAAAAAGTATTGTCTGTATGTAATATATTTGGACTGTATTTACATACATATCGTCCTATGTATATATATATATATATATATATATAGTAACTATATATATTCATTTATTATAATAGTACATATTATGCAAAAAGTTTAATGTAATAAAAGTATGACATTATTCAAAATGAAACCAACTGTCAAGATGGGGAGGCCAACACGAAATCTTTACATAAATTAGACGAACATATAATAATAATAGTTTTAAATAAAAATACATAATATTCGAATAAAACACGTGTTTCATTTGCTCAATGCGGTAAAATCTTTTATTTCTTCATAAATTACAAAATTTCCAATTCATAAAAACATTATAAGACGAGTATACACATATAAAATACATTCTCTCCAATCTTAATAAGACTTATACGACAGTCTTTTAATTTTCCAAATATATTAAAAAACAATATTAATAATAATTCTTAACACTAAAAGACCAAAACGTTGTGGATAGCAAAGTAATATATACCCACACGTGGTCAAATAATACAATTTAATTAATTAACATTATATATATATATATCATTCCGACTCAGAGTTCTCCGTAGATCTTGATTCCGGAGTGGACTTCACCTTGTTCGCTGTGGTCGGGCTGGATTCCTCCGGGTTCTTCGGTGTCTGTGGGCTGGTCGGTATCGGTTCAGCCTTGTTTTGGTCATCGGGTTCCTTGTTATCCTCGTCGCGTTGCTGCTGCTGGCTGGTCACGTTGGCTAGGTGTAGAGCCGCGAGCAACGCTGTCACATACCGACGCACATCCAGTTCTATACCTATGGACAAGTTTATCAAGTTAATTCTTGCATTACTCCAAAAAAAACCTGCAGATCCTACTACAAAAATAGTTTCTTCTTCTTCTTCTTTTTAATGGCAACTCAGTCCTCTTTAGAGTCTATTACTGCCATTTTCAAGTAGTAAGTGTATGTAATTTTGGGCAGATGACGGGAATAAGCGGATAAATGTTGAAGTGGCAATATATTAATATACATAAAATGTGAAATTTACAGTGATAATTTATGATAATTAAGAAATTTAACATAAATTTTATTATAAGAGATAGTATAGATGACAAGTCACAAGAAAAAAAAAGTTTATGATCATTGATTTGTCAGTAAATGTTGCCATTAGCTTGAAACATACGCGTGCAAATATAAAGAAAAAATATATAATTCCCTTTTTTTTTTTTTTGACGGGGGGAAATGCAGTTACGCTCTACCCTAAATATGTAATTACCTAGTGTTTAAATAATGGTTTTAGAAAATTGATAAAACGATAATGTGACAAGATAACATCTATTTATAAAAAAATTTGTAAATTTAAAACCCATTCAAAAGACTTAATATTTTTTCATTTTTATATCAATTCCCTTCAATGTAGAAAACTAAAAGATAATATTGAATTCAACTAGGGAAATAATCAGTTCTTGTAATATAAATAAATGGCGACTTGTTCTTTTACCTACAATAAAACTACGTAATTAATAAACTGCTAAATATTATAATGTATTCTAGAAACTTTAAGTGCGTTTCTGGGTACTTATTGCACAATTAATATTCGTCGCCATAACAGGATTGATAATAAATAATCGGTGATAACTACAAAATTATCATAATCTTTATTCAGTTCTTATCAAATAGTTTTAATGCGCGTTAGTGGAAAGGCAGATTAATCATACAGCCGACGCTGGCGTAATCATCAAATAGAGATAGATTACAACTATTATTTATTTGTTATGACCGATATAGTTCTATAGTTCCGGGGTCAAGGCCATCAAGTCTAATACACTTTTAGATTTGTGATGTTTAGAATACGATTTGACTAAAGTTTAATTCACTGTAATTATCTGTACTGATATAAATTACATTTGGCTTTTAAAATCCCGAGATATACGCGTTTAGTTCTTGGTAGGGATCAAGAGGGGATGCTCAATTACTTTCCCGTAAAGCGAAGAATGTACTACGTGACGTCATTTTACAGTACAAGTAAACTCGCAAGCATAATAAAATGCTTATAAATTCTTTATTTTTTGATCAGATTTTAATTTTGTTTTCTGTGATTCAGCCTTATTTATGGTCTGTTTTTAATGAGACAATAGAAAAAAATCACGTCAACATTACAACTCTTTGATGCAATAATCATTCTACCAATCCAGTCCGTGTGTGCCGTGTGGTCAGAATTTCACAAGTTAGATATACTGTATAGAAAAAGTAGACCACTTCTATAACATTTTTGTTTTATAAAATACTAGCTGGTGCCCGCGGCTCCGTCCGCGTTTCATATATTCATCACTGCCTAATATCGTTTTTAAACAATTTATGCCTTGCCTAAAAAAACATAAATTAAGAAAAAACGAGTCTTCTGTTTTTGTTAGCGGAAAAAATGTACATAAGAGTAAATCGAAATTTTTTTTTGCCTATAACCTATGAGTGTATGTGGTAATTACCAGAGTTTCTGAGCTCGTTGATCTTGTATGCGAGGTTGGCCCAGACCCGGCGCGCCGCGACCGCGCTCAGCCTGCCCACCGTCTGCACAGTGTGCAGGGCCGGATCGCTGCCCGCTGATGTTATCTCATCTGTTACAAACAGACATCAAAGCACATATATAACACTAGTCTTTCAAAAAAATGTCCCTAGATTAGAAATAATTTGTAATCTTCATTACCAAAGTCTTGCAACTCCATAATTATATTTTTTTACTCAGTAATTACATATATTACACAAATGAAGTAAGTATAATTAAAAGCCGTTATTTGTCTATTGATAACACTTTAATGTAAGTATTTCAAATTATTCCTTGTAAAAAAGAGATAATTCAAAATTGACAATGAACAACATACAGGTAACTGACTAAGTCCAGGACTTTGCTCCAACATAACGATTTATAGTTTTATAATTACTCGACAATCACTAATATTCAATCAAACGTAACTGTGTTCGAGTTAATGTCAATATTATCCTCATTAAGTTATTCCATATATTACGTACTCATTTATGGATTAAAATATATCTACGATTTAAATAAAAAATATTATTATGTAAATCTGCAAACTCATTTTTTTTTTAATCATTTATTTAAAAACAGGGCTTTTACACATTAGTGTAAGCCAGCCCTATCGGAGCATACCCAATATACTTTACATAGCAATAAAAAAATATATACAACTAAATTAAATTATGTCTTAACTTACTACTTGTAATAATAAAGTTCCATAGCATACTAGCAGAATCGGACATCGGTTCTGCTAGAACACCATGGAACATGCCTATATCTATAACATAACCCTAAGGCCAAAACCAAACAACATCTAGCCCCCGCATTTCGGGTACATTCCACCAACAGATGCTGAGCGTCTTCGACTTTTCCACAACCTTCACAGTTAAGTGGCAAACTTATAAATGAACGAGAGATAGGTTGCATTTAACAAAACTGCTATCGGCTTCACTTTGCCTAAATCTAAAGGTATTTAAAGGGGCATTTAGAACTATAAATAGTATCTATCCCTTGTTAATTTCCTTCACAAAATATATCTGTATGCGGAATAATCCGACATGCTACAATAACATGTGCTGGTCAGTTACAACAAAGGGAATAAATTAGATATATTATATATATGCCAATTTTCATGGTAATCGATAAAGTCTATAAATTAAGTTTATTCTTTAATTATCAGCGCAAAAGACATCCTATACCATATTAAAGTGATATTAATTTAGTTGCCATTATACAAATCCCCCAAAGATGATCGTTATCATAAATTTCCTCCTAACTTTTTGTTGGCGTCTTCTTCCACACATCCCCTATGACTCACCAAATCTTCATTAACTTTTTCTGTTTTCATATTTTCCCTCACACACCCTATTCATCTTTTCTTTGGCCGTCCTCTCCCACTCATCCATCAACCTTAATTATTATTATTATTTTTTTATCTTATAATATAGAATACTGATGTGTGGTGTAACAAGAATGGACAGGATTAGGAATGAGTATATTAGAGGAAGTTTGAAAGTGGCGCCAACAACAGACAAGTTAAGAGGCGGTCGTTTGTCCTGGTATGGACATGTGATGCGCAGGGAGAAAGAGAATGTTGTAAGACAGGTATTGGATATGAATGTGGACGGTTACATGGGAAGGGGAAGACCAAAGAAAAGATGGATGGACTGTGTGAAAGATGATATGCTTAGGAAAGGAGTGAATGCGGAGATGACAACAAATAGAGAGGAATGGAAGAGGAAGACATGTTGCGCCGACCCCAAATAAAAATGGGAAAAGGGTAGGGAGATGATGATGATGAATATAGATTACTGACCCACAAAACTGAACATTCAATTTGACTGCAGGTCATGGTATTATAATTTCATATATAATTATATACCTTTTGGAGTACCTCAAGAGTATCTCAAACAATCGAATACTATTTTCATGGTAACAAATGTATAAAATAATTTTTCAACTTAATTTTAAACTTAACTATGTTCCTTTCTTCTCTGATGTCTGCGGGTAAACTATTCAATATATATGGGAGATTCTCTTTTTGAGAGTTCCGTCTCCGTACACATTGGTAACTCTCGGTCGTCACTTCCCGAAACATGACCATACGAAAACAAACGCCTTGCAGCTTTTCTATCATTGGCAACACTGTCAAACGTCATTTAGCATACATCGTCCAATGATAATAATTGAAATGAATGAGTTACCTGTGGTCTCGTCCTGTTCACCGACCGGTGGTAGGTAATGGTCGAGGAGTTGCATAGCGTAAGTGGCTCCCGTGTCGACGCCGTGCATCGCCTTCTGCCCGTAGGCAGTCGACAGGAGCGCGTTCGCCTTCGTCCAAGACAGTTCCTTTAGAGACTTGACGCGTTGCTCGGCCGCCGCCCTAGCAACGTACACCTGCTTCAAACAAGTTTACATTCGTTCTACAATGTTTGCATATAAGAACACAACACCTTCTCGCACTGATCTTCGTCTAGTGGTGGGTGTAATGACGGGACATTGCTCACTTAATAAACATTTATTCACCATAGGTCTGACAGATAGCCCCATGTGTAGGTGATGTCTGGAAAAAGAAGAGACTGCTGCCCACGTGATCCTGGAATGCACGGGAGTAGTCAACCAACGGGCAAAAACCCTCAAGCAAATGAGGTCGCTCCAGGAAGCCTGCGATCGCCCCAGGAGGCTTCTGCGCTTCTGGAAGGAGCTGGGCTGGCTCGAGTAGCTGGCTGATCCTGCACGCACAATGGACCGCCAATGTGTCTAAGTGCGGAAACAGGAGCCCACCAACAAGTAACAAGTAAGTAGTAACACAACACCTTAGGCGCCGTTCTACTTGAATATGTAAACACCAATGAGTTGAAGCGATGATCCTTTATGGTCACGCCATACAGAGGGCGGGACGGGACACCAGCGCGATGTTTCTATAGATGAAATCGTTGTTACGTACAATCGTCGTATTGTAAAAACGCACTGGCAACGGAGACCATTCTAATAATGCCCGCTTCGGTAACTACCTCCGCAAGTTTGAAAATCTTTCCTCAAGACGACATAGGCGAATAGGTAAGCAGCATCAATTGAAAGGCAGTACATCTAGGCTTAGTGTATACCATTCTAGACCTGTTACTGAAAATCATGTAAGACGAGTTTTTGATCAATACACTCCTTAAAGCAGCCTTAGTAAAAATTATGCCAATACTTAAGTTAACATTCGTTGTGAGAGCTTCGCTTACTCTTACTGACTAGAAGACGAGCCTATGTCTAAATTTCTAATCGTAATGTCTAAAATTCTGCTTAGACTTTTATAAAAACTACATTATTTTACCGAGTTTATTTGGAGTTTATCATCGCTGGAGTGTTATATATACCTACAAGCAAAAATATGCATTTGTCAGTAGTGACATATTATATAATTATCAAGTTTGTTTTAGTTTTATTAATTATATCAATACAATAAAAAAATATGAAAAGCGTCGATCTTTAATGACCCGAGTCTCTTTTACTATCTATATATTTTTAAATTACGCTTCACGGAAACAAAACATTCTGTTGAACTTTTTAAACTTAACCAAACCTTATGTGAAGTGCTTCCGCATTCTAGTGGTGTCCAGTCAAGTTTTTACTTCGACAATTTCTACTTAAAACAAACTTGTTTGTAGTATTTAAGGTCACACTACTTAACAGCTTTGTAATGTACAAAATGATATGTCTTTGCTCATTTAGACGTGTTAAAATTGTGTTTTTGTTTTAAATAGAAGTGATTATGTGACCGAAAGTGCAAAAAAAAAACGGATAAATGCTTGACGACAAAATTTCAAATTGAGGATAGTAGGTTGCATGCAGTGCGGCATTAGAAAATTCTATATTTTCATCATGTAGCTTGGATTCGAACCCATTACGATCGAAACTGTGTCCGGCCACATAGCAATAACGAAGTCTTTACCTTATAAAAAATTATTTTCAGAATTCAACTTCGTTAATAGAATAAACTCAAATATTCTTGTTAACCAACTTTAAAAAATACAATTTCTATATTTAAAAATCATAACAAAAGTGAATAACGTATTAAAAATTATTATTCCTTTTTATCTATATGACTGTCTCGGTGGCGCAGTTGTATTACGGTACAACTTTGTTCTTAGGCCTCGGGTTCGATCGAGTGATATTGGGTTTTTCTATTCTGTATCATCCCGGATTATGGAATTTGTGCCCGATATGGCGACAGGCTCGCCCCCTGTCACATCTGGGACGGAACTAAGTTCGGCGTAATCTGGATGGTTTAAGTTCGCTATTTCATCTCTGCCTAATCCTTCAGGGATAACAGGGGTGAGCATATGTTATGTTTCTATATAAATATAAGGAAAATGGGGTAACTTTGACGCACCATTACCTCAAAACTACTGAACATATCGGGATGGATGGATGAACTACTGCCATTAGACGCAGAATTTCGTAGATAGTTATAGGCTATTTGTTTTTTGGATTCCATCGACCCTTTCTCATTTTTTTTTTTAGCTTAGGTATAAATGTTATATGCACTTTTTCACGCACATATGAAATGCAAACGGAGCCGCGGGGGTAACAGCTAGTTTATTATATAGCGACAGCTGTTAAACGTTATTTTTACAGACATTCGAATAGTTATCAACGGCCTTCAAGAAGCTTCAATAACCGGTAATTAAAATCAATTAATGTTACTGCTGTGTATTTAATTTATAAGTTCTCACGATCCGGTTCAGTGTACGCTGCGCCCCCGTTCTGATAAACTATACCCGAGAGATTACATTATATCTTATCGCCCGTAACACTGACAAAACTTCACAAAACTCTACTAGAAACTCGATAAGGTTATTAAAAAAAAAAATAACCATATAACAATACATTTTGAAATATATATAATAAAATAACGTAAATATGATTGTTGGTGTAATCAAGTATAGTTAGCGGCGATGACTCGACTCGATACTTAATACTTGTGTCTTTATTTTATAATATTGTGTAATTTTTTGTGGTTTAACAAATTATTATTATTATAATTAGTACGGTATTAGAAAAATGCGACGCGGTGCTTGCGAAAGCCACCCCGTGTCGCCCCCATCCCAAATGCAGCGGACGGCCCCGGGGGGTTTTAGTGGGTATTTCCGGGCGCTTCACGCCCGGGTGAGTCCCACACTGGCACGGAACTCGTCCCTCCGTGCCCCCTTACCCATTGTATTGGGGGACTTCGGTCTCACTAATACAATAGGTAAGGGTAGTGCGTAAATGCATTTCCCCTCGACAAAAAAAAAAAAAAGGTATTAGAAAAATACCTACTACATTGCCATTATTTCATCAATGTAATGATTCGAATCCCTCCATCAACCGTACTATACCGGTAATAATAATTTATGAAACCAAAAAACACATCCCTTTATCTTGGCAGTAGGTTTGGCTATGTTGAAAAATGCCCATCTGTTGTTTCAATATTTTAACACACTTATATATATTTAATGAGATGTGTAAATAAATTTAGGGTAAACACAACTAATACCGCATGCGTGTCCGAGTGTACGAACCTGTATGTAAATACGTGTTCAGGATTTATGTATCTTAATTTAGAAAATATAGCATTTATTTTAGTTTGTTGTATTTATAACTAGCTGTGCGCCCGCGGCTGCGAACGCGTTTCACATATTTTCATTCCGTATTATAGTTTTAATTTTTTTTTTTATACAGGGCCCTAATTATTTTCAATTTTTCTAAATCGAGAAGTTTACAGTTTTTTTATTTAGGTCACAATTTTATTTATTTAATCTCCAAATATTTTTTCTCAATGACTATCATTGATATTTCGTAAAAAGATTTACAAACATTACAAAGCCCTGGCAAATAACAAGTATTTGAAGGAAGTGGTGAACCGCAAAACTCACGTTTAATTTAGAATTATTGTCGGTCAGAACGAGAAAAAATTATCGCTTAGTTTACGTAACAAAATTTCGTTAAATAGATACCGTCACGTTTTCCTTGTCTGACGGGCCACCGAAACTGACCCATTGTTTGCTGATAAGACCAATCAAACATCCTATTGCTGTAGACAGATACTGCACTCTGAACCGATTATCAACCAACTAATGTCCGTTTCGTAATTATTACAAGGAAAAAGATAGTATCTTTTTTTGTTAGTTATAAAGTCGATTTACAGACCTTCGACCCCGGACCTTATAATAGTTTGTTAGTTAATATAACCGTTCAATGGAAGAGTCTACTTAATATATTCTATTTTCAAGCCATATTGGCTATTTATTTTTTAATACGGGATCCTAATTTTTGTTTAGTATTATACTAAGATAAAGTAAAAATATTTATCATAAATTCAAACCCTTGCCCGTAAAACTGTGCATCGAATGGGATTTTATTTACAAAAATGTATGCGGAACCCTAATTATTTTCGAATAATACCAAAAGCACCCTAAGTTACCCGGAGTGACTTTAACTATCTTCCAAAAAAAAAAAGTCCCGTCAAAATCCGTCCAACCGTTTCGGAGATTACCCGAATCAAACAAAAAGACAGACAAACATTGTAATAATTGCGGTTTTGGTATAGGTACCGTATATACATTCATACCTATTTAGTAAAAAAAAAAATTTTTGACATTACACACAGACACTTCAATTTTATTTATTAGTATAGATAGCAAAAGGTCACCTTGGCTGTTTAATAAAACAGAAAAAATTTACAATTGTCTTTTTGTAAAAATCAAACTTACATTAATATGTCGATTACCCATAAAAATGAAACTATAGGCATAGAATGGAAAGCTGGCGTAAACGCCAGGTTAGTGCTCAAGGGGTTAATTCTTCAAATGGAATACAATTACATATATATTATTTATGGTTTCGCCCACACAGTGGGCGGAACGGCACGCGAGCGTGATGTTTCTGTAGAATACATCGCATCATCGCGAGCTGTGCGACCTCTTCTATAGTAAAAGCGCTGGCGTCCTTGCCCGCCCGCTGTGTGGCGAAACCATTAACCTAGCGTTCTCTCGCGATTTAATCTACGTGTTTTATCCTGATTGAATGTCGAATATCCTGATTTTGTTGTTTTTCATAGGCTATCAATTCGTTCATTCATTCATAACCGTATCTATCAACCGAACGCCACGTGCTTTCCGTACCTACACCAAATTTTATTTTTCAATAACAATAATAATATTTTTATAGTCTATCATTCGCTAATTAACATTTTATTGAACCCGTTTTGAGTTAAAACCGAAAAGAACTTCTTTAGTCTTAATTTTTACCCTTAACTTCAAAAATTTACATAACCCGATCTATATAACTGCTTCTTGACTTTCTGCGTACAAGTTTCATCAGAATCAGTCAAACCGTATTCGTGTTAAATTTTATTGGATGTCAGATTCGAAATGAATAATGCTTAAAATATATACACGTGTCACAAAATTTAAAGAAACGCTTATTAAATGTACAGACAAAACTTTAATTTTATGATTATTATGTTTATATACACTAACAAGGTGAGGTTGGTTCGAAGAAAATCCTTGTTCTTGATATGCGACAAAATATCAAATAGACTATCACAGAGTAAAACAATATTTATAAAATTATGCGACATTTAAACATTATAAATGTAATCTGTTTGTATGAAAAAATGATTCATGTATTAAGTAACAACTGACTTTTTATAGAATTCGAATCTGTCTCAATCGACGCGATCTTTGAGCACGTAATCACTGAATCGGAATTAGTTTTTAAATTTGATAATAACACTATTGATTTTTCAAAAGTAAAACTTAAGAGGACATGCGCTCGGAAAAGTAGGTATTTCAGAAATATATCGTCATTCAGCTATCGTGTTGCGCGCCCCAAAGAAAGAATTATAAAACACGAAAGGGACAATTGCAGCGCGGCCTTATTTTACCGTATGCGAAATAGACGAAAGCATCAGTTCGTAGTACCGTTTACTACTGCAAAATTGTACCGATTTTTAATTTTTTTTTTTTTCACTTTTAGAATAATAACGACTTTGGCTATGCCTCTAGGTTTTGCTACGTGAGGATTTGTTTCATTTTAAAAGGCTCCTAGTTTCTACAATAACTAATTTATGGATAAAATCAAAACGCCGGGACGTTTTGCATATATATTACGCAGTGGTGCATATATATTACTAGCTGGTGCCCGCGGCTTCGCCCGCGTTTCATATGTTCTGTGCATATGACGTTTCATTTATAGCTAATTAAAAAAAACAAATCAACGAATTTAAAAAAATGTAATAAAAATGTAGCGGAAAAAATGTTTATAATCGTAAATTGAAGTGGAAAATGTACAAAAGAGTAAATCGAAAAAAAAAAAATGAGAGGATCGGTGGAATCCAAAAAATACCTGTCTACTACTAATACTGCGTTGAAAGGTATTAGTCCTATCCCGATATGTTCAGTAGTTTTGAGGTGATGGTGCGTCGAAGGAACCCCATTTTCCTTTTATTTATTACAAGGATAAATGCCTGTCTTTTGTTTTATGGGAGCAAAAAAATTAATAAAAACAAACAAATTGAGAAAACATGGCAAAGGGCTCATAGAACTTGAAAAATATATAGCCTATAACCATCTACGATTAATTCCGCGTCGAATGGTTGTGGTTTCACGCTGTTCGGTTCAGTAGTTTTCGAGTTTACCTCCGACAAAGGAAACAAACTTTGCTTATATATATATATATATATATATATATATATATATATATAAATAGATTTGGTATAAAAATATTTACCATGATGCTATTTTATCCAGGAAGGAAACAGGTGACTACGTTTGTATCGAATAAATGTCGCTAGGATGTTCTCTTAATACCCCGCTTTTACCCGTGAAAGAATTTCACAAACAAAGAGGGTTAAATCATCATTAATGGCGTCATAACGCACGTCGCCTCCAACGTTTATCGAACAAAGTCCTTAATAACAAGTAGATACCTACATACTGTTATATTATTCATTCAAAATAATTACGTGTAAACGATCACGTATCACATACAGCTGCAGTAATTATACCTCCATTAAAAAAAAAAAAAAACGTAGTATCGTAAAATGTATTTGATACATATTCTTTCACATGTAAAGAAATAACATTATAACACTAGTTGTGCTCGCGGCTGTACTCGATTATTATTTTGTATCACTTAATATATCGATTACCCATAAAAATGAGACAACAAGAAGACAATAGGAAAACAATGTAAAGCTGGCGTAAACGCCAGGTTAGTACTCAAGGGGTTAATGCCATAAAACCAATTTTATAAACTATTCAGAGAATATAACCACGAGTTAAAAATATAATCGCGTAAATCAGATCAGTGGTTTTTTTTATGATAAGGCGTGGTACTTTTCTTAGCAGGCACCACACGCCAGCTTACACATGTTGAATCAGGACCCAGAAGTGAAGACTAGAGAGAACCAAGAACTGTTTGCCTCAAACATTGTTTTAGTCTGAAATGAAATCACTTCACCAGATAGGAACCACTAAGAGCAGAGGATCTAATCCAGGCCCTACCACACTGAACCATCCCCATATTACACATATGGAGACGATGAATTACAAACATCTGAAATAATATACAGGTATGAAGTAAATCGGGACTCACCTTATTCATATGAGGCGATATTCTAGAAAGCACTGCTTGTTTTGTTGTCTCAACTATCACTTTGGGCTGTTCGGTGACGAGGGGCACGCGTCGCTCGAGGTGGTCAATAGCCGCTGCCATTTTAGCATCACCGGCGGCTAGTGGAACCGACACGTAGGGCGCCGCTGTTGACGCAGCAAGAACAACACCTGCTTCGGCAGTCGATAGTGCCCATTCCAGAAGAGAGTGTGCACCTAAGAAAAGTAATGTGGAATATTGTAAGTTATTTTGGAAAAAAAAAAAAACTAAAGTTGCTCCACTTAACAGGTTTCTCCAGCAAAAAACTCTAAACAATTACATACAAAATACTATAATTTCCAAAGATAAAAGACATCCACATTCAAATTGTTATAGTAATAAACAAAAACAAAAAGTAACATTTAAATTCTAATATTGAAGTTGATGTTGCATACTTTGTAAGCCTGTTACATCATAAGGATTAATCACATGACAAATTGTGATATTACCTCCTTATGACAGAATAAACTAAGTTCTAAAATTACTATTTACAAAATGGTACACATAAAATGTAATGTTCTTTTATAGACATTACACAAGTTTTAAATTAGGATAGATACTAGAATGTTCCACAATATTCAAATCTACTACAATATAAAATGTGGCAAACACAAATAACTTCTTCCTATAAAAGATTATGGAAACAATAATATAATAATATGCAGGTAGGTATATAATAAACAACAAGCTATTTGAATTTAAAACTTGCATTCACTTGCCCTTGAAAAAACTAAATATTTTACTACTCACAAACTTAATAATTACATACAACATTCACGAATACCTACATAATAAATCTGGTGTAGACACTTACCTTTAACTTTGGTGTAGAAAGCACCAACATGCTCAACGGCAGCTCCCACAGTAGGTAAAGCCATTACCTTCTGCACAGATTGCAGCTGTGGTAATGATGTTGGAGCTACGCTTACTTCTGTTGCCATCTGGAGAATAAACTCAATCAAAATCAATAATTCCTTTTTCAAGAGTCCAACTTTTTAAAAACTTCTTGATGTTGTTGAAATTTCTTATATGAGCATAATATAAGATATATAAGAGCAACATCACATGACTATATAGCAATACTACCCCCCATAAAATTATAAATTATGAAATAATTTTCCTAAGCTTTTATTTTTACAAATGAAACAACTATTGAAACATTTATACACTTGTGTATATTCTAAAAACAAGTATGTTGTTGCTTTTAAAATATGGAGTTATTCTAAGTTATGTCGGAATACCCACATATTGTATTATAATGAAAAACAAGTTCATTTATTTTTTATAATTCACATACCATGGTATATAGCACCCCAAAAACGAAGACAAAGTTGATATGGTTTATTACTTTAATTTATACTTCAAATATAACATCTCTAATTAGGCAGGTATATGAAATTTAAAAATATGTAATATCTGAGTCAATGTCATATAAAACACATGAATGTTATAATTACTATAAAATTAAACAAGTATTTATCAAATATAAAGCATGAACAACAATTGGAGATGTGGGGTAGTTTCGAATAAAATTTATCTAGAACTTTCTATGATAGAAAATTCTGTAGAATGTAAAATAATTCAACTAAACGCAATAATCTAATCATTACGATAAACATTTTAAGTATTACCGTCGCCGTCTGAAAGGAATCATGCCCTAAATACATATTTTCTAAATTTACATAAAACTAACTACATATAAAAAATTCTAAAACTAGTTTCATCCTACCTTGATTGAACTTCGCAGTTTTTATTGTTCCACAAAATATAGAAAAAACTGTATATTTCTAATGATCAATATTAAATGATACACTTGCAACGTTATCAACTGACCGAAGCTTGTTTGAGAATGATAAAAATTTTATTCTCTTGGAACTGGCCAGAATGGACTTTGTTCAAAGAAATGACGAAACAAAAGGCAGCTTTAGGGATGGCGGTCAGAGACTGATAAATCAGCGAATCGATCTTCTAGACCAAAAAATCGATTTTTTATAATCTTTATTTAGCATTGAATCGATCTTGGAACCTAAGAAATCGAATTTAAATTTCTTCTGGTTTAATAAGAACCATAAAATTATATACATCTAAGGGGTACCCAAACATAACTAAATGTATGAAAGATTTTCACTCAATTGATTTAAAACTCAAAAGATGGTTTTGTGATCAGTTTCTGTCGCTTCTTTGTGAGGTTAAAAATGACAAATTTGTAAATGTGTATATTTTGTATACAACTAAGATGGCAGACAAATATCTTGCCTGATGGTAAATAAACACTTCAGTGTTAGTGGGACGCTTACTACATCAAGAGAATTAAAGGGGTACTATCATCCATAGACTCTCTTCACTTTATACCTTTAACTTTGATATGCTTGTAAAAACAACTCTAAGTATTTTAAAAGGATAAAAGAATGACTATTATAGTGTCTCTTTTGTTTTGTCTGATATATATATCCCTATAAATTTAGATAAAATAGTTTAGTATTTTTTTCTCCTGAGTCTATGTCTTTTGTTTTTTAATGTCTATTGACGAGCTTTGTCAATAAAATTATTTCGAAAACAATTTTTACCTAATATTTTTAATAATTTATGATTCTGGTCTAATTTCGACCAATAGAAAAAACTACCAGACCACAATACTAGTTATGCATAAAAAACAAGTCGAAATTCTTCATAAAGCTACAATTTGAATCGATTTAACATTCGACCTTTTTCGGAAAGAATCGACATCCCTAGGCAGCTCATAACAAACAACTAGGCAATGTTGCCATAGTTTTGCTTTTCAATTACACGATGTGAGGAATAAATTGCACAATTCTTTGTTTTAAAGAATGCAACCTATGCTATACATTACAAATTATAGTCCGTTCACAGTTAGTTTACCTCTAGTCTCATTTTGGTATTACTAGCTGTCACGTAGTGAAAATATTCTGTCAATCGTTTTGGATTTTTGCTTTTTATAGTACACATAAATCATAAAACATGCCAAAATGAAGTCAAAGTAGTGCTACAAATATTTTTCTAGCTATACATACATTCTCTGAAAGAGAAAGATAAAATAAATCTCCGTTAATTCGATTCGTTAATAATTTGCTACCATGCATGACTCGTGCGTAAAATAGTGTTGTCTGGGTATTAATATTTTTTTTATATTTTATAGGAATATATCGAAAAAGTCATCTCGGTTTATTATAAAATAAATACAAAAAGGCTTGATTTGTATCATAATGCAATAAATAAATATTATACAAATTTTTCTGCAAAGAATGAGAAGTTGTAGTTTCTGTCTCAGTATTAAGAATTTCAAAAAATATACGTAGGTATCCAAAAAAGAAATTCTCAATGATGCTTTATCTTTTCAAATATAGAAATTTCAAATAATGATATTGTTCGAGACGAAAGGTTTGGAAGACATTGTCAATGGCTAAACAAAAATGGTGCTGAAAGTTTTCATAAATTAGACGCCACAGCAAACATATCATTTTAAAGAAATTATTAAAAAATTTATACCTCAATGATATAAGTCCACGACATCTTGTTCGATGTACAATAAAATTTACGAACTATTTGAAGGAAATAAAGAACAACAAAATCTTTCTATATTACAAGATTTTTATAATTTGAAATACGATAATGATCTTACTATGTCTGAAAACATATCCAAATTGGAAAACCTGGTATACAGATTAAGGCAACTTAAAACAAGTATTGACGATGAAATGGTTGAAACTAGAATATTATTCTTAGCTGGTGATAACAAAATATTTGTAACAGTGTGGGAATCTACTCCTAAGGCAGAAATAACATTGAAAAATTTTAAAATGAGAGACAGAAGACGAAAGAAAATTATAAAATGATAAACCCGTGGTGTTGGCTACGACGTCACACATGTATAAGAGTGGTAATGTTAAAGATGTTTTTAAAAATAATTTTACAAAATCATAAAGCAACAATAATTATAAAGGTTATGTAAACACATTTTTTATGTGTTTGAAACCAGTTCTTATTGCTGAATGTTATAAAAATTGTTGTAAGATATGTAAGAAAAGAATTCATTCTGAGAGTAATTGTTTCTTTAGGAATAAAAGTAAATATGGATCGTATAAAAATATTGTAGCATTATTAGCTGACATTAATTTTGAAAATAATGCAGAAAAATTTGTTGTTGATTCGGGTTGGACAGTACACGTGGTAAACAATAAAAATTTATGAAGTAATTTTTATGTCAAGTGATGCATTAATAGGTCTTGGAAAACAAAACAATAGTATACAAACAGAATTAATAGGTGATTTTATTAGTAAAACGTTTACTATTGCTAATATTCTATGTGTACCGTATCTTTCACATAATTTATTATCAGTTACAGCAATTGCTGAAAATGGTGGAAAAGTCTGTTTTGAAGGTAACAGTGTTGAGGTTAGTAGCAAAGGAAAAATATTGAGACGAAGAAAAGAAGTATCATGCCTTTATACAATCAATATTATTCACTACTAACACGCAATATTACAGATAATTCCCCAACTTCATGGCATAGAAAATAAGGACATCCCGGTAAGCATATTATGAAAATATTGCCAGAGGTAGCTAATGGTGTAATAATTAAGATTATAAAAAAGAACAAAGAAATGACAGATTGTTGTGACATTTGTAGCAAAGCGAACAAGGCTACCCTATAAAATTCAAAGGGAAAGAAAGCTGGAGATTATTAGAAATATTGCACACTGATGTTTACGGACCGATTGAAGTAGATACTTGGAATGGAAATAAATATTTTCTTACAGTGATGGAAGATTTTAGTCACCACACTAAAGCTTATCCACTAAAACATAAAAACCAAGTAACTTATTATTTAAAAGCACGTATTGAAGAATCGGAAAGAGAAAAGTTTATGAAGGTATTAGTTTTACGATGAATATACCTTATACGAATTTAAAATCTAGTGTGAAAAATTAGATTATACAGTACCTTATACACATCAATTGAATGGTAAAACTGAACGCTTGAACCGTACCATTATGGAGAAAATTAGGTTATTAAATGTACAATAGAAATATGAAAAAAGAGATATGGGGAGAAGCACTATATTGTGGAGTTTACCTCATTTATAGGTTACCATATGAATCATTAAAAAATAGAACACCTAAACAATAACAATCCGACCCACCAACACACTAAAGTGGCCAATAGCTACGGAGTTTATGCTGTGATATCTGAAGCTTCCAATTGTATATTAAATTAAATTAAGGAGTATAATATATATCGCTCATGGTAACGCAATACTCAGAACGACAACTTAACGGCTAGATGTAAAATAACTGTGAACGGACTGTGACGGAGATTTATTTTATTATTGATCGATGCTAATGATCAGAAAATAATAATAATACTATAGATATTTAAATTTGACAAAGTAAAGTTAAATGGTTCGACGTAATGTATGTTGATTGCTGGATGTGTGTTGTAATGTATTTTTAAGAATACAAAGAATTCAAGTCAATTAACAGTTTACTGACACATACGACATAAGATCGCTTATCTCATGCTCAAATTGAAAATACAAGGTTTATTGCTATTACAAAATTAGCATGACTTACAAAAGTAAATAACTAATCTTTCAATCGAAAAATGCTATGTTTATGTGTACAAAGATTCATACCGAATGTAATACATATTTAATAAATATTTTTTACAAAAAAAAAAAGAGTTTCTCCTTCGACAAAAATGTGGAATACGTGATAATTTATCAAGCGCTGACCACACTAAATATGGAAATGCGAATTATGAAAATTTTAAATGTGGAAATGACTTTTTTTATGTTTGGTTAATAGTAGATTCGGTTGGGCTACTACCACTACCACGTCCTGAATTCGCGGTAAAGTGTAAAATTTTATTTTTTATCTCTGGTATAGCGCTGCCATCACAAATGAAAAAGAGATAAGTGTATTACTTTGTTCCACGCTTCAGAAAGAGAGGTCTCAACATTTACAATATCTTTGTAATTTCGCTTTTACCAGTTTGTAATAATTTACATGTGAAAATAGAGAAATATTTATTAAATGAATGATTAAAGGGTAGTAATTCACATATTAAAAATACTTTTAACGGACCAAATCTGTAATACATTTATCACATGATTTATCACAATTCACAAATGTCATGCACAAATGTTCAGAGTTGGAGGCCAAATGGCATGACGAACATTGATTTGTACAATGGGGCCAACACCCACACATGACACAATCATAACCAAACATTGGTTCAGTGAGGTCTTTTGATTGGTTCTTAAGTTCAGTAATATTTGTTTTTATAAATTTCATATGTTTTGATAAATAATATTTTCATAAAACTTTGTTCTATCAATAACTTTATTACAATGTCTTGGAGTAACGAAGTAGTATTGGAATTTCTGGAGCTTTATAGAAGAGAACAACATCTTTGGGATCCCAAACATCCTTTAAATCGCAATAGGACAGAAAATAACGATGCTTGGCACAGAATACAGTCATCTTTACGCATAAATTTTTCAATCGTTGATCTTAAGAAAAAGAAGGAGTCTCTGATGACATCTTTTAGAATGCATTTAAATAAAAAGAAAAAATTACAGGATGGATATTGCCCAACTTGGTTCGCATATCCGCTCATGGAGAGTTTTCTAAGCGGAAAATATGAATGCGACAGTACAAACCAATTGGACCCAGAGGTAAGAATTTCGGTAATGTTGGAACTGATTTGATCCAATTACGTAACAAATAACAATTGTTTATTGTTGGTTATCAATGTGTGTTATGTTTTAACAAATATTGGACAATCACGTTACTATCGAATAATAATTATAATAAGATAATAAATAAAATTTAATTTAATTATAATGTAATAAGTTTCACTTAATATCAATTCTATAAATAGTTTGTATAGATACATACACCTTTTGATTAATTAATGCTTTTTTTATGTAGGTAGGTATATTAATTCTTATGCTACCTACACCGATTTAAGGGCACGGTAACAATTGATTAATTGGGAGATAAAAGTAGCTGAATAAGTACCTAAATATGGATCGATGATTTTTAATTTTTTCTTACTTTAATTTCAGTTTTACATAAATAGTGGAACGTATGATACACAGTCATCTATAACAGAAAACAATGTTAATAGAAACGTTATTATAAATGATAAACGGCAAACTAAAATTAATTCAACAAACCCATCGAAGATAAAAGCAAATAGTAGTACTAATTCCGAATACACTTACACAAAGAAGCAAATGGACGACAATGTGGCATACATGAAAAGTACAGTTGACATGAAAAGAGAAATGGATGAGTATGAATTGTATGGACAACTGTTAGCTAAGAAATTAAGGAAATTGGACGAACACCAACGTGATATCGCGATGCATGATATCGACAATATAATGTTTCGAGCTAAAATGCAGAGCGGTTCATCGCAGACGAGGAGTTATTCATCATCGCCGTCCCCGGTGCCTAGGAAAATAAAGTCGCCGATATTTATAGTGACGCAACAAAATAATCAACAGTACGAAGATGAGAATACACCGTACCAGGACCCCATGCAATCTTAGGCACCATTATAATGTTTTAGAAGTGAACTTTTAATACTAAAGAGTTTTTGAAATGTTAGTCTAACGAAGCTTAGGATTACGTTCGGTGGAGGTTTTTGGCAATATGGATCGTGTTGCTGTCACATTGGGAACTTGAGGGAAATATACGTAGGGAATACATCATACTTTAAATTGTTATTTCGTTATTTTTGTTAAAGGAATCGTCCATTAATCACGTAAGTTTCGATTGTGGGAGAGCTTTCGAGTTTAATTTTTTTTTTTTTTTTTTAAAGTGGCCCGGTATCCCGGTAACGATTACCAAAATTATCCAGAATATAATAAGATTATACACGTACCTATCTCAAGGTAATATTCTGAAAATTTCCATGTTACTCTGTATTAAAAAAAATAGATTTTAGATAGCGTTACTGTAAAACCTCATCAGAGGGGAGATGGGATCAAATATTTGAACAAGAAAATATCACGTGATTAATGGATTCCCGCTAATAAAAGTACGAAAAAAAAATGTTAATAAATTTTGGTTTTGATGTCGTTTGAAGCATTTCCACCTATTATATCCAACGGTGGACTAAAACGAATTTAAGATATTTATAAGTGTGAAGTGATTATTATTATTTAAAATATCATCCTGATGCTTCAAGTACCTATATAATCCGTGTCAATTGATATTATCTGTACATAAGTATTTAAAAATGCATACAATTTGATTGTAAGTGGATGTTTTATATTTTTATAAAATAAAGTTTCTATATTGAAATTTAAAATAAATTATCATTAAAAATGATACCTGGCGTTCATAAAAATGATTGTTGTACATACATTTGTAAATCATGTCTTTAACGCCTAGATGTTCTAAACGTAGGCGATAGCGCCCTTCGTGGAAGTAGAAGACCCAGAGAAAATTAGGGGGCATTGAGATAGAGCAGGAGAGGTTAAAACTATAGCCTAAAAAAGCAAAAAAAAAATTAAGATGAGGAACTTATTCTTAAACATATTCTTGCGTTTTAAGATAAAATTTTCTTATTATTCGTTCGATGTTTATTATTAATTTTGTGATGATAATAGTATAAGTAATACTCATTATTGTTCAATTATGTTGGTGTATGATAAATTTATAAGCTTGGATCAAATCTCTCTTAATAAATCGATAAATCGTAAGTTATTTTTAAACTATTTCAGTCATTCGCCAACAGTTTAAACGAGGAACTATTTTAAAGTCCTATTTGTATATTGTTTACAACAGTTTCAACGTCTCTCTGTCTGTCCATTATTTGGCTTACAACTGGAGAAGCACTGAACTGATTTACATGATTCTTTTTTTGACACGTGGATGTATTATTTGGTAAGGTTTTAGTTCATATTTATATTTTGTAATAGTTATATTAGGTAGTATACTTATAGGAAAAATTATAAGGATTATTATCCTAGACGTTTAGACGTTTGTATGTATAGACGTTTAATAAATATTATAGATGGGAAAATACCCAAATATTTTGCTACAATATATGCCAGTGCGGAATACATTATTATTATTTTGTTTAGTCTCGGTGCAAGAGGTCAGGTTTTATCATAGGTTGAAAACAAACATTGGTGCGTTCTATTGCAATAATGTATAGGCTCGGCCCTTTGGCTACAGTCTCACCTGACGTTAAGTGACGATGTAGACCAAGATGGTAAACGTGCTAAATCTGGAAGTACTAGCTAGTACTACCGGAATAGTTACTTGGCGAGAGATTGTCAAACTCGAGGATGGTAGCAAGCTAGGTACACTAGATTTTTATGTTTTTGTTTACCGAAAATTTAAGCTCATTATAGAATACGTAAGTAAATTCGAACCTACGTCAGTTGAATGCTGAGCTACAATCGACTTTACTAAAACTATAGGAGATATAAGTAATGCAGTGAACAATTGTGAAAAACAGATAATTATTCTTAAATGCGAGCGTAGACGTCGCGAGTCACAGCTAGTCGAAACATAAACGAATCTAGATCATTAACTTTTAAATTAAATTTCGATACTCGTCCTAATTAATGAACATTCATTCGTTCCCCACAAAATGTCCATACTCATTTAATGTTTTGCATTTGTCACAGATTATAAATATTCCTCGTTAAATGTAAATTTTCTATAGTATTATTAGTATTTATCAAAGGTCAACGATTGGTAATGAATTGCATCAGTTTCGTAAAATTACGCACGCTTCGTATCTACTTACTGTTTGGTGTGAGTCACACTGAAATATTGGACTTTAAACATGTCGTGGCATGCATGATGTGGATTTCTATAATTACCTAACATCTTTAAGAGGACATGCAGTCGGTGACAGATTTAAAAAGTAGGTATTTTAGAAATCTATTGCTATCGCGTTGCGCCCCGTAGAAAGAGTTATAAAACACGAAAGGGATAACTGCAGCGCGGGCTGATTTTATCTATGCAAAATTTAACTTTCTTTCAGTTATAGAATAAGAAAGACTGGCTATACCTGTACGTTTTGCTTTTATAAATTTTATTGATCAAATTTGTTTAACGAACGTCTGAAAAATGACGGTAAAAAAATCGAGCATTTTTTTTTTTCATTTTCAAACGCTCCTAGTTTCTACAATAACTAATTTATTTAAAAAAATAAAGACGTATGGGCATGACAGTGGTGGATATGTATTATTTGGTATAATAATATTTACCATAATGCTCTTATCCAGGTAAGAAACAGAGGGCTACGTTTGTACGGAATAAATTCCGCTAGCATATCGTCTTAATACATATAAGTATGTAGTGCTTGTGTCATAAATTAGGGGCCCTAAAATTCTTACGTAATCAAAATTTTGGAAATTTCTGGGTGGTACATATTGTATACCTACTCATTATATATTCCGTGGTTCCTAATAATTTTTATTTTATTTTATTTTTTATTTTTATAATTTTGGTTTACAATAATTGTTACATCGAATAGTTCTATATATATATACACACTTTTACTTACATAGGATATACAATTTTAATAGTAAAGTTAATTACTTATACCTACTCATTTATCAGTTGTATCATTTTGGGTTATATGTATGTGTGTACATGGGTTATACCACATGAATGGTAATGAATGGTCGCCACGTGGCTACAAACGGGAATCGGGCGGCCAGCAGCCCGTTGTGTGGACGATATCGTAAAAACCGCGGGTTTAAACCAGGATGGGGCTAGCTCAGTATCGAAACGAGTGGCGTAAAAGAAGAGAGGCTTACGCTCAGCAGTGAGCAATGATCAGCTGATGATGATGATGATTATAATACCCATACATTGATTAATTTTACTTTTTTGTATTTTTATATAGATACTCTTTCTTTAATTTGGGTTTTAAGTTTTACTTGTACGGTCATGCATGCGCAATTTTTGAAATGAAAACTTCTTTAGTGACATATGTAAGTAAGTAAGTAAGGGAAAAACTTATGAATTCACATTACCGATGCTATGACGTTAGCCGGCAACATGCTACAGTATAAGATTAAAGACGTTTTTAACTACCCCATGTCGGATAAGAAGCATGAAACCTCATTTTAATAGATAAAACACTATACCTCTTATTACCTGATTGGTACGGTGATATAACGGCCGTAAAGAAAAAAGTTAAAAACATAAAAAATGAACATGATCAAAAATTATTGATTTTTGGTATAAATACGTGTAATTCGTAATAATAAAACATTGAACATTGTATCTTCATGGAACATATTTTGTTCTTTAACACCCCGTCCCCAGTGATAGCAAGCCAATTTCCTCATGATTAGCATATTAAAAAAAAAAAAAACAAAATAAAAGCAAATAGAGAGTGTAGAAGTGAAACTTGGTTCTAGTTCAACATGAAATATACAGCATGTAATGGGGATTAGTGAGACTAGAATGCAGGGTCCGTGTACTGGTCAGGATACAACGGTAGAGTAGTTAGGACACTACGAACCATAGCAATTGACGCGGGTTAGTGCCCACCCGTCAAAAACCAGCCAAAACCAAAATCCACCTGTCACCTGTCAAAACCAAAATCAGCCTAAGCTTTCGGTGAAGGAAAATATCCTGAGGAAACCATAGCATGGTGATAGGGTATTTTTTTAATAATGCCCGCCTGGATAGCTACCACCTTCAAGTTTCAAAAACTTGTCGCCATATACCAGTAGGTGTGTTCCTGCAGCATCACTTGAGAACCAGTGTCTAGGTTTAGTGTGTTAACCATCCTGGACCACATCGTCAATTAACATCAGGTGAGATTGTGCTCAAAGCACTAAGCCTATTCGTGGAAAGAAAAAGTATAAAAAAGGGTGAGCAATGATAATTTATTGTCCATTTACCTATATTTTATTTATTTATTATTTTATTTATTTATATTTTATTTATTTATTTATATTATATTTTAAAATGTTTTTAGAGTTCTAAAATAATTTCTTCATTAAAAAGTGAGTAACTAGTAAAAAAATTTTGTTTAACTTGCTGTCATTTATTAACATTCTGTATTCAACCCTATATTATATATTTTGTTGGCACTTTACGTGATTTCATTTGTTATTGTGCTCAAATGAAGTGTATTGATGTTAATAACACGGAGCGTATGTTTTGAGATCTCATAAAACTTCCTAGGAACTTCTAGCAAAGAGTTCTCATTAATATGAATTAAGTGTTCTTAACGTCAGACAAGGTGGTATGACGTAAAACCCAAGCCTCTTGTAAAAAGAACGAACGAGCAAAACAAATACTTGAGCAGCTCAGTGATGCCAATTATACTGTAATTACAGTGGATTTACTATAATTATGTTTATATTTTGACGGTAACTGTTTCAAAACTGCAGTACATGAAAACTAATGAAATAAAATAAATGTTAAAAGTTAAGGATTCTTGGAGATATCTAAGAATATTTTAAAATTACAGAAAGTGTTCTAAAAACTGTTTAAAATTAGAAAGGAATTAGGTTGATTAAAAATGTAATTAAAGGCAAGATTTTAGAGTGCTAGTCATTACAATACGTTACGTAGTTCAACTAGATGCGTAAATTTCAACATAACTATGAAAGCATAGCTTACAATGTAAAAGTTTGTAAAAATATACTGCTTTTCAAATGGTTTTTAGATTTTATTTACTGTAAAACACTGTATTTAAATGTAAAATGTACTGTATTTTTGTACCCATCTAGTGTAAAAACATTACTACATCGTGGCAACACTAGTCAGCAGCTGATTGTCAATTATTCTGTTCCAGGCTAACTGTCTGTTTATATAAACTTTTAGCATATACAGTGTTATTTCTCGCTCTTTCTTTAACGAATTGGCTTTTTTCTTTCATTATATCATATCAGTTTTTAGAACTAAGAAGAAAGTTGTCAAAGTCGAAGCAAAATAAATCTGAGAAAAACATAACAATGATAAAGTCATAACTAGAAAAGCAAGTAAAGGGTGAAATTTGATATATTTTACTCAAAAAAAAGAAACAATTTTGAAGAAATATGGCTACCCTTGTAAAAGAAAAACGAAAAGAGGTAAATATAATCAGTAAACTTTACCCCTTTGTTTGTATTTGCTGTAAACATTTACGCAGTATTCCTTTAACGTCATTCTTTTTTTTTCAGAAAAAGAAAACTAAAGAGAAAACAAATGTCTAAATTATGTGTTGATACTGATGAGTCACAAACCAAAGATAAAATAACTGCAGAGTGTAATCTAGAAAAAAACGAATTTATTATTAAATCTCTAGAAAAATCAGAAACGACTGACTTTCACGAAGTAACTCGCGAGAGTACGATTGTTGAAAATCTGGTGGAAATAAAACCATCAAATGACTCTATTTATGTACCAGAACCAGGTACAAGTTATTCTAAAACCTTACAGGTGGTTGATGAATCAGAACAGACAATTATTAAAGATAATAACACAACTTTTGCAATAAATGAAGAAATTTTATCAACAAAAACTTTGCAAGGATTACAAAGTTTACCGGATACTAATTACAAAGAGTTAAATAGAGAATTAGCATTAATAACTTTAAAGGACAAAGGAGAATCAACATCTATAGACATAAAACTACAAAATATATGTGGTAATTAACCCCTTGAGCACTTACCTGGCGTTTACGCCTGCTTTCTATTGTTTTTGTTATTGTGTTATTTTTTATGGGTACTTGAAACATTAACATATATCATTGAGTTTTCTAGATTTTAGATGTAGTGTTTGTATGTTTATGTGAGGTAAAATTGTGAAGATCTAACTAAACTATTTAGCGTGACATTAAAAACTTTTTGAATTAACATTGCATTAATTTACTGCTGAATTTATTTTTTTAATAATTGAATAATATATAAACATAAGCTAGACTGATGTCTGTCTTAAGTAGAAATAAACTGATTACTTTTATTTATATTTACTGAGATTTACATTTTATTGGTTGATTTTGAGTTATGTTTATATATCTTTGGTTCATGCATATAATTACAGTCTTTTAAATTAAATAACTCTTAAATTGCATACAAATTTAAATTTTCCCTACTACTAAAAAAATATCTCATTCTTTACAACCTCTCTAAAATTTAGTTCATTTGATTTTGAACAGTTGTATTAGTATGTTTTATTGAATTTTTTTTTTTTAATTCTAGTTCATTTACTGTGAGCGTATTCTACATATTATGGTTTTTATAAACTTGATAAATTCTATAACCTATTTTTAAAGAGTATAAAATGACCTCTTCCATGTCTTTGTTTTTTCAATTGTTGAATAAATTTCAGAAACTAATCTTCAACATGACCCAAGAACGTCACAATCAAATATATTACCATCAGCACCTATGTTGGAGGACCAAATATCTCCTTTTACATCCCAACAAGAGGTGATGATACCAGAAAATGTGAAGCCAAAAATTAAATGTATACCTATAGAAAAGGTAATGGAAAAATCAGAAGAAGGATGTATTAAGATTTTGAGTGAAAAAGAAGAGGCTGCTGTGGAGGCAGGTCCTGTGAGTGGTCCTGAGCATCCTCTTGTAGATTTACTCTCTACTTTCAGGTGATATAAAAATATTGCATGGAAATTCACATTAATGTAGTTTTGCTTACTTCTTAACCTGATATCGAAGAATTTGTATCTAATAAGTGTAGTAGATGGGTTCAGATTATACCAAGAGTTTGAGCTTTTCATTAAAAAAACATGATGAAATCATGACTGCCCTTCTATTTAAGTACAACTCAGACATTTTTGTGTACTCTGACATTCAAATATTAGAGCCAGCTCCGTTTCTCAACTTCGTATGTCAAAATACATCTTCACATAACATCAGAGGATATTGTGGCCTAATTGATAAAGTAGTAAAAATAGACCAAGTGGCTAGGAAAAATAAGCTATCAAATATTTGTATAAAATCAAAATAAAAAATATCTTTATTCAATTTAGGCCCTAAGAAGGCGATTATGAATGTCTAAACACTACCACCGGTTCGGAAAACAACCCAGTCGAGAAGAGCGCAGGCAAGAAACTCGATCTGGTTCTTTTTTTTTAATAAATGTAATACATATATTTTTTTTTTTTTATATAAAAACTATACAAAGCATAGTATTAATAATGTTAGCGGGTGCGCACAGAGATGTGGGTTAATTCCAGACATCATTATCGTTCACGTAATGATCCGCCCTGTAATAACCCTTTGAGATTAAAACTCGCTCGACATAATACTTGAACTTATTGTCAGGTAAATCGGTAATGTTACTTGGGATCTTATTGTAAAACCGAATACTATTACCTATAAAGCTTATTACACTTACTTAGCCTAAAGCGTGGTTCCGGACAACTTGTCTTTACTTCTAATATTAAAATTATGACGATCATTCACTAGATTTAGCTTCTCTAAATTAATTAATATTATAAACCCAAAAATGTATACTTCGGAATATAGTTAGTTGAATAAAATCATTTTCACTTTGTTATTATTTACTTAATCTGTTCTTTTAGTTATAGTCATCTGCCCAATTTTTTCTATAACAGCAGGAGCATAAAAGATGGATTATCTTCTTCTCTGGTATAATCTAGTACATAGTATAAAGGAGTTAATTGTAATGTTCACTGATTTCAGGTCTTCCTTAATAGCAGTTGAGCGTGAACGTGCACAACTTACATGTGGTTTTGTAGAAGAGGAAAGATCTCGAAAAACTTTGTGGAAGGTCGAAAAAACGACATGTAAACATAACAGAACCTTGTCAATGTGGAGCAAATATCCATTTTAAAGCTTCTTATGAACATGCCGAATTATTAAGAGAGAGATTGCCAGTTGCCAGGTTAAAATTAGAGTCTCTGTTGCGGGATGTTCAGGACTCATATTGCCATCATCAGCATGAAGCTTTGTTGGCATATTGTCAGGTAATATTTCTTTTGAAAGTTGTTTTTATTTTAAGTTTTATATTTATGGTATAAAGCAAATTTGGTAGGAGTTATTATCAATTTTAGCATTAGCATTAAGTGCACTTTTCATATATTAAATATTCATTATGATGTCGCCTGGTTAATAAACACTTTCAAGTTTTAAGTTAAATATTTACAAGGGTTGTTGCTGATAGCTGTTGTTGAGAGCCATTTTTATTAACAGCTCTTATTATTATTCACCAGTAACAACTAAACAAAAATACAAAGCCTAACCTGCTACTGAAAAATGGCAGTGAACTGTTTTATTTTTACCTATTTACAAATAATCGTAATATCATAGAAAACAAAAAGGATACTCTTATTATAATCGATACTTTATAAGTTTGAAAGAACGATGTCTTGAACTTGTGACGTTTTGTGAATCAATTCATCAAGCTTAGATTCGATTCGATTCAAAAATCGATCTTATCGGAAAGGATTCCATCCCTACTTAGGCAACTGATAACCTCGGCTACCCGTCGCACCATGTCCGCGGTCCGGTCCGTACGTGTGTTAACAGCATTGGGCTAAGTATGTTTACCATCTTGAACTACATTACTGGTTAACATCAGATTAGTAGATTTTGGCGGGATTTCAGTCTGTCATATAGCGGCTGTCCTCTTTAATTAATTAAACTTGTGTGTTTGACTCTATAACATGTAATCTTGGCGGCGTTTTGTGTGATATAGTTTGGTTATCGTGTAAACGTTAATTATTGAAAATAACGCGTAGCATGTATTCTGAGGTGCCAACAAAGCCTCATGGAAAGTTAAAGCAGTATGAACCACTGTTTTGATGGAACTTGGTAACGCTGACATAAGATTAAAAATACATCTTATACACATGACATTGGCACAAATTGTGTGTACACAGATTGCCGTTAACTAAGGGCCAATTTTTTGATCCGTAGTCAAATCGAGAAATGTTCAGATTTGTAACAAATGGTTAAAATAATACCCTGATGCGTTTTTTGAAACATAGTTAAGCTAACCATTTGTCAAAAATGTGACTATTAGTTAAAAAAATTAACTATTCAGCCTTGTCGGGTTAGCAAGATGGCGGATGGTTAACTCTAGTGCGAACAGCTGTTTCAGTGCTTTTGTGTAACATTTGAAGTAGATAATTTGAAGTTTCATTATATAACATTAATCTATATAAAATAATTTGTTAAATAATTACAACGTATTGTTATTTATTATCTTTTTCGTAATATTTTTGTTTATGAATTTTGTTTTTCATAAGAATTCAGTATTCCATTATGTATAGTATATCAAGTTCGTACAAATATTTATTTGGCTTGTAAAATATATTAAATTCAAGAATTAAATTATAAAATCAAATAATATTTTAGACAAGGTGAAATAAAAGAAAAGCTAATATCATTACAAAACTATCACAAGAAATAATAATGGACACAGATGTTCGAGAGTAGCTAGACCTAGACCCTTTGTTTTTTGTAATGTTTTTTTCGACCACTCCAATTATGGACCCTGACAAATTTTACTTGGAATGATCATACAAAAAAAATTACCGGAATCAAAAGTATTCTATTATATAGTTCATTTTACTGGCAACATAAATAACTATTGCTAAATGTAACCATAGTAGATTTTGTCATCAAAAAACGCATTGTGATTATAACCATTGGTTTGTGTAATAGTAATAGTAAAATTGACAAATGGATATAGTAACTTTGACTACGGATCAAAAAATCGCTTCTAAGAAGAAGAAACATCAGATTAGATTGTAGTTAAAGCATTGAGTCTATTGAGAACGATAAAAAAATTATACAACTGGGTTGTTACAGATAGAAGATCTAATATCAGAAACTGTTAAATCCAATAAACCTGTGATACGTGAGGCGCTGTCTTTAGTTCTGCAGACATTACGAATAAGTGATAGTGCACCGGTCGCGCTCGCTAGCGCTCTGCAGCGCTGGGCTCGCGCCCTGACCGAAGCACTGGCCGATGCGAGAGATTACACACAACTGCTCTTTGTCATACATCATTTATTTAGGTTCGATTAATTTTGCTCTTTTAAAACTCTTTTACCCTCCTTCACCAAGTGAAGTATAGGAAATAATTAAATATATCAGTTATATATGGAAATATTTATTCTAAAATAGATCTTTAAGCCATAAACTTGTAGAAGAAAATACCCGGTGGACCCGTAATAATGAATAAAATGATAATTTATGGTATTCGATTGACGAAGGCGATACTTTGCGGAAATCCGTCATAAATAATATAGTTGATTTTTTACTTTGCTAACTCCGCTATAAATGACTTTTCAGCTATCACGTCTCTTGAAAACTAATTCGTTTATACTAATATACATTATTTTCATATAATTAAGGAAATAGTCATATATAAAAAAAATATACAATTCAAATTATCTTATAGAACTTAGAAAATTTAAAACATAGCAATTTTATTTTATTTATATATAAATATAAAATAAATACGTAACTAAATAATTAGTGAATAAAATTTTACAAAACAAATAATACTTAATAAATTTTATTAACTAAATAATCAATAAATGAAACAAATTCTTAATAAATTCAATTAGTATAAACGAATTAGTTTCCAAGAGACGTGATAGCTAAAAAAATCATTTGAAGCGGAGTTAGCACAGTAAAAAATCAACCATATTATTGATAATATATGGTTTTGGAAGGCTCAATATTAATGTGCCGAGTACCCATAAAATGAAACAATAAAAGACAATGGAAAGCTGGCGTAAACGCCGGGAAGGTGCTCAAGGGGTTAAGAGACTCATTAAAAAGATGTGCTAGAGAAATTTGATTCTTCAATAATTCTAGAGAAAATTTCACAATGACAAATCTCTAACTCGAAATAACACAGTTTCTCTCCGGAACCAGTTCTAAACTTAATGCGAAATCTTAGCCGGCATCAAAATTGAAATGGTTTCTGAATGATTTATTCAATCTTCATAGAAAACTTAATGTTTTCTATTAATAAGTATCACGCAAGTGAAGCCGGGGGTCTCTAGTTACGTAGGAAAAAGTTAACTTATATTATTATCGGTATGTTTCTTAATTTATGCCAGTGCTTTTGAGGGAGGTAAGAGCTTCGTTGACAAGGGGAGGTGGGGGCCAAAAATATCCAAAATTATGCTTAAGTAATGTGACCCTCAATATGACGTCATGTGGGTTAATTCATATATGAATATCGTTTCAGACAAACACGTTCAGTGCGATGGGCGTCTCGAGTTGTTCGTTTGAGGGTAGGTGACTATATAGCTGCGACTAAAGCAATAGCATTACTGGATGTTTTATTGGCTAGACCGAAGCCGAGACTTGATACCGCACTAGAATGTACTGAAGGTAATATATTGCTGATTGAAGCTCTCTGAGTTCTCATTAGAGGACTTAGTATGTCGTCACTTAACATCCACAATAATATCCCTTAATATCAATAATTATTAAATTCTATTAACAAAATGTGTGTAAAGAAAAAATATTTATTTATTAACATGTTATAAATACGCCATTTCATATATTTAACTACGGTTTATGGTAGCCTCTATCAATCCTGACAATCAAAATTTAGCACTTTAACGGTATTAAATAACCATAAAAATATAGAAAATCTAAGCTAGAAAATCAAAATATTTGTTTCATCCTACCTATTAATATTACTAATGTGAATATTTGTCTGTATCACACCTTAATTATTAACAACCGATCGTCATGAAATTTTGCATACATACATTGCAGGGTAGTGGAAAACAAAATTTCGTCCCGAAATTCTACATTAGAGCGAACGAACCCGCGAGCAAAAGCTAGTCTAATGATATAAGTTCAGTCAAATCCAAAGTGGTGACCATAGAGTACCTTTCAATTAGGCATTGTCTTTATTTCTGACTCTAAAATTCTGTAATTCATACCAACGGAAGCGTATTTAATTTTAAAATACGGTTAAAAATATACTTTTGTAATTAAGCCGTTTGAAGCGAATGTATATCTATACTAATAAAAAAAATTGAAGTGTCCGTTTGTAATGTCAAAATTATTTTTATACGATATCTATAGCAAAAATATAATTTTTAAAATTTTTGTCTGTCTGTCTGTTTGTTCCGGGTAATTTTGACGGGACTATTTTGGTAGATAGCTGAAGTAACTCCTGGTAACTTATGTTGGTAGTATAACGTACTTTGAAATTCCGAAAATAATTAGGGTTCCCTATATAAAAAAAAATGGGTGCGTGTACTTATGTACGCGCGTGAGAAGTTATACTTCTTTGGCATCATTAAAAAATAGTTTTTAATTGAATGCAAATAATTAATTACAATAAAATAATAGAAGGATTGGAAAAGGATAATCAACAAAGTTCATTTTAAATTTGAAAAATTAAATAAATAAATATTTATTTTCTTACATTAAGTTTATTTCGAGACTTAATGAGCGGTTAAGCAGACAGCTTCATACTGTTAATTTTGTGTCACAGATGCGCGCGCATCTTAAACATTTCACTCTCATCATTTTTTTCATAACGCGCCTAAAGAAGTATAACTTCAATAAAACGCAGTGAAGTATATATGAAACGCGGGCGCAGCCGCGGGCACACAACTGTTATAAATATATATAATGTTTGTAACAGAGGTTGAGGAGGTTTGGGAAGAAGTAGATCGTCACGGCAGCGGGGGAGCTGTCAGTGAAGGTACACTCCGGGAACGAGATTTATTGTCACTCTTCTTGCGTTCCCTCTCAGAGATATTGTCGCTAAACTCCTACATTTTACATCAGCTGTGAGTAGTAATTGTTCATTATTTAAGATTGTTAGTTATATTAATTATATAATTTGTAATTTACTTCCTAAGTTTTAATTAAAATGTCACCTGACCTAATTAACTATATGGCCTAAGGTAACAAACACGCTATGCCTAGCCACTTTATAATGGCTGAATCTCAAGTGATTCTACCAGAACATACCTGTAGGTAGATGCTTGCTGGCAGATTTTCTATGAAAGATTTATCACTATGGTATGATTATACTCTATTTTCTGTCATCGAAGGTTTATTGTAGGATAGTATTTGAGCCATGTTTTTTATTTTTTTTTATTTTTTTATAATATTCCCCTGGCATAACCAGGGACCTTATTACTACGATTTTCTTTATATGTGTGCTCTTTTGTTGTTTTTTCTATTATATTCGCCTAAGTGCCGCCTAAGAATAATACCACTCTATATCTTCTCATGGGTGTCGTAAAGGCGACTAAGGGATATAAACCAGAGGATGGGCAGCGGTATTCTTTGAGTACCACAAACGCCTACTGCGATCGCCAACCCGCGTGCCGAGCGTGGCGATTATGGCAATTCCCCCTTATTGGGGGAGACCTATGTCTTATGGTTGAATGGATGATTGAGTTTGAAACTCTTTGTTCCACTAAAATTCATTCTAAGTGCTTTCATGATGGAGATATGTTAGACAATTTTAAATAACTTATATCAGGATATAAGTGAAGCAAGACCGCACGATTGGGTGACTAGACAGTACGCAGGCAGTACGCTGGAAGCGTGCTGCGGGGTACGCATTCTACTGTGCACGCTGCGTCGCGCGGTACGCGTGCACACGCACTACGCACGTTTGCACGCAGCGCTCCGAGCGCTCGCCACTAGAGCGCTCGTTGCGCTCGCAGCGCTACATCTGCATTCTAGGTAAATCATATTAATACTACATACTTTTGAAATGATTTATTTCTTATTGGTACATAATTTTTTTTTACCAATGCTGGTAAAAAGTCTGATATGGACTAAATTCAGATGCCTATTTTATCTGCAGTTAATTTAAACGGGTTTTCACGCGTTACCTTTGCTTTTTTCCTATCCCGACGTTTCGGCTGGGTTTTACCAACCGTGGTCACGGGCTGACTGGCGGTGCGCGGCGTCGCCAAACGCGTTGAGGGGTATTTCGATGAACTACCCCCGTTTGGTCTTTATATTTATTATAGTCACAACACACAACACTAACAGTGTCCGTCGACGATGCCTGTGACGATAAATCGCGAGCCTTAAGATTTTCTAGCGCCGGATTCCACGCTGAGGAAAGCCTATATCCATCCTCGCGATTGAAATTTGTTTGTTTCTTAATTTCAATCGCTTCGCGAGCTTTTTTTTTATCTACAGACAACTACAATTTCATAAAACTTGACCGTTTGTTACTATTCGTTTTTAGAATAGATCTGTTGGAGTCGAAATACTAATTATGAATTTAATCACTGCTCAAAATCTGTTTCATTTTTAATTTTTGAAAAGCCCGTTGTGACGGGAGCAAGTTATTCTTACTCTCTGTATGTAATTTCATTTGTTAATGGGGCTCCAATTGACAGTATGTGCTATGAATTAAACTGACAACCTTCATGTCCAAAAGACAATAATAAACTTTACGTGTATTGCGAAATGTAGCTAACCAAAGGGAGTAGAGTTATAAAAAAGAAAGTGTTGCCAGAAAAAAGTTAAGTGTTACTACACTGAATTAATGTAAAATTTCTCTACACTTGCTTATCTTAATAGCTCTTAATTAATTTTAAACCGGAAAGTTTTAGATGTTAAATTTTCCTCCGATACATTATCGCAGATCCTTTTACCTCGCCGAGTTAAGGGACAGTATAACTGCTAACCTGGAAGCTGCTTTTGCTGAAGCATTGCTATTGTTTAGAATTGAAGAATTGTGTTCTCTACCTGCCACACTTCTGAGCGGCGTTCAACGGCACTGGAATATTGTAATACACTCATCGACAATCTACACGGTAATAATTAATACTTTTTTTTTTTTTATTATTGAAATTAAACTATCTGCAGACTCTGGGTCCGCATCTTTTTTTATATTGGAGATTTAAATCGACTTGCGTCGGAAAAAATTGCCTATAATAGCAATTCGAGCAGCTATGCAGTTAGTAATCTTCTTTCGCATATGTGAGCTTAAATCTACTGGTATTAAATTTTTTATATCTATATATTAAATTATTTTGTAAACACTTATTTTGTTATTATTAATTACATAATTATTACTTTAATTTTTTTTTAATTTTTTTTTTTTATTTATTTTTTAATAATAAAAACAAAAAAAAAAAGGTTCCTTACAGGAGCTATGTACCTGCGTGTTATGTGCAAGAGTGTGTATGCAGTGTTGTGCGTGTAATGCTCAATGCATGAACAGTGTTACTGTATCGCGCTGGCGGCGACGTCAAGAGCCTTCCCAGTGGGGAACGAGACACGTCTTTGGTCGCCGCCTGAGGGGTTAGAAAAATAAAAAAAAAAACACAATCTCAACATAAGGTCGAGAAGCAGTGATATATCAACCATACTTGATTAAAATTGATGGCCCGTGTGGTGGCGACTAAAAATAGTACCACCCCATATCGTTCCCGTGGGTGTCGTAAAAGGGGACTAAGTGAAATAAACAAGGGGATGGGCTAACAGCATCCTCTGAGCATTATAAACATCTAGTGCGATTGGAAACACGTCTGCCAAGCGTGGCGGTTATGGCAATACCCCCCCCCCCCCCTTTTTTAGAGAGACCTATGTCCAGCAGTGGTCGTCTTTCGGTTGAATCAATTATAAAATTGACATTTATTAGTTTTTGTTTTGTCATATAGGTAAATCATCGACTCGTATAGATTCGTTGTCGGTGGAGATCCCGGTGTTACCGTGTGCGGTGCGCGTGCGCGTCGTGACGCAAGCGGCTATAGATCGTGTCGATGATCATTGCTTAGCAGAAAACGTATTGACTTTCTTATTTCAAGTAAGTGTTCCAAGATAACTAGGTATTATGCTTGAATTAAAATTAATAGATGTCGAACATATTGACCAAATGAATTTTTTTTTTTTATTTTTTTATTATTGATAATTAAACTATCAGCAGACTCTAGGTCCGCACCTTTTTTTTATATTGTAGATTTAAATTGACTTGTGCCGGAAAAAAAATTGCCTATAATAGCAATTCAAGCAGCTATGCAGTTAGTAATCTTTCGCATATGTGAGCTTAAATCTACTTCTATTAAATTTTTTATATCTACATGTTAAATTATTTTGTTATTATTAATTAATTAGTTACATAATTATTACTTGAAATTTTTTTTTTTTTATTATTTTTTTTTTTATTAACGGTCGTAACAAGCCAAGCAGAACTAGGTCCGTGTCCGCATAGTTACCTCATGAAATCAAAAAAATCAAATGAAATTATGCCTTATATGGAGGGGGGGGGTATAGTTCACTGAGATATAAATGAATTAATAATTCTTGAAGTATAGAAATTCGAACTAGACTCTTATTTTTGAACTACTAATTTTCATTGGGTTATAATTTTGTTATAAGTAGAAATATATTAGCTGTGCCTGCGACTTCGTTCGAGTCTCATATATATTACAATTAATTGGACAAAATTGTGACCCTAAACCATTCTCGAATCCTCAGGAATAGACACAAAAAATTTCATTAAAATCGATTTACGCGTTTAGGAGGACTTCAGTCACGTACACACGCGCAGATGATTTATGTGTATAAAGATTTGAATGAATAATAAAAATAATGTCATAATAAATTCATCTAGTAAGTTTGAGAATCTCTGAATAGTGGATACACAGAGAAACTTATCATAAATCACATTACCTATATTGATTTTATCTATTAATTTGCAATGTTATTTCGATATATGTGGGATTTTTCTTTCAGTGGTAGGTTTAGTAAAAAAAAAATAGAAATTACTTTTAAATTTCAGCATGGGATCAAAAGAAAAACCTCTGTATGTTCGGATAAATGTGACACAGCCGCTTGTCAATGGTTGCCTAGACTTTTATCGGTCCATGCCTACCTGTATCCACTGGCTTTACATATGATAGCTGATCTTAATTTATGTGAGTTGTCTTTTTTTTATTAGGTAACATATGTGGTGACCTTTAATTATTTTCTAGGGGCTTTTAACCAGAAGTTCTCGGAAGGGAGTTTATAAATTTCAATTGATTTTTGAAGTTATACTTCTTTAGGCGCGTTATGAAAAAATGATGAGAGTGAAATTTTAAGATGCGCGCGCATCTGTGACACAAAATTAACAGTATGAAGTTGTCTGCTTAACCGCTCATTAAGTCTCGTTAGTCGCGCATGTTGGTACGCTCGTCACCTCTGATCACTGTTTTCATATTTATAATATTTATCAACATGTTTCTAGTTTATACATTCACAACACGTGTTTTAGTTTCATACAAGTGCGAATTATATATGTGCTAATAAATTATATTCAGTAGTGATTTACATTGAATATTTTGATTGATATCACTTACTATTTGTGAATATTAGTGAAAAAAATTGTGCTTATATACTTTTTCAAGTGCTCCAATATAATTGAGGTTAACTATCCGCATGTATTATTTATTGATATAAATTAAAATACTTTTATTTAATATAATTAACACTAAATATTATTAAATTATTAATGTTAAATACTTATTATTGGTTATTTAATATTTACAAAATAAAGAAATAAATTTAATAAAAAGTTTGTGATAAAAATTAAAATTGAACATCAAATTATAATATTAATTTTTAATATTTGCTATTAAATTGAATAAATAATAAATATTTATAAAAATAACTAAATAAATTTAATGAAATTTTTTTGATAAAAATGAAAAGTGAATATTAAATTAAGAAATCAATAAAAATATTTAAAAAATGACCAACCTTAAATTCATTTTTTTTTCTATTATTACGTCAAAGAAATATAACTTCTTACGTACGTACATAAGTACACACACACTTTTTTTTTATCTTACAGGTGAAATTTATCATGATGTAGTGACCGTAGTGCAATATATATGGGTTTTTTTTTTTTTTGTTAAGGAAGTTGGTTTTTTTTTGCACATGAATTTGTGGTTCGGTCTGTTCTCTATGGCTAATTGTTACTGTTTGTAATAGTGGAGCCAGTTGAGCCGTCAGCGTTGAAATGTTTGTCAATTGGTCGTTGGCGGCCGAACGTCGGTGAGCTTCGGTCCGTGCTGGATGACTGGGAACAGCGTTGTTCCCAGCTGATGCAGCATCTCTTGCTGGAACTCGACTACACTCCTCACACGTGAGTATTCTATGATATTGGCTCGGTACTAAATTCATAGAAAAATAGTGTCGAGTAACATTTATTCGTAACTTGACTACCTATAGTGCCGTCTCTAAGGTAAAGATTTTTGAATTTTATTTAAACAAAACATATATATATATATATATATATATATACACTCGAAATAGGCTCAGTGCTTTGACCACAATCTCACCTGATGGTCCAAGATGGTAAACACACTCTCATCATCATTCTCCTGCCTTTTTCAACTCACTTAGGGTCGGCGCAGTATGTTTTCTCCTTCCATACGTCCCTATCAGCCGTCATCTCTTCGTTCACTCCTTTTTCTTTCATATCATTTCTTACACACTCCATCCACACTTTCTTTGGCCTTCCTCTACTTTTCCATCCTTCCACATTCATATTCATTACTGTTTTACCCACATGCGCTTCCTCTCTTCTCATAACATGTCCACACCACGACAAACGAGAACCTTTCAACTTTTCTACCATTGACGCAACTTTCAAACTACCTCTAATATACACACACTAAGCCTAGAGAAACTGATTCTCAAGTGATGGTGCCGGAACGGATCTATTGGTATTTGGCGACAGGTTTTCAAATTTGAGGGTGGTAGCTACCCAGGCGGGCATTATATAAAATCCCCTACCACCATGCTATTGGTTTCCTCACGATGTTTACCTTCACCGAAAACTCAAGCCGATTTTAGAGTCTGATAGGTGGGGACCGAACCGGCGTCGATTGACGTGGAGTCCGATCACACTATCCGCTGTACCATCATCGCTTCAAAAAAAGTTATATAATTAACTAAGTACGAAGTGAAAAAGAAACCCATTAGTAATCAATTTGAGACACGGTTATTTTCATTGTCTATTTAAAATTTGTGTCAAAGATACAATTGTAAAATGCAAAAGTAGTCTTTACCCCTTGGCCAAATACGTGATGGAGGAACATCCTGAGGTTTTACTAAATAAGAATCTCACATAACCCACCCTTCGTTGTCTGGAAGGGGTGGGTTTTCTTATGCAAGATCCATCCTCGTCAAATAGGAGATACACGATTGTCTATTAAAATTACACTCTTCCTGCCTCCTATGCAATGAATTTGACGAGCAGACTGAGGGTGGTGGAGAGTCCTGAAACGTACGTACGTCCGAGAGTTTTGTGCAAATCGTTCCAGTGGTTTGAGTTACGAGGGCCAGTTAACGGTTGGCTCGTGGCTTTGCTCCTGGGTGAGGACCAGCGCACCGGCTGCTGGTGAATGGCGGTGGCAGGTGTTGCGACGGCTCCGGTTACACCGGGTTTACTGGGGCCCACCGATCGACGTCCCGCCGCCTGAATCCGAACCTGTCGATTTGTTTTCTAAAGCGTACGCGCTCTGCTCCACTTCGTGGGGGCATTCAATACCGATGGTAAGCTTAGATATTTTATTGTTTTAAACGTTAAAACGGGGCTATTAGAGGATGAGTCATAATGGATCAAACTGCCTCGGTGGCGCAGTTGTATTACGGTGCGAATGCCGTTCTGAGGTCTCGGGTTCGATCCCCGGGTCGAGTCAAGTGGTATTAGGTTTTTCTACTCAGTATCATCCCGGAGTTAAAAAAAATGATATTTATAAAAAAAAAAGAGCCAGATCGAGTTTCTCGCCTGCGCTCTTCTGGACTGGGTTGTTTTCCGAACCGGTGGTAGTGTTTTAGACGTTCATAAGGGCCTTCTTAGGGCCTAAATTGAATATATAAATTTTGATTTTTGATTTTTGGAATTTGTGCCCGATATGGCGACAGGCTTGCCCCCTGTCACATCTGGGACGGAACTAAGCTCGGCGGAATGCGAGTAGTGTAGTTCGCTATTTCCCCTCTGCCTAACTCTTCGGGGATAACAGGCGTGAGCTTATGTTTTTGTAATAGAGGATGGATCATAATGTGATTGATTAGGTGATGATATCTAGAAGTGGCAACCCTTTCTGTAGGAATACGATAATAGCGCTATGTAATTATGAATTATGCTGCTTTATTTATATGTAATAGTATTGATAATTGTATTTTTTCAGTTTGAACTTTAAAAAAAAATAACTTAAATGTCGTTTATTTATTTATTGATAGGAAACCCAACAGCATATATAACTATATAGAATTACACACATTGTCTTGTAATTAAAGTCAAGACAGGGTTCCACCATTACTTCATAGTGGTATATAATGATAATATTAATACGAGTCAGAGAAAAAAAAAAGACACTATTCTCTGACGCTGACGCTGTGACGCTTGTATGTGTTGTGTGTGTGAGTGTCGTGTGTTGAATGTCTAAGCGAGTGAGTGAGTGTGAAGACCTGTCTTATGTTATACGACTTATGTTAATAATTAATTTATATAATTCCGCGATTTTATTTTATGATTTCGTTTTTAAATGAATAAAATATGTCTATCGAATCGTATTGTTTATTAAATAAGCGAGTAATACGACATAGAATCGAATATATATATGTGTGTGTGTGTGTAATAAGTTATGTGGTTGAAGTAATTAGTGTTTATCGAAAGAACAAGCTTAATAGTTGCTCTGTAATAAAGAGATTTTATTATATTAAATACAATGGGTACATCTATATATGTATATATATAAGCAAAGTTTGTTTTTTTGTCAGAGGTAGGTAAACTCGAAAACTACTGGACCGATCAGCGTGAAACCACAACCATTCGACGCGGAATTAATCGTAGATGGTTATAGGCTATATATTTTTCAAATTCTATGAGCCCTTTGCCATGTTTTCTCAATTTGTTTGTTTATTATTCCTTTGACGCACCATCACCTCAAAACTACTGAACATATCGCGATAGGACTAACACCTTTCAACGCAGTATTTTTCGTAGACAGGTATTTTTTGGATTCCACCGATCCTCTCTCATTTTTTTTTTTCGATTTACTCTTTTGTACATTTTCCACTTCAATTTACGCTTATATACATTTTTTCCGCTAATAAAAACAAAATACTCTTACTTTTATTCATTCATTTGTTTATTTAAATTAGCTATAAATGAAACGTCATATGCACAGAACATATGAAACGCGGGCGGAGCCGCGGGCACCAGCTAGTAAAAATATAAACACAAAATAACTCCTTCTTAATAACCTAACTTACTAATAATTATATATTATATTTTACGCACATGTAATAAAGAGAAACATTTAAAGCTATTGCTTCACTTTATTTCCTTATACTGTATTTTTATATTTATTTATTTCTTATTAGGTTTTCAATGTAATGACATCTCATAAATCATTTGTTACACATACAATGCTTCTTAGTCAACCATAGATAATATAGAGTTTAAAAAGAAAATATTCTAAATAAAAGAAGTTTGAATGAAGGTTTAAATGACCTTTTTTTAAACGACATTTTTTATTTTATTCAATATCTTTGTTTAATTTACGGACTTGAGTTCACCAAGAAGATGTCAGTCCCATCGTAAGCTAAACTTAAAACTAACAAACTGTACCTTAATATTACTTGCAAACTTCCACAAAATTTTGACTTCTACACTTGCAGGCAAAGGCAAAATTTCATGAAAGGTTCCTAGATTTAATAAGTTAAGATTCAGCTGTTTGAGTACACTCTTTAGTTCAGTTATGTTTCGGCCACATTCCAACAACAAGTGGTGTATATCTTCCACACGATAGGACCTTCATTTACATATATATATATATATATATATATACGAGGGACGAACTCCGTGCCAGTGTGGGACTCACTCGGGCGTGAAGCGCCCGGAAATACCCACTAAAACCCCCCGGGGCCGTCCGCCGCATTTGGGATGGGGGCGACACGAGGTGGCTTTCGCAAGCACCGCGTCGCACCTGAATACACCTAATAGGTTCGTGGTGATAGATTTGCGCTAGCACAATATTATAGTTTGATCGGGATATGTTTCTTTACACTAAGTTCAAGCTTAGGATCAAGGTCGATGGGACCTATTATTTTTTTGTAGATAGATGATTTATTTGTCGGGCTACAGATATGTTCTGAGGGCGTGTCCGCTCTGTGCGCACTCGGTGCGTCGCGTCCGCGCGAGGCGGCGCACTGCGCGGCGCCGGTGATGGCGCTCATGTCACACTCACCGGAGTCCGTCTCGCTCACACCCAAGTAATTACACATATGCTATCTCATTTCAACATCGACTTTAACACGATCTACACGTAAAGGTAAATTCTGGCACCTGTCATTTGGGGCCCGTTCAAGTACATATTACGTAACCGAAATTTGAGTCATACATGACCCGTCCCCCCCTCTTCCTTGTTAGCGATAGTAACTAAAGCTATTACCCCTTCCCATGATTACGTAGTATAATTTTGAACAAAAAATTAATAAGTAAATATTGTTTACGTAATCATCATTCTGACCCTCCGCCCTCATGTCATCCAAAATAAGCAAAGCATAAACCGGGGGAGGGGGGGAGGTTGTTTATGGATGCTTACGTAATATTAAACGCCCCTTTTTGCGATATTATTCATGTCATTTAAACTGACCTAAGTATTATCATCGTTCTCATGCCTTATTCCCAACTCACTTGGGGTGGGCGCAGTATGTATGGAAGACCATACGTCCCTATCAGCCGTCATCTCTTCATTCACTCCTTTTTCTTTCATGTCATTTCTTCAAACTCCATCCACACTTTCTTTGGCCTTCCTCTACTTTTCCATCCTTCCACATTCATATCCATTACTATTTTACCCACATGCGCTTCCTCTCTTCTCATAACATGTCCATGCCACGACAAACGAGAACCTTTCAACTTTTCAAGTTGAAACAACTTGTTGAAATAGCGCAATATGAATTAGAACATTACTATGTTGTGTGGCCCGTGTGCTGTCGGCTAATGTTATCGTCACACAGCAGGCGGGTCGGGACACCTGTGCGATGTTTCTATAGAAAACATATAGTGTCGACGCGAGCTGTGCGCGACCTTTTCTATAGTAAAAGCGTGCTGGCGTCCCGACCTGCCTGTGTCCCTGCCCTCCCTTAGAGAGCACCTATGCCCAGCAGTGGACGTCTTTACCAACGGATGGATGTTTTTTGGTATTTTGTACTTTTCTTTGAATGGTGAAAGTAAACTATTAACAGGTTTGCAGAGTTGTTCACGACATTACTGTGTTGTCGGCCCTCGTTGATGCAGAGGGCGCTGGGTCGCGGCGGAGACTCCGGTGCGGATCTACTCCTCGCGATTATACTCGATCAAATGCAAAATGAAAAGTAATTGTCACTAAAATGTTTCCTTTTTACTTTACTTTAGTTCATAGTTGTATCGGTACAAGTCAATCCAAGATGGCCGTGACTACTCGTAATCTAAGTTCTATACTTAGTCTGTTCTTTTCAATAAATTAAACACAGTAGAATACTACTTACATTATACTTATTATCAGGTCTTTTAAAAGATAGGTGAATAGATATTTTCTGGAATCAATCATCAACGCTTGTGATTATTTTTGAACTATTATTAAGAAAAAAAAAAACCAATTTGCACTCATCGTTTTTAGTATTAACAGATTTAGAATGCGCACTTACTTTGACTCGATATTACATTGGTTTAATGAATTACTCGACGTTCCGGCCTTTTTTTTTTGACGAGGGGAATGCATTTACGCACTACCCTTACCTATTGCATTAGTGAGACCGAAGTCCCTCAATGCAATAGGTAAGGGGGCGCGGAGAGACGTCTCCGCGCCAGTGTGGGACTCGCCCGGATGTGAAGCGTCCGGAAATAACCACTAACCCCCCCGGGGCCGTCCGCCGCATTTGGGATGGGGGAGATACGGGATGGCTTTCGCAAGCACCGCGTCGCCCTCTGCGGCAGACCCACGGGCCTCGTCCGTGCAATGGCTCAATAGGGATGGAGGGGAATACTTCCCCACCCACCTCTTATCCCACCTCTCAAAAAAGAGGAACGACCAAAGGTCGACAGGCCGAGGGGTCGACGTTCCGGCCTGACCAACCAACAAAGGTAGAAGTCGCAAAACACCTGCCGGCAGAGACCTTATACCCCACACATAGCTCCTACTCTCCTGGAATAGTAAAAGAAGCGATCGAAATTTTATAAGGCAAAAATTCCAATCTGGAAGACTGACTAAAACTATCTTCGGTATGGAATCCAACGATTAAAGCTAAAACATGTGATCGACAGAGTTTAAAATGAATCACGTGTAGTGGTGGTAGGGCATTTCCTAATTCCTAAATTCCCTTTGAAAGCAGTGGCGGGCTACTTCATCTTTTCCTTTGCCCACCACTGTTCTGTCCATTCTTTGTTCTTTCTTTTTATGGGGGGCAGGAGCTATATCCTGCCCCCCGGACTTCAGACCAATTGGTCATGCCTCTTCTTTGAGAGGGGGGCTAAGAGGTGGGGGGGAAGTATTCTCCTCCATCCCTACCGGGCCATTGCACGGATGAGGCCTGTTGGGTTCGCAAGCACTGCGTCGCCCCCATCCCAAATGCGGCGGACGGCCCCGGGGGGTTTTAGTGGGTATTTCCGGACGCTTCACGCCCGGGCGAGTCTCACACTGGCACGGAGCTCGTCCCTCCGTGCCGGTCTCACTAATGCAATAGGTAAGGGTAGTGCGTAAATGCAATTCCCCCCGTCAACAAAAAAAAGGGCATTTCCTAATGATCCCCGCCTGGGTAGCTACCACCCTCGAGTTTTAAAACCTGTCGCCAAATACCAATAGGTGGGTTCCGGCAGCATCACTTTAGAACCACTATCTAGGTTTCGTGTGTTTTACCATCCTGCACCACATCATCACTTAACATCAGGTGAGATTGTGGTCAAAGCACTGAGCCTATACCGTGTAAAAAAAAAATCTTTAACGAACAGATGAGTTTTAAATAATTACCTTACGGTTAAAAACACTGTGTGCAACCAGGCCGAAACGTCGAGCCATTAATTAGCGTGCGTTCTAAATCCGTTAATACTATAATTATAATTAAAAAAAAAAAAAATGTGTTTTTTTTTCTCGTCGTTCGTCAGTTGGTTCTGGATGGATCGCGGTGCGCTGCTGCGTGTGTGGTTGCACGCGCTATGGAACCCGTCGCTACCGGGTCCGGCTCGTGGCAGCTTGGACTCGGCTGCGGCGACCTGTCGGCACTGGCCTGTTCTCGACGAACACGCACTCTCACTCGTACAGGTCTGCTATATCATTAAATCCCTACATATTTTATATCGGCAACCGTCCCTTTGTCTGTCTGTTTAAACGTGTGTCTCTCTGTTCATTACTTATAGCTCGAGAAATACAGAATTTATAGAATTACTAACTGTGTCCCCGCGGCTGCGACCGCGTTTCATATATTCTTTACTGCATTTGAATTGCTTTACACGGAACCCTATTTTTTTAGTACTAAGATAAAGAAAAAATATTTCTCACAAATACAAGCACTTGCCCGTAAAACTGTCCATTGGATCGGATTTTATTCAATTTTTTCTGCGATTTAATTGTTTTCACGCGGCACCTTAATTATTTTCGAAAATTAAAATTATTCTAAGTTACCCGGAGTAACTTCAGCTATCTACCAAAAAAGAAGTCCCGTCAAAATCCGTCCAGCCGTTCCGTAGATTACCCGGAACAAACAGTAGACCAGACAATTTTTTTTTAAATTGTACTTTAGGTATAGGTATCTATTTAGTCAAAAAAAAAAATTCACAAACAGACACTTCAATTTTATTTATTAGTATCGATTAAAAAAAAATCCTAGATGCTTTGATATGTAAATATAAGAAAAGAATTATGAGGATAATATAATTAATACGAAGTCGACAAAAATAACCATCTCATTCCTCCTAATACTTCTTTCTTCAGAGTCATTGTATAATTTAAAAATAAATGGTAGTGTATTATTATTAAAAAAAAAAAATTAAAGTCTAAGTTAGTTCTAAATCAATCCTAAATGCATTTAAACTATGTCATATTAATTTAATTAGGAAGATGGTTAACAATAAGTTCTAATATTTCCTTTGTTACTCTATAAGGAAAATATTGACAAATAAATGCAAAAGGGCTGACTTAAAAATTTAAATCGTCACTTCCTCAAAACTCCATTTTGTGAGTTAAGTCACTTACATTGTGAAGCAATAATGGCGCAGTGGATAGTGCGATCGGATTTCGTGTCAATGGACGCAGGTTCGAGCTCACCTATCTCAAAAATCACCCCGAGCTTTCGGTAAAGGAAAACATCTTGAGGAAACTATAGCATGATGGTAGGCCATTTTCTAGTAATGCCCGCCTGGGTAGCTACCACCGGCTAGTTTGAAAACATGTTGCCAAATATGTTGGGATAGGTGTGTTCCTGCAGCGGCACTTGAATAGTAATACCTCTAGGCTTAGTGTGTATACCATCCTGGAGCACATAGTCACTTAACATTACGTGAGATTGTGATCAAAAGAAGTAGGTGGAATATTGTTAAGATTGTGTTTAAACGTTAAAGCCGCGTGACTATTGCAGAAGGAGAATGGAAAAGAGTACGTGAGTGTCGCGGTGAGTGAGGGGGGGGGTCGGCGCCGCTGCTGTGCGAGTGCGTGCTGCGGGCGGCGCACACGCACACGCTGCGCACGCGCACGCGCACGCACGCGCACGCCTACGCACTAGTGCTGCGCGCGCTCCACAACCAGCGCGCCAACTCGCACAGGATACACGTAGACAACGCCTTACAGGTCAGATCACACCGATAACCTTACATTTTATTGTTTTACTTATGGAAAAGATTTATTAATAACGCAGACACACAAAAAAAAAAAAGTGGAACTGTCTAGACACTTTGCACGTCATTTCCTATGGTTCTCGACCTGCCGATTCCGAATTCGGGGGTCAAAAAAAAACTTTCATTGAGTCATATTTTTTTTTTTATCGCGAAAAAAGGTGATAAAACACAAAAAATGACAGTTAGCGCGAATATATATACATCGGAGGTATATGAAGGATCAATTTCGTTAGCTATGACCACTGTCGACAATCAAAAATATTTGAAAATATACGAATTTGTTTTATATCTGAAATTGTATGTGCTAACGTTGCTTCAGTTAAAAAACCAACCTAGAGAAAGACATTATATACAAAAAGAATTGGTAAAAAGGAGAGACTTCCAACCAGGAGTTAAGAAAGACAAGAAAGACAGAAAGACATTTATTACCATATTTTAAAACAGATTGCAAAATTTTACAAAAAAACTACAATTAAGCATATAAACAAAATAAAAACATACGGTAATAAGGACTGGCGTCAGCATTTGCCGCTTTATAACTGTTGCCATAAAAACGGCGCTGTTTTTCAGCCAGCCCTTTTTCCAGCCGTAACATAAGATATATAAATATAACACTTCGTGCCTTACTTTTAAAATTACAAGAACAGATTTTTTTTTAATAAGTAAAAATTAAAATTACATAAATAAAAACAATATTTTGAAGCAAATTTAAAAAACTCAAGAGTGAAGTAGTTATAATATAACTTAAAAAACTAAAAAAATAAAAAGTAAATGCAGGCATCAGATTAACGAATTGATAAAAAAAAAAAAAAAAAAGGAAATTTTACTTGTAAGTTAATTTTTAAAAACATAATACGCAAATCTTTAGTTGAGCCATCAAATATTTTACTGCCTCCTCTTCATATTAAATTAGGCCTTATGAAGCAGTTTTTGTCAAAGCCTTAGACAACGATGGTAAGTGTTTTGAGTAATTGCAAGGAAAATTTCCTGAAGAAAATTGAAAGATTGGAAGAAAATGGTCCTCAAATTCTTACGTTATTTGATGATAAAAACTTCATCATAAATATCAATGAACTTGAAGCTGCAGCTTGGCTTAGTTTTATGAAAGTTTCTCAGAACTTCACAGTTTATTTTTCGTGTGTTTATCACCTTTTAACGCGATTTAAAAAAATGACGCGATGAACGTTTTTTTTTACCTCGGATTCGGAAACGATTATTTTGTGTCTGTGTTATTGTATACTTAATTAATTCTATCTTATAGATAATAACAATTCAATTAGTACCTTTTTATTGAATTAGTTGCGAATGACGCAATATGGATGTTAATGTAACAAGGTTTTTTTGTAAACGGTGTAGGCTCAGTGCTTTGACCATAATCTCACTTGATGTTAAGTGACAATGTGGTCCAGGATGGTAAACACACTAAACCTAGGTACCGGTTCTCAAGTGATGCTGTGACAGGTTTTCAAACTTGAGGGTGGTAGCTACCCAGACGGGCATCATTAGGAAATGCGCTATCACCATTCTATGGTTTTCTCACAATGATTTCCTTTATCGAAAGCTCAGGTCGATTTTAGAGTCCAATAGGTGGGGATCAGACCTTCGTCGATTGACGCGGGATCCGGTCGCATTACCCACTGCGCCTTCATCTCTAGAGCATCAGCAATTGGCGAAGATAATACCTAACTGTTTTGTCTTCTCCTATTTATATATAGACAAACTCTATAAAATACTCCAAGATGAATCTTCTCACTTAATTCCGCATGAAGCAATCAAGAAGATTTAAATCAATGTTTTTAAATTTTAGAAACTTATTTTGTCCTTAAAAATCTATAGTATTTCGATTTGACCACATTAATTCTTGACTTAAGTCTAAAAATTATAAAAGTTCGTCGTCATTAGTTGATTCTTCGATGATTATAATGTAAAATTTGTTGTAATAAAAGTGTTAATTTCTAGGAAGCAGGTGGTGATTTGAGTTCTGAAGATCTGGTGATATACCAAAGCGCTAAGGCAGCGCTGGTGGCGCCCTTCCACCACCCGTCCCAACTGATGCTCTGGAGACTCTTCATCCATCTCTACTTGGAGCGACCCCCTGATAACACGTGAGCCCTTTCCATTTATTTCTGTATACATAGACCTATTTCAATGCTTCTCCGTTCTTAGTTTTCCGTTTTAAGTAACCAATGGATACTAAAATCTTCAAAATATTTTAGCATTGTATATATAAAGTGGAATTTCAAAGTGTGTATGTAAATGGAATGTATGTGGAACTATAGAAGGAGTGTGTTTCTATATAAATAGTTAAACCGGAAATTTGTTTGTGTATGTGCGTTAACCCTTTAGTACTAAGCCACGGATTTGGATTATTTGGATACTTCTTCTTCTTCTTAGTTAATGGCAACCTGTGTGTACACACAATTTGTGCCAATGTCATGTGGGTAAGATTTTCAATCTTGTATCAGCGTTACCAAGCTCCAACAGAACGGTGGCCCGTCCTGCTGGAACTTTTCATGGAGCTTTGTCGGCACCTCAGAATACATGCTACGCGTTGTCTTCTATAATAAACGTAACTTGTACACAATGACCGAACTATATCAGACAAAACGCCACCAAAATTACATGATGTAGAGACAAATATACAAGTTTGATGAATTAAAGAAAACAATTGCTACATGTCAGACTGAGATCCCGCCAAAAACTCCATTTGGATACTTAATTTGGATTAATCAAGAGACTAAAATACCACTTAAGTTTATAGGGGTGTTCTGAGTGAAGTTATAAGTGAAATTGAAGTGTCTTTTTATATTGTCGATTTTTTTTTACAAGATAGTTTTGAATGTATATACGATACCTATACTAGGAATACAATTTTTAAAATTTTTGTCTTACCGTTTGTTTCGGTAGACAGCTGAAGTTACTTCGGGCAACGTTTTAATTTTAATTTTCGAAAATAATTAGGGTTCCGCGTAACATAATTACAACGCAGTGAAGAACATATGAAACGCGGACGCAGCCGCGGGCACACTACACTAGTTAATATGTGTATAAAAAAAAAGTATTTATATTCCAGTTTATTATTCGCTTTGACACTGTATTACGGTTTCTTGTGTATGTTTTTTTAGTACTAGACTAACTTTTTAGGGGGGATTCGAGCGCGCCCGTCGGTCCTCTATTCTACAGCGGTATTATAAAGTCACGTGCACTCGGTCACGTAAAGCGATGCTTGCAAGACACCGCGACCTACCACCATAACGAGGCTTCAACACTGAAGGCGGAACAACAGTCGACGTCGACAACGAAATCGATTAAAAACGAGAAATCGATTCGGAGAATCGATGACGATAACATGTTCCCGACTTTATCGATAATCGATTTTACCGGCGAATCGAGTGATAGCGGAACGGAAACCGATTTCACTGACGGGGAAGACGAGCGGAGGAGTAAAGAAGATGAAGGAATAAATGAGAGTTCGGCTGAGGAGAGGAAGAGGGATAGCTATAGTCTCATGTGTTACCACGAGGGCGCTGAGAAGTGAGTAAACAAATCTCGTTTGCGTTATTATTATAACTGAATTTTTATGTTTATTATAACTGATTTAAATTTATTATAACTGATTTTGCATGTGACCTAATTTAGGTGAGTTTTAATGTTCGTAAAAACCTTTGCGTTTTAATTTTAAGTTATATTCAAACCGAGGCGTTATTACTGGCGGAGACATAAATAATACGTATGATATGCCAAGGCTATCATTGTTTAACATGAGGAATATTTATGTGTGTAGCATTGACTAGCTGGTGCCCGCGGCTACGCTCGCTTTTCAAATGTTCTGTGCATATGACGTTTCATTTATAGCTAATTTAAAAAAAAAACAAATGAATGAAAAAATGTATATAAGCGTAAATTGAAGTGGAAAATGTACAAAAGAGTAAATCGAAAAAAAAAATGAGAGAGGATCGGTGGAATCCAAAAAAAGACCTGTCTACGAAAAATACTGCGTTGAAAGGTATTAGTCCTATCCCGATATGTTCAGTAGTTTTGAGGTGATGGTGCGTCAAAGGAATAATAAACAAACAAACAAAATTGAGAAAACATGGGAAAGGGCTCATAGAATTTGAAAAATATGTAGCCTGTAACCATCTGCGATTAATTCCGCGTCGAATGGTTGTGGTTTCACGCTGATCGGTCCAGTAGTTTTCGAGTTTACCTCTGACAAAGAAAACAAACTTGCTTATATATATAGAGAAGTTAGTGTCTTTTTTAATTATTAAAATAAATATAACTTGGTGACACCTGTTACTGCCGCCTGAGATACACGTAGTTTAGGTGGCAATGGTGTTTATTCTTTCTAATTATTTGTATTATAGTGTTAATAAAAATAATTAACTCGGTGGCGCAAGTTGTATTACGGTCCTCTGTTCTGAGGTCTCGAGTTCTATCCGCGGGTCGGGTCAAGTGATATTGGGTGTTATACTCAGTATCATCCCGGAGTTTGGAATTTGTGCCCGATATGTCGACAGGCTCGCCCCCTGTCACATCTGGGACGGAACTAAGCTCGGCGGAATGCGAGTAGTGTAGTTCGCTATTTCACCTCTGCCTAACCCTTCGTGGATAACAGGCGTGAGCTTATGTTACGTTACGTTTATAGTGTTAATAATAAATTAAAAAATATCGCCTGTATTTTCTTATAGATCATTTTAGAGTTTTATTATTTAATATCTCGATGTTTAACTCGATGTTTCAGATTTATTCTGACGTTGCGATAAATACAAATAACTTAAAAAGCTATTTTGATTTATTATTGATGTATATAAACAATAATATATATATATATATATATATATATATATATATATATATATATATATATATATATATATGTAAAGAAAACCATTTTAATCTAGTTTCTATTATTATCTATGTTTTTCTTTATTTTTGTCTATGCCTTGTCATCAGTAAAGATGACATTTAAATGACATATTAAAAATAGGATATAAGAGTGAGTTGTGAAAGAAAATACAATTGAAAATAAAGGGCTTTAAACGTTGTTTCTTTCGTCTTACAGAGAAACCCAATTAAGTCGTTTTATTTTTGGCCAAAGTTACACTAAGAGTAAAACCTTACTATATATATATATATATATACATATATATAAAAGATATGTATAAACAACAAATGAAAATTGTTAGTAACTTATATATATATGTTGTTAATAGAATGGTACGTGAGTACATACGTTGGTTGGATGAAGGCGAGAGAGTCCGTGCGATGCCGCATCATGCTGATATAGCCAGGTTTATATCCCAACAGGTGAGCTTATGTTATATTTTTGTGTTATTTAATGTAATATTAAATTCTCTATATGTATTCCCATGATATAATGCACCTCTAAGTTTAATTGCTTTAAAATCTGACCAATAGTTTTAGAGTTATCGAAGAATATACAAACAAACATTCTCATTTATTCACTGATATATCCGATTTGATACTTATATCGACTTATTCCGATATCCGTACTCATTGTCGCCTTACAACTATCATTAACATTATTAAAGTGTACGGTAATTTGTCCCAAGTACAAGTCTCGACCGTCAATTTTTCACTATATGTATGGGGGGTAAAAATCTAATAAGGCCACGGGTATATTAATGTTAATTATAGACTTGTTTAAAGTTCGATTTCTTTATTCAGGATGCTCGCCTTAATCTTCGCACAAAATGTATTGTGACGAAATAGGAAAATAGGGGGTTTAAAAAACATCTTTGGTCTAAAAGTCTATGTCTTATTAAAAAGTGCGATAATGGAGTTCATTTAATAATAATAAATTTAATGCTTCAAAACTTTTATACGGAACAAACAAATATTTGCTAAACTTTATTTAATAAACAATACGCACTGTTTGAAGACTGACATAGGATGCATTAGTGCATTAAACTCTCTCTTTTTAATGATATAAAGGATATAAAATAAAAAAAAGTATTAGGATCAATATTTTTAAACGAATAGTAACTTAAATATAATAACTATATTAAATTTGAATATATAATGTCAACATATTAAAACTTAAAACATATTTATCTTAACCGGTTAAGCACCAACATGGCGTTTACACCGGCTTTCAATTGTTTTCCTGTTGTCAAATTTTTATTAGTATTTGAGCAAGTAAATTAAATAAATTTATATAATATGAAAAATATAGAAAATACAGTCCTTATTGTATAAGATAATCTTTCACAATAACCATAAGTGATTTATCGAACAATTTTATAATGTCGATATAGAGACGCGAGTCAGTACTTTATTACTACCTACTTATGGATATTACTCGCTTCAGGCTCTAGAAGCAGGATGGCGTAACTTACTGTCTCGCTCTCGCCCCCCACTAGACCTCGATACACCTACTAATACCACGCCTGCTGTCTCACTCCCACCTGAGACAGCGACATCGACACCATTCGATATGGCGGTCGAGGCTATACACAAAATAAAGGATCGATCTCGAAGAAGGTTAGTCTGTTTGTTGAACATTGTTACAATTGGATTTTCTAGGTTATTTTTTTTTTCAAGCAATTGGTAAGGGTAGTGCGAAAATGCATTTCCCCCGTTGGTGTGGAAATATCTAGAAAGTATGATGGTGTTGAAAGGAGCAAAACGGAACTTACCTTTATTATTAGCCTTCGATTAAGCTGGTTCCTGATTTTATTTTCCACCTCACTTCACTTTATGAATGTTCTATATAATTTGATAACTAATGTGCACTTTTAAACATACGAGAGACAGCGGTGGCGGTTGCGTGTTGGCGTTCCGTTTTTGAATAGGAAGAGGAAGGGATAATGAATACATAGACTAAATAGAGCGGGGGCGTGTAGATAATATAGACAAGAAATAACTTAGAATAAGGAGAAAATATATACGATAATAGATGGCGTTAACACTCGTCAAAAAAAAAAAAGTTTTTTTTTCAAGTTCTTGTAATTATGTTCCGATGATTCTGGCGACCGCCGTAATCGAAATAAAATCAAATCGAGAAGAACCAACAGGAAACTCGATCTGGTTTTTATTGGAACAATAGAACTCATAGTAACAAAGTTTTTTATTAGATGCACGGAGAAGGGTGTCATTTCCAGACATCATCGTTCACATAATTACCCACCCTATAATAAGATTTAATTAAAACTTGCTCGACACGATGCCTCAACTTATTGTCCGGTAAATCGGTAATGTGGTTTGGGAGTTCATTGTAAAATCTGACACTTTTATTAATTTAACTTTTATTAAATGGAACTATTAATTTATGTTTATTCGATGTATTAAAAATACTTGTTGGTTGGGCGGGTAATCCGCATTTTTTTAGTTTTAATTAGCCTATGCAATGAATCGGGGGTAGTTTTCTGACGCCGGACTTAATAGCCTACAATAGAGAACTTTAAGCGTGGTGTAATTACTGGTGGCCACCAAGAAGATGCGAGCCTATTCATCCGCGGACTTATCCATATGATGGTCATTTGAGCCTGGATTGATCCCGCATACATATTAGCTAAAATATTTACCCGCAGACCACTTCAAGACAAATTGGACAGTCACGTATCCCCGTGTACTGTCGTAGCAGTTCACATCCCGCTACTTACACGCCTGCCTCTCCACTTGTATTAAAAAATAAGTTATATTTGAAGGGCTTGTTTTTGAGTGATCCGCGAGGGTACATATCATAAACTGCTCGAACTTTTCGTTTTTTGTAAATATAGCATCTATCACGGCTGCTGCCCCCCACAGCAAGATACCATTAGACATCAAACTATGAAAGTAAGCGAAGTAGACTATTTATTAAAGCAGTGGCAATATCAAAATCAAAATTTATTTATTCATTTTAGGCCCTAAGAAGGCGCTTATGAACGTCTAAAATGGTAGTGACCACCGGTTCGGAAAACAACCCAGTCGAGAAGAGTGCAGGCGAGAAACTCGATCTGGTTCTTTTTTTTAATATAAATATAATATATATCATTTTTTTTGTCATATAAAAAAAAACTATACAAATCGTAGTCTTAATAATGTTAGTGGAAGCACAGAGATGTGGGTTATCGTCACCTAACATCAGGTGAGATTATAGTCAAAGCGCATATGTGTACTACATTCCGCCATCATAGTGTCTTTGAACCAACACAGGTTAATTCGAAGCTCATATCTGTGTCTGTAAATCGAGGAGTATGTTTGTTTCCAGACCTCGGAGAACAGTATTCAAATCACCGACGGAGGATATCGATGTGAGGGACACGAAGAGACTGCTCACTCACTCAGATCGATAAACACCTGCAAGACATCGAGATTCTTGCTAAGTGAATATTGTCAATATATTATTAGATTATGTGTAAAATATACAATAGTTGTCATTTTAAGAGAACGTACGGGTAGGAATTTCTTTGAAGTTTTCATAACTTTGATTGGTTATATAATAAATGATAGGTTGATAAACACCATAACCTAAAAGTTAAAGTCACACCCACGGTAGTCCCGAGGTTTTTGCTAGGGCTTGGAGAGAAAAACAACAATAAAAAAAAACTAATAAAATAGACTAACCCATATAGTTAAGAAAAAAAATAATGATATAGTAATATAAAAATAGTTTAAAAGTTTATATTTTAAAAGAATTTATTTTATTGAAAAGCATATGTAATAAAGAGTGCGGACCAAGAGTCTGCAGTGCGTAAAAAAAAAAAAAGAAGAAGAAAATAATAAATGGAATATAAAAATGACTTGTAGTTTAGAAGTACAGTTCACGCTTAATCCTTGTGTGTGGTCTAACGTAAGTATAATGGATTGCGTTCAGAAGTATTCTTTTTTTATGATGTCAACCCTTCTTGTGTTTTTTTGATGGCTCTGCACGGCTTGTGTCTTAGCCAGTGTCAAGTAAATATGTCAACCCTTACAAACTATTTTCTACGAATGCGCAGTTCAGTATCAACAGAGAGTTTACTTTAATATTCGCTGTAACCAAAATGGCCGCGAACAGTGTGTTTTTAGAGGAACACTGCAGTTTTTCCTTGGGAATATTATATGAGGTTATTTAAAATGTTCACATCGCATATACATCTTTGCCATCTTCTTGGCATATGGAAAAAAACCCCTAAATTGTTTTTTTTTTTTTGCTAACTTGTTTAACGGCTCTTTTGAACCTGTAGTTATTTTACAATATTCGTATTGTTTTGTGAATCTTCACCTTCAATGCCCAATAAAGTGGTGGTCATTTGTTAAGCGTTCCGATCGATATTACAGAATTCATGATCTGTGTCATTATTTTTTGATACTATATCACGTTAAACGCCACCAAAATTACATAATACAGAGTCTACAATATAAAGAATTAAGACCACAATATGACAGTCCAAAATCGCGCCAAGAATTCATAAATTGCTTTGAAATTACGTTTTTTGTTAATAAAAAAAAAATGTATCTGATTCTTGGATAGAGAATGGTGTGCGGAGGTGAACAGAGTATCGACTCTCGATACGAAGCTGTGGGAGATGGTGTGCGCACTACGCGTCTGTCGAGCTCTTCCACCAGTCCGGAGGCAGTGCTCGAACAAATGCAAACCCATTGAAATTTCCATACCTGTAAATTTACATTTTTTTTTTCTTTTCTACATACTAGTCGTGGCCACGCCTACGTTTGTTTATCATAATCGAGGCGGCTGAAAAAAAAAAATTCTATTCTGTATAATTATTCACTGCATTATTTTTTAAGTATTCAATGATTTAGCCAAAGGATATTTTGATGGCAGTAATTATTTTTTGGCTTAATTTACTTTCACCTTCGTATTTTATTCGATACATTAATTTGTGCCAACTGCCTCGGTGGCGCAGTTGTATTACGGTGCGACTGCCGTTCTGAGGTCTCGGGTTCAATCCCCCTGGTCGGGTCAAGTGGTATTGGTTTTTTCTACTCAATATCATCCCGGAGTTTGGAATTTGTGCCCGATATGTCGACAGGCTCGCCCCCTGTCACATCTGGGACGGAACTAAGCTCGGCGAAATGTGGGTGGTGTAGTTCGCTATTTCACCTCTGCCTAACCCTTCGGGGAAAACAGGCGTGAGCTTATGTTATTAATTTGTAACAAAATATGACCAGATAGTAAATCTTAAATCTATGATGATAAGAAGGAGTATACGTAAATCTGCCTTTTGAGTTATAAGTTAAAAAACGGACCTTAACATAATGTAAAAAAAAAAAATACTTTATATAAAAAACATATGTACTGTTTAAAGGGAAAATACTAATTTGCTTCATTGTAATTCTAAAAAGGGTAATTTTAAAGTTATATTTATTTTCCAGGCTCAAGAATGGTGTATATCTACTGGAGCCGAACGTGGAATCAAAGAGAACAGGTAATTACATTACGCATATAAAGTCTTTATATTAAAATATCACATAACATAAGCTCACGCCTGTTATCCCCGAAGGGTTAGGCAGAGGTGAAATAGCGAACTACACTACTCGCATTCCGCCGAGCTTAGTTCCGTCCCAGATGTGACAGGGGGCGAGCCTGTCGACATATCGGGCACAAATCCCAAACTCCGGAATGATACTAAGAAGAAAACCCCAATATCACTTGACCCGACCCGGGGATCGAACCCGAAGCCTCCGAACGACAGTCGTAAAGTAATACAACTGCGCCACCGAGGCAGTCTCGGTAAAATATGCTAAATATAAACCTAATATCTATAACTGTAAATAAACTCTTAATATGTCGATTACCCATAAAAATGAGACAATTGGAAAACAATGGAAAGCTGGCGTAAACGCCAGGTTAGTGCTCAGGGGGTTAAACGTATGAATTTGTCTTCAGGAATAGCGCTCGGGTCGCAATAAGAAGATTGTCGCGCGCACGTCCGCACGCCGCGCGCTCCGCGGCGACACTACACTCGCTCGGCAGGTAAGTCGAAAAACTTTCCTGACGTCATTCATCCCTTATTTCCTACCCCATTTTTGTTTGGGATCGGAACAACATGCCTTTCGTCTTCTTCTTCCATTCCTTTCTATTGGAAATCGCTTCGCATTCATTCCCATATCACCTTTCACAAATTTTAACCATCTTTTCTTTGGTATTCCCCTTACGCATCACATCCCCATACTAAGACAAACAACCGCTACTTGACTTCTCTATCACTGGTGCCACTTTCAAATTCCGTTTTGGTGACGTGATTATAGTGTAAAAACTAATGACAGAGATAATTAATAAATAGTTTCCCTTACAGGTGTAAATTTGTAAAAACATAATTCGTCAATATTATTCTAAGACTAAGAAACATACAGAATTTTTTCGATATTTTCCAAGTCCATTCACCCATTCATTCAACCGAAATACGTCCATTACTAGACATAGGTCCCTGTAAAGATCTCCGCAACGACTGATGTTGTGCTACCCGCATCCAGCAGACTCCCGTGACCTTAACTAGGCCATCGTTCCACCTTGTGTGGGGACTACCCACGCTACACCTTCCGGTACTTGATAATCATTCGAGAACCCGTTGCCTCCATCGGGCGTCGGCTCTCTGAGAAATGCGCTCAGTCCATTGCCACTTACGCTTTGCAATAATTCTTCAGGATTATTTTGGTTGGAAATTCAAAATCACTTTATTCAATTTATGCCCTGATAAAGAACTTATGAACGTAAAAAATACTCCCGCCGGTTCCGTAAACAACCCAGTCATCGAGGAGAGAGACGTTCTTCTGCGGACCTCCTCATTACTGATTCGATCACGCAGTGAAACTTCGAGCAATGCCTTCTCCATTACCTTTTGAGTAACTTTGATCTTTTCACATTATCTAAGTATATTAATAATAAAATTGTAACTTTAACGTGTCTGTACATTTCCGATTTTGTGTAAATAATCATTGGAAGGGGCTTAAAATAGGTACTAACATACAGTTCTATCATTTTTAGAAATGTCTGTCTGTTTGGTTGTGTATTAGGCATAAATTAGTAAATACTAAGTATATTTTAAAAATCAAAAAAGATAATTATAAAACATATTCTGGAGTAGCATCAAAGTTTTATTTCATTAAAATTTGATAACTCTATCAAAAGTTATAGTCATATGAATGACACGCAGCGGAAATTTTTTACTTACCAACTTAAGTAAATGTGTTTAGTCTTACTTGAGAACAAAAAATTAAAAATTATTTTAGATGTAGGGAGCAGGCCCATAAGGTCGTTGATTGTAGGGCTGAGGCGGGAGGTGGCACTTATCACCACGTGAATAGTATGCTGTAAAAGCCACCATTCGGGGTTATTAGGGCAAGAACGGCCACCGGCACCGCACCGGCGGGGTCTGGACTCTGCTACATTGGAAAATAAAAGGGGGACGGCACCCTGACATTCCATTGCTCCGCGAAGGTTGTCTGGGAGATGGCTTGGTCTGGCCGGGTTGACCTCCTCCGTGGGTAGAGGCCTGGACGGGACGGGACAAGATGGGACATAAATAGATTGCATATAAAGGGGAAATATAAGCCTTCTCTTAGAATATAATTGTCTGAATTCCACGCGAGCGAAGTCGCGGGCAAAGCTTGTTACATAATATAATAGTTATTAAGAATGTGTGTGTGTGTTTGTATGTTGTGTTTAGACGTATCGGTAACACGGAGACGGGCGTGCGCGTGCTGGAGCGCGTGTGGCGCGCGTCGAGTGCGGGCGCGTGCGTTGCGTGCCCGCCCGCGAGCTCCGCCCTCACATCGCTCACCGAATTCATAGCCCAGGTATATTTACATTACTTACCAATATTAACCCTTTTAGGATCATAACTTGGCGAAGAGCAAATATTTCCATTCAACTGTTTGTTTTAACCTGTGTTAATGTAAAGTATGTAAAAGTCATAAAATAATGCATTCGAATGTGAAACTTTTTTAGAATTTTATGGGGAACATTTTTTAATTATTTTCAAATTCAATTATTGTTATAACTAACTACTCGTAAATCTAAATGTTACATATTTTACAATTGGAAAAATATTTCCCCGGGCCGTGATAGGGTTGTATACTCAACCACAAATTATAATCGATTTTTAATAGTCTAGTAAAGTATGCAGTTAAAAACACGTTTCATATATCTATTATTCTAGCCTATTAAGTTAAGATTAGAATTTAGAAAAAAGAACACAAAGATAATTGCATGATTTTTTCATTATATTGAAAATCGCCGAATGAAAGACATATTGCCACAAGTGCGTTATATTACCCTTATAAGTTATACGAGGAATTAATTAATTTATAGGTCACAAATTGTTAGAATAGTTGATCATTAATATCGTATGCGTGTGGATGCGTGCGTGCGGGCGTGTATCTCTGTAATATCAAAATGACAACTTTTTACTCTATATACGATACTTAAGCCATAAACACAATTTTTTAATTTTCCGCCTGTGTATTTGTTTGTACCGGCTTATCTCCGGAATGGCAGAACTGTTGTCGATAGGACTTCTTCTAGAAGATAACTGAAGTTATAAGGAATAACTCAGGCTACATTAACTTTTTAGAAGTTTCGCGAAAAAAAAAAAAAAACTCGTGGGACAAAGTACTTCGATTAAATGGTCAGTTTTACTGGTACAGGTTTGAAATGGTGAAAAATGTCTCTGTTTTAGTGTTAGAAGCAAAAATGAATGAATGGACGAGCTTGTACACATTGAGAAATAGAAAACATGACATGCGAGCGGGGCAACGGGGACATTTCTATAAATACATAAAAAATAAGCTCACGCCTGTTATTCCCGAAGGGTTAGGCAGAGGTGATGTAGCGAACTACACTACTCGCATTTCACCGAGCTTAGTTCCATCCCAGATGTGACAACGGGCGAGCCTGTCGCCATATCAGGCACAAATTCCAAACTCCGGGATGATACTGAGTATAACACCCAATACCACTTGACCCGACCCGGGGATCGAACCCGAGACCTCAGGACGGCAGTCGCACCGTAATACAACTGATATAACTTATGAGTGTTTTTACGACAATAATGTTTGATATCCCAGCGGTGGGTGTGCCACGATGGTCGGGTGTGCGCGCAGCTGGTGTCGGGGTGGGGGAGGCGCGGCTGCAGCGTGTTGCAGCAGGCGCACTGCTCCGCGCTGGTGTCGCCGCGGCGGCTGCCGCCCGCGGACTGGCCGCTGCTGTACACCGCGCTGCTGCAGGCCGACCTGCCGGAACATCTGCTCTTCAGCTGCTTATCTAAAGTAACGATTTCTTTATTAATTGATCAATGATAATTCTTCCCATTACATATCGATTTAATCTAATTTCTAGAAATATCAAGGGACATATTTTAATCACATATGGTATTATCTATTAAGTTATATTCAATTCAGATAATATTTTCGTAAACTAATAGTATGTACGTATATGTATGTATATTTATGTGTATGTATGGATATTCTATTTGATTTTTATTTTTTTTACCTTTTTATCAATAGATAACTAATGTTGTCATTATGTTCAACGTCCTTTCTACCTATGAAGCGTCCATTAATGACATGTTCCTCAAATAAAGTTACGACTAAGACAACACACGTACTCGCAATCGTTATATACAGCATCGTTATATAGCATATATGATGACTCGACACCTTTTTGTAACACACACACACACACTTATTTTATCTTTGTTTTGTCTGTTTTTTTTTTTTCAAATTTTTTGTTTTTGTGATATTTTTTGTCCTGTTATTGATTGTATATTATGTGTGTAACAAATAAATTTATTTTATTTCTTTCTTTCTAGATCATTAATTTTTTTACAAGTTATACACTACAAACTGAAAAAGGTGTAAACTTGTGGGACCTTTCGATGCTTAATTACTATTGTTGATATGTTGTAATCCAGTTCGAAATGTGCCGATGGTCGGAGAACGCGGATGCCGGTTCGCGGCGGGAACTCCTCGAGGCGTTATTGCGAGCGGTGCGGCGCTGGGGCCCGGTGCCGGAGGAGTCGTGCCACGTGTTGCTCGAGCTCGCGGGCGTGCACACGCGCGTGCTGCTCGACGCGCGGGAGCTGCGCGCGCACGCAGTACGCGTGACGCGCGCGAGCGTGGCGTGCGCGATCCCGCCCGCGCACTGGACGCACGTCGCGCAAGCGGTTAACCGCTGCGCCGACACTCTGCCTTTCGAAATGGTAACCCTCCTATACGGATAAACTAAATACCAAAAGATAGAAGAGGTTATTTTTCAGATTTGTTTTTAAGATTTTCAAATGAGGAAGTTTTCAAGAAGGAATAAAAGATCCAGTGTTTGACAAAAAAAATTGAATGACTTGGGTTAACGAGCATGGATATATTTTAAAAGTTTTGTTCCAAATTTTCTTGTTAAAGAGTGACAGTTACAGAGTTTCTTAACTCTTTCTTAACTTCTTAAATCTCAAAAGGTTATTACAGGGTGGATCATTACGTGAACGATAGTCATGTCTGGAATTAACCCACATCTCTGTGCGCACCCGCTAAAAAACTACGATTTGTATAGTTTTTTATATGACAAAGAAAAAAATGATATATATTATATTTATGAAAAAAAAAAAACCAGATCGAGTTTCTCGCCTGCGCTCTTCTCGACTGGGTTGTTTTCCGAACCGGTGGTAGTGTTTTAGACGTTCATAAGCGCCTTCTTAGGGCCTAAATTGAATAAATAAATTTTCATTTTGATTTTTTGATTTTGATTGGCTTACCAAGCAATGAGTTTGCAATACGTTACTCAAGATTCACTGTTTAGACTCGCACCTCCATTTTTCCCTTAGAATTTGGGTTCTTTGAGCGATAAGCACGGAAATAGATTCCATCGAGCATTTCGCAGATGGAAAAGTGCTATATGAGACTCAAAGAAGTTAGCCGCTTACTGGTGAACAATGAAAAGGGACCAGCCAGAAGCTAAATATGCTAGTAAAATTTAAAACATACATTTTCAATAGAAGTTTCTGACTATTTTAACTTATCAAGGTAATTTTTTTCTCGGTCAATATATTTTTTAAATTACTTATTTTTACTAACATTCAGTCACCTGAGTAAGCAATATAAGTAAAGTCCGCGTGGCAAGAAAAAGTTCAGATTCTGTTGTCCAGTGTTATGTAATTACTTTTTAGTGTATTTTGTGCATTATTCTTCTATTTTGCTGCTTTCGCACGTCGCATCATTTCTTTATAATATTCTAATAATGTCAACTAATTAAAGCGATGATGGTGCAGCGGGTACGCGGGTTCGATTCCCACCTATCGGACTCTAAAATCGGCCTGAGCTTTCGGTGAAAGAAAACAATGTGAGGAAACTATAGCATGGTGGTAGGGAATTTTCTAATGATGCCCATCTGGGTAGCTACCACCCTCAAGTTTGAAAACCTGTTACCAAATACCAATAGGCATGTTCCGGCAACATCACTTAAGAACCAGTACCTCTATGCTTAGTGTGTTTACAATCCTAGACTACATCGTCACTTAACATTAGGTGAGATTGTGGTTAATGCACTGAGCCTATTCCGTGTAAAAAAAAAAAAACAAAATTAGTTATCGCAACATACGAACTTAGCCGAGGAAAAAGCACTCATTGTTAAAAGTATTTCTTACGGAGTTTCATTAACAAAAAAGTTGTCGTCCCGTACACTTGCTCTTGTACATTATTTCAGTTGAACATTAAAAAAAAAACTATTATAATCAATTTCAATGTTCATAATTTGAATGACTATAATTTTGATCCATTCAAATAATGAGTGGTAAAGGGGTTGTTTTAAAATATATCTGTCATATTAAAATAGCGTTTTTGAAACTTTTAGAAAATTATTTGCAAATTTTTCTTAAATTATAATACTAAAACTCGTCTATAGTCATTAAAATCGGTTGACGAACAGACGGAAAATATCACTAAACTATTCTATTTATAGTTGCATCGAAACAGACATATAACTACTTTCTTCTTATTATTATGTCAATAGAATTCGAACGCAACACATATTTAACAAAAACTATCTCTACTGTATTGTAATGGGGGACTAAGATTATACATTTTTCATCCCTCCCACCTTAAGGATACCCTACATCACAACGTCAGTTATTAATTAAAACTTAGGGTTGCATTTATTAGATATAAAAAACAGGTTTTGTGAATGTACGTTGTTTAAGTTGGTGCAGCTGGTTCGCGAGGTGGGTGTGATGTGGTGGGAGGCGCGTACCGGTCTGAAGGGCGTCCGAGCGGTCGTCGAGCACGCAGCGTACGCGCCGCACGTCGCGTGCGTGCTGCACGCACTGACGCGTGCGCTCGTCGCCGCTGCGCTCAAACTCAGCTACACACCGGAGAGAGGTTACTCCTCATCCTTTAAACTCTTCATTTATACATTTTATATACTGACTAGTGACCCGCCACGGTTACGCTCGGGTATCTACAAATTTAAAAAAAAAAATATTTAGCCTATGTTGTTACCGTGTGATAGTTTTCTACTGTTGAAATAATTTTAAAAATCGGCAAATCGGTTAATATACCGGATGCCGTTTTAAACAATTTGATAAAAAAAAAAAAACTATGTTAAGCCTTTGATGATGTTATATATCGACGATATTCGTAACTATTACTCTATTAATGTTTCAAAAATGTTGTAATTTATATGTATAATATTGGTTGTTTCGGAGATATTAAAATTCGAACTGAACTGACTGGGTCGATCCGCCGTCCGCTTATACAATGAACTGGAGGTGTTCCAGAATGGTCTAGAAAAAATCTAATGGCTCTATTAGGTCGATTCCTTAATTCTTATTAGGATTTTGACAAAAAAAATTTAAATTGCTGCTTATTTTGGCATCTAGTATTTTTTTTTTTATTACGATAGACTGTTTTTGAAAATTAGTTTAATTGTAGGTAATCGCAAGCGACGTGTATTTTACGTTTTTTCCTTTCCATTTAGGATGAACCAATATTACTCCGTTACTTTTTTTTAAGGTTTTCCGTTACACAGGAAATAAATTGCCTTAAAATTCTTAAACAGTAAATGATATGAAACTCATAAACTTAATGGTTTTTTTTTATGCAGTGGGTAAATGTGCGTGGTCTGCCCTACTTGAGGGTTGGGGTGCGTGGGTCTCCCCGCACCCCGGCGCACCCCCGCTGCTACCATCCACGGGAGAGGGGGAAGCGTACACCCCTCTACTGAACGACTTCGTTCGCACAATACAGCAAATAATGATCGACTGTCCAGGTAATGTTTTATATTACCTATTATTAATCCATTAAAAATCAAGTATCGTCTCTGTTTTTTAAGGTGAAAGTATGGGTTATGAAATGTACACGTTGTTTGTTTCCTTTTATATATCTGTCTCTTTTTCACTTCTTTCCTTCTCATCGTGTCTAGGATCAGTAGTGAGGTGCATAAGTTCCTAAATAACGGACAACAGTAGCGAACTGATGGGTCCTTATTTCCATACACCTTCCATTGTCACATTGCAGTGTTTTAATGCCATTACAAGAGTCGATGCATTTTAAACTGAGTCGTCGGACAGTAAATGTGACTGAGATTGGAACGTGCACGCAATGCAACCCGTTATTGATAATTTTTTTTATTTTTATTTTTTATTATTGAAATTAAACTATCTGCGGACTCTGGGTCCACACCTTTTTTTTATATTGGAGATTTAAATCGACTTGCGTCGGAAAAAATTGCCTATAATAGCAATTCAAGCGGCTATGCAGTTAGTAATCTTCTTTCGCATATGTGAGCTTAAATCTACTTCTATTAAATTTTTTATATCTATATGTTAAATTATTTTGTTGTTATTAATTAATTACTTACATAATTATTACTTGATTTTTTTTTATTGAAGGTCGTAACAAGCCAAGCAGAACTAGGTCCGTGTCCGCATAGTTACCTCATAGTTTGGGTTTGGGCAATTATTGCTTGTATGACCTTTTGGTTTCCATGTTTTATGGCGTTATCAATACTTAGTTACCCTGTGCACGCGGGGGGTCGATGCGTCATCGTGACCTTCATCAGCACTTCCGATTGGTCGTTACGACTAGGGGTTCTTGTTTTTCTTATACAATATGAGACCTCACGAATCTCTAAAGAACAAGTTTCAAGAATATGATATCTTAACTTTGCCCTCCCAATACATCTTCGATAACTTAATGCATATTCGTAAAAATTTAGACAAGCTCGATCTAGTGAATGATCGTCATAATTTAAATATTAGAAGTAAAGACAAGTTGTCCGGAACCACGCTTTAGGTTAAGTAAGTGTAATAAAAGCTTTATAGGTAATAGTATTCGGTTTTACAATAAGATCCCAAGTAACATTACCGATTTACCTGACAATAAGTTCAAGTATTATGTCAAGCAAGTCTTAATCTCAAAAGGTTATTACAGGGTGGGTCATTACGTGAACGATAGTGATGTCTGGAATTAACCCACATCTCTGTGCGCACCCGCTAACATTGTTAAGACTATGATTTGTATAGTTTTTTTTATATGAAAAAAAATGATATATATTATATTTATAAAAAAAAAGAACCAGATCGAGTTTCTTGCCTGCGCTCTTCTCGACTGGGTTGTTTTCCGAACCGGTGGTAGTGTTTTTAGACGTTCATAAGCGCCTTCTTAGGGCCTATATTGAATAAATAAATTTTTGATTTGATTTGATTTCTATAAATATAAGATTTTTTATTATGACACTCTTTACATAACTTACGCTTCTTTACGCAATACGCACAATGGAGAATCTATTTTCAATTAATTATTTCGGAACAAACAATTTTATCTTACAAATTAAAAATTTATATTCGGATAGCGAAATATTATTCCTATTAATACTTTAGCATATCGGTGGTACCTATCCCGTTTATCGATATGCCCCTCTATAATTCTTACGCACATCACTACGCCTCTCTATGAGATCTGTAAGTGCGAGCGAGACAGACAGATAAATATGATTTATGACCCGAGGCCTCGGTTCATAATGCGTCAAATATAACACAATAAAGACCGCCGGAATATAGGCAATATGGTGCCGACCGAGAATAGTATCACCCCATATCTTCCCATGGGTGTCGTAAAAGGCGACTAAGGGAAAATACTAGAGAATGGGCAACAACATCCACTGAGAAGCACAAAAACCTACTGCGATCGCCAACCCGCCTGCCAAGCGTCCCAAATATAGCAATTCCCCCTCCCCTGTTTTTGGAGGAAACCTATGTTCAGCAGTTGACACCTTTCGGTTGAAAGGACGGATTATACTGTATATACGACATTATACCACAATGTAATATTTAAAACTGTAACATAAAATATTTTATGCGATGAACTGCTATCAAATCTGACGCGCATTTTCCGTAACGGCCGAGCAAAGACCTATTTCCGACGATAAATAAAAAATGTAAATAATGGAGATAGAGTCAAGCCCGCCTGCCAAGCGTGGCGATTATGCCAATCCCCCCCCTTCCCTTATTGGGGAAGATCTATGTCCAACAGTGGACGCGCCGTATGGTTGAACGGATGGACGGATAGATGGATATGACATGAAAAGAAACAACTTCCATTGGCAGTTATATATTGTTTTATATTTGTTCCATTTATATTTGTTAATGCTAGTGTCAGTCTCGTGGTTGATATTTGACCATAATTATTCTAACTGTTCCTGATAAAACTAAACAAAAAAAAAAAATAATGAAACCCGGTTGTTGAGAAAAGTGTAAGGAAATGTTTTATTTTTGTATCACGTATGCAGGCAGTGAGGTTTCCCTGCTCCAGGAAACTTGGGATTGGACGATACAGACTTACCTGAGCGTGCACGCTGGCGGCTCTCAGGAGTGTCGGGTGCAGATGTCCGCACTGCTCGCGGAATTGAGTCACTTACCCTGGAACCGTCATCAGTGGTGCACCGGGAAATGTCTGCAACAAGCCCTACAGGTAAACATTACTTGACCGTCTGTTAATGAGGCTCAATTGGCTGATATACCAATAGGTGTGTTCCGGCAGCAGCATTCGCTTGAGAACCAATACCTAGGTTTCGTGTGTTTACCATCCTGGAGCACATCGTCACTCAACACCAGGTGAGATTGTGGTTAGACCACTGAGCCTATATCGTATAAAAAAAACTCATTATTAGTCTTTATATAAACAGTACTACTTTTATTTACACGCAGCACTTGGAGTTCGCTTCCTGTTCTCTTCTTGTTTTAACTCGATTTTGACTTAAATTGAACTGACTGGGTTGGTCCGTGGTCCCCTTATATACTGAAGCAAAGGAATTCCAGAAAGATTAAAGATCAATAAGGTTATTTACATTAATATTACAACGTAAACGGGGTTGCTTTGTTATACTATATAGCCTTAACGCTTTGACCACAATCTCAAGGGTACTAGCTCTTAAGTGATACAACAGGGACACATATATCGGTGGTTGACGATAGGTTTTTAAAGTTGAGGTTGGCAGCTGCCAGACGCATTTTATTAGAAATGCCCAGTCACTATGCCATGGTTTCTCGCGATGTTATATTGTTATAGAGTTGGATAAATCGATTAACTGTGTCATCGTCGCCTTATCTTCTTTCTAACATAGCCAATATTAAACGCAGATAGGAACTGCTACATACAGAAAATAGATAAGTCTATTTTAAAACTAAAGCTTGCCAGTAGATAAAATAAAAAGGTGATATAGTTTAACATCATCATCTCCCTACCCTTTTCCCATTTTTATTCGGGGTCGGCGCAACATGTCTTCCTCTTCCATTCCTCTCTATTTGTTGTCATCTCCGCATTCACTCCTTTCCTAAGCATACCATCTTTCACACAGTCCATCCATCTTTTCTTTGGTCTTCCCCTTCCCATGTAACCGTCCACATTCATATTCAATACCTTTTTTACGACATCCTCTTCCTCCCTGCGCATCACATGTCCATACCAGTGATATAGTTTAACAAACAGAGGATATAAGGGCAATGAAGTATTTTATCTTTGTCCATTACTATAAAAAATAGAATGATTGTAGATTGACGTGCAATCAGAGTAAGGTAATGATTACTTTACTGTTGTATACCAGATAAGCAATATAAACGACAAGGAGCTGACGTCATGGTGTTGCCGAGCCTGGCGCAAGACACTCGCGGAGACCTGGATCCAGGGGGATGACGATAGGGATACAGGCGAGCTGTTAGCTCCTCGGCTTGCCTCTCTGCTGTACCTGTTCAGTGGTACCACGTTACCGCACGCCAGCGAGGTAATTGCCATGAAACAGTTTTTGTGGCGGACGCCAAGAGCTGATACGATGTCCAAAAGTCAAGGGAAACGACGCTAGATGCGGAAAAGAGGAGAGGGGGATGAGGACTTTTAGAATTACCTTTATGGAATGGAATGGAAGTTTTCAATTTTCGTTATATCTGTATTAGTTCTTGGAGATTTGCATTTTAGTAAATACATATGATTGTATATACGATACCTTTAACAGAAATACAATTTTTTAAACTTTTGTTTGTCTGTCTGTCCGACTTTAGGTTCATGGTAATCTCCGGGTAATATACGGCTGGACCGATTTTGACGGGACTTTTTTTTGATAAATAGCTGAAGTTACTCCGCGTACTGAAGTAATTTTTTTTTTTCGTAAATTATTAGCATTCTGCGTAGAACGATTGTAACTCATAACATTGTGAATAAAATCCGTTTTAATGCATAATTTCACTGGCTGGTATTTGATAACACAACATAACATAAGCTCACGCCTGTTATTCCCGAAGGGTTAGGCAGAGGGGAAATAGTGAACTACACTACTACTCGCATTCCGCCAAGCTTAGTTCCGTCCCAGATGTGACAGGGGGCGAGCCTCTCGCTATAGCGGGCACAAATTCCAAACTCCGGGATTATACTGAGCAGAAAAACCCAAAACCACTCGACCCGACCCGGGATCGAACCCGAGACCTCAGAACGGCAGTCGCAACATAATACATCGCCATCGAGGCGGTATTTGAATTTGGGAGAAATATATTTACTTAATGTTAGTAGCAACAAAAAAAAAAGCAGGTGCAGCCGCAAGTGCGGGTCTCTGATCCCACAAAAAAATTGGGGGACTCTGATCCCACAAATACAATAGATAAGGGTAGTGCGTAAATGCATTTCCCCTCGTCAAAAAAAAAAAAAAAAGGTGCAGCCGCGGGTACACAGCTAGTAGTAATTATATCCTATATAATAGATTTTAAAAAAAAAATCTAGAAGTAGTGGGTCGCAAGTGATGCCGCGGGAACACAACTATTGTTGTTCGGCGATATATTTTAATATTTTCCTTCGTCGAAAGCTTTGCCTCATTATAGCATTGGATGGGCGGGTTTGGGCATTGACATTTAAAGTAAGTCGAAATTGCAACCAGAAATGTTATTAAAAAGTATCGTTTAAAGTGAATTGTTTATTTGGTTTGGTTATCGATTATTATCGAACTTATTTTGGGTCAAATGACGGGTTGTTAGACGTTTGGTGAAGCGAGTAAGTTACCGTGGTGGCGGCTCCCGGGGCCGGCGCTGGACGAGGCCCTGGAGAGGTTCTTCCTGGTCCATCACAACCCGGCGCAGCCCTACCACACCATACCGCAGTTCGAGTTAGTCTACTCTCATACTCTACTATACTAATTAATTAAATTGAAGTGTCTGCTTTTTTTTTTTTTTTAAATCATTTATTTGAACAGGGCTTTTTTTTACACATTAATATATTCCAGCCCTTACAAAAATAACAATAATAAAAACAAAAAACAAAAGTAAATTATGTCTTAACTTACTGCTTGTAAAAATAAAGTTCCATAGCATACTAGCAGAATCGGACATCGGTTCTGTTAGAACACCATGGAACATGCCTATATCTATAACATAACCCTAAGGCCAAAACCAAACAACATCTAGCCCCCATCATTTCGGGTACATTCCATAAGTGTCTGCTTGTAATATCAAAAATAACAATCTTCTACTAAATATATATATATATATATATATATATGGGAAACGGAACGTAAGAATGACGAAGGAGACCGAATGTACTAGATAGATATAGAATAAGATGGCGACACGATTGTAAAGGATGTTTGTCAAAAAGCTTTTCTAATAATAATAAATAGTTATTTCATTTAATTAACTGTTTGCTCTGATTAAATCCATATATATATGTATATATACACGACACTTATACAAACAACACAATTTTTAAATATTTTTTTAACCCCTTGAGCACCTCCCCGGCGTTTACGCCAGGTTTCCATTGTTTTCCTATTGTTTCATTTTTATGGGTACTCGACACATTAAATATTCACTTTTAATGTATGATTAAAAATAATTTTAGTTGGTACTAATTGGAACCGAACGTCTGTACTGCGTTTTTCTTTTGAGTCAAAAACGATGACCGTCAGACAACATAAATATCAGATGTATGCATCGTTAGAGCTTATGAGAAAGTTTAAAATATATATGCCAATTCAACTATGTATTGTTTTTGTATATTTACATATGACTTTGTATTGATTTATGACGTTTAAAATCGCCAATATGCCTTATACTCTATTCAGTAGTGGTACCTTTACTGATTTTAATTAATACATATATAATGTGAAGTCCATTTAATTCATTTCGATCTTATGACAAACTCTCACTAATGAAATACAGTAATACCCCGTTTTACGCGAGGGATACGTTCCGGAAAAAATCGCGTTAACTGAAATTCGCGTATATCGAGGTTTATGATTAAGCATAGTCAAAATTTAATACAAAAAAAATACAAATCATTTTAATCAATCACTTTAATTCTAAGAACACTTTATGCGATACATACTCTTATTTTTTTACGGAAAAATACATCTATTGTCTTTACATTATGTTTATACGCACTCTTTCGCGTAATGCGAGGCATTTGAGCGTGAAATTTGACATTCGCGTTATAGTGAAACCGCGCGTAACGGGGTCGCGCTAAGCGGGGTATAACTGTAACTTGAAATTGGTTGGTTTACGTATATATAAAGTCATAGTCGTTGTTATAAAAAAAGAAACAAATGAAAACCATATTAATGTTTTTAGTAACTTGACATTTTCTATATAGTTTAATTAAAATGATGTTCTAAATGTAATTTAAAATCAATTTTCTGAAAACGGTGTGATCGCTGTCACATCTCGCTCGCGCATCGCTATTGTTACCGTTTGTAAAGGACAAAATTAGAGAAGATTTTGAAAATCGCGTGTCTGGCCATTTTCTAGTATCTTACCGTGAAACGTAATTAACAATTAATACAAACATTAACCAATAAACATTATGTTATTAAGTTGTTGAAATTAATAAGAACTGGTGATTTTGCATGTATTTACCTCGATTGTCGGCATCATATACAGTTTCTATAATAAATTTATATTTCACAGTATAATAATAACAGACTATACGCAGTTAATGTCATTATCAATATTATGTTTGTTATCTGTAATTAGAGTTGTAAAATTCTTCTATCAATAACTCTCAGTGTTGCCATCAAATTGTGGGTTCAAGTTTCACTACACAGAGCTAACATTAGATGTAGTCAAATTTGTAGAACCATTTATAGTTTTTGAAATACTTTATTAACCCTTCGAGCACATCCCTAGCGTCTACGCCAGCTTTCCATTGTTTCCCTATTGTCTTATTTTTATGGGTACTCGATACATTAATTAAAAAATACATAAAAAGTAAACTAATTAATTAATTATATTGGAGCGTGTGATCAAAGTGAATGTGAGTGAATCACTAGATCTAGTGAATGATCGTCATAATTTTATTATTAGAAGTAAAGACAAATTGTCCGGAACCACACTTTAGGTTAAGTAAGTGTAATAAAAGCTTTATAGGTAATAGTATTCGGTTTTACAATAAGATCCCAAGTAACATTACCGATTTACCTGACAATAAGTTCAAGTATTATGTCAAGCAAGTTTTAATCTCAAAAGGTTATTACAGGGTGGATCATTACGTGAACGATAGTGATGTCTGGAATTAACCCACATCTCTGTGCGCACCCGCTAACATTATTAAGACTACGATTTGTATAGTTTTTTTATATGACAAAAAAATTGATATATATTATATTTATAAAAAAAAAAAGAACCAGATCGAGTTTCTCGCCTGCGCTCTTCTCGACTGGGTTGTTTTCCGAACCGGTGCTAGTGTTTTAGACGTTCATAAGCGCCTTCTTAGTGCCTTAATTGAATAAATCAATTTTGATTTTGATTTTGAAAGTGAGACGTTCAGCACGACTGCCAGTTTATTGTATTGATCTTAACAAGTAAAACCTTCTTATTTTCTGGTTCCCATGAGTTTTTTTTTAAACGACGCTACGAAGAAACGCTGTGCCGACTCAGTATTAATTATTCGTCGCGGCGATCGGATAACTATGTGTTATTTAAAAACGTTTACAATAATTAACAATTGTTATAATTTAGCGTGATAATGTACGCGAGCGGTCTGCGTATGCGTGCGGAGGCGGTGGGCGGGTACGCGCGGGGCGGGGACGCGCGACTCAAGCGCGTCCGCAGCGTGTCGCAGTGGGTGCGGGGTGCGTGCGCGCCCGCACTCGCAGCGCACGCGTCCGCACACTCCACCGTCATACTCAACACTATCACTAATCTCGGTAATATTATAAAACAAATATTTTTGTCGCGTCTGTCTGTTTACTTACCCGCTACTATCTATAAAACTACGCAACTAATTCTAATATGTTTTCTATACTGTATAGGCTGTATGTACAAGGTGGATGCGTTTGGCGCGATACCTATCTTTGGGGAGACCTAGATCCAGCAGTGGACGTCCTTCGGTTGAATGGATGGGATGGATGGACTGTTTAGGCTCAGTGCTTTGACTACAATCTCACCTGATGTTAACTGATGATGCGGCCCACGATGGTAAGCACTCTAAAGTTAGAGGTACCGGTTCTCAAGTGATGCTGCCGGAACACATGTATTGGTATTTGATGACAGGTTTTCAAACTTGAGGGTGGTAGCTACCCAGGCGGGCATCATTAGAAAATGCTTACACACGATGTTTTTCTTAAAACTATCTCCATACCAAATTTCATCTAAATCGGTCCCGGATTTTAAGTTTATTCATTACATATAAAAAGATGTGGTGTCGCGGGACACCAGGTAGGAACGAAGTTCCTTCGGTTAATGCAGTATCGACACAATTTGCAAAAACAAAAAGAAAGAAAGAGATAGGTATTATACACTACCCGCTTGTGTATACGAGTGTCGCGCCTGCGCACGTCTCATTTAACGGTTTTGTTCCACGGACTTTTCCTTACGGTTTTACCATCACATTGTATTCAGTTCGGTCGCGCAGCAAAATCCCTATCTCCAAGCCTGCCGTAAGGAACTTCCAAAAAAAAGTTTTGCACTGGAACTATCCATTCTATTGATTTATTAAATTTAAAGCAAATAATAGAGATTTGTTAATTTAGTGTTCTTGTATGTGCGTTTATCATTGCATGTATATAATTATGTTCCAGCGCGCCGTATCTAGAAGGTTCGGAAGGGGAAATAGAGGAGTTGCTCAGTCGAGCGATAGTCATCATGTGCATAGAGCCCGCGGCGGCTTCCGCTTTACCTGTTCGTATTATTTATATTAAATTCTATATAATACTCATAGATCCGCCTAAAAAAAACAAAGTAACCGACATTACCCGAAGAATTGCTAAACTTAAGTGATATTGGGCTGGGCACATTGCTCGCAGAACCGATGCCCGATGGAGCCGACGGGTTCTCGAATGGGTGCCACACTGGAAGAAGTAGCGTGGGTAGGCCTCCCACAAGGAGATTTATGTCCAGCAATGGATGTCTTTCGGTTGAGGGGGTAGATGGTCGCTGATAAGGAATACAATGGTCGACCGTCAAAAAAAAACTCGGAATTTAGGTGTCACAACGCAAGATCACATATGAACGTTTTTTTTTTCATTACACTGTATAGGCTCACTGCTTTGACCACAATCTCACCTAATGTTAAGTGATGATGTGCTTCGGGTTGGTATACAGACTAAGCCTAGAGGTATTGCTATTCAAGTAACTCTGCAGGAACACACCTATTGGTATTTGGCGACAGGTTTTCAAATTTGAGGGTGGTAGTTACCTAGGCGGGTGTGCCCTACCACCATGCTATGGTTTCCTTCAGGCTATGTTTTCCTTCACTGAGAAATTAAACCGATTTTATACTGGGATAGTGGGATCGAACCCGCGTCGATAGACGTAGAATCCGGCCGCACTACCCGCTGCACCATCATCGCTTTAAGATACTGTTTTGTAACATAATGTTTGTAATTTGTAATTCTATTTTAAAAAAAAAGTAATGAAGGTTAAAATGAAACCAGTTTCCAATCAAAGACATTTCGTACTTGCCTATTACATTCCTAGGTACATACATACCTTAACATTATATTTATCGATGTTTTAAATAAAATCATTCTTATAAAAAAAAAACAAACCAAAACCGTTTAAATATTTATAGTAACTTGTCATTTTCTATATAATTTAATTAAAATAACGTTTTTAAATGTAATTTAATGTCAATTTTCTGAAAATGCTGTAATCGCTGTCACATCTCGCTCTCGTATCGCTATTGTTACCGTTTGTAAAGGACAAAATTAGGGAAAATTTTGAAAATCGCGTGTTTGGCCATTTTTTAGTATCTTACCTACATTATAATAAATAAATAAAAAAATAAAAAAGATTTTTATTTCACGCATTTTTTAAAGTAAAATTACAATTTTTTTTTCATACAGTTTGATAACGAATTACGTTTAATAATAATAATAAGAGATAATATAGTAATGTTTATGATATAAGATTTATAAGGTTCCAATAATTTATCATGCAGGCGTGCAAGAACTCTTATTTGAGAGAGAAGGCCTCTTCCAGACTTTTCCATTTATCTCTATCGTTGGCAATTGTCTGCCAGTTCTTACCAGCTATTTTTATTATATCTTTGTCCCTACGAGCTACCGGACTTCCTTTCTATCTAATACTGGCTGGATCTAGCCATAACGTCAGTCTATGAGGCCAACGGTCATCGCTCATCCTAGCTACATGGCCTGCCCAGCGCCACTATATTTTTTTTCAGAAATTTAGTGCATCTGTAACCTTAGTCTTTTCCGATATGATATTGTGTGGTTTTTTTTTCACATTTGTAATGCTTCGTTGGCAGAATTTTATTTTATTCTTTACGCGTATTTTATTTCCACGTTTGACAACCCTAGGGGATAGAGGGAAGCGAGCATGTGTCCTTTAGAACGCCTTTTTGACTCCAGATTTTTTTCCATGCGCCTGAAATTCTTCCCCGCCTTATCTCACGAGAATTGCTCAGCGATTGTGATTTGTTCAACAGATATTGTTTGAATGTAAAGTAATCATGAACAGGTGTGGATCGAGTGGGTGCGTACAACAAGTACGCGTATGACGTTAGCGGCCGTCTCCGCTGTCGGCGGTCTCACCGCACTCGAATACTTCGCTCAGCTCGCCGACGCAACACTCAGAGCATACATCGATCACAAAGGTAAATAAAAAACAAACTAACTCCTTTTTTACCGATCAAAATTAAATTATATACATCGAACAGACAAACAACAAACTATTCTTTTTAGATAAATACGATCTGTGTAAATTTGTGCCAGTGTCATATGGGTAAGATATATTTACAATCTTGTATCAGCGTTACCAGGCATCTCAGAATAAATTTTACGAGTTATCTTCTATAATAAACGACTTAATAAAATAACTTAATAAACGACCGGATTCCTCGTCTCATCGACGCGGATTCAATCCCCGCCAATCCGACTGTTAACGCTATCTATTATCGTATAAATTTTCTTCTTATTCTAAGTTATTTCTTCTCTATATTATCTATACGCCCCCGCTTTATTTAGTCTATGTATTCATTATCCCTTCCTCTTCCTATTCAAAAACGGAACGCCAACACGCAACCGCCGCCGCGGTCTCTCGCTATATTTTAAAGTGCAGTTTGTCCTTTCAACATCATCCTTCTAGATATTTCCACACCACCGACTCTGAAAACGGCCTGAATTTTCAGTGAAGAAAAATATCGTGAGGAAACCAATAGCATAGTGGTAGGGCATTTTCCAATGATGTCCACCTAGGTAGCTACCAGCCTCAAGTTTGAAAACCTGTCGCCAAACACCAATAGGTATGTTCCGGCAACATCACTTGAGAACCGGTATCTCTAGGTTTAGTATTTTTACCATCTTGGACCAAATCTTCACTTAACATCAGATGAGATTGTGATCATAGCACTCAGCCTATTTAAAACAAAATCACACAGTAACCAAACTATATCACACAAAACGCCACCAAAGATGACATAATATAGGGTCAAATACACAAGTTAAATGTTCTCTACGACCGCTACATGTCAGACTGAGATCCCGCCAAAGAGTCCGTGTGAACAAACTCAAAAAATAAAGTTTAAGGAAATTATGGTTTCGACACAAAACAATTATTACACTTTTAAAACTTAATTAAATAGATATAACCTAGTTTTGGAATATTTTTGAGTGGCATATCAAGTATTACGCAAGGGCATTTTTGCTCTTTCAATAATTACTTTAACATTGGGTTAATTGGAAAAAAAAAACGTACAAAAAAAAGCGTACGTAATCGCCATTCAACCTGTCATCAAAAATATGCAAAGGATAGAACTTTCCGGTCTCTATTAATGCTTACGGAACACATAAACGGCCTCTATGTGCCGCTACAGTGCACTTATATACTAAAATAGTCGACAGCGTGTGAATGGAGAATCTGTTCGGATTATTCCCTCGCGTATTTCACTAATATATAATATATCTAAACTCTAGAATTCTATGACATCGAATTAATCTATCTATATATATATAAGCAAAGTTTGTTTTCTTTGTCGGAGGTAAACTCGAAAACTACTGGACCGATCAGCGTGAAACCACAACCATTCGACGCGGAATTAATCGTAGATGGTTATAGGCTACATATTTTTCAAATTCTATGAGCCCTTTGCCATGTTTTTATAAATTTGTTTGTTTATTATTCCTTTGACGCACCATCACCTCAAAACTACTGAACATATCGCGATAGGACTAATACCTTTCAACGCAGTATTATTCGTAGACAGGTATTTTTTGGATTCCACCGATCCTCTCTCATTTTTTTTTCGATTTACTTTTTTGTACATTTTCCCTTCAATTTACGCTTATATACATTTTTTTTTTTTTTCCGCTAATAAAAACAAAATACTCTTACTTTTATCCATTCATTTGTTTTTTTAAATTAGCTATAAATGAAACGTCACATGCACAGAACATATGAAACGCGGGCGGAGCCGCGGGCACCAGCTAGTAAATTAATAAATTGAAGGAGAAATTAGGAGTAATTTGTTGTGCTCGCTATTTTCAAAAGCTTAGTCATCGGCCCATTAGCTCAGTTGGTTAGAGCGTCGTGCTAATAACGCGAAGGTCGCGGGTTCGATCCCCTCATGGGCAATTTGTCTTTTTTTTTTTTTCATTAAAATCCTATCTACCTACCTAAGAGATTTTCTTTTCACTTAAAAAAATTAAGCAAAGCAATAATATTTTGTATTCTTAAATAATTCCTTTATATTGAGAAATACTCCCACTGGGTAAAGTTTAGATATGTAGTAAGAAAATATATTTTTGTTTTCTATTTAGGATAGGATAAACCTTGTTTTTTTTTACGCTACTATGTGTATTTGAAAACTTTCATGATAATAAAAATATTTATGTGAGGTCACTACTTTTTTTCTATTAACGCTGGTGTCTAAAGTGGCTAACGCTTTACTACTACAGTCTTTTTATTTCTAATTTAATTCGGCGTTACTCTTTTATCTTTTATAAAAACATAAAATATCGTGCGGGTTCAATATAGGTACTCCAGCATAAAACGTACAATTTAAAAAGAAATCTGTATCATAATTAGGTAGGTGTTCAAAATATGGGTTTTTTTTTAAGATTTTTATTGTGTACATCAGTCAAACATTTGAATTGCCTGATCTATATTTGAATCGAATACGTTCCTAATCTATGCTCTACCTATGAAATGTACAGGTGTTTAGTTATTCGCTTAATAATAACGCATTATTATAACGCAAATATTAATAGCGCATGTGAAAGAAAGAGCACTGTGAACGAGCGAAGCGACGAAAGCTTTATTTTTCGCAGTTCTATAATTTTAAATAGATCTGTTCTTTGCTACTAAAATGTTTACGCGGTCGACCGACACATCTTAGTCATCCTTCCATCCATCCATTTAACCGAAAGACGATCGGTCTTGCGCCACCCGCTTCCAGCGGATTCCCGCGACCTTCACCAGATCGTCGGTCCACCTTGTGGGGGTCTTCTGGTGCGTGGTACCCATTCGAGAACCCGTTGGCCCCATCGGGCATCGGTTCTGCGAACAATGTCTCCAGCCCACTGCCACTTAAGTTTAGCAATTCTTCGGGCAATCTCGGTTACTTTGGTTCTTCTGGCGGATCTCCTCATTCCCGATTTGACCACGCAGTGAAACTGCAAACATAGCCCTCTCCATTCATTGTCCTTTGAGCTTTCTCATTAGGCCCTTTTTGTAAGGTTATATCTTAAAAAATTGATTAAGATGGGTGCGGGGATTGGGAGGCGGTGCGAGTGCGTTGGGGGGAGTGTCCATGGCGGGAGGCGGGGCCGTTCGTGGCGCGTGCGCGTCTCTACGCGGCGTACGGGGTACTGATCGCTCACGTGCATGACCACGAGCGGATATCTGCCGCGTTACTCGCATTACCCGCTGCGAGTATAGTCTTGTGAGTATCAATTACATTTTACTTTTACTCGTGTAATGCTTCTTCAATATTAATTCATCACATTTTCCGGTTTCAAGTGATTATTTACAGGTTTTTGGAATTACTAAATTAATTTTAATTAAAATGTGTTTAATGTTGCAGTCATCTTTTTGTATATATCTTTTCTTCCACTAAAGATAAATTTCCAAGTGATAATCACTTTAGTCTTTGATATTCGTATCACAGAATACATAAGAATTTATTATGATTTTTATTAAAATGTAATTTAGTGAAAGTACGTTTCGGACATAAAACTTCATACTTGTACATATTTTTTATAAGTTATATTTGTAATGTGTGTGTTAATATTTTTTATTTGTTTCGATATAACAAAAACAAAAAACTAGGCAGCCATAGGGACAGAAGTGAAAACTCAAAACTATGTTTCTTTTCAACAATTGAAAAAAATTCGATATTTTACGTATAAGTCGGCAGGTATATACGAGTATTTTTCAACGTGGCTTCAGAGTAATTCCGTGTAATTTAATTTGGTCACACTGGTGGTTAGTCACATTAGTACGTCCAAGAAGTTTTTCCCCTACCGATAATCGTTCGACGCGACTAAACAATTTTTCACTTCAAAAATTAATCTCTTAATATTCATTGACTAAGTTTTTTTTTTCCATAGGAAGATCTTTATAACTTTATTCCATATTGATAGGGATACAATTAAAGGTGAAATAGCGTGTAAAAAAAAATGAATGAAATATTTGAATGTATTCTGTACAGTAACGAGAACGACGCGATAGTGGCCGTGTGGATATGCGCAATGGTGCGCGCGGGGGGCGCGCGGGCGCGGGCGCTGTGCGGCGCGTGGGGAGCGCCCCCCGCGCGCTCGCTACTGCGCGTCGTCTCGCTGCAGCCGCACCCGCCCTCGCCCACACCTAGGTATGCAATAAACTTTTTTTTTACTTACTTTTACAAAAAAAAACTACATACATTCTTTTCTTTTTTTAATTAATAGAAACGTGTCAGTTACATTTACTTTCTATTGTTGGCTGCCATTCTGTTGTTTTACCAGCTGGCTGCGTCCATGTTTCATATATTCTTCACTGCATTTTAATTTTTTTTTTCATACAGAATCCTAATTTATTTTTAGTACTAAGATAAAGTAAAAATATTTCTCATCAATTATATTAGTTGACCGTAAATTCTGCATTGAATCGGATTTTATTCAAATTTTTATGAGATTTAATTTTGTTTTTTACGCGGAAACCTAATCATTTTCGTAAATTAAAAGTACCCTATGTTACCCGGAGTAACTTCAGCTATCTACCAATAAAGTCCCATCATAATCCATTCAACCGTTCCGTAGATAACCCAGAGCAAACAAACAGATAGACAACGAAAAATTTCAAAAATTGCATTTTAGGTATAGGTATATCTATCTATCTAGTAAAAAAAAATTTTTGGGATTACAAACAGACTCGTCAAATGTATTTATTAGTATAGATAATCATATTATATGAATTGAATCATTTATATGAACAGACATCGTTTACTGTGCCGGTTCGCGCAATGGATCCTCGATCCGTCGGACGCGAGCGCGCGCGAGTACCACGCGGCTTGTGCCGCAGTCCCGGGTTCGAGTCCCGGCGAGCTCGGTGCGGCGCCGCGCCTTCCGCAACTAGCACGGCTCGCGACGCGGCTCTACCCGCTACAGGACCAATACTTTGCGTTCGAACTAAACTCAACCTCTGACGTAAGCGACACTTGACTTTCTTCCCTTCCAACTGGAATGTTGTGTAAAAACAAAGCAAAATAGAGAACCTCAGCAATTGTCGAATTTGTTTCTCGGCCCTGTTACAAAAGTCAGTGGGGGGTCGTAGGGGTCGTGACCTCCCCCCGCTAATCGTACACATCGAATTGGCAGATCTCTTTTAAAATAACTAATAAATTACTTCCCCTAAAAACAATGGAATAAAAAAAAATACGTAGGTTTTCAAACTAGTTTATGGGAAACGCGTGAAACAACACGATATGAACCCTGGAAGTGTTCGGTTGCGATCGCGCCTGAAGAACATGTTTCCTTTTTTTTTTTGAATAGATATTATAAGGTGAATATCTTTTCGAATAAATGTTTGGATTATAATTTAATTAAAAAAAAAACTCACTTATACACATTAAAATACTTTAATATTGTATGTAATTTTACTTTAAAGGATAATACACCATTAAGGGCTGTTTATGTATAAAAAGTAAGCAGAATTTTAGTCATTTCTAAAACCTTCACTCCCTTTTATCAACGAAACTAAACAAAGCTGAACTGATGATCACACCCCCCCCCCCCCCTTTGAAAGCCTATTTCTGCGTCTCGATACGTCGAATATTCAATATTATATAAAATGCTAATTTAATCACTATCTGGAACCCCCCCAGCTCCCCTCCATTCGTGGTTTATGTTATCATAATAATTAAAGTCTAAACACTACACCCTTTGATGGTGCTCACTTACGTAACACTTGGCCGACTCTTTATGGCTATAAATATACGCGTAGTGAAGGTAAGAAGCTAGTTATAAAACTAATCAGATGAATCTAATAGAAAATTCATCATTTTTTTTATATCGTTTTTTTTTTGCTCAAGTTATTTTTACATGTAATATACAAATAAAGACTTCTATTTTAGAATTGTCAGTCTGTGATTTCGTTATTGAAGTTTTCCCTTTAATCTCATATGATTATTTGCACGTCGCAAAACTAAAAAAACGTCCTTAAATATTTTTTTTCTTTGGGGTCTTACTTAATATACGTAAGCAACATTCTACTACTTTTAATGCCCCCCTATGATTTGATTGATGAATTAATGAATTTTGAACAACAAACATACGGAGAGTAATAAGTAAATATATTGCTTATGTAAATAACCCTTTAGATGCCCGTGTCATCAAAAATAAGCAAAACACAAACCCCTCCGCCATGGATGCTTACGTAATATATGATTTGAATGAAGTTATCAAACTTATCTACGATTAAACTTGAGGACAAATTTAGACTACATATCATCACGCTTTTCATTCATTTCATTGCATAACTTAAACGAAATCCCGGAGTTATATAATCCATTTATGTCAAGTCTAGAGTATAACTTTTTATAAATAAATAAATAAATAACAATTTAATTTAATTTAGCTGTAAACATTTTTTTTTTATTATCCATCTCCTAAATGTATGTGACTAGTCTGAAAATAAATTTTAATACGAAATACAATGTTGTTTTAATTTACTTATTCTAAGCTATTCACATAATATAAAAATATACCATACCATAAACATTATTCATCGATAATATATTCATTAATTAATCGATAAAAAGTAATATAGAACCTAAAAAAATAATTACATCAATTTTCAAACTTTATTCTCGAATCGAATCTGTATCAAATTATAAATAACCAGTTTTGATACCCGTTGACCCATAATAAGAATAATACGATTTGAGTATGCAACCGTTTTTGTGACCATCGATTTAAAGAAAATAATAATTAAAAAATATATATATATATAAACTATATTATTATTAACATGTCGATTACCCTTAAAAATGAGAGAATAGAAAGACAATAGGAAAACGATGGAAAGCTGGCGTAAACGCCAGGTAAGTGCTCAAGGGGTTAATAACATTTTAATTAAAAGCATGATTAAAGTAATAGACATGTGAGGTTATTAAACACTCTTTTAGAGGGTCCAATTGGTGTCAGAGGGCAACGATTACTAATTAGCTAAGATAAATCCGCACTTTAAGAGGCAGTTATGATACATTTTTATTTTCTTGAAATATCACACAGTTATTTGAAACACTTTTATCATATACCATTAAAAATTAAGCAGCCGACAGAAGTGAAAATTCGAAACTTTGGAAAAACTGTTTTTTTTTTTTTAATTTCAATCTCATATAATTTGTTACTTTATGATGAACTTCTGGTTTTTACATTTATTGGCGCTCCGAGCAATAGTTACATACGTTTTCAAATAATTCATGGATAATCGAAATTTACGATATTTATCTCTGAGCGCAAGCACTTAAACGCCATTTTATACTGAAAAATTGTAGCATGTTGACAGCTGACGTCATAGTATTGTTTGCAATGGGAATTCATAAGTCTTCCCCGTACCGAGAATCGCTCAACGCGCCTAAAGAAGTTCTCGCTTATTATTACTTATTTTGAAGAGATGATCTTATTCTAAAATGACCTCGAGCTCAAAGTGATGAAACTATCGTGAGTCTACTTCAGCCAAGCACTTATAGGTTTGTTCCGACATCTTTTGAAAGCCAATAAATACATTTAGGCATACGGCAGGTTTTAATATCGAGTCTTAAAAGTCAAGGTTTGAGATCAAACCAAAAATATATCGGATTTTCTGTCCGATCACTGATTTGACACTACAGAACAAATAGGGATTGATTTTTCGGTTTTCAGTAGATAAAACAGATTGAGAACGGCAAAAAACTCCCACCGGTTCGGAAAAACAGAATAGTAACATACGGTTTAAGCAGACACGTTGTCACTTAACAACAAGAGCACTTCCTATAATTCTATACAATATGAAACGAAACGAAATATTCCAGAAGTGGTCCAAAGTTAGTCCTGATTTGACATTTTTTTTTTTTTTTAATATTTTGTTATAATAAAACGACCAGCCGTAGGAAACATACCTCATAACAAGTAACAACAGGCACTTATTTTCATTATCGTGGCAATATAACCATAAAAGATCAAGTTTGGTAAACATTCGCTATTTTTTATCACTAATCCAGTATCTGTCAACGTATCAGTTGATTTTTTTTGTATCTTGTCACTTTGATACAATGGCACAAAAGATACCAAGTTCAATGATAATATATGACTGAACGCCGTTTGGGGACGTAAGTTAATAATATTCGTAAATACACAATCACTGCAAACACTCTCCTGCACACTACACGCAGATACATAGGTCCTGTAAGGATCCTTTTTTTTTAAATTAAATTAATAAAAAAAATGTAGGGAATAGCTAGGTTCAAACTCGCGAGAGAGTTTTACACTCAGGTGACGGCCAAGCCGAGGTTCGTACCATTTTGGTAGCCCTTGAGCTAGTCACCTTTTGCGGCTGAGTGCCTTCAGCACTCGTCCCCAAAGTCACTGTGAAGGCCAACAGAGTTAGCTAGGTTCGAAAAAAAAAAAAAAAAGTTACAAATTTTTGTCTGCAACGTTTTTGTCTGCCTAGCTGTGTTAGTTTGTGTGTTTATAACCACTTGGCTGATTAACATAATTTATGTTACAAATGTTGAAACGAGTTTTTGGGCGGGATTTCAGTCTGACATGTAGCAGTTGTTTTCTTTAATTCATCAAACTTGTGTAGTTCGGTCATTGTGTACAAGTTACGTTTATTATAGAAGATAACGCGTAGCATGTATTCTGAGGTGCCGACAAAGCTCAATGGAAAGTTCTAGCAGGATGAGCCACTGTTTTGTTGGAACTTGGTAACGCTGATATGAGATTGAAAATACATCTTACCCACATGACATTGGCACAAATTCTGTGTACACAGATAAAAAGAAGACGAAATGTTGATATATTCTATGACCCTAGTTTAAGTACCTATATAATTTATAACACTCGATAGTATATGAGAATAGCTGTGAATTATACCGACAAGATATGACTACTTCGGCGTTTTCTCCAATACCTTTGTTAAAACAGGCTTGGAATGTAATTAGTAATGTGAATTATTAAATGCGAACGAAGCCCAGGGGCGTAAATTTTATTTATAATTTATTAAGGTCATGAATACAAGTTCTTTAGGGCATATTGTGTATTATTAAATCTTTGGTATTCAAACAAAATGCCTCATTTTAGAACTTTCCATTATTTTCAATACCATTCACCATAACAAAATCATATACTGAAACAAGGATTATTACTACACGACAAACCAAAATCCACCCAAAAACTTTCTCATTGTGGTCACATTTTTGTAGTATTACCATAATAAAAAAATATTTGCACAATAGCGTTAAACGTAAAAGGGGTTAGGGAACGTTTATCGCGGTTGCAATCGTTTTCCGTGATAGTGGATGATCAGGCCGAGCACGGCGGATACTGTTGCCACGGAGCTGGCACGTTGAGCGTTCAGCCGACTCCCCCAGAGCCAGCCGGCTGGCAGCCAGCTGACAGCGTGCACCACGTCCAGCAACAGCTTCGACGTAGTGAGCGACGCCTGCCTGAACCGATACGGGGCGCATTTCGGCGCGTCTTCAGATTTGAGTGCTTGCGCCGTCGCGTGCAAACCTCTGATAGACCTGAGGGATGCAGATCAATAACATTATCATTATTACCCTGTAATAAAGGTTCAAAGGTTCAACTGCTGTTAAGTTACTATGTTGTCTAGAAAATTTTGGACATTTTTTACTCATCCCTTGCCAGCAATAGTAAAAGCAAAGCTCCAGTTCCCCCACTCCCACCATGATGATAACGTACGAGTAACTCGTAAGCAATGACATTAATCAAAAGAAAACATTGCTTACGTAAACACCATTCAGACGCCCCGTACCCCATGTCATCAAAAATAAACAAAAGAAAATAGCACTTCCACATAAATATAGAATTGAGGAATGGTAGATTTAGGTAGATTCGAACCAACGTTCATCGACGCAATATCCAATCACGTTAGCGAAGAACCATTATTACCTTCTTCAATCTATTGTAAATCGAGAAGTATTAATCACATCTACACCAGAGGCATCTCATCAGCAGAGGATCTACGATTTTTTCGAACCAGACAGAAAGTTGATTGTGGCGCCTCTCTTTCTAGCGTTTGAGGATTACTTTTAAAAATCTCACAGTTAGATAATGGATGGCATATTACTGATCTATGTACATCTAAATTTTCAACCAGACTTCCGTATGCTAGGCGCTGTGTTATTTGTAATCATATTTCAATTTTTGCGGGAGTCCCGGTTTGTCCCCCTCCCTTACATTCGGGCTTGTCTATCATATCTGTGTTGCCGACTCTTTAAGATACTGGCTTTCAAGTCCTGCTGCTGTTGGATCTCACCTACTAGTGGTTGGCGATAGGTTACTTGTGGGCGGATGATAGACAGTCATGCATTTTTACAAAAAGCTCTACCATTCACCATATTCACGTATTGCTTACGTAGGTAGCTTAAATATTGCGACGTGGTGCTTGCGAAAGCCGCCCCCATCCCAAATGCGGCGGACGGCCCCGGGGGGTTTTAGTGGGTATTTCCGGACGTTTCACGTCCGGGCGAGTCCCACACTGGCACGGAGTCGTCCCTCCGTGCCCCCTTACCTATTGCATTGGTGGACTTCGGTCTCACTAAATGCACCCGTAAATGCATTTCCCCCCGTCAAAAAAAAAAAGGTAGCTTAAATATTATTATTATTATTGCTATATTATTCTTATATCTTATTATATATTCTTTACGATAATTTCTTATAGAAATATAAAAAAGGGAAGTTCGTAATTAAAAAAAAATCCTAGTAAATAAATTAAGCCGAATGATAAAAATAAAGCATTGCGTTGTTAGAAGTAGCTAAACTAACCTCACAAAACCAAAGAAAGCTGACAGCGACCAGAACAGCTTATGCGCTGTCCTCGCTTGAAAGTCGAAGTCCTTAGAAACGACCAGAACTCCCGTATCGATAAGCCAGATTATCTTCTCGGCTTGTAAATATGCCAGTGTGAATACGCTGTTCGCCACACCGAGGGTTCCCCAGACGGGGCCATCCTAAGTTGTTACAAATATTAAATGTGTTAATTGTAATTAATTAAATATTACGCCAACAGTTATGGATAACTATTAACGAGTTAGAACTTTGACTTCTGAGTTTTTGGTTATCAAAATCAAGAATTATCAACAATAGATCGTGGTGTTCCGATAACTACAACCGGTATCCGGTTCAAATGGTCATTAAAAAAAATTAGCGTATAACCTCTACTTTTAGACTTTAGAGACAAAAATATTTCAAGTTACCAATTAACTGTTAAGTTTATAATCTACTAATCACTAAAACGATTTACGCCATTGTTTTGTAAATCATTGGTCAGGGATAGTTTAAGATTGACCTCTCACTGCCAAGCATAATTGCTGCCATGATTGGCAGTGAGAGGGCATGGGATGCCGTAAAGGAATATTGTGAGGTGGTAATGGCAGCAAAGGAGGAAGAAGCCGAAAATTACGGGAAAGAGACCCAGAGGCTCCGTTATGGAGAAGGAGAAGACTGGGAGGGAGGCGGCGTCAGCCGTACGATAGAGATAGCACGATGACGAGTGCTTAATTCCTTCAAGGAGTTAGGAGGGGGCTCATAAGAGTCAGCTCTAGGTGGGCCGCGGTTAATGCCAGTTCGGTACCGCAGTCCCCAAACAACACAGGGGTGGATAAAAAAAAAGGGATAGTTTAAGATAAATCGGTTTATATATCGAACTGCTTATAAAGGCAAAGATGAATGAAGTCGACATATAAAATAACCAGTTCTGATATACGTTTATCTTGACCATCAATTATTAATGAGATAAAGCAATATAAAGCAGTAAATGTTTGCAAATAATAGAAATTAAAACCTATTTATATGTAAACAGAGCCGCTAGCACATATTGTTTAAGACAATAAATGTAACTTCCGTAACATAATGCGACATCCGCTGCAATTTTTTTTAGAAATTTGTCAAAAGTTTGAAGTTCGTGACACCATTTTAAATATTAAAGAACGGATAGAACTACGGAGTAAGAGAGAAAGGGACAAAAATAATACTTAACCTCTTTCCTCTTGCACAAGTACTATATTCGCTTTTGAGGAAAAGTGCGTACATACATTTATCGGTCTTTGATATCTGTCCAAACTATTAATTTATCTTACAAGTTTAAACTAAAGAATTTTCACTTCGTGTGTTCTGAACACACGTTCTTTTTTTTTCTCTCGTATCCAAAGTTGTTTCATTATAAAAACAGTTAATTATAACTCAGCTTGCTTACCTGTTTCCCAAGACCGTAACTGAGTGCGGTCTTCAGAGCGACAGCATCGTCGAAAAGACGGAGAGTGGCGCGGGCAGCTGCTATGCGACCACTAGCTGTAAGCAAATCCTGTCGGTGTGACGTCGCTCCCCATAGCTTCAAAACATAACTTGCCAACGATACCACCTGAGAGAAGACAAATATTTCTTATACAATCTCCCTTAAATAGGTTAACCTTAATATTCATTAACCCTTATATGCATTTGATTTGCATTTTCTAATAACGCCCACCTAGGTTGTTACCACACTCAAGTTTGATTACCTGTCGCCAAAGACTAATAGGTGTCTTCCGGTAGCATCAGCAAACCAAGTAACTCTATCTAGACTTAGTGTGTGTTACCATCCTAGACCAGATCGTCTCTTAACATCAGGTGAGATAGTGATCAAAGCAATGAGCCTTTACGGTATTTAAAAAATACCTAACAGTTCTACGTCATGTATGTGAGTGAAATTGTAGTTTTTATAATAATTAATGTGAATCCTTTACTTTTCATGACTTTCTTTCATCCATTATCGACTTCACATTCTTGGCAGTTTTTAAAACAGAGATAAATATTTGATCCGCAATTAAGTTGTGTTAATAATATGTACAAGGATATATTTTATTCAAATAAAAATGATTAATGGTATTAAATTAAGGCATCAGATGACCCGTAGAAGAACCAAAGCATGTTCTCGAATGGCTACCACTTGCCGGAGGACGCAGCATGGGACTGACATGGTGAACCGACGTGCAGTGGACTTCTTTCGGTCAAATGGGAGGAATAAAATCTATTGTCTATCTATTTGTTAGTTAACTTATAAATCAAGCACTAAACCTATTACATGACTCTTTTTAATCATTCATGTATTCTTACACTACGATTTAGTATATAATTTAATAAATTATCTAATACACTTCTGGGATAAGTTATCAGGATAAAAGTGTATTAAACTGACAAAAAAATACAGCTAACGTGTTTTCTTATATGGTCAAGGATATAAATTTTCATCTAGGAACGAAATAACAAGCACTGCTAGTAGTTGTTCTATGAAAACTTGTAGACAGAATGTTTGTACCTTATCCCGATTGCCGTGCACCTGTAACAACTCGCAGATCTCATCGACGACTTCCATACTGGCCACTTGTACACTCGCATGGACTGACCGACGACCGTCACCGACACATTTAACTATAGCGAAGACAAATTATTTTACTTATCGTAACCCTTCTTCGTGATAAGATAATGTTTTTCGATACCGTTGATCAGACGAGAACTTGATATTACGTTTACGGATTAGGATTACGTACTTATTTGTTATGTAAGAGACTACGTGGGTTATAGTTGGTCATGTCAAACTACAAAGTTTAAAAACGCTGTATTGCTTTTTCTATAATCTATACTAATAAATAAATTTCAAGTGTCTGTTTGTAATCTCGAAATAACAATTGCATATACGACACCTATACCAAAATTACATTTTTTTTAAATTGTCTCTCCGTCTGTTTTCTCCGGGTAATCTCCGGAACGGCTGGACCGATTTTGACGTGACTTTTTTTATTAGATAGCTGAAGTTGTTCCGCGTAACTTAGGGTAAACTTTATTTTTCGAAAGAAATTAGGGTTCCGCGTAAAACAATTAAAACACAATTCAACGCACAATTTCACTGGCAGGTATTTGAATGTGTGATAAATAAGTTTTACTTTATCTTAGTACTTAAAAAAAAATTAAGGAAAATAATTAGGGTTCCGTATGAAAAAATTAAAACGCAGCGAAGAACATACAAAAAGCAGGTGAAGCCACAGGCTCTCATTTAGTTTATCTATAAAAAAAATATTTTATTATACAAAAAGTATTATAGCAACCTTTATTACCATAGATAAATTATTATGTTATTACTAATAATAAGAAACTTATTACATTAACTCACGACTATTTTTAAACTTGGCAACGTTTTTAAAACTACAGACTAGACATTACTGGTATTTATTTTTTCTTAGCTTTTTCTTTGAACTGATTAAACTCTGTTGATATGAAGGGTCTTGACAGCTTCACTAAACTTTGGGACATGCACATAAGGCACTCGGTCCAAAATATTAGTTAGCGTAAGGGCACCAAAACGGTACGAACCTCGGCTTGAGTTGAGTTTATAATTTCACGGATATTTTTATTCTCTTAATTGGACTATTCTTGATTTATTTTTATCAATTATTTTCATTTTATTTTTAGTTGGATTAAAGCTTGTTTTTTTGAAACTACGAATTAGGTACATACATACATACATACATATGCTCACGCCTGTTATCCCCGAAGGGTTAGGCAGAGGTGAAGTAGTGAACTACACCACCCACATTTCGCCGAGCTTAGTTCCGTCCCAGATGTGACAGGGGGCGAGCCTGTCGCCATATCGGGCACAAATTCCAAACTCCGGGAAATTAGGTAACTTATTTAAATAACATCCGAAGTAGAAGACAATAGTTTGGTTGATCGAGAGAGAATGATCAGGTTACCCTGAGAGCCAGATGATTCAAAATAACAATCCGATATCGGATTTATAGTCTGTACTTAAAATATTCCAATATACATGACAAAGATCTAACGATTTAGTTGTAGTATTTTTTAAATAACGTAACGTACATCATTGATATATTGTAACGTAACTTAATGATAGCGGTCGAGACAATACAATAGCAAAAACATTGGGTATTTTTACTTCGCGCCTTTTTAGCTATTACCCTCGTAATTGATATTTTCCGTCAGCTACACTGAAGTCTATTCTCTCTTCAAGTCGGTCATGTTACCGCCTTTAGACACATCGTCACTTGAGAACCTACTTAGACATTGATCAATCCAGTCGGTATTTAACGTATACCTTTGAATAAAAGACATTTTTATACTATATAGGCTCAGCGCTTTCTCAGACATTCTCACTTTTTATTTATTTTTGACGAGGGAAATGCATTTACGCAGTACCCTTACCAAATTTATTAGAAGGATTAAAGTACCCCAAATGAAAATGGTAAGGGGGTGTCTCCACACCGTCCCTCCGGACGTCCCCACCAGTGTGGGACTCACCCGGCGAGAAGCGCTGGAAATACTCACTAAACCCCACGGAGCCGCCCAACGCATTCAGGGGACGATACGGGATCGGGTGGCAAGCACCGCATCGTCCCCTGCGGCAGGCCCAACAGGGCCACGTCCAAAAATCAGCCAAGTTGGGGTTTGGGGGGGAGGGGAAGTCACTGCCTGACCCACAGACACATTCTCACCTAACGTTCAGTAGTCCAGGATGGTAAACCCATTAAGCCTAGAGGTACTAGCTTGTAAGTGATACCGCTGGAATATGCCTATTGGTGTTTGACGACAGGTTTTTGAACTTAAGGGCTAACTAAGCCCTTAGTTAACTAAAAGGTAGTCAACTAGGTTAACTAAAGGGTAACTTAAGCTACTAGGCATTATTAGAAAATGCCAGTGTTATGTTGTCCTCACAATGTTTTTTTTTAACGTAACACAGATTAATTATAGTTAGATGGGTGGGTTCAAGCCTGCAGTCATCGACGCGGAATCCTACAGCACTACCACCTGCACCATCCCCGCTTTAAAATTACAATCCCAGCAAGATTGCTGTGTTCGAATTTTAGGAAGACTTTTTTTTATTTTTTTTATAATGCACAGCACAGTGACTGTACTGGGCCTGATGGTAAGTACAGTACAATCCAAAACAGCGGCGACTGACACTGAACAGAATTCAATGCAATTCTGTATAGACATAGCGCTTTCGCCACAGTTACGAGAGAATGCGATTCAAAAGGGTAAACGCTCTAAGCCGGTGTAATTTGTGAAGCCCAGAACACACTTACAGGCACTTAATAAATTAGATTTTCAATCTGAATTTCGAAACATACTACCACCGTTCCTATGGTTCGATCAGGATTTTCTCCTTCCCCGAAAGTTCAAACTCATTTTTATATATAGATTTGAACCTGTATATAATCCTTTGAAACGGATTCCGAGCACTGCGCCACGACCGCTTCAAAAGTTGCGTCATTTCATTACATCACAAAACAATGTAGGGCGAATAAAAATCACTTTCAAATTCAGTATGTGTATATTAAGTACATAATTCATTAAACTAAATAAATACATAAATAATGTAAATATAAAATAAATAAATATAATATTCGTTCTTGTAAACGCTATAAAGTATTACAAAAAAATAATGTTTCTAAGACATAATTATACTAATAATTATACTAAGTTACAATAGAAAACTTAATCATTTATATTGTTATATTTCGTTTATAGAAATAGGAGAATATCCGACTACGAAATATAGTATTTTAACTACATTAATAAAGTGCTAGTTGTTGGAAATACTATAAATTACGATCGGCCGAGTTCGATATAAAAATCGACGCCAGAGTACAGAACTGTTCTTCTTACCCGTATTCATAGTCAAGAATTTAAAGTAAATATTTAAAGACTATTAATATATTAAAAATCTTTTTTTTAAGAAAATATCCATATAACATACATTTTACACTTAATTGATATACATACGTACCTAATTACATTATGAAAATATTCAGTTTGGCAAATATCAGACTTATCCTATGTGCATTTTTTGAATATGGAACGAATTTTCTGATCACTCTCATTCTTTTAGGAATTGTACTGCGTTATGTAACAACGTACTATGCGATATACTTTCAAAAACAGTGTTGACTGCTCAAATTATGTCCGAAACAAGTTTTAATTTTTACCAGCAAAACAGGTTTTTGATGTGAAACATCTATAGCCGCACGTAAAACCGATTTCTGGCGTGGCGACGCATGCAGTGGCGACGCGTGTATATATATATATATATATATATATATATATATATATATATATATATATACAGTTTATTTATTATTATATTAAACAAATTCGTAAATTTTTGTATTGAATGTAAATAAATGTTTATTCAATAAATAGTCATCGTTATCTGGAAAAAAAAATCGTTATATTTTTTTTATCATCATGACATATTTAGTTTCTATCACGATCTGTTCTTTTCTGCATATTACTTTTACAAAATAATGTCGATGTTTCACATCTGCCAGGCGTCCCGTGACGGCTCACATTTTTTTTTCCACTTGGGATGAACTTTAAAATTTGAAGCTCGTTATCTCATTTGAAGTAGTAAACTCTTGTTTTATAGATTTCTAAACGCGGTCCAATTAAAAGTTACATATTTGTACTGATAGTAGATTCTGTGCAAGGTTACTAAGACTGCGGAAGCACAACTCGCGACATACATGCGACACAGTAAATATATTTATATATATATTATTTAATATTAATATATATTAAATTATATATATATATATATATATATATATATATATATATATATATATATATATATATATATATATATATATATATATATATCTCTCTCTCGAAAGCTTACAGACTATGAATATCACAATCAAAGTGACATTTCGAGTTTGTACTCTATAGTTGTAAATAAAACTGTTATAAATATCTAATATTCTATGGAATATAATAAAGCGAATTATATTTACTTCAATATTCGTTCAAATATTATTTAGGTAAAATTTTGGTCATTTTAACCCCAGCCTCTTCTCAGTAATAGAGTAATAGTAAGCAAAGCTCTATCCCTCCCCCCTGGCCCCCATGGTTACGTATCACACCAATCAGACCCCGCCAGCCCCCTTAAAAATAAACAAAGGATAGACCCCCAGCCCCCATGGATGTTTACAATATATTTCAACGACCCTATATAAATATTTATATTTTAATAAAAAAAACAATTACACTGCAATAATACAACCTTAAATTTCGTATAGTGATGTTCCATTTTGTGGGGAAAAAAAAACAAGACTAATAGTGGGCAAAATGACTATTTGATGAGTCTTTTCCTGGCGAAGTATGTGGCTATGCCTATCAGTGAGGACATGGTGGCGATGGCGGCCACTTTGGTCCCGCCTATCCTCTCGCCCCAGAGGTATCCTGCGGGTAAGCAGCTGACTGCATGCGTGATGTCGAGGCACATCTTCCCCGCAGCGACCGCCTGTAGTGCGAGTCTCACGTCGAGGTTCCTCCTCGCATCAGCTCCGCCGTCCTCGGACGAGTTCTGTAAGCAATCCCTACTCCACCACAACTGTCTGATGGCGCGAGACGTTCTGTAAATAACAACAAATCATTTCAATTATATGTAATTACGCTTTTCATACCTAGTAACTATCGCAGGGTTCCGATATCGAATCATAAATGTTAATAAAGTGATTAGAACCAAAAATATGTTGGTTTCTCGGACTGATCACTGACAAGATAAAAAAAGAAATGGATTTTAGGATTGTAGTAGTTAAAACAGATTGAGAACGCATATTGAGAATTTCTACTCTGTATTTCGAGCGAAATATTCATATTTTTTTTTATTAACAAAAAAAAAATAAAATCATTCTACCTACTAAGGCGAATATTGTGTTTTGATAAATATTCAATTAAATATGGTACTATACAATGTTGATTATTATTCGAGTAATCTATTTCTTTAATTGTAATTGAAAAATTTCACTTGACATATTTTATGAGTGATCACTAATTAAACAGGAAAAAAAAATACAATTATGGATGTTATCGTAAATTAATCTATGTATCTATAATTAGGTATTAAGTAATGTTATTAAATTGTATATAGAATCCATAGACTTAGTTCCAACTAAGAACAAAGAAAACGAGTAGAAGTTATATATATATAATATTATACACAAACATATTTCGCACGTGTATTCACTGAGGCCTTGCGATTTAAATGGAAAACGTAGGTAATGCAACGGTTATTATAACAAAACTACTACCAGTACATTCTCTTGTTATATTGTGATACTTTTCTTAGCCGTTGAATATATATATATATATATATATATATATATACTTTTATATATATATATATATATATTTAATATATACTGGACAATTATTGTGGAAAATTGGACAATATAGCCTCATAGTTCAATAAAATTTAGATGCCAAAAGACGAAATAATTTCATAGACCGTACGTATGTGAATCTGCATTCACAATCTTTTTTTGTTACCGGAAGTTCCTTGGCAGCTCCATTGAGCTTTCATGGCGAGTACTAAATGTCCTCAGCCGGCAGAGTGGCTGATAGCGAACGGAGATTAAAGTGATACAGTGAGAAATGTAATTTCCACGCAACATGCACCGCATTAAACATACGGTGATTAAAGCAAACTACGAATCGCAAAGTCCCTTATATACCCATGTACCTGCGTGTAGAGTGCAGGAGTGTGAGGTCCCGTGTAATGGGGTATCCCTCTCCTTACAGGGTATCCTTCTCCTTACTACGTCTTGTTAGTCAAACAAGACAAGTACAGGAGAGGGACCTATCTCTTTTCTTCTATAGCGGAGGCGGGTTCCTTCCTCTTTTCTCTTTGCCCGCCTAAGCTCTGTCCCTTCTTCCTTCCTTTTTATGGGGGGCAGGAAGTATATCCTTCCCCCCGGATTTTTGACCAGTGGGTCATGCCTCCCTTCGGGGGGGTGGGCGAAGAGGTGGGAGGGGAAGTATTCCTCTCACATCCCCATTGGGCCATTACGAGGCCCGGTGGGTTCGCCGCAGGGGGCGACGCGGTGGCATGCATTGCAATCCCGTATCGCCTCCATCCCAAATGCGGTGGACGGCCCCGGGGGGTTTTAGTGGGTATTTCCGTGCGGCTCCCGCCCGGGTGAGTCCCACACTGGCACGGAGTTCGTCCCTCCGTGCCCCCTTACCTATTACATTGGGGGACTCCGGTCTCACTAATGCAATAGGTAAGGGTAGTGCGTAAATGCATTTCCTCCCGACAAAAAAAAAAAAGGTCCCGTGTAATGAGTGTTATGTTAGTGCATGAAAGTGTCACTGTATCGTGTTGGCGGCGGAGCCTCCCCAGTTGGGGATCAGAGCTTGCCTTGGGCCGCTGCCAGAGAAGGCCCTGGGTCGTACACAACTAATGTATATTTAACCAAACTATATTTAACCCCAGCAACAAATATACATTTATGAATAATTAAGACTTACTGTAATAGGCTAATGGAGAGACTTGCGGCCCACAGAGCTGTGCTAATTGTCTCTAACGTTTCAGCTGCCTTCGGGTTAAGCTTAAGCACTCCAACATCATACAGCCAACACGCTTTTTCTACAGGAAGGAATGCCTGGTCCACCATGTTCGCAAGGACTCCCAACAGAGCAGCCGTCCTGCATGACTCCTGTATGGTTATTGTTATTAATTAACATTTGTCCCGTGAGATACTGTTTACTAGATTAGTTAGATACAGTTAATAATGTGAATAATACTTCAAAAACTTTCTTAAAGTATGACTGCTTTGAAGAAAAATAAATGATTAAATCAGTAACACATATTTTAGTTTTATTTTAATTCTTCGAAAATATTTATATTGAAATCATCTGTTATAACTTACAGTAATAATGGAAATTATGCACTTATAAAATAAATTGTATTACTACCCTGCACATATTGCTGTTGTTTATTGTTGGTGACCTTAATAAAAGAAATATACATATGAGCAAAAGTCACCTTAGAATGATTATTTAATTGATATAAAAAAAGTATATATTATCTATTTACTTCTCACATTTATGGAATGATGTTACCTATACTTATAAATTAATTAATCGACTATAACAAAGAAAATAATTTATTATGGTGTATCCGATGTTTAAATTTTTATTAAATTAAAATATATAATTCTGTTTTTATACTAGAGAGGTTTTTAGCATTTGAACTAAATTACACCTGATGTTAAGTCACAATGTGATAACACGCCTATGAATTTATGAACCATTACTGGAGGCAAATTCATGAATTGAATGTGGGTAGTTAATAAGGTTCGAACCAAGGTCCATCGACGCGGAATCCGACCGTACCACCATCTGTGTCATTATGACGTCATCAGGACTTTATATAATTTCCACAACACATTTATTGAAAACACAATATAATTATGATGGTTCAGTGGTTCCCAACCAAAGGACCGAGGACCTAAACAGCAGGAGCTAAATTATGGTCCACAATCAAATTAAAATTTTGTAAAAAGCGCATCTCTGCTCGCCGTACAGTGTGGGTGGAGGGTAAAAGAACACAATAACCCGGGGAGTAGATTTAAATAAATAATAATATTTGTCCTAGGATTACCCTACTTGTAAAGATGCAAGCTCAAAAGGGATGGCATCAATTCAAAAGATTTTTAGTAACAATATTATTGATAGAAATAATAATTGTAATATATATTACTGTTAAGTATTAAACAACATTTTACTTTTGATATAGACTTAGTTTCATTTTTCTTGTTCAAAATGGTCTCAACTATCAAGTCAAAGTCATCTTTCGTCAAGAAAAGGTTGGGAACCACTGTCATAGCTAGATTCCTAATAAAAAATTGTAAGTGTCAATTCTTATCAGTAAAATATGATCTAAGATAGACTGGCTTATATTGATAACATAGGAATTTATTATCTAATCCTTTCCATGATTGATAAGATTACCAAATTTTATATATATTTACAAATAAAGAAAGTAATAACAAGTTAGAACAGCCTCCTACTCGTTATTACATATGTTAGGCTAAACTTACTTTTCATTTTTAAGTGTTCAGAATGTTTAAATATAGTAATGGATTTAAAATGTTCAAAGACATCAAAATAGCTGATACTAACAAGATTTACCCAAATAGTAGGTAATAAATTAAAAATAGTAATAATTTCAGATGTAATAAAATGAGATACTCTCTGGTTCCATAATTAGGACAATTTCTACAGAACAAAATCAGTGACTGCTTCTAGATCAATTTTTCAGTTGTATATGGTATCTAATCAAATGGGGGTTCAAAATTCCTATCTGGAATTCAAAATAAAATTCAAAGTACCATGAAGTTATTAACATTCATGTGGTAGAGTTCTCATATTCATAAGCGCCTTCTTAGGGCCTAAATTAGATTTAAAAAAATATTTTGATACAGACTTTACTAATATTGATTGATTGATTGATGTCCACTACTGGACATTTATATATCTATTGCTATGTATATCTAGAAATTTAGTAAATAATTATTTCTTTAAATAATGAAAAGACCTATTTTATGCAATAAGAGGTTTTATCAATAATTTTTATTTTTTTGTTATTAATAATTTTTATTTTTATTTTGTTTTTTTTTTTTTTAAATAAAAAATGGTAAATAAGGACTCTGAATTAAAAGCACAACTTACATGTCTTCCTAAACCATAGTTGTATGTGTGTCTAATCATAGGTATATCATCAAACAGTCTCAGCATCATCCTAGCATTGGACAGTCTTGAGCCAGCTGTCTGCCACGGTTTGTCATTCATATAGCAGCCATACAACTTGCATGTATAACATGCCAAGCGTACAACCTGAAAAAATATACAATTTTCAAACATGAAAAAATAAAAGACATGAATTTTATCATTGGCGAAGAAGAGAAAAATAGTAATTGAATTTATTTTAAAAATGTATATCTAATCTCCACAGACACATTGGATATAAAATATTAATCCAAAGTATACTTAATAAAAAACTTATATTAAAATGAATTATATATACATAATTAAAATACTTAATAAATAAAGATTTTCTTAATGTATTTCTATTATTTTCATGATATAATTACAAATACATATCAATATAATAGGTGTTTGATTTTTGTTTATAACAAAACTAAAATTGTATAAGTGTAAGAATTAAAAAAATAAATGAAATTGTATTTTATTTAGGGAAAATTTAATAAAAAATGCTTTTGAATTGGATTTAAATTGGTATAAAATTGTCTTTCTTCTGGAGTAATAAAACATCAATATTACGAGCTATAGAGAAAGATATTCCGTATGGTATTTCACATACATAATAAGTTATGAAACTTGAAAGGAACACGTATTTTTCATTTATGATCAGGATATTGACTGGTAAAACCGGTGTACAAGCATATTCATCAAGGCTAAATGGTTTCCGCATACTTTACCTTATCTCTACCGTTGTAGCTGTCCAAGAGTTCACATATATCTTCTGTTAAAGAAGACATGATGCACCACAAACCTACCTTCGTCAAAATTCACAATTTTTTATTGATAACTTATCTTTTCAAGCGTTATAAGACACAGCGACGCTGTGTTATACCAGTGACGTGCGTAGGGACAGATCCGTCGTCGATAACTATCACATTTCTGCAATAATCTTTGAAACTAAATAGTAATGTTTTGCAACCTTGAATTCAATTCGAAAGTAGAACCAAGGATCCAGCTGATAAAACGTCAACGTCACTTTTCCCTTCAATGTTTAATGCTGGTTGGCTGTGGTTTAATGCAAAATTTTACATTAAAAAAAAATATTAGGTATCTGTTTTTAGTATAAAGTAATATATGGTTTTTTTGGCGGGATCTCACTCTGACATGTAGCAATTGTTTTCTTTAATTCATTAAACTTGTGTACTTGACTCTATATCATGTAATCTTGGTGGTGTTTTGTGTGAAATAGTTTAGTTATTGTGTTCAAGTTAAGTTTATTATAGAAGACAACGCGTAGCATACATTCTGAGGTGCCGACAAAGCTCCATGGAAAGTTCGAGCAGGATAGGCCACCGTTCTGTTGGAGCTTGGTAACGCTGATACAAGATTGAAAATTTTTACCCACATGACATTGGCACAAATTGTGTGTACACACAGATTGCCATTAACTAAGAAGAAGAAAGTAATATATATTTTAGAGTTCGAAGTAGGCATATCTTTTCATAAATAGTATTTTTAAAATAAATGTATAAACTCAAAAGATAAATATTTTCACATTTTTTTATAACAATCACTTTTTTTACGCAAGTTTCATACAATGAATTTGTTTCTGCACATGTCTTAAAAACAATATATTTTCTTGGTGTAAAATGTATTTAGGCATTATACAATCTTATCATTTGCTTGGGAGTTTTTGACGGGATCTCACTCTGTCATGTAGCGATTGTTTTCTTTAATTAATTAAATTTGTTTATTTGACTCTATATCATGTAATTTTGATGGCGTTTTGTGTGGTATAGTTTGGTTATTGTGTACAAGTCAAGTTTATACAAATAACGCGTAGCATTTATTCTTAGGTGCTACACAAAGCTACATGGAAAGTACTAGCAAGATAAACAACAGTTTTGCTGGAGTTTGGTAACACTGGTACAAGATTGAAAATACATCTTACCTACATGACATTGGCATTAATTGCTTGAACACAAAATTGCCATATTTAAGAAGAAGAAGAAATTTTGCTTGACATAATGTAATACGTCAAATTTTTGTTTTGTTTTCACGTTTCAGATGATAATAATTATAATACTTATTCGAGTTATTTGCAAATGGTAGCTTTTTCTATTTATTGTAACACTCCAGTTTTAGTTTAAAAAATGCATGTTAGAGAATAAAAATGAAAGTCTTTTCTATAACTGATATCCCCGAGTTTTCCAAAAAAGAACGTATTGTAGTCGTCGGTATTATCGGTAAATCGCCGTATAGATATCCAAATAAAACTTCTCCTCTACTGTCTTCAGTACAATGCAAGGAAGTAAGTGTTTTTATAAATATTAATACATAAATCCATAATATTTATTGCGTCGAACGTCCATTGGTGTTTTTAATGTGTTATGCTAGTATATGTTCTATGTTTAATTTAAAAAAATATATACTTTCTAAAAGTTTGCAAAAATTGTGAAGCTGTCATTCATTATTAAATAATTGGTTCTATTGCCAATTATTAAATAAACTAATACTAAAAAAGTTTTTACATATGACTATTCTAGTGATCTGAAAAACAAATTCTGAAAGACATCTGAAATATACCATTATAATAATTATTAACTTTATTGTACAAAGTATACTAATGTGGATATCTGCGTTGGTTATAAACCGTATCTCAGATATCACAGAAAGGTACACTTAAATACCATACATAAAGTTATAATAGGCAAATTAGATGAGTGTGTGATGTGTTAGTAACAAGCGTTTTGTTAGGACATACAGATAAACATGGTTGTCTAAAGACTGTTTGATTAAATTCTAAAGCAGGCCTTCACTAGACTTTTAGTACTTTCAAAGCTCATTCTTTGAAACCATTTAAAAATAATTTGTCCCTCAATTTATGCCTTTGGAGTTGTTTAGTCCCCAGTAACTCATTACCTGTATTATACAACAGCTTAGTATGTATCATAGAAATTTCTATCTTGTCAATATTCTTATCAAAACTAACTTGAGTTAAAAAACAAAATGTAATCATATTAATTCCTGAGTATTTTTAAATTATAATTTTCTATTGATTTGAATGTTGTTAATTTTCCAGAATGGAGTAGAATGCCATTGGGATGAGAGACGCAGCACCCTCTACCTACATGCAGTCACATATCTTGACACAAAAAGGCTAGCAGCTTTAGCTGCAACATTGGATGAAAATTCAAAGAGTACAGTAAAAGATGCTGATGCTTCTCACTGGCTTGTGGCTTCAGGAGAATTGGCAACAGACTCATGTAGGGTTATTGCCCTGCTGTTTCACTTGTGTCATATTGTAGTCTTATCATCACCAACTTCTGTATTTGATGTTGGATATTTACAGCTTTTTAAAGCTATTGATGCTTTCAGGTAACTTTGAACTTTTATGATTTGAATTTGGTAGATATTACTATTACAAATAATGTTTCTCTTAATATGTTGATTACCCATAAAAATGAGACGATAGGAAAACAATGGAAAGCTGGCATAAACGCCAGGTTAGTGCTTAAGGGCTTAAGCAAGATACAGGCTTAATTTTTCCATTCCATGACAAATTGATTTTAATGTTGTATTTTTATAAAATTAAAAAGCATGTGTTAACATTTTTTATGACATTTTATTAAGTACATTTCTATCACCTGACCCATATAATTTTTAATTAATATTTATTATAAAAATGTTGAATGTATATGTGGATATTTAGACAAAAACAAAGTGATTTGGTTAATACTGGAAGTTATATAATAAAGCTGATTCAGATGTTTTGTTATATTTTGCACTGTAAGTAAGTATATAGTATCTTAACTTTGCCTTCTTACGTCACATATGTACACATTGTTGTATTGATAATTCATAATGGATAATGTTCAATTGAAAGCTTTTTTGTTTTACACGGAATAGGCTCAATGCTCTGACCACAATCTCACTGATGTTAAGTGATGATGTGGTCTAGGATGGTAAGCACATTAAGCCTAGAGGTACTGATTCTCAAGTGAAGCTAGATAGTAATAATAAAACTATAATACTTGAAAAGAATTGCGGGTGTCAGCTAGTATAAATTAGGTATAGAGGATTAGGTAAGGGTAGTGCGTAGGTAAGGGTAGTGCGTAGGTAAGGGTAGTGCGTAGGTAAGGGTAGTGCGTAGGTAAGGGTAGTGCGTAGGTAAGGGTAGTGCGTAGGTAAGGGTAGTGCGTAGGTAAGGGTAGTGCGTAGGTAAGGGTAGTGCGTAGGTAAGGGTAGTGCGTAGGTAAGGGTAGTGCGTAGGTAAGGGTAGTGCGTAGGTAAGGGTAGTGCGTAGGTAAGGGTAGTGCGTAGGTAAGGGTAGTGCGTAGGTAAGGGTAGTGCGTAGGTAAGGGGTAGTGCGTAGGTAAGGGTAGGGTAGTGCGTAGGTAAGGGTAGTGCGTAGGTAAGGGTAGTGCGTAGGTAAGGGAAGTGCGTAAACGCATTACCCCCCGTAAAAAAAAAAAAAAAGGGTATAGAGGATTGATGTTTGTTTACACTTACACATCCCTAATTATAATACCTTTATACCATGCGACACGACAACGACACTACGATATTTAAGTATTTTCATATGCAAGAACTATATAATACGAAATATAATTTTAAAATGAAAAATAATGTAACCTTGTAATGAGCAACATAATGCGTATAAAAACTTTTATAGATCACGTCATGTAACTTGGTTGAAAATGGATGCAGGTGATTGAACACACCTATTGGTATTTGGAGACAGTTTTTCGAACTCGTGGGTGGTAGCTACCCAGGCGGGCATCATTAGAAAATGCCCTACCACCATGTTATGGTGCTGTCATTGCAATGTGCAGTCCCACTTCAAGGTTCTACATTAAGGTTCTAAAGTACACTACCTGTTTAATAAAGAAAATGTTCAAGGTTATAACGTGGTAATTATGTGAAGAATGGTGTAATATCTAGAAATGACAACTTACTCTGTATATTCTTAAAATAATTTTGACTAGGACTCAGATATAAGATAAACCAGATTTAGTTTCTTGCTGGTTCTTTTCGGCGACTGGGCTGTTATTAGAATCAGTGATAGTTCTTTTTGAAGTTTTTGAAGTACATTCTCAGTGCATAAATTTATTTTTTTTATTTTATTTTATACACTTTTTAATAATTAAAGTTAATAAATCTTTTCTTCGGAGTACTAAAATGGTATGTGCTTGTTATCAACATGTTTCAGACTGAAATATTAGACGTAACGAATAATTTATTATTACTTTCAGAGTTTATATTTATTCACAGAACTGAACTGATAGTTCGGACGTCGGCGGCTCTCGCGGATGCCGGTATCGGCGGCAACTGGGAGACCCACGGCCGCAGCTGCTGCCCGCGCTTGCTGTTCCATTTCAGGCGTGCGCCGACACCGCTGCGGAAAGCGCCCGCAGCGCTTAAGCGGCTTGAGCACGCTGTCGAAGACCAGCTTTATTTTATACTCAGGAAGTCTAGAATCATCACTAACGTATGGTAAGTTGATTGTAAAATACTATAATTCTCACCTCACAGTCATGGTTTTTAATTTCAAACATTGCTTGTTGCATTATGTATAGAACTAGGAATATCTGTATTGAACATAATCAGGTCTAAATTCTGCTTGAAGTGAAAACAGCAACCAACTTTTATACCATTGAATGGACAAACATAATGTATTTTTCCATATAAATATTTAAGTGTTTTTTTTAACCAACATACAGACAATATTATTATATATTTGAACATTAATATATTTCTGTTTCGATACCTTTTTTGTTTAATATTTCACTCATTTTGTAACAAAACATTATCTATGTTCAGTACATAAACATAATTTTAGTCTCACTGATATTGTATTCCCGCGGCTAAGGCATAACTGTTACCTTAAAAAAAAAATGAAGATACCTTTTATTATTAAATAGCAGTAGAGCAAACTGCTTAGTTTAAACTAGAAATTACTCTTTAATCCACAAAAATGACCTAAAGCAAAGATGCCCTACTAAAGTGCTTACAAAGAGTTACCAGGTTCTCATACAGTAATTCAATATTTAACGAAAGTAGGTGGTTATAATATTTTAATATACTAGATTTGAGCCAGCGGCTGCGCCCGCGTTTCATATGTTCTTCACTGCATTTTTTTTATACGGAACCTTCATTTTTTTTGGTACTAAGATATTTGTCATAAATTCAAGCACTTGCCCGTAAAACTGTGCATTAAATCGGGGTTTATGCAATTATTCGAAAATTAAAAGTACCCTAAGTTACTCGGAGTGACTTCAGCTATCTACCAAAAAAAAAGTCCCATCAGAACCCGTCCAGCCATTCCGGAAATGACCTGGAACAAACTGACAGACGAAAATTTTAAAAATTGTATTTTTGGTATAGATATCGTATATGCATTCATATCTCATCATCATCATCACCCTACCCTTTTCCCATTTTTATTTGGGGTCGGCGCAACATGTCGTCCTCTTCCATTCCTCTCTATTTGTTGTCATCTCCGCATTCACTCCTTTTCTAAACATATCATCTTTCACACAGTCCATCCATCTTTTCTTTGGTCTTCCTCTTCCCATGTAACCGTCCACATTCATATCCAATACCTTTCTTACAACATTCTCTTTCTCCCTGCGCATCACATGTCCATACCAGGATAAACAACCGCATCTTAACTTGTCTGTTACTGGCGCCACTTTCAAACTTCCTCTAATATACTTATTCCTAATCCTGTCCATTCTTGTTACCCCAAACATCCATCTCAACATTCGTATCTCAGCTGCATGTAATTTTCTTTCGTCCGTCACCTTTATGGGATAACATTCATATCTATTTAGTAAAAAAAAAATTGACATTACAGGCACTTCAATTTTATTTATTTTGTATTTACAGTGCAAAATCACTATTCGCAATACCAAAGAATGAGGAGTTTGTTTATATTAGCGGGACAGAGGAAGCTGGAAATGCTCGTGACGTCAGCGCTCTGGTGCGCTCGCTCGTCCGCAGCTGTACGGCAACCGCGCCTGGCAACACTGCCGGCAATGTCGCTGGCAACACTGTGGGGATCGATGCGAACATGGGAACGGGCGTTGGTTCCCGGTCACAAAGTACTACGCGTACGTCATTTGCCCAGTTCCTCCAGGCGCATATCGATCTCGCTTTTGCTGAGGGTTTCGATGATAATGTCGGGAAATATGCCATGAGCATATCCTTCTTTGAAGTTAGTATTGTCGATATTAAAAAAATTAATCCCATAATTATTCATTATTTTTGTCAATTTTCACATAATTCAAACGAACATAATAGTTTTACGATTTTATCAACAGTCTGATTTTTAAGTCATCTCTAGACTCTAGGGAGATCTGGATATTCATTTAGTGATCCCGGACACGCGATGAGCCATAACTTGTGATTGTGGCCGTTTTTTTCACAATCCTTTCAGGTTCAACTAATTGCCATAGTGTACCAGGCTTACTCCTGCACTGAGCATAAGTGTTTCCACTCATTTTCAGTTCAAAACTTAGGATATTTATATTAGGTGCTAACACGTGGGAAATCCCTTGACGCATTCCCTCTGGCATCTCTAATCCGGGAGAGAAGAGAATCTCGCGGATAAGAGATGCCAGAGGGATATGTGGGACTCGCCCGGCGTGAAGCGTCGAGAATACCCACTAAATTTCTACCGCTGCCTTTTTGGAGCGACACGGGATTGCCTAGGCATGCTCCGCGTTGCTCCAATGGCTGGTCCGAACAGCGGCACACCCATTATCTTTCTTCTGGGAGGGAGAGTTCCCCGCCAGCCACGTAGGTCCCGCCTCTCTCTTCCTTGGGTTCTTGTAATGACGCGAACTCCGGAAGTGAGGGACATGTGGAATAGGTAGCTGGCTCAGGGAGGTGAGAGACCAGGGTAAGCCGTGCCCTCCTACCCCCCGCCCTCCTTCGGCGTAGAGTCCTCTTGCCGCTCTCTCCCTGCGGGCTTTTTTTCGAAGGAGTTTTTTCGAACTTTTTACTTCTTCACTGGCGTGCAGCGCCAGGGCTTCTGGAGACATGCATATACATGCATTCTTCTGAAGCTCTGACAACGCCCCACCTCTACAGAGGTGCTACGTCAAGTTATTTTACGAGGCTTGACGACTTCTGTGAGCGCGCGGACGGGTACGTCCGGGACGCCTCACTCTGCTCGGGTGCGCTGAGCTCTCCCTCTCTCTTTCTATCTTCTCCTTTGCGAGCATAACGGACTCGCAACAGAAAGAGACAGCCGCCCAAATTCTAAAAGTTCCGACCATCGCCCTTGCGAGCGATGGTAGAGAGAGGTCCTCCCCTATTTACGTCGAAGGCTAGGTCCCTGAAGGACGCTGGGCCATTGCACGACGAGGCCCGGTGGGTTCGCTGCAGGGGGCGACGCGGTGCTTGCGAAAGCCACCCCGTGTCGCCCCCATCCCAAATGCAGCGGACGGCCCCAGGCGGTTTTAGTGGGTATTTCCGGGCGCTTCACGCCCGGGTGAGTCCCACACTGGCACGGAACTCGTCACTCCCGTGCCCCCTTACCTATTGTATTGGGGGACTTCGGTCTCACTAATACAATAGGTAAGGGTAGTGCGTAAATGCATTTCCCCTCGTCAAAAAAAAAAAAAAAAAAAGGTCCCTGAAGGACTCCACACAGGACACGCGACCAACGTATGCTCTACGTTGTCGTCGACTCCGCCATTACAGTGATGATAACGCGGATACAGTTCCCGACCTATACGATGCAGGTGGCTTCCGAAGCACCCGTGCCCCGTCAGCACCTGCGTAAGGTGGTTAGCTCAACGCTCCGTGCGTCCTCCCTAGCCAAGTTTTTTCGAACCGCTGTCTGGAACCGAGCCTTTGTGGATCAGAATGATCCCTCATCGGCCCCGGCCCAGTACTGAGTGCGCTGCTCACACGCCACACTCAGGAGTATTTATTAGCAGCTCTCCAGCCATTTTTAACGACCTAGAAGTCGGTCAGACTCCCAGCCGTCGGTCCCCTAAACGCCATTGCCCAGGATATGCCACGTGGAGGTGGCCTGACTTCATACCCCAACTTATCTAACCTAACCTAACCTTTAAGGCGATCGCTTAGGTCACTCAGCCGGGAGAGCGGTAGTTTACCGCATAGGGTATCAAAGTAATTTAGGCTGGTATCTTATACGTGAATTCCGTGGAAATTGCGTACGCTATTTACCGGAATAAATGGATCTCAGTTCCTTACAGAAACCCTGTACCTGTGTGTAGGGGTGTGAATTGCAGTCCAATGCGTGTTATGCGCTAGTGTATGAAAAGTGTTATTGTATGGATAGATCGATAAAGAGAAATAGATAAAGGTGATATATACTTCATCTTAACTTGTTTATCGGCTTAGCCCTATTGAGCCAGTAGTTATTTTATATAATTATTCGTATTATTTATTGAATTTTCATCTTCAATGCCCAACAAAGCGGTGGCCATTTGTTAAGCGTTCCAAAGGAGTTGTTAGGAAATTTCAAAATTCACGCTCTGTACCATTATTTTCAATAAATTACACTTGTGCATAACAACAAAACTATATCACGTAAATTCCCAGGCCATGCAGGAGTTCCCGGCAATGAAGCTGCGGACGCGCTTGCAAGAGCAGGGGCTATGAAAATACAAATTGGGCCTGAACCATTTTGTGGCATTCCAAAAAGCCTAGTTCGACTGACCTTAAGGGACCAATATACCTATAAGGCTATAGAATTCTGGAATAAATTACCAGGACAAATTCATTCCAAAGAGCTCATCAGAGCATTCACTCAGCGCAAAGCTGAAGAAGCCCTGATGCTCAGTAGGAATCAGCTACGAGTATTAGTGAGAGCACTAACTGGGCACTGTTGTTTGGGCAAGCATATGCACAACATCGGTGTCCAGAACACAAGAGAGTGCAGGTTCTGTGAAATAGCAGACGAAACACCAAAGCACATCTTGTGTGAATGTGATCCATTAATACCCATACGTAACCGAATTCTGGGTAAGCATGTGTTGCTCCCGGAGGAGGTACAGACGCTCTCTGCCAAAAAGATCCTACAGTACATTCAGGTTGTAGGTCTAGGCAGTGAGGTTTAGCAATATAGGGGCGATCACAATAGATCTGACTAGGTCGCAGTGATACAGGACAGTTTAAGCCTGCATAGCCCCTTTTCGAATAATAATAATAAATATCACGTAAAACGAAATCAAAATTACGTAATATACAGTTATATACTACAAGATAATTAATTAAAAAACATGACGACAATGTAGCAGTCCAAAATCGCGTCAAGAACTCCCAGGTGATATATATGACTCGTATAGAATCATAAGCGGCTATCTACAATTTAGCTATCTACAATTCCCAACAACAACAACAAAAAAAGTTAATATTAGTTTATTTTTAAACTTTGTGCTATTAACTTCATGTTGCCATATATAAGTGAACTGCCTATCGGTTAAAATACAGTTTATCAAACATCACTGCTATACTTTAGAAAGAAAAAAAAAACATTTTTTTCCACTTTGCCAAAAATGAGCTGAAAGACACTTTAGATTCTATATGACTCATATCGAAGACATTTTAATCAGAAGCCAGATTAAAAGTATATGTAACCGACGAAAATGTATGAAGGCAAAAAAGAGGTGTACCAGAATCGTTGCAAGTCGAAACATGTAATTTCTGCTTACCCTCACAGGAGAGAGGTGTGTGACGTCATGCTTACAGTTTTGGTTTTTATCCTGTGTAGGTTAAGCTTAAGTACGTTTGGATCATGATCTTGATCATGATCAACGTATTGAAAGCATTCAAAGATCATTTAGTAGATTTCTTGCATTTCGAACTTCAGGAATCTCTCATAGAGATACATATGATAGCAGGCTTTCATATTTGAAAATGTTAACACTTTGGAAAAGACGTAAACTAAACGACTTTTTTTTTTTTTTTTTTGACCGGGGGAAATGCATTTACGCACTACCCTTATCTATTGTACTTAGGGGATCAAGGTCCCCCAGTTCAATACATAAGGGGCACGGAGTGACGAGCTTCCATGCAGTGTGGGACTCACCCGGGCGAGAGTCGCCCGGAAATACCCACTAAAACCCCCCGGGGCCGTCCGCTGCATTTGGGATGGGGGCGACACGGGGTGGCTTTCGCAAGCACCGCGTCGCCCCCTACAGCGAACCCGCAACGACCTAGCATTTCTTCATAAAATCATTAACCGAAGTATTGAGAGCCCTATTATTTTAGAAATGGTACAATTTAATATTCCTCATAAGAACCCAAGACATAAAATAACCAACATTTTTTTCCAACCTCTATGTAAAACTATTCTTGGACTTAGCTCCCCTGTAGTGAGAATGTGTAGAACACATAACGAGCTCAATACCACGGTAGATAACTTGGATATATTTGCGCAAAATTTTACAACTTATATAAGCAACTGTAAATATTATTTCCATACAAATTAACAAAGTTATTATTGTACTTAATTATAAATTAGTTATAAGATGTTCATCAAAGCTGTGAGCGCCTGTAATGGGTATGCATATCATAATTAGAATCATATGAGATTAAGTGGTTAATGTATAATATGTGTACTGTTTGGTGCTGCCTTTTTATAATAAATAAATAAATAAATGATCTTTAGTGGCGGTGTGGCCCAAATACTTAAAGAAAGAAAAAGAAAGAAAGAAAGAATTTGTTTATTTCCACCATATACACAGCACATATTTTATTAGTATATATACATTACAAACCATAATTTTACTGTAAGTGCTGTACTACGCTGGAAAAAAGACCCCAGACTCAGCTAATTGCTCTCGTAACGAAGGTTGCAAAAGCGCTGGTTTTCAGCCTGGACTTGAAAATGATCCATCATCATTATGTCACGGAGTGTGATACGCCATATATGGATTATTATTACAGATAACACAATAGTACATACATTTAGATATAGGGGATAAATATTAAATTAAAACAGGAATTACACGAATGTACATACATATAGATACATACATATAAACAAATAGCTAAAAAGGAAAGTTGTTTTTATAAAGTATTTTGTGTGTAAAAACGCAAGAATGAGTAAATAAATAATAAATAATAATAGGCTATTTATATAAGAGAGAGATCCATGTCAATATCGCTAAATTTTCGTTGTGCATCCAAAAGAAATATTCG